>CM025790.1:37382493-39782493 GCA_014635995.1 Sarcophaga peregrina | reverse complement strand
GGCACCTGTACCAGTTCCATCATTGTCAGGCTTCGTCCAGACTGCGCTCTTCCATTATTCTACTCCGTCTAGGTCATATTTTTTCCTTCGCAGGACATAGTGTACAAATTCTTTTACTGTGTACCAGTTTTGTCTGTTTTTTATAATTTTCGGCACGACGTTAGTGCCGATTTCAGTCTCGAGACCCTGACGTCTTTTAGTCCAGCGACTGTAGCCGAAGAACGTATGTTCGGCATCGTCTAACATTTCCTCCACCTTGCAGATGCAGAATGGCAAGCGACATTTCCCCATGCGATGCAGGTACCCGCTAAAATATTCATGACCGGTTAGCATCTGGGTTTTATACATAGAGTAGTCTACTTCGATGTTTTTTATGTTCTTCCACACTTGCAATTCTGGAATCAGTTTATATATCCACCTACCATGCCGTTCAATTTCCCAGCAATATTGCCATTTTAATAAGACTTCGTTTCTATGCTTTGCGACTGAGTCGTGTTCTGTCGTGCATTGTAAATCATCTGGCGCTCAATTTCTTGAAGGTCTATGGGTGCGATACGAGGATGTGTGTGCAGATAGTAGTTTTTTAGCTCTGGTTCGAATTTTCAAAGTAGAAGCCCAGATTTCAGAGCCATAAAGGGATATACTATTTCCAGCCTCCATGAGTGTCTTCCTTCTACTTGGAAGTGGTCCCACAGTATTTGTCATCAGACTACTTAGCTGTGTAAGTATTCTAGCTGCTTTCACTCTTGCATACTCCATTTGCTGGTCAGTTTTCTGTGTAGGTCAGTTTCAAGTCCAGTGTAATTCTAAGGTATTTAATCGATCTCTCCGTAGGTGTAACCAAGTCGCCTATATTAATTTCGATCTCGGTAACAGTAGCTCTTGCAGGCCATGAGATTCCAAACAGTTCTTAATGCGCATCATGACTTGTCGGAGTCTGTGTAGAACTACTTCTGTGTTTCTACCTCTAATGACTGCCCTAATGTCGTCCAACTAGGAGAGTATCTGTCCGGCATTTCGAATTGACATCATAAGGCACACCAAAAGAGATGTTCCTGTTGCCGTTAGCACAGTAAATAAGGGTGAAACGAAGTGTTTGCTGTCGACAAGTAGAGGACATGCGGCGTATTGAATTTCAGATTACGGAAATACTCTGCATTCGAGGGTTCATTGCTAGACAACTCCCACTATATAGTAGTGATTGAGGTCTTTGTCCTCAATTTGGAGGATAATCTTCATTATCAACGGATTTATTGCGTATTCTGTTCTTAAAAAAAAAAAGCGAACGAAATTGATTTGTTCTCTTAATAAGTTGGCTAACAAAGTCATGCTCATTTCCTTCCTTACCTTTCGGGCGTAACGTTATTAACATTGCTTCACTTTATTATTTTGTTGCTCTGACAGCTGAAAAGTTTTTCCCAAAAATTTTATGCTTTTTAATCTATCAAATCAAATGTTGCAGCAATAGTTTGTATTCTTGTTGTAATGCTATCAGCAATTTATTTGGCAGCAACAATAGTAAAATGCAGTAGCAACAGCAGCAGTAACTCAAATATGCATTAAAATACTCCAAAATATTGTTTTTATTGTCCAACGTCGTCCTTATATTCTGCACTTTGTCTTGCTGATTTTTTATTTCTTTTTTTCCCTTTTTTTTTTTGGTCATAAGTCACGAGTGAGTGTATAAAGGATTTTTTATATCCTTTTAACATATTACAACAGCAGCAGCAGCAATTGCAATGGAATACATATCGTATCGTAACGTATGTACGAGTTTATTGAAAGAATTTATAATAAAGCAGCCACCATTACGAAGGTATTCCACTGTATTGTATGTGGATGGCAACGTAATTGTGTTTGCATATGAAAATTTTAAACAATTGCTGGCTGCTCGTTACCTTCGCAGATACTAAAGTCTAAAGGATTTTACATAAAATGGTAGGTAACTGGCTTATATACTAGCGTTACCTGTCCTCCTGCTTCATAGTATTACTGCCACCACTACCTACCATCACCACGCTTAGCTCTTAACAAATGCTTATGAATATTTAGTAACTTATTAGGGGGTCCTGTAAAAAGTTTTTGTGGCGTTACTTACTTAATTGGCCATTAACAACCCGATTAACGGCTATCGGATTGCCGCAACACATCCTTCCAGGCGCCTCTGCTTCTTGCACGCCTACGCTAGTTGGTCTCACCAATCGTCCTTGTCCTCTTCGCCCACGCTCATCCCTTTTCCTTTCTCTGTAGTTTTCGGCAATGGCTCGCGTAGCGGCCGACTCCAATGTTTTCTTGTATGCGGCGTTTTTCGCTGCAACTGCCTCGCGACACTTCGCATCGTACAATTTATTTCGTTGGGTTGGGCGCTCGAAACCAAGGACTGTTTCCGTAGTATTGCGCAAAGAGTGGGCCCACAATCCACCAAAGTCGTTAAGATTAGATGGGATGTTTTGGCGTTAGGATGAAAACAAGTCGCTGTAGTCTATTGGGTAGTGTATCATGGTTCAAATCTCAGCTCATTTATCTCAAACAAAGCAAAATACAGAAAAATTATATCTTTTGGGGACTTACATACTCTCGGTGAGGGTACACCTTTTAATGGAGTGCCCTGCACTTCAGGACAGACTTCATCAGTTTTTTGGAGACAGAATGTTTGGAGATCTGGGTATGATGGCATACGTGCCCCTTGGGGTACTGGACGGTTTTATCTGGAGCCCTGTTTGGTTTCAACTTACCACTAATGGATCATACCAAGGAGGCTTACCTTACCCTGCATGACATAATAGGTTATACGGATCACCATAAGACTTTGCCTGTGAACTGCAAACAATCCGATAACCTAACCTAAGCCAATAAGACTACCATGAAATAATTCTCGAAAAATTCATCGTTCGAAGTAGAAGCTAAACTGTAGGTTCCGTCACTCCATGGAAGAAAACTAGCACACACAATATGGGTGGTGTGAGCAGCTAGGTTGTAATCCTAACTAGAGGGTTGTAATTGGCCATCATAAGGCAGCTATTAAATGAAAAGCAAAGGGTTACGGCATGCTTGCCAAAAGGACAGTGGCCTGTGCTAAGAAAAAGCTGGAAATTGACAAGAATTACGGAAAATATTTGATCACACTAAGAATGCCACACTAGAATGCCATAAGACAGCATGAGAAGAGACATGGAACACCGAATCTAAGAATTTAATTTTCTGTTGGATTGCTAAGCACAAAACTCCTTTCAAACTGAAACACGTAAGGTATGCAGGATATGACAAGAACTGCCTTAGATAAGAACCGTTAGTGGTAATTCAAAACTGCAATGGAGGTGCTTTAACTCATACTATGATTATTAAAACAAGTCACGAATATTTTTTATAAACCTGCAGTCTAATACCAGACAATCGATAAGAATTCTTAGCAGGAATTTAAAACCTGAATGCTTGTGCTTTTACTACTATACTTTGCCTTTAGTTGTGGGAATAAAAACAAGCCACGAATACTTGTTTTATAACCCAATAGACCAAGACCAGGCAATCGATAAGCAATGAAGAATTTCCATCGAATGGAACTCTTAGTAGGAATTCAAAACTAGAATGCTTGTGCTTTAACTGCTATATTTTGCCTTTAGTTGTGGGAATAAAAACAAGCCACGAATACTTGTTTTATAACCCAATAGACCAAGACCAGGCAATCGATAAGCAATGAAGAATTTCCATCGAATGGAACTCTTAGTAGAAGTCAAAACTAGAATGCTTGTGCTTTAACTGCTATACTTTGCCTTTAGTTGTGGGAATAAAAACAAGCCACGAATACTTGTTTTATAACCCAATAGACCAAGACCAGGCAATCGATAAGCAATGAAAAGTGTTGAATTTTTTATTAAGAAAAAAACTTTCTTTTTTTGTTGTACAATTTAGTTGGTTGGGCAAAGGATATATGCACCTGTACTACACCTGCACCACCTCCACCACCACCACTACTATTAAAACGACCATAACTATGGACATTATTTGTTCCGCCTACATTGAACATCTCCTTGACTTTCCTTGTGGCCTTTGCTTATAAAGCTTGGTGTTTGACCAATTATTTGCCTCTCGTTTTTATACTTTCATACACTCTCAACCGTATAATCTGAAAGCTACAAAAAACCCAACACAAAGTAACGTAAAATTTATAACGAAAACAACCAAAATAACGAATAAAGACAAGCAAAAAAAAAGAACGAATTTTTAAACAAAACAAAAAAATTTGTTTGAAGCCATAATTTGCTGAGCATAGCAGGGGTTGGGAAAAGCAGGTCCGAGGGTTCAATAGCTATTAACGTGTTTTTTTTTTAGATTTTTTTAAGTTCTTTTTTTATTGTTTTCTTCTTTTACACGATGGTGTTGCTTTTTTCCATGTACTTTTCAAAGCCTGGGGGAGATATTTTTTCTTCCGGTGAACTGCAGAGCCAAAGCACGCCATTAGCGAGTCCAAAACCTTTTTGAACTTTTTGAGTATTTTGTTGCGAAAGATTTTCTTTATTTTTGGTTTATTTTTTCATTTCTACTTTTTCTTTGATTCCCTTAATCTTTGATTTCCAAACGGTTGTAAATTTTTGATTTTAGAAAAAAAAGTAGATCCATTATGGTACACAAGGCGTTAAAAATATTATCATCAAGGGGGATATTTCTCTTCTTTGTTTTAATGAAATCATTTGCAAAGACGACTACGATTTCAATTTAAAATTGGAAAAAAAATTAAAATTTTTTCTATAAACATGGCTATATAATACGAACAAGCTATCAAAATTAGTCGACAACCCTCGTAACTGACAAAAAGATAACATACGAGAGCTAGGTAGAGATAATCTTATCATTTTGTTTGCGTTTATTGAGAATAGGCATGATTTTCATATGTTTTTAATACGTCTAACACAAAGGGGATGGCCCCTACTAATACAGAACATTGTGTTGGATCTGGAAAAATTGCTTATGGCGTGAAAAAAGAGGATGTAGTGTTTACGGGTGTTAGATTTTAGCCCGGTTATGTTGTAAGTGGCGCGAAAAACTTTTTCTTGAGTATAGTTTTACATGTGGATAGTGTCTCTAATGAATAAATACACGCCGCAATGCATTATGCAATCCACAAGTCAATCGACAACGAACAAATGTTCTCCATGTGACAAACGTGTTAACGATATTCGTTAACAAGCTTCTTTAATTCTCTCGAGCTCATTTCATTGAAGCAACACAAAAACAGTGAAACTCAAGCCTCATTGTTACGATTCTTTAATTAACTAATAAATTAATTTTAATTTTAATTAACCAATTCACATTGAAGTAGACTCCAATGTCCCTCAGTGAAAGACCATCTTCGGCTTTTTACACACGAGAACGTAAAAATGCATTCAGTTCCTTGTCAGCTTTCAATGATGCAGGTTCTCGTCGCTTCTTTTTGAAACTTTTTTTGTATATCAATTATACACCCGAAGAAAAATTACAGTAGGCTTCACTATTTTCTAATGTGATTATTAGTGAATAACAATAGGAAATGATCTCAATTTTTGAAAGAATATTCGTCAAGTTAAATACGCAGTTTTTAAGGATTTGGTGCTGTACATTTCTCACTACATAAACATATTCATAGATCACACTTGCAAATATTACTAACAATTTTTCTCTGGTTAACATACATGGTTATCATGTCTTCTTTGTGCCGACGGCTGCTTTAAACCGTTTTTGAGACACCAGTGTATACATGACACTTGCAATAGAATACAAATGGAGTAATTTGTAAGGAGATCAGATGAACTGTAACATTTTTATACTGTCTTATAAAATCAGCCACTAGAAAACTTTTTTCGTCATTTGAAAAATATGCCGATTTCAACGTACGGCTGAGCTTCTGATTTTCTCTTTTCGCACTGCTAATGTGTTACTCTTTTGCACTTAAATCGTAGTCCCAATAACACACACAAAAGACGCATACGTAAACAACAGGAGATGTAAATTGAAAATCATTACAATAACAAGTCAACTGTAAAGTTCTCGAAGTTACCAGACCAAAAATGAATGAAGTTTATATAGAAAGAAAGGTAATGTTGCCAGATGTTGAAACAGCACCTTTATGGTTAAATTGAACTTAGTTGGAGACCCTATCAAGAGTAGGGAAATTCAAGTACCATCCAATGCATTACAGGTCATGTGGGAATTCATGGCTATGACAAACCAAAACGATTCTTTAGAATGGGAAAAGAACTGTGGGAAGACAAAACGCAATGAGAAAAAAATGAATAGAGATCGATACACTTTTTTTAAGGCTAATAAATTTAAGGCAATCTAAACTTGTACTTTGACGACATCGACATCATAGAACATACCAAGCGAGATGTATTTGCTGCCTTTAGTGCTATTAAACGGGTATCTACTAAGATGTATAAGTATATGTTATCGACAAGTAAAGACGTGCGGCGTATTGATTCTCAGATTACGGCCGATAATTATACTTTTGATGCAGTCAAGTAATTTATTTATCTTGGTTCCACCGTTACCACCAAAAAAAATGTCAGTCTGGAGATCGAACGCAGGATTACTCTTGCTAACCAGTGTTACTATGCTCTCAATGGGCAATTAAGTAGCAGAAAATTCTCTCGTATATCAAAACTAAAACTCTACAAGACGCTCATCCAACCCTTGCTTCTTTATGGCGCAGTGGCATGGACCCTTCAGTTCAGTGCGAGTTACGAGGATTAACATTCAGTGATTGCGCTGACTCGGCCATGTCGTTCGAATAAAAGCGAATACACTTGCAGAGCGGCTATTTGATACAGGGATCTTGGAACGTCGGCGAAGAGGACGTTGGAAGGAAAAACTCGAGAAAGCCCTGTCATCAATTGGTGTGAGCAGAGACGCCTGGAAGGGTGTGTTGCGGCAGTCCGAAATCCGTTAATCAGGTTGTTATGGGCATTTAAGTAAGCAAGTAAACTTTTGCTTGGATAATTACAACCAGAAGAGATTTGAGCAATGCATCGGGCTCTCAAAACATAGACTAAGGAATAGTAACCAGCCGTCTGCTTGGAAATTGTAGACTGAAAGATACTTAATTAGTAAAGGAAATGCATCGCTTTTTAAATATCGTCCGTACTAAAAGACGGAATTAATTTTTTGAATAAATAATGAAATCTAGGGAACATTGTTCAAAAATTCCTGTTGCAGTAAGAATAAAACAATGAAATGGAGGTGGAACTTTAAATCTTTTAAGTTTTCATAATTTCCTTACACTTTATCAATACTAATACAATTTTAAATATTCTTTCTACAGGAATTCCAATTACGTTGTATGATAGTTAACTGAATTGTCTTCTTTGTTTTTCACTTTGTTAATGATCAAAAATTTTCCAAAAGAAATTCCAACATATTTAAGGACTTCATAATTCAATAAAGAAATTTAAATGAAATGCTCCTGAAATTATGCAAAAAAATTTGATTTCAATGGATATACACTCTCATATACACATATACACACACACACATCTACCAATAAAAGCATACTTTAGCAGTAATTGCTTAGAAATCTCAAATATTTCTTTGGCTCGCTCTCTCTCTCTCTCTCTCTCTGTCACTCTTTGTGTGTCATATTTTTTCTTTTGCATAAAAACAAAAAAAAAAAAAAATTAAAAAGAAAGGTAAAAAAGAGAAAAAACATAGAAAAAGAAAGAAAAATGAGAGAAGCCATTAACAATTCAAATATTGTATGAACGAACAAACGAACGAACTACTTGAATATGTTGTTTGGCAAGAGACTAAACTGCGCTTGAAATGAAAACAGTTTCTAATTTTTCAAAATGTATAAATAAATGCCTTTTAAACAGGTTCAGACAGGTTCGAAATCCGTTTTTTAAAGTCATATTGGTTTCAAAACTTCAATTCTCGGATCCACAGTAAAAACGTGTTTCTTTAAATGACAAAAAAAAACAAAAACAATTCAAAGAAGGAGGCCCAACAATAATATTGTACAGTCAAAGCAAGATCAGAGTACTCTGATTATACGACATTAAATCGTGAATAGTATAGGACTGTCTGGTCCTGCTGGAACAGTTAAGCAGAAGAAATAGCATCATGCTGTACTGGATCTCAGGTCATATCGGAATTCCCCGCAATGGGCAAGCAAATAAGCTTGCGAAGAAGGGTGTAAAGAGAAGCTTTACATGATATACTCGGTGAAAGAGACGTTAAAGGACTAGTCAAAGGTTTGTGAAAGAAACATTATAGCACACATCACACTACTCAGGGGTAGCCTTAGGATAATAACTGACCAACATAAAGTAACACGTCCAGAATCTTATTTATCTGTGATGAGGAGAATGTATTATCATACACATCCATACATACGAGACATAATTGGCCATTGCAAGCCTTCAGGCAGGATTACGACCTAGCTTCTCACACCACTTAAGCTGTGTGCGTCAATTTTATACATGAGTGGACTGACAGTTTCAAGTCGACTCCGAACGACAGATTTTTGAGAAGCTTTTCATGGCAATTTTTACTCTCAGTGTCTTTGCCAGAAATCTGCTGAGAGAAAGTCGACGAAGAAATATTTTTTTCCTTTTTATGTCTGACCTGGGATTCGAACCCGGGCCTTTTGTCTAATAAGCCAACACACTACCCACTAGACCACGGCGACTTATACGAAACATAATTGGCCATTACAAGCCTTCAGGCAGGATTACGACCTATATAGCTCCCAACACCACTGATGTTGTGTGTGCTTTAGACATGTTTGGTGGAACCGACAGTTTACACCGAACTCCGACTCCGAACGATTGACTTTTTGTGAAATTTTGCATTTACACTCCGACCTTATGCCAGAAATCTGCTGAGGAAAAGTCGCCGAAGAAATATATCTTAAAATTTTCGTTGTGGTGTCTGACCTATGGCTTGAACCGTAGCCTCACCTTTAACACATTCGCTGTAAAGCCTAAATTATATGAAATCAATCCCATTGAAATTTATATTTTGAGTATTTTTGTTTACCAAAATCCTGTTATTTCTTGGTAGGAGCACTTTCATAATCATTTGCAACCACAAAATCAAAGACGAGTATACTCGTCGTTGGCAATAACGAGGCAGAAGGACTCGACTTCCTTTTTTCTTATATTCGTACGTTTAAATAGAAAACCAAATAATAAATCACGCAGATGGATAAAATAAAAAAAATGGAATAAAAGCGAGACACATTGCGAAAATTGGCAATTGGAAATTTACTATTGTGGATTGACAAAAACAAAACCATTTCGTAGTTTCAAAAGTATTGGACTGGAATTTGGCATCTGTTAATCTAAGTTGTGAAATCAATTTTTTTCTATTCCGTTGATAGCCTAACATTGACGTAAATGTATAGCTTAACTGTCACACAACATATAAAAATTATCAAAACCTATTACCACAGCCACGTATCGTGCTTTAAAAGGAGATTTATGAAGAACGTTTCACACTCGGTGGGTATGATAATAAACAAAAATTTCGGATTTGGGGTTTTGAGAATCCTCAAGTAATTGAAAAGAGGCCATTACATACAGAAAAAGTCACTGTATGGTGCACTCTTTGGTTTGAAAGTGTGATTGGACCTAACTTCTTTGAAAACGACGATGGAACAACTGTCACCCTCAATTCGGAGCGTTATGATCATATGATAACCGATTTTTTTTTTCCTGCTATTGAAGAATACGACTTGGAGAATATGTAGTTTCAATATGTGTGGTGGCACATGCCACACAACTCAAGCGAATATCGCTTTATTGCAAGAGAGATTTCCTTGCCGCATAATTTCCCGTCGAGGCGATATCAACTGGCCACCAACATCATGCGATGTGACACCATTAGATTTTTTTGTGGGGCTATGCAAAGGAACGTGTTTGTGCTGATAAAACTCTTGAGCACTTAAAAACCAACATTCGTCAAGTTATGGCTGAGATACAGCCCAATATGTGACAAAAAGTGGTCGAAAATTACCTCAAAAGAATCAATGCTTGCAACACTTTGCGTAGAGGTCATTTAAATGATGTAGTGTTGCACATATAATGTCAACGTTCAAATTTTATAATAAAAAAGTGTGTTTTTGTGTTTTATTTACGTTTTCTTTTGAAACCACGAATTGGATAACCCATTATTTAAAGTACGGACGAGTATATACTCGCCTTGTCCAAGACGAATATACTCGTCTTATCAAAGACGAATATACTCGTTCTTGTCAAAGACGAATATGCTCGTCTTGTCAAAGACGAATATACTCGTTCTTGGCAAAATATGTGTTAATATGCCAACACACTACCTACTTGACTACGGCGAATGAATTATCAGAACTAGAAATTGGAATCTCTGAGGTTTTAATACAACTCAGAACGAAATATTTGGCAGCATATGTATGACAGTATTACCAGATCGAGCAAGACATTACAGAGTTGTCGTATATCTTAGTACTTAGTCCAAGTTCCCTAGCACCTCTGGATGACAATAATGGAATTCGTATTATTAAGTCATCGCTTAAAGTGTGTCTTAGCAGTTTATTTTTTTTGTTAAGTAAACTCAAACTTGAGGAACCTTGTACTTTACATTTTTTTTCTACTCTTTTCTTCATTTATAGTTACAAATTCTACGTTCTCCATACGTAAACAGTGTTTGTTTGTCTGTTTGTTTTGTTTGTTTGTTATATTTGCACAAATTGTATGTCAATGTGTTTGGCTTGTGATGTAAAAAGTTTGTTTTTTTTCCTGGCAGCTCCACAATTTGCAAAACTATTAGTTTTGCAATGAACATACGTACATACAGTACGTATGGATGCATGTTAGAAGTGATTGCAAAAGACTTTGTACATGTCTTACACCCCTTACATTCACTCTCTCCGTTTCTCTCCCAATCTACATATTCGTATGATGGAGTGCTTGTAATATTTCATGTTGCTTGTTTATTTTACCAAAATATGCATGTAATTGCATAATATTTATGCATCAACTATTTATTCTTTACACGCATACACATATACACACATACACTTAAACTTGCACATACATACATACATTTATACATACAAGCTTTGGTAATATTTTTTGATAAAATTACTATGAAATTTATAAAAAATCATAGAAAATATACAATGAAAATAAAATTACACATGCACTCACACACACACATTCAATTCAATTTTTAACGGTATACATACGACATACAGTAACAATAAGTCAAAGAGAAAACCAAATTTTTTAAGTCAAAGGGAGTTAATACGACAGAGAGTGAGTGAAAGAGAGAGTGCATTACTAACGTAATTGTATATGAATGTATAAGTAAGTGTATGACTGAATGTGTATGTGTATGTTGCATTGTATTCTATTGCATTGTGTTGTATTGTGTTGTGTTGTGATGTGATTTAGTTTAGTTTACTTATAAATCAATTACATTTAAACATTTGTTACAGCTGCTAACAAAACTAACGTTAAACTACAGCAGCAGCAACCATCAATCCCTTCGAAGCAATGCACAATAAAAAAAAAACGAAAAACAACGAAAACAAAAAACCAAAAACAAACTAACAAAGCATGCAAGCAATAATAAAGTCGGATTTTTACAGGAGCTCTAACAACAGCAACAAACAACAACAAAAACAAAAAGAGAATAAAATTTAATGAAACAAAACAAAACAAAACAAAGCAAAATGAAAGCAAGCGAAACAAAAGCCATTGGAGGAATAGAGTTAAAAAGTAAACAAAATAAAAAAAAATATAAACAAACTTATACAGACACATGTGCTACACACTTACACATACTCACTAAACATGCATAACAAATGTTTTGTACAAAAATCATTTTTACTGTTGTATTGTTTGCATGTACATATGAGTGCCTGCATGAATGTATGCGTGTGTGTATATATGGGTTTTTAAAAAGCTTCTATCTATTGTAACTAGAAGAGTTACGTCAATAAATAAACAATAATAATAGCAAATAGCAGCTACAACAATAACTACTGACAACACTACCCACTAAAAGGGTTAACCATGTCATGGTGTAATCATTTCAAAATGTAAAGTTAAATAAAATTACCCTGAAGAGTATTAATGATTCGGTTGAAGATTTCTTTTCATTATAATCCTTCGATGGTAGAAATCACCGTAGTCTAGTAGGTAGTGTGTTGGCAGGTTAGACATTAAAAAGAAAATATGAAAATATTTCTTTGGCAACTTCCCCGCAGCAGATTTCTGGTAAAAACCCTGAAAGTCAAACAAAATTGCCATGAAAAGTTTCTCAAAAATCTGTTGTTCGGAGTCGACTTTAAACTGTAGGTCGCACCACTCACACACATACATAATTAGTCATTAGAACCCATCAGTCAGGATTATTGACCTAGTTTCTCACACCACTTATGTTGTGTGAGTTAATTTTATTCCTACAGTATAAAGTCGACTCGAACCCTGGCTTTTACATCTAATAAGCCGACACACTACCTACTAGACCACGGCGACTTCATACTACTCATCGGGTAAAATTAACGGACACAACACAAGTCGTGTGAGAAGCTAGGTCATAATCCTGCATGAAAGATTGTAATGGCCAATTATCTATGTATAATACTTCGATCTATGGCATTATGTATGACATACATAGCTGCCAGATGAATGAAGCATCAAATATTTGAGAAAAAAATCGTCAAAATCGTTAAAATCGTCAAAGAAGTTCATTGGAATCGTGAAAAAATAGTCATTAACATATAAAGTCAATGTTCAACAGCAATCATATTGCATTATCTATATCCATGTGTGGTGTAAATATTAAGGAGTCAGAAAATCGTGACTTTATGGGCAAGAAAATTCAGAGTAATGCCCGCTAGAACTGAGACATTTTTCAGTGGCTTGGTTTTTTAAGACTTCACTTTATCTGTTCTACTTACAAATTACACCATTTATAACAGATCAAACATAGAATACAACTCTCATGTATGGGTAAACCCTTAAAGTCGATGTTGAGTCTTCTAGACCGTGTACAGGTGAGGCCTTAGTAGGTTGTTACAGTGTTCCGGCCAGCATATCCGTATGTGGTCGATTGGCCAGCGTATCGCACACTGCATTACAGACAATGTTCGTTTGTTGTACGGCCTATTCGTATGTGGAAATGCCTTCCTTCAGAGATCTTTTGTGTTACTTATGGTATAAAAATAGTCAAACCTAGTCTCCATAAACACTGCTCCCTCTTTCCTCATTCCTGTAATATATTTTACTAGTTCCAAAAATAATGGCACTTGCCTTTGTTCAAAATAAGGGCATAAATCGTCACTTCGTCAAAATGACAATTTTTGAGCTCAAAATCAAATCAAATCTGGCAGCTATGATGACATACAATGTCATTTCAAGAACAGTTTTTAAATTGATAACATTATGCGACAAAATAAAAAGAAAAATTAAATACACCCGGCTAAGGACATAGTGTAGGTTGTATATTTTGATGAGTAAATCTCAAAAAAAAAAAAATTTAAATATTTCTCAAACCCTCCAAACTTGTTTTATTTGACAAAAATGGTGTTTTCTGAGTTTACGCACAAATTTCTAGGATTACTCAAACATTTCTGATACGATTTTCAAAATTTAAATCTTGTTAGAAAGGGGAGAGATGGACCTTTGAAATGGTATACATATATTTCTTATTTGACTTAATATGCTATGGGATTTGATGAGATAAACTTGGAAAATACGAATTTTTTTCATATTTTTTCAAAATTATCCATTCATAGTAGCAAACTTTAATAAAAAAATATAGAATAAGTGATAATATTCTTAAAGTCTGTGCTCTTCTAAAGAGTTTGAGATATAATTTGATCAAATCGAACAAAAATTACCGAAGTTATTATATAAATAGTTTAACAGTCGAGTGTTATTTTTTATATGCATGACATCTCATCAAATGAACGTTTAGTTCAAAAAACTTTAGAATTTTTGATGATTCTTGGTAGTTTATGACAAACTGTGTCAATTTCACGTTTGAGTGACCACCAAAAATTGGCCAAAAGTGTTCTTGGTGGGCATTTGACATCGTTGAAACTACACTTTCTGGAAACTTCTGATGCAGTAAATATAAATTCGGTGGTGAGGTGAGGTCGCCGTGGTCTAGTAGGTAGTGTGTTGGCTTATTAGACTTAAAGCCAGGTTTCGAGTCCCCGGCCAGACATCAAAACGAAATACAAAAGGTATTTTTTCGAGAGTAAAAACTCTGAGAGTAAAAATAAAATTGCCATGAAAAGTTTCTCAAAAATCTGTCGTTCGGAGTCGACTTTAAACTGTAGGCCCCGCCACTTATGTATAAAATTAACACACACAACATAAGTAGTGTGAGAAACTAGGTTAATAATCCTGACTGAAGGGTTGTAATGACCAATTATGTTATGGTGTCCATAATCTCTAATTCCAGGACAAAAAATTAATAGAAAATTAAATTTTCAGAGTCTTTTGCTAAAGAAATAACGACTCAAAGGCACCTGCATCTGTTGAGTATCCTCCTTTTTCCTGAGCAAACTTTTAAAAGCACACGCTCCCACTCCTTAGGAAGGTTCTGTACCCATCAGCTTCAGCTTAATGGAATCTTACTTACGCAAGGTCAAGAGCATGCAGTCATTGCTGAGGAGAGCATAACCTTTGCCCTGCCTGCCCAATTCTACTGCTTCAGACAGTCCAATTCTATTCTCGATTTAATCTCATGAGATCCGAATGCTTAAAGGGCGACCTGACTGTCAGATTGTATTGTTATGTCCTATCTTTTGCACTTCCTATTCAAATTCACATGAGCTTATCTAACGATAGCAAAGACTTGCGTTAGGAAGATTCTGATGAATGTCCCCATAAATCACGGAATACTTCATTCTAGAACCGAAAACTCTTGTCACATTCATTCGTTACAACAAAGTGAAAACTAAGTTCCATCATACCATACGTGCTTACATTACAAAAATCCATTTTAGGAAATGGCAAGCCTACCACTAAGTAAAGCATTAGATGAGCTATGTTTAATAGCTAACAATCGTGCTCTTTCAGTAGTTTCGAAATCACTAAATGAATAACCCGTTACTACGTCTATGACTATAAAATGAGTTAAACAGAATAACAAACTAAGACCATTTTATCTCTCTCTTTTACTCTTTCGTTAACCGTATTTTAGTAAACTATTCACACCGTCATACTAACTTTATAGTTTGAGTGTAAATATCTATGTGTGAGTCCTATCGACTCGCTGCATTTTTTATGGCACAAAAACAGACGGGAATTGATTTGTAAAACTACAGTTTTAAAGGAATTTGTGCTACAGAAAATAGAAAATCAATCATGAAACACAGGGGAACCAGGTCACATGATGAACAATCGAAAAAGTTCATTCGATATTCGATCGTGGAACTGAGTAGCACAGATATAGAATTGGTTTTGCAATGTTTAGCAGCCGTCATTTAGAGAATGTCTAGTTTGCTTGACTACCAAAGAAAATCATTCGTTTTTTCGTTCCTTTGCAGCCGCCATAGTCTACTGTATAGCGCTTTGGCTTACAAAACAAGTTCTCGAAAGGAAAAAATCTTTCGATGACCTCCTCTCAGTATTCGTCTTTTGAAGAACTTAAAGTTTAGCTTCTTGAAAATCGAAATACCGTGACAATCGGAAGTCTTGCGCAATTAATCTGGCAGTATACGTGTTATATGGCGTCATTGCGACAGATTTTTTCATTTGACATCTCGTTGAGACTAGGTCGTCCTTCAATATCATTTACTGATTGCGTTTTTAATACCACGGCATCTTTTTTTGTGTCGTTGACTAGGTTCTTACAGATCATACTTGCATACTTCTTAGAGGCGTATTGTGTGAACGACTGAAACCACTCGTCAAAACACTGATTGGACATTATCAGTGCGGCTTCGGATCTGGCAAGTCCACCATCGATCCACCACAGATCTCCACACTACGCCAAATCACGGAAAGGATCCACAAAAAACAAGTCAACACACACCATATTTTTGTCGATTATAAGGCTGCTTTCGATAGCCCCTTAAGGGATCGTTTTTTTGCCACAATGTCTGAGCTCGGTATACCTGCGAAGTTGATAAGCCTATGCAGAATGACGTTGAGCAATTACTGCAGCTCTGTCAAGGTAGTAATGGACCCCTGCGAACCTTTTGATACCGTGCGAGGTTTCACACAAGGCGATTCCTTATCATGCGACCTCTTCAACTTCGTCATGGAGAGTGTTCTGCGAAAGGCGGGAGTGCATCACAATGACACTATTTTTCAAAAAAGTGTCCAGTTGCTTACGTACTCTGACGACATCAAAGAGAGTACCAAATGAGATGTCACTGCTGCCTTTAGTGCTATTTAACGGGAATCTAAGAAGATGGGTCTGGCAGTAAATGAAAGCAAAACAAAGCAAATATATGTTATCGGCAAATCGAGACATGCGGCATATTGATTCTCAGATTACGGTCAATGAATTTGTTTACCTTGGCTCCGCAGTTACCACCAAAAACGACGTCAGTCTGGAAATAAAACGCAGGATTACTCTTGCTAATAAGGGCTACTGTGGTCTCAATAGGCAATTGAGAAGCAGAGATCTCTCTCATGCGATAAAGCTAATACTCTACAAGACGCTCATCTTAACTGTGCTTCTTTATGGAGGCGAGCCATGGACCCTATTGAGCATTGATGCAGCAGCTTTTAGAGCATTCGAGAGAAAAGTTCTACGTAACGTCTTGGGTCCAGTACGAGTTGTCAATGATTTCCGTATCCGATTGTGCAGCGTATTAATATCCAGAGGCTGAGCTGGCTCGGCCATATCGTTAGAATGGAGGAGGATGCTCCGGCGAGGCAGGTATTTTACGCTGGGATTTCCAGAAGCCGGTGAAAAGGATGATCTTATATCCGTTGGAAGGCCCAAATCGAGGAAGCCGTGTCATCGATTGGTGACCCCGACTGGCGTAAGCGCAATAGCAGAGGCGCCTGGCAGGGTGTGTTGCGGCAGGCCGAAATTGGGTTGTTAATGGCCAATCATGTAAAGAAGTAAGTAAATGCTGACAATAACCTCCCATCAAAATGCAATTAAGCCGCTTGCATTTCAGTGTTTTATACTTCGCCTGTATTTTATACTCTAAATTTCCTAGTGCTTACTGTTTAGGGCACAGAATAAACGGTTCTCAGTTGAAAATAATTGCCAAACGAGTACTGGAGATAGTACTTCATGCACTTTAATACTACCAAGAGGTCATTACGTCACGTCATGCGTTTCTACTTTATTTATAAACTTTTCTGCCCCTTCAACTACCTAGAAAGAGAACGCCATCTATTCGATATCCGTTCGCAGTCCTGTTCAGCATAAATTTCTCTTCTTTGAAACACTTTTAGTGCTTCTATAGCATTTTTGCAAAAAATTTTCGTTTTAAAAATTTAAGCCAGAAAATTTAATTTTATTTTTGCATTGCACAGGGAAAAAAAAAAAGAAAGTCACCAACAACAACAGCAACAACAAATAGCAGAATACACTCACAATTCATTTTGCCGTATGTATGGCAGAAACTAATGAATTTATAAAAGGCTGCACAATTTACAATCTACACTGTCTGGTTACCCCAAACAATCATACTGCACTCTCTCTCTGGGTCTCTCACTCTCTTCCGCTCACTCTCTTTCTCTTTTGTCTGTAGCTTACTCACACCATTAAAGGGAACAATTGAATTAATGGGAATGCATTTTAAAATTTCAATTCAAATTCATTGTTGCCTCGATTCCAATTCCGACTCTCTCTGTTCGTTTAAATGACAAAGTATGGGTAAGAGAGAGAGAGAGAGAGTGAATATATGTACATATGTATGTATGTATGTGTGTAAGAGAGTGAATATAAATTTTTTGTTGTTGTTTTTTTTTTGTTTTATTTTATTAAAGAGTAGTTTTCAGTGTTTCCAGTTATAGTAGGTCGTTATCCATACGTTTTGCCCTGCGGTTGTTGTCTATTTAATTTGCTGTTTGTGTGTGTATTGGTGTGTGTGTGTGTGGGCGAATGTCAATGTATGTTGTATGTTATGTTAGTGTTATTGCAATTGTTAGTATAACATTTTTGGTGTTGTTGTGTTGTAAACAATTTCGTGTCATCCGCAATTAGCCAGGTTCTCGCTTAATATCGATTTAATTGCACGAAAAATAGAGACGCAGCACTTTGTACCTCATTTTTCTTTCGTAAAGCGTATACGTTTACGTGTTTTTTAATTTTTTTCCTATGGTGTTGGTGTTGTTGTTGCATGGAGTTGGACAACAACTTTAATACATCGTGTATAACCAATTTTGTTCTCCCCTACACCCCAGTTTCTTTCTCTCATACACATCCACATGCATTTGTTCATTTATCCAAATAAGCATATGCATGTGCATACATATGTAATATTCATGGTTCATGCATGTATCGAAGGGGGGTGGGGGTTGGGGTTTATTTTATTGTTTTTAAAACCCATTGTCTATTGTTGTTCGTGAATCTAAAAGCCTGGGTTTCTCTTTCTAAATAAAGACGGACATTCTGCCTTTTTTGTCTATGAACTGGAAACTTTTCTAAAAAGGCTTTAATTTCAAAAGTAAAAACACAACTTTTAGAGAGAGCGAAGAGAATATTAAAAAAGTTTAAATTTATAAAAAAAAAACAAATGCAAACTATTGTAGAAACTTTACAGTCCGCAATGGCATAAATAAGTACAGTGTAGAACAAAATGGCGGTTAATATTTGTTAAAAAAAACTTTTTTTGCTCAAATGTTCATAGATAGCGTGTGGATGATAGTAAGAATTTAAATGTAACGATTGATTTTTTAAGAACTATAGAAAAATTTTAAAAAGTTGGGTCTGGCAGTAAATGAGGGCAAAACAAAGAAAATGTTATCGACAAGTAGAGACGTGCGGCGTATTGATTCTCAGATTACGGCCGATAACTATACTTTTGATACAGTGAAGGAATTTATTTATCTTGGCTCCGCCGTTACCGCCAAAAATGATGTCAGTCTGGAGATTAAACGCAAGATTACTCTTGCCAACAGGTGCTACTATGGTCTCAATAGGCAATTAAGTAGCAGTAAATTCTCTCGTATATCAAAACTAAAACTCTACAAGACGCTCATCCAACCCTTGCTTCTTTATGGCGCAGTGGCATGGACCCTTCAGTTCAGTGCGAGTTACGAGGATTAACATTCAGCGGTTGCGCTGACTCGGCCATGTCGTTCGAATAAAAGCGAATACACTTGCTGGGCGGCTATTTGATACAGGGATCTTGGAACGTCGGCGACAAAACTAATACTCTACAAGACGCTCATCTTATCCGTGCTTCTTTATGGGGCAGAGGCATGGACCCTATTAAGAACTGATGCAGCAGCCTTGAGGGTATTCGACAGGAAAGTCCTACGTAAGATCTTCGGTCCTGTGCGAGTTGGCGACATAGACGTTGTGCAGCGTATTAATATCCAGCAGCTGCGCTGGCTCGGCCATGTCGATCGAAAGGAGGAGGATGCCCCGGTGAGAAGAGTATTTGATGCGGGGATCTGCGGAAGTCGGCGTAGAGGACGACCTTGTATCCGTTGGAAGGACCAAGTCGAGAAAGCCCTGTCATCGATAGGTGTGACCAACTGGCGCAGGCGCGCAAGAAGCAGAGGCGCCTGGAAGGATGTATTGCGGCAGGCCGAAATCCGTTAATCGGGTAGTTATGGCCAATTAAGTAAGTAAGTAAGTAAGGAAAATTTTTCAAAAAAAAAAAAAATCACGTCAAATTCAGAAAAATGCATGAAATCTTTATTTGAATCGATAGTACGGTCCATATAATTTAATGTTTGA
This sequence comes from Sarcophaga peregrina, assembly GCA_014635995.1. Taxonomy (NCBI): domain Eukaryota; kingdom Metazoa; phylum Arthropoda; class Insecta; order Diptera; family Sarcophagidae; genus Sarcophaga; species Sarcophaga peregrina. The sequence continues at coordinate 39,762,645 of CM025790.1, read as the reverse complement.
TGATTATTTCATGCAAATGTTGACCGTGACTGCGCTTAGTCCAATTTTGGCATACTCTTTCCAACATTTCGACCGTTATCTCACGAATAAATGGTTCAATGTTGTCTTCCAATGCTCCAATTGCAGTGGGCTTGTCTGTATAGATATGAGCTTTAACATACCCCACAAAAAATACTCTAAAGGCGTTAAATCGCACGATCTAGGCGGCCAATTGACCGGTCACGAGCGTGAAATAAAATGTTCACCGAACTTGTTTCTCAAAAAGTCCATTGTCACGCGTGCTGTGTGGCATGTGACACCGTCTTGTTGAAACCACATGTCATGCAAGTCAAGCGCTTGCATTTTGGCCAAAAATAAAGGTTGCGTTCACCATTCACAGTTACGTTACGATTCGCAGCATCTTTGAAGAAGTACGGTCCAAAGATGTTACCAGACCATAAACCGTACCAAACTGTGACTTTTTCTGGATGCACTGGCAGCTTTTGCAATGCTTCTGGCTAATTTTTACGCCAAAATCGACAATTCTGCTTATTTACGTATCCATTGAGCCAAAAATGGGCTTCGTCGCTGAACACAATTTTTCGATAAAGAAGTGGATCTTCGGCCAACTTTCCACGAGCCCATTCACCAAAAATTCTGCGTTGCGGTAGATCATCTGCCTTCAATTCTTGCACCAGTTGCATTTTGCAAGGCTTCACACTTAAATCCTTCCGCAAAATTGTCCACGTTGTTGAGTAACAGAGGCCCAGTTGCTGCGAATGGGGACGAATCGATAATTGATGGTCATCATTAACACTTGCCGATACAGTTACGATATTTTCTCAATTTGCAATCTATGTAAACGTGTTGGTGGTTTAATGTCCGACAAAATGTAAATTTGGTGCGAAATTTCGTTACAATAGCCCGAATTGCCGCTTCAGGGGGTCGATTAAACTGACCATAAAATGGAAGAAGCGCGCGATGAACTTTCTTAACAGAGCACGTATTTTGATAATAAAATTCAGTGATTTGCAAACGTTGTTCGTTTGTAAAACGATTCATGATTAAATTATAGACCAAACTGAAGATGTTTGACAGTGAAACAAAACACGAAACGTGCGTGAACAGTTTAAACCAGTGTTGCCAAAAAGATAATAGCTTAAAAATCACCCGTTAGATTTCGCGGTGATCTGATACAAACGCAGCCAACACTATAACGTTTAGCTACTCGCCTAGTGGAGAAAAAGACAAAAATGTTTTGGTCGGAGATGTTTTGCTGATAGAGATGACCTGAGCAGGCTGGGGTATCAGAAAATGTTATTAAATGAAATAAAAATCTTGCCTTTTAAAGCGAGTGATCGCCCACCGTAGTAAAGTAGGTAGCGTACTAATCTGCGAATGTTGTGGCAGTGCGTACGATTTCCATTATAGACTCTGATTTGTTTGAAGTCGCCGTAGTCTAGTAAATAATGTGTTGGCTTATTAGACGTGAGTCCGTAGATTAAATCCCAACTCAGATAACTCAAACAAAACGAAAACAGAAAAAAAAATATTTCTTTCGGCGGCTATCTGTCATTAGGTTTCCGATCACAGCTCAGAGAGTTAAATAAAAATTGTCATGAAAAACTTCTCAAAAATCTATCGTCCATAGTCAATATTAATGTATGGGCCCAGCCATTAAAAACATTTTCACTTGGCCTACACAATATCTACCTTGTGTGGCTTTTTTTTATTCTAAGTCGTAAACGACAATTAAAAAATTTTTGATTTTTATTGTTTCACTTTCACACTTACTTGGGCTTATTAGCTTAGCCATTACTGTTGCTCCATATGTAGCTTAAAAGCACACACATAATACCCATACACATACACACACACACACAGAAAGAAATTTATTACGAAAATTGTTTCGTTTCTATTGCTTTATTCTCTCTCTCTCTCTCCTTGTTTGATTCTTTAATGCTACAACACTTGGCTTTTAATGCACCAAATTGATTACGTTTGGTTGTGTGTGTGAGCAAGTAAAAGAATGGGAGAGAGTGTATGTGTGTGTGTGTGTAAGTAATAGGAGAGATAAGGTGTCTCTTAACATGTTTGTTTATGGTTATGGTGCTCACATACATTTAAACTTTTATAAATTTTATGTAAATAAACAAAATGGCTGTATGTGTGTGTGAGTTTAGTAGTCGCGTGTGTAAAGCATGTGTACTTGTGTATTTATTTACAAATAAAATTTAACACAAATGCTTACACCTGGTTTAAGACCCCTTTAACACTCATTTTATAACTTCTACACTCACTCGTGCTCTCTCTCTGTCTCTCTCACTCACTCTCTCTCTCTCTCACTTACTGTGTGGCTGCCTTAAAGGAAATTACATGCATATTTTTAAATTATCAGCTTAATTGTTTACTTTAGCTTGTGTAGAGATACAAAGGTGTGGATGTGTGAGTGTATGCGTATGTGTGTGGGAGAGTGTAATTTAATGAATGCAGCATAATCAGGTTTAATTGTTGTTGGTCATAGAGTTATTTGTTCATGTTTATTGTAAGATTATATTAATGGATGGTGGGTGTACATGACTAACACTCATCCTCTCTCATTACAAAGAAATGTAAACAAATATTGTAAAAAGAAAACATTGTACTCTTTATCATAGATTTCCGTTTTATTTTTTCTCTTTAATTGAATAAAACAATAACTAAACAAAGCCGAGTTGTAGCCAAAAACGATAGTGAGTACGAGATAACTCGTAGTTTTGCTCCCTAGATGGGTAACGTAATCTGCGAATTATCTCGTAGTCGACAGTCAACGTGTTAAATAGGATTTTACAATTTTTAAAACAGTTTTTTTGGTGTGGCTAGGGACAATTAAAAAAAAAAAAACTCTAAGAGTAAATAGTAAAACATGAGTAATATGAGAAGCTAGGTTGTAATCCTAACTAAAGACCAATGTAATGGCCAAATAGAACTTTTCCATTTTGGCTTTTATAACAACTGCAGTGACAGTTGTTGAGGAGACTGGTGAATGAGGGCTATGACCCTTTTAGTTTCATTGAAACTAGCAAACACTTGACGCCTAACTCACGCGTTAAGATAGCTGTATCAACTGGCTTCCATTCTAATGGCGAATCTGTTGTCGTTGTGGTAAATATGCCCGCCTCTAACTCATTTAAAATGATAATTTTATGCCAGTCAACTAGCTCCTAGCTGGAGGAGACTCCTACATTATAAATCGTTACGCATTGCTTACGTTTTTGGGTTGGGAACCATTGTCATCCTAAGCCACTTTTTTGGTGATTAATTCATTCACTACGGCCCGGCCCTTAGGGGTAAAGGATGATATGAGGAGTATTGTGAACCCAATTTCACTCCTACCCTTCGCACTTAATTACATACATAACACAACCCTGCACATTTTGAATTTTTTGTGCAAATAAGATGGCTTTAGATGTTTCGCACCCAGTATGGCAGTCGAGATTTATAAAAATTTATCGAATTTACTTGAAAATTGTTACCGCCATTTTGAGTTTTTAAAATCTGAATGAAAATCTATAATCACCGACCCCTGAGTAATAATTTTCAAGCACATCTAATTAATATTTATGGATCTTCTTAATGTATTTCCCTTTCTCTTACACCCATTGCCATAAACCCATCCCCTATTTTAAGGGTACACGCAATCAATTTGGTTTTGGGCTCGTTTTAAAAAGCATGTCTGTGTTAGCTCTAGAATTGTTTAAAAATGGCCAAAAACACTATCTTTAGGGGTGTTTGTAACTTTTTTTCAAAAACCTGACGTGATGAGAAAGTTCTTGAACCGAAATTCGTGTTCAACACGCAAACTGCTTTCGGAAACATCTGGAATCATCTTATTTGCAAAACCCATGCTGGGCAGTGTAATTGGTCACTACAACCCTTCAATCAGGATTACGACCCAGCTTCTCACACCACTTATGTTGTGTGCGTTAATTTTATACATGAGTGGCGGGACCTACAGTTTAAAGTCGACTCCGAACGACAGATTTTTGAGAAGCTTTTCATGGCAATTTTTACTCTCAGTATAAAAATTGCCAGAAATCTGCTGAGAGGAAGTCGCCGAAGAAATATTTTTTCCATTTAATGTCTGACCTGGGATTCGAACCCGGGCATTTTGTCTAATAAGCCAACACACTACCCACTAGACCACGGCGACTTCTAAAAATCTGTAATCAGCGACCCCAAAAACTCCTGAGTAACAATTTTCAATCACATCTAATTAATATTAAAGGACCTTCGTAATGTGTTTCCTTTTCTCTTGCACCCATTGCCATAAACCAATCCCCTATTTTAAGGGTGCATGCAATCAATTTGGTTTTGGGCTCATTTTAAAGAGCAAAGATCAATTGTCAGTTTCTGTTAATAGCGATGGTTCTAGCACGTCAGTGTTTAGCTCTACAATTTTTTTTTTTTTTATTAAACCTGCACTCAGGGGATGACCCCTACTCATTCAGTGCATTGTGCAAGTTTAGGAAAGGTGGAAACGAGTTGCTGCTGGTGACTATAAAATGGCCAGTACCATACCTTCACCATTAGACAGTCTTCAGCAATCGTCGCCAAGAAGCCCGCAGTTTCTCACACCACTTATGTTGTGTGTGTTAATTTTATACAGAAGTGACAGTACCTACAGTTTAAAGTCGACTCCGAACGACACATATTTAAGAAACTTGAACATGAAGAGAAAGAGAAGAAATCACCGGAAAAATACTTTTTATTCAAAAATGGCCAAAAACACTATCTTTAGGGGTTACAAACACCTTTTTCTTGAAAACCTGACGTGATGGAAAGTTCTTGAACCGAAATTCGTGTTCAACGTACAGAATGCTTTCCGAAACATCTAGAGCCATCTCATTTGCAAAACCCATGCTGGGCTGTGTAATTGGTCACTACAACCGTTCAGTCAGTAGCACGACCTTGCTTTTCAGACCACTTACGTTGTGTGTAGTGATTGTATACATGATTAGCAGGATCTACAGTTTACAGGCGACTCCGAAGGATAGATTATTGAAGATCGTTTCATAGAAATTTTATTTATTGTCATAGATTCTGCCAGAAATATTTTTCCATTCGTTTTGTTGGAGCTGTCTGACCTGGTGTTTGAACCGTGATTTTACGTTTAATAAGCCATTACAAGTTCAACGTTTTTAAGTCCAACAACTAAATGTTACAACACTTTATGCTTGCACCTGTCAAAAGAGAACAATTTGAGAAAATACTGTACAAACAAAAGCACAAACTTTATCCCAAAACACCCTGTACTTGACACGTTTAAACATTAAACAAAAATACACTCCTTATGACAAGTATGTGTGCCCAATGCAATTAAATTACTCGCTTGGCATTAAAATTCCAAATAACATAAATAACACACACACACACCCTCAAAAAAATTTAATTTCATTTCCTGTTAAATTTAACCTCAAAAATATTGAATTTTCTTTGAAACAAAAATTATTTTTGTAATTAAATCGTTACTCCGTTACTCACTCTCGTTACTCTCGTTAAGGAGAGAGTAATTTCCTAAAAACACCTTTAATTGAAAGTGTATGTGTTTTGTTTTGTTTTGTTTTAAAACTCCCATAAATTCTAAAGTCTTTTCCAAACATTTACTCTCGTTTACTCTTTTGCTCTTTTACTCTTTTCCAATACAAATTAAAACAATTATCCACCCACCCACACTCACTCGTACACATACACATACACATGCGTTTACAGATTTTCTTAATATTTTGCTAAGGATTTGTGGGATCATGGGATTTTTTCTACTTTTATTGCTTATTCTTCTTCTTCTTGTTGTTGTTGTTTATAATAACAATAACAACAATATGTTGACATGTTAGTTTATTTGTGGTTTTCAAATAAATGGCTAAAGTGTTATACAAGCAAAGCAATATAAAGCAGAGAGTGGGAGAAGAGCACATTATACCGTAGCAGAGAACAAGAGAACAAATTTATTTTTTGTTTATTTCCGTTATAATACGAGTAAATACTTCTCCTTTCGTAACACACATACACACACACACACTGGTACACATAGGCAGGCACAGGCACACATTGTATGTGAAGAATTTTTTTTAATAAGAACACACAAACAGTATTACCATATGCTTACGGTAGCACAATCCTTTTTTTCTTAAACAGTGTTGTGTTGTGTTGTGTTATGTTGCGTAGAATTGATCGTTGCAGCAACATTTGCTAGAGAAACGTTCATTCTAGTGAAACCAAAACATTTTAAGAATTTTAATCGTTTAATTAAAATTAAGCAAAAGAAACAAAAACGTTTTATTTTTAATTTTTCAATTTATGAAAAGTGTGGTTTTTGTTGTTGTTATTTGTTTTAATTTTAACGTTAATATTGTTTAACAATGTTTATTTGTCATTATTAAAAATGATTTTAAAAATTAAAAATAAAAAATATTTCAATTTTAATTTGAAAATGTAAAAGGATTGTCTTTTAAATTGCAAAAAATAAAGAACAAAATAACAATTAAATGAAATGTTGAAAAGTTTTAAAAGATTAATAAAAAAAAGAGAATGAAGAATTTTTTCAAATTAATTAAATTAAAATTATCAAATAATCAATCAAATAAACAATATTGTGAATAAATTTATAATTTCATAAAATAAAGTACGTTTGAAACTAAACTTCATTGTATGTACATACATATATGGAATGTCAGGTAATGTTTGCAAAGATATTCTTAAAATAAATTTCCATAATGAAATATTTGAACAATAATTTTTTAATTCGATTATTTACAACGGAATGGATTAATTTTAATCAAAATCGTAATATAAGTTGTAGTAAAAACAGTTTTTTTTTATTATTTTTACTTCTTTTGAGCTAGAGAAAGCATTTCTTCCAACTTCCTGTTCTGTTTATGTTGCAATTTAATCAACATTTTTCAGCTTAGCTAGTAGGGATGCCAATCGGGAAATCCCGAATCCCGAAATCGCGGGATTTTCAGGATTCACAAAATCCCAAATCCCGGGATTTTTAAAAACTTGTCCCGGAATTTTTCGGGATTGTGAATTCATATGTATTTTGACCCTATAAAAGGTCCCGAAAAAAAATTCTATATCACTTAACATCGATAATAGCATCTCAGATGAGGAAAACCATATTTCCAGTGATAAAAAAATTATTTGATGGCATCGAAGAATGCAAAATCCCTATAAAACTCAACTGTCCAAAGAAATAGATTCAATTACATCAGGTGGTGATAGAGGTGAACAAGCTGCATACAGCTATCTTGGAACTATTTTACCAATAAATCTTGATTGCGGGAGGTGTTTTTCAACGGCAGCCTATATTGACAACAAGCCTATCAGATCACATGTTAGATGCTTTAATATTTTTGTTGGAATCTATATAATTTTCTTAAAACTAATGCATTTGCATATGTATGAATAATTTTTATTTTTGTTAATTTACGGTTCTTCGTTACATTTTGTCTTGTTGTTTTTATATTTTTTTTATGATATATAATTCTGATATCCATAATTAGAATACAAATGATTTTGTTAACAAAATATTTTTATTATTAAGAGAAAATCGCAATTTTTCCCGTGAATTTTCGGGATTTACGAAATTCCGAATCCCGGGATTTTTAAAATAGTGACTGAATAATTTCTAGAATGACAAAGTTGTCAACGTTATCGAGCTTTTATATTAAACGTAATGATAAGGTATCTCACTCTTGTTCAAGATCCTTCTATGATAGGAGTTTAAGGGTCTCCAAAGAGCCAAAGTTGCTGCCTTCAGATTAAATTAATTAAAAGTAATTTTTTTCTAATGCAAAAACTATTTACCTTCTCTTGATAGGTTAAATGGGCCTCAGCAATTCTATCTATCTAAGAATATTTATTAAATCCTTACAAAAACAACTCATTTCAAAAGTTGATGGTATTTTGTTTATACCTACATACAGTCAGGATTATTGAACTAGTTTCTCACACCATTTATGTTGTGTGTGTTTATTTTATACATGAGTGGTGGGACCTACAGTTTAAAGGCGACTACGAATGACAGATTTTATGAGAAACTTTTCATGGCAATTAGAGCTCTTTCGGTTGCAATCACCAGGAGTAAACTCGATGCCATACGTCACAACTCTTTGATCAACTCCAGATGCTGTTTTGTATTACTCTAATACGGTTCCTGGTTATAGAAATATTCCGGGCAGCTGTGTAGTTAATGAACTTGCTAAAGCTGGCCTACTCCTCCAGAATACTAATCCTCAGAGGTAGAGGGGATAGAAGTCATTGGATTCTGTGTAGCAGTGTACCTGCTTCAAAAGTTAAGAGGTAATTGTAACCACCATCCTCCCTCCATCCATTAGCCAAAAGTATTTAGCGTTTGACAAAACGTAAACCGAGGAGTAATCTTATAAATTGTATAAGAAATGTACCACCCAACTACTTCAATTGGAACGTAGTGGCATCTCTGTTACTGTATCTGTTCTCTTGCGTCATTGCATAATTGACAGATATGCGGAAAGATCTTCTGAACTGCAAATAAGTTCTTCAGTAGTTGTAGATCCGATTAGGAGGAATGGTTCACATTCTGTGTCTAACTTATAATTTCCCGATAGTCTAAGGAGCTGTTAGGTTAAGTTGAGTTAGAGGACGTGTACTTGTCACAGTACCCGGAGGTCGAATTCATCCATTGTACAATGTCCTAGCTTCTCATACCATTCTTGTTGTGTGCGTTAATTTTATGCATGAGTGGAGGGACATACAAGTTTAAAGTCGTTAAAGTTTTGTTGGAGATGTCTGACCTGGGATTCGAACTGTGCCTTCATGTCTAATAAGATCACGTCGTAGAATGTTTACTAGGAAGTAAAATGCAGTTACCAGAACGCCATACTAAAGCGATGGCTCTGCGCAAAATTGTGGGGTATTTGATGAGATTTGCAGAAGATTATCTTCGGTAAACTGCAATCACATTAATTAATTCGAACAAATTGAACTCTCCTAAAAGCAAAAACTAATAGATTTATATTTAAACCGCTCTATATTTCAGTATGTAGTCTAACTAATCCTTTGCAACCATTTACTACACACGTAAGTGTATCGGAGAAATTAATACATTTGATTTGATTAGATTTTTTTTTTTTTCATTAAATAGAAATAATGGAGCAATATTTTATACATCGTATGCATTGTCGTCAAATATTTTCTAAGTTCATAACAATATTTTATTCTTAAATGTGTGCGCTTTTAAATGGCAATTACCATAAAACAATCAAATTTAAAGTAATTTATTTGAAAGAATTTTAAATTACTTTTTTTTCTAAATAGACAAACTCTAGAGATAATAATTTTGTTCGGTAAAATTACCGCATTGTATTTAAAAAGTCCACCTCAAGAAATCCTGACATTAATGTGCTGCAATTTAGCAGACATTTTTAGTGGCAGATTAAAATCGTCCACATTTTGTTGTTTTTTTTTTTGCTTTTTAGAATTTCTTTTTACACTTCAAAGACATTTTAAGCAGAATAATGTCTGAATTCTTTAAAAATAAAATTTAAAAACAAAAAAACAAAAATCGTATGCTTTGCATACACATCTCCATGGAAGGAAAGGAAATTCCATACGAATGTACACATAATTTTAAACAATGAATGTGGTACTGCTGTGTGTGTGTATTTTGTTGTTATGACCTGAACTGCAAATTGTGCTGGCAATGTAAGTTTGTTTTAACATTTCTTGTTCTTGTTCGAAACCCCATTTCAAAAACGAGACGTTTTACCATCAAAATAAGAAGAAGAAGAAAAAAAAAACAATTTAACACAACAACAACATCTTTAAAGTTTAAAGACATCTTTATAGCATTTTTAAATGCTGCTATATTTAAGGCCATTGTTGTTATTATTATTATTGCTGTTCATATGATTTTTCTTTTTATTGTTGTTGTCTTTGTTGTTGTTGTTGTTTATAACACCCACTCTTTATTATTTTTGATTGTGAGTGACTGGCAGAGAGCAACACATTTTGTTGCCGTAACACATGTTCGTTTTCCTGCTGTAATCGTGCGTTCGTGCGTTCGTGTGCTCGTAAGTATAACGGTTAATGCCACGCGCTTAATTTGCTGTGTGCTGTGTGGTGAGTGTGTTTCTATTTTTATTTGCATTTTAAGACTTTGATGTTTGATTTCCTTTAACATTTGCCATTTATTTGTTTACATTTTTTATTCTCTTTTTAGAAAAAACAAAACAACAACAAAAACAATACACACTCACTTACCTACTCACTCTCTTTATAACACACATACTTATACTCTTGCAATTACCCTTTTTGTGATTGTTGTTGTTGTTGTTATTATTAATGGCTGTACACATTACATTGTTGGTGTATTTATTTTTAAAACATTTTGTTTTGTTTTGTTGTTTTTGTTTTTGTCTCCCCTCAATAGTTTTTAATGTTAGCCAGCCATGCTCTGCCTTACTCTATGGCAAGTAATGCATGCATGCCTGGCCTGCCTATAAACATTCTTTGCTGGGGGTGTCATAAACAACAAATTTTTTGTTTTTTTTTTTGTGGATTTTTATTTGAAATGTTGTTAAGTCTGCCTTATTGTTTGTTTATTTATTTTATTTTGTTATTCATTGTTTATTATCCTTTTACACCGGAAATTTCTTGCTATAATAATAACACCATTCAACAGCTTCAATATTCAATAATAATAATAACAACAACAAAATTTTAAAGAGAATTTAAATGCAACCAAAAATATAAAATACCATTAGAAAGAGAGAGAGTAATTTCCGAAATAAAAGCATAAAGAAATACTTTTTTTTAGCGAAATAACAAATACAAATAGATTATACATAGAGTTTCCTAAATAAAAAGCTCTGGTACACCAAATGTGAAGACATGCAATGGCGAATAATGATGAATAGTGAGAAAAATGAGATAGTTCATGTGCCGAGGAATTTAAGAATAATTTTTAACTCCAATTTAACATGGGATAATCACATAAATTCACTGGTAAGGCAGACGTATATTATGTTACGCATACTTTGGTTTACGCAACTGCGAAATTGCGAAAACTTATTTGGATGCGAGCTATTAGGTAATTGCGATTCCAGCAGCAAACGTAGAGTAAGCTTAATAGCTTTGTGTTCTTAAAAAAATTTCATTAAAAAAATTTAGTGAGGGGGTGCCTTAGATTTTTTTTTCCTTTTTCTATTCGGTTTTTATTCCTTTTATTGCTTCTATCTACATATCCATTAGTTGTTATTACAAAGTCAGTAATTCATTTACTAAATTAAATTAATTTTTACATATACATTACGTTCCTGCAATATTTTCATGTTGTTGTACAGGATTTGGGCAAAAATTTCATTTCATAAGTAAATAAATAAATAAAACAAAAAATTGTCTGCTTGTAATTTTTTCTCCCGACACTGTAAATTCTTTAAAATTTTTATTTTTAATATTTTAATTTTGTTACTTTTTCTCTTACCCAATATTAATAGTTTCAAGTACAAGGGTAATGCTTTTAAAAATAAACCAGCAACGGAATATAAAACATAAACAATGTTGCGCCACAACTCACACACAGACAGAGCTTTATTGGTTTTCAAGGTTCTTAAATTCAATTTGTTAAACTCATGGCTTTTTTTGTTGTTGTACACAAACACATACATACACCTAAACCTATACAATACAATAAAGTGTATAGGAATTGCTGTTCTAAGGCCATTAGCTTAGTAGCTCTCAGTTTTTTGTTTTTCTATTTTCTGAGAAGAGATCAGCGGTTTAATAAAAATAAGAAAAAAAGCAATAACATTAACAACAACAGCAAAAGGTATATAAAATGTTGTTTTTATTTTTCTTTTTCTCAACATACTCACTTTTGTGTGGGGGGGTGTGTGTGTGTCTGTGTGTGTTAATGTATTTTTTTTTTTAAGATTTGATTTGGTTTTGTGGTGTGTTGTATTGCTTTGCTAAACCCACCAAACCATGCTGTAACTCTCTTGTAAAACAGCATAAAATACAACACAACAACAGTTCTTAGTAATCCAAGTTGTTTTTGCTTAAAAATCCCTGATTTTGTATCATTTTATTTTTATTTGTACGTTTGTCTATTTGTAGTTTTATTATCTGTCAGCAGTTGACGTTAGAAAAGCCATAAATTAAAACATGTGTTCACAAAATTGACAATAGGAAGCTTCTTCATACATACATATATCCACTCACTGTACTTACTCCACATACAATATCCTACTTTACACCTCACATCACATCACCTCACCACACACTCTCTTACACAAAATTGCTTGCTTATAAAGCAACAATAAGGCTAAATCCAAGAGAGGGAGAGAGAGTGAAAAAAAAAACAATAAACCACATAGACATTGTATGGCATAGCGGTGTAATTCACATCTAACTGAGCACCCACCTAAAGGTTTTAATATAAACAAAAGCAACAAACAACAACAACATCTTCAAATAGGGAGAAGAAATGTAATAAAAAACCAAAAATGTCGAGACTGAGAAAGAGAAATGTTAAACGGGTTTTTCTACTTGCTTTCATAGTAGAAATGCACATAAAAATTGTAACTGTGAAACTGAAACTAAAAACAAAAACAAAATGTGTTTTCAATAATAATAACAACAACAACGACAGCCACAATTTTGTTGTCAACATTGGCGTTGGTGTTGATGTGTGTTGTGAATGTGAAAAAGGATGTTGTGGATGCGAATGAGAATGTGTTAGAGACATTGTTGGCGAAGGCTTTTTTTGTGTTTTTGTTTTATTTTTTGATTTGAAGGTTATAAATGAATTTCTCTCTATACGACGACAACGACAACGACTTTTTGAAGAAGATTTAGCGCGCGGAAAGTGTGGATTTTCACAAAAATTCTATTTAAGCTGTGCAAACAAAGTGTAAACAATTGTAACTGCTGTTACAACTACAACTGTTACTCTCATACATACATGCATACATATAAGGAAATACCCATTCGTAGCCATAGAAAAAACTACATACTTGCACAGTAAATACAAACACACACTCTCACATACATATGTACGTAGACATTGTATTTATTGTAGTATTTTAAAAAGGAGTATAAACGTCGTAAAACGTCGTAAACCGTCGTTTTCAATGGCGTAATAAATTATGGTCTTGGCGAGAAATAAAAATAGACACACAGCCACACACACACACACACACACATACAGTTTTTATATGTTTTACATTGAAAAGGAATAACATGAAGTGAATAAAACAACACATACATACAAGCTACACATACATACATAAGTAAATTGTATTAAAACAGATTGCAATTCATATGTGTAGCGAAGCATAGAGAAGGAGAGACAAAGTGAGCGAAAGTGATAGTAAAAGTAAAATGAAATATCCTTTTTAAAAATAAATTGCATTTGTATGAGTGAATTAAATTTTTTAATATTTTTTTTTTTTTGATTCAAACATTTATTTTAAGTTTATTTACTGAGTGTGTACTCTAGTATGTACATTAGATTTCAATGGCAACTACAGAATGGGCATAGGAGAAGCTAAAAAGGGTAAATAAAATAAAGAGAACAATTAAAAAAACTTCGTTAATGGTACAGATGTGCACAGAAATATTAGGTATTGGAAAAAGTTACGTCTTTAGATGCCATTCTGATCAACAATTCTTCAGTCAGGATTAATGACCTAGTTTCTCACACTACTTATGTTGTGTGTGTGCCTGGACATGACCTCCCTCTTGTTTAGGGGTCGGAGACCATCTAAACTTCTTCAATTGCGTTAAGAATGTACCGCCACACCGTACTCGCGCACTCCCCGCGATTTGGGTGTAAACCACAGCCACCACGTGTACCCCGAAGGGACCTCACCATGGCTGGGCAGGGACAAGTCCCTGGGGCCCCCAGCACCCGTGGTTCCAGATTGAGACCTCTGGTCAGGCTTCGCAGCCAAGCCAAGACCAGACTGCTGTCAGTTGAACACCAAGCAGTTCCTGACTGGTAGCAGCACCCTTAGTCGCCTTTTACGACAAGTATGGTGTTCACTGTAGTGGTATTCTCATCCCTCCATCTACGCCCACCACCACACGGGTGAGGCGGGACCTACAGTTTAAAGTTGACTCAGAACGAAACTTCTCATAGCAAATTCATTTACTCTCAGAGTTTTTGCCAGAAATCTGCTGAGAGCAAATCGCCGAAGAACTGTGGCGACTTTAACTGTGCATGACATCACTCGATATTTTGTAATTGCTCTCAATACTTTTAGACATCCTGCCACGAGAAGTGATTAGCAAAAACTCTGACAATAAATAAAAATTACAATGAAACGTTTCTCAAAAAATCTGTCGTTTGGATTCGACTCATAAAAATTATAACACACAAGAGAAGCAGCAGCTAGGTTGTAATCCTAACAAAAACAGTGTAATGACCACTTATGTATTGCTACGAAAATGGAAATGGTGTTGTTAACATAATAAACAAAAGCTCCAAAAACACCACAAACGACGTAATTACGTGATCAACGAATAAGTAAAAAAATGTAACAACAAAAACAATGGACTTGTTTACAAGATTGATGAATAAACAAAAATAAAGGATAAAGGATGTAAACAACCAACAACAAAGTGCAGCGAACAAAGAAGTAAAAAAGCAAAAACAAAATGCATATAAGACACACTAACAACAATAATTAAAACAACTTGTTTACATTTTTACATCTTTAACGAAGGTCGTTCCTCCTTCGAAAGCATTCGTCACACATTCGATATAAAAGGCAACACAAAGCGAGCAACGATGGAGTCCGAATTAAGTTAGTCGTGTGTGACGACGTAACAATGATTGCCGGGAGAATTCAATCAATGAACTATAATTCAGTCAGTCTTGCATGCAGACAAGTTGCGTGTGAAGAAAACAGTTGTTGTTATTGTTGTGCTTACAAAAGAATTGTGAGTAAAGAAAAATAACTAACAAGTGTTGTTGCTTACAAAAAGGTTGTAAGCAGTAAGGTGTAACGAACAGGCACATATTGTGACAGTAATTGTTGTAAATCTGTTATAAGTTCGAACTAAACTAGTGCGGACAATAAAGAAATTTATTTAGAATTAAACACACATTTATTTTTATTTTATTTGCAATCTACGAACTCATATTTTTAACGTTTTTAAAAAGGTAAAAACGTAACAATATTATTTACGAATGGCAGGACCTTCAGTTTAACATCGCTTCCGAACGACCGACTTTTGAAAACCTTTACATGGCAATTTTATTATACGCGCAGAATTTTTGCCAGAGGAAGTTACCATAGGAAATGTTTTTTCCGTATTTCATTTATTTCGAGATGCCTGGGCGGATTAGCCGATTGTAATACGCATTTCTTTTTTTTTACTGAACATTTATTATAACAACACCATTTCCATGGTCGTAACAGTATGATTACGTACAACATCCATAATTTAAAAGCTATGTTGCCGACAAAAATTATTAAAGATGCCTAAGAAATTTAAAATTTGTTCTTCTAACAGTAAAGTTTCCTTTTTTGAAACTTTGACAGACTGTAAGTCATGGAACCTTATGTTGTTTAAGCGGTTCAATGAATTCTTAAAATTTTTTTTGTTTTTTGTTTTCTAAAGTGATGTTTTCCTAACAAATAACACGAACAATTAATAAATAATTAAAATAACAACAAAAACAAGTAAATAAATAGAGAGAAAACGAATATTTAATTGAATATTTAGAAGCTTAAGATGTGTATGGCAACTTATAAATTAAAAACGAAAACGAAAAAGTAGCGTAAAAGTTGTATCCTTTCGTATAATTTTTCTTTCTTGTTTTATTTTCTGTTTCTGTTTAGAAAATATTTATTACGACGTAATAAAGAAAATCTAAAACTCCATTTGTAAATTTCCTTTTTTTCTTCTTCTTTCTTATTTTTTTCTTTCTTTCGCTTTTTAAACAACAAGTTTTAATCCTTAAAAGGACTAAGTGAGTGTAGTGGTGGTAAAAAGGATAAAATTGAAATGTTTCATGAACTTATATCTATGTGTGTATATGTGGGTATGTGTTTGTGTCTCCTTTTTCTCTGTGTGGAAATTATTTTCACTTGTTTTACAACACCTGGCTTTAGAAACAATGAACAACCAACACCAACACCAACGCCAATGCCAACAACAGTGAAACAATAAGTTTTTAAATTATTTATTCCGTTATTTTCATAGTTCGTTGGTTATTCTGAAAGAGTAAAAATATAAAACAACAACAACACGAACATCAAGCCAACAACATTACAAATTTATTTATAATCATTGTAGCCGCAGTTTAATTCAAAAGGATTTTCAACAACTTTTTTTGCTTTCATTCTTTCTTTATGATTTTAAATTACTTGACATTGTACGGGCATTAAATACGGCATACAGTGGGTGAGAAAATTATTTGTATACTTTGAAATGAACACCGTCTGTCTGGCAAGTCCCACGACTGTTGTTATCATCTTTTTACTGGGAAAGTTTTACTTTTCTACGCCGAGAAGGGGTAAATGCACCTAACCGCATCATAGGGGAAGTCGTCACCCACCAAATCTCCCCCTCGTCTCGTGGACTTGTTGTGCCCACTCCGGTACTACTTCGCAGTGGAGTCTTTTTGGCCCTTTGGCCTTTGCGTGGCTCTTATCCGCGTCCGGATTGCGAAAGTTGCAGAGTTGAGGAGACAGCTAAGTGCCTCTACTACTCCTTTCATCCAGATCCTCGTTTGGAATTTCGTTTAACACGGCGTATTTTGTTTTTGATACCTAACCGGGGATGTATTCCGTATCATCAATTACTTCCCCTTCCTCGTAGAGAGAGGAAGGGGGCCAGTCTTGCCCATTCTGTGCAGATATTTCATAAAATATCTGTGATCCGATAGCATACGTGTAATGTAGCAATTAACCTCTCCAAATTTCCGAACAATCCATTTCCAGAATAAGGCATGACCTTCGCCTTGCTCTATCTTCACGTTCCATCGTCTTTGCTACTCTGAAATGGTGTTTTTTCCCTGAAGTAACTGGTTATGTGATTTCCAGCCGATTTCACCTTATAAATCTCCATCCGCTCTGTACGATTGCATCAAGTGGTTAGAGAAAACCAGTGTAGCGCCTACTTATAACTCAGATATTATACCTTCATCACTGTAAATAACTGGAATAACAACATTAAGAGGGCTTACAGCAAAGATTACATGATCCATTCTTGTTAACTCTTTAAATCTGTCATTCAGTGTCGATTTTAAACTCCCCACTCATGGATAAAAATTTAATACATACAACATGGGTGATGTGAGAAACTGGGTTGTAATCCTGACTTAAGGGTTCTAAAGAGCACTTGCCCTCCATTGTTTGCCGGTAGACTGTAGAGTAATCAGTACTAAATGATGACCGTAGTGGTTGATTCCAAAGTATAAGTCGTTTTCCTTTTACCTTCTTTGATGTTCATTTTAGATCAATAGGGCGTAATAGTGTACTGGATTGTAATCCTGACTTAAGGGTTCTAAAAAGCAATTGCCCTCCATTGTCTACCGTATTGTTGACCAGTAGGCTGTAGAGTAATTAGTATTAAATGATGACCGTTGTAGTTGGTTCCAAAATATTCATTTATTCATTTTGGATCACTGGGATCCAATAGTGTATTGGGTTGTAATCCTAACTAAAGGATTCTAAAAAACAATTGCTTTCCATTGTCTACCGCATTCATTTTGTAGCAATAGGACTTAATGGTGTCCTTCACCTCAAAGTAACTAATATTTATAGAGTTTTCAACATTATAAACTATTACAGGGAGCTTTAAATGGCTGATCTATATGGCATTCTTCATTTCATTTTCCGGACAATTTCAAGTCAAAGAGTATACTTATTCTAGTAACTACTCTAGATTTGTTCAATCTAGCGCTTAGGACCACTTTGTGTTGCAACGTGACTCTCTAGTACCCCTATAAGCCACGCCCATTAAAGGAGCTGCCATCTCAATCTAGTTTCGCCTCATATGACTACAGCAAATCAATCACCATAAATAACAATTTTGTATTGACAATTTTAGTTAAGATAAGCGGTGCCATAAAAACTACCTCTTGCGTCTCTTCTTTGACTACTTGTGGCCAGTGAAGTGTATAGTAAAAAAAGGGGGGAATTACCCGATTGTAGTACTCATTCATTTTTTATTTTTTAATGAACTTTTATTCCATTTAGCTTCGCTTTGTTACACTGTACTGTGCAGTCCTGTTTGTTGTTTTGGCTAAATGCCATACCGCATTGCAAAGTTATAAAATGTTTAAACGAGAGAAAACCAATAAATGTACATGAATGTGGTCTCAGAGCTATGGTACGTGGACAAAGGCTTGTGCACAACGCCTACATGCGTTATTACACGTCGGACAAGAAACCGAAACTCACCAAACACAAATGGTGACAATGTGGTGGCACCTCGTTTCCTCCCACTATTTTTTAATGATTTTTTTTTTCTTTTTTGATAAAAAAAAAATTTTAAATTGAAAATCACATACAAACTATAAACTATGGACACAAGTCTTTAACACATACTAACTGTGACGGACTGACTAGCTGACTGGCTGACTGTCCGACTGTACATCAATACTGATAACGTTTCGTAAACGTGTTGCCTACAAATAAATTTAAAATTCTATTTCGTTTACTACAAAGAAAAATCGAATTAATTTTTCCAATTGAAGATGCCTTCGTTGTTGTTGTTGTTGTTTTGGACAAAACGGGAGGAAAAGCTTTACAAAATAGAATTACTTTTGGTCCCTTATTAAATGTCCCCTAATGGTTGTAGCACAACTGGTCGTTGTTGTAGCAAAACAGTGTAACAGGACTAGTTAGTAGTGGTTGACTTCCAAACTCATGCCACTAAACACTCAACTGCCGCATAGTACGTGCAGCGTTTACTCATTCTCTCTCTCACGAGTTGGTATTTTTTCATGGTAACATCCACATACGCCTTGTTATCCTTGGTATTCCATAAACTATGTATGCAAGTAAAATTTTTGTATTTGTTTAAATAAAAATCCAATAAAAACATTCACTTTTTGGTTTTATAAAAATAACGGAAAAAAAAACAACTTTATTCAAAACGATTCAGGGACCTACAATCAACACAGGCGGCGTAACCTCACCATGTAAGGATTCATTAGTTTTGTTGCTGTTGTTTCATTAGAATGACCTAAAAGGACATTTACTAGGCCATGGCATTACAGGCATTTCAATGAAACTCTTTTTGTCATGGTTTGAAATTAATTTGTGAATGAAATTGTGTTTAGGACACAAAGGAGGTGGAAGATACCGTCCTATAAGGTCCAATGCTTTTTGATTTTTCACTTTGTCCGATAACTGCAACATACATAATTGCCCATTACAATCCTTCAGCCAGGATTACGACCTAGCTTCTCACACCATTTATGTTGAGTGTTTTTTATTTTATACATCAGTTGCGGAATCTACAGTTTAAAGTCGACTCCGTACAATAGAAATTTGAGAATATTTTTATTTAGCACTCAGAGTTTTTGCCAGAAATCGGCTGAGAGGAAGTCGCCGAAGAAAGTTTTTCATATTTTCGTTTTGATGTCTGACCTGGAGCTTAAATTCGGGCCTTACGTTTAATAAGCCAACGCACTACCTACTAGACTACGGCAACTGCATATTTGATCCCCAGATTTTATATCGATTGCGGTATCACCTACTTTACTTACTTAACTTGCCAACTTAACAACCCGATAAATGGATTTCTGCCTGCCTTAACACAATCTTCCAGACAGCTCTGTCTTTTGCTCGCTTTCGCTAGTTTCTCACACCAATCGATAACAAAGCTTCCTCGATCTGGTCCTTCCAACGCAAAAAATGTCATCCTCTTCGTCGACTGACGTAAATCCCTACATGAAATACCCGTCTCAACGGAGCATCCTCCTCTATTTGAACGACATGGCCAAGCCAACGCAGCCGTTGAATGTTAATACGCTGGACTACATCTATGTCATTGAAGAGCTCTTACAGCTCTCTGTTTGGATGCGGAAATCATTGCCAAATCGCACTGGACCGAAGATCTTACGTTGAGAGTTTTCTCTCAAGGCATCAATGCTTAATGGTGTCAATGCCTCTGCATCATAAAGAAGCGCGTGGAGGATGAGCGCCTTGAAGGGCATTAGAATATTGAGATTTCACAATGGGCCTAAATGTAACCTTTTCCTTCAAGGCCTTTTAGCCACCTTATTTAACGTAATCTTAGATTTGAATGAGTTATTCATAAAATGTCAAGAGGGCGTGGCAAATCGTTAAAACTGAATATTTAGGTACATATTGATCGTACACGAATATAATTTGGTAGGTAAGTTCGTAGATTCGATATCGACAGTCCCAACAAAAATGGGCGTGACAATCCGCCCCTTCAATTGAACCTAGAACTCTTAAACTACTGAACCGTTTTTTTAACAATTTTTTTTATTCTAAAGCTCAGGCTTAGATGGTTTTAAAAATTTAATAAAGCAAAAAGTAGGCGTGGCAAATCATTAAAATTCAATATTTAGGGAGATAATGATCGTAGACGAATACAATTTGGTGGGTAAGTTCGTAGAGACGATATCGACAAACTCACCCAAAATGGGCGAGGCAATCCGCCCCTTCAAGTGAACCTATAGCTCTTAAACTAAACCGTTTTTTAACAAATTTTTTTATTCGAAAGCTCAGGCTTAGATGGTTTTAAAAATTTGATAAAGCAAAAAGTAGGCGTGGCAAACCATTAAAATTGAATATTTAGGAAGATAATTATCATAGACGAATACAATTTGGTGGGTAAGTTCGTAGAGACGATATCGACAAACTCACCAAAAATTGGGGAGGCAATCCTCCCCCCTTTAAGAGTTACCTATAAGTCGATAAATTCGATGGTTTATTATTACAAATGTACATAGATATTTAACTTGTACAACAACTACAACTTCATCTGTGCTTTATGCAGTAAATTACAGTAAATATATAATGTAACCTGTTTGGGTTCGAGTCTCACGCCAGACATCTAAACAAAATACAAAAAATGTTTCTTTGGTGGTTGCCTCTCAGCAGATTTCTTGCAAAAAGTCTGAGAGTAAACAAAATTGCCATGAAAAGTTGCTCAAAAAAAATCTGTCTTTCGAAGTCGACGTTACGAAATGTTGGTCCCGCCACTTATGTATAAAAATTAACATACGCAACATAGGTAGTGTGAGAAAATAGGTCCATAATCCTTACTGAAGAGTTGTAATGACCAATTATGTATGTATGTAATTTTTGGCGGTACAAAGTTCGCCGGTTCAGCTAGTATTTCATACAATTTTTTTATATCAAAAATTACTTAAAAGTTTGTGTATATTTTTAGGCGTTTTAACCAATTCACAATTATAGTTTTGTCCACATAAGGCCATAGAAAAGTGTTGGTCTGGCGTTTAAATATGAATTCTACACACCAAGGAATTCATAGGGAAAAATTATTTACGATTTTACAAACTCACACACACACTTGAATGCACACCTAAACTTAACAACCTTTTGTAAAATATACTGAGGCAAGGCATACATTTAGGCAATACTCACACACCCATATACACATAAATATATTATACGTACGTACAATGAGTATAAATAAATAAAAAAAATTATAAAATTTAAATACAAACACAAAAATGAATATCTTTTTAGACGAGTGAGTGTGTGAGTGTGTCTGTGTATAATTGTGTGGGTGTACTTTTTTTAATTTTTTTTAATAAACTTGACCTCAGTTATACAATACCCGGGTATTTGGATGGTATCTCTGGGTGTGAGTATATTAAATACGCAATATAATGATTTTTACGTTAAAATAACACAACACAACAAACCTAAAACTCAGTGACACAGCAGACAACAGTACCCTAGCACCATAAGAACCTTTTTTTTTTGAATTGAATTGAATTGCAAGTGTGGGAAGAACATTTTTGACCTTGAAATACTGTTGAAAACCTCATTTGTACGTGCACATTTTATTTTTTAATTTTTTTTTTCCTTTTGTTTAGTTTTTCTGTTTAAACACCTCTTCTTCGGTTCTTTTCTTTTTTTTTTTGGTTGCTGATGTTGTTTATTTGGTTCGGTTATCCTGTGTTATGAAAACAAAACTATGTACCTGTACCTGTTAAATGACTGTTCAAGTATCTTCTGAAATACTTGAATGCCACGCGAGAAGAAAAATCCATTAAAAATGCACGAGTAGATTCGTTTTTAAAATATAAAAAATTTTCGTTTTTTATTTTTCTTTAAAACCCACTTATTCTGTAGATGTTTTAGCCTTTTTTTCTTTTGTTTTCTTAAGAGAGTTTTGAAAATTTTCTGGTGTTATTGGTGTAATGTGCCCGGTAGGAAATTTATTCACTAAATTATTCATTAAGATTAAGGTACTCCAATCCTGAATCAGAAATAACAAACAAAAAAAAAAATAAAACACAGTGCAACAGAAAACCTTTTGAACACACAATTGCATGAAATATCCTTGACAAGAACCTTATTGCCACAAGCATTTACTTGACTAAGTGTCCAAAAAAATGTTTTTATGAATGTAGTTAAAAAGTTTCTTACGAAACTTTACTTTAAAAAGTCTTTCGAACCATAATAACGGTACCGATTTTAAGCAGTACACTTCATCACATACATACATAAGTGGCCATTACAACCCTTCAGTCAGGATTACGACCTAGCTTTCTCACACCACTTATGTTGTGTGCCTACGGTTTAAAGTCGACTCCGAACGACAGATGTTTGAGAAGATTTTCATGGCAATTTTTACTCTCAGAGTCTTTGACAGAAATCTGCTGAGAGAGGAAGTCGCCGAAGAAATATTATTCGTTTTGATGTCTGACCTGGGATTCGAACCCAGGCCTTTTGTCTAATAAGCCAACACACTATCCACTAGACCACAGCGACTTCATCACACATTGTTCAGTTACTCACACTCCATTTATTTCAAAACACAGGTTTTCTAATAAAACTTTTCCGTTCTTTAAGGTACTCACAACTATTTCAACTTTAATAGTCAAATTTATTTCAGTTAAACAGAAAATAGATCTACTACAGTAAGTTCTAGACTGATAGGGTTACCAGCTTTCGTTCTCTATAAATACGTATTGGGTTGCTGTATTGGATGTGGTGGTGAGAACATTTGCTAATTAAGTTTTGCTGTTTGTGAAAGGGTGACTTTCTTGCAGTAATTATCGGCTTCACTGACTACTTCAGTAAGTAGCAGGTCATAGAAATAGATTATAAATCAAATTGCAGAACAGATAATTTCCAACTCTTACATAAATGTCTTCTCTGTCAAGCCAAGCGGCAAGCAGAGCTCTTTTTGGGTAGCAACCACTAGGGGTAAACTAGTTGGCTTACGTCACAACTCCCTTGATCAACTCCAGACGATGTTTTGTGTTAATCTAATACGGTTCGTTCTCCGGAATATTTCGGTTGTTGAACTTACTGAAGCTGACTTTTTGTTCCAGAATACTAATTCTCAGAAGTAGACCAATTTTCATAATTGAAATGTAAACAGGTTCGTATTTTGAAAGAGGGGATTGGAGTGATTGGATTCTATAGAAGTGTGCCTGTTTCAGAAGTTAAGAGAAGTAATGTTGTTTGTAGTCGCTGTAGTCTAGTAGGTAGTGTGTCGGCGTATTAGACGTAAAATCAGTGTTCAAATCCCAATTCAGACATCAAAACGAAATTGCGAAAAACAATTTCTTCGGCGAGAACCACTCAGCAGATTTTTCAGAAAAACACTCAAAGTAAATAAAATTGCCATGAAGAACTTCTCAAAAATCTGTCGTTCGGAGTCGATTTTAAACTAGAGTGGCGGGACACTCTTGTATAAAATTAACACACACCACATAAGCGGTGTGAGACGCTAGGCCGTAATCCTGACTTAAGGATTGTAATGTAATCTAGTTTCATTACCAAACTCATCTGTTTTAAATTGCATAGGAAATGTACCAACCAACTACTTCAATTGGAACTTAGTGGCATCCCTGTTATTATATCTGTTCTCTTGCGTCATTGCATAATTCACAGACATGCGGAAAGACCTTCTGAACTGCAAATAAGTTCTTCAGTAGTTGTAGATCCGATTAAGAGGAATGGTTCACTTTCTGTGTCTGACTTATAATTTCGTGATAGTCTAAGGAGCTGTTATGTTGGGTTAGAGGACGTCACAGTTGACAAGTACAGTACCCTAAGGTCGAATTGACCCATTATACAACATCCTAGTTTCTCACGCCATACGTGTTGTGTGCGTTAATTTTCTACATCAGTGATAGAACCTACAAGTTTAAAAGTCGACTCCGAACGACAGCTTTTTGAGAAGATTTTCATGACAATTTTTATTTTACGCTTAGAATTTCTCCCAGAAATCTGATATTTTCATTTTGATGTCTGACCTGGGATTCGAACTCGGGCCTTCCGTCTAATAAGCCAATACACTACCTACTAGACCACGGCGACTTCATTCAGCGTCATGATTCAATTTTGATAAAATAAAGTACAGTAAGACCCCGCTTAACACTACTTCAGTATTAAGCGGTAGTATTGGGATTCCCCTAAATCGCTTACTGTATTGATACTTATTGTATGTGTATGTGTGCAAATGAAACGGCCATGCACCAACCCAAAGCGGTGACTATATAGCGACGCTGTATACTATGCTTAATTTTCTACGCTCTTTTGTTAGTCTGTTCAGAATAAAAGATTAAGCGTTGTCTTACTGTAGACTTTTAGAAATTAAAACTTCTAAAAGAGAGAAGCAGACATATCGACATCATTAGTAAGCTTGCCAATGCCTTCCCATCATCGTTTTCTTTAACTCTCGTAGCGACTTCATTAGAAGGAATGTCCAGCACTGTCTGGTGAATTAATCCTTCCGATAAAACCTTTATCCCAAGGGAGTAATAAGGTCTTGCTTTAAACAAATTACAGGCCTTAAATTGATTTTCCAATACATTTTCAAATACAAATTTTATTTTAAAATATTTCTTTGTCTTTAACTGTCGTTCTCCTTTGCATAAAGCATTCTCAAGGAATTCTAATGTCACATTTTGTATTTCCCGGAAAGTATAATTTCCCTGAAAATATTTGCATGTCCATGGATTCGAAATGCCAGTGAAAAGGAAAATATTTTTGGCCATTTCACTTTAATGGAAAGCGAATATTCTGATGCCATTTTAAATTCAAAGTAAACATTTCAACCGCTCTACACACACACACACACACAAAACACTCACATTCTCTATCCACTCTCACTCTCTCTTTCGCTCATTTTCTCGCCTACTCTATCTTCAGTCACTTGTGAATTATTGCGGTATGAATGGATTTCAATCTGTTTAGTTATTCAATTATAACCGCTTTTACATATACATACACACACATACGCATATATGTACAAACATTCTATTGGTGAACACAAATATTCCATTCTCTGTGTATGTGGGAGCACAAATGCACACACAAAGGGATTTGCTAGTGTATGCGGGAGAGAGAGAGAGGCAGAAAGAATGTGAATTACGAGTATTTGCCGTTAATGTTTTATAAGTAATCGCTGTGTGCGTGTGTGTTTACGAATGAATATATGTGAAAGTGTATGGGTGTGTGTGCGTGTTTACTTTAAGTTTTGTTTTTTAATTTTTTTTGCGAAAAAAAACATTACTTTTATGCAAATAACGGTAAAGTTTCTAAATGTAAAGGCCATTAACACATTAGCGAGACACTAGAAAATATAAGTTATAACCTTAACAACAATAACAACAACAACCACTATACGGTAACGACAACCACAATAACATTAAGTACAAGGAGATATGTAGGTAGGTAGGAAGGAGTAATGATGCTAATTTCTTAAGTAACACCCGCACCCTATTCATAGAGTGTTCAATGAAAGTGTTATTAAAAGAACACGGGTTTTGACAAAAAAGTTCCAAGAAATTCGGTTTTTCAAGTAATGATTCCGCCAAACATTCAAAGAAATTCTTCTTAAGATTTCTTTTAGTTTGTTTGACTTCCATGAATCAAGTTTATCCAGTAAACAATTAATTGATCTTGTGCAGCAGATTCTAGGATGATAGGGTTGCCATCTCAAATTATCTTAAAACCGCAAACAGTAGGTTAGTCGACGGGTAGGAGTAAAAATCGTTGTAGTCTAATAGGTAGCAGAGATCAGCAATGAATCTCTTTTCCGCTACTCATAAGTACTCATGCAATTTTGAGTATGAGTGAATCCACAGAATTGAAATTCAACTACTCTGATTCATTCGTACTCGCTACAACATTGATTTATAAGTATAAGTAGCAGTGAGTATGATTCGAAAAATGTTTGATTCATACGCCTACTCATTGTGATTCATAAATTCAGAAAAATACTTATAATACTTATAAGTAATTCGAGTGATTCGAATCATTCATCAAAATTTACAGCCTTTGTTGTTGTTGCATACACATACAAACAAGAAAGGAAAGACAGAGACAACAAGCAAAGCATACATACAATCTTCTTGTGAGTATTGCAATACTCGTACGCGAATCATACTTACTGTGTTCGTCGTTTTCAAAAAGTTTCTTTTCAAAGTCGACGTGGAACTGTTTGCCTTTAATGAACAAAATTTACCGTAAACATCATGGGTGGTGTTAAATGATGAATTGTACTCCAGCCTAAAGGCTTGTAGAAGAGGAACTAAGCTGTTAAGTACAGCAATTGTAAAGCTTAGTTAAAGTGAAATTTCCACATCGGTAAGGGAAATTAAACATTCCTGAAGAACCATAGATTTAGCGTTTGACTACCATCTAAAGTGCTATACTCAAGCGATGTAATTGTTACAATTCAATTATTTAATACAGTAAGACCCCGTTTAACGCTGTTTCAATACTATACGGTAATATTGGGATTCCCCTAAATCGCTCAATGTATTGATATTTGTTGTATGTGTATGTGTGCAAATGAACCAGCCATGCATCAACTAATAGTGCACAACTATATAGTGACGGTATATACTATGTCCAGAATAGAGATATCAACTGAATTTTCTGAAATCTCAATGTACTTAGATACGTACGTGTTAAGTTGTCTCGTTTAACGCTGTTTCGTTTAACGCTGGAACTTATTAGAACGTATCCCCCGCGTTAAGCGTGGTCTTAGTGTATATCCGCCAATGTCTTCATAGCTACAGTTGCTAAAGAGTTCTGTATTATCAGTCTGGCAAACAGTTGCCCGACATAGTACTCGTTATGTAATTAGACCAGCTGTGGCCAGCAGCCATAAATATCCTCTAAGGTACGACGTCCTTTAGCAAATATATCACACTAGAAAGTTGCAGGTTTCACTGTTTCGGAACACGTAGGCCGACTGGACGTGCCTTCTTTATGATTGGATGTGTCTTAATTTAAATGAAGTGGCTTTGAGTAGTGGGTTAAAGTACTTGATAACAAAACCAAACAATTCATGCTCGCATACGAGTAAATACAAGAAAAATTTCTTCACAAGCTGTCAGCAAAAACCCGATTAATCGTGTATCATTTTTTTATTTTGTTTTTGCAATACTCTACCCTCTTGGCCACAATACAAGACCGCCTTACTAGACCATACACAATATTGCTGCCACATAATGACATGCCACAGAATATATCATCATATTATCCACAATACAATACAATACTCATATACTATACACTCGTACATACATATGTATATATGTGTGTATGTATGTATATAGGTAGGTAGGTACACACATGTACATTCATAATACATTCATAGATACTCATATAAAGAGATTCCACTAATAGAATATGACATACATTTTAGTCACTCTCATCATCATCATCATCGTCATTATAAACGTTGTTTGTTGTTTTTCTTTTTTTTTTTGTATTTTTTTTGTTGTTGTTGTTGTAAACATAATTCACTGTACGACTATTACCACTACCATTACTAACATGAAATATTTACATATCTTAACCAACAAACACTCAGCACAATGGGACAGTGGATATTTAGATACTCTTTCAATAATTTTTTTGATTCTAAAAGGCTAGGCGTGAGTTGGTGATGATGAACTATATGAGCTCCTTAATGACATTGGCATTATTTAGTGCATTAAGATTCAGCGAATTAGCAATAGTCGGCGTAGAGAAACATCTTTTGAACGTTGGAAGAACCAAATTGAGGAAACCCTATTACCGATTAGTGTAATCAAACAGAGGCCTGTATTAAAGCAGGCCAAAATGGATTATTCGGGTTGTTAATAGCCTATTAACTACGTAAGTAAGCAAGCAAACTATTTATACATTGAAAGGTATCGGGACATCTAATATACATAGATTCGTAACCCATTTCTGAACACCACTTACTACATGCTGAATCTAATCAAGGAAATCAATTGAAATATTGGCAACTGCTTGTGACATTGCATCTCTTAAAAGGGGATTAGTTCCCTTTTTGGGAGTTACTAGAATATTCCTAAGTTAGGTTTGGTTAGGCCGAAGAGGTAGGCTGACTTGAGCACGCATGAAGGTCCTTTGGTTCTAATACCATAGAGAAGCGCACTCCCTGTACTGTACAACTGCCACATACATGCGCACATAATTAGTCATTACAACCCTTCAGTTAGGATTACGACCTAGCTTCTCACACCACTTATACTGTGTTAATTTTATGCATAAGTGGCGGGACCTACAGTTTGAATTCGTCAACGAATGACAGAAAACTTTTCATGGCTATTTCATATACTCTCTGAGTTTTTGCTAGAAATCCGCTGAGAAGAAATCACCAAAGAAATATTTATACGAAAGCCAAAAGTCCTTGTATGGGCGCTACAATCTTTCTGCACATCTTCCTATAACGCCATGACCTGTAAGCATGGCCATTGTACTGGAGAGGATGTTGCAATCAAGCTTGAGTTGCTGATTGGTATTCTTTGTATTTCGTTATGCTGAAGATGTCTGACCACAGCAAAAATCGTTAGATGGAAGCTACAATCTTTCCACATGTCTTGTACTCATGACGACATGGTCGTCATGCCGTTGTATTCGAGACGATGCTGCAATCAAGCTTGAGTAGCTGATTGGAACG
This sequence comes from Sarcophaga peregrina, assembly GCA_014635995.1. NCBI lineage: Eukaryota > Metazoa > Arthropoda > Insecta > Diptera > Sarcophagidae > Sarcophaga > Sarcophaga peregrina. The sequence goes on along the minus strand of CM025790.1, from coordinate 39,733,512 downwards.
CCTTCTGTCTTTGTGTACCTCGTGACTCTGGCAGAGAAGCAAGATTCCTTTTTGACCCGGGAAAGGTTGACGTCCCGAAAGAATTTTTGCTCAAAGGCCGATTCCTTAATTCAATTTGATTGGCAAAGGTTCTGAAAGACGTGCACCCGCTCAGACGACCTCATTAGCCCTACAGTTTCCTGGAAAGTTTCTGTACTCAGAAACCTAGACCAGTAGGAATATTTTCAAGTAAGGTAGCGTGAACCTAAAATTTGAACATCCACGCGGGACATTGTAGATTAAGACTGTATACGTAAATGATGGAAAATTGGCGTAGTTAAGTAAATAGTGTGTTGCCTTATTAGACGTAAGGCCCGAGTTCAAATCCCAGATCAGATATTAAAACGAAAATATGAAAATATTTCTTCAACGACATCCTCTCTGCAGATTTCTAGCAAAAACTTTGAGAGTAATTAAAATTGGCATGAAAAACTTCTTAAAAATCTGTAGTCCGAAGATGATTTTAAACTGTTGGTATAGCCTCTCATGTATAAGAATTAAAGCACACAACATAGGTGATGTGAGAAGCTAGGTCGTAATCCTAATTGAAGGGTTGTAATGAATAATTGTGTATGTATGTATGCAAAATGATGGCATAGGTTAGTTTAGGTTAGAGTGGTAGCTCTGATATCAAAAGCCTACTTGACCACCCTATGCGTCCGTTGTGATGCTACAGGTGAACATAGGCCCTATACTGACCAAATTTTAGCAAACTAGGAAAGAGAAAAAAGAAGTTGGTCTGCGGAAGGGCTGCAGAAAAAGTTTTTGGCATTCATGGACGTAAATGTTTGCATATTATGCCAGAGTGTCTTACTAACGTTCATTAGAAAAAATTCAATATATCAGGAAAATAACCAAGACACCATGTACTTCTTCTGACTTTTAAGGAAACAAAACATTTCCTTTTGCATTTTTTTTTTTCGTTAATTACAATGCACTTAGCCCCATTGTGCAGTGCTAAACAGATTTACATTCTTTTGTGATTTTAACTTTTCTTTATTTCATGTAAATCTCAACGTAGTATTGTATGTGTATGTGTGTGGTTATGAGTGTGAGTATGTATGTATGTATGGTATATGTATGTATAGATGTTGGTAAATATAATTCACTTTAGATTTTCATGACTTGGTATGTATTTTTTGTTTTTTTTTTCGCACAAATTCTTTTTTTTCTGTTTTTCTGGTTTTCTGTTTTAAATAATAATAATCAGAATCATAATAATATTTATAAATATACATATTATTTCTCTTTACTAATTAGGATCCTCTGTGTGTAAATATTTAACACAGTATAGCTTGAAATATCATCAAGCCCAGGCCAAAGGAATCCAAACTATTCAGTTACCCAAGCACCCAACCACCCAACCAACTCCTATACATTTATTGTATTGTGTACACTTTACAGTCACTTTTCCCCTCTCTCTCTCTCAATCTGCTACACTCTTATACGTCGCCACACAACAGTATATTCTATAGGATGATTCGTTCATTCGGTTATTGTTGGGGTCCGTAATGTGGTATAGTGTAGTATACACACGGTGAAGTGAAATGAAATTAAAAAAAAAATAGTTTTTGCCACGACCTTTTAAATGCAAAAAAAAAAAAGTGGAAAAAAAACACAAAATTTAACAAGTGCTTTAGGTGGAGTAAAATATCATCGTTGGGGTGAAAAAACAAAATGTTACTCGAGTATGTGTTGTTGTTATTAAAAAAAAAATATTTTTTTTTTTAATTTATTCATTTCATTTCACTGCGAACTTAAATGTGCACTCTTGTAAAATTCATATCAAAAAATATAAAAAAAACAAAAAGAATAAAAAAAAAATTAATTAAAAGAATGCATTCATTATAGATTACAATGCAGTATGACACTCAATGTCATATTACAAGGTGTAGTAAAAAAAAAAGTATTAGTTTTCCCATAAGCTAAAGACTTTGTTTAACGTTATATACGAAAGCAGATCAATTATTACTGATTTATTACAAGAATGTAGGTTAATAAAGGCGCCCTAATCTAGTGGGTACGAGGTTGGCTTATTAGACGAGAGAGCTCATGATTACTGGTTCAACCGCAGACCCTCATCTCGAACATACCGAAATATGAAAAAAACATTCTCTGGCAAAACCTATAAAAGTAAGAGAAATTGCCATGAAAAATGTCTTAAATCAGTTGTTCGCAAACGACATTCGGTCCCCGGCTATTCACGGCTAAAAATTAACACACATAACATGAGTAGTGGTAGGAGTAGATAGGTTATAAGCCTAACTACAAGGTTGTCGTAATAACCAATTAAGTAAGTAGGACAATGCAAGAGAATAGGCACGCATTTAAGTGTTGTAGCCCCGTTGTGCGACTACAGCCCTTCAATTTCCTTAACACTGAAACCAGGCTCTAATGCATGGCCATCTTTAACAAAACTGAGTTATTATCTCCATATTAGTGGGCCATGGCTTCCTTTCGTATCTGCATAACATTGGGAAAATATCTCCAAGAGATGAAAAAGAATATCCTTATTTTACTCGCCTCTGCGGATCCTACAGTATTCTGGCATAAGCATCTAGAACACAACATAAGTGGTGTGAGAAACTAAGTCAATAATCCTGAATGCAGAGTTGTAATGACCAATTGTGTATGTATGTATGTACCTAGAATGCAAAAATGGTCTGTAATAATTCCAACTACTACGTTAAATGGGCTACTTTAAGTTTTGGAAGGATTTCTTTAAGTCTTTAACCGAGACAGTTTTGAAAACTGCTCTTTGCAGTGGTTATTAAACTCATTACTGTCTTACCACTACTGAGTTTGCAGGTGCTTAGTAGAGTTCCTAATGTAAAGGAGCCGCATTAAAGATCAATGCTTGTACTATATCTGAATAATTTATTTTCTCTCTAGTACCCCGGAATACCACTATCTTCCAGCAGCAATGCGATGTGAAAATTGTAACACTCTAGCAGCTCTTCGACATATTTTCGGCCATCATGGATCGCTCTAAAGATAGTGGTATTAGAACTCTGTGACCTGGCAGCTTTCCGGCTAGCATTACTCTCAATATCATTAAAATAGATTGGTTAGTAAGAAGATCACTCATCATTGGTGTCAAATAATGAGTGTGGCAAATCCCGCCATTTTAAATTATAGGTCTATGCAAGATTTCACAAAAAGAATAATTGTATCACCGAATAATTGCATAGAAAACATTGAAGAAATTCAATTATCCAATAAGAACTACGCTGTTGATATGTTATTGGAATCGGTTATTCATTTCTATATCCTATATCCTAAACTTAAGGCCAAACAAATTAGATTTTAGAAGACATATTTTACTTGGCATGTACTATATTTGAAAAGGCGCTTGCACCTGGTAGCGAGCAGCATCTTTTCACTGTGCAACAATAACAAAATATTGCTGCGCAGCATTTTTTCGCAACTCTGTATTTCAAGCTTCATTTTTTCGTTATTTTTTCACTGCGCAACATAATAAAATAATGCTGCGCAGCATTTGTTCGCAGCTCTGTATTTCGAACTTAATTTTTTTGCTATTTTTTCACTGCGCAACATAATAAAATATTGTTGCGCTGCATTTGATCGTAGGTTATTTCGCAATGCAGCATTTTTTCGCTGCGCTATATTTAGATATGAATTTATCTTCGCTTACTTTCAATACAAATTGCTTAAAATGAAGCAAAATAAAAACTTTTTTAGTTGTTGTTTAATCCTTTTCAAACGTGTACATTTTTCACTGTGAAACAATAAAAAATAATGTTGCTGCGCAGCATTTTTTGGCTGCTCAATATTTCAAATTTTATTTTTTCGCTATTTTTTCACCGCGCAACATCATAAAATATTGCTGCACAGCATTTTTTAGCTGCTCAGTATTTCAAAATTAATTTTTTCGCTATTTTTTCACTGTGAAACATAATAACATATTGCTGCGCTGCATTTGGTCGTAGCTTAGTATTTTTTTAGCTTCATTTTTTCGCTACGCTGCATTTTTTTCACTGCGCTGTCTACAAATTTGAATTTATCTGCACATACATTCCATACAAATTGATTAAAATGAGTTCCCCAAATGAATACATTTTTTAGTTGTTGTTTAACCCTCATCAAACGTGTAGTTTACGCTTTGCGCTTTAAGTATCTCATATCAATTTTATATAATTTAAGAGCACTTCGGTTGCATAAATTTCCTAACAAAAAAAACGATCTCAATAAGTTTGAATTGCCCATAAATTATATAAAAATTATGCCTTTGTTTGGTGGTCTGTTGCGCTTTTTCCACTAATTTTAGGTGTGAAATTTAAATTTTATGTGTCAGGTTACTGCAATTCAATCTACTCCATAAAGGAACCAATATACGCTTTCGCATTTCGTTTGAAAAATGCTGCAAAAAAACGACTTTTCAAGGCACCTATAACGAACTGAGAAACACGCAGGCAGGCGCGCAGCTTAGGCAGCCAAACAAGTGTGTGTTGCGCGTGCGCATAATAAAAATGTATGCTGCCGGTGGTAAATTGATCGTTTTAGAAAGAAACCATAAAAGTTTTCATGTCTGGCTGGTCCTTTTAGAATTTACGAGCAAGTGTAGGCGACGTACAATGTTATAAAAGGGTGTGGGGGGAACTATACGCATAATTTTTATATTTTATGATCGTATTTTTTATGTACGCTTTACTTTACTGATCGTAATAATTATTTCTGTTCTCTTCATCTCTTTTTAGGCGTTTTCATCCTGACATTGAGTTTGAGATCGTTAACAACCATAACAGACAAGAAAGTCAGATAGGCAGACTACACAGCAACAGTTATAATATGAGCTCCTTAACAAAGCTACGCTTAAGGCCAGGCCACCATTGTCATCACCATCAAAAACAACACCACCACCATCAACAATGTATGCACAAAACGAAACTTACCTCCACCACCTTATCGTTTAGTTTTAATAGAAACATTCCTTTAATCCAAGTTATCTCCGTATGCCTACTGGTGCTAAGCCTACAACTGGTAGAGGTGACGGCCAAGGTTAAAACGAAAAAGAATTCCAACATACACTTCAGTAATAATGAGGATAATCTGAAGACAACCTCCGAGGGACAACATTTCGCCATGGAGCCACAAGATCAGACAGCAGTGGTAGGCTCACGAGTCACGCTGCCATGTAGAGTAATGGAGAAAATTGGTGCATTGCAGTGGACCAAAGATGATTTTGGTTTGGGTCAGCATCGTAATCTAAGTGGTTTTGAGCGTTACTCCATGGTGGGCAGCGATGAAGAGGGTGATTTTTCCTTAGATATATTCCCAGTAATGCTAGATGATGATGCTCGCTATCAGTGTCAAGTGGGTCCGGGACCAAATGGTGAGGCGGGCATTAGATCACGTTTTGCCAAGCTTACTGTATTGGTGCCACCAGAGGCTCCTAAGATATTGCAAGGTGATCACTTGGTAACCACAGAGGATCGGGAAATCGAACTGGAATGTGATTCCGTGGGTGGCAAGCCAGCAGCAGAAGTAAGTTTTATAATAAATCCATGGAAACGAACTCTTTAAACAACATTTTTTAACTTTCTTCCTCTCTCTCTCTCTCTACCGTTCCCTAGATCACTTGGATCGATGGTCTCGGTAATGTGTTAAGCAAAGGCATTGAATATGTCAAGGAACCGTTGGCCGATAGTAGACGCATAACAGCCAAATCGATATTAAAATTGACACCAAAAAAAGAGCATCACAATACAACATTTACGTGTCAGGCCCAAAATACTGCTGATCGTACCTATCGATCAGCAAAAATTCTTTTAGAAGTGAAATATGCTCCCAAGGTAACCGTGTCAGTGGTAGGTGGAGCCTTAGCTGGAGGTCGTATACCAGAGGGTGCTGAGGTTATACTCTCCTGCCAGGCAGATGCCAATCCAAGTGTACAAACCTACAGATGGTTTATCAATGATGAATTGGTCACCGGTGATTATACCACCAAAATGGTGATACATAATGTTTCCCGGCAATATCATGATGCCATCGTGAAATGTGAAGTGGTCAATGCGGTGGGCAAAAGCGAAGAAAGCGAAACATTGGATATAAGCTGTAAGTACAACGCTACCCCAATGTTTTTTATTGCCATCAATCATCACATCTTTTCTGTCATTTTGTTTCATAGATGGTCCTGTTTTTCGCCAACGGCCTTCTTCCGTGGAGGCCGACTTAGGCTCAACGGTTACCATGCGCTGTGATGTGGATGGTAATCCAGCGCCCGATATCGAATGGATTAATGAAAATTCAGATCGGGTAGTAGCCTCCACAGCAAATCTAACATTGAAAGTTACCGCCGATACGGCTGGACGTTATTATTGCAAAGCCATGGTAGAGGGCTTTCCGGAAATTGGTGCCGAGGCTATGATTTATGTAAAGAGAGCTCCCATGATTACATCGCATAAAGTACAGTTTGGCGCTGTTGGTAATCGTGCAAAAATCGATTGTTTAGCCTTTAGCATACCCAAGGCTGAAAAGATTTTATGGTCGTATGAGGGTAAAATCATAAATATGTCTACGGCCGATCCCGATTTGTATATATTCGAAGAACATCATTTACCCGAAGGCGTAAGAGCGGCTCTAATCATTAAAGAGAGTCGTTCCAATCATTTTGGCAAATATAATTGTACAGTTGTAAACTCATATGGAAGTGATTCCTTGTTAATTACTTTAATACCAGAACGTAAGTCCAACATATTTTTCCTTCATTTCGTTTAAATTGTAAACGAAGCTTTATTTAATATTTTTTGCATTTTCCTTATTGTTGTAGCTGGTTCTGTACCCGTCCTTTTAGTGGTCATGGGCTCTATGGCCTCAGTGGCCATTATCCTTATGGTTGTGATGCTCGTGATCGTTTATATGAAGCGCAGTAAAAAGAAACCCATGCCGGCTGATGTTATACCCGAAGCATCTCGGGGAGGTGATAAATTAAGCGATCTTAAGCATGAAATGCGTGCCAAAGCCTATGAAGCTGCTGAATATTCCGAATCTACATCAGATGGGTTGGCCATAAATCTAACGCATTCACCTATGCCCGATGTACAAATGAAGGGCGCCACCTTGGGAGTACCCTTAGCGGGTCCCGTTAAATTGGATGAAAGGTAATTTAACTATTTTATGTACTTAATATTGTTATACCAGGTGCACAATCAGTGTGGGCAGGCACAAGACAGGCACTTGCATGAAATAAGTATCCCAGATTATTCAACAATTACTTCAATGCCCAAGTAATGGGTGATTTTTTTAGAGCTATAAGAAATTTCTTCAAAAAAAAAACACATAAAATTCAGAAAAATGCATGAAATCTTTATTTGAATCGATAGTACGGTCCATATAATTTAATGTTTGAAGATTATTTCATGCAAATGTTAACTACGACTGCACCTCAAATGATCCATCCGCTTAGTCGAATTTAGGGATACTCTTTCCTACATTCCGGCCGGTATCTCACGAATAAATGCTTCAATGTTGTCTTCCAATGCGTCAATTGAAACTGGCTTCTTTGTATAGACATGAGATTTAACATAGCACCACAAAAAATAGACTAAAGGCATTAAATCACACGATCTAGGTGGCCAATTGACCGGTGCTGAACGTGAAATAAAATGTCCATCCAACTCGCCTCTCAATAAGTCCATTATTACGCGTACTGTGTGGCATGCGGCATCGCCTTGTTGAAACCACATGTCATGCAAGTCAAGCTCTTGAATTTTGGGCAAAGAAAGTTGGATATCATCTCACGGTAGCGCTCACCATTCAAAGTTACGGGCCAATAATGCCACCAGCCCATAAACTGCACCAAACTGTGACTTTTTCTGGATGCATTGGTAGCTTTTTCAATGCTTTTGTCTGATCTTCAATCCAAAATTGACAATTCTGCTTATTTATGTATCCATTGAGCCAAAAATGAACTTCGTCGCTGAACACTATTTTTCTGTAAAAAAATGGATATTCGACCAACTTTCCAAGAGCCCATTTTGATAATAAAATTCAATAATTTGCAAGCGTTGTTCGTTTGTGAGACGATTCATGGTTAAATACAGACCAAACTGAAGATATTTGACAGTGAAACAAAACACGAAACGTGCTTGAGTGTTGCAAAAAAGATAATAGCTAAAAAATCACCCGTTATATGGCACGAAAGCATGCTCAGTTATCACGCAAGGTACTGATTAGGCTATTACGAACTGTTTAAAGAAAATTAAGGAACTAAGGGCTAATTACGGAAAATAAATTCCCAAAAATTTTATAAATTAACTTGGATTTGACGAGGTTTTCTGATGATAGGACCTGACAACGTACGAATTGATTTTTAATATACTGTAGCAAAAGATGATAAAGAAAGACGACTTCATCAACTCTAGAAATAGTTACTCGATAACGACTGAAATCTCGCATGCTAACGATTACAAGCGTTAGTCCCTGATGTTGATTATTTTTTTATTATCTGATGAACGGTGTTACGTTGGACATCAACTTATGCGTTGACTAAAGCAACTAGGAAAATCATTCAGTTCAGGTCTAGGTATAGATCCAGTTTCCTTATTGCGTCCCGGTCCAATGGCAAACCACATTTTCTATATTAAGAAACTCTATTTACCCCTTTTTATTTCAGATTTTCTGGAGATTTTGGAGATCGTTATAACCGCTCGTGTAATATAAAGAATTTAAAAAATCAAGATTTCAAAGAACCCGTCAATGGTTATGCGCCCTATTTCGAATATGCTTTAGACTATAGTCCACCCAATGATAATAAATCATCTATGGTAGGTGGTGGTACAGTATCGAAAAGTAATTCGACTTCGATTAGTTCAGCAACATTGCCACACTATACAAACCCAGCGAGCACAACGGGTAACATGAGTTTACCACGGAATCGGGCTGATATGCAGCAACAGCCAACAACTATGAATAATGGATTCTTAGGTGAGTTACAAAATCGATTGATAGAGAGAGAGAGGAAATGAAATTTTTTTGTTTTACAGGTCAACCTTTACTACAAAACGGCATAGATAGTCGTTTTAGTGCCATTTATGGCAATCCCTATTTACGCACCAATTCCTCTATACTCCCACCTCTGCCGCCGCCAAGTACAGCCAATCCAGCAGCCACACCTGCACCACCGCCTTATCATGCACCACGCAACCACGGCAATCTTATGGGCAACGGTGTCATGGGTAGTTTGAAAAATTTCGGCACGGCCAATAGCATCATTAGCGGCTCTAATGGGCCGGCTAGCGTTAGCGGTAGTAGTTCAAATTTAACCGCCAGCAGTAATACTTTGGCGGCTACACCTCTACAACAGCCCAATACAATAGGCACGCCCTCCCTTGGCGTGGTAACAACGGCCAATGCCACCACAACAGCACAAAGTCCCTCGGGTCAATTTATTTTACCATCGAATGGTAATGCGGCGAAAAAAGGCGCCTTAGCGACCCATGTCTAGGTAAAGTTTTACACTCAAGAAAAACTCAAGAAATAATAAAAACAAAACGAATTATCGTAACGAAACGAATGTAACGAACGAATGAGAACAAAAAAAAAACAAACGAATTATCTCGGTAATATAAAAACAAGTTTTATTCAAGCAAAAAATAATAAAAAAAAGAATTTTTTTATATAGTGAATATGAGAAAAACAAAAACAAATTGTGATTTTTAGCGTTAATTATTTACCTATGGCAACTCTATGGCAAACTATGTAATTGTATATTTTTTAATTAAACCAACCAGTTGCTAATTTTACTTCAAAAACAAAACTAAAAAGAAAAAATTAAATTAAATTAAATTACACGTACTCGTACTCGTACTTGTGCTCGTACTTACATTGTGTAGTTAAAGGAAAAAATATAGAAATTTTACAAAAAAACACAACAATAAAAAAAAGAGAAATTATTTAAACAAATTAGCAACTCTGGTTATAATTTGCATTATTTTGTTTCTGTTTTGTAAATTTTTTTTCTTTAAATTTTAAATAGTGGGATTATATTGTTAGAAAACTTAAGAACTTAATACATAATATAGTGCTAAATACCTTCTACACACACACACACACACAGACATACACACATGCTAAATATGTATGTATTGTAAGTTTACATATACATGCATATTTAGATATGTTTGTATGTGTGTTTAAGTATAAATTGTAAATACGAAAAAAATTTTCCTCATAACACATATCCACTTACAAATCCTTTCCTTTTTTTCTTTCCTAGTCCCTTGTAATTTTCATCTGTAAAAAAATATGTTACTTTAGAAGACTACAGTGAGTGCCAAAAAAATATGATCTTTCTGAAAAATAGAAACGTTTGAGATAGCTTTTGAAATATTTGCTTGGAAATAGAATATTAAATATTGGTACAGTAAGGCCCCGCTTAATGCTGCCCCACTTAACACTGTTTCAGTATTACGCGGTTGCAAATGAAACGGTAACCAAAAGCAGTGCATTATATAGCGATGGCGTATAAAAAAGATTCCAACTGTATTTTCCGAAGTCGCAATCACAGTACGAACGCATTTTTCCTGCGTCACAGTTGATTTACTAGTTGCATCAACGTTACTAAGTGTATATATACGTATGTACGTGTTAAGTTACCTCGTTTAATACTGTTTCATTTAGTGCTAGAACCCCGCATTAAGTGGGGTCTTACTGTATATTGGATAGAAATAAGAGCAGACCAATCAAGGATCTCATGCCTATTGACAAACACCTACGCAAGCCTTTATGTACGCTTGTTGTGGTGTCACCTTTGGGAATGCCATTTTACTTTCTATAGAAAACCTGTTTCTTGTAAAAGCTTCCTTAACTTCTTACAGTCATCCATTCCCCTGAGAAGAGTTATGTCTGGTATGGCGTCATCCCCTAAATATTAGAACCTCGAGCTTGCGAAAACTAGGCAATGACACAAATCCATCGTTTCGATGCTTTCACCACAGGCTTTAGATTCATCATTTTCTAACACACGCATACATTTCAGTTGTATAGTGGGGTGCACAAATGAGTACATGTTTGTACTTTGAGCAATTTTAATTGCATAAAAATAAAAGCGATAAAGGAATACAAAAAATTCAGAACTAAAATTATCAAATTCTAAAAAAAAATAAACAATCAAGAGGAAAATAACTTGGATGTACTCAATTTTGCACCATTTAAAAATTTTAGGGAATACGGGTATTTACAATATTTAGTCCAAAGACCCTTGTTATGTAAGACCTCATTTACGCGACTTGACATACTCTCCACCAAGTTCTTTATAATTTCTTTCGGAATATTTGTCCATTCTAGATGAATCCGTTGTCAAAGCTCATCTAAATTGATTGGGGCTGATCGGTAGTGACCCAACTGCCTCTTTACGATTGACCACAAATTCTCAATCGCATTCAAGTCGGCTCTTTGTGCTGGCTACTGCACTATATGAAAATTTTACTCACTTAGCCCTTCTTTAACGATTTTGGAGGTGTGTTTCGGGCACTTCTTGCGCAGAATAAGCGCTCTTGTCGATAAAATCGGCAAGATGGGTCTTCAAAATTCACAAATAATCTTCGGTTTTCATAATATTATAGATTCCTTGAATGGTCCAAAGCAACATGGTGGCAAAGCAACTCCACACCATGACGTATCCTCCACCGTATTTCACCGTTTCCTTAACATAGTGTCTTTGAATTCTTTCCCCTTGGCGACGCCTGCAATATTGCTTATCATCGGACTAAAAATGGTTGAATTTTGATTCGTCTTATCAAATCACATGTCTCCAGTCATCCACTTTCCAATTTCTGTTTCCTCTGGCAAACTTTAACCGTGCCTTTACATTTTTAACCGAAATTGTAGGTTTTTTCTTTTTTCTGCTGAGGTGTAGCCAATATCTTTAAGAGCTCTACTTGCCGTCCAACGACTAACGGTTTTCCCGATTGCCATAGAAGCTCTTTTTGAAGTTAAAAATTTTTAACTTTTCATTTTTATTACCATCAGACGAGCATCTGCATTTGTTAGTAGTTTTTTTTACGACCTTTGACTTGAGGCTTTCGAACAACAGTAGTTTTTGGATTCGGACGAGTACTGACTTACTAACTTCAAGTTGTTTAGATATTTCCCTAATAGAGTAGCCACTTCCACTTAAAGCTACAATATTATCTTCAGTTAACTTCGAGAGTTTTTTCATTTTTTTAATAGAAATTGATTTTTGTTCTGTAAGTTGCGAAAAATATTCGCTCAACGAGATTAAGTAATTAATTTGAAAGTAATATTTTCTTAAAAAAGTCAAAGTAGTGCAAAAACAACAAAAAATAACGATAGTTTTTGATTTCGTTTTTGCAAACATATCATAAAAAGCAGACGTGCAAAATTGAGTACATGCGAGCTTGATGCTTTCGATTTTAAATTTAATTTTATTTTGTTAATCACTAAATGCTAAATAAATTACAAAAAGAAATGTTTGAAGTTTTCTTTATTACTTTTAGTTTTATTCAATAAAAAGCGTTCAAAGTTTAAACAGTCATTTGTGCTCCCCACTGTATGTATGTATATGGCGGCATGCTCATAGAAATTCTTTAAACAAATTTCTATATACTTATGTAAATATAAAACACTTTTATTACTCACTGTAATCATTGTTCCCTTCCCTTCTCCCTTTACATATTCCAAAGTTAGTTTTCTTTTCATCCTCTAATTCCATAACCCAAAAATAAATTTTATTTATGTTTAATGCATGTGCATTCATTATGCATAATTGTTGAGTATGCATAAAATTATTATAATTATTGTATTATGATGACAATTATCATACCCTATACAATGTATACATCATTCATTCATCCATTTATTCATTCATTCATTCATTCATAGTACATACTTAAGCCTAAGTCGCCTGTAGTTAGATTTCTCGTGTAAATTATTATAAATAAACGAAAACAAAAATAAAAAAATGCATAAACATACATACACCTACACATACTCTTATACATACAAACAAACATCTTTATGAACTTATGAAAAGAATACATAAACAAACAAAAAATAACTAAATTAAGAAGAAAAATTAAACTTAAAAAAATCTAACTAAACTAGACATACAGTGATGGAGAAAAAAATTTCAGAAAATTTTCAAAATTGAAATCTTATTGTCATATGTACAGTAGCGAGCACAAAAAATGCAACTCTATGTTGTATGATATTCAATCGAGGCTCGAAAATTACAACGTTATCCAATTCTACTCCAATTTTGTTTTTTTTTATTCGTTGATTTCTAAATTTTAATAACAAACACCATCAAATTTTTTATTAAAATCTAGAAATCTTGGAACACGAGCTCAATACGAATTGTTTTCCACTGTTTTATTGATACTACAACCGTATAGTCTCCATTGAAACTTGTTATCAACAATTTTACTACTAAACTTTCCCGAATATTATGTTTTATTGTGATTCGAATTTCACCGTGGTCTAGCGGGTAGTGTGTTGGCTTATTAGACAAAAGGCCCGGGTTCGTATCCCAGGTCAGAATCAAAACGAAAGAATATTTCTTCGGCGACTTCCTCTCAGCAGATTTCTGGCAAAGACTCTGAGAGTAAAAATTGCCATCAAAAGCTCCTTAAAAATCTGTCGTTCGGAGTCGACTTTAAACTGTAGGTCCCGCCCTCATGTATAAAGTTAAGGCACACAGCATAAGTGGTGTGAGAAGCTAGGTCGTAATCCTGACTGAAGGGTTGTAATGGCCAATTATGTATGTATGTGATCGAATTTCAATTAAGTAGATCGCCAAGTTATTATAAATGCAAAGAATTCATTTTAAGTACTCGCTCTCATTACTATAAGTCTTTTTATCACATGCACTGTAAAGCAGGCCATAATATAATCTGGTGGAATAAAACCCAATGGGTTTGACAACCAACGAACTGTTCCAAAACTTGAAATTGTTTGCTAACCAAACTCGCATTTCAATAGATTTGGGGTATCGTGTCTAGCGTTGCTTGTGGGTCTGCTTTCAATTCAGTTCTTCTATTTTAGTCAAAAAAACGGCATCATCGTAAGCTAACTTAAACTCTCTCCGTATGCTCTTAACACCAAACTCAACAATTCTATTCTATCCTCCACCAGAGATCAGCATTGAATAATTTTTTTGCTACTCAAAGTACTCATGCAACTTTAAGTATGAGTGACTCAACTGTATTGAAATTCAACTATGTCCTCTGATTGATTCATACTCAGTACAACATTAATTTATAAGTACAGGTTGCAATGAGTATGAGTACAACGTTGATATCAAACTCATAATACGCGAAATATGTTTGATTCATACGTCTAGTCATTTAGATTCATAAATTTAGAAAAATACTTATAATACATATAAATGATTCGAATCACTCGATGAGTATTTCAAACTCTGAATATGAGTAGTATAAGTATAATTTAAAAATAACCATGAATGCGTATAAGTATCAGAAATTATAAGTATGACTCGAATCTAATCATTGTTTTGAATACTCATTGATAATCTCTCATTGCCACATCCCACGAATCTTATTTTATCCTGCAAAAATGTATGCTAAAATCTGAATAGAAACAATCTCAATAGCAGCTTGAACTTGATACTTGAAATTTTACTGAGTTCTGGTGAAGTGATAAGAATTCGGCTGGATTTTATTCTGCTGCAATTTTACATGCCTATAGACGTTGCTGGTGATCTGTGAATAAGGATGAGTAATATTTTAAAGCATGTGTAAGTGCTTGCTGTTTACAAAGAAAGAGTGAAGGTTTTTATCTTCATCCTTAGCTAAACCCTTTAAAATACTTTATTTGGAGTCGGGATGGTTTAACGAATTGAATATTGATCTCTAGTAAGAAAAGAGCCTATGGGGTACCGAGCCAATCTAACCTAACTGGTGTTCTTGTAAGAAATAACTGGCAATCATCTGACACTCATGTTTGTTATTTTACAAATTTCAAATACAGTATTCCCTCGATTTACGTCGTAGAATGTTCCGAAAAAAAGCGACTTAAATCGAAACAACGTAAATCGAATTTCAAATAACTCATACTATCAGATGCAATTATTTATTTAAATTTTACAAAAAAAAAAACTAAAATAATTAAATTCTTATTCTATGTATTGAATTTTTTTTTTTAAAGAGGGAATTCCCCTGATTTTGTTTATACACAACAGAGGCGACGCAAATCGAAGTTGAAGGGAACAAAATTCTGGAGTACGTTAATCGAAACAACGTAAATCAAGGGAATACTTTATATATCCTTTTTAATTTATATTATTTTGCTCATCACTGTATACTTTACCAAACAAATTCGAAAAAAAAAGAAAACGAAAACTTTGTAAGCCAAAATTTCCAATTGGATATAAATTTAAATTTAAAAATAAATTAAATAAAAACAAAAAAAAAAAGGAAAAACACTCTTATTTATTATTATTATAATTAATCATAGTAAGTTGCTAAAACTAAATGAAATTCTAGAGAAATAAAAAAATTTAAATTATAAAATAAAAACAAAAAAAAAACTGAAAATAACTTTTAATTATTTATAAACGCTTAAAATGTTAAGAATAACAGAAACAAAAATAAATTTAAAAAAAAAAACGGGAAAAAATTAAGAAAAATTAAAAACAAAAACGAAAACTTTGTAAAAAGGAAGGATTAGACTTTAATATGCGCTTTTAAAAAAAAACCAACCCATATTAGATTAATAATAAAAAAATAAAAACAGAAAAAAAATATAAAAGAATGAAAATATTAATAAAAACAAACACTAAAAACAAAAACTATTTAAAAAATATTAAAAAAAAAATTGAAAAATGAAAGCTAATTTTTAAACTAAAAAAATAATGATTACAACAATGATGATGATGATGATGATAATGCGAAACATACACTAATTTATAATCAATTTCTACTTTAATTAGCTGAAAGAAATGTTTTTTAGTATAAAAATCAATCACAACAACAACAACAAATTAAAAACAATTAAATGTATTTGAAGAGAAGCAACAAAAACAAACAACAACAACAGCAACAACTGAATACATTAAAGAGAAAAAGAGTACATTTGAAAAAAGAAGAACGAAAAGATAAATTGCTGCCTTATTCCTTGTAAAAACCATTTTTAAATCAATTACACACAATTACACACACACACATACACACACTCACATTCACACTCTCTAAAGGATCCGCCAAATAGCTTTTTTTTTTGAAAATGTTTTAAACAAAAAACTACTGAATATTCTCTCAAATTTCTTTTTTTATTTGAAAGTACAATCCTTCCGGTTAATAATGGAAAATAATTTCATTCAAATGGATGCTTCGTCCTGGCCATGCGCCTATACGATCGTTACAATTTTTAAGCACATTATCGATTGTGTGCAGTTGTATTTCACCAATGGCTTCACGAATATTGTCCTTTAAAGCGTCAAATTGCTTCAGGCTTGTCGGCGTAATACTTATTTTTGACGGCACCCCACAAATAATAGTCAAATCGCAGCTCCGAGGTGGTCAAACGATATCAACTCTGCGGCTGATAATGCGATCTTCAAAAATAGGGAGCAAAACATCGAGTGAAGCTTCGGCCATGTGGTATGTAGCGCCTTCCAGTTGCTACAAATGTTGCCGACATCCTCCTCTTCAATTTTTGTGTAGAAAAATTCATTCAAAATGGCCCGCTAACGATCGTCAATGACTGTAACGGCCACTACTTGCTTATTTTCGAAGAGAAATGGCCCAATTATGCCTCTGGGTCAAAATCCGGGTTTTCTGTACCCCAAATGCGACAATTTTGCTTATTTATATATCCGCACACAACCAGCTGCACCCAATCGATAATGTGCTTAAAAATTTGACTGATCGTGTAGGCTACTGAACGGCCAGCCGAGGCAGATATTTGACTGAAATTATTTTCCATTATTAACCGGAAGGATTGTACTTTCAAATAAAAAATGAAATTTGAGAAAACATTTAGCAGTTCTTTTTTAAAGCATTTTCAAAAATAAAAAAGTTATTTGACAGACCCTTTACAATAAAAAAAAATAATATTCTTTTTATTTAAATTGTTGAACATTTTTTTTTTTTTTTAATATAAAAAATATTTTTAAAAATTGTTTTTTATTTGATTTTCCTTAAATAATTATTGTATTTTCTAAATCTGAGAAAAGCTACTTAAATGAATTTCTTTCTTTCTTTCTTAATTAGATAATTAATTACTTATTCTTTTATTAGCTAATAACTAAATTGTAAAGTGTTACAAAATAATACAAATAAAATGAAAAGAAAATCATAATAATAATAATAATGAGAAAAGAAATATTCAAATAATAATGAACAAAAACAAAAAAAAACAAATACTTAAAAATAAACTGGAAAAAATATATTAAAAAAAAATTAAATTCAAAAAGGCGTTTTTTGTTTACGGAAAAATAACGTTGGAATTAGGAAAAATATATGAACTTTGAATTTAACGACAGCCATCTTGTTGAAGTTAGGTTAGGTTAGGTTAGAGGACGTGTACTTGTCAATTCTGACAAGTACAATACTCGGCGGTCGAATTGACCTATTGTACTACGTCCTAGCTTCTCACACCACTTATGTTGTGTGCGTTAATTTTATAAATGAGTGGCGGGACCTACCGTTTAAAGTCGACTCCGAACGACACATTTTTTTTTTGAGAAGCATGGCAATTTTTTTACTCTCAGAGTTTTTGCCGGAAATCTGCTGAGAGGAAATCACCGAAAGATTATTTTTAAATTTTCGTTTTGATGTCTGACCTGGGATTCGAACTCAGGTCTCTCGTCTAATAAGCCAACACACTACCTACTAGACCACGGCGAAGTTTAATATGTCAAATTATTTACAATAAGACACCGCTTAACGCGTGGATGCGTTCCAATAAGTTCCAGCGCTAAACGAAATAACATTAAACGAGACAGCTTAATACGTGAATATGTAGGAACATTGCGACTTCGGAAAATACAGTTGGAATCTTAATTCTGGACAGACTAACAAAAAACGTTTGAAAAATATTCTACATAGTACCCACCGTTGCTATATAGTGCACCACTTTTGGTTGGCCGTTTCATTTGCACACATATACCACAAGTATGTACCAATAAAACGTGCGATTTACGGGTATCCCAATACTACCCCGTAATACTGAAACGGCGTTAAGCGGGGTCTTGATAAACGCTTTTGACAATCAGTATTTCAGGGTTTCCCAATTAAAGCATGACAGGTTTTCTTAGAATCAAACTGAAAACAAGCCTTAAAGTTTAATGAATTCAATAATCGTTTCGATATCTAGTAATGATAGCTGTCTTACACTGTTGAGATAGAAGAAAAATAAACTCTCTTCTTCCTCAACCAATCTACAACTCCTGTAGATGAAATTTGTGAGTAAACAAAGTCCCTTCTAGGGTCTAACCATTGCACACAATGCAGTAGTTGCAGTGAGAGAAATGTCTCTTCATTTATCTTCACACATGGATGGGAACAATGGACCAAAAAATCACTCCGAATACAGAGATGCACTACCTTTCCAACCTAAGCAAACCTAGTACGCACCTTATCCAATCCTACTGTATGTCAACAAGATTTTGTCCCCAATCCACCATTTCTCAAACTAATCCCCATTTGCCTAATAGAGAGCTTAACAGATATACCTACCAGGTCTTCCCACAGGGAAATTCAAACTTTAACTCGTAGTCTGTCAAGTTAGATATCTTTTATTCAATTCGTGTTTCCAAATCACCATGGGGAATCCTAATACTACCACGTAATACTGAAACAACGTTAAATGGAACAGCGTTAAGCGGGGTCGTACTGTACTTAACTTTTCATTACGACCCATGTTGTGTGTATGTTAATTTTCTTCATAAATGTCGGAACCTACAGAAACTTGAGAGACTTTTCATGGCAATTTGATCTACATACATACATAATTGGTCATAACAACTCTTAGGTCAGGATTACGACCTAGTTTCTCACATCACTCATGTAGAGTGCGTTAATTTTATACGTAAGTGGTGGGAACTACAGTTTAACAACGACTTAGAATGATGGACTTCAGAGAAACTTTTTAATGGCAGGTTTATTTGCTCCCAGAGTTTTTGCCAGAAATCAGCTGAAAGGAAGTCTGTGAAGAAATATTTTCACATTTTCGTTTTGATGTCTGACCTGGGATACGACTTCGAGCTTTTCGTCCAATAAGCCAACATACTATCTACTAGACTACGGCGACTTCAATTTTAACAAAAAACTGCGGAGAGAAAATGTATAAGTTAGGAGCTGAACGATAGTCTCACGTGTAATAAGCCAATACACCACCAACTAGACTGTGCGACTTCACGCACTTTGTTTTATTTAAATTTAAAGATAGTAAGTGTTTAAAGCAGACTCTTTGTACTATGTGGGAATTAGGCATGCCAGATGGCCTGGATTAGCCTGAATTTTCCAGCTTTTTATGTCTGGTTCAGTTTCCAGGAAAAATGCAATCAGTCCAGTTTTTTCATATTTTATATTGTTTTATAATGAAATTAATATTTTGTGCATAAAAATTGCATTCTAAATACAATGAAATTACAATTCTTTAAATGTTTTGTCAGTTGATGTGGAAAACATTGTAATCAAAACATTTAATGAATTTAGTTCTTCGGCTTTGACAAATGAAAAATTAAAAGATTGTTTGGAGTTTGCAGACATTGAATATAAGAATCTTCTCCGACATGTCCCTACGCGATGGCTTTCTCTCTTACCAGCAGTTGACCGGTTAATATATTTCTGGCCAGCAGTAAAAATGTATTTTTTGCAAAAAGGTAAAAACGATTGTCGAAAAGTTGTCTGGGAGTTTATTTCTCGTGGTGTAACAGATAATGATGTTGTTAATGATAATGAATACTTGTTTGAAGGTTTGTCAGAGGCTTATTTGTATTTTCTGCACAACGTATTACACGAATTTCATTTAGCAGTATTAGCCCTAGGAAGTAATTCATGTACTATTATAGAACTACACGCAATAATGGTTAATCTCTTGTCTAATCTTAAAAATAGATTAAAAGATGAGTTCTATGGAAGCAAAATTATGATTATTTTAAAAAAGATTTCCTATCAGGAATCTAACACCTTCAAATTAGAAGCAAATCAGTTTTTAAGAAACGCTATAACGTACTTGGAGCAACGGTATGATTTCGGAGATGACTCACTTTACAACAAATTTCCGTTTTAAATTTAAAGCAGTTCCTTTTATCGTGGAGTCAGTTATCAGAGCTTCCAAGAGTCTTACAGATTTCAAATTTATTTGACAACGATTTATTCTATACTGACTTTTGCTGCCTGCGAGGGATATTTGATAATTTGCCAAAAAATATTCCAATCGATAAGATATGGTTCGTCTTTTTTCAAAAATGTGATAAAAATAAAGTACAAAATCTGTATAAATTGGTCTCATTCGTTCTTTCCATTCCAATAAGCAATGCTTTTTGCGAAAGAACCTTTAGTATTTTAAATAAATTACACTCTCAGGAGCGACATAGAATGTCTTTCAACTTAATAAAAGCTGAAATTTTAATGAGATTAAACTTTGATGAAAGTTGCAAAAATTTTCAAACTTTTTTGCATAGTAATAAAGCAAAGGAGTTTGTAAATTCTGTAAATAAAAATTTAAAATAATGGCAAAAGACGTAGTTATACTTTTTTATTTAAGTTACTGTGAAACGTAAGATTGAATTAAAAATTGTTATGTTAACGTGTTTTTTTTTTTTTTTTTTGAAAATTTTTAATAAAAAATTTCACTTTTTGGAACAACAAATTCATTTTAAACAGGTTCAGTTTTTTCTCTAAAATCCAGGGGAAAATTTTACGTTTTTCAGCTTTCAGGATTTTGGGATCTGGCAAGCCCAGTGGGAATGTAAGTGACAGTGTCCACCGTTTGTGGATGCAAAGTTCCCGAAGTATTTTAAAATGTCGAGACATTCGGATGGATTTAGCACAGGTTTTTTAATGAGAAGGGAAATTGCTAAGAGTTCGATTAATAATGAAAAACTTACCAAATTTTAACTTTTTTATTCAAGAAATTAATATATACGAGTATTCGTACACAAAGTTCTACAAGAAAAAATAGGTATAAGGAATATGTCTTATTTGATCTTAATATAATTAGCTTTTTACTTACAGTTTGCACAAGAAATTATACTCAATACGACCAAAATCCCCATACACATCAATTAATAATTAAATATTTATGAATTTTTAACATTTTCATTCAAGAAATAAAAAAATACTTCAATTTTTGCACTTTTTCAACACAAAATAAATGTTTGTTTACATTTAAATTTTCCACTTTATCCGCCAATATTCACTTTGTATAACTGTTGCTTCTAACATTTTCTTTCTCCCTCTACAGAGAGGGTTAAAAATGCTGATTTTTAGCGTTTTTCAAATGTCACAATTGTCGTCATTATCGAATAGCATAACCCCACAGCGTTTTGTAGAAGTGAATTGGACAGCAAAAGTTTGAAATATACCTGCAGTAGTGAGTTTTTATCAATTAGTCAATAAATTTTAAAAAGTTTCAATAAGAATTGAAATAATTATGCTTCAAAGTAAATTTGCAATTAAACCGCATGTAAAATTTGAATTGTAACTGCAATTCATTTATGAGTCAGCCTGTTTTTTTTTTTTGGTGCAACTATTAGCAGCACTCTCTTTTTCATTGAAACAACTAATCTGGCATCACTATTTGTAAACAACATTCTTTGTTTACCAGCTGTTCGCTTTTGATTTGCAAATAAACGTTTGTAAAGCCGCATAATTTCTTTTTTTGTTTTCTTGTTTTGTGTTAAAAATTATTATAAAAGAAAGTTAAATAAAATGAACAGCAGATTGCAACGTTACGAGAAAATTGCTTTCCTGGGTGAAGGTCAGGTAAGTGGCAAAATTCCCCTTGTCGCTAGGTTAGTTTCAAATCTAAACGTTCCAAAATCTTATTCAAATTTCCATGCAGTTTGCCACAGTCTATAAAGCCCGGGATGTTTTAACTGAACAAATAGTGGCCGTAAAAAAGATTAAAATTGGTAGTCGTGAAGAGGCCCAGGATGGCATTAATCGTACGGCCTTAAGAGAAATCAAACTGTTGCATGAAATGCAACACGAAAATGTTATTGGCCTGGTTGATGTGTTTGGTCACAAATCGAATGTCTCTTTGGTGTTTGATTTCATGGATACAGATTTGGAAATTATCATTAAAGATCCTAAAATAATATTAACCCAAGCTGATATAAAAGCTTATATGATAATGACACTCAGGGGCCTGGAATATCTGCACATGAATTGGATTTTACATCGTGATTTAAAACCAAACAATTTGTTGGTTAATTCGGATGGCATTTTAAAGATTGGTGATTTCGGTTTGGCCAAGTTTTTCGGTTCACCTTCACGTATTTATACGCATCAGGTTGTTACCCGTTGGTATCGTGCACCTGAGCTGCTCTTTGGTGCTCGCCAGTATGGCACTGGTATTGATATATGGGCCGTGGGTTGTATTTTAGCTGAACTTTTGCTACGTGTACCTTTCTTGGCTGGCGATTCCGATCTGAATCAATTGACGAAAATATTCCAGGCATTAGGCACACCCAATGATGAAACCTGGCCTAATTTAAGTAAATTACCTGACTTTATGCAATTTGTACAGTTCCCAGGCGCTCCTTTAGCCACATATTTTTCAGCAGCACCGGATGATTTAATTGATTTAGCCGAAAAATTGTTGGCTCTCAATCCAGCAAAACGTTGCACATGCACGGAAGCCTTAAATATGAAATATTTTGCAAATAAACCGGCACCTTCGCTGGGTCATAAACTACCTTTGCCAGCATCGAAACAATCGAATGTAGATGAAAAGCCAAGTCTGAAACGTAAAATTTTAGATGCTGCGGAAGGTGTTGTTAATCCGAAGAAATTGGTGTTTTAATAAAGTAAGCTCTTTTTGTTTATTATTTAAAAAATTGTTTTTTATTTTAAATTTCATTCATATTATTGGCTTATTTTGTTGTGGTGACAATTAAGCAATAGTTTTTTATATAGAAATTGAACAGCAATGAAGTCGCCGTGGTCTAGTGGGTAGTGTGTTGGCTTATTAGATAAAAGGCCCGGGTTCGAATCCCAGGTCAGACATCAAAGCGAAAAAATATTTCTTCGGCGACTTCCTCTCAGCAGATTTCTGGCAAAGACTCAGAGTAAAAATTGCCATGAAAAGCTTCTCAAAAATCTGTCGTTCGAAATCGACTTTAAACTGTAGGTCCCGTTACTCATGTATAAAATTAACGCACACAACATAAGTGGTGTGAGAACCTAGGTCGTAATCCTGACTGAAGGGTTGTAATGGCCAATTATGTATGTAATTGACCAGCAAAATATATATAAAATAGATGCTTGGGGGACTTAACTTTATAATTTATTTAAATCTATTAAGTTTTGTGTTGTGCATTTCACCTTTGTACGTCTTGTCATAAATGAAAAATCTGAATATCGCTTAACATACCGAAAAAGGTTCCTGTTTAGCAAATCTTTAATCTGTAGATAACAGTAAGATTTAACTCTTCATTAGAACCTCATTAGGATTAACCCCCAGCCTGCTTGTTACTGATTTGAATTTTTTACGACCTGTCTTCACTTGTGACATTAGGCATTGGACTTCATTCACTTATTTCCATGATTCCGAAGGTAGCTAAGACTTTTTCACTCGGACACCAGAAACAATTCATTCTATCTACCTTTATTAAAGTGGTTCAGACACAACCGCAAAACTAAAGTAAAGAAGACAGAAACAAAGAATATTTATTCAACCTAATGTAGAAAAAAAGGAAGGCAGAAGTAGTGTTATCCTAGTGGAACTAAAATTGTAGGAAAATAGAGAGAGGACACAGAAACAAACAATATTTATCCAACTTGTAGAAGGAAAAAGAAAGAAAGATGGTCATCCTACTAGCTGCTAGTACCAGAGATGAAACTATCCATAGAAGAAACCAACTCAATTCGGCTATTGAAAAAATGCCGGCCAAGACTCTGAGACATAGAAAGTTCACAACAAACTCTGATTCCCCAGGTTACTACAAAGCCAGCATAAAGAAGAGATGCTCCTGCGCCACACACTGGTTTTGCCCTCAAGGCACAATGCCGTACCTTCTCTTACCAGCTCGCTTAAAACTTTTTCACGCCACACATCACAATACTTTGAAACTCTAAACTAATATCCATTCTACTACTCTACTGAAGCAGAACCATTTATTCTATTGACGTACTAGAGTCTCCACACTATGAATCTCCTCTGTCTAGTTTATGATCAGTTTATGATGAACTGACTCATTTCCAAACTTAATACCTGAGGAGCGAGCTCCACGAATCTTTTTGAATTTCGTCTCGTATCAAAGATATTCTTCGCACATCGTTTTAGGTCTAATAATAATGTTACGCTTTTACCTTTTTAAAAACGTTTAAAATATGAGTTCGTAGATTGCAATTAAAATAAAAATGAATATGTGTTTAATTTTAAATCAATTCTTTATTGTTCGTACAATT
This sequence comes from Sarcophaga peregrina, assembly GCA_014635995.1. NCBI lineage: Eukaryota > Metazoa > Arthropoda > Insecta > Diptera > Sarcophagidae > Sarcophaga > Sarcophaga peregrina. The sequence goes on along the minus strand of CM025790.1, from coordinate 39,708,889 downwards.
TCTTGTGCCACTGTTGGAAATTGATTTACACAATAACAATTTACTTCAGATTTTATTCTTCGTTCACACTCTGCCGCGTACACAATAACTGTCCGTTATTCTTCTCTGCTTACAACCTTTTTGTAAGGAACAATATAATATTCTTTTCACACATAACGTGTGTGCACGAATTCTTATTGAATCCCACGTGACGTCTTCACACATGACCGACTGAATTCTAACTGAATCACAATTGCCTATTTCGTCTTGGCTTTTGTATCACAAGGGTCAGCAATCTGATGAATTCATTTGAATGAGAATATCTTCTAATTCTTATTGAATCCCACGTGACGTCTTCACACACGACTGACTGAATTCTAACTGAATCGCCATTGCTTGCTCTGTCTTGCCTTTTTCATCTGGCCGTCTTGCTATTTACACCACTTATATCCGAAAGAGAATGGAATACAACTTTCTTGTAAAGGGCCGGTGTCCTAACTTTTATTTTGAGACTTCTCGACCGCGTAGAAGAGAACTCCATTGATTAATTTGAACATCGTTACTATGTGGTTTGTGTTCTACTGCTATTACAGTATGCCTGCGTAACACTCGCCTTTCTCGGCGAGTACATACGTATGTGGTCGATTGGGCAGTGGATCGCACACTGTATTACAGAAAAAATTCGTTATTAAGCAGAACTATTCATATGTGGAACTCCCTTCGTGAAGAGGTTGTAATTTTTTGGCTTTTAAGGGATGAAAAAGAAATAAGGTACTGAAAAATCAACACTTAAATTTTTAATTTCTACAAATCATCAAAATAAGTGCATAAATCGTCACATCGTCAATAAAATATTTTTGGAGGACAAAATCGTCAAAATGACGATAAATCGTCAAATCAACAGTCTGATGAATGCATTTGAAGAAGAATGCCTTCGAGAAATATTTATAAATGTAAACAACTTGTTTCCATTATTGTTGTTAGTGTATCTAGCTTACATTCGTCCAGGCAGAGTAGTTGTTGCTTGGGTGTTTTATACAGCATTTTGTTTTTGCTTGTTTACTTTTTTGTCCGCTCCACTTTGTTGTAGGCTGTTTACATTTTTATCCCTTATATTTTTTTTATACTGATGTTGTTGCTATATTTTTGTTTATTCATCTATCTTGTAAACAAGTTTATTAATTTTGTTGCTACATTTTTTTTTTTTCTTATTCGTTGATCACGTGAACAAGTTGCTTATTTTGTTTTTAGAGCTTATGATCAAGTCCATTATGTTGTTTTCGAAGTTTTTGTTTATTATTTCAATAACACCATTTCCATTTTCGTAACAATATGTAACTTTTTTTTATCATTCGCATTGGACCTAAGTATTCGACATTGGATATCTCTTCCTATTACTTTCCTACTCGTTGTAACTAACCTAACCACTCTACTGTAATTTCGATTAATTTCATATTTTACTTTTACGCAAAATTTCATGTCTTAGATGTAATGCCAACAGAGAATATATTTTAAGAATATGGGCATGGCTACAATATGCTCTATGTATAGCCGTATGTGAAGTCGCCGTGGTCTAGTATGTAGTGTGTTGGCTTATTAGACGTAAAAGCCAAGGTTCGAGTCCCAGGCCAGACATCAAAACAAAATACAAAAAGTATTTTTTCGGTGATTTCCTCTCAGCAGATTTCTGGCAAAAACTCTGAGAGTAAATAAAATAGCCATGAAATGTTTCTCATAAAATCTGTCGTTCGGAGTCGACTTTAAACTGTAGGTCCGGCTACTCATGTATAAAATTAACACACACAACATAAGTGGTGTGAGAAACTAGGTCAATAATCCTGACTGATGGGTTCTAATGACCAATTACGTACGTACACACGTATGTGCATAAAAATAACTCAATATAGTTTTATATACAATAATTTTTAGATTTTGTTTTATTTTATTTTACTTCGCTCTTAGTTTTGTTTTTCTTTTCCAGTTTAATTCAACTTAAAACTTAAATCACATATTTCTCACATACAGATAATAATAATAATAATAATAAGAATAGTAATAAATAAACACCAAAATTAATATTTAAAATTACATTAACATTACGTTAACACTAACTTAAAACGTATTTGAGAAATTATACTTTAGAAAGAGAAAATAAACAAAAAACGATAATAAAATATTACTAAGAGAATACAAAAATGAATTAAAAAAGCTAATATTAATAATAAAAACACAAATGACCTGCAGTTAGTATGATAAAACTAAAACTACTACACTTAATTAAATTAAATTAAAATTAAATTAAGTTACAAGAAAAATAATAGTAAATAAGCCATTCTTTCTTACAAAACACAAAAAAAAAAATTAAAAGTTTTAAATAAACATGTTCACACACATATATTGACTTGGACAGAAGATGACAAAATAAATTTTTTATTTCTAATGTAATCATAATGTAAACGAGAGATGTATGTGTGTTATGTTGTCTTGTGTTTAAACTAATTCAATAAATTGCTTAAAAACTATTTATAATTTATAAATAAATATTTGGTAATGTTTTGTTGTAACAATATACACAATGTAACCTTGTATGTTGTACAAGTATATGCAATAACTACTACTCGTACTAAATAATTTATTTTGGTTTTCAATTATTTTAGTAGATGTGGGGTTTTTTTTTTGATATTCTAGAAAAAATTTCCTTTAAATTTAACAGTTTTTTTCTTTTAATTTTAATTAAAGCTAATTTGTTTTTGATTTTCCGATAACTTTGTGTTTAACTGCTTAACACAATAATTCATTTCATTTCTTTTGTTTTTTTTTTATTAATTTATCCTTTGAGTGTATATCAAAAAAGTTGATATTCTTTCAAGTATTTTATGATAATAAAATGTTTAAACACTACACTTCTAATTAATGGGACTGACTTTGTTTTTAAATAATTTTGTTTTCATTTGAATTTCTGTATAATAATAATAATAATAGCTTTAAAAAAATTGGTTTCATTTCATTGTTGTAATTGTAATAGTTGTTTTGTTTTTTATTTACTTATAATATTTTATTTTTAAATTAAGTTTCCCTATTATTATTTGTAATTGTTTTTGTTTTTATTTTTTATTATTATTAATAATATGATGATTTTTTTTTTAGAGATTTATCGTATCTAAATCTTGGCAAGGAGCACGCGGACTTAGTCCCTCATTTTGTGTATCAGTATTATTAGTTAAGGCATCATTATTTAAAGGGTTGTTGTCATCATCCTGTGATGAATTGTTATTATCACGCGTGCTATTATTGTTATTGGTCTTGGCATCTTGTGTTGCGCCGGAACTTTGTACCTTTTTAGTACCCAAACCCAAAGGAAAAGCAAATTCTTGTGGTAATTTACGCATAATTTTACCAGAAGTAATAAGACGGCCAAAACCTTCCTGAAAATCGAAAAAAAAATGGAAAACAAAAATAATTCTTGTAAGAATAACAAAAACCTAATTTAGTTGTCTCCAAACAACAAATACATACTTGATGTGCAAAGGCATAACCAGATCTTAAAGATCTTCTTGATCTTCTCGATGATGGCGCTCGCATAACACTGCTAGTCTGTCTTAATTTCAAACTAGCTTGACGTCTCTTCATGCGTATCTATAAATAAGAATCGAAATAAGGTTTCATTGTTTATCTGGTTAAAGAAAAAATAACTTAAGCTGTTTACCTTATCTGCCAAACTGGGTTGACAATCAATTAAATAGAATTTATAGGCTAATACTGGTATCATAATTAGCACCACTGTTATAAACATCGTTGTCCAAAAAGTGAGATCTTTCATGGCCATTGTTAATGAGCCCACATAGGGACCGCCAATAACGTAATTGTAAAAGTAGTCTAAAACAAAATACCATATAAGACTACCCCATATTGTTATGTGATTAAAAATTGTCCAATAAGATGTATATAAGGCAATCTAAAAAATGAATTAAAATTTATTTTTATTCATATAATTTAACATAAGAATATTAAATGAATTTGAATTTTACCTGTGCAGTATTATCAATAATTAAAATAGTTGCTACAACCGCTCCCAGAGTCATGTGATCACTTAAAATTAAACCATTTGGCGAAACGCCTTTGTGATAAGTACCTAAATAAATAACGAATTCAATGAAATCGTGTTTCTTGTTGCAAGAATATGTGTTAAACTTACCATAAGGAATTAAAAATAATATTAAAGAACTAAAGGCACCATGTAAAACGCTATACACAAATTCTTTGGTATTAAACAATTGACTTTTTAAGCCGGGCGTATAGAGTTTGGGAAAATTCAAACTGTGTCTATCCGAAACATCCTGCTCGAAAACACCCAATGCTAACACAGGCAATGACGTATAAAAAAGATTATAAACTGATATAAACATGGGATCAAAAACAGTCTGTAAATAAAATAAAAAAAAAGCCAACAGAAATTTAAGTTAGAATTTTTTCGAAAATACAATTTCCATACAAACCTGTGCGCTAAAACCACAAAAAAATGAATACCAACAGTGACACAGGGTAAATGCAAAATTTTTATAGAAAAAATAACGCAGGAATTTGCACATACGATAGTAGGACCAACGACCGTGCACCAGTAAAAGTCTTTCTAAAAAACGAAATTGTGCAATCGAATAATCGCTTGCCAATACAGCCTGTAAGCCCTCTTGACCAGATATACCAACACCAATATGGGCGGCTGCAATATATGTACATGAACAATCAGTTAGAAATACGTTTATTTTAAAATAAAAACCGCAGGTGATATTTATTTACCTTTAATCATTGAGACATCATTGGCACCATCACCTATTGCTAATGTTACCGCATTCTTGGCACGTTTGATTAGTTCCACTACCAAAGCCTTTTGTAAAGGTGTTACGCGACAGCATATAACAGCTCTACATTGGGAGGCAATGTCAAGAAATCTGAAATAAAACATAAAATAAAAAGGCCATTAGTTGTAATTGTAAAAATATAAGGTGTAGTGTGAGGGGACTGTAGTGGGTAGTGTACTAGATTATTAGCGTCAGGGTCGTGGGTTAAATTCCCACCAAAGGCTCTGGTCTGTGACACTTCACCGGGCTCATGGTCTAAGTTACTCAGCGCACATATAATTAGAATATCATTTGTAGTCACCGTAGTCTAGTAGGTAGTGTGTTGGCTTATTAAACGTAAAGCCTGGGTTCGTATGAAAACGAAATATGAAAGAAAAAATATTTCCTCGGCGATTTTCTCTCACAGATTTCTGGCAAAATCTCTGAGAGTAAATAAACATGCCATGAAAAAGTTGCTCAAAAATCTGTCTTTCGGAGTCGATGTTAAGCTAAAGGTCACGCCACTTACGTATTAAATTAAAGTACACAACATGAGTAGTGTGAGAAGCTAGGTTGTAATGGATTGAGTTATCATTTGATCAAATTGGACAAAAATTGCCGTAGTTATTATTTAAAGAGTCTAACAGTCGAGTAATATTTTTTATATGTGGATGTTATCACATCAAATGAACTTTTAGTTCAAAAATTTTCAGAATTTTTGATGGGTCTATCTATTATTATTTATTTATTTCATTAGTCGACTTCTGCTGGTCGCTCATGTTGTAATAAATTCTGAAAATATTTGAACTAAAAGTTCATTTGATGAGACTAGACTCTTGAGATTACATACATACATACATACATACATATTTGGTCATTAGAACCCATCAGTTAGGATTATTGACCTAGTTTCCCTCACACCACTTATGTTGTGTGTGTTAATTTTATACATGAGTAGCGAGACCTACAGTTAAAGTCGACTCCGAACGACAGATTTTATGAGAAACTTTTCATGGCAATTTTATTTACTCTCAGAGTTTTTGCCAGAAATCTGTTGAGAGGAAATCGCCGAAAAAATACTTTTTATATTTTGTTTTGATATTAATAACTACGGTAATTTTTGTCCGTTTTTATCAAATGATGAATAAATTTCTCAAGAAGGGAACAGACTTTAAGAATATTACTACTTATGCTATATTTTTTTATTAAAGTTTGGAAAAACTTAAAAAAATATAAAAACAACTTCGAATTTCGCAAGTTTACCTCATCAAATTTCATAGCATATTAAATCAAATAATAGATATATGTATACCGTTTTAAAGATCCATCATCTCTCCCCTTTCCAAAAAGTTTTAATTTTAAAAATCGGTTCAGAAATGTTTGAGTAGTTCAGAAATTTGTAGGTAAAGTCAGAAAAAGTTTCAAGGGTTCGAGAAATATAAACAAAAAATATTTTTGAGATCTACTCAACAAAACTCTCAAACATACGCTATATGATTAGCCGGGTGTATTTAATTTTTTCTATTTTGTTGCATAGGCAAATTTATAATAAAACACTTTCAATTCAATGTATTTCGTTCGTTTTCAAAATCAAGACTTACTTTGATTCCAATTCAGGCGATAGGCAATGAACCAGTGAATGGCCATTAATGACTATTGCAAAACCAGTATTCTCTTCCACAATTTCTTCTTCTTTGAGATGCATTACGTGCGGCACTGCCACCCTTTTCCAAATTGTCGTACAGTTCATTAGTTTCAGCACTTTAAAAACAAACAAAAAAAAAAATCAAATAGAAAAATAATTCAAATGAAAATTCCTTTTCTTTACAATTTTTTGGTTTTTTTTTTACAAAACGAACACACTTGACAAACACTACTTAGATAACGAATAACAAAACCAACATACAGTGAAAGCTAGTGAAATTGCGATAAATATTGTGAATAAATAAATAAAATTAGTAAAATGTGTATGAATGAGTGTGTGTGTGATATAAAAGCATTTTGTTAAAATTTCTTTGAAAACAAAATTTCATTCAAGTGTTAGGATAACAAAAAATGTTTTCATAATTATAATTTAAAAAATTATTTACTACTTAACTAGATAATATTGCTACAACATACATACATACAGACATACACTCGAATATGTTTATTAACAATTAATGTAATCGAATTAAATAAAATTTGTATTTTTGTTTTTGTTTTAGCAACAAGCGCACAATGTTTTAAATGTGAATTAATTGTTTTATTGTAATGATGAACTCAGAATTGAAATGTTTTTGTTTTGCTTTTTGCTTCTATTATTTTTAACAACAAATGATAAATTGTTTTTTAAACACAAACTTATTTAAAATATTTAATTTATTTATAATAATTTTACATTACGGGCGAAACAAGGTACCAATAGAGGGGGAAAATCATCCATTGTTTGTATCAACTGAATAGAAATTATAGCTAAAAAAAATTAATGTTTCAAGAATTTTCGTTTTTCTTTTCTTTTTTTTCATTCTTTTTTGTTATTATTAAAAGTGATTTGTTTGTTGAATATTTAGAAATATTAAAATAAAACAAATAAACACAAAAATAAACCAAAAAAAAAAAAATCAAAATTTATCCTCAAAGGGAAACAAATAATTCTAGTACAGTAGGATCCCGCTTAACGCTGTTTCAGTATTACACGGTTGCAAATGAAACGGTCGTGCACTTACCAAAAGCGGTGCACTATATAGCGACGGTGTATACTATGTAACTTTTTTAACGCTCTTTTATTAGTCTGTCCAGAAAAAAGATTCCAGTACGGACGCATCTTTCCTGCGTCACAGTTGATTTACTAGTGGTCATCAACGTTACTAGGTGTATACCAGAGATTAGCAATTAATCGTTTTTTCGCTACTCGTAAGTACTCATGTAATTTTGAGAAGGAGTGACTCAACAGTATTAAAATCCAACTACGTCCTTTGATGCATTCGTCCTAAGTACAACATTGATTTATAAATACAGCGTTGACATCAAACTCATAATATTTGAAATATATTTGATCCATACTCGTTTACTCATTCGGATTCAAAAATTTAGAAAAATACTTATAATACTTACAAATGAGTATCTAGTGAGTATTATGGTGTTCATACCTCATCACCACAATATGCACATCATGTGTATTGTTAAGTATAAGTACAGTGAGTATTTCAAACTTGGAATATGAGTGGTAGGAGTATGATATTAAAATAAGTGTCTGTAATTATAAGTACGACTCGAATCTACTCATCTGCCGTTGCTGATCTCTGGTGCCTCATTTAATGCTGTTTCGTTTAGCGCCGGAACATATTGAAACGTATTCTTCGCGTTAAGCGGTGTCTTACTGTAATTTAAACAAACTATATTCGCTATTAAACATTAAAAATTCTGTTAAAGGAAACAAAAAGAAATTTTCTAAAAAAAAAATATTATTTGAGTTGCTGGAATCCTAATTCTATTTGGCATTTTTATAAACAATTCATATTCTCAAGTATTGTATTCAATGTGTTTCACAATTTTCGGTAGGTTTATTGTAGAAACTTATTTGACCCTATTTCCAAAGACGAGTTTGTGATTTGTAGAATTTCCTGTCTATTAACTACAAGGCTAACATGATCCTGCTAATAAGAATTGCTGCCACAACAGTTGGTTATTGAGAATGGATTTTCAGTCTAGATATACCTTTAAGACATTCTTTAGCTCAATAAAGTCGATTCCGAAAGACAAATTTTTGAGAAGCTTTTCATGGCAATTTTTATTTTTCCTCCGAGTTTTTACCAGAAATCTGTTGAGAGGAAGAGGCCGAAGAAATATTTTCGTTTTGATACCTGACCTAGGGTTTGAACTCAGGCCTTCAGCCTAATAAGCCAACATATTACCTACTAGACCACGGAGACTTCCTTCAAGGTTTTTAATGTTGTGTTTAATTTTGATTCAATCCGAAAGGATTAAAAAAGTTAATGTTATGGTGTTGGCTGATCTCGGAGATTAAAAGTACGAAAGATTTTATTTGTCAGAGGTACTTCACATGCTTGTTTAATGTTTTTAATTTTAAATGAAAGCAATTGAGTGAGAACATTGTAAGAATTCTTGGCGTTGTTCAACTACAATATGGAGGAGTTTTCTACCGTTTCACCGTAACCGTAGAGGAAATGTTGATCTATCACAACTAGAAGAAACAGACTAAACAGTAATCATTAAAAGTGTCATCTTTGGATGACAAAAGACGGTTTGCAAGACAGTAAAGCTATGTTTCCCGTTTGTTTGCTCAAGCATCTAATATTATCGAATAAGAGTAAAATAGTCAAGGGGCAAATGTTATGTGAAATTATTGTTGTATGAGGATTTGATAAAACAAAAACAAAAAGGATTTGACTTAAAAAAAGTATTTATCCACTAGGATAGTGGAGAAGTGTCCATAGTAAAATACTTTGAAGTTAAGAAATAATTCTTTATCCGCCCTGATCTCTACATTTAACTACGAGTGTTTTTAAACCTCAAGGCAACGTGTACAGAGCTCAAACAAGGATTGGTTAGAATATGAAATGAGTCTTTATTCAAAGGTCTTATAGATAATAAACCCAACAAACTAGACAATGCATTTGCTTGTTATATAAACAAGAGGCTAGCAGATCCATTACAGCAGTAGTTGAAGTATAAAGTAGAATTTTATAACTTAGGTTATGGATCATACTAACTTACTAACAAAAAGAGGAGAGAATAATCAGTGGAGTAGGATTTTGAAGGCATTTGTACTCAGAAATCGTGTAGGGGGTGTACATAGGTATTATCGTAAACGAGTTTTCTCTTAAAAATGAATTCCTTTTTCCGTCTTTGTATATTTTTTTTGTGTACAATTTTGTTTAAATCGAAAACCTTTTCGAAATTATTTGATGTAAAAGCTAATGTAATGATTTTGAACTCCAAATAATTCTACATATTCGAAATTATGAAAACATTTTAAAGCTTTTCAATAAGATGATACGACTTTAATACTAAAGTTAATGAAATAAGATATTCTAGATTTTTGAATATTTTCAGGACTCTCTCTATTCATCCTAAATTGAAAGCTGTATAGAAAAATACATGATAAATCTATTAATACAATATAACGCCCGAATACAATTTAAAATCTATTTACGTATATAGCTTAGCCTCTAAACCAATCCTACAAATAAATAAAAAAAAAATTATAAATAGAAACACTAAACCCAACATAAAATTTTGGTTAGATACCGAAACATAAAATTGAAAAACAAAAACAAAAACTTACTAAAAACTAATAAAAGTGACAAATAAAACTGTGTTTTGGTTGTTTTTTAAAAGATTAATTACCCTTTAACTACTACCTCAACAAAAGAAAGAAAACAATACCCCAAACTAGTAAAAAAATTAACTCAAAACAATATTCGAAAAAAGAAAACTTTCGAAAAAAAAAATTGGGAAAATTGATCTCTTTTTAGAAATAAAGAAGAGAGTGTAAAATTTGGTTTGTATATCTTTTTTCTTTTTTTGTTGTTGTTGGGGGGTATAAGAGAGAGAGAAAGAGAGAGCGATAAAAGAGAAGAAGAAGATGATATGATATTCCCTCTACCTGTCCGGTTCGCCCTTTTTACGCATATTATTGACATCATCATCCCACCTAAAGGTAACAACTGATATTGCTGGCGGCGGTGGTGGCGGTGAAACTTGTGTAATTTTCAATGCTGATGGACTACTACTACGATCGTTTAAATGAGCCCCATTTAAATTAACAGCAGGTTCAACAGCTGAAAGAAAATAAGATTTTTTTCTTACTACACCTTTGTTATAAAAGAAGTAGAAAACACTTACGTATTGGCCTAAATCTATTAACTATTCTAATTGATTCTTTGAATTGTTTTAGTTGCTTATCCACTTCGTCCACAGTACTGCCATCCACTATGAAAACATCGGCTAAATCATCGGTTAATAATTGACAGGAATATCCAATATTTATAGCAGTTTCTATTACAATACAAAGAAATAATAAAAATATTGAAAAGAATGAAAAAATAAATTCTATTTGAATTGTAAAGAATGTAATTAATACCTTGTTTATCACCCGTTAATACCCAGATTTTAATGCCAGCCATTTGTAAATTTGCTATTGTTTGCGGTACACCATCCTGGAGTTTATCTTCTATGGCTGTTACACCCACCAAAACCAATTCACTTTCGACTTCTTCATACAAAGCATTTAATTTATCCTCACGTTGCTCTAACGATATTGAAGCATCCCAGTGACGTTTGCTCCAATCTTCATAGAACTCTCCGGATAAGTCGCGTTCAGCTAACACCAGCGTACGCAGACCTTCGCCAGCGAATTTCTATGTAAAGAAACAACGTTAACGATTTAAAATTCTGATTTATTAAGTGAAAAATGTTGAAGAACTCACATTCAAATGATCTTGGGTACGCGCTTTAATATCATATTGACTAGAACTTAACCTATCGTATATAACACTATCGGCTCCCTTACAATATAGGAATATTTTATTACCACGTCTTAGGATAACTGACATACGTTTTCGTACATTATTAAAATCCAAAATGTGCAAGAGCTTCATATTCCTGTGTTAGGCGATAATAAAAAAGAGAAAGAGAGAGAGAGATTAAATTGTAAACCTTTAATGAAAAGCTAAGCCAATATTCTCAAACATTTACCTCTGTACGACCCATAACCTCAATCGTAATACTGTTGGGTGTACGTGAACGGAAAACGAAACCAAAATTTCTTGCTGCCGACACTAAGGCCGATTCATCTGGACTTTGGGCCTGATACTCTAAACGTCCGTCAACATACTCTGGCATAACTGTGTGGCACAAAGCCAATAGACGAAAGAAATTATGGGCATGTATTTCATCGGAACGCACAGCATCCAGTAACGTTCGATCGTACCAACGGAATTCTGGTTCATATTCCGGATTCGCTGAGAAATCCACATGTTCTATAGACTTTGAGAAAGTAAAACAAAACGAAACAAATAAAAACAAAAAGAATTTAAAGTTTAATCTCATGTTACATGGTTACAAATGTCAACAACAGAAGTTTTAAAGTTAAGTTTTGACGTTAAATATTTGATTTTTTGTTTAGATTAAGAATACTTTTGTATAGCTTAGGCTTAGGCTTTACGGGATGTATATTTGTATGATGTATTGGAGGCGGTATTTATAGCTGCTACATACATATAATGTATCATGAGATATTTAGTAGTTAGCATTTCTCTTAGTCTTTAATAATAAATTGCATGCAATAGAATACTTTAAAAGGCAGATTTAATGCAAAAAAAAAAGGAAGCAAATTAATTTCAGTTGAAGCTTTAAGCATAGATCAGCACGATTCAAATACTAACTAAATTATTAAATTTTATATCTTTAGCTACAGATTCTATTAGAAAATTCATTTTTTGGGGAGTTAAAAATTCTCTTTTATTGAACCCAATAAGACCCGACTTTTCTATATTCGTTTACTACAGTTTTTACACTTATTCTAAGCCCTTTAAATAAATAAATACTTTGATCATCTTAATTGTATACGTCCGTATCTTATCTATCCATTAAAATTGTAAGACATTTTGGCACAAGGTCAATAAAGTGTTTGGCACCTAAAATCTTGTAATCCAACTAGGGTTATAACGCCTAAACCTTTGGTTTTCGTTGGAACCCCAGAAGCATATGACTTCAAAATTCTGACATTAGACCGACCACTACAGTATTGTCGAGATCATAGGTGCCAGATAAATAAAGCATCAAATCGTCAAATATTAGGAAAAAAAAGATCTTCAAAATCGTCAAAAACGTTCATGGAAATTGTAAAAATAATCGTCACAAAATCAACATAAAAATTCATTGCTGAAGAGAGTGCAAGAAATACTTCACTTCACCTGATCTTCTTACTATTTACACTACTTATATTCGAAAGAGAATGGAATCCAACTCTCATGTATAGACCGGTGCCTCACTGCCTATTATGAGACTTCTCGTTAATGACGGTACGTTATCGAACTCCATTGATTCATTAGACCATCGTTGCAATGTGGTTTGTGTTTCACTGTTCTATCGATATTTTAACGAACTTTGCTCAAGAGAAATAAGAGAGTTGTTCTCGAGAATCATATATTCCTACATAACACTCGTCTTTCTCGGCAAGCACACACGTATGTGGTAGGTTGGCTAGTGGATCGCTTACTCCATTACATAAAAAATTGGTTCTTTACTCAGACTAGTCGTATGTGAAACTCTCTTCGTGTGGAGGTTGTAATTTTTTAGCTTTTAAGGGATGAAAAAGACATAAGATACTGAAAAATCATCACTTAAATTTGGAATAGTAATAACTGCAAAGTAAAAACAAAGCTTAAAGCTGACCATAAATCGTCAAATCTAGCAGCTATGGTCGATATCAACGTAATGGTCCTCTTGAAGGCAATATACATATGCTAATTGTTGATGGGATTGGCCTCCTTTTAATTTAAATCCATAACAAACGTCATCTCGACGTCCGCTCTCATCGACTGAGTGCCATGTTGTTTTCAGGAAAATTTCAGATCATTAGAGATAGGAATATCACCAGAAAGTGCAACAACATTTTACTGCCTCAGTTGAGCAATTGATAAGAAACAAAAATCGCTTTTGATAGACATGCCGATTGACTTCTCCCGTAGATGATCTCTCACATTACGTATCAGTGTCTAGCTCTTGTCGTGAAACAGTGAAACATGCTCAGTGAGCTTAGGAGCTCTAGAGATAAATTATGGGCCACCTGCTCAACAACATTTCAGAGGAGAGAAAGGCACCTTAGTGTCTACTATGTGTATAATTTACAATGAAAGACATTGGTTGTCTAAGCCGTGTCATCAGAAGCTCCGTATGTTTGTTAAACTGTAGCTTCTAGAAGTTCAAACTCCAGATCTGACATCTCCAACAAAATAACATTTTAAAAATTATTTCTTCGGCAGCTTTCTCTCAACAGATTTCCGAGATTTCTTAACAGATGCCGTGAAAAAGTTTCCCAAAAAATGTATCGTTTGGAGTCGATACAACATGGGTGGTGTAAGAAGCTAAATCGTAATCCTGATTGAAGTATTCTAATGATTTAATTATGTATGTGAGAAAGTGTAGTATCACAATGGGCCTTATGTGGGCGAAGTGTGTCTGTCAATAGTCCTACCCACTTGTATCTGTATGAGAGTAGAGTTGGTTTCATCCGGGGAATATTTTATCCAGGGTACCTTAATATTTACGATCGAAACCGCTACTTAATGTTATTTAATCATCTTTTAGAATGTCACAGATTAAGATGAAATATTAAGCAAATAAGAACACTATGCAAGGAACTTCAAATTGACTTAAGAGAGCGCTCCACATAGTTTAAAGAAAATTAAAAAATTGATAACAACAAAGATATTCAGACTTAGTAGAAGTAAATTCAATACTAAATTACATGGCCGGACAAAAATCTATAATGTAGGAGGCAAAATATGTTTTTTCCTTAAATTTAATAAAACCTGGTTCAATGTACTTTGTTAGACAAATTTTAATACCGAAACTCATCATGTTTTCTGTTCTTTAATAATAAAGAGGCTTCCTGCAACATGTTAAATAAAAGCACTCTTTATTAGATAAAATAGCAATTTTATAAGCAAAAAATAAAAGTCTTCGATTCATATCAAAATCGTATCCCACCAAACATTTGTTGAAACATTTTCTTTAACGAATCCCGTTTTTTTTTTTTTGTTTAATTTCGTTACCAATTCAGAATAACTAAACCAAAAACATTTTATAAAATTATTTAAAATAATAACATTTATGCGACAAAATAAAAAAAAAATTAAATACACCCGTCTAATGACATAGTGTATATTTGTGAGTTTTGTGGAGTAGATCTCAAAAATATTTTTTTTTGTATATTTCTCGAACCCTGCAAAATTGTTTTATTTGACAAAAATTGTTTTTTTTACTTTACCTACAAATTTCTGGATTACTCAAACATTTCTAACCCGATTTACAAAATTTAAATCTTGTTGGAAAGGGGAGAGATAACCCTATAATAATAATATACGGTAAACTTGGAAAATTCGAATTTTGGTTCATATTTTTTTCAAGTTTGTCCATTCATAGTAGCAAACTTTAATAGAAAAAAATATAGGATTAAAGTCTGTTCTCTTGTAAAAAGATTGAGTGATCATTTGATTAAAACGAACAAAAATTGCCGTATTTATTATTTAAAAAGTCTAACCATCGGGTGATATTTTTTATATATCGATGTCTTAATATAGAAAGGTCGTATCTTAATTTTTCAGTACTTTACAGGAGAATGAAAAAACTTAATAAAATCTAAAACAAAAATATTATAAAAAAAAGTTTTAAATGCACTTTTTATTAAAAATAAATCCGGAATTCAATCATAAAATAACGGTGGTATATACTATAGTTGAAGTCTTCACTCGGTTACAAGGAGTCAAAAATATTTATTCAATTTTATGAGTTAGGGCTTCGGCAACATAGAAAGCTGAATTTTTCAGAGGATGTGTATGCGGGTTTCGTCTACCAGAATATTAAAAAACCCCGATTTTGAGAAAAAATGAGATACGGCCTTTCTAGCTCATTAAAAGAACTTTTAGTTCAAAAATTTTCAGAATTTTTTAATGGATCTTGTCAATTTCACGTTTGCACGACTTGCAGAAGTCGGCTAATATTTGTGTTTTTTGCAAATATTATTATTTCCCTTTGCGCAAACGTTGACTACCGTCTGGTGGTTGCTCAAACGTGAAATTAACACAGATCCATCAAAAATTCTGAAAATTTTTTGAACTAAAAGTTCATTTTATGAGATAACATCCACATATAAAAATATCACTCGACTGTTAGACTCTTTAAATAATAACTACGTTAAATTTTGTTCGATTTGGTCAAATGATGACTCAATCGCTTCACAAGACACTTTACGAATATTATCACTTATCCTATATATATATTTTTTTATTAAAGTTTGCTATTATGAATGGATAGGATATTAAGTTGAGCAATAGATATATGTATACTAGGGATGCCAATCGGAAAATCCCGAAACCCTAAATCCCGGGATTTTCGGGAAATCCCGAATCCCGAGATTTTTAAAAATTTGTCCCGGGTTTTTTGGGATTTTCGGGATTGTGAATTCATATGTATTTTGACCCTACAAAAGGTCCAAAAAATTTCTATATCACTTGACTTCAATAATAGCATCTCAGATGAAGAATGCAAAAGCCCTATAAAACGAATTAATAGCGTAGCTGATTTAGATACTCAACTGTCCAAAGAAATAGATTTATTTACATCAGAAGGTGGTAGAGGCGAATATTTATTTTACCAACAAATGTTGATTGCGAGAAGTGCTTTTCAGGCAGGGTATGTTGACAACAAAATTTGTTCAAGGCTATCAGATCACATGTTGGATGCTTTAATCTTTTCATTGGAATCCATATAATTTTCTTAATACTAATGCATTTGCATATACATAATTGGAATACAAACGATTTTGTTAACAAAATATTTTTATTATTAAGAGAAAATCGCGATTTTTCCCTTGATTTTTCGGGATTTTATGTTCCCGAATTATCCCGTAATATACCGGGATTTCGTGATCGGGATTTTTAAAAATCGATCCTGTTTGGCATCCCTAATGTATACCGTTTTAAAGGTCTATCTCTTCCCTTTCCAACAACATTTAAATTTTGGAAATCGGTTCGGAAATGTTTGAGTAGTTCAGAAATTTGTGCGTAAACTAAAGAAAAAAAAACAGTTTTTGTCAAATGAAACAAGTTTGGAGAGTTCTACTCAACTAACTGAACAACGTAGACTATGTAGTCACTCGGGTGTATTTTTACTGTCGCACTGTATAATTCTTTAACAACAGACAAATCTAAATGCTATACAATTAAGGAAATTAACAAAATAATTTAGTATAACAAAATATAACAAAATTTATCGAATTCATTTTACATTCTAATTCCACACATAAAATTAAAAAATAATTCTCTTTGCGCTACAGAACAGCAAATTATGATTGTAAAGCTTTAAAAAAAAAAAAAATTAAAACTAAGAAAAGAAATTACAGAAATCATACACAAGCACATACAGGGTGTGGACATACAAATAGGTAGGAATGATAGGCAGAGTAAACGGTAAATAAAATTAACAAAAAAAAAGAAAAAAAATACAAGAAACTCATGCATACGTGCACTTGTTGCTGATAGTGATCGTGGTGGTTGTGGTGGTGGTCGTGATGGTCTTGGTAGTTGTGTTGACAATGGTTCCAGTTCTGGGAAATTGTAACTGTTGTCGCTGAAGTATCAGTTGCTAAAGTATTATTAATTGGGGGCCTTAAATAATTTTTAGTATAGTTTGCAGTGCAAGTGCTAGTGCTCGATGTGGTAGTGGTGGTGGTATTGGTATTGGTGTTGGTATTGGTGGTATAGGTGCAATTATTATCATAAACTGTAGTGATTGCTGTGAAATACTGCCTATCGAATTGATCTTCATTACGAGAAAACGACTCATATGAAGAGCAACTACAGAAAGGTGTGCAAAATTGTTTACGTGACGATGTGTTTGGTGGTGGTGATGATTGTGGTTCATGATGGTAAGCTTGTTGTGAAGTTGCTGTTTCAGCTGTTGCCTCAACTAGTGGCGGTGATTTTGATTTCTTGTTAAAAGGCAAGAAACGAATTTTTCTTTGTGAATCTTTTTTCTCTTTCTCTTTTTTCGGTTTTTGCAATTGCGTAACCACTGTCGTCGTCGTATGCGACTTGTCCAGTGATAAACGTGATGTGGGTGAAAGCGTGGTTATGGCTATTGCCGTATTTGGTGTAGAGCCATTAGTTTTGCATTTACTAATAAGTGAATTAGATTGTGATGAATCACTGTTATTTTGATTTTGATTTTTCGTTTTCGTTTTGTTTTTATGATGGTGCTGATGTTTGTTATTGTTATTAGTATTGGTGGTGTTGTTGCAAGTGGTGACTTTGGTGGCTATAATCATTGGTTCTTTAATGGCTACATCACCCAGTATCATTACTTTGTCACTGCCTGTCGATAAGGTGGATGCTTGCCTTCGTACTCTGGCCTTTTCCGTTGGTGGCTCCAATGTATTGCGTCCATGCGCCTTGGTATCCAAACAGTAAACATGTTGAGCATATTTAACACGTTTACCTTTCGGACTTGAGCTCGGTGTACACGGACTAAGCGGTGGGCTGTGATTTGAACTCACATCGGAATTGTGAAATATTGGATTCTCAATTTCTACTTTCGTTGTTGCCAAAGCAGCTTTCTTTGTTGCTGGTAAGGTTGCTGTTAATGTCATTTCATCACTCGGCTTCAAATACAAAGTATCCATTGATGGTGATGTTACAGGTGTGGTCGTAGTGCTGCCACTATTATGCAATTGTATTGTGGTATCTTGTGGTTGCACCATGGAAGACACTTTATTCGTGGTACTACTACTATGTACATCGACTTTATGTAGTCGTAATGTGGCTGTTGCAGTTGCAGTTGCTGTTGTTCCCATATCTAAATTATTTTTCATTATTGTGCTGTAGGTATTTTGACTTTGAATGTCACTCTACAATGATCATAAACGGGTAATATTTTTTTTTTTTTTTTTGATTTGATTTGATTTAAAAAATTAAAAACTTAAATTTAAAGGACTTTTATTGGTTTTCACTTTCACATGGTGTGTCAGTGTTGTTGTGTGTGTTTGATTTTGTTTAAATCATTTTGAAATAATACAATACAAAAGCCAAAAGTTAAATTAGTATGTCTAACTAAAAGAAAAAATTGCAAAAAAAATTTTTTTGTCTTTCTTTTTTGAAATAACTTTTGACTTTTTCTTCTTTTTTTTTTTTTGAATCATAAGATTTGTGAACAAATGTTTGGAAAGGTGCAACTATTTTGTGTTATAATTGATTTAAAAACAAAAAAATTAAAAAGTAAAAAATATTTATATATGGTATAAGAAATATAAAAGTATATACACGCATGATGCTATAAAACTCTTTTAAGTTTTCGAAATTAAAAAGAAAATATTTTTAGACAATCAAACAAAATTTTTAGAAAAAAAATTTGATTAAAATTTCAATTATTAAATAATATTTTCAAAGGAATTGTTTATGCATATTGCTCTTATCCCACTATAATTCCAACTTTTCACTTGAACTTGCCAAAGTGTGTGCTTGGACATCATTTAATAGTTTTCCGAACAAATTAAATTCGTATTCAAATAAAGGATTTGTTTTTAAATAATGCTCTTAAGGCATAAAAATGCAAAGGCTACGTTTGTAACTCTGTAATCTCTAGGTGTGTGAATTCTTTCAATTGAATTTACAACGACCCTCACAATAAATGTTGCATTTTGGACCGTAAACATCTATAATTTATTCTCTTGGTCAAAGTGCTATAGTGCCTCATTTAGATTTAAAGTCAAAGTCGAGAAGCTCTCTAGTCTAGCCTATAGTGTAGTCTCTAGTTCAGTCTATAGTCTAGTCTCTAGTCTAGTCTATAGTCTAGTCTATAGACTAGACTGTAGTTTAGTCTTTGGTCTAGTCTGTAGTCTAGTCTTTAGTCTAGTCTTTAATCTAGTCTGTAGTCTAGCCTGTAGTCTAATCTATAGTCCAGTCTTTTCCATACTAAAGTCTAGTCTATAGTATAATATATAGTCTAGTTCGAGGACAGATCTCAGATAGATTTGTCTAAGGTATATAATTGCCCGCATTGAGTTGGTTTGAGGCTTTCAACAATCTATCAGCAGTCGATAATGAGGTTTTCTGAGGTTAAAGGTAGTATATTCATTATTCCTTGACTTATTCCCTGCTTTCCATTCAACATTTCGTTCCCATTGCAAGAAAAAATACATAAAGTTCGAGAACTACCAGATGTTATTACTTTTTGTCAATAGGGTGGTCTCAAACCTACTACGTCTCAAACCTACTAATCTTAGTTTAATATTATCTATCGTAGAAAACAATGTGTTAATTAAAAAGCATTGAATTCCTCAGGTTGCATTTGTACACAACCTTGGTAATTGATCAGAGATCAGCAACGAGTATTCAAAACGATGAATGGATTCGAGTCATACTTATAATTTTAGATATTAAATACTCATAGTACATACTGATACTTAACAATACGTACGATGTCGTTGGCTTCGGCTCTCCATGACTCAACGTATACACGAAATAAGTATGATTCAAGTACGAAAACAACAATACTCGCTAGAAGATTATGTGTTCGCTTCTTTTGTAAATGCAACAACAACTAAGGCTGTAAATTTTGTTGAATGATTCGAGTGACACGAATCATTCGTAAGTAAAATAAGTATTTTTGTAAATTTTTGAATCGGAATGAGTTGACGTATGAATCAAACATATTTCGAATGTTGTGAGTTTGATGACAACATTGTACTCATACTCATTGCAATCTGTACTTATAAATCAATGTTCTAGAATCAGAGAAATTTCAGAGTTTAATTTCAATACTATTGACTTACTCATACTCAAAATTGCATGAGTAGTTATGAGTAGTGAAAAAACGATTCATTGCTGATCTCGGTAATGGCTGTAGAAGATTATGAGTTCTCACATTAATGTGAGAGGCGAATGTAGCAGCTGAACACTGCGAGCGATACATCGCTATACAAATAAGTAAATTTAATACAATCATTTACTGACTTAATTTAATTAAACTTCGAAGGTATAAGGATATTTATATAATCGATCTATGTCCATAAATGTGACACACAAAGCAATTGAATTTAGTTTACCTACGAAGATTTAAAATAAATCGACGCTTCCATTCTAATGTTCTTGCATTATTAAATTCTACGTTCTCTAACTTAAATACTGTCATGTTCCATTCCGAAATTATAGGGAAAAATCTACTTAGAATACAGATATAGTCGTATGTCGCGAGAAAACTTTGAGAGCTCATAACTCAAAACACACTTTTTCGCCTTGGAATGTTATAGAACGGAGGCGTCGAAATAATCTTTTGAAAAGGCCGACTTTAAATCTGTTAAATTATCGTATTTAGTTAGTGGTTACACGCAATAAATTTTATTTTGTTGTTGGAAAAAAATAAAAAGATTTTAAAATTGAATAGCTAGGCACACGTATCGCTCTCCTCTTGTATTAGACTGAAAATTATAAACGATTTCTAAAGCATTAATTGCGGTTACATGTTGAGCTCATATTTAATAATTTCGTTATCCAGTTACCGATTAAAATAAAAATTTTATAATCAATTAATTAGTAAATAAATATTTACATAAATATGTAGATGTGTTCGGGGTTATTTTTGTTCATTTAGAATTTTATATTAAATTACTTGGTTAATAAAAAATGATTAAAATTTATATTCATATTTGTTCTTGGTTAATAAAGATTATTTTATGTTACTGTAAGTATGTCTTTAAACGGTGCAATGCTCATACAAAATGGCTTCTTTAATAATTAATTTTTTTTTTTTGTTAATAGAGTAACTAAAAAAAATTTAAATCGTATATTTTGATTGAAGAAATTGCTTAAAACCGTTTAAAATATGAAACTAGATATTTCTATAAAACGAAAGTATTGTACTATATGTATGTATAGAGATATAATTGTATTAATAAATTTTTAGAAAATTATTTTTAATCATTATTGCCACAGCCATTTTAAAACTAACAGACTTACATCAGTTATTTCCACAACTTCACCGGTACGCAAATCGATAACATCGCCGTAGGTACGACCATAAATACTGCATTTATTAAATGTCATTATATTTTGTGTAAGTGTACCGGTCTTATCCGAAAATATATACTGAATTTGTCCAAGTTCTTCATTAAGTGTGGTGGTACGGGCTTTGGCATGGGTTTTTGTTGTTTCATAATACATTTCTTCGTCCCAATTAATTAAAAATGATTGAATGAAACGTATAACCTTGAAATCACAAAGAATAGAAAATAAAAATTAAAATTAAAATAATTTTAAAACAAAACTTATATATCGGGTCCGCTATCTAACGTTTTTTTTTTCAACTAGTGCTTATTTTGTGAATGGTAACATGTAGCTCATGTCTCATTTGAATTCGCTAAACGAATATGGTTGCCTACACGCTTGAAAAACGCTGGGAAATATTGCGACACTACTTTTAAAATCATGGTAATGTTGCAGAATGTGTGCGAAAATTTCATACGGATTTTGGAAGAAGAGATGCACCGTCAGCTCCGTATGTTCGTTATCTTGTGAAAAAAAAGTGAAAGAAACTGACATCCCTCATCGATAAACCAAAGCGTGAAAAGCCAAAAACAGTGCGTACATCCATGAATATTGCTGATATGGCAGAAAGTGTGCTTGTAGCGTCATCACCATCAATTCACCGTCGTTCTGAACAATTGAACCTTTCGGAGACATCAATGGGACGAATTTTGCATAAGTATGACGCCTTACAAAGTCCTATTGGTTCAGGAGTTGAAGCCAATTGACCATCCAATGCGTTTTCGCTTCGCTAAGTAGGCCTGCGATGGACTTACAGAAGATGCCGATTTTTGGCAAAAAAAGTCATCTTTTCAGATGAAGCTCACTTTAATCTTGGCGGGTATGCAAGCAAAATTATCACATTTGAGGCACAGAAAACGCGCACGCAAACATTGAAAAACCAACGCACCCAAAACGTGTCACTGTTTGGTGGGAATTTTGATTCAGAGGCATAATTGGGCCATTTTTCTTCGAAAATAGGCAAGGAGTGGCCGTTACAGTGCATGGCGATTGTTATCGGGCCATTTTGAACGAATTTTTGTTCACAAAAATTGAAGAAAAGGATATTGCCAACATTTGGTTTTAAAAGGGCGGCGCTACGTGCCACACAGCCGAAGCTACTCTCGATGTTTTGCGCGCTATTTTTGCGCCGCAGAGTGGATGTCGTTTGGCCATCTCGGAGCTGCGATTTGACACCGTTGAACTATTATTTGTGGTGTGCCGTCAAAGATAAGTATTGTGACGACAAGTACTTTAAAGTACAATATTCGTGAAGCCATTGGTGAAATACAGCTGCACACAATCGATAATGTGCTTAAAAATTGGATCGATCGTATAGGCTACTGCATGTCCATCCAATGCAGCCATTTGAATGAAATTATCTTTCATTATTAACCGGAAGGATTGTACTTTCAAATAAGACAGAAATTTGAGAAAATATTCAGTAGGTTTTTTTAAAGCATTTTCAAAGAAAAAAAAGTTATTTGGCGGACCCTTTATATATGTACATATAATAATTATGTATGTATGTATGTAATTACCTCTACTGAAACGTAGAGTGATATTGGCACTACGGTATTTAATACAATGGCATAAGAGAAGAATACTAAAAGTCCTATAACAGTTGATCCTTGCACGACATTTTTTGGTATGATGTTCTCCCAGGGCAAATAAGCCTGTAATAAAAAATAATTTTAGAAACAAATTTCATATCATTGAATTATGCAATACAAATAAAATTCAGCGCTTGTAGGCTGTACATTTCTAATCTGTTGAAACCTCTTTCTATAATAACTAACCTGAAAATGTTGTCCGATAAATCCCTCCCATAGAGCACAAGCTATGGTGAAGAAAGCACAAATGGATAACAGAAAAAGCACAATCTAAAGATGAAAAGAAAATTAAAAAAACAGATTCCTTTGATTTGCCCTTGTGGCCGGCCTTACCCCAATTATAATGAAATTCAATAAACGATCAACACCCGTACTCTTGAACTGTGTCTTGCCCGAATTTTGCATTAGTTTTGTATCTTTGCCGGCAAAGATAACAACACCATAACACCACTGGGTATTACGTAGGACACAGCCACGCAATAGGATCTTTTCATTGTCGAGAGCAAAACGTTGATTGCGCCATATTAGTGTGCCTTCAAATTTATTCAATAAATTATTGGGCTTCTCGCAAATAATTTCACCATTGAAATTCCACAATAAATCATCACGTTGGCCCAGCTCAATGGTTTCGGTTAAACATTGTTTACACTTGAGATTCGTTTCACCATCCAATTCGGCCGTTTCAATAAAACACAAACCATTTGGTTCTGATGTGCTTAAAAGTAATATGTCAGCTGCCACAAATTGATTGTTTTCCATGCGTATCACATCGCCAACCTTGAATTCGAAAAGGATTAAAAAATATTGGTAGACTGTTGTAGTGTAGTGTAGGGTATGTTTAAATATGAATTTATATTACCTGTACACCTGACCACCTTTCATCGGTTAATTTACCATTTCTGAGTGTCTTTGATTTACGATTATTCACCTGAGAATCGGACAAATGCCGTTGCTAAAATCAAAAGAAAAGGAAATTATTTTTAATTTTAAATACAAACTAAATAAAGTATGTACGTATGCATATGACTTTGAACTTTATTTTGTTATTGTTGTTTACAAACAATTCTTAGATTTTTAATTTAAATATTTCATGTATGTACTCATCGTTCATTGTCTACCTGAATAACAATATTTACACTCGAAAATTTATATTCGTAAAAAAAAACTTTGTAAAATGTAAATATTTTCCAAACAAATAAAACTTAAAAGAATTCATTTTATTTGCCTTTTTGTTTGTTTGAATGATTAAAATAAAAATTATTCATTATTCTCAGAGAAAACAAACGACAGATGTTGTTTTCAATAAAGGCAAGTCGAACTTGATCACGACTCACGACTTGTTTAAATCAAACTACAGGCCTACAGTATATATAAATATCAGTCACATAGGCCGTGTACGTGAAATCTTCATCTGTCTCTGTCAAGAGACTTTCCATTGTCATTTAAAAGTTTGCGCCAATAAAATGATTTTCGGTTGTCATCTTATAATCGAAGCCTATGAGTACCATTCTAGTGATTCGTGCCAGATTTCGTTGCATTACATTATCTTCTGAGGCCATAAACAATTAAATTTTATTTTCAGCTCTTTATATAGAGTATTCACAGTGATTTCAAATAGTTGTTCGTTGGTGACAGTACTTGGCCACCACATTTATAATATACAGCATGTAATTAAGCATATTTTGTAGCTCCGTCTTAAATAAAATTTTAGCATTTGAATTTCAAAAGCTTTCATCACTTGAAGAATGCGATTCTGGCCTTAAATATACCTACGTCTACATCAGTGGAAGCTCCAACCCTTGTTACCGCTATTACTTACTTAATTAGCCATTAACCACCCCTATTATCGGATTTCAGCCTGTCGCAACACCTCCTTCAGGCGGCTTTGCTGCTTGCGCCCCTACGCTGTTGCCAATCGATGACTGGGCTTTCTCGATTTGGTCCTTCCAACGGATACAAGGCCGTTCTCTTCGCCGACTTCCGCAGATCTCCGCATCAAATACCCGTCTCCCCGGGGCATCTCCCTCCATTCGAACGACATGGCCGAGCTAGCGCGGCCCCTGGATATTAATACGCTGAACAACGTCTATGTCGTTGAAGAGTTCATACAGCTCACTGATGGATCGGATGCGGAAATCAACGCCTACTCGCACTGGACAGAAGATCTTACGTAGGACTACGTAGGGTCCATGCTTCTGCACTATAAAGAAGCACGGGTAGGATGAGCGTCTTGTAGAGTATTAGTTTCGTCTTACGAGAGAGGTCTCTGCTACTCAATTGCCTAGGGGTCATAGTAGAACCTGTTGGCAAGAGTAATCCTGCGCTTGCTCTCCATACTGACATTATTTTTGGAGGTAATGGCGGAGCCAAGACTGTATCAAAAGTTATCAAAAGTTATCGGACGTAATCTGAAAATTAATACGCCGCATGTCTCTTCTTGTCGATAACATATACTTTGTTTTACCCTCATTTACTGTCAAACCAATCTTTTTGGACTCCCGTGTAATAACATTAAAGGCAGTAGTTACATCTTATTTGGCACTCCCTATGATGTCGATGTCGTCAGCGTACGCAAGCAACTGAACACTTTCTTGAAAAATAGTGCCATTGCGATGCACTTGCGCCTTTCGCAGAATGCTCTCCACGATGAAGTTGAAGAGGGCGCATGATATTAGGGCTATTACGCTTCCTAAATAGCATAAAGTTGTAGAAGTCGCCGTAGTCTAGTAGGTATTGTATTGGTTTCTTAGACGTGACGCCATGGTTCAAACCTTAGGTCCAGACATCTCCTACAAAACCGAAATATCGGCGACTTCCTCCCAACACATTTCTAGCAAAACCTCTGCTATGAAAAGTTAAAAAAAAAACTATAGTTCGGGATGGACTTTAAACTGTTGATCCCACCACCCACTCATGTGTAAAAATAACGCACACAACATAAGCGATATGAGAAGCTAGGTCGTAATTCTGTTCGATATTACTTTTAAATCCTTTAACATTTCATTAAGGTTGTCTGCATAATCTAAATCTTGGTTGTTGGTTAGCTAGCCGCCATTCTATACCATTTCCTAACCACTGCCTTACCTTACTTAAAAAAAAAAAAACGTGCACGGAGAGAGTCGTCGAGGGCCTCATACTACCCCTATGGTTCGGTTAGGTACATTTACTCCTCCTCAGCGTAAAAAAAACCGTGTCGGTCATTCCGACTCTTTAGTTCGGATTAGAATCCAGCTTCTGACACCACTTACATTTTACATACTCCCAGGGTTTTTGCCACAAAACTGTTGAGAGTAACTCGCATAAAGAAATATTATTTCGTTTGGTAGTTAACACATTACCTACTAGACTATCCGAAAACGCAAAGCCATAATTTATAAAAACTTTTTACAATAAAAAAAAAATTTTTTTTTTTTGTGGAAAAAAAAGCTTCTTGCAACAAACAGTTGTTTATTCATGCAACAAATTATATTATTTTTATGAGTGTAAACAGAAATTCACTCACACACGCACTCTCATATGCAGATATTACATTGAGAAGAGCTGTACTGTCATTTACATGCATACATACATACATATACATGACACACAGTAGTCATTGGGTAAGTGGCATAAAATTTACCATAAAATGTCAATGTCAACAATACATGAAAAAAAAAGAAACAGAAAAAAATATTTTTCTGTAGGCAGTTACCGCTGTTACCGAATACTACCACCCACTTTGGTTGGCCATCCTCATTATATGGTAACAAAAAAAATACAAAACAATTCCACACATGACTGTTAAAAAAAGAACACCCCTCCGACCCCCTTAATACTTAGGGCCAGCTGCTAAACATTTGAAATATTCTTTTGAAAAATTTTATTTTCAAACAATCGCCTACAAGTCTCATTTTATTTTTTGGTTTAAATATGTTAAATGATGTCGATGATGATGATGATGATTTCATGGGTTAATATGTACTTACAATGTCATCGTAGGCATCTTTAACGGCGGTTAATGTTAATACACCGATTAATGGAATGGCTGTGGTAACTGGCGTTAACGATGAAATGGCCGGTATCAGTTGCAATACCAACAAACACAAGAAATAAAAGTTGGCAAGACGTTGAAATTGTTCCAATAGATTAAATGGCAAAAATGTCATCAACGAATATTTGGACGTTTTAATATAATTGTCCTGTATGGAAAAGAAAAGAAGAAGAAAAAAGAAATTAAAAAATTTGTTTTCTCAAGAAAATGTTTCAAAATTTAGTAAGTAATACGATACGCCGTGGTCTAGTGGGTAGTGTGTTGGCTTATTAGACAAAAGGCCCGGGTTCGAATCCCAGGTCAGACATCAAAACGAAAAAATATTTCTTCGGCGACTTCCTCTCAGTAGATTTCTGGCAAAGACTCTGAGAGTAAAAATTGCCATGAAAAGCTTCTCAAAAATCTGTCGTTCGGAGTCGACTTTAAACTGTAGGTCCCGCCACTCATGCATAAAATTAACGCACACAACATAAGTGGTGTGAGAAGCTAGGTCGTAATCCTGACTGAAGGGTTGTAATGGCCAATTATGTATGTATGTATGTATGTAATACGATACGCTTATGAATAATATTTAATTTATGATTAAAATTTTCAAGTTTATTTAAAAAAAGAAAAGAAACCTCTTGTGAAAAGAATAGATAGAACTTAAGTAAAACTCCTGACCCCTAAACTCTATACAATACATCGCTAGGCAACGTTAGATGGCAACTCTATCATCCTAGAACCTACTAAAGCTGATTAATTGGTTGTAAAGCTAGTTCAATTTAATTAACAAGACTAAAACAACCCAATGAAAAAAAATAAAATAAACTGAAATAAAAGAAAGAATGTGTGCAAAGATAAATTTGAATTTGAAAATCCAAGACGCCAACCATAAATTTTAACAGCATCACATTTGGCGTTAACAGAACAAAATTTCCTCTTACATACATATGTACGTACATAATTGGCCATTACAACCCTTCAGTCAGGATTACGACCTAGCTTCTCACACCACTTATGTTTATACATGAGTGGCGGGACCTACAGTTTAAAGTCGACTCCGAACAAATCAGCCAGAAATCTGCTAAGAGGAAGTCGTCGAAGAAATATTTTCACATTCTCGTTTTGATGTCTAACGTGGAATTTGAACTAAGGCCTTTCGTTTAATAAGCCAAAATACTATATATTAGACTACGGCGACTTCTCTTAACAAAACAAAATTTGCCCTTAACGGAGCACTATTAGCTATTTAATAGTATCCCTCTGAATAAGCCCACTTGTTTAGCAACTAATTTTGGGAAATACTCTAGATCTATGAGTACTAAAATATATGCAAAGGAAAGTAGGAAGGCCGCTTAATGTAATCTCAACAGGCATTGAGACAATTGGACGGTAAACTCGAATTTAACTAGCAAAGACAAAAACCAAAAAAAATTTTTATTGTTCCAGTCAGACGCTGTACTACTATGTTAAAATAGTGAATTTTTTTAGGCCGATATCTCATGTTCTGAAATTATTTGAAATATACCACTTATTGGGTTTAATTGGATACGCTTTAGGCTACAATGTATATATAGTGGGATGCCTGCAGCAAGTCCCATTTTTCCACAATATCGATTACCTTGTTTATACATTCTAAAGTTAGGTTGGAGTGGTAGCTTTGCTATTACAAAGCTCACTTAAAAGCGCATAGCGGCACATTGTGAAGCCAATGGTGAATGCAGTCCCTGTACTAACAAAATGCCAACAAAATTAAAGAAGATTAAGAGTAGAAGTTGGTCAGCGCAAGGGCTGCAAAGCAAAAGCATGACTACCCCGCACTGAAAAACTAGCCACAAAGTTTATGTCCTATTCAGACATTCTTAAAATTTAAATATATTTTGTCTAAATTTTGCAATTTTTAAAAGATAGCATCCGTATTACAAAAACTACCGTTCCACTTAGGAACGTGTAGAGCATAATTTTCAAGAAATGGAATAGGTGTTCCATGCGCCGATATCGTATATTTGGGTGATTTCTTGCTTGACTTTTTTTATTTTCCGTTAACCATTTAACATTGTTCTGTTAAAATTTTTGGTTTTTGTCTTTGCTAGTTAAATTTGGATTTATCTTTACTCAGACTAAGAATTCCTGCGATAGCGAATAATAAAAATTGTTTTTCCTTGGAAAAATAAACGAGGTCACCTTGTACACGCGTATCAAAATGAATTAAAATCTACTTTTACTGCAGCATATTTTTACTTTTTCTAAATCTAAACTTTTATCGTTGCCAAATAGAAACAATTAAAATGTTAATCGGATTCAAATATTTTTCATTTGCATGTAAATCGATTTTTATCAAATCGTTATAAGAGAAAAAGAAGAAATTGTATTTCAATTCCTATAAAGAAAACCTATCCTATTAAAAACAAATCCGTTCTTTCCTTTAAGATGGCCTATTAAAAATCCATTTTGTTTTATGATTATTACCGAATGAAAATTTATACGATTTCGTTTCATCACTACAACCGTGTAGATTTTTAATTCTTTCCTGTATTGTTGCATACTTTGTTTAAGTTATTGCTCATATCCATGAGATTCAATTCAAATGCCAGGCTGGCAGGCAGTTAGGCAGTCAGCCAACAAAACCTGGTATGTCTATCACAATGTTTGCTTGCCAGACTGACGGACTGATTGACTGTCAGCATGCCTGCCAGTCTGTCTCCATATTGTATCCTTCGTTTCAATTTTCAACACTGTAACTGTATACACTGTATAACCTATTGACCCAATTAAATGTTGATATTGTGTAAGCCAACAATAACAACAACAATAATAGAAATATGCGTCTTACCATGCCCTATCATAAAAAAAAGGGAAATAAAATATCCATAAGGACGGACGTTATTTCATTTCATTCACTTATTCCTTCGCTCGTATTCATTCAGTTTTTTTTTTTCTTTTCAATTGTGAATAATTTTTCGTTGAGGGAATTTTTGGCTGAGCAAAAATACATATGCACACATACATACATACATACTTACGTACGTATTAATGATGTAATTGTATGCATTGTACATACCATGCATATACTATATGAATATGTAATGTAGGTTACGAAATTTAAAAAAAGTATTTATGAATACAAGGATTGTAGCAATATGTGTAGGTCGGCTTAAGGTATTATTAGCTATTAAGAGCAAAAACCTTTAAAAATAGATTTTTGAGTTGTGATATCACAGCAATTTCTGTATTTTCATTTCTCCCCCTCTAGTTTTCTTTATTTTTAATGATTTTTTTATTTTGAGGATAAATTTCAATTTAACTAGCAAAGACAAAAACCAAAATATTTTAACAGAGCTAACAGAGTTAAACGAGTAATGTTAAGTGTTTAACATACATACCCTTCCCTTCAGTCAGGATTACGACCTAGTTTCTTACACCACTTATGTTCTGTGTGGGATAATTTTATACAAAGTCGACCCCGAACGACAGACTTTTGAGAAGGTTTTCATGGCAATTTTTATTTAACTCTCAGAGTTCTTGCCAATAATCTGCTGAGAGGTAGTCGTCGAAGAAATATTTTCATATTTTCGTTTTGGATGTCTGAATTGGGATTTGAACTTAAGTCTTAGGTCTAATAAGCCAGCACACTACCTACTCGACTAAGGCGACTTCAAGTGTTTAACAGAAGATACAAAAAATTTCTTAAAAATTATACTCCACACGTTCCTAAATGGAACAGCTTCTCTTGTTATTCGCCAATTTTTTTTTCCAAAATCGAAAAACTTGTACCAAAGAAAAAATAAAAAAGATTTACAGGTATCCCTCGTATAATGCGGTAGTTACGTTCCAGAAAAATTCCGCGTTATATAATTCGCGTTATAGAAGTCTTAGCTTTCATATAAATTTAAGGGTTATATTCCAATAAACTTTTTCCAAAATAATACATTTACAACTCAAAATCAATATTCAAACTATATTTAAAAAAAAATTAAAAAATTAAAAAACATAATGAAAAAACTAGCCTGTGTCACTTACTTCGAACACCATATTACGTCGAAATAGTGAGCGGATAACTTCAACAGAAGAAATTTCATCGGAAAAGTTTTTGTGTCATTTCGACACCGCCATTCTATAACGTTCTAAGTAGACTTAGATCCGTTCGGGAAGTTATAGGGAAAAATCTACTCAGAATATACATATAGTCGCATGTCGCGTTAAAAATTTTGGAACACATACTAACTCAAAACACACTTTTTTGACTTAGAATGTTATAGAACGGAGGCGTCGATTTGATAAAAAAAAAAAACAGTTATCAGTCTTTGTTTGCTTTTTTTTAATATCAATATTTCGCTGAAGAACAGCCTGGCCATGATCATCATCAAAAGTATAAAATAATTGAACGTCGTCAGCATACATCAGAATATTACAATCAGAAACAGCAGAAGGAAGATCATTCAGAAACAATAAAAACAGTAAAGGGCCCAAATGGCTACCCTGCAGAACACCAGAAGTAACATATACAGTCTTAGACAATAAATTCCTAAACAATACCCTCTCAGTCCTAAGGGAGAGGTAGGAGTCTAGCCAACGATGAATAGTATCAGGAATGCCGATTAGTGAAAGTTTAAGAAGCAAAACTAACTGTTTTTCGATTTCGTAATAGGGCACTAGCAATAAGAGGCGCGTTATACAAGTCGTAATTTCGCGATATAATGAAACTGTTTTTTATTATACAAGAGATACCTGTATTTGGTTTAACAATGTCTTGAAAGGGTAGAAGTTATCGCAGAAAAATGGCATCAAGCATTTCAAATCATGTTTTCTTACGGTTACGGGCGTTACTTGGGACCAGAGATACAGTCGATGAAGATAATATGGGCGACGAGCCGAATATCTGTCTCATCGAAAAAATAAAAAATAAATAAAAATGCTAGTTATCGACTAGAAAATGGAAGTCATCATACAAAAAAATGTAAGTTATCGGCTAAAAAATGCAAGTTATCGACTAAAAAATGCAAGTCAAATAATATAACAAAATATATAGGAGTTTTAAATTTAATATATGCTAAAGCAAATTATAATCTTTGAGAATACTTACGGCATATTTGAACTGGGCATTGAATTCTCTGTCATTAGCACGTATTCTACGTTCATTTTCTGCAAAGAAAAAAATGAAAATTAGTTAAAATAAAATAAAATTTTGAAAAGTAAAAGTAAGTATTAAAATTTTTTTAAACCTAATTTCGTTGTATAACAAAATAAATATATCAATGGAAAGCTTATAAAATTTCGTTATATTTTGATGATTACATATATGAATTGAGTTAACAGAGGTTGTCAGATAGGGAAGAATTTAGGTTTAAAAAAAATTTTATAAAAATTGAAGTAGATTGAATTTTTAAAAACGGAAAAAAACCATTTTGGTTAAATTAAATGATGTTTATAATCAAGAAATTTCAACAGTTTAGTTAAGTAAATTCTATGAAAAAATTAAAAAAAAAAAATCAAAAAATTTTGTCCGAAATTTATCAAAATATTTGAATTTTCTAAATTTTTTTTTTTAAATTTCTGATAACCTATTGAAAGCGCCTGTTAAAGACCTTTCATATGATACCAAATTTATATTTAGTTTCTTTGGAAGAAATATGAGAAAATTTCAAAAAACCTTAAAAAAGGACCTTTTTATCCTTTGACCCAGATCACCAAATATTGACCCCAGGACAAAAATTTTGAGAAATTTTGAATCAAACTTCCATTTTAGTCGGGAACATTCGCAACTTTTATTTTAAGGCCATCCTAATGTACATATATTATCGGTGACTATGGTGTTAGTTTTCATTTAAAAAAAATTATAGTGCTCGTCTGGCACCAGATGCTATTATAAACTCAACAAGCAATCGAGTAGCAAAGGTCTCTTTCGAAACTAATCCTTTTTAAAGCCGCTCATTCTCATCGTACTTGTCTATAGCCCGAAAGCATAGCATGCTGCTAAGCATACGAGCTTTCTTGGGAGTATTATACAGTAAAGTTTCACACAAAAACTTGTGTCCAGCGTGAGTTAGCGATGGCGCTGGATCAGAGCGAACTATGGAAGCTTCTTTGCACTCGTGTCGCTCATACCTTAGGAGTAGTCAGTAGTATAATCTTCGTCCCTGTGCCAGTTAGGGATGTTTTCCACATTTGACCCAATGCTCAAAGGAATTAGATATTGCGATTAGCACAAATTAGTCGACGTTAGCGTAGGGGAAAAAAAAGTGAAGTCGTTCTGGCACCGATTGATGTAACCGTCCAAGCCGCGCAAAGAGCAGAGGTACCTTAAAGAAAATAATGTTAGAAGAGATCGAATGCCGACCGAATGTTTTGTTAAAGTCGATTGATTAAATATTGTTTTTCCAACAAACGCCGTATTCGGTTTATTCTTGAGACCACAAAATTCAGAAAACATAGTCTTTCAATGGCACGCCGCACATTTACGCTCAACGATAATTTCATATCTCTTTCGAAAGCTTGTCCACATTGACTTACGTTTTGGTCTAAGACAGAGAAAAGACATTAGTTGCCCCCAAAGAACGGATTATAGTTGTAGGCTTCTGTTATTTGTTTTTAATTACAATTTTTGCAAACGTTTTTAAACATTTTTTTTGTTTTTTTTTTTTTAATTTATTTTTTTTTACAAAATAAGAAGAAGAAAATAGTATTGTTTTCAAATTTATAATCAAAATAAAAGAAAAATTTCAATATTTTTAATATTGAATAGGAAACTAATGTGAAACAAATAGGGTGTCATGTGAAATTTTTAAAATATTTTGTTAAAATCTACCTGAAAAATAATAGGAACTTCGACGGCGTCGTATTTGCGATAAACGCCTCATGCCCAGTTCTTTGGCATTCATTAGTCGACTGGTTTTGTCGTCGGTGTTATTATCAGTGGCAGGAAATTGTTCAAAATCGGTACTTATATTAACGGATTTACGTGCCGCAAGACGACTACTGCCCGGCTCTGTGCTATAACCGCTAGGTTTTGGAAATTGTTGTTTGGAACGTGTTGAACTTTTGCTGGGCCGTCTACTGCAATGACTATTCTTCCAGATGGCCAATTTACTTAGGTACGACTTGAGATGGGCCCTAAAGCCAGACTTTGTGGGATTATTAAGACCATCGGCTAGTTCATCCAAATCGATTTGGGTTTGTGGTTCTATGCTTACGGCCTCACCGGCCGCTGACGTCAATAGGACTTTATCTTTGGCTTCAACTTTTCGTTTGAGTAGGGCAGAGGCCGAGGTATCACCATCCAAATTGGTGGTGGTATCCTTATCACGAAATCTCTTTACGGAATCGTTACGCGTATGTAGTTGGACTTCACCAGTTTGGGCTAAGGTGGCTAAACTATAAAGACTATCGGATTGTGATTTACTGCGTGAACGTCTTTTGGAATTTTTACGCGGCAATACAGCGGCCACATCCGGTAGATTATCTGCTGTTGTTGTGGCTGCAACTGTTGCTGTTGCGGCTGTAGTTGAATCATTATCATTTGTTTGCGGTGAGAGTGTTAGGATTGTTGTGGTTGAATTGTCAATGGTCGAGGGTTCGGGCCGGGCTAGTGTGGCCGACGTTAAACCCAAATCGGCAGTGGTTGTAGCAAATGTTGTTAAATTTCTAGTTGCTGTTGTTGTTGTTGTGGTTGTTATATTATTCTGGCCATTAAGTTGTGATCTTCGCCGTGCAAATAATTGACCAAAATGAAACCAACGTTCACGCGGTGTTGATGGTCTACGTTCTTCCCTAGAGCGTTTCTGCAATGGTGTTAAGGCGGTTTCTGGACATCTGGCACGTAAACGCCCCGCACTATCGTCTCTATCATAACGTCGTTCACCGTTAACGGATTGTTGTTGTAAAGTTGCTGTTGTGTTTGCTGCTGCTGCTGTTGCTGTTGCTGAGGATGCAGTGGTTGCTCGTAGAACTTCTAATTCCAAAGTATCCGGTCGCCTTTTATTTCCGTTGGGCATTTCATCAATACTTCCATGTAAGTTTTATAAATACTACACATTAGTACAGTATTTAATCAATTCAAATTTTGTTTAAAAATTCAAAAAAATTTTTTTTTAAATTTTTTTTGTCTTAAATGTTGCAAATTTTGTTTTTGTTTTTTTTTTTCAAATCAATTCATAAAGCGGAAATGAGTTATTTAAAGGAAAAACACTTAACGAATGCATTTTTCTTAATTTATTATTTCATTTCTATTTTAATAAAAATACACACACACACATATACACTTTATTTATTTATTTAATAAAAAAATTTATTTTTTTTTAAATTCTATGCGTTTTAACGTTACGAAATACACGTTCGATTACAACTGAATTATGAGAAACTGGAAAAAAAAATTTATTGGATTTTTTTTTAATTTTAAATTATTTATTATTGTTGTTGTTGTTGGTTTTGGATTTTTTGTTTCTTTTTTGTGTTGTATTGTTATAATGTTATGGATATAATGAGAGTTGATTGATGAGTGACAAACATTTTGCATTTTAAATGAAAAGAAATTAATTTTTTTTTTTTGTTTTAATCATCACATGGAACTTGAAAACAAAAGGGAAAAACACTAAACATTTGTTATTATTTTATAAAAACAAAATTTTATATTAAATCGATAACAATTAATAACACGGTGCGACAGTGAAAATATACCCGAGTAACTACATAGTCCACGTTGTTCAGTTAGTTGAGTAGAATTCAAAAATATTTTTTTTTATTTCTCAAAGCCTTTAAACTTGTTTTATTTGACAAAAATCTGATTTTTTTTTTTACTTTACTGTACGTAGAAATTTCTGGATTACTCAAATATTTCTAACCGATTTCCAAAATATAAATTTTGTTCTAAAGGGGAGAGATGGAGCTTTAAAACAGTATACATATACCTATTATTCGACTTAATATGCCATAAGATTTGATAAGGTAAACTTGGAAACTTCATATTTTTTCAAAATTATCTATTGATAGTAGTCGCCGTGGTCTAGTAGCTAGTGTTTTGGCTTATTAGACGTAAAAGCCAGGGTTCAAGTCCCAGGCCAGACATCAAAACAAAATACAAAAAGTATTTTTGGGCGATTTCCTCTCAGCAGATTTCTGGCAAAATCTCTGAGAGGAAATAAAAATAGCCATGAAATGTTTCTCATAAAATCTGTCGTTCGGAGTCGCCTTTAAACTACTCATGTATAAAATTAACACACATAACATAAGTGGTGTGAGAAACTAGGTCAATAATCCTGACTGATGGGTTCTAATGACCAATTATCTATTATGTACGTCCATTCATAGTAGCAAACTTTAATAAAAAAAAAAATAAAAAATATAGGACGTGATAATATTCTTAAAGTTTGCTCTCTTGTGAAGAGATTGAGATATCATTTGATCAAATTAGACATAAATTACCGTAGTTATTATATAAAGAGTCTAACAGTCGAATGATATTTTTTATACATGGATGTCATCACATCAAATGAACTTTTAGTTCAAAAAATTTTCTGAATTTTTGATGGATCTTGATTGTTTATCACAAAATGTGTGAATTTTATCTTTGCACGACTTCCAGAAGTCGGCTAATATTTGTGTTTTTTGCAAATATTAATATTTCTCTTTGCGCAAACATTGGCCAACTTCTGGTGGAGATTCAAATTGACATAGTTTGTGATAAACAATCAAGATCCATCAAATATTCAGAAAATTTTTTGAACTAAAAGTTCATTTGATAAGATGACATCTATATATAAAAAATATAACTCGACTCTTAGACTCTTTAAATAATAACTAGGGTAATTTCTGTCCGATTTGATCAAACGAAATGTGAATCTCTTCACAAGATAATGCACTTTCAGAATCTCATGATTTATTTCATACTTTTTAAGTAAAGTTTGCTATCATGAACGGAGAAATCTAAAAAAAATATGAAAAAAATTTTAAAATGTCCAAGTTTACCTCATCAAAACTCGTAGAATATTAAGTCTAATAATAGATATATGCACACTGTTTTAAGGAACCATCTCTCCTCTTTCCAACAAGATTTAAATTTTGGAAATCAGGTCAGAAATATTAAATTAAACCAGAAATTTGTGGGTAAAGTAAAAAAAAAGAACAGTTCTTGTCAAATAATAAAAGTTTGGAGGGTTCGAGAAATATAAAAAAAAAAAAATTTTTTTTGAGTTCTACTCAACAAAACTCACAAACATACTCTATATTATTATTTAATTCTTTTATTCTGTCGCTTAGTGTTATTAATAAAAAAAAACAATTTTCTTTTACAAATAATTGAAATTGAAATTATTGTAGCAACATCTAGACACCAAAAGATATTTCACCCACCAAAAAAAATTTGCCTTAAAAGACAAACAATACTTCTTAAGCAATCTGAAAATTCTTCTTCTCAATCATGTTTCATTTGTATTTGTATTCATCATCAATAAAACAAAAAATAGGCGGCAATTCAATTCATAATTCGAATAAATAAACAAACAAAAAAATCCCCATTAGTCATGTTGCACCTCTGCTACATACCGTGTGATTAAGGCCCTTTCCTTACAATATACTTACATGTGTACGTATAGCGTATATAATGTAAATATTTTTAATTCGATTTTATTCCTAAATTAGATCGTATTTTCATAGAAAATTCTTGGGAATATTATTAATTTGAATAATGTACACTTCACCATCAAATTATGTATTGACAAATCAAAGAGAAAAAATTAATTTCAGAACCCCACTGTTATGTCAATGATGAATCGGTCAGTTAGGTCAACTTGTTTTTTGCCATCAATTAACGTTTGATGAACAAAGCACTGGAATAGATAAAGCGACATGGCAACACCAAGAATTTCAAACAACACCCTAGAGGCCGAAAACTTACACCCTTGGCGTACAGTCTGATTTATAAAGTACTGTAACCTGATAAAAAGATCTTTTTAAGAATAAAATTTCAAGAGATTTTGGTACTGATATGTCGTCGGGTTAAGAAGAACTGGGTGTATTGCACAACGTATATAACTTTTGTTAAAAAAAAAAAACAAAAATATTACATCACGTTTAGTGTTTTGTAAAGAACATCGCAATAATCCGATGAAATTTTGGAAAAAACACACTACTGTCCCTGCAGTTCTGATAGAAAACTTTACATATGACGTCCTCCAAACCAGAAACATCACGCAAAGTACATCCATAAAACGGTTTAGCATAATGGGACAATGTTTATGGTCTAGGCTGTATTTTCCTGGCATGGCGTAGATCTCATTCACAAAATTGCAACAAAAATCGACAAACCTTAATACATAATTGGACATTATAATTAGGGTTGCAAGCCTGGCTGGACTTGGCTGGATTGCCCAGCCTTTTTGATGTTAGTCCAGTTTCAAGGTAAAATTTAATTTGTCCAGCTAAATAGAAAATTTTTTAGTACACTGTAATAAATTTCAAGTTGTCTTTGTAAAATCATGTTAGCCAACACTCAGTGTATATTTGTTATACAACTAATGGTGTTTTCTTTTCTACCAAAAAATGTGCATTTTATTAATGTAAAATGCAATATTGCGTTTGTTTCTTAAAAATGTTTCGCCCTCTAAAGGGGTGGTATGTTTAATTGTAAGTAATTCGCACTTGCCAATGGTGGAGGGCATTGCATTTTATGCCCTGTATAAATCGAGAGTGCTGATGACTTTTATTTATTTATAGGGCTGCCAGATGAAATTTAAAAGAAGCCGGCAGATATTGTTAACCAATTTGACGTTCATTTTTTCATTGTTTTGTTCAGTAACCTTAAGAAAACATTACATTATTAAATCTACATGATTAGTAATATAAAAAAAGCTCTCAAAACATTAAGTTGAAAAATTTACGATCTGGTAACACCTTTTTAATATTTACATTTTTATTGAAAACAAATCAAAAACTAAAACATATATTGAGATCTGAAGCTTTTTTTAATATAAATATGGATATTGCTGCATCTATAATACTTGCGAAAACGGAAATAAATCAGTTATTAGAATCATCTTCGTCATCAACGTAGTCAATGTTTTCTTTATAAGTGAAAAACACAGGGCATACCCTTTTTTAAAATTTGTGTTATGTTCTTCTCAAATAAAAAATTACATTGCAACAGGTTTGGTCAAAAATTTTTTTAATGCACCTTGTAAGAGGGTGACATTTTGTTTGTAGGAAAGAAAACACCATAAATTATGATATCATAGTAAGTATTATTGGGATCCATAGTCAATTTCTTTACGTACAGTTTTTATTTTTTTGTACATAAAAATAAAAATAATTTGCAGAAAATCTTGAAATGGATATTGATAAAGAAGTTGGTCCATCAAAAAAGACATCTAACAACTTTCTGCGATAGGTGGAAGGAGTTTCAAAATATGCTAATTGGATAAGAAAAAAAAAGATAATTACACGACAGAGTAATATCTTCAGATATGAAGACAGCCGCTCGCTTTATAAACACAAAATAAACAAAAAAAAAACATAATAAAATTAAAATGTCAGAGAAGTTGTCTCAAACTATTTTGAATTGTGTAGTCCCAACAGAGACAAAAATTCAAACACAACTCCTCAAGGCGAAGCTGGTTGGTGTTTACCACAATGCTGTCCATGGGCTAAACTACAATTAACATTTTCTCAGTATTTTTTATGTCCCATGCTTTTTTTTTTTTTTGTTTTGTCCAATTTTTTAAAACCCGATGTCCAGGTTTTTCCAAATCCGAATCTGGCAAACCTAATTACAACGCTTCTGTCAGGATTACGATTTGGCTTCTCACAACACTTATGTTGTCTGTATTAAATTGATACTTGAGTAGGAGAACCTACAGTTTAAGTTCACATGGCAAGTCGCCGTAGTCCAGTAGGTAGTGTGTTGGCTTATTAGACTGAAAGCCAGGGTTCGTGCCACAGGCCAGACATCAAAACAAAATACAAAAAGTATTTTTTCGGTGATTTCCTCTCAGCAGATTTCTGGCAAAAACTCTGACAGTAAATAAAATTGCCATGAAAAGTTTCTCAAAAATCTGTCATTCGGAATCGACTTTAAACTGTACGTTCCGCCACTCATGTATAAGATTAACGCCCACAACATAAATGGTGTGAGAAGTTAGGTCGTAATCCTGTCTAAAGGGTTGTAATGATCAGTTATGTTATGTTTTTGACAAAAGACTGATAAGAGAAAAACCCCGGAAGAAATAAACTCTTCAAACTCTTCTGAGGTTTGAACAAGGTCTTACGTCTAAAAATCATCATGATCCCATCCGCTGAAGGCAATATGCTTCCAACGCGGAAATTTACTCATGATAATGATCATAAGCTTAATTCCCGCCTAGTAAAGAAGTCTGCAATTGCCAGCTCAATTCCCAGATTTCAATCCAAATGCAATATTAAGCGCACTGTTAGAATATACTCTTCAAAACATATGAAATTGCCATATCGCTTACAAACAAATTAAAAACAAAATTATCTCTTCTTTAATAAAAAAAAAAAACAACCATAAAAGATATGCTATTTACTGTCAATCACATTGTTTTTTGACTGTCATTTCCAAAAACTAAAAACAAAACGTAACAAAAGTGGAGGCTTGTTTTTAATGACTTTAATTAGTCGTGTAATAAATCAAATAAAATCTTATCGCTTAA
Source organism: Sarcophaga peregrina (assembly GCA_014635995.1). Taxonomy (NCBI): domain Eukaryota; kingdom Metazoa; phylum Arthropoda; class Insecta; order Diptera; family Sarcophagidae; genus Sarcophaga; species Sarcophaga peregrina. The sequence continues at coordinate 39,667,981 of CM025790.1, read as the reverse complement.
TTTGCCAATTGCCCAAAAAATGCCAATGGCAACACCACCACACCCTTTACATTTTTTTCGTTTTGGATTGACAGGCTAAATGTCAATAATTTTTCTTCATTTTTACTCGGACGTACATATTTGTCTTGTTTATTTTCTTTTTTTTTTCGAATTTCGAATTAATGACCACCTATTGTGAGATAAGATAACTCGAATGTTGTTTGTACCCTGAGATATTTATTTTCCATTAATTTATTAAATTGTGTTAATTACACTTTAAATTAGACTGACAGCTACAGTTGTTAGCAAATGATTAGAAATTAGAAAAAATATCATTGAATTGTTACTTAAAACTGGGAGACTTCTGTAGAATGCAACAATAAAGAATGTAAATAAAATACACAAACAACAATGAAATCACGAGAGCTCTAGAGAGGACAAGACACAAACATTTGACTTCAGGAACATTCATCCGACTGTTTACGTGTACATATAATAAGGCAAAACAAAGCAGGCAACCAGTAGTAAAAATTCAGTCAGTCTTGTGTGAAGACGCATTACGTATGAAGAGAAAAGCAGTGGTTTAAAGACCTCTACTCTACAGATCTAATGAACAAGTGCTGTTGTTTACGCAAAGGCTGTAAACAAAGAAGAATAACGAACAAGCAAATTATTGTTGTATACATCAAGTTGGACACAGTGACACACAAAAATTCTACGAAAAATAAAGAATTTAATTCAAACCAAAAACCAATTAATTTTTATTTTGTTTACAATCAACGACCTTATATTTTTAACGTTTTTAAAAATTGTAAAAACGTAGCAAGATATTCATAGTGATCGCAGTGTTGTGCCCGACTCTATTTTCATTATGTTACATTGCAATGATCACTTTAGACCAATTGAAACAAAAGAGCTTCATGACGTGAGCCTATGTTTAAGAATTTCTACAATAAAATTTATTAATCTTATGCAATGATTAAAAAATAGGAAAACGAGAATTGAAATGGCTTATGAGCGAATCGATGCAAGCTCCTGCAGTTGGTAAGCCGAGATTTAAAAAGTTTTTCTGTGTATTTAGTGTGAATAATTCAGCCAAGATATAATGTAAGATTATGCTATCAGCACGTAAATAGCCTCACAGAAGCATAGAAACGTCAGGTTACAAGCGTAGATAGTAATTCACTTTTGGTACATTTTAGTTCCAGTTACCATAAAAACCAAATGAAATGTTGTTGTTGATGAACAATTCGTCACAGTAGAGGTTTGAGAAAATTAATTGCTTTCGATTTTTTTCGAAACGATGAATTCTTTAAGAGGTCTTTAATAGAATAACCTTTAAAATTCTAGGAAGTCCTAGAGATATGAAATTGTATGGTCTTTAGAAATGAATTTTAACTGCGATTGCTTGTGCTTGGGAACATCAACAAGAAGAATTTGTTTCCCTAAACCACTTAAAACCTACGGTCTGTACTTGCATTACATACATAATTGGTCATTAGAACCCATCAGTCAGGATTACTGACCTAGTTTCACACACCACTTATGTTGTGTGTGTTAATTTTATAGATGAGTAGCGGGACCTACGGTTTAAAGTCGACTCCGAACGACAGATTTTATGAGAAACTTTTCATGGCAATTTTATTCACTCTCAGAGCTTTTGCCAGAAATCTGCTGAGAGGAAATCGCCGAAAAAATACTTTTTGTATTTTGTTTTGATGTCTAACCTGGGACTTGAACCCTGGCTTTTATGTCCAATAAGCCAACACATTACCTACTAGACCACGGCGACTTCAACTGTACTTCCATTACTCTAGGGTTTTACGTGAGTATCGCCGCAATGGCTTACCCCGCGGTACTTTAAGCACGGGTGGATACAATGCGTCTATCAACGAACCTACCTTCGAACATCGACCGAACGTCTTCTAAAGCCCTACTAGTCGTGCTGTAAATGTTCACACTCATCCAATCCCCATCGTCGGTACTTACAATAAACAAATGCGATAGAATCCAGATTACAATCTCAACAGATCTTTTTGGCTATATACCAAATGGAAATGTAAGAGGCATAAAATGCCAATAACAGGAGATTATTTTCATTTGTAAACTCCATGTCACAGGATAAGGTTTACATTTAAAACCTTTAAACCTCTTGTAGGAAACATTTTCTGCACAATTAAAATATTACTAATTAGCTAACAATAGCTGTATCTTCAGGTCTTGTAGATTCTTGTCTCATATTTTTTTTTAAATTTTTTTTATTTCATTTCATAAATTTCGTTTTGAAATTGAATTAGAAGCGACGTAATCATTTTAGCAAAAGGTTAACAAACCTTGTCGGTTTTTCCATTTTTTTTTATTAATTTAGCCGGACTTCAAACTTTGGCTCTGTTTTTTGGGTTGTAAAGTTCTTAGTTTTTTTTTTTAAATAGTTTTCTTTCTTTGTTTGTGTTTTCTTCCCATTTTTTGTAGTTTTTTTCTATTCGTTTAGTTAGCATTTTGGTTTTATTGTTAATGAAAATTGATATTTTGGCTGAAAGCCAAACAAACAAACAAAAAAAAGGAAGGAAAGAATAAGGTATTGCAGTGGTTGTTTGTAATAAAAGCAACAAAAATAAAACACAACTACAAACAACAAAGATACAAACAAAGCATTACAAAAACAAAAAAAAAGTGCAACACATGAATTAAATTTAATGAAAAGGGTCGTCGGGGCGGTCGTTATGGGGTCAACAATTAAAAATCAAAAACGAAAATCCTTTGTTAAATGCTTGAGGTTCACTAACCAACAACACGAACACGAACCTCTACGTATGAGTAATATTTTGATTATGATATCGGTTAAGAAGAAAAAAATTAAAAATAAATTATACGCCCTGTTAGCTGCTGTAATGATGTGGATTTTATTCTTTAAATCGTGTTTGAAATCTTGATTTTATTTTTACTATAAGAAGAACGCCTACTTAATCGATAAAATTAAATTAAATTCCAACATCTTTATAATGTGTTCAGATTTAGAAATACTTTTTAATTGCCATGGAGGGGTGCCTTTTAGTTTCTTTAGAAAACAAAAAAAAAAAAACATAAAAATATGTGCTCAAGTAAGAGACATTACTTAAGAACGTAATTGAATACTTGTGTCTAAAAATGAGGTCAATTGGCGGTACTTTGAAATAATAAAACAAAAAAGGAAAAAACACTTTCTATTCAGATTTTCTGTTTTCTATGCATTTATTTTAAAATTTACAATTCAAAAATGCTTTACTCCACTACTACTCACATCTGAAGTATATGATGACTATCCTATTGTGTCATTTGAATGTTTTTCAACAGTTTACAGCAGAGAGAGAGAGAGACCTAGAGCTCAGGTGATAAATGAGTACAAAAAATATCCAACTTAAAATTATAGCAACGTTTCAATTCAATTCAATTTCTCTAAATTCACATATTTTAACTTGCCTCGTACCCACAGTCATTTGGCTAGACAAAGCTCCTTATTTAGCCTCACTATCCTTATGTAGAAGACCGTTCATACAGTAAACTCTCCTCTAAAGTCCGTAAACCTATTATTATTATTGTCTCATATATTGACCTTACGATATAAAGGGTCACGGTGTGAAAAACTTGGTACGTACGGTGTGAAAAACTTGGTACGCACGGTGTGAAGTAATTTGGTACGCACGGTTATGTTTGTGAGGAATTTGGTGCGAAAGGGGTGAACAATTTGGTTCGCAGGGTTTTGTGAAACAATTTGACGTACAGTGTGAAAAAATTTTGTACGCACGGTGTGAAAAATTTGGTACGCACGGTGTGAAAAACTTGGTACGCACGTTGTGCAAAATTTGTTACGAACGGTGTGAAAAATTTAATACGCACGGTGTGAAGTAATTTGGTACGCACGGTGTGAGAAATTTGGTGCGCAGGGTGTGAAACAATTTGGTATGCACGGTGTGAAGAAATTTGGTACGCACGGTGTGAAAAACTTGGTACGCACGGTGTGAAGAAATTTGGTACGCACGGTGTGAAAAATTTGTTACGTACGGTGTGAAAATTTACGTACGGAGTAAAAACTTTGGTACGCACGGTGTGAAAATTTTGGTACGCACGTTGTGAAAAACTTGCTACGCACGGTGTGAAACAATTTGGTACGCACGGTGTGAAAAATTTGGTGCGCACGGTGTGAAAAGTAGGGTACGCACGGTGTAAAAAACATTGTATGCACGGTGTGAAGAAATTTGGTAAGCATGGTGTGAAAATTTTGGTACGCACGTGGTGAAAAACTTGCTACGCACGGTATGAAAAAATTCGGTACGCACGGTGTGAAAAAATCTGGTACGCACGGTGTGAAAAATTTGGTACGTACGGTGTGAAAAAATTTTGTACGCACGGTGTGAAAAATTTGGTACGCACGGTGTGAAAAACTTGGTACGCACGTTGTGAAAAATTTGCTACGCACGGTGTGAAAAATTTGGTACGCACGGTGTGAAGAAATTTGGTACGCACGGTGTGACAAATTTAATACTCAGGGTGTGAAACAATTCGGTACGCACGGTGTGAGAAATTTGGTACGCACGGTGTGAAAAACTTGGTACGCACGGTGTGAAGAAATTTGGTACGCACGGTGTGAAAAATTTGTTACGTACGGTGTGAAAATTTACGTACGGAGTAAAAACTTTGGTACGCATGGTGTGAAAATTTTGGTACGTACGTTGTGAAAAACTTACTACGCACGGTGTGAAACAATTTGGTACGTATTTGATACGCACGGTGGAAAAGTAGGGTACGCACGGTGTAAAAAACATGTATGCACGGTGATGAAGAAATTTGGTTAAGCATGGTGTAAAATTTTGGTACGCACCGTTGTGAAAAACTTGCTACGCACGGTATGAAAAAATTCGGTACGCACGGTGTGAAAAAATCTGGTACGCACGGTGTGAAAAAATTTGGTACGTACGGTGTGAAAAAATTTTGTATTTCATATTTTGCTCAGTAATTTAATATCCCAATTTTTAAGTTCAATATTCCGAACAATAATATTGACAACGCCTGAGAGTTAAATTTTTTGAAAGGTAATTTTACATCAGTGTATTCACAAGGAATATTCAGCTGCTGAGTAGCCGCGGAATCCCTGAAGAACCCTGCAGTGATCTGTGAGTTTGTATAAGTTAATGATATCTGAAATACAGTAAGACCTCGCTTACCGCGGCGGACACATGTCCAATAAGTTCCAGCGCTAAACGAAACAGCGTTAAACGAGGCAACTTAACACGTACGTCTCTAAATATATTGCGATTTTAGGAAATACAGTTGAAATCTTTATTCTGGACAGACTAAGACTAACCAAACAAAATATAGCGCAAATCTTTTGGTTGGTGTACAGTAGTTTTTGTGGGATTTAAGGGAATCCAAATACTACCGCGTAACTACTGAAACAGCATTAAGCGGTGTTTTACTGTAATTGATATACAGAATAGTTTCCATTTGGAATATTACTGCATAGCCATAACCAAACCCCATATAATCAAATGAAAACCATATAGGACTTGAGACATAAGTACTAGCATGCCCATAGTACTCTTGAGTAGAGTTGAATCTAAGAATTCATACTGAAATGATATAAAATATCCTGGTTGATAGCAGAGATCAACAAACAGTATTCAAAACGATGAGTAGACTCGAGTCATACTCAAGATTTCTGATACTTATACCCAATCATACTTACTGTAATATCATACTCATTTTCAAAGTTTGAAATACTTATCGTACTCATACTTAACAATAGGCATAATGTTGTTGAATCGACTCTCCATGACATAACATATACACAAAGCACAGAATAAGTACGATTCGTGTACGAACACCACAATACTCATTCGTAAGTATCACAGGTATTTTTCTAAATTTTTGAATCTGCATGAGTATAGACATATGAATCAAACATATTTTCAATGTTATGAGTTTGATATCAACGTTGTAGTCATACTCAGTACAACCTGTACTTATAAATCAATGTTGTAGCAAATACGAATGAATCAAAACTGTTGACTCAGTCGTACTCAAAACTTCATGAGTACTTATAAGTAGCAAAAAATCGATTCATTGCTGAACTCTGGTTGGTAGTAATAGGAATGTCAGCAGATTGCCTACTCATGCCATTGATAAACCTGCAGTTGCATTGTTTTACAACTGCTAACCACCATAGGCGATTCGTAAAGTTTGCCGTATTTACTACTATTGCCCTGGATATATCCCTTAAGGATAACATCTTGCAGCTCCAGAGGTTAGGAAAGAATAGTAACGTAAGATAAGTAACGTTCTTCACACAATATTTTTATTTGATTAATTTCCCATTACAATTCCTAAGTTAGTGTTCCGACCTAGCTACTCATACCTACATTCTACATATTCCTCTCTTTCATAATTTTGCAATGTTTAGTGACTCATAAAGTCTAGGCAACGATTTTGATCTAAACAGAGGGTGATGGCCTTCTTTAAGAAGGATAAAATCAAAAAGTCACAAATTTTATCCTGTGCTTTAATGAAGCAATTAAGAACAAAACAAAGGGGAATGAATTACCAACAGAGTGCTTATCCACTTTGCCTCGTGTTAGCAGAAATAAACTTTTGTGTGCCTGAGTGTTTATAGCATGTTTGGATGTGTATATGTATGCTAACGTGACGTTATAAGTAATAACGCTTTCAACGTAGTCCTTTTTGTGTGGTAGTTTGTAATCTGATTGAATACGTCGTTGCCAAAATATACTGACAGGCAGGCTAAACAATGAAACAAAGTCTGCCTTCTCTTTAATGTTGGAAATAAAAGCAGCAACAGCAATAGCAACAAATGTCAACCATTTTATTGATTTTCCATTATGTACTCGTATATATTAAGAACAACAACAAGAAGAAGAAAAAACAAATTTCTTTGACGCCAAGCGTATAATATGAAATGAGTTCAGTTTTCTACGCATAAAGAAAAGTAAACAACAAAAAAAGTACAGGGAATGCACGACATTATTTTATGTCCCGGTTATGTTATAAAAATAGCACAGATTGAAGGCAAAATATTGTAAAAAGGTTAAACTGATTAAAAAAAAAAAGTAAATGAAAATTTAAATCGGTGTTTACATGAAAATCTTTATTTCGTTAGATTTAAAAGCAAATGATTATGGTACTTAATTAAAATTTCTTGAAAAGAAAGTACTAAAAGGTACTTAATTAATAGTACTTAGTACCGTATGCTAAAAATGTCATTACAAGCCTTTAGTCATGGCTACCGCTTCGTTCGTCATACTATCCTGGCTAGCTAGCTAAGTATGCGATTAGCTAGCTAGCTAGATATGCGATTAGCTAGCTACCTAGATATGCGATTAGCTAGCTACTCTCCGACCTTTTTAAGTAAGAGAGAAAATATCTTTTTTTTCCCAGTATGTCACAGCTGAGGTTTGTTACCGTAGTTTTTGTCTTGTAAGCCAGCAATAGGCTACACAAGGGTTTACTGGGACTGGCCAGCTCTGCAATGCTAACATAACAAAATTGGTCATTACAACCCTTTACGACCTAACTTCTCACACCACTTATGTTGTGTGTTTCAATTTTATACATGAATAGCTGCATCTACACTTTAAAGTTGACTACGAACGACAGTCGAATGAAACTCTTCATGGCAGTTTTATGTACTCTCAGACTTCTATCCAGAAATCTACTGAGATAAAGCCGCCGAAAAAATATTTTTCTGTATTTCGTTCCGGTGGAGATATCTGACTCATGTCTCATAAGACGACACAATATCTCCTTGACTACGGCGGCTTCTAAACACCATTCACTGGGCTAAGAAAAAAAAAATTAAAAACAAGACTCTATACAAAGGTTTAGTAAGTCTGGCCATCTCTGCTGTACTAACATAAAATAATTGATCATTACAACCGTTCAGTCTGGATTATGACCTAGCTTCTAACACCACTTATGTTGAGTGTTTTAATTCTTTTATATAAGTGGCAGGATTAACCGTTTAACTCCGAACAAAAGATATTTGAGAAATCTGCTAGATTTATCTAACTGGAGATATCTGACTCTATTTATTGTAAAACTAACATGTATCGTTTACAAAAATATTTCATATGGTAATCTTGTTTTTACAGAACAATTGCTCGAAGTGGGTAAATCGTGTTTTGGAACAAACTCTCAAAAAACTTTAGTGTTTACGAAGCTTTAAGAAAATTTTAAAATCGATACCTAACGATTGTAAACACTTGCCATTTTCCTTTAAATAATAATTTTCTTTTTTTTTAATATTCTTCTAAAACACTTTCCTTTCTAACAACTTTCCTTGAAACAACAATACTGACAAACTGCCATAGGGAAACATACAAGCCATTAATTTTCATTTTCAATTATAAACATTCCGTCAGCGTGCTATTAAGGATTTCCCTGATTATTTCCGATCCTGAGTTTCCTAAGAAAGTCTATACATGTGTCACGTAATGTACTTTAGTGTGTGTATGTGTAAGTAAACACAATCAGTAAAAGTGAAATAATAATTACATTAAGATTCTAATTAAACCAAGACGATATGTAGCGAAGCAACAACTACAGCAACTGATTAGCTCATCCTCCTACAATTTCCGACAATTCATTGGGTTTTTTTACCGCCACACATACATTCTTTTCAACTTGAAATACAATTTAAACGAATGTAAAAACAAAAACAAACACTTAACACTAGAGTTATATGGTATATGTAGTCATTGTGTCTTAAATCTTAAAAGTCTCACTCATTTACTAAGTGACTGAGGCAGGCAACCATTCATCTAGCCAGCCAGCCAGCCAGTCGTTGAGAGAGCACAGACTGCACAGTATGGGTATGGCACCAAAATGACATAAAATTGCACAAACAATAACAAAAATAATAACAAAAATTAAAATGTAAATAAATGATACACGCTTATTATTTGTTGCGAATGTCATTAAGATACAATGGAAAGCATTAAAAGAATGAGAGGAGGCGGTTTAAAATACAGTGAACTCGCGATAACGTGAGCTAATTTTTTACCAAGGCAGTTCACATTTTCGAGTTTGTTTACGTTATGGAGTAACTAAATTTAAAACAAATTATTACAAAAAATTACAAGAGACTGTTTCCCTAATACAGTTTTGTTATTTTAAAGACCTTCTGGTCAATGGGCTGAATTAAGGATGCGACGAAGGGTGGCAAAAACATTCTACAAATGAATCCGTCATCAGAAAACAATTGGCATTCATTCGAATGTAAAGGGGCATTGTTTATTATCAGAATTGCGTTCACCGGTACACCCTTTTTAATCAAGAACTCAGTACCCTAAGGCCAAAAATTATAACAAAATTTTCGATTATAAATTTGCCAGTTGAAGTCTACCTCTTTAACAAAACATTGATGAAAACAGTCATCCATACTGACTTGGAGAATTTGTAATTCACTGGACAAGTAAAGTTTTTGAAACTTCATTGATTTTTAGATTTCCCAAGTTTATGAGTTCAGGACGCATTTCAACAGTCCATGTTAGTTAATCGTTTTTTCTCCATCTTTACGCCTAGAGCACTTTTCTGCAGTGATGGCAAATATATTTTATATGGCAATTGCTTTCAATATAAACCGAATTTATCAGCATTATAAGGCTGTTACTCACAAATAGAGATTTCTTCCATTTTTGCTTTTAACTTTTCCTTAAGTGGATGAACATGTTGCGTCTAAGAAGAAGCCTTTCCTCCGGAAATTTTAACTTTACTTAAATTTTTGAAACCATCCACCACTGGTGTTAAAACTAGGATTATTTTCTTTAATGTGAATTGAAGAAATTGATTTGAAGAATTTCTAAAGATTTCACAATTTAAAAATAAAAAAAAAAAATTCATGGTTAAGAGCTTTCAGATTTTGTTCACGTTTTAGAATACTTTGTGGAAAAGTAAATTTGTTCACACTTTCGAGTGTTCACGTTTTCGCGAGTTCACTGTATAATGAGAGAGAATGTGGAAATATGGACAGTAAAGCCTAGAATTCATTCATTTCTTCATTGAAAACATTCGAATTTCAGTTTCAATTGAAGTTCCCACGCTTACTATTATTTAAGCAGATGGTTTTAATATTGAGGCAGCCAATATTTGGTTGATTCTGATTCTGTCAATTCTCTTCCTATAGATTCATTCATTCATTCAACAGTGTGTGAGACAACTACGAATATAGAAACCAAAGATGCAAACCCATATCTTTAGCAGCGCCACTTCTTGCCTCTAATTTTGTACATGAGTGGCGAGACCTACAGTTTAAAATCTACTCCGAACAACAGACATTTAAGAAACTTTTTCATGGCAATTATATTTAACTCTCAGAGTTTTTGCCAGAAATCTGCTGAGAGGAAGTCGCCGAAGAAATATTTTCATATTTTCGTTTTGATATCTGACCTGGGATTTGGCCCGAGTTCAAATGCAGTCTAATAAGCCAACACACTACCTACTAGATTATGGCGATTTTATGACAATGGTCTGCAATAATTAGAACGTAGTAGAATAATCCACTATTAGCACTGTTAAACAGTTAACAGTGGTCTATTAATAGTAAAGTTGACCCTGTTAGAGATAAAAGGTGGTGCTGCTGAAAGTGTGGGTTTGCGACTTTAATTTTTAAATTGGAATTTATCTTCACACACATAACTACTTGGACGTAATGGTTCACGATCTTTTTAACTGCAAGAATTATCTGGAATTCTGTTTGTTGTTTGCCCGAATAATGCCAAAAGTTGCCGACCCCATATAGATACGTAGAGTAAGAAACTATTGCTGTCAAGGATAACTAACTCAGTGTTACAAAATATTTCTCCATTTTATAAAAATAAATCAAAGAAAATACAACCGAGATAGCAAACCCTTGTGAGTACAAATAGAAATTGCCTTCTAACGATTTCATACAAATTTTATGTCCTTTTCATTGCATTAAATGGCATCACAATCCCCTGAAGTTAAAACGCTTAAGAAATTTATTCCATAATTTTGTAAAGTTCTAACCTTTAAAGAGCACTTCGAAGAGTTTTTACTGTTTACGAAGAATAAAATACAAACAAAAGTTGAGAGAAAGAATAAAAGAAAGAAAGAAAGAAGAAATGAAAAAGGTGGCAACAATGAAATCACCGTGTCGTCTAGTCTGAGATCATAAAAAACAAAAACAACTTTAAAAGCAAGACAATTAATAAAATGTTAAAATGCCCCTTAAAAGCCTCTCTCACTTACTTATGTACATACGTCGATACCGTTTTATTTGTAATTTCATTTTGTCTAGAATATCAAGGGGATTTTGAATAGAATTTCCGTTTTTGTTATTTCCTCTGCCTAACTGTCTGTCTTTTCATGTGTCTATTACATGCCATTTTGTTTCCTTTCCGCTGTTGTTTCTTTTTTTTACAATTTGGGGTTGCAAAGCAGGCACTGAAAGGCGATTAGAGGATAGTGTTTGTTGGCTTAACCCATTGATATCGACGAAGGTAAGAAAAGGAATGTTAGTAGACAACATCGGATCTTTGGTCAACAAGGGTAATTACACGCTATAAAACTCCACGTTATACGGTGGATACTTGAAAACTCGTATTACCGATGTGCCAGTAGTTGATAGCACATACTGCACAGTATGCGTATGGTACCAAAATGGCATAAAGTTGCCCGAACAAAAACAGAAAGAATAAAAAATATTAAAATAAGGAAATACTACGCATTTGTTATTTGTTGCGAATGTCATTAGGAAGCAATGGATAGATTTACAAGGGGAAAAGGGGGCTGTTTACTATGTAACAATAGAGAGAGGGAGAGAGACAGACTGACCCAAGCGTTTAAAGTTAATGGATCTGTTATGAACAGCAACCGAGCTTCAGTTTTTTTTTTGCCAACTAGCAACATGAAGTTTGAAAACAACCTGAGGAATATCTTCGATTACAACACGGCATGATGTCCATTAAAGCTCAATACTATAAAGACTCTTTCCAACGCTAACTGTCAATAATCAAGCATCCTCTGCTGTTTACAGTCATAATGGATTTCTACTACTCGATTCATGCAAAGACTAAACGAAAAATTGTCGCTTGAACTCCCATTAAACTGTAGGTCTCGCCACTCATGGATAAAATTAACATACACAACATGGGTGGTGACAAAAACTAGGTTGTAATCCCGACTAAATGGTTGTAATGATCAATTAACTAATTTAAGTAAGATTTTTAGCTCTAAAAAAATATTCCATCGGAGATAACGACGTAAACAGCATAATTAAAATCAAATGGAATATCCAACAATCGCTTACCAACATGCAAACATACATACATAATGGGATCATTACAACCCTTCAGCCGGGATTACGGCTTAGTTTTTCATATCACTTACTTTGCGTGTGTTAATTTTGTACATAAATGGAGGGACTTACAATTTAAAGTCGACACCGAATGACAGGTATTTGCCAGAAATCTACTGAAAGGAAGTCACCGAAGAAATATTTTTTCTATATTTTGTATGATGTCTGACGTGGGGCTTGAACCGTAACCTCACGTTTAATAAGGCAACACACTATCTACTAGACTAAGGTGATTTAAAACTCTTACCAAACTGAAACTAATTGCTGGTTTTTAGAGGGTTAATATTAAATATACAGCTTATGTGTCATACAATAGGTATGTTTGTGTACATATGTATGTATATACAGTGGTGTTCAATAAAATAGATTCACCATGATCTACCATCTTTGAGACCAATAAAGCATTAGAAAAATGTTCTTTATATGAAGCGTTTTTTTCCTCCGAAAGCTGCTTTAACAATTTTTAATAGATTTTCGATAGGATTTTAGCCCGGTGACTGTCAACCATTCTAAAACCAATGTTTTGCTCACTTCGATGTGTATTTCGGGCCAATATCTTGTTAAAACACCTATCAAAGCGGCTTTTCCAATTCCGCATAAAGCATAATGACGTCGTCTAGTATATTTTTTATAATAAATGGGCACCCATTATTCCTTCTACTCTAACAAAAAAAGGCGCTGTGCCTTGGTAGGAAAACCATGTCCATACCAATAGCATTCCTCCACCATGTTTAATGGTATTTATTATAACGGGTGATTTTTTGGCTATTATCGTTTTTGCAACACTGGTTTAAATAGCTCTCGCACGTTTCCCGTTTTGTTTCACTGTCAAACATCTTCACTTTGGTCTATAATTTTAACATGAATCGTCTTATAAACGAACAACGCTTGCAAATCATTGAATTTTATTATCAAAATGCGTGCTCTGTTAAAAAAGTTCATCGCGCGCTTCTTCCATTTTATGGTCAGTTTAATCGACCCATTGAAGCGGCTATTCGGGCTATTGTGACAAAATTTCGCACCAAATTTACATTGTTGGACGTGAAACCCCCAACACGCTTGTGTTAACGATGACCATCAATTATCGATTCGTCGCCATTCGCTGCAATCGGGCCTCAGTTACTCAACAACGTGCAAAATTTTATGGAAGGATTTACGTGTGAAGCCTTTCAAAACACAGGTGGTGCAATAATTGAAGCCTTACGACCTACCGCAACGCAGATTTTTTGGTGTATGGGCTCTTGGAAAGTTGGCCGAAGATTCACTTCTTTATCGAAAAATTGTGTTCAGCGACGAAGCCCATTTTTGGCTCAATGGATACGTAAATAAGCAGAATTGTCGATTTTGGCAGAAGCATTGCAAAAGCTGGTGGCATCTTTGGACCGTACTTCTTCAAAGATCGTAACGTAACTATGAATGGCGAACGCTATCGTGGGATGGTATCCAACTTTTTTTTGCCCAAAATACAAGAGGTTGACTTGCATGACATGTCGTTTCAACAAAACGGTGCCACATGCCACACAGCACACGTAACAATGGACTTATTGAGAGGCGAGTTGGGTGGACATTTTATTTCACGTTCAGCACCGGTCAATTGGCCACCTAGATCGTGCGATTTAATGCCTTTAGACTATTTTTTGTGGTGCTATGTTAAATCTCATGTCTATACAAAGAAGCCAGCTTCAATTGACGCATTGGAAGACAACATACATACATACATAATTCGTCATTACAACCCTTCAGTCAGGATTATTAACCTAGTTTCTCACACTACTTATGTTGTGTGTGTTAATTTTATACATAAGTGGCGGGACCTACAGTTTAAAGTCGACTCCGAACGACAGATTTTTGAGAAACTTTTCATGGCAATTTTATTTTTACTCTCAGAGTTTTTGCCAGAAATCTGCTGAGAAGAAATCGCCGAAAAAATACTTTTTGTATTTTTATTTTGATGTCTGGCCGGGGACTCGAGCCCTGGCTTTAAGTCTAATAAGCCAGCATACTGGAAGACAACACACTGGAAGACAACATTGAAGCATTTATTCGTGAGATACCGCCCGAAATGTTGGAAAGCGGATGGACCATTTAAGGCATAGTCGCAATCAACATTTGCATGAAATAATCTTCAAACATTAAATTATATGGACCGTACTATCGTTTCAAATAAAGATTTCATGAATTCTTTCTGAATTTTATGTGTTTTTTATTTGAAAATTTTCCTATAGCTCTTAAAAAATCACCCATTACTTATTTGCATAAGAGATTTAGTTATTGTAAGCTTTTCGGAAATCGGGTGAATTAATTTTTTGAACAGCACTGTATTTGTGAATGTAAATGTTGTATAAGAAAAATAAACTAAATTTATTACAATAAATATAACACAACACAACATAATGCGAACATATGCGATAACAAATCTACATTCAATACGTATCTCAATAGGCAGCAAACATACTGCATAGATATGAATGCATGCGTACATATTTTGTATGTACAAAATGTACATGAATATGCATTTAATATGTATGTACATATGTAGCATAACATATGAACAAACATTTACACACAAAAAAAAGAGGAAGAAAAAGAACAACAATAACGAAACAACAGAAATTGGCAATAATATCAGGCAGAAAGAAAAGAAAATATTTTTCCGCATATATTTTCTGCTTTCCTCTGGTTTTCTCTGCCTTCATAAAGGGGGTTTTTCTTGCTTGCAACACTTGGCAACAACAACAAAAAAGTAACCAACAAGCGGCCTGTCTAAAGGCGTTTTTAAGAGGGCCCAATGATGAAAGACCAAAACGAAAGACAGGCAGACAGTCAGCCATACATATGCATGGGCATACGTGTTGTTATTGTTGTTGTTTTTATTGTGTTATTATTTTCATTGTTTGCAACATTTCTTGTAACAATATTTTGTTTAAGCCACAAAAACTGTTTTTTTTCCCCTTTCTTGTTGTCACCTTGTCAATACAGTTTAAAAAGTTTAAGTTTTCTTCTTGGCCAAAACCACCACCACTCTATGACATGCATAAAATTGGCTGTTAGTATAGGGCCCATGAATGAAATATGAATTCATTATTCCTTAGTCCAAATGGATTCGTCTATTGAATTGAAAATAATACAAGAAACAATTGCCTGTGTTGCAAGCAAAGTATAACAGAGGGTGGAAACATGCAACACACAATATGTTTCGTGTACAATCGATTAATTAACAAATAATTTTTATTACAACAAAGGAAAAAATTGCGGTTTTTCAACCAACAAAAAAAATTTTCCTTTTGAGAAAAATTGTTGACATCTGTCAAAGTAATAAGCAGCTGTCAATTTCGAAAAAACTGAGAGCCAATAAAAGTCTGCACACAACCTACAGTCTTTGCCAAATTAACAATGCAACAGCAATAACTGCACAAAACAGTTTTATTTGAGAACTATTGTTGCTTTTATTGGCAAAAACAAAGACGTCCCATTGTTTTTAATCCCATAACCATCTGGATACTGTAGCAATGCCAGCTGCATTCTTCAGTTTGAGCAAAAGTATTCTGTTCTGCTGTAGGTAGCAGAGATACATTAACAGCAACTGGTAAACTAGTAGCAACATGGGACAAATTCAAAGAGCAGCCGAGTTTGAGGTAACCAACATCTGAAATTTCCCGCCAAATCATCGAAAACTTATCATAAAGGTGGCTATTCAAGCGACAAATCTTTTAACCTTCCCAGTAGCACGCAACAGTAAACAATTTGATTGCGTTGTAGCATTAAGATCCTGGAAATCTTTTGTACACGATGGTGTTCTTTAAGATTCTAACATTTTTTTTCAGGCTCACAAAGGATGCATTTCCCAATACATATTCCTGATATTGCAATGACCTATAGTAATTCAAGGATGTTGAGTCATTTTCCCATTCTTTTGGAACTCTAACTAGATAAGGAAGAAGTCGTCGTAGTCAAGAAGGTAGTGTGTTGGCCTATTAGACGTAAGGTCAGATATTTACAATAAAACGAAATTCGAAAAAATATTTTTTCAGCGACTTCCTCTCAGTAGATTTCTGGCAAAAAAAAATAAATAAAATTGCCACGAAACGTTTTCTCAAAAATGTATCGTTCGGAGTAGATATGAAACTGTAGGCCCCGCCACTCATATATAAAACTAACATACAGCACATGAGTGGTATGTGTTGCGACGCGGTATTAGTAGGCCTCATTGCTTCGTAAAAGAACTTACATCGCCAAAGATTTTTGTTTATGCTGCATTGTCTACCGTCTGGGGCTGGTCAAACAAGTATTCTATTTCAAAATCTCAAACACATGTTCCACACATCATTAATTACTAGGGCACTTGTGTCACCTTGTACATATAATGATA
Source organism: Sarcophaga peregrina (assembly GCA_014635995.1). Lineage (NCBI taxonomy): Eukaryota > Metazoa > Arthropoda > Insecta > Diptera > Sarcophagidae > Sarcophaga > Sarcophaga peregrina. The sequence goes on along the minus strand of CM025790.1, from coordinate 39,651,266 downwards.
ACCTCTCATTAGGAATTGACTTAAGTTTCAGCTTCAGTTTCACTATTTTATTTAATTCGCTTTTACAGATTCTTTTCTAGCGAAAGAAAGGAAAGAAAGAAAGAACATCAGATATTCTTACGGTTATGTTTAGAATATTTGAAAGTATAGGACATACCAGGGCGCTTAACAAGAAGCACCAAAGGACTAGATGACGAAGACAAAATTAAATTGGTTGTACTTGGCAAAGTCTACATGAAACAAAGCAAAGCGGATAGCATGATTCATCATTGAGACGATTTACTTCAACGAAAGTTGACTATAAAAATTAATAGAAAATGATGCCGTGTTTAGCTAGACTTAAAAGCGTTCCAGACTTGGATTTGTTTCAAAGACTATGCTCCGCCACCGATAAATTTCAAATTTATAATACAAATAAAACTTGCTTATGGTCCTTCGATCGGTATTTTACATACAATTATGAAACATTTCAGGTCTTGGATTTCACTACCCTCGTAGTAGACGATAAGTTTTAAATTATAATTTATTTTTTTTTTTTTTCATTAATATAATAATAAAAACTTTAAAACTCATTAAAAATTGAGTTTAAATTTAAAACCGCTTTCAATATCAACTCTTGTTTACTAACATTTTATCTTTGAGTGTAATTTATAGTAAGACTTTCGCGTTGTTTTTTCTTTACTATGTGGGCTTGTTTTTTTTTTGTTTTCTTTCCTTTTTGTTTAAGTTTTTTCGCTCTCTTTTGTTGTCGTAAATATTTACACGGTTAAGAGAATAAATACAACAACAATAACAACAATTAAAAATAATAAACTTGTTTACATATATTTATTGTGTGTGATAGCAGCTAGTGATGACGTTTTTTTATATTTGCGATAAAAAAATTTGTTTTTAATGCAATTTTTCAAGCGAAAGTATAATTTTTAGTACAAAAGTGCAGATGACCGCATGGAAATGATTATTCTGCCTTCTCATTACATACTTTTATTGTCTTTTGTGTACCGTTATTAAAGCACAGTGTTGCCAGATTGTTTTCGATTAAAGGGAATTGGTTAAATCTTATCACAGGCGTATGGAAGTCGAGGAAATTAATGTAGGAAGAGCTTTTTCGTTTAATAATTTTAATACAATTGAGGCTTTCGATTGGCAGTGAAAAATGTGAAACAATAATAGGGGAATAGTGTGACGAATCACAATTAAAACGTAGCACTTATGCAATATTAATATTATCGCTATTTTCTTGGACTATATTGTCAAAATACAACAGGAGTTTTTATACATTCAGCGAGCAAGAATTAAAATAATAAATATTGAATAAAATATGTTGAGAAAATGGGCGAGAACATCAATTGTGGAAAAATGCTGCAGTAGGAAGATTTACGCGAAATACTCTGGCTGGATCTCGATGAGTAGAAAACTAAGAGTATTTTTAGAATGAATAATAATAACTTGACATGTAGTTGAAAGTCGCTTCCTAGAAACGTTTTTCAAATATTTGGTCTATAAATTCCTAACCAACTGATAATCGACCTTTTAATTTTTCTAAAGTATTACTTAATGCCTATAAAATAAATACTTCTCAATTCATAACATTTAAATTATTTACTTGGATTTTAATAAAGAATATTTTACCATAAAACATAACCCTGAAAAAAATCTTATAAAATCCGCAAACATCTGCCCTCGGCTTAGTCTGATCGACGATTAAATAAAAGTGCATAAGCTATGAGAGTGAATTGTCTCTGCACAATTGTGCTATGAAATGGTAATCGCTGGTGTATATGCATCTAGAAATGATTACAAAAAAAAGATTATGGTGAGAGCAGGTCGTAATGTGGAAAATATTTTGGTGAGAGCAGGTTGCAATGTTAAAGAGATTTTGCTGAGAGCGGGTCGTAATGTTATAACCCACCATTAGAAATTTTACTTCTACATAATGCGTATTCTTTGGATTTAGTGACCAATTAAATAGATAAGTAATGATGACTTGAGCACAATAGTTCCAGGCCAGGCCGAACATTAAAATAAAAAATACAAAAACTATTTCTTTGGGGATTTCTTCTCATCTAATTTCTGCCAAAAACTCTGAGAGTAAATAAAATTGCCATGAAAAGTTTCTCAAAAATCTGTCGTTCGGAGTCGACTTTAAACTGTAGGTCGCGCCACTTATGTATGAAATTTACACACACAATATAAGTAGTGTGAGAAACTGCGGGCTTCTTGGGCACGATTGCTGTAGACTGTCTAATGGTGAAGACATAGCACTGGCCATTTTATAGTCACCTAGCGGCAATTCGTTTCATAGCCGTTGGCATCTTCCCTCTTTTCTAAAAAACCTGCACAATCCACTGTATGAGTAGGGGCCATCCCCTGAGTGCTGGTTTTATAAAAGAAAAAACATACGTCTCGGCCAGGGCTCATTAATGACAGTAAATTATCCAACTCGGCGTAATGTGGCTTCTGCTTTATTATTCTATTGCTACTACTACGGATCTTAATCTAGCGGGATAAAGGTACTTGCTGTCGAAAATTGTGTATTCCTACGTAACACTCTTTTTTCTGACCGAACACATTAGTTTATGGTCGATTGGCCAGTAGATCACACACTGAATTATAGACAAAAATTGTTTTTTAACTGGACTACCCATATTTTTTGCAGAGGTGTTTTCTGCCTGATTTATAATATATAAAAATATTTAAATCTTATGTCCACAAACACTACTTTCTCAGTCCACTTCTGGCTTTTTGTGGAACTTTGTTTAAATAAATAAAATAACTTTTACAAAGTTATGGCAACACTGGCAAAAAGAGTCAACATAATAAAGCATAGAGTATAAATATGCAAATATTCAGTGGAAGTTTATTTTTCTCTCTCACTCGTTCTCTGTTTACCTGTGACACAATACACTTACACAAGAGCACACATACACACACACATTTAATTACATTAATTTCTTTATTTATTTAATAATTATACACACACTCACTCACTCACTCTCACTCGCATACACACACTCACTCGCTCACACTCACACACTCATAGAAAAATCGGTTCAATATTTAAACCGTGAGAAATTATGTTTCAGTTTCTTTGCCTATGACTCATTTCAACTGATTTTTATTTATTTCTTCTTCTTCATTTTTTTTGCAAATATAATTTAAATTTGATTTATTTCTAATCATTTAAGTGATGCTATAATTAATGCTGTTTTTTATTTAAACTTTATTGCCGTTTTATTTTTTATTTTTGCAATAAAAACAAAAAAACAACAATTTCACCTATTTTTTCAATTGAATTTTTCTTAACTGAAGGGGCTATTTTTATAACTGCAACGTAAATATGGTGTGATTTTGAACAGATGTACGCTGTACTGTTGCACGATGTTGCACATACTTATTGGTCATTACTTTTACTTCTTCTTTTTATTCTATGTTTTCTTTAAATTTATTTTTAATTAAAAAAGAAATAAAAAAATCGGCATAAAATAGTTCAAAGGGATACACAAAATGTAAAGAAAGCAGTTGCTTAAATGGTGGTTTGGTGGGTTATTCACTTGCCATTATTTTGTAGGGCACTTTATGTTGCATAGTTGGGAGTAATTGGAGTGTATTTAATTCCTTTTGTTTCCAAATTGGGTCAAATTAATAATATTTTTTCTATACATAGAACGAAGTTGCTCGTTCTCTGTTCCTTTTGCTTCAACACGAAAGATAGAGAACGGGCTTGGAGCTCAAGAAAAATTTATAAACGAATAAATCTAAAGGAAATTTTTAATATTTTAAAAAACTTTTAATTGCCGTCATAGTTGGGATCACGGAGGTCGACACTTAAATCCAATTTTTTTATTTTCTTTTATTCTTTTAAGATACAAAATTTTTGAAGCTTAATATTTGGTCTATTGCAGCAATTCCTAGGTCAATAGAGTTACCACCTACACAGAACATGCCTACAAATCTTTAAACAAGATTACACTCAGTTTCCGACACCACTAATGTTATGTGCGTTAATTTTTATAAATGAGAGGTAGGACCAGCGTTGCCATTTTTTTGGGGAAAAAACTTTTTTTTACCAAAATAAACTTGTTTTCTACAAAAAAGCCAAAATGTTTAAAGGAAACACCGGATCCCTGTTGGTGTGTGCTTTTGCTAATTTTGTCCGGCACTAGTAATATACACAATGTTTTATTTAAAAATGTAAATATCGGGTCCGCCATATAACATTTTTTTTTTCAACTAGTGCTTATTACGTGCATGGTAACACTTAGCTCATGTCTGATTTGACAGCTAATTAGTCTAATCCTTCCGCTGAACGAATATGGTTGTGTATACTCGTTTTCGCTTCGCTAAGTGGGCCTGCGATCGACTAACAGAAGATGACGATTTTGGCAAAAAAAAATCATCTTTTCAGATGAAGCTCATTTCGATCTTGGCGGGTATGTAAACAAGCAAAATTGTCGCATTTGGGGCACAGAAAACGCGCACGCATACGTTGAAAAGCCGATGCACCCAAAACGAGTCACTATTTGGTGCTGTTTTTGTCCATAGGCACAATTTGGCCATTTTTCTTCGAAAATGAGCAAGTCGTTGTTACAGTCAATGGCGATCATTATCGGGCCATGTTGAACGAATTTTTGTTCACAAAAATTGAAGAGGCCATACAGCCGAAGCTAAACTCGATGTTTTGCACCCTGTTTTTTAAGATCGCATTATCAGTCGCAGAGCTGATGTCGTTTGGCCACCTCGGGGCGGCGATCTGACACCGTTGTGGGGTGCCGTCAAAGATAAGTGTTACGGCGTTAACCGGAGACAATTGACGCTTTAAAGGACAATATTCGTAAAGCAATTGATGAAATACAGCTGCACGCAATCGATAATGTGCTTAAAAATTGGAGCGATCGTGTAGGCTACTGCATGGCCAACCGAGGCAGCCATTTGAATGAAATTATTTTCCAGTATTAATAGGAACGATTGTACTTTCAAATAAAAAAAGAAATTTGAGAAAATATTCAGTAGTTTTTTTTAAAGCATTATCAAAAACAAAAAATTTATTTGGCGGACCCTTTAGATATTAAAGATGAAGCTTCAGTTTACCACTTGTTTGTAGAAGAAAAAAGTTGCGGAATTTATAGGATATCACGTATCAAAAATAAAAGGCTTTACGTGAAAGGATCCAGTAGCAAGCTGTTCCGTAATATAACGCATTTTGTCAGACAATTCCAGACAATATCATGGCTATCGACTGAACTGTACGCATATGCAGAACAAGATGGTCCTGAACAACAATGTTCTTAGGCAACTTTTATCCAAAATGTCTGAAAGGTGACGGTACTGGAAGTGTAGAGTATAAACAGGTGTTTTGGAGAGGTTACCTCCAATTTAATCGAATATCTTATGATATATGGAGAGTATGAGCATTAAATAACTTATTCTGGACATGTCAGGGCTAAGAAACCGAAATCGTAGTACACATTGTGCTCAAAAACTAGAAATTTGTATGTGAAGTAATCCAGCAGAGCAGTCAGATCTTGAAGTTCAAATATTTAATTGAACTTAGGCTTCTGTTAGGACAGAATTGTTGACCACAGGCTTTTATAACGTAACGTATCAGAAGAACGTCAAAACTATAATACGCACCATCTGAAAGAAGATGATCAATGAAAAACGGAGCAAGAAACAAAAACAGACAAAATCTCCTAGTAATAAAAATTACAGTTCAGTTATTGGGTGTTTGGTTTTGTTTATGTAGGTAGTTAAAGCTCTTAAGGATCCAACATAAACAATAATGTCGGAGACCGAGCTGGGTATTTTACCTCCTATGAAGTGAAATCAAATTTCAAATGTTGTGGGCACAATTGCTTTGGCAATAATGAGTTTAAAGTCTAATTGCACTTTGACTTTTACAAACTACTGGCAATACATTAAATTCTCCTGCTTAAAAGTGAGTTGCCATTATGTGTGGCCTTCTGCGCCAAAGGACAAAATCTTACTTCAAATCTAGTTAAACTCTGTCATTTTTTAATTGTTCTGTTTGAGTTCATTAGCAATTCATTAAAGCTGCCTCCACTGATAATTGTGTATAAGTGTCAGTGTGACGGCTTTTATTGGAGCCTAGAAAACTTTCTTTTGCTGGCATTAATTTTCATAAAAGGAACCCTGTTAAGACAGAAAAAAACGGAAAAAACTAGAGCGTGAATAATGATCTCTTTGTGTGGCTAAAAGCATTTCACATTAATATTGCCACACACACTTAAAGAAACGCAAATTTTTCTTGTGTTGAATATCCTTAAAAGTCAGTCAAAAATCATGTTTGCTAGAGACGCTGTTTATTAATAAAAATTAGTTTTTTTTTTTGTTTGAAACCTTAACGTATCCTTCCCCTTCCCCACCACTTTGCTATGCTGTTAATATCCAGCTGTGTGTTAAATTTAATGACAATCGGTCACGTTTTATATTCTTATCGGCTGATCTAATTCACACTCAGACAATGCTCGCTTGTCGTACACACACATATGTATGCGAGGGTCATTAAGAACTTTTGTTAGAAAAATAGAAAAGAAAATTCTCCAATAATTTTATGTGAGTAAGGCTTTGTTTCCATTAGATTTTCAGTTTCATTTGAAATTAATAAGGGAAAGTGTGTAACATCATACGATTACGTGACTTGTTAAATAGAGAGAGAGAGAGCCAGAGGAAGAACAAAAAATCAAACAAAGAAACAAACAAAGGAAACCATTTGGAATACACGAAACAATTAAAATATGCTACCAAATCGTGTTAGCCCAGTTGGCGGTTGATGTCAATGTTAATGTTTTTCAACCCTCTTACACAGCGCACCTTGAAGTTTATGAAACGTACCCAACAGCAGCAGCAGCAGCATTTTGAAATGTGCCCATAAAGATAGAGAGAGAGACAGTTTTGTTTACTGAGTTAATAAAAACCAAAAAAAGTTTTCCTAAAGACAACCAATAAATAAATAAAGGATCTCCAGTTTTTTACGTTTATCACGAACTTTTTATTGTTTAACAGGAAATATTGTCTCCCCTCTTCCCTTACATTTATGATTGCAGGATGTTAATAAAATTTATCATTCGACATCACATCACAATACAATACACACACACATATACACAGAAATGATTTCTAAATGAAATTTCTCTTTATATTGTCGAATATGAAAAAATAGGCCATAAAACACAGATGGCGGTTAGGATGAAGAAAAAAATTAACAAAAACTAAGTATTGAAATGAACAGTTGAACATCTATTCGATGCTACACCACTACCATTACCTTTGCAAGCCATAAATGGAAATATGTTTGTGCTGTTAAGTCCTTGAGAAAGGATATTATAGGCTTAGTTTCACTGTTCAATGCCTATTGTTCATGTAAACCATGTCATTAAGGTAGGAAATTTGCTTATAAAGTAACTGGTTTAAGTGTCCTTCAACACGTCTACTAGGGCATATGCCAAATTTTTGATTTCAAACCCAAAGCCAAACGCTCAATCCATTTTAATTTCATTACGATTCTTTCAATGAAAACTTGCCTCTATTTAAAGTGCTGTTGGAACACAATTCCCTACTATTTATGAAAGTTGAATGCTTGTAACATTTTGTAGTACAATGGGTCAATTTCGACCTCCGGGTACTGTGCTTGTCTTGACCGACAGGTGCACGTCCTCTAACCTAACATTTTGTCCGAATATAAGTCCGCTTGAACAGTTTGTCAGCAGCCCAGCAGCCCTTAATGAAGAGCTTGGAAATTGCTCCCTGTAATCTTTCTGATTGGCAGCCATTGCTTTGCCATTATTTGCACCTCAGTACCGCGTTTCGAGAAGTAACAATTTCGCTTACATACATACATAATTGGCCATTACAACCCTTCAGTCAGGATTACGACCTAGCTTCTCACACCACTTATGTTGCGTGCGTTAATTTTATACATGAGTGGCGGGACCTACAGTTTAAAGTCGACTCCGACTCAGATTTTTGAGAAGCTTTTCATGGCAATTTTTACTCTCAGAGTCTTTGCCAGAAATCTGCTGAGAGGAAGTCGCCGAAGAAATATTTTTCGTTTTGATGTCTGACAATTTCGCTTAACGAAGATTTAATTTGACAGCACTACAACGAGACTTAGAATATGCCAATAATCTCTGTGGAAACTTTTTCATGTCGGCCACTGTTAAAGTTGGACGACCAACACTCAGGGAATGGTTCCTATGAGCATTGCATTGTGTTGGATCGAGAAAAAATATGTTATGGGATTTGAATTTCTTCATTTTATAAAGTCGCCTTAGTCTAGTAGGTAGTGTGTTGTCTTATTAGACATAAAACCAGGGTTAGAGCCCCAGGCCAGACACCAAAGCATAATACAAAAAGTATTTCTTCGGCGATTTCCTCTCTGCAGATTTCTCGCAAAAACTCTGAGAGTAAATAAAAATTGCCATGAAAAGCTTCTCAAAAATCTGTCTTTCGGAGTCGACTTTAAAACTGTAGGTCAAGCCACTCATGTATAAAATTAACGCACACAATGTAAGTGGTGTGAGAAGCTAGGTCGTAATCCTGCATGAAGGATTGTCATGACAAATTATGTATGTATATCAGCCACTGATAAAAACGTTAAAGTTGTGCGACCAACACTCAGGGGATGGCCCCTATGAGCAATGGATTATTTGGGATCTAGAAAAAATATGCTATGGAAAGGAGGAAACAAGGAATAATGTTTGTGGACATTAGATTTAAATCCCTTCATATTATAAATGGCACAACAGACCTCTGCAGGTAGGGAGTTCCAAATACGAATAGTCTAACTAAAGAACGAATGTTGTGCGTAATGCAGTGTGCGATCCACTGACCAAACGACCACAAACGGATGTGATCAAAACAAAAAACAAGTTTTACATAGGAATACAGGATTCTCGGACACATACATACATACATAATTGGCCATTACAACCCTTCAGTGAGGATTACGACCTAGCTTCTCACACCACTTATGTTGTGTGCGTTAATTTTATACATGAGTAGCGGGACCTACAGTTTAAAGTCGACTCCGAACGACAGATTTTTGAGAAGCTTTTCATGGCAATATTTACTCTCAGAGTCTTTGCCAAAAATCTGCTGAGAGGAATTCGCCGAAGAAATATTTTTTCGTTTTGATGTCTGATTTGGGATTCGAACCCGGGCCTTTTGTCTAATAAGCCAACACACTACCCACTAGACCACGGCGACTTCTCGGACACAAGTCCTCTGAATTTGCACGAGCAAAATTCACTTCGGAATGTTTACATTGTCTTCGGATAGTAAGAGAGACAGAAGGCTCTATTGAATATGATAGTGAGGACCAAAGCTATGAAAGAGGTCTATAATTAGAATAATATGAGGCAAGCGTAATACTAGACTGTCTAGGGATATCGTGACCTGAGAAATTAAGTGGCTAGGACACGACCGGAGACTGAGTAAAAAGAGAGATTGGAGTTAATTGTCTTTTAAGTCTTTTAAGTATAGAACCATTCTAAGGTTTATGGGAAGGTCGAGGACAGAGATGAAGGGAAATTTCCATGAGGAAATTCGCTAATACATAGTAATACTATCCGATAGTCTGTCACTTTTAGAGCATTTGTCTTATATGAGGTTGATTCGAGAATGGTATGGTAATGTCTGGATAAGTTGAATAAGGTTGGCCAAGAAAATAAAGTTACCCAGATCATATGAAAATTCTCAGCAATGTCTGCACAATTGAGCGAATGATTAAAGCCGTCAGAACATTCCTCTGGGGTTGTGAGAGATGTTTCCAAGGATACAGTTGGTGAAAGAGAAGACAATAGAGATATAGAGAGAGGCGAAGATGCTTGTAAAGTCAAATAAATTGTGACACTTCAAACAGCAAGAAGAGATTTAGTTAGGCAGACAAAAGCAAAATAAGCATACGCACCAACCTATTGATCCTATACTAATGAGTCAAACGATCCTCGTGCAGAATGGGTATCACCTCTAGCTAAATATTTGGAGTCTGTAATAAACAGAATATTTCGAAACAGAAAAAGTAGATGAAAACTTTTAAGTAAGCAGAGTGTTAGTAAGGACTGACAACGAATAAAAATCTTTATTTTTTTTAGTTTTTTAAGGGCTGAAATACTTGGATTCACTATATAAATTTAGGTTAGCAAATTAGATCGTATGGTCTTAATACTCTAGCACCTCTACACGGCAATAATAATAATAACTAGGGAGAAGGTCTTTACTTTGTACAAATACACAATAAAACAATTCCTTAACGAAACGAATCAATTTAATAAACAAATAAAAAAAAGAAGAAAAGTTTTGAAATGGAATTTCTAATAAAAATAATAAATTTTATGGTTTTTTTTTGAATGGAATGAAACACAAAACATTTGAAATATTTGAACTGTGAAAAGTAAACAATAATTTAAATACACTTTCTATTAAAATAACAACAAAAAAAAAGAAATAAAAACAATAAAGAAAAAAACAATTAGGAAAACAAGTGTTTTTTTGATTTGATTTGATGAAATAATACTACAAATATGGTAGAAATCATTCAATTTGAAGCAGCAACAACAACAACAATACAATACTTATTTAAATTAGTTTCTCATTAAAATTATTTGAAAATTTCAAACTTTCGAAGAAGAAAACATTTGAAATTTGCCATCAAGTGTAATATTTTTGTTTAAAATTGTTTTTATTGTTTTTTTTTTTTGTTTCACAATTTTTAATTATAAATAAACAAGCGTTGCATATTAATTAAATCGACCATTTAATTTAAAAAAAATAAATAAACAAACAAACAATTCTAATAATTTAAATAGAAATATTAGGGTCAACCGTACAACAAGTATACGGTACATGTTTTCATAAGGCCGGAATATCCTATAATCACTGAAAAACAGGCAGTCAAAATTATTTGTGATTATTAGTTTAACATGTTCACGTCGTTCTAAAGTACACGCCAGCGCGTACCACAGCTGGTCCGCATTAAAATGCCTGATCGGGCGGCGCGTACCACCAGTGTGGCTCGTATTAAACTGTCTCACCGGGCGGCGTGTGCCACAAGTGGTACACAATTGAGCAGGCTATTAGACGATGCGTAATACCAAGTATTTAGACCTTTAACACTTCGACTCCCAAAAAAATATACCAGTCACGCCACGATAGAGTGAAAAGTATTAAGCGCAGACTCCCGTGAACGTATTAAAAAACTCTCTTACTGTCCACTAGATTTCTTGCACGTTAGTCCGTTTTATTTCTATCTTCTGTTGAAAATTTCAAAGTTAACGCAACAATGCGTACCAAGGTTGTTACGCCATGAGTTAAACACTTCTAATGTTCTGAACTTTTACGGAATGAAAGATGTACGTCTTCAGATTCTAGAAGCAAAAAAAACTCGAGAGGTGATTAAAGTTAATGCAAACAGGTTATCAGAAGTGTAACGTTCGTACAACGATGTCTCCAAATTGAACACAATTGTTGGAAATGGAATTTTTTCGGAATCAACCGAAATAAAAAATATTTTTTCGGTGACTGGCAAAAACTCTGAGACAAAAAAAAAATTACCATGAAAAAGTTACTCAAAAATCTGTCGTTCAGAGACGACTTTAAACTGTTGATCCTCACCACTCATATATAAAAATTAACATTAATTAACTACAATTGGGAACACTTTAGGCTATAATTTGCGTATAGTAGAATACCTGCAGCAAAACCCATTTTCCCACAATATCGATCATCCTACTCAAACAATCTGAAACATTTTTTGTCAAAGTTATTTAATTTTCAAAAGAACTACCGAATTCCCAGAGCAGCTGTTCCACTCAGGAATGTGTGGAGTACAATTTTAAAGCAATCGAATAGATGTCTTCCATTCTGTGATATCGTATATTTGGGTAATTTCTTTCTTGACTATTTTCTTTTAACCACTTAACATTGCTTTGTTAACTTTAACATTAGCTCTGGTTTTTGGTTTTTGTTGGTTAAATTTGAATTTATCTTCCTTCATACACATCAGATTTTTCTAAAAGTTAATTGATTGGTAGCAGAGATCAGCATTGAGTATTCAAAAGGATAAGTAGTTATACTCATACGCATTCATACTTATTTTAATATCATTTTCATTCTACTCATATTCAAAGTTTGAAATACACATCGTACTCATACTTAACAATACACACGATGTTGTTGATTTCTTCGACTCTCCATGACTCAACATATACATACGAAGCACAAAATAAGTATGATTCGAGTATGAACACTACATTATTCGAGTCATTCGAATCATGTATAAGTATTATAAGTACATGCATATATAATTGGTCATTACAACGCTTCAGTTTGGATTATTGACCTACTTTCTTTATACATGAGAAGCTGGACCCACAGTTTAAAGTCGACTCCGAATGACAGATTGTTTTTTTTTTTGAAAAACTTTCCATGGCAAGTTTTTTTTTACTATCAGAGTTTTTGCCTGAGATCTGCTGATAGGAAACCGCCGAAGAAATAATTTTTGTATTTTGTTTTGATATCTGGCCTGCGGCTCGAACACTGGGTTTTCTAATAAGCCAAAGCACTACCTACTAGACTACGGCGATTATAAGTAATTTTCTAAATTTATGAATCTGAATGAGTAGCCGTATGAATCAAACATACTCATACTCATTACAACCTGTGCTTATAAATCAAAGCTATACTGAGTACGAATGAATCAGAGGACATAGTTGAATTTCAATACTGTTGACTCACTTATACACAAAATTTCATGAGTACTTATGAGTAGCGAAAAAACGATTCACTGCTGGTACTATGCAATTTAAAATTTTTATTCAATCAGCCTAGTCAAACCGATTTGTTTAAAACTTCGTTCGTAGGCTAATTGCCTACAGGCCATCGGTACAAAAAAGACATAGAAAGTTTGAAGTCATAAATGGACAGTAAGATTAAAAGATAACACAATAACCGCCCAAATGAAAGGAATTCCAGAAAAAGGGACTAAAGGTCAATAGAAGTTTAACAATATTTTCTTTCATTTAATCGATTGAATTAGTTTTACCGTGTTATGTTTTATTTTTATATAGAAAAATGTATCACCAAGTTTTTTCAAGCAAAGTTCCTATTTCAAAAAAAAAAATTTTTTTCTTCGCTTATGATGACATTTCTTAATTAAATGTTTTTTTTATGTGATCAAATTTATTTTATTAATATTTTTTATTTATTTATTTACATTTAAATATTTTATTATAATTTTAATGAAATTTATTTAATTTTCCTTTCATTTTTCATTTGTTTTAGATGGTTACGTATCCTAAATAATGTAAAAATCGATAAAAATTTACAAAAAAAAAAATACAAAAAAAAAGAATACAAATCTTAATTATTTGCTTGTTATTGTTAAATAATGCGGAATATTCGCTTTTGACACTTTCAAGAAATAGGGGAAAAACGTTGAAAGAAAAACAAAAAGAAAAACCAAAAAACATCAAGAAAAAGGTGGATCGAAAAAAGGAAATTTCGTAAGACATATTGAGTAGGTATGGGGCACAAAAGGAAAAGTTGAATGCATTTTCAAATAGTTTTTCAAATATAATATGAATGGACCCCGAAAAAAACCGAAATAAAACAAAAAAAAAGGAAACAAAGAGGCAACAACGACTACGTTGACAAGACAACGGTACGATGGTGGCGGCAATAACCAACGGCGTCAAGCAAACACCACAACTGTAAATAGCCCATCATTATAGGAACCTTCTCTTCGCCAACAAATTGACCGTCATTTGAAAGTTTTTTTTTTTTGAAAATTTTCTTTTATCATAACACAGACAGACAGACAGACGGACAGACAGAAAAATGATGATACACAACGGATACGTCAAATTTTACAAGTACGTTGGGTAGACTTAGTTTTTTCTTTTATTTTTTTTTGGTTTTTGGTTTTTCTCTTGGCATTATAAGGACCGTTGATTCGTAAAGATAATAATAGATAGGAATAATGATGAGGATGATGACGATGATGGCTTATTTAAATTGATAATTGTATATACCATATAGAAATGATTGTTGTGAACTGTAAATAAATTTAAGTAATGTTAATAAGTTTCATTTTTTTTTTTTTATTTCAACACTTCTTTTTTGATTGTATTTTATTTTGTAAAATTTTACTTGGCAACAACAACAACAATAATAAATAAATTACTTTTATTAATTGAATTAAATTAAATTTCTTTTCATTTTATTTTTTTGCAAAAAAAAACCTTTTTTTTTGTTTTCTTATATTTTTAATAATTGATTTATTTTTTAATAAACACAACACACTCTTTCAACACCTTCACCTACACTCTTTCACTTTGAATTTTTTTATTTTTTTGTTAATTTAAATTAAATTTTTTTTTTAATTTCTTTTAAAGGTTTTTAAAATATTTTCTTAAATTTCCTTTTTTTTCAATTTCAATTCCTTTCCAATATTTTCATTAAACTATGAAACTTATTTTCAACAATTTGTTTTTTTTTTTTAAAATTTTTTTCTCCTTTTTTTCTTTGATTTTCTGTAGAAAAAAATTTTCTTTTTTTTCTGTTCACTCGCGTCCCCTTAAGCAACGTTCAGTTTCATGTTTTAACCCACTAACGACGTTTGCTCAACTGAATTTTATATCGCAATCGTAAGACTCTCATCCACATAATGTTACCATCAATGTTGGCTATGGCAGCAGCTATTGGCAACGAGAAAAAAACAAAAACCAGACCAAATACGAAAGAAAAAAAAATGAATGCTAATGTAACGAATGCAATTTACCATCAATAGAAATCGACTTAAGGGATGTACTACATACATATGTACTTGGTTTTAAATTAACGGAAAATATTTTTCAAAAAAAAGCTGTTTAATAGAGGGTGTAGCAAAAAGAAGTCCATTATTCCATATTTCCATTTTCCTTCATTATGCAGAGGGTAGAGAGAAAGTGGTGACTTTGTTCACTTCTACACACACACACATACATAATTGGTCATTACAACCCTTCAGTCAGTGTGATACATGAGTGGCGGAACCTAAAGTTTAAAGTCGACTCCGAACGACAGATTTTTGAGTAACTTTTCATGCCAATTTTATTTACTCCCAGAATTTTGCCAGAAATCTGGTGAGCCTCTTCTCGGCTACTGTTTTATAAATGGACTCATTACATACATACATAATTGATCATTACAACCCATCAGTTAGGATTACGACCTAGCTTCTCACACCACTTATGTTGTGTGCGTTAATTTTATATACGAGTGGTGGGATCTACTGTTTAAAGTCAGCTCCGAACGACAGATTTTTGAGAAGCTTTTCATGGCAATTTTCTTTACTTTCAGAGTTTTTGCCAAAAAGTCAGCTGAGAGGAAGTCGCCAAAGAAATATTTTTTTCATATTTTCATATTTGAACCGAGACCTCTCGTCTAATAATCCAACACACTACTTACTAGACAACGGCGACTTCTGCTCACACATTGAACTATTACACGAAACGATATCAGCACCTCAGGGCAAATAAAGCATGACAGGTTTTCTCTGAATCAAACAGAAAACAAGCCTTAAAGTTTGACAAATTCAAGGATCATTTTGATATCTTGTAATAAAAGCTCTCTTAAACTGTTCAGATAGAATCCACAAAATAAACTTTGTTCTTCCTCAACCGATCTACAACTCCTGTAGATGAAATTTACGAGTAATCAAAGTCCCTTATATGCCTAGCCATTGCGCCGAGAATGTCTCCCCATTCTCTTCTCCCCATTCGTCATTTATTTTTTCATATATGGAGGGAAACAATAAGCCACTGTGAATACAGTGAACCTTACCTAGTACGCACCCTATCCAATTCTACTGTAGACCAATAAGATTCCATCTCCAACTAAACAAAATATGGGAAAAAATATTTCTTCCGCGACTTCCTCTCTGCAGATTTTTCGCAAAAACTCTGAGAGTAAATAAAAATTGCCATGAAAAGCTGCTCAAATATCTGTCGTTCGGAATCGAGTATAAATTGTAGGTCCCACCACTTATGTATAAAAATTAACCCACACAACATAAGTGGTGTGAGAGATTGGGTCGTAATCCTGACTAATAACGTACATATGTTGAGAAGCATTTCTGGATGAATGGGGACATAAACAAACAAACTTGTTGAATTTGGGACAATACCAATCCACATGATATCTAGCACCGTTTCATGCATTCCGAAAAATTCAGTTTTGGCAAGGATTTTGAACTGTCAGCGTCTTCAGTCCATATTTCATTAAGAAAGACAATGATGTAGGCCATTACTATCAATGGCAATTGCTATAGCTTACATACATAGCTACAATTATAAATAAATTTTTTGGAATAATCTGGAAACCAAGGACATATGCTTTCAACAGGACAATATCATGTTGGATAATCTGCGTGAGAGATTTAAGGGCATGATCATATCACATGGTAGTTATGTGAACTAATTATCAAGATCGTAGAATCGTAGATCGTTAGACTTTTTCTTGTATGATTTTCTTAAATCACCTAACATATGCTATCATTCAAATACTTACTGATTTATGAGTTAGAGTCATGGAAAATTGGATATTCTCGATGCTCTATGCCTCGTGATTCGATTCTACTGTGGGTCAACGATATTATTTATATTCTATACGTAACGGCATCAATAGGTTTTTGGAACGAGTAAAAAATTTTAATAATGTTGTTACGTTTTTACAATTTTCAAAAACATTTAAAATATGTGTGCCACTGTTTATAACTTGTCGTCTACAAGTATAATTGCTTGTTTGCTATTTTTCTTTGCATACAACGGAGATCTTCAAACCGCGACTGTTCTCTTCACAAGCAACGCACGCGTCTTTACACAAGACTGACTGAATTCTTACTACTCGTCGTCTGCTTTGACTTGCCTTTTTATAGGCAAACGTAGACAGTCTGACGAAAATTCTTGAAGTAGAATGTTCGTTTAATGTAACAAGTTCATTGTATTTGTTTGTGTAGCTTTTGTTTATCGATTTAATGTTAAACGATGGTAGGTACACCGTTTACGTTTTCGTAACAATATCCTACACTCACATTTTGTTTTATTTTAAATTGAAACATAAAAAACGCTTAATGAAAGACACGATATAATTTTGAAAGTACTAAGAACCTTTAATAGGCTATTTTCATTATGGCCACCAGTTGGCTTTATTGGCTGTCGAATGTAAACGACCCCACATAAGGGTGTAGCGCATACTTAAGAAATTGGGAGAGTAATTCGTTAAAAGAGTTTAGCGCATGAGTATTATTTATTGAGGATTTATTTTTGTTGTTGTCGTTTTTTTTTATTGCAAAATTTAAAAAACTAAAATCATTTTGAAACAATAAAATAACGCATAGAAATGCAAGAAAAATTTTTATGCAAAATATTAACACACGAACAAATTAAAAGAGAAATAATTATAACAACAACAACAATAGCAATAGCTAAGACAAAATATCTTTAATTGAATTTAATACACAGAAAATGAAAACAAAATTGGAAATTTAAATGTGAATACAATGTTAAAGATTATTAATTAACAGGAAATCAAACAACAACAACTACAACAATGTTAATAAAAAAAATTAATAAAATTATTATTAATTGTTTAACAATTAAAAAACAATCAAAAAACATTTTTTAATTCATTTAAAAAAGAAAAACTCATTCAATAAGAAAAGAAACAAAACAAAAACAAAAATTCAAATCAAATCAATTGTAACATTTGTACACAAACAAATACAATTTACAGTTACGTTATGTTCGATTCGCTTTGCTCTCTATTCGGTTTTCGGCTCTCAATAACAATTAAACTATGAAAAAAGGAGAGCAGAGAAAGAAAAACAAACAAACAAAAAATACAACAACAACAGAATACAACAATATTAATAGAAGAAATAAAAATCACTGACACTGAACAAGGCCATTTTGCAAAAAGAGAACGCGAACACAGAAAACACGACACAAAACCCTTTTGTTTTTACCGTGTACACATGCAATGGTATTGGTACTCACCAACAAAAGAGTGTACGTATGCATGTATAGATGGTTTATTGTAAACAACAACACAAGAGTTACTCTTGCATGCATTTACTAATTAATGGTTGACTCTTTTGAATTGTTTGTTGTTGTTTCTTCCTAGAAAAGAATAACACACTGGCACAGAGCGTAAAATACACAAACAAATGTACAAGAAAACCAAAACAAACGTATAATAAACCACAAATAAATTACATTTATTCATAAAAACGCACACACGCACACATACATTAAAGCATAAATCATTTTGTATGCACTCAGTTGACATGTGCATTATGGCATCACCCCTATTACCTACTGTTGAAATTGAAAACACAACAATTTCACGTTCATTTATGAACTGCCCAATGAACATTTTTTTTTTTTCAGTATTAAAGAAGACGTTGTTAATAGGTGATGAATGTTTTTAATATGAAATACTGTTAAAATTAGTCACTAGCTTTATGCCTTAAAACAGACTACAAATAATGTGTCGTATATACAAATCTAGAACTCATGTTGTAAGATCAGTAGGCAAGCTAATGATCACGTTTTATCAGCCACATAACTATTTGAAACTACAGTCGAACTTCTATAATTTGAACTTCTATAACATGAAGTTTCTATAAGTAGAAGTTTTTTCTGGGTATTAGTGATTCAACTTATAGATGTTTGACTGTATTTAACAAGAGACTAATTGTTCAATGAAGATCTACACTGAGCGCCATAAGTGAGTCAACACCCACTATAATTAAAAATTTTCTATAATTAAAATATATTTGTAGCATGAAAATAATTTTGTTTTTGTTTTAACATTTTATAAGTGATAAATAAACGCTTTTATTTTTATAAATTTATTTGACTATTCTGATTTAATTTTCTCGCTATCCTAAGAAAATGAATTATATCAGTGGTGTTTACTTATTTTTGGCGCTTAGTGAAGTATGCCAGTGTGCCACCTGTATTAAAGCAAAAGACGTTGCCCAAATAGCCATCAGTAAATCGATATTGAAACTCAACGAAGTCAAATCATAATAAATCAATTCATTATGAGCTATGATTTGATTAAATACGAGAAAATTAATGAAAAACAAAATGTTAACACATATCAGTTAATCTCCACAAAATTTTCAGTTGTCCTCAAACAAAGTTATTTGGAGTATTTCATAAGATTTAAGAGAATTATCCATTTTTAGTAGCTACACATCAGTGAAGCAATACGATTATTTGAATGAAAAACGTTTACTAAGTTACACTTTTTTAGGGACTATCACAAAGGACCTCAACGTTCATATTTTTTATTGATTTTTTATTATAAGCAGGTGATTGATCTTATAGAGCAGGCTTTAAAATAGTGGATTGACTAATTGTGATAACCTGGAAGCAAGTTTGTTAACTTATATTACATTATTGCATTGGGTGTAGTAATTAGAAAAATCCCTTATTGAAACCTGTTCTTTCTTAAAAGGAGGCGCTTTCTAACCTTTTATCCTAAAAGCAATGACATACTACCGATTCAAGACTTATTTAAGAACTTTCAATGTATGTTAAAGACAAAAAAAAAATGATCTTTGAATAATTAAAACCGTTACACTTCTTAAAACTTATAATCCTTACATTAGAAATCATTAGCTTCATTTATTAAATACAAATACCGTCTAATTATTTCCTTTCAATTTAAATGCCACATAAATTGTTCACTTGGTTTGCATATAACGCACACACAAGCAAACACTCTCACCTTTCGATTATGAAAATAAAATAAAACCAACACCAACGCAAACATGATGAATTACATTGAAAATTTTTTTATTTTCTTTTATAAATTTTATTTTCATTTTCAAATTTATTGTTTATTTTGTTTTCGTGTCCCATTGACATAATGCCATCAATTTGCGCATGTTGGTAATATACCAACAACAACAACAACCACACAACGAAGTATAAAATTGAACAAGTTTAACACACACATACAGCCACGGACAGAAATCCCAAAACAGCTGATTTGTTATTTTCAGAAAAGCAAAACACATACGATAAAACCAAAGAGAAACATTACGTTATTAAACTTAAAGAGAGTGTATAAAAGAGAAATAATGGTAATTCAAAGAGCTTTTATAGAGTGACCAGATTTTCACTTTAAACGAAATAGTTGTTGTTTGTCTCTCATGATCAGACGTCAGCACAAAGAGACCACGATAAAAATGTGACTGTATTTGTGAGAAGCATATGTATAAAAAGGAAAATTGTTAGTAATATTTTCATGTGTAGTCTAATAATGTGCTTATGTACAGCGCCAAATCCCTAAAGACTGCGAATTTAAAAATGGAGATCATTTCTCATTGTTGTTAGTGAATCTCATTAGAAAATAGTGAATCCTACTGTAATTTTTCTTTGGGTGTAAAATGAATATACAAAAAACATTTAAAAAAAAGCGACGAGAACCTGCTTCATTGAACGGTGACAAGCAACTGAATGCATTTTTACACTCTTTTTAGCGGACATTGTTGATATTCTTGCCCTATGTGTGTAAAAAGCCGAAGATCATCTTCCCCTGAGGGACATTGCTCCTAATGATGGACTGACTGGATATAGTATTACCTTGGCGCCATGGATATTCTGCTTAGCCATAGATTTTGCTCAATACTTTTGCTTCACATACGATAAAGTACGGAAAAAATAATTTCTTCAACAAATATCACGGAAAGCAACACTGAGGGCCATTATTACAACTTGCCATTAACTAAAGGGAGGATTTTAACAGACAGATAAATTGGTTTTTGTTATTATAAATTGACAAAAGGTTTCTACTGTGCTTCAAACTCAAGATCATCCTACCGGTAATTTTTGTATTTATTTTAATTTGTTTAATTGAGCAGTGTTATCGACATTGCATTTTTGCATTGCAGTTTTTCTGTAAGTTGTAATAACAAAAATAAATTAAAGGTAACTTTACAATTCCCGTTAGTTAAAGGTACCTTTAACTAAACTCAAGTTAACAGCATGTTGTAATAATGGCCCTGAGTGTTGCATTACCGAATAGATTATCAAGAGAAGTTAATCTTTTTTAAGAGAAACTGTAATAAAGAGTCAAAAGCATAAGCTTTTCTCTTTTAGTAATGTGCGTGTAAAAGCAAAAAGCTTTTTATTGTTGTTAATTGTTTCATTAATTATTGTTGTATTAGGTCGACAACTAGACGTGTGTTGTTGTAATTTATTAAAGCAATTTCTCAATACCGGTGATTGCCTGATGGTAACAATGATGATGACAGTAATGATGATGATGATATTGATTGAATTGTAGTCATTGTTCTCTCGTCATTATTATTTTATTATTGTTTTTGTTTTTTTTTTGTTTTTTTTGTTGTTGAAAGAGTTCAAAATTACCCAAATTTACATGTTACAGTTACATACATACGTACGTTCGTGTAGTTAAAACGTGACCCACACACACACACACAAATAATGCTAAATACAATAGTTATTGCATCAAAAAGATAATAGAAACAGGTTCTCTTACGTTTGAGTTTAGTTTTCGATATTTTTTTTAACATTTTAATCGATCAAAGAGGCAGGGTTTACTTCGAATCGATTGATTCGATAATTAACAAGCAATTCGTAAAATTAAAATCTTTTTCAATCAATAAAGCTGCGCGGGGAAGTACTACGCTGAAAGTATAGAGAATAAATTGGCAACGCATTAAACGCTAAAGTGAATTCGCCTTCTGGGTTGGACATTTAGCCTTTCTTTGGAACACTTCTTTGTCTGTGTAGAACCAAGTAGTTGAAGTAAATAATCGAAAATTGGATACTTCATGGCGTTATTGGAGAGATTGTAGAAACCATAGTAGGTAATCTATTAGGATCTGGATTGGTTTTTTTAGACTACATTGTTCTCTGAAGGCAGGAATCAGCTTGAAGGACTTTGGCAGCCCCTACTTTTTACACACTCTGTGGTAATATGTGAGCAAGTCTGGAAACTGTTAATCATATTCTATACCTCTGTCTTGGTTTGCAAAGGTGAAGACTCAAAACTCATTGTTGCAGTTTCTTTAAACTCTATTTTAAGCGAGAATAGTGGGTACATTTTATGTGATTGATATTTGAAACAATCAGTCTGTCTTCGAACGTCAATTAGCATTTAAAAACTCTGCCATCTATACTCCAAATTCACCGACAATGCAACCGCTTCATCTGTATTGGAGAATAGTAGTCGCCGTAGTAGGCAGTGTGTTAGCAAAAAAATATTTCTTAGGCTACTTTCTGACTGAGAAACATATTGCCATAAAAAGTTTTCAAAAATCTGTCGTTCGGGGTCTATACTATACTATAGCTTCCGCCACTTAACAAATAAAATTAACACACATAGCATAAGTGATATGAGAAGCTAGGTCGTAATTCTGACTGAAGAATTCCAATGACCAATTATGTATTGTTACGTTTTTAACTTTTAAAAACACATTTGCGCAATTCTGTGTGCCACTGTTCACAGCCTTATGTAAACAACAACAATTGCTTTGTTTGTTATTCTTCTTAGTTACATAAACAATAACAATTATTAGGTAATTGTTCAACAGATATTTTCACCCACGATTACTCTCTTCAAGCACTCCGCGTCTTCACACAAAGCTGACTGAAGTTTTACTAATTTCGTCAACGGCTTTTTCTTGCCTTTTATATAGGAAAGTTAACAGTCTGATGAATGTTCTTGAAGACGAATATTCATCTATATATTGTTACGTTTTTACCTTTTTAAAAACGTTTAGAATATGAGTTCGTTGATTGCAAACCAAATAAAAACAAATATGCGTTTAGTTTCAAGTAAACTCTTTATTGTACGCACTATCTTATGTGCCACTGTTTCCAACTTACATAACAATAACTGCTTGTTAGTTATATTACTTCTCTGCTCACAACCTTTTTGTAAGCAACAACACTTCTTGCTCGCATAAGCACTAACAACTCTTCGGTAGACTTTACTTCGCATGCAACTTGTCTTCACACAAGACTGACTGAATTACAACTGATTGATTGCCTGCTTTGTCTTGGCCTTTTATATAGGCAGGAGTTCAGTCTGATAATGGTCCCCGAATTGGAACGTTCGGGGTTTCGACTTCTCGAGAATTCTTTTTCGACTACATTGTTTGTTTTTGCGTGTGCTTTCTTTTTCTCTCATACCGTACTTATATTGTTGTTGTTGGTATACTAGTTCGATATACAGTGGCGTGCAGAAGTGAGTGCATGTTCACAATACTGAGTTTCGTCATCCACAAAAACAAAACCATACAAGCAAATACAAAAAATTTATTTTATTCTTACCAAATAGCAGTAAAAAAACAATAATTAATGAAATGAATTCAATGAGTTTGAATGAAAAAACGAAAATAACCCTCATTAACTCAATTTTGCACTTTTCAAGAAAATTCAAGAAACTAACCAAATATAATCAATATTTGGTTCATAGACCCTTATTAGAAATAGCTTGATTTACGCGGTTTGAGATGCTTTCTACCAAATGAACAATAACATCTTTTGGAATTCGATTCCATTTCTCATTTCTACGATCACGAAGTTTGAAAATGTTTGTTGAGACTGTTTCGTACTGTCTGAGCCGTATTTTCACGAATGGCCAAAGATTTTCAATCGAATTGAGGTTGAGACTTTGTGCTGACCATTCCATCAATTGAAAATTTTGTTTCCCACTCCATGTCTATACAATTTTCGCTGTGTGCTTCGGCTTAGTATCCTGTTGAAAAACAATTTCTTATTCGGAATAAGCACACTTGTCCATAAAATTCGAAAGATGCGTTTGCAGAATCTGTAGATAGTCTTTTTTCGCAAGATACCATCTACTAAATATAGAGGGCCAACATGCCCCCATATTAAGCATCGCCAAACCATTATATTTTCGCCGACATGTTTAACAGTTTGGTTTACATGGTATCTTTGAACGCGTTTCCCGGGTCTTCGATAGCAGTAATGCTTTCCATCTTACTGAAAGTGGTTACATTTGGACTCATCAGACTCAGATAACACGTTTCCAATCAGATGGAAAGCAGTACTACTAGCACAGATCGAGGGAACGTGTTCAAAGATTCCATGTGAAGCAAATAGTTAAACATAGCGGTGAAAATATAATGATTTGGGGATACTTAATATGGTGGCATGTTGGCCCTCTATATTTAGTAGATGGTATTATAATTTTTTTAATCATTTTCAAATATTTTCGCTTATTCACCCACCGATCATTGTATTATTAAAATTTTCTTCTTTTTTCTATTTTTTTTATTTTCATTTTGATTATTCACAAACATTTCTCAACAAAAATTAATGTGTTGTAGTCACCGACGATAAACATACAATGATTGAAGTATTGGTGAGGTGAAAAGGGGGGAAAGGGTGATTTCAAAAACAAATAGAGCGAAAAATCAGTCATTTGTCAAATAATTAAATCAGGCAATGATTTCGAGAATAAGAAGAAGAAGACTAAGATGTAAAAGCACACTCAATGAAATATAATATCAGCCCATAATTATTAGTTAAACATGTGGATAATTTTTTATTATTATAGAAGCAGCAACAACAACAACGTATACATTTGATACACTGTATCAAATTATTAATTCTTATTTCAAAATGTCGTAAACATCGTCGATGTCGTTGTCGTTGTGGTTATTTGTAACACAGGAAATACTTCTTTGTTTTTTGTTTTGTTGTTGTATTTTATATTCTTTCCTTTGCTTTTATTTCTAAACATTTCACAGCAAAAGTTTGTTTACAAACAACAGTAAGCCTATGTGTATGTGTCAGTGTGTGTAAGTGTGAATATGTACTTAAGAAAAATTGATTTGAAAATGTTGCCAACTTTCAAAAAGAAATTAAATTCAAGAAACTAAGAAATACAAAACAGGCCAAACCGCCTGATTAAGTCCACTCTGGTATTTATTGAAAGAAGGCAAATATTCATTAACCCTTTTAGTACCAAGGAGCGCCATCGCGTTAGTAAAAAAAATATTTATTGCCCTAAAAGTATTGTGCATTCTGATCATTTAAAGTTGACACAGAAAAGAAGTGTTAAAATTTGAATAACGTAGGCCCTTTGCGGCTTTTTATAAGGCTTTTGATCACACACTGTACTCGTATGCTGTATGTATACTGCGCTAGATTAATACGTAGGACTTTATGGAAGATTTATTTGATAGCAAGCAGGTAAGAGAAATGTTTTATTTTACGAGTTGAAAAACTAATGGGGAAATGTGAAATCTAATACACAGCTTAGTCAGGTGGCAATACTTTACTTCAAATCTCTTTTTGGGTAGCGAGATTTTCTCTGAAAACAGATAGGCTGCGATTTAACCTCTAACGAACGTCGTTTCATCGTTCGTTCTTGTCTCTGAATGCCCAGGATTACTTAGGGAAATTTCGGATCATTCAAAGGTTCCGAAACATAGGGATAACGTTGAAAATTGTATTACTAATGAACTAGCCTTGTCCGGTACGATGGCGTACCTATTCTAATTACACACATACGTCATACATACATAATTGCTCATTACAACTCTTAAGTCAGGATTAAAACCTGGTTTCTCACAGCACTTACATTGTGTGTGTTAATTTTATACATTAATGGTGGGACTACAATGAAATATTTTAAAGAAACTTTTCATAGCAATTTTATTTTCCCCCAGAGCTTTGACAGAAATCAGCTGAGAGGAACTCGCCGAAGATATATATGTCCATATCTTCGTTTTGATGTCTGAACCGGAGGTTTGACTTTAAGCCTTTCCAATTGCCTCTGTTAATTTGGATATTATCCACTCTTATTAAAGGGAAACTCTACTTCGTAGGCAGTTGGAGTGTAGGCGTAATATTCCTAGCCTCTGCTGGAAGAAGACTGACGCACATTTGGCCTTAAGTGAATCACACAATAGCGATTGTTATGGGCCACCGTGTTTTTGGTAGACATGCCGAAAGACTTGGCGGTTCGGTAAATTACTTTTGCAGGAGCTGTAGGCCTGAGAAGGAGAAAGAGAATACCTTTCAGCTCATGAGTCAGTTCCCTGCTCATGTTACAAAGAGATAAAGGTTAATGTCCTCCCTTTTTCTGACATCCTTAACTGATACGTGATTTTATAGAGATTGCTTCAATAGTAGATATTTTGTAACCGAATTGGCGTTCTTTAGGTAATATTTGATCCCCGAGTAGAGATGATTGTAGTATTACGTTGGCCCTAAATGCGGTGACCCAAGCAGGATGTCTTCCTTTATAGGGGGGGACCGCATAGTTTAAGCTGAACCTATGAAACTATTCATCACCTTTAAACAAAAAGAATTCATATTAAAATCGTCTTATTCCTTTAAAATCAAAACGTCCACTTTAAACGCCATAAACTGTGTATAAAACGCTATAAGGCAACATTTTTTAAAAACATTAAAAAGAGTGTGTACAAAGTACTCACATCACCTTAATATAGTGAATATGAGAGAGGACCACTAAAGAGGAATGAGTGTGTGTGTGTGTGTGTATTAGTGTTAATTTTTTTGTTGTTGTTTTGTTTTGTTTACAATTACTTTTGTAAAACAACAACAACAAACAGTTGACCATATTTTGCATATTAATTTAGTGTTGAGTTGTTGGTTTTCTTGTTGTCGTTTCTTCTTGTTTTTTTTTATTGGCTGTTTTATATAAATTTTATTTACATAAATTTTCTTTGCTTATATGCATATGCATATGTATATATGTGTGTGTGTGTGTCAATTTGTTTACATAATTTAAAAGTGAATGAATAGAAATGAAATATTGGCTTGATGACTCATTTATACTCATTCTCTTTGATTCCGCATTCATTTCTTGGACTCAGTGAGTTTGTTGGTTGACTGCTCTGTTACTCAAATGTAATCTTAAATGGGACTCAATTCAACTCAGCAACAGCAACAACAACAGCAAACAAAATTAAATTCATAAGACATGATGATCTTTGGAACACGTTTTCTTAAGTAATTGTGTGTTGTGTGCTGTGTGCGTATATAGAAATATCGAAATAATATTCGTAATGTTTTAATTTCATTTCGATTTTAATTTAATTTCATTTTTTTATTTTAATTATTGTAACCGGTACAGATGTACTCAAGTTTATAAATAAATTTTAACCCTTTTAGTGCCATACATATTTTACCAATATATGCGAGAAATGCCAATAAAAAATGCATTTTTAGAGATAATTTATATGAACAACAGAAATATTCACCATTTCCGTTACAATACTCCAATCTTCATAATTTTTTCAACGTTCTCAACAAATAAATTTAATTTCATTTTAAAATAGAAATAAAAAAAAACTTTTTTTAATTTAAATTACAAAACATACGCACCAAAAGTGAATTGTCAAAAGGAGCACTATCGCGACTGGCATTTTTCGGAACTAACGATAGGAGCTCGACAGCGCTCCGTGCCACTAAAAGGGTTAAAGTTAAAAATAAATTTATGAGTTTGAAATATTTGTTTTTATTTACCAGGGCATACCATGGTTTAATTTCATTTTATTGTTAAACGCTTAATTAAAACTTGATATTTTGTTTTGTGTGAGAAAGTTGTGATTGGTCAAGCCCGACTTAACCTCTAAAAACAACCTCATAGACATTTCTTTTTGGTAATTACGTAGTCTAGTAGGCAGTGTGTTGGCTTATCAAAACGAAAATATGAAAATATTTCTCCGGCGACTTCCTCTCAGCAGATATCTGGCAAAAACTTGGAGAGTAAATAAACCTTTCATGAAAAAGTTTCTCAAAAAAATCTGTAGTTCGGACTATATATTTGAACTGTAGGTCCCAGCACTCATGTATAAAAGTAACGCACACAACCTACGTGGTGTGAGAAGCTAGACCGTAATCCTAACTGCAGGGTTATAATGTCCAATTATGTATGTAAGTGTATTGCATTCCATCTCTCTTTCAAAATGTCAAATGTTGAAGAAAAACAAAATTAACACTAACAATGCTTTAATACCTCACCTCTCATATCTCTCTGCCTCACTCCCTCTTTGGCTGTGGTATCTGATTTATATCTCTAACTTTAATATTTTGTTGTATTTATTGCTCATTTGTTAGCTTTTGTTTTATTTTTTCTATATTTTTTTTTTTTTTTTGACCGAAAGAACCCATTAAAAGTAAATTTAATATTTATTTGTTTCCCGTTTTTTCTGTTCTGTTTTACACATTTAATGTGATTGATTTGTAGGTTGTTGCTCTTACTATTGCTGTAGTTATAGTTTATGGATTTATTTGTCAAATTAACTAGTATTTTACACTCAAAAAATTCAAATCGTTAAAAACCCCAATAAAAATATATAAAAAATTTTATAAAATCGAATGCGTTCAATATCTAGATTTATTTCAAGGAACGTAACACCCGATTTAAACTGTAAAGTTCGGCGTTGAAATATAAAATCAAAGAGTGATTCCTAATGCTTAATATCAAATTGAACACGTCAATGAACATTTGGTAAAAGAAATTGTATCTGATTTGTTCATACGTGACATTAAATTACAGGATTTCAACATGATCCTTGTAGGAAGTCAAGTTGAGAATGATTCAAGCGGCGAAACTCGACTCCAGATTAGAATTATATTAAGGAATGCTTCAGACACCCATTCAGCGAACACAGGTCATTGCCTTTGGTCGCCATATGCATCCATACATACATAATTGCTCATTACAAGATTTCAGTCAGGATTACGACATAGCTTCCCACATTACTTATGTTGTGTGTGTTAATTTTAGCTATGAGTGGCGGAATGTATCTTTTAATATCGACTCCTAATGACAAATTTTTGTGAAACTTTTCATGGCAATTTAATTGACTCTCAGAGTTTTTAGCAGAAATTTGCTGACTGGAAGTCGACAAAGGAATATTTTTTTATATTTCGTTTTGTAGCATATGTCTGACTTGGGGTATGGATCAGAGATCAGCAATGAATCGTTTTTTCGCTACTCATAAGTACTCATTAAATTTTGTGTATGAGTGAGTCAATAGTATTCAAGAATGTACTCTGATTCACTCTTACCCAATACAACAGTGATTTATAAGTACAGATTGTAATGAGTATGAGATTCAGATTCATAAATTCAGAAAAGTACTTATAATACTTATAAATGATTCGAATGACTCCAATATTGTGGTGTTCATACTCGAATCATACTTATTTTGTGCTTCGTGTATATGTTGAAATTATGGAGAGTCGCAATCAACTACATTGTGAGTATTGTTAAGTATGAGAATGATGAGTATTTCAAACTTTGAATATGAGTAGTATGAGTATTAATATTAAAATAAATATGACGTTTCTGAAATTATAAGTATAACTCGAATCTACTCATCGTTTTGAGTACTTATTGCTGGTTTCTGGTATGAACCGTAGCCTCTTGTCTAAACAACGTGAATCAATGACAACTGATTTGATAGATGTAGCTTTAACAAGATGACTGCTATCAACTGTCAAATTTCAGCCCTTGTTGGAAAACTGATGGGTAAAGTGTATCGATCTGTAATTTGTTACGCTGCCCTTGTTAGACTGCATAATTTTGATAGCGCTCTCGTATTTATCGATTAGGAGCGATACATCATACTACGTGTATTTACGAATAGATCCCTGGTAGTTTCTAATTTTAAAACATTTTTTTTTTTTTTTGTATCAATTAGAAAAGGTAAAGGCGAAAATTTTGACAACGATGACCTACGCGTGAACCAAAATTATAATTAAATAAATTTTCTACTACGTTTTAATTTTGTTTTTCTTCTCCGGCTATTTATAGAATGACTCTACGTATAGTTCAGAGTGTTCAGAGTGTAAAGTAGCAAACATACGCTGGGAATACTATTTCATTAAAAAAAAAATCCTCCAAACACTAAACAATCATGACCTAAAAACAACATGAATCCAATGGAAATTAATAAAAAAATAAATTAGAATGAGAGAATAAAACTATAAAACTATGTAATGAGTTCAAAGTTAATGGCAAAATATAACAACAATAACAACAAAAATGAAATAAAAAGAATTACATTTAAATGTTAAGAGTGTTAAAATTACAATAAAAACATAAAAACAAAAATTGAAAAGGAGAATAAAATCTCATCTAACATAACAAACATAGCTTAGGTGGCTATTATTATTTTCTTTGTGTATGAGAATATGTTGTGCCAGTGTATACAATCTCATTTGTTTTATTTTATTTCATTTCATTAAATTTTATTTGATTTCTTTTTATTTTTATTATATGTTTTATTTAATAAATAAAAAAAAATAAAAAGATTAACAAAAAATGCTCATAAAAAGTCACTTTTGGTTTGGTTATAAGGCCGGCAAATTCAAGTTTCATAGTGCCGCCATTATTAGCATTTACGTTTTAAATTATGATTGAAATGAAAATCTAAACTTTGGCGGTTTACAGCTGACTGAATGGGGTATGGTTAGTGAGCTCCCAATTAATCAAATAAAAGGCTTGATTTAGGTCAAGGTCGATAACAAAATCAAAAAAGAAAAAAAGAGGAGTACAATAAAAGCATTAATTGTTACAATACGATTGAAAACGTATCCACCTTCGCTATATACATATATTGTACATACTCATGTCACGTTTTTAATGTTATCTTTTAATTTTTGTCTTTCAATTTATAAATCTACAGTCGAACTTCTATAAATTGAATCACCATTATCCAGAAAAAAACTTCAACTTATGGAAACTTCAAGTTAAAAAAGCAAAACCTGATAAAATGTCTCTCCAAGATGCTATTGCTGTGCTTCAACTTATAGAAAATTCAAGTAATAGAAGTTTAAATTATAGAAGTTCCACTGTATATAAAAAAGCGATTGAATACAACTTTATATTTAAGATTTAGTAGAAATTAAATTCACTATTTTATCAAAATATCGAAAGTTTTATTAAGAACCCCTTTTGCATAAGCAGTTTAATTTAACCTTAACATAACTCTTTGGGTCATTGCAAGCCTTTAGTACAGACTAACAGCCAGGTTCTCACACCACCATATTGTGTGTATTAATTTTATCTATGGAAGTGATCTACAGTTAATCGTCAACTGCAATTAACAGATTTTTTCGAGAATGTTTTCATGGCAATTTTATTTTGCTTAAGGAGTTTTTACCAGAAGAATGCCGAAATATTTTGTTCGATTTCGTTTTGTTACAGAGGTCTGAGATGGGGTTTAAACTATTGTCTTATGTCTAAAAAGCCAACATAGTACTTATAAAAATACATGGACTTCTTTATCTTAGGTTTGTAGAAGAAAAGGAAAATAAGAATGAACATAAGCTCTAACTAAGAGCTTTGTTTTTCACTTATGTGAGAGAGGAGCAATATGTCCCAGCATTTTTAAATTTGCTGACTCCCTGGACTTTTAAATTCACTGGGTCTTAACTGAAAAGACAATACTGCTTCTGTCAAAAGACATATCTCAGTGAAATCTTATTATGATTTAAACAATCAGTGCCATCCAGCTTGAGACTGTCAGTCATTGTTAGAATATTTTCGCATGATTTAAGAGGAAAATGTTCTTTGTTGCGGAAAACAGCCACCACTAAACGAAAGTTACGCTTAATAAGGACAATCGAAACTCTGAAATGGTGAAAAAGGACTTTACAAAGGCCATTGTTGCCTTATAGGCAAGGAATACACCAAAGTTTTTGAGTAGATAGTTATGATTTCTATAACCTATACATATATAGTATAAGCATTCCATATGGGCCAGTGGTTTCAATCTCGAATATGTATGAGAAAGCATGCCACAGTACGCAATCGTCATGTAATATTGAAGATGGAGGAATTTTTGATCGTTTCTTAGGTTAGGTAAGGTAAGGTAGATTGGCGTATCACACTCTTACAAAAAAAGAGGTCTCACTAAGGCCTCCATTTACTCATATTGCAATGAATTTAACCTGGGTATCAAACTTTCCCTAGTGGAAACCAATCCGTTTGTAAAGTAAATCTTTGCAGCAATCTTTATAAAATCTTTTATCGGTCAAAGAAGTAAAAAAATGGGAGAACAAAATCCTCTGTCTCTATACAACAAGAGTAAGGCACTGAACGACTCATGAGCTGAAAGGAAGTCTCTTCCTTATACTCATACTCACAGTTCCATGACAATGCGACTTAAGGACAGAAGCAAGTCGATAATATTCTTATTCATATGCGTCTAGCGCCGTGTAACAATATTTTATGTAACCTTTTGAAATTTTCTTAATCGTGGACAGGAAGAATTGTGGATTAGCAAGTGAGCAAACCTGAATTAAAACAGGAATTTTTTTTATAGCATATCGAATTCATAGAAGCCATATCTGCATTAACTTCCTAAAGGACAGCCAATTTATTATAAGGCGTAAACAAGGCTAGGATTATTAGTAAGCAGGACAACATAGTACACGAATCTGCCTACGTATGCCTCAAATAATCATACATACGTAATTGATCATTAGAACCCATCAGTCAGGATTATTGACCTAGTTTCTCACACCACTTATGTTGTGTGTGTTAATTTTATAGATGATTAGCGGGACCTACAGTTTAAAGTCGACTCCGAACGCCAAAGTTTTGAGAAACTTTTCATGGCAATTTTATTTACACTCAATGTTTCTGCCAGAAATCTGCTGAGAGGAAATCGCCAAAAAAATACTTTTTGTTTTTTGTTTTGATGTCTGGCCTGGGACTCGAACCCTGGCTTTTACGTCTAATAAGCCAACACACTACCTACTAGACCAGGGCGACCATGCATTTCGATAAAGCTGGCTTTGAAAGTAAACTTTTTTTTAATGTAATTTCTTTAAACTGTAGGTTCAGCTACTCATTTATAAAAGGAACACACATTAGTAAAAGAGTGAAACTAGGCCTTAGTCCTGACTAAAGGGTTGTGGTAACCAGTTAAGCCAGTTTAGGTATGTACTCCTGCACCGTGTACACCGTGATTCTATAATGTGCAATGAACAGTAAATTTAGGGCTACGGAATAGAAGCTGTGTAGCCATACTTATATTAGTAATTACTAAACATTGCCTCCTAGGCGACCTAGCTTCTCACACCACTTATGCTGTGTGCGTTAATTTTAAACATGAGTGGCGGGACCTACAGTTTAAAGTCAACTCCGGACGACAGATTTTTGAGGATCTTTTCATGGCAATTTTTACTCTCAGAGTCTTTGCCAGAACTCTGCTGAGAGGAAGTTGCCGAAGAAATATTTTATCGTTTTGATGTCTGACCTGGGATACGAACTCGGGCCTTTTGTCTAATAAGCCAACACACTACCCACTAGACCACGTCGATTTCTACCATTTAACAGTGGTATGTTAAAAGCAAATTCTGTCCTGTTAAAGCCAAATTTTACTCTGTTAACAATAAAAGCGGCGCTGTTAAAAGTGTGGGTTTGCATCTTAGGTTATTAAATTCGAATTTATCATTACACTCACAAACTAATAAAAGTAAGCAAATGTTTTTTTTTTTAATTAAAATGTTAAAATTGTAGTTTATATTGGCGCTATTAAATAATGCTGCACGTGGAGAATTTTTCAAATCACAGAATTTTTTTAAAACAAAAATTTAAAAAACAATTTTTTTTGTTTCAAATATTTTGCATTGATTTCGTTCAATTGAATTGATAGAATAGGCGTCTAAGGCACAACAAGGCTGGGGTTATACAATTACTTTTGCTTGTCAGATAAGCAACGAAAACAAGTCTCCATTGCATACAACTTTTACACGTTTAACCATTTTTCTTGGGCTCTAACGAACAACAACAAATCCAATATTACTTAGTAAGAGACTAGATTTTTTTTTTTTTTTTTGAGAATTATTTGTGTTTTCATTTTAATAAATTATTTTATTTATAAACAACAATTGCTTGTAATAAACAAAAAAAAAAAAAAATTGTAGAAAAACTTACGTGAATAATTAAAAGAAAAAATAAATATTCGAATCTTGTTAAAGGTAATTAATATGATTAAAATATTACAATAACAATAATAATAACAACAGCAACTAAAGATTTAGAAACATTAATTTCTTTATATATATATGTACATATACAATAATTATGTAAATTAGTTTGTTTATATACGCGGTCTGATTCAAAAGGTACGATGTTAAACGTACACAAAACTTAAAGAAATGTAAACAAACATTTCATTACTATGTACTTTAAAAGCAGTTCTTTATTTCGACTCGGAAATTGTTTACTGTTTCCATAACCTACTAAAACAACCCACGTTTCTTTTATTGCAATATGTAATTGAAATGACAACATGTATTGGCACGTAAATATTTAAATGAAGAACGAACTAGAAAACCGCGTAAGCTAACGTCGTATGACTCTGACATTCAGTTACAATAAGCTGGGGAAACTATTGAACGAAATGTTTATAAATAGTCTCCTCCGGCTATAAATCCCAGGTGTCTAGTTGTAAATGTTAGAATATTTTCTATTCTACTTTGATTTGTTTATCTACACTACTGTTTAAAGTTCAATATGATGGTTATTAAACGTAACGAAACTATCTTTCTCCCTAAAACGAATCTTTAAATAGCACACTCCACCGCAAGTGTTGTACTGTACTCCCTCCTCTCATATACAGACGTTTCACGAACATGTATTTACACTAGTTTTTAAACAAAATGCGACTTATTTAAAAGGGAGACGTTAATCTATGATCATGAATTTTTTATAACACGTCAGGGTTGCGAGAGATGGTATTCCGGACAGAAGGAAAGATTGTAAACAGATAGATTTAAAATGTAAGGGGCAAAGATAAGATATCGTTTCTACGAATTTATAAAATATGGATTTAATGATTACAATTGCACAATAAAAGAAATTGTTTTCTTTTATCAGCTGCTCATTTATTTAAATTTAAAAACGCATACATTTATTGCCTGAGATTTATCAATTTCATTACTACACGACCCTTTTACAGCAAAGATCAAACATTCCAGTTTAGAATACAAAATTGCATACGATTAAATACATTCATTTTCGATTTGGCAACTTCTAGAACCTTACTGTTTGTTTGTTTTGTTATTATATTTTCTATCAATTTAGATTATTTACGGTATTTTTTTTAATCAGTGTAATCAGCCTTATAACTTACCTCCCAATAAGATATCTGAATGGAGGATTATGTGGTCCTGATCACAGTTAGAAGCCTAAGAACATAAATTAAGAAGAATTCCACCCTTTTTATGTGGGTATATGAAGTTGTCGTAGTCTAGTATAGCTAGATATGGAAAAAGATTTCTAGGCTGACCTCCTTTCAGCAACCTCTTGGAAAAAACTCTGATAAACTTATGAAAACTCTGTCATTCGGAGTCGACTTTAAACTATAGGTTCGGCTGTTCATTTATAAAATCGACACACATATTATGGGTAGTAAGGGAGAGAAACTAGGCCTTAGTCCTGATTAAAGGGTTATAGTAACCAATTAACTCAGTATAGATATGTAATCCAGCAAATTCGGATTTAGCCATGATTCTATAATATGCTGTGAACAGTATATTTATGGTTGAAAACAATTGCCGGTGCATACGAGCGTTCTTATTGAAAATAAGTGGAAGCTATGTAGGTATACTTACATAAGTACAGTCGAACTTCTATAATTTGAACTTCTTTTACTTGAATTTTCTATAAGTTGAAGCACTGCAACAGCATCTTGGAGATAAATTCTATCAGGTTTTATCTCCTTTAATATTAAGTTTCTATAAGATGAAGTTTTTTTCAGGATACTAAATGTAGCCTCCTAGGAAGTTGCACATGCTATAATAAGTATTGCGACAGTTGTAAAGATGATCATGCACAAAAGATCGGAAACAAATCCTATGACATTGTCCTGCCTGCTTGCGCTGGAAGTCGCCGGTTAATAAGGGAATATACTTCTTTTAAGGATCTATCTGACAGCTCTGATGTGAAACTGGAACGATTGTTGGAATTTTTAAGAAGGACACAGATTTCTGTAGAGTTCTTGGGAACTCTTGGTAGCTTATCATCTTCTGCCCGATTTTTTCTACAAACGATTGAAAACATTTCCCTTTTTTGAGAAACTTTTCTTCTAGACTTGTCAGGATGGGCGGCTTGACATAATTTTTATTACTTTATTTACCTTATTATCTATGTTTCTTTTACTGATCTGGGGAGCATAGGGCCTCAACAATGCCTTATTGAGATCTATAAATCTATTCTCGCCTTTACTTCCATATTTTTTGATTCAATTCACAAAAGCTCTTTACATTTTTTAAGAACGAAGCTTGCCTTTTATAGAAAATTTTAAGTATTCTCGTTTCATGTCCTTAGTTCAAAACAACAAATTCTATAATCAAAATGTAAACTATACACGTATTCGTTATTACTTACATTAGGATGGATGTAGAGGTACCTTAGTATTGGAACCATACTCTCTATTTTTCTCCCTTACAAATTTATGCGGTATTCCCACAATTGTCCCTACCATACGGTGTTAAAAATGAAAATTCTACTTCAAGAATGTTCGTCAGACTGCTTACGTGGCCAAAGAGAAAGCAGGCAACCAGTAGTAAGAATTCAGTCAGCCTTGCGTGAAGTAGCGTTGCGTGGGAAGAGAACAGTCGTGGTTTGAAGATCTCTGTTGTGAGCAAAATAGCGAATGGTTGTGTGAAGAAGAATAACAAACAAGCAAATTATTGTTGGATACATTAAGTTGAAAATAGTGGCAATTAAAATTGTGCAAACAATAAAGAATTTAGTTAAAACTAAACAGCCAACTTAATTTTTATGTTGTTTGCAATCAATGAACTCATATTTTAAACGTTTTTAAAAATTGTAAAAACGTAACAATATGCACCCAGATCTTTCTGCTTGGGATGCAATAATGCTAACAGGTTCCAAGACTATTGTACGATAATTATATTCTCATCGTCACAGATTCTAGAGTCGGCTCAGACTGTGCATGTGTACTCTGGTCTACAGTGCACTGGCGAAGAACATGTTCAGGTTGTTTTTAGGCAGTCTAATGTATGACACACTGAATATAATTATAACAAAAGCAAAAAAAATATTTCGAAATTTTTTCTTACGCACTCCTTATATAAAAGTCCTATAGAAAGAAATACAAAATCTAAATTCATTGTATGTTTCGTACTCACCATTATGCATTTGCGGTTGAGTTTTTGTTCCCATTATTGTGTTTTAGTTTGGTGGTGTAGTAAAATGGCGGTGGTAGCTGCTCCTTTGGTTTTTGTTTTGTATCCTCAAGAAGAAAATAAAAACCAGGATAATTTTCTATTTTTTTTTTTGTTTTTTTGTTTTTTCACACGTTCACGTTAAGATGGCACACAAAAAGTTGTATGCTTAAGTATTACAAATAACAACAACAATAATAACAATAAAAATAAAATAATTTTGTATTTTGTAAATCGGTATAAAGATTCTAAAATATAACAGCCGGGGTGGTCTTTATGAAAATTTCAATTAAAAAAAAAAATTTTAAAAATATATTTCTGGTGTTTTAAGTGCACTTGTTGTTTAGAGTAATTTTTTTTAATAAATTTTACACACACACACAATGTTTGTTTGTTGTTGCAATTCTAAGTAAATATATCTGATGACTGCTTTTAAGATTGAATATTGTAATGAAAACAATTTATTTTTTTAATATAATTTAAATTATTGTTGTTGTTTGTAGTTACTTTGTCCTTACTTTACTCGTATTATACTTTAATTAACATTAGCATATTAACACTTATTATTTTAATTTTATTTCATTTATCAACTATAATTTAAATTTTTTTTTTTTGTTATATTTTTTCCAATAAATTTAGCACTTGTTTCGTTTTAAGGCGAAATTTTGTTTTCTATTATTCCGTTTTTTACTGCGTTTTTGTTTTTCTAAATTATTGCTTCACTTTAAATTAAAATCTTAAAAAAAAATCTGTCTTTAGACTTAATAGCCAACAGCTAATTCAGTTGTTAATAGATGTTACTACTAAAGCTCTGGCTGTAGTAATTGTCCCGGTGGTCTCGGTTTAAGTGGTGGTTCTCTTTTGCGTTTCAGACTAATCGTAATCGTAGTCTCATAATAATGACTTGTTTCAACATAATCCTCCATGTGGCATGTGTTTATAGAACGTGTATGATCTGAAATTAGAATTCAAAAAAAAAAAAAGTGGAACGATTACAACCAAACAAAAGAAAGTTATTTTCAAAAATTTCAATTAAATATTCATAAGAAAAAAGGCTTAAAAATTTTAATATTTAATAAAATTAATTAAGAATTCTTAACTCCTCTAAATTAATTTGTAAAAGTTTTTACCAAAAGAGGCGTAATTTTGTAATAATTTGAATAACAATTTAAACTTTTTAATAATTGGTAGGCTTTGTAACGCTTTTTGGAAGCATGTTATCCTTTTTAAATGTGAAATGATTTGATGAACAATTGTCAAAACGATTTTCAGAGAGTTCGTGGCATGGGTGACTGACCTATTTACATAATTTTCGTTAATTTTCTTCACTTCATTTAATTAAAGGCTTTACTTTAAGCCAAAAAAGAACCCTTTAAACGTACATTTTGTTGCCAAACGTTTGTTATAATATTAAATCAAGTTTAGGCCCTAGTTTCTCACACAGACCAAGTCTGCAAGCTTTCGTTTTAAAAGAACGATTGGCGGTATATACAATTTAAACTCGACCCCGAACAATAGAGTCGATAATGCTGCAAGCAAATTAGTTACCTTTAGTGCTTTTGCCATAAGATATCATATCTGCGAATTTAGTTCGTTTTTTGGTCGCTACGAGACCAAGTCAAAAGTAATTACTTTCTGGCAAAAATAATAAAACTATGTAAGCCTTGCGACATGTGCATTATTTTTTTGCCGCTTGAATTCTCGTATTTAAGAGGGTCCTTATGTATGTGTTCGGTTCACACAACTTTTTAATGACAAACCAACTAGAGTGACGTCATTTCACCTTTATCCAGATGCCAGTTATCTGAATTTTTAGTTCCATCATTCTTACGCTTTGCAGATATTACAATTATTGTTTCAATTAAGAATATAACCTAAGGGCAACTACTCACAGAAGATGAAAAACCTTTCCGATAATACAACTCACCGTTGACAACAAGTCATCGCTATGTGTTGACGTAGGGCATTTTTCAAAACTGTTTACTTTTTTTAACTGCCACCATTTGTTCCAGAATGAAGTCTTAAATCGAAATGCTGTCCTAATATGCATCAGTACGTTTGATTTACAAAACTAAACCACAAAATTAGAGAAAAAATTCCAGAAACGTATGACGTCTGTTTAATAGATTTTCTGATCTATAACTGTAACTGAAACCTTAACCCTTGTGCGTAAAACCGTAAAAAAAGATAAAATTTCCAAACATTGAAATGAATTTGAATGAAAAGTTGTTCAAAACTGTCGTTCGGATTCGATGTAAAACTATAGGTCCCGCCTCTAATAGATAAAATTAACGTAGAAAATGTAAGCAGTGAAAAAATGACTGACTGTAATCCGCAATTGGCTTATTAGACGAAAGGACCGGGTTCGAATCCCAGGTCAGACATCAAAACGAAAAATATTTCTTCGGCGACTTCCTCTCAGCAGATTTCTGGCAAAAACTCTGAGAGTAAAAATTGCCATGAAAAGCTTTTCAAAAATCTGTCGTTCGGAGTCGACTTTAAACTGTAGGTCCCGCCACTCATGTATAAAATTAACGCACACAACATAAGTGGTGTGAGAAGCTAGGTCGTAATCCTGACTGAAGGGTTGTAATGGCCAATTATGTATGTAATCCGCAATGAGCCAATAAGCCATGTAATATGTCAGAAAATATTAGGAAATATTTTCTTTATTTCTAAACGTTTTCTTCAACTGCAGACTCTCATCATTACAAATCTTTTGGAAGTGGAAAATAATCCGGAAAAACTAAAACTTCGTTGAAGTTTGAACTTTTCTGTCTGAATTATACCATTTCGACCTTTTCGTCGATGTCTTGTATTTTTTTGATCAATAATTTGCTTTTGTTTTCTCGATTACTTGCATTTTCTTTGTTCGTTAACTACCATTTTTTGGTTCGATAACTTGCATTTTTTGGTTGATAATTTGCTTTTGTTTGGACAATGACTTCCATTTTCTTTGGTCGTTGACTTGCATTTTGTTGGATCGTTACTTGCATTTTTTGGTTCGATGACTTCCGTTTAGTGGGTCGATAACATACATTTTTTGTGGGTATTATTTGAATTTTTTGGTGGGTGACTTACACTATGAACTCACCGTAATATAGCAGGTAGTTTGTTGGCTTACTAGACGTAAGGCCCGAGTTCAACTCCCACGTCAGACATCAAAACGAAAATATGAAAACTAAAAATATTTCTTGGGCAACTGTCTCTCAACTGCCAAAAAATCTGAGAGTAAATAAAATTGCCATGAAAAGCTTAAAAAATCTGTCGTCCGGAGTCGACTTTAAACTATAGGTCCCTCACTCATGTATAAAATTAACGCACATTAAATAAGTGATGTGAGAAGCTAGATCATAATCCAGAAGGGTTGTCGTAACCAATTATGTATGTATGACTTACACTATTTTATTCAATTCCTTGCACTTATTCGTTCGACGATAACTTGTATCTTTTGTTTAATCTTGCATTTCTTGGTCGATAACTTGCATTTTTTTGTAGTAATTTTTCAAAATTGTTGCGAACAGCAATATAAAACATGTGAATAGAAATTATATTTACCACCTGCATCTAAAACATTGATTATTCAGATATAAAATAAAAATTTTAAATTTTAAATCAATTTAAAGAATTCAAATGTATAGAATACCTAGACGAACACACAAAGGTTAAAAATATTCGCATTTATGACGTGGCTTAGGGAAAAAAATATTTTTTATTTTGTGTTCAGAATTTTTAAGTGCATATGTGTTGATGTCGTAAAGGAGAAAAGAAATTTTTTTCTGATATCGACAATCCAACATTCACTGATTGACCGCCAACTACGTGTACGTAAATCAATATTCATGGGAATTTGGAAGTGAGCAAAAAAAAATAGTGAGTGTGTGATAAAAATAAACTTTTCAAAATTATTACAATTATGGATAGAATGGAATGGAATGTACAATATGTAGGTAAGTACGTTAGTTGGTTTAATTTTTAATTTTAAATAATAATAGAGCGTGTTTTAATTGAAGGAGAAAAATTAAAATAAAAAAATTCTTGTAAAATTAATACAAGTAAACGAGGTCACTGTATTATACATACGTACGACAAGTTTTAAAAACTAGAGAAAACGAGGTGTTTTTTGAAAGATAATTATTGGATTAATACTTGCGATTAAAGATTTTAGAAGCTAAAAATTTCTTTAATACATGCAATGGCAATCCTAAAAAATAAGGCAACTTGCGATTCATCTTATCTTTCTTGTGGAAACGATCTAAATGACAGGAAAAATTTGGTCACCGTTTTATTACTCCGGACATTCTAGGTATTCAGGCAGAGCACGTTCATTCCTTTTCCACTATAAACAAGGCCAAGTGTGACTGTCTTTCACTTTATTGGTCATTACAACTCTTTATTCAGGATTACAATCTAGCTTATAACGCCACCCTTGTTGTGTGTGTTAACTTTAATCAAGAGTGCCAGGACCTATAGTTTAAAGTCAACAGATTTTTCTGGGGAATTTTTCACAACAATTTTATTCACTGGTATTTATGATGTCAGTCTGTAGATCAAACGCAGCATCGCTCATACCAACAGATGATACTATGGTCTCAATGGGATATTGAGTAACAGAGACCTCTCTCGAACGACAAAACTAATAATTCACAAGACTCTTATCCTTCCCGTGCTTCTATATGGTGCAGAAGTATAGACCCTACTAAGCACTGATGCAGCAACCTTAAAAATATTCGAGTGAAAATCCTACGTAAGATCTTCGGTCCAGTGCGAGTTGGCGTGATTTCCACATCCGATCCAACAGTGAGCTGTATGAGATCCTCAACAACATAGACTTTGTGCAACGTATTAGTATCCAGCGGCTGCGCTGGCTCGGCCATGTCGTTCGTATGGAGGAGG
The DNA here is from genome assembly GCA_014635995.1 of Sarcophaga peregrina. Lineage (NCBI taxonomy): Eukaryota > Metazoa > Arthropoda > Insecta > Diptera > Sarcophagidae > Sarcophaga > Sarcophaga peregrina. The sequence goes on along the minus strand of CM025790.1, from coordinate 39,609,105 downwards.
ATGCTCCTGCGGAAGTCGGCGTAGATGGCGACCTTGTATCCGTTGGAAGGAGGAAGGCTGGAAGGACATGTTGCGGCAGGCCGAAATCCATTAATCGTTTTGTTATGGCCAACTAAGTAAGTAAGCAAGTAATTTTATTTACTCTCAGAATTTTTAATAAAAGACTGCTAAGAGAAAGTAGCCGAAAAGAAATCTATTTTCATACTTCGTTCTGAGATGTCTTAACTGGGGTTTGAATCACGGGCTTGCGTCTAATAAGTCTACTAGACAACGGAGACTTCTCAGATATTTCTTGCTATTTACATATTTAACGAAGCTATTAATAGATTCTCAGATCTTAAGTAAGGTTGGTGAAGCATAGAAGTTATTATGGCCATTACATGCGGCGAATCACATTCGTAGCTGAGAGGGACGCTGCGTCTGTTAGGTCAAAGTGGCCTACTATTGAATTCTATCTGTTCTTGATAAACAGCTTTTCAGTCATTTGTGCACATCACTAGCTCGACATTTTCTGCCTTTTTCAACTAGCCTTTGCAATTTTTCACTTCAGGCTAGTTTGCCACTTGATTTAATTATTGTTTTTGAAAAAAGAAAAATTATATACTTTAAAGGGAGGCATTATATCTGATGTAAAATTATTGCAAAAGAATGCTAATTTTCTGTACTTTTTATTTTCAAAACAATTCAAAATATTTTTTGTATTCGACATTCATTGTGTGGAAATTATTCAGGTTCATGTTCATTGCTGGTAGTTTTTCTTTTTCCATACTTTTTTACAAACATTATTTGCATTCGTTACCCGTATTTATATGAAAATGAAAATGAGAATTAAAATAAAAATAAAAATAGAATGAACACCTACCCACTAATCATATTGGTGGACTACGACAACGAAAAATAATTTGACGGTCAATATACTGAGAAAGAGAGAACGAATGAGAGACTTTTGCATGTTTTATTTGAAATTATTACAAATATATTCAGATATTGTCGCTATTGTTGTTGTTGTTGTTATTTTCATTTATTAGATTTTTCCATTCCCGTATTTTTCTGTTTTTTTCTTATTATTTTTTCTCTCTCAAGTCCACGGAAAGTAAAAGCGATTTCCTGCACGCTAAAAAAAAACTGCCGCCACCACCGCCATCACTGTACACAAAAATTGTTTGTGTTTTAATACCAAAGTCGCAAATATACTTAAAAGCAGCAGCTTAAAGGAATGAAAACTTGAAGAAGAGAATAATTTGAAATGTTTTATGCTTTGAAAAGCTTTTAGTATGGTCACCTTGTTATAATTTTTCTATAGTCATTAGCCTAGCAATATCTTTTCATCACTTTCTTGTAAATCTTCTTATCTGAACAATAAATTCCTTTAAGGCCTGCAAAAATCCATTAAAACTATGGCTAAGGGAATGAGGGGGGTTAATGGAAAATTAATTCAACACTATCGGAATGAAATTAAATTGTGAGAAAGGAAACATGGTGTGGTAGGTGATGGCATGGCAGTTGATATCATTTGTTTGGTCAAAATTAATGGTATTTGGACTGCAAAACCAATGTGACATGACACATGCATACAAACATAGATTTGTGTCTGTCGGTAATGGTAACAATAATAATGATTGACCCACCAACAACTAGCCTAGTTTCTATTTTTTTTTTTTTTTTTGTTTTGCGCTCTCTTTGCCATTACATTACATTCCATTTCATTTGATTTTATTTCTCTGTTGCAACATTTTTAACAAACAAATGACCGCGAACTTCAAAACCTTAACGAAAGTCATGATTGACATTTATGAGGCCCAATAGAAAAAAATGAAAAAAGATAAAACAGACGATATAAAGAAACAAATGAAAGAAAAATAATAAGAGACTAGAAAGTATTAGACAAACATACGAGGGAATAAAACTACCACTTGTCCAGTTTATAGTAGAGAATACCTAAAGAAGATACACTTTCATTGAAATGGATTGTAGGACGTAAAGGTGAATGAATGAATGAACGAACGAATAAATGAATCGAAAGATACCAATAGGGGTGATGGCTATGGCTATGGCAATGCCAATGGCACTGACAATGTGATAGCTTCGATTGCCATTGTTGTAGTACATAATTGTTGTTGTTGCTGTTGGTCATACTTTTAACTAATTGACGGTCATGAAAACTTTGTTTTTATTATTGTCTAGCAGTATTTCGATAAATGTTATCGTATTGCCTTAAATATATTTTCATTTTTATTCATTAAATAGAATGGAATACAAAACATTAATGTCAACAGATATTGTAATTGAACGAAAAGATAGTTAGACTAGACTATTTTCATATAGCATTAGCTAAAATAAGACATAGCACTTTCATGTGAAATGAAACATGATTCTGACAGCAAAACTAAGCTTGTGTCATATCTTTACATGAGTTGACGCCAGAGCATGCAGGGCAGTCTAGCTCTGCTTAGTTGATTTAGTAAAAGCTCGTGATATGTGATAGTTAATGTTATTTAAATCTCAATTGCGTTTGAATAATTGATATGGAAACGGTCTTTTAGCTGCCGTATAAAGCATGGAATGTCTTTTGTTTTACCAGAAATAGAAAAGGGAGATCGGCAAAATTTCTATAGCTCCAGTTCCCCTAGCTTCTCTTAAGTTTTTCATATGTGGTTAAATCTGGTTAAAAATGACGTCCAACTGCAGATTGTTACCGCAATTCAATCAACAAACCTAAGTCATGCAGATGTAAGTTCTTCTCCATGTTAAAACTCTACAGAGTTCCGCTGAACATTGGGTTGAGAATTATTTCCATCACAAGACAGTGAGTGCACTTTAATCAACAAACCGTAGCCACACAAATGTGAAACCAAAATGACAATGGAAGAGCAGAACCTCAGAAGAGTTGAAGATGGTATTACTAGAAATTCTATAGAATAGAATCCACAGGGTAATCGAGTAAGGATATACCATACAAAAATCATATTAAGGTACAGAGGTAAGGACGTTCTAAGACACATGCAGTGTGCAGTATTACGGGTAAAGAGCTCAAATACAAGTCCAACTAATTCCATTTCAAAAACTAGCAAATGGGAAGAATTTTCATCATTGTTTTTGTCTTTATAAAGGTTTTATAATCTAGTCCTCTACCCTTTAGTGGTTGCAGAGAACAGATAACATAAAAAAATCTAACATGAAAGGAAAAGACAGACAATTACGTTATTCAAGTAAAAAGTAGTACTCAAACAGTAAAACATCCGTAGCGCTACTATACCAGTAAATCTTAACAGAAAATTTTGTTTCTATACAACTCTAACGTCGTAGATGGCAACCCTGACATTCTAGAACCTACTAAAAATATACCAATCAGCTGGAAAAAAAATTTGATTAATGAATATACTAAGAAGAGCGTGAGAAGAGAGTGTGCCACCTATATTCTTTAATAGTAAGTTAGTTTCTATACAACTCTAACGTTGTAGATGGCAACCCTGACATCCTAGAACCTACTAACAATATACCAATCAGCTAGAAAAAAATACTTGATTAATGTATATACTAAGAATAGCGTGAGGTGGGAGTGATGCAACCTATATTCTTTAATAGTCATTAGGGAATCACAGCACATGTGTTTTTCAACACAATAACGAATAGAAAATGACAAAGTGTCTTAGATATTTTCACGTTTTAATTTGTAGGCATTAATTTTGTTATAATTTTGTCATACGACACAAACAGGGTGCAATAAAATGAATTTTATATTTGGATCGTTTAGCCCAAGCTTCATTGGATTTTTTTTCTGGACAAAGTGCTTAACCGTTAAGCGAGTAACGTATTCAGCTATGCAGAAATAATACAAAGCGTGTGATAATCAATGACTCAGATGAAGATGCCTATTAAACCAGCCTTGACAGCCATATTTACGTTTTAATTTATTAATTTTAAGGCTTAGTTTAAACGATATCTCACAATTAAGAATTCTAAAACTCATCAGCAGTTTTTGTAAGAAAATCAAAACGTAATTCATTTTACAAATAATATTACATCAACGTTGCGCTTTCTTAGTCAGTCACTCTTATCAGTAAAAAATTTCAATTAAATTTGTAATTCTTTAGAAATTCAGAATCAAAAGAAAAAATTGAAATTCATCATCTTTTAAAATACAACTTCAAAATAAATTATATTAAAAACATATGCCGTTTGCTGTGAAATAAAAAAATACATTACGAAACAAAAGTTAACTGTTGTAAGCATTTGTGAAATTCCCCTCCCCAAAACGTAATTAAATTCGAATATTTCTTTCGGAAATAATTATAATAATAATGACGGATAATTTTGATTTTAGTCATACACATATAGGCGCGCCCTAATTTATTATTACTCATACACACACTTTACAATTTGATTATCCAACAAACATTCTATAAAATGTTTCAGTCGATGGATTCATTTTTTAGAAATGGAAGTAAAACTAAGTAAATATTCTGGACATTTTCTATCGTTTCTTTTACTACTTTTCTTTCACTTCACTTACTACAACTCATTAAACTTACAACAGATTTTTGTTATTACAATAAAAATTTAATAGAAAAACGGGAAAGAGAACGCCACCCATACAGCGGAATAAAGTGAATTAGAATATTGTAGTTTTTTTTAAAAACGAAGTTTTTTGTTAAAAAAAAAAACAACCTAATCCAAATGGAAACTTTGATTAAAAAGAAATTTATCGATTTTATGATGGTATACATAGCTGCCCATTGAAATCATGCTCTAGAACTAAGCCTAACTAACAAACTCTGATTAACCAATCTTCAAATTCAAATAATAACTGATGCGAATAATATCAGAAATAAATTTTTGCAGTTGTATGAGATGTGGGCGTGGCAGTAATCCAATGTCGTTCATTATTTTGACTTACATATTGGCCTATTAACAACTTGTACCAAAATTCATAATTTGCTTCCAAGATATTTAAATCTGTCTTCCTAGAATAGGTAAGTCTTACACTGTGCATAGCTGCCCATTGAAACCATGCCCTTGAACCAACTGACAAACTCTGATTAATCAATATTGATAATAATTCAAAAAATAACTGCTGCCCAAGGACGTCTTTGACTGGGTATCCCGCATTGCCAAGGCGAGTATACTCGTCCTAATTTTGATATGTTATAATATGCAGACTTTTGAATTAGTAAATTTTTTTTGCCAATCGACAACAGTGAATTACGAGTCCTTCTGCCTTTCTATCGCCAATGGCGAGTATACCCGTCTTTGGTTTTCTGCTTGTAAATGCTTATGTATGATAATATCTGTGCTTTTACCAAGAAATAACAGAGTTTTGGTAAACAACAACAACCAAAATGTAAATGGTAATAGGAATGACTTCATATAATTTAGGCTTGCCAGCGAATGTGTTAATAAATTTAATGATCCGATATATGATAACCATAACACCATTAGACTATTAAGAAAAGATGAGCCACATGTCAGAAGTTACAAATTTACATATTTTTACCAGGATAATGCAAATGTGCATATGTATGCTGCATTAACAATTCTTTCATACCCTTTAGCCAGGATTACATCCTAGTGTCTAACAGCACTTATTTTGTATGTGTTACTTTCAAACATGAGTGGCGAGACATGCAGTTTAAAATCGATTCCGTACAACAGATTTTTGAGAAACTTTTCTTGCATTGTTTTTGTAAGAAATCTGTTGAGAGAATGTTGCCGGCGAAATATTTTATTTTGTTTGAGATGTCTGACCTAGATTTCGAACTGTGGCCTCATGTCTAATAAGCCAATATACTACGACTAAGGCGGCAATGCATTATTTACGTTAAAAAATTCATGATTTCGCCAACAAAATTAGTCTCAAGTGACAATTTTGTTTGTTGAAAAATAATTTTTTTTTTTTTGTACCAGCGAAAGTTCATTATGAACTTATTGATCGGCTTTCGTATTATGTGATCATTATTGTCAAATTGTTTTCGACTTTCATAAGAATATTTTCTTATTTTGGGGAGTAGTGTGACATCTTTTACACAATATTCTTGAAAACACATGGTGTATAGCCAGGCCTATGTTCAACATGTGTCACAAAGCAGAAAGAAAACAAAACAAAAAAAATGTCGACCTTAATGACATCATCAGATCCAAAACCTTACCAAATTGTTACCGAATGCCTTACTTCAAGTTTATTTCTTGAAGTCTTTTGGGATTTTCAGAAAAACAATCAAATTGTACAGATGTTGCTGAGGGTCTTCCTTTCCGATTTGACCACAAAAAAGAAGTTTAGGACTATGAAATCAAGACTATGAACTGGAATTTTACTGGCATGAGTCAATATGATTAGCGGCAATCGCAGTTTCTGAGACTTAACTGCTACCAAACTACTGGAAAAAGGGAAAACATTCAATCACGGTTGCTATCTAAACGCATTGCAGAATTTTTGTGATGAGATTAAGAGAACATAATTAAAAGAAAGTGTTGTTTTATCAAAATTATGCCCCAGTCCATGCGTCCCCTATTGGTGATGGAGAAAGTCATTGAAAAAAACTTACTTCTTTCTAATAGCCATTTTAAGAAAGTAGTTTAACGATGTAAAAGGACATCTTTGATAGGTTGCCTTATTTGGCAATCTGTCACACATTTACAACCCTTCAGTCTGGATTACGTCCTAGTGTCTAACAGCACCTATGTTGTATGCGTTAATTTTATATGCGAGTGGCTGGACCTGCAGTTTAAATTCGATGCCGAACTACAGACTTATGGGAAACTTTTCATGGGAATTTTTATTTAACGCTCAGAGTTCTTGCCAGAAATCTGCTGAGAGATAGCCGCCGAAGAGATATTTTTTTATAATTTCGTCTCTCAAAATCACATTGAATTCCTTCAAACGTAAATGGTTACATCTTTTTTTTCAAGTTTTTAAATGCTTTTCAATCTACCCACGTTACGTAGTAGTAAAACGGAACTAAACTAACTCATTAAATTGTGTTAAAGACATCAGTCGGCTATTTTTATTCGATTAATGATTTGCATGAGTTCACCTAAGGACTCAAGTAATGTTTTCCTATGTTTTTGTAATTTAAATATAAAATAATTTAATTCAAAAAGTCTATTTAATTAAATTATTATTCCATTATTAAATTTTTCCGAAAGTTTAGACTTATCATTCAAAACTACTCAAGTGTTCACAAGTGTTCAAGAACATAAATTGTTCACCAATTTGTTAGGCGTTTAAGTTAAAGGCGTCGTTAGGTTGATAAAATATCGTTGCATGGCAAAGAAAATTTTTAAACAAAAAAAAAGTTTACATAAAAATTATTTGTTTTGTTGTTTTTTTTTTTTTGTTTGTTAAATATTAAATTGCAATGTTTACAATAACAATAAAAATAACACTTTATTTAAAAAGTTTACCTTTCATAAAAATGACATGCACATGACAACAGCACAACATCCAATTCAACGAGAGGAAAATGCAAAAATGAAAAAATTTTGAAAATTAAAACCTTAACCTTGATATTTAGGATCATAATTTATTACAAAAAATAAAAGAAAAAAACTATCAACAAACGTGGAATATATAATATGCAACATATTGAATAAAATCCATAATAAATAATTAAAATTTTAAATTTAATTTTGCTTCGCATCGCTTTTGTCGTAAAGCAAATATAACGCATATACACAGTGAGCGCCAAAAGAAACTGTACATTAAAATATATACATACATTAATAAGTTACCGTTATTTTTATTTAAAAATTGTTTCATTGCCAGATTTTAAATTTAAAACAAAAAAAAATATTATAAAAAATTTCAAAATATTGTCATATTTTTTTCGGGCACTTTCCTTAAGTGCTAAAAGTTAAGTTTGGTGATTGTTAGAATTTTATCCATAGTATTGTACAGTTTCTTTTGGTGCTCACTGTATGATCTATGTACTTTTTTACCACGTAAAACTCGGGAAATGGATGGAATCTTTAATTAGCTTTCGCCATGCCTAATAAATACATGCCGTAGTACCCGTACTCTCGGGTACATATCAACAGCGTAATACTGCATCCTAAGCAATACGCTTATAGGGCAGGCAGATCTACTGAGACAGCTCTAGTATATTTTCGATATTTTTTAAAATAGAATGTAGACAAAACTCCTCCTAACTAAAATTAAGTCCTAACTTGGGCGATAGATAGAAGAGGTACTGAACCTATGATACCTAAATGGATAGCAGAGTTACACATACACGCGTTTTGCAAAAAGGTATGTAAAGTATGAGATAATAACGGTCAACACAATTAGAGAATGTTTACAGGTTGGGGTCCTTTCATCATTAATGTGCAGATTGTGTTAACGAACTATTGACAAAACTATTTGATGCCGGAGAGTAACGATATAATAACAGACAACACAATTCGAGGATGCATACAGGCAGGGTGGAATCCTTTCCCCTACACTAAGCTTGTTTGTTAACTTTTGACAGAATTCTTTGATGCAGAAAGAAAAATTTCAAATTTTGTGATCTTAAGGTTGTAAGTCGATAGTACACGTTAGTGGGCCTAAACATAAATCTGGGCAATGCTACCATAGTACCAATTACATGAACTTCCTAAATAGCTTCCAATAAAATTTAACCCCAGAGTGAGTATAACGTTACAATATCTGAGAATATTACTGGACAGTAAATTTACTTGAAGGCATACAGGAAAAATCTGAAAGATTGTAAGACAGTTTGCAGGGAAATTATGAGGGTGTAACCCATGATGGATATATACCATGATAGCCAAACCAGTCCGCATAGAGAAAAAAAAATCTGAAAATGGTTGAAATGGTGTTTGATAAGTTCCTGATATTATAACCGAGGAAAATTTGCTCCTGGAAGCTCTATTGAATTTATCTCCATTGCACAAGGTTAGGATAATGGGAGACAAGGTAAACATAGAATTCTTTAGGGGATTTCATGATGTAATGAATCGTGTTGTTAGCTGCTCTCTAGTCCTAGACTAGACCTTTAAAATGACTTGATAAATACTTCGTAACGAGACGTAGTGATAAAATCTGGAAGCTGATTACTCTTTTCAAGGAGGGACAATTTTGTGCCACTCAGATGGATCAAGAACGACTCTTAGGGCAATTTAACTTGGATAGAAGATATGCAATACGGGACACAGAAATAATATCAGGTCGTCGGCTCATATAAGATTAACTCGAAGTTAGTGCGGGGCTGAAATATAGAATTATCCTGAGGCCCTGATCACGTGGAAAATCGAGAAAATGAACTTGCAAGTAGATAAGCTTTCATGCCACTGGTTTGGAGGCAGATATAAGGAAAAGTATGCACAACGAAAGAGAGGAGAGATGGAAAGACTATTCTTAAACAAAATAGGTTTGAGGCAATCAAAACTTTTTTTGGGATATTATAATAAGATAACATTTGAGCCATACTTTAAACTCTCCACGAATAACCAGAATTGTTTCAGCTTTACTCAGTAAATTATTCACGATCAAAGACGTTTGATCATATCACATACTGAATGCTGCGAATGATGTATAACGCTGCACAAGGGGACTGATCGATTTAGGAAAATATTTCACATCCTTCCTTACCTTCGAGAATAATCCTTTTGCCCATATATTTTGATACATTTGCACACTTTATTATTATGTGGGAAGAGCCATAGTAATATTAAAAAAGAAAATGGGAAAAACATCATTTATAAACGATGTAAACTTTGAAATAGAAAATCTATAAAATGATTCTCATGATTAAATATTTATTGATAACTAATTAAACCTACTGCATGCGTTCCCAGGTGTCCATTCCGTTTAGGCCTTAACTGCCTTAAAAGGACATTAAAGATTTACACACACGTGTTTTAGAAATCATAAATACGTATATCAAAAGCATTTGGCTGCTATGGCTATAGCAATACTGTTCTTATAATGATTATGGCAACGTGTATGGTTCGATTGCTGGTTGGGAATTGTCCTTGAATAAACATTTGTTTTCGAGAAGAACAGAAAAAAAGCAAAAACAAAAAAAAAGAGTGAAAATAATTATTTCCTCTTTAAAATAGTTTCTTGGAAGGCAATATATTCATTCATTCATAGAAAATTTAAAAAAAAAACTATACAAGAACTGTAGGCAACAATTTTAACAAATGCATAAGAGATATGGGGAGTGGATTGGTTGATTGATGGAAAATTGCCAAACAGGTGATGGAAAATTTCGATATCAATTGCTATATGTATGAAAAAAGGAATACCTGCTCTACATTCTGGATCCTAGTTAGATCCAACGTGCTCTTCGAGTTATGGTATTTTGCTGCATAGGATTGGAAACAGACTTTACAGAATTCCAGTGTTACTAAAAATATTTAAACACCTCACGTGTCATCTTGCCTTTACCAGCGATCGGTACGATATTCGATAGACATGTTTTGAAATATATCGTCAGTCTACTTAGAAAAGTCAACTATTAGAGCTAAGGTACCTCTTCCTGTTAATACACGTTGACTGTCGACTACGAGATAACTCGTAGATTGCATTTCCTTCTAGGGCGTAAAACTACGAGTTATCTCGTACACATTAATGTGAAAAAATCAAATTATGGTTTTTTGGCAAGTTTTTTGAAAATTGCCACGGCAGTCAACGTGTTACTAAAGGTTTCGATTCAGGTGTACAGCTTGCTCTAGACAACATGAAAGTCTTAGTACGTAAGCAGCTGCGGCTAAACATAGAATAAGAACTAATCTTAGAAGTGAAGTGTGTTCTATATTATGTTCTTTCTTAGAACACAATACGAGTCAAGAATTATGCAATATTAGGGACATTTAACCAATTCTAACTAATGTCACATCTTCTGAATTTTTCTGCACTCAGTCAAACTGGATTGCACATTGAAATCAGTCACGGTAAATAACGAGTATCTCAAGGCAAATAAATTGCTTGCCTTTATTATAAGTGGACAATATAGTAGAAGTGAGCGTTAAGCTAAAGAGAGGATTATCCCACTGGTAGCTTTTAAAATTAAATTTATGTTTGAACTTTACATACATAGTTTGTTTAATTGAGCAGTGTTATCGACATTGCTCCGGCACTGCCATATTTTTGAAAAAGTTTTATCTGTAAGTTGTAATAATGAAAATAAATTAAAGCTAACTTTACAGTTACATTTAACTAAACCCAAGTTTAACGGCAAGTTGTAATAATGAGCCTTAATGTCACACAATATGAACACAATAAAGGCAACGCAGCAAACACAGCAATTTTGCAACAATTTGCGTTGCCTTTAAAATCACCACGTCCATATGCACTCATGTGTTGTGTTTTAAGAGATTACTGTGTTTGCTGCGCTGCGTGTAACTAAGATCCTGCTTAACGCTGTTTCAAAAGCGATACTATGTCTCTTTTTCAACATTCTTTTGTTAGTCTGTCCGGAATAAAAATTCCAAATGTATTTTCCAAAGTCGCAATCACAGTACGAATGCATCTTTCCTGCATCATATGTATTAAGTTGCCTCGTTTAACGCTGTTTCGTTTAGAGCTGGAACTCCGTGGAACGTATCCCCACATTAAGCGGGGTCTTACTGCGAACAACATGTAATAGAAGTCTAAATCAGAAGACTTAGCTTTCTATGGAGCATCTGTTCATCAGAAACCTCTGATATGATATTTAAGAGTAGAAACTCTCATATAATGTCAGTTGGTCTGAGTTGCTTTAAAAATCAAAAATCTTAACCTAAGCATTGCTGAAATATAGATCAACAGACTTTATTTGCTAGACTCCTAAACAAGCAACAACAGGGTCCAGTTACAAGGAATCATTTGTTTATTGTAGTACGTATTCCCTACTCACCTATAATTATTTAACGGGTATAAATATATAAAAAAGCAAATGAAATAATGAAAAAGAAATTATTGTTTTACACAAACAGTTCTATTGTTTCATTATGTTCATTGGAAATCATCGTGTTAATTGTCTAAAACAGAAAAACTCGTTATAAATACTTCAATTCATGGCGAACAAAAAAAAAGTGTCAGTACGTACATACATATGTACCTGCCAATGAAATACTAGGGGTATTCACTTAATTCCCAATTGTATGAAAATTGCAGTGACGAAGAATGAACCACTACCCAATCGAAAAAAAATGGAGATAAGTAATTAGCTATGGTTCTAGACTGACAGGCCTGAACAATCCAAATACGTAGCTCTAAGAGTTTTCAATGCTGTCATGTTATACTATATAAAGGGTCCGCCAAATAACATTTATTTTTTTCGAAAATGCTTTAAAAAAATTGCTAAATATTTTCTAGAATTTCTTTTTTTATTTGAAAGTACAATCCTTTTGGTTTATAATGGAAAAGAATTTCATTCAAATGGCTGGCTCGGCTGGCCATGCAGTAGCCTACACAATTGGTGCAATTTTTAAAGGCATTATCGATTGTGTGTAGCTGTATTTCACCAATGGCTTCACGAATATTGTCCTTTACATTGTCAACTGTCTCTGGCTTGACACTTATACAAATAATAGTCGAACGGTGTCAAATCGCAGCTCCGAGATGGCCAAACGATATCAGCTCTGCGGTTGATAATGGGATCTTCAAAAACAGGGCGCAAAACACCGAATGTAGCTTCGGCTGTGTGGCACATAGAGCCGTCCTGTTGAAACCAAATGTTGCTAATATCCTCCTCTTCAATTTTTGTGAACAAAAATTCGTTCCACATAGCCCGATAACGATCGCCATTGACTGTAACGGCCACTCCTTGCTCATTTTCGAAGAAAAATGGCCCAATTATGTCTCTGGACCAAAATCCACACCAAACAGAGACTCAAATGCGACAATTACTCCTTGTTTACATACCCGCCAAGATCAAAATGAGCTTCACCTAAAAAAAATGATTTCTTTTTTGCAAAAATCGGCATCATCTGTAAGTCGAACGCAGGCCCACTTAGCGAAGTGAAAACGTGTATACACAACCATATTTGTTCTGCGGAAGGATAAAACGAATTATCTATCAATTCAGACATTAGCTAAGTGTTACCATTCACGAAGTAAGCTCTAGTTGAAAAAAACGTTAGATGGCGGACCCGATATAAGGCATCCGACAGTTAGAGGATGTACATAAGTATGTGGTTTCATTCCCATTTTTTTCAAGATAAATTTCTCAAACTTCTGACAAAAAGGTAAATTTAACGTTTCTTTATCTTGACAAGATAAGAAAAAACAAAAACAAACAACAACAACAACACCATCATGACAAATAAGAATAAAAACAAAACCTCGTAATACAATATTAATAATTAAAATTTTAAAAAGTCAGAAGCAGAGAAAGAAAGAGAGGAAGAACGGGATGAACTAAGAAAACTTAGTGGAGGCTAGAGAGAAGAGATCGTAGTTGTATTTTGCAAGATGTTAAATACCAGGAACGAAAAGATAAGATTGTATTGACTCTGTGAATTTGCTGTGTGTGATGAGTTGCTGGGTGTAAAAATTTTAGTTTTTTTGTTTTTCTGTTGGTATGGGGTGACAAAGAAAACAAAATCGACAGAAAAAAAATCTTCATTAGAATTCGTTATGGAAATATGATGACTTGTTTTTCGCAAGCTGTAAATAGATTTACAAATTTTAACACCTTTAGCGTATTGGCCATGATTATATTCATTCAGGGTTATTTTTATTACAAAAACAATAAAGAGAAATTTTTATTGCAAAACAAATTTAATCTGAGAAAAATGACAATGGCCTTGTAATTGATTACACTATGTGACAAAATAAAAAAATAATTGAATACACTCGGCTAATGACACAGTGTAGGTTGTGAGTTTTGTTAAGTAGATCTCAAAAATACTTCTTTTTTTATATTTCTCGAACCCTGCAAACTTTTTTTGTTTGAAAAAAACTGTTTTTTTTTTTTAACTTTACGCACAAATTTCCGTATTACCCCAACATTTCCGAACAGATTTCCAAAATTTAAATCTTGTTGGAAAGGCGAGAGATGGACCTTTAAAACGGTATATATCTGCCTATTATCCGACTTAATATGCTATGAGTTTGGATGCGGTAAACTTGGAAAATTCGAATTTTTTTTTTAATATTTTTCAAGTTTGTCCATTCATGGTAGCAAGGTTAGGTTAGGTTAGAGGACGTGTACTTGTCAATTCTGACAAATACAGTACTCGGTGGTCGAATTGACCCATTGTACTTCGTCCTAGCTTCTCACACCACTTATGTTGTGTGCGTTAATTTTATACATTAGTGGCGGGACCTACATTTTAAATTCCACTCCGAACGACACATTTTTTTTTGAGAAGCATTCCATGGCAATTTTTTACTCTCAGAGTTTTTGCCAGAAATCTGCTGAGAGGAAGTCACCGAAAAATTGTTTTCAAATTTTCGTTTTGATGTCTGACCTGGGATACGAACTCGGGTCTTTCGTCTAATAAGCCAACACACTACCTACTAGTAGCAAACTTTAATAAAAAAAATATTGGCTAAGTGATAATATCCTTAAAGTATGTTCTTTTGTGAAGAGATTGAGTCACCATTTGATCAAATCGGGCAATTTTTACCGTACTTATTATTAAAAGAGTCTAACAGTCGAGTGATATTTTTTATATATCAACGCCTCCATTCTATAAGTACACTTAGAACGTTTTTAATGTTCTTGCATTTTTAAATTCCACTTCTAACATAAATACTGTCAAATTTTGATTAAGATGTGCCGATCCGTTCCGAAGTTATAGAGAAAAATCTACTTATAATACAAATATAGGCGTATGCCGCGTGAAAACTTTGAGAGCTCATAACTCAAAACACACTTTTTCGCCTTAGAATGTTATAGAACGGAGGCGTCGATGTAATCTCATCAAATGAACTTTTAATTCGAAAATTTTCAGAATTTTTGATGGATCTTGTTTGTTTATTAAAAAATGTGTCAATTTCACCAGCCATTGCATTGCCAACAGCCAGAGGGTAACTGTTGGTCGAATTTATAAGCTCCTCCTAAATGTTTCTACATTAGGGTATAAACCATTTGTGCACAATAAGACCTTGATCATTGCAACCATTTAGGCAGGATTACGACCTATCTTCTCACACCACTTATGTAGTGTGTGTTAATTTTGTACATGACTGGCGGGACCTACAGTTTAAACGACAAATTTGTACAAATTTTTTTACGGCAATTTTTATTTACTCTCAGAGTTTGTGCCAGAAATTTGCTAAGGAGCAGTTGTTGCCGATGTCTGACGTCTATAACGTTCTAAATGTACTACTAATAATGTTCTACGTTCCCTAACTTGAATGGAGTCTTATGTCGCGTGAAAACTTTGAGGGCTTTTTCGACTTTGAATGTCTGCCTTTACTAACTCATCAGTGACTAGATGAGCATATATTGTTCATTATAATAGCCACCGTAAACTATCGGCGATCGCACTCACAACATTCTCCTGGAAACAGCTCTGAGATAAAAAAAAATTAAAAAAAATTTGTCGTTGGATGTGGACGTTACATTATATGTTCCATCACTCAAGGATAAAAGTAAAATCCATAACGTGAGGGGAATCTGTTTCCAACCACAAGGCAAATCGAGACAAATAAGGATATGGGAAGATATTAGACTTTACAGCTCGGATACCTCCGCTTCCCATTCTCTCTCCCCTTCCCTACATTCCTATATCCTCTATTTCCTTCCTCCCCTAAGGACAATGTACAATGGGTCAATTTCGACATCCGGTTACTGTGCTTGTCTTGACCGACCGGTGCACGTCCTCTAACCTTACTGCTGGGATAAAAATTCAATCAACAAGTATACGAAGCAAAGGGAGTGAAAACTCTGTCTAGAAGAGGATGAAAATTAGAGCGCACATGTTGTGTAATTGTACAATGCCGACTGGAACCATACTGTGCGTCTTTAACTAGTAATAATTGAATCTGGAAAGAATTAGATCCGTGACAATTGCAGATTGATCGGACTTTATGCTGAAGCTGTAGCTGAAATATTTTTATTTGAATATGTATTACGACCTGCTTTTTTCCAATGGGAGAACATTTTCAGGAATAATTCAATAGATCTTTCGGTAAAACATCACACCATTACAATAGAGATTTCATACCTCGTAGAACTTGGTCGTAGTCTAGTAGGTAGTGTGTAGGCTTATTAAACTTATACGCCGAGTTCAAACCCCAGATCAGACATCAAAACGAAAATATGAAAATATTTCTATGACGACTTTCTCTCAGCAAATTTCTGACAAAAACTCTGAGAGTAAATAAACCTGCCGTGAAAAAGTTTCCCAAAAATCTGACGTTCCTAGTCGACTTTAAACTGCAGGTCTCGTCATTTATGTATAAAATTAATACACACAATATAAGTGGTGTGAGAAGCTAGGTCGAAATGCGCTGATTGAAGGATTGTAATGACCAATTATTTATGTATGTATGTATCCTTTCTTAAGTACGTCAATATATAGTCACTATAATGCCAATTATATGGGAAACGGATACAGAGAGAGAGAGAGAGGGAAAGAGTATTTTATTTATAACAAAAGTAAAATGACGAAGACTAAATTGTTATAAAAATTAAAAACAAAACATACGAAAAAAAGACTTTCTTTCTATCCTACCTACCAAGTTACTATTCCCCTTAGACAAATTAAGTCATTATACGAGTATGATGACACTTTTTTTTTTGCCAAAATGGCAAAATGAACGACCAGGTTTAAACTTTAACAAATGAATTCATTCATGTGTCAATTAGTATTGCTACAGTTTTGATGTCTTCTTTTTGTTTTTATGGTTTTTTTTTCACTTTTTTTTGGCTTTTTAATGCTTTAAAAGAATATTTATTGTATGTACATATGTACTTGTGTACGCATGTACGTACTTATATATGTGAAAAATGCCAGAGCAGAGGTTAACAATGTTAAATGAATTGTTCGAAGTAGAAAAAAAAAAACAAAAACACAAAATAGACAACGATTTACAAACTATTTTTATAGAGTCAAGCGGGAATTCAGCTGCTAACATACAGTGACATCATCTATTTTTGATGGGGAAGCATTAACTTGATGTATGAATGTATGTAAGTATGTATCTTCACCAAAAATAAATACATTTTAAAGACAAATAAAAATAAACTGCGAAAATTGAATGAATGTTACAAAAAAAAAAAAGAAATAAAATAAATAAAAATACTCTTCTACAATAGCATTTAAAGTCTATTTATTTTAACTAATGCTTCATTTATACTTCTAATATTTTAGATCTGGCAACTTCCAGTATTTTCTGTTGATTTGTTATAGTTATTCTTTGTTGCCAAAACTTCTACTTTCAATGCTTTTCTGACTCTTTTCTCATCTATCTATCAGAATCTATCTTTGCAGAGTAGAAATGAAGCAAAGAATCGCTTTCCGAACTCAAAATGTGTTAAGCGTCTTGAGACAGGTCGACTATCTTCTGCTACCTTGGGATTATCATTTTATTATGTTATCTTCACTTAAATCATCACTGTTGTCCATATAAGATCTTCCGTCCAGTACAAGTTGGGGATGATTTCCGCATCTGATCCAGCAAAGAGCTGCATGAGCTCCTCAACGACATGGACGTGGTGCAATGTATTAACATCCAGCGGCTGTACTGGTTCGGCCATTTCATTCAAACGGCGGAAGATGCTCTGGCGAGACAGGAATTTGCTGCAAAGACCTGCGAACCTTGGCGAAGAAATCGACCTTAATGAGTGTATCCAACTAGCATAGGCGCACAAGGAGCGGAGACACCTGCAAGGATGTTTTAAGGCAGGCCGAAAGTCATTAAATTAGTAAGTAAGGCTGGTAGTACAAGATTTTAGTTAGCTTTAGCTTCTCTCACCATCCACGTTATGTGTGTCAATGTGTATCATGGATAAGAGTAGTGGGACCTACAGTTTAAAATCAACTCCGAACGACCAATTTTTTGAGACACTTTTCACAGCAATTCTTTTCCTCACAGAACTTTTATCAGAAGACTGCTAAGAGGAAGTCGCAATAAAAAATTTTTTTTGTTTTTTCCTTTCGCTAAATAAATCATATTTCAGGTTTTGTTTAATTTGATAAAGAAAAATTTAATCATAACGTAAATGAATTACAGTAGGACCCCGCTTAACGCGGTTGATACGTTCCAAACACTTCCAGCGCTAAACGAAACAGCCTTAAACGAGGCAACTTAACACATACATATGTGCATACACCTAGTAACGTTGAAAACAACTATTAAATCAACTAATACGCAGGAAAGATGCTTTCAAACTGTGATTGCGACTTCAGAAAATACGGTTGGAATTTTTTTCCGGACCAGACTAATAAAAGAGCGCTGAAAAAGATAAATAGTATACACCATCGCTATATAGTGCACCGTTTCATTTGCGATCGCGTAATACTGAATCAACGTTAAGCGGGGTCTTACTGTACATTTAATTTCTCCCTGTTTTGAACAAAACTGTAAATCTTTAAAAACTGAAGTGAGTACAATTATATCGAAATGTTGTAGGAAAGTGACGTAGAAAAAAAATAAATTCAATTTAATTCGTTTTAGTTCTCCCTTCGTTACAGTTCACCAAACCAGACGTCACATCTTCATCGCCTTCGCCAGTGCTTTTGCTGTGTGACTGACTTTCTGCAGCCAATGTGTTTTGCAAGCACAACAACAACAACATACAACAGAAATCATTGTTAATAATAATAAAACAATTAAAATCATAGAAAAATTAAATTGAAAACTTAAAAATAAAAAAAAAAAATTTTTTTATTGAAATGGAAACGAAGTGAAATACTTTCACGAAATTTACAAAATTTCCATAAAAATTGTTTTTTTTTTTTTTTGTTTAATTCCCCGATATGAGATATTATTGCTCGTTGTACACAAAGGCAGACATACTATGTACATGCCATACCATACCAATATCATAACGTATTTATTGTAAATATGTATGTATGCATGTACAGTGAGCGTCAAAAGAAAGTGTACATTAAAAAAAATATATACTTTGATAAATTATTGTTATTTTTATTTTAAAATTATTTTATTGCCAGTTTTTAAAATTGAAACAAAAAAAAATTATAAAAAATTTCGTAATACATATTGCCAAATTTTTTCGGGCACTCTCCTTAAGTGTTAAAATTTTAGTTTGATGATTGTTAAAATTTTATTCATGGTGTAGAGTTCCTTTTAACGCTCACTGTATGTATGAGTTAATGTTTATAAAAGAGTATGATGATAGAGAGCAAGAGAATATTGTTTATTATGTGGTAATGGCATAGAAAAGAAAAAAAAATAAAAAACAAATAAAATTTCAATTTGCATATCGTCGTTCAGTTTGTTTTCCGGTATTTCTTCAATGTCAAGTGGCATGAGGCAGGCAATGAAATGGAAAGAAATGAAATTTTTATTACTTCATCACAAGAACTCCCATGACATCGTGTTATGAAATTAAAATGTTGCATAGAAGTAGTTTTAAAAATTGTTTTAAAAACATAGCAAAGCACATAAAATAATAGCACAACGAAAGCTACAATAGCAGCTATTCAAAAACAAAAGGGAAATTCATAAATGCGTACTTCAGCACAAAGCCTGCGAGCAGCTACCTATGGATCATCCTTTCCAACACCCATGCTCCATTGGAGTTTGGAATTGCTTACGTACATACATCAACTTTAAATTTGAATTAAAGCAGATTTAAAGTGAGTTTTTCTGAAATCAAAGTTTTCTGAAATCACCATACTTGACTGCGCATTTTGTTATCACATGACGAAATGCTCCATATTAACCATTTTCGATACATTGTTAGCAGATAGGCTTGGCCATAAAGAATGACTTAGTTAGGTTTAATCGAATACTAAGCTTAAGGCCTTTATTACAACTTGCCATTAACTAAAGGGAGATAGCTAAAGGGAGGTTCATTCTCTTCTTGAGCAATGGATGTTTAACCTAGACGGATTAATTTATTAACGTGTAAGTGTAGTCCTATACGTAACGATGATGGCAATGCTTTCTATGCAATTTAAGCCTGGTAAGTGAAATGGAATTTGATAGCAGAGCCTACTCCAAGGTGGAAACAAATGATTCAATACAAGATAAAGGAACTAACAGCAGCTACCAATAAGTTTTGATGTGCATTTCACATGCAAATTAATTTTAACTTAACTATCCGCTAAGATAGAGTAGGATCAGCCTCACTTGCATACTTAATTGATCATTAGAATCCTTTAGTCAGGTATATGACCTATCTTCCAGCAATACACACGTTCCGTGTGTTAATTTGATTCATCAGTAGATTGAGGCTTTTCATAGCAATTTTATTTACTTTCAAAGTTTTTGCCAGAAAACTGCTGAGAGAAAGTTGACAAAAGAAATACCTTTTTCACATTTCGTTTTATCTTAACTGAGGTTTTAACGTCTTTTTTAGTAAGCCAAACAGCTACCTAATAGACTATGGCGACTATTTTACTCAAGACTATTCCGCAACCTGATTAATAACGTTTGGTCCTAAAACACAAAACACCAGCCCACAAAAGCTTATTTTTTTGGAAAAAAATTTAACTCTACATCTTATCCTGCAGGTGGCGCTATGCCACTTTTTGTTTTTAAAATACGGAAACAAAATTTAAGTCTTCACCCGTTTTTTTTTTTTTGTTTTTGATTTTGCTTGAGTTTATCTAGTGAAGTCTCCCCCAGTTCTATATAAAATATATCAGATTCATGATCAGACGTCGTCACAAAGAGAACATGATAAAAATTTTAGTGTATTTGGGAGAGGCATGTGTATAACCCGGAGGGAAATTGTTAGTATTATTGTCAAGTGCAACCTAATATTTTCAGCTGCAACCAAATAATATGTATACTTAATGGAAAATATAGAAAAAATGTACAGCACCAAACCACTAAATACTGAGTATTTAACTTGACTATTTAACTTCCAAAAATGGAGATCATTTCTCAGTGTTATTATTGAATCCCATTAGAAAATAGTGAATCCCACTGTAATTTTTCTTTGGCTGTACTTGATATACAAAATAAATTTCAAAAAGAAGCGACGAGAACCTGCTTGGCTGAAAGCTGTCAAGCAACTGAACTCTTTTTAACGAACACTATTAATGTACGTGCGCTATGTGTGTAAAAAGCCGGAGATGACCTACCCCTGAGGGACACATTTATCTTCAATTGCATTGGAGTACGTAGTACAAAAAGATATTTACGTCTTATAAGAACGATTTTTCATCAAGTTTATATTGGACTTCATTTCGACAAACGCCTATAACAGTGGTTATATAACTCCAAACCTTACACATAGATATGATAAATTCTGATCGCTTTTCCAAACGCTTCATTCTTCAGATCACTAATAAGGTCCATATTGCTTTACCATTTGCCACGTCTAATTTCTCGTCAGTTCATCTAAGCCAATAACGTAAAGGAAGAGATACGTATTTACTAATAAAGCCTCTAGAAGACGAAAAATTAATTCTCATAGATTTTATTTAAAATTCAAGTTCAATTTTTTAATAATTTTATTTAAAAAACGAAATCACTTTCAATTAATGCCAATAAAATGGTAAAAAATAGCTGCAACTACAGCTGCTGCCATTAAATTAAAGATTCATTCGCTTTACAAGCGAAAAGTAAAATTCGCATACAAACTTATATTCACAGATATAGTTTCTCTATTAATTTTAATAACTGCTGGGATTTTTCATTTTCTTATTCAACAGTTTCGTAATAAATTTTAATTGAATGTGTAAAAAAAAATTAACTTTTCTCTATAACTTATATTGGGACGTGGATAGACTAGACCTTTATTATTCGATTTTTAATAAGTTTTTATTAAGAAAAAAAAAATATATTAAAAATAAATAAATTATTTAAATTTATTGTAATTCATACAAATTGCAAAAATTCTTAGAAATAAACTCCCATTGAATAGTGAAACCTCAAGGGAAGAATTCTTGAAAACAATTTAATTAAAATTTCATTTGAATTCCCCTTTGGTCTCCTATAACTATCTGGAAAGGTATTTAGCCACTATTATCTCAAATAATATTACTGGAATGCAAACTCAGACCCTCTTACAAATCCTTTCGATGTATACATTCATACTTCGAAGATGAATGGGATAACAGAGTGTTGTGTGTTTTTTATAGACTCTCAGATCACTGCAAAGTGTTCTAAGAGGAAATCTTGACTATCCTTATGCCATTTAAATAGCGACTTAGTAGCAGGATATTTCTGAAAGTATACACCAGAGGGTACCATGAAGTTCCACTCAAATGCAGTATCCATATTCATGAATTGTCCATGAATGCTGTCTACTTCTCGAAGAAATGGGGTATGATTCGAAGGTCTCTATTATTCGCTTCCTATACAGGGACGTACACGAAAACTGTATTACGAATACAAATTGGACAAAACGAGTAATAGATTTCCTATGTAATCCACGGATTAATTCCAATCCAAGACTAATACTTTCTAAACATTAGAAAGGTTCTGTTCGAGCGTGAAATTGTGCTAGAAAATTCTTCTCCTCGACTAGACTGCTAGACTACTAACTAGAAAGCTGATTTAAAGGACTTTAAGCGATATAGTAGAGTTGATTTGAAACAAACAGTACTTCCTAACGGGGTCAATCAGCGGTTTTCTCTTTGGGTGGAATGGGCTAAAGCCTATAAATAAATAGGCGTGGTGGGAATCTCTCTTAACATTTCTGCCTAGTTTAAATTTAACCCTAAGATTATCAAATTTAAAGCCTGTGCATTATTTTCTGCAAGGCTATTTCGTAAATAAAGTTTTTAACAATCGGCTTGAATTTGCCAAGGGGAATCGTTCATAAAGTTCTGTATAAGTTTTCCATTATAAATATAAATTTAATAGCCATTTGCAAATGATGCCAAATATTAATTGCCATCTATGCCAATAGTTTCAAAAAATAAAATAAATAAACAATTAAAATCAAAAAGAAAATGTTTTTTTTATTAAAATTTAGTTTTTGAATACGCACGAAAAAATCGCTAAGAAAAATTGAAAAAAGCAACCCCAAACCCACAAAGGTACAACACTCTCGCACAAGAATAAAGGAAGAACAGTGATGCGATCACAAAACTGAGAGAATGTTCTTTTATTTTTTTGTTTCTCTTGTTTTTGTTTTTATTTTTGTCTATTGGGAGTTTTTCGTCTATCGTGCACAAATTACTTTGATTTGAAATACAGACATACACATACTCATACATATACACATATAATAATGAATTGTTAGTTAAAATTTGTTTTTATTATGACGGCTACTTACCTTGTAATAGATTCGTTGAATAAAAACATGAATGAGGCATAAATTGAACGACGCAACTAATGTTGGCATCGCCAATAACGTCAGCGTCAACTTAAAAATTTTTGATTTTAACAATAACGACACACAATGGCAGTAGCAAAGTAGCAAATTATAACAGTTGGTTGTTGTAATCTGAGTTGTTTAAATGCATTACAAACAGAAACTGAACTACCAACAACAACAACCATAGCAACAATAAAATGTCGTATGTAATGTGCCAAAATTTTTATTTCTCATGCTCTCTCTCACACTCTTATTTGGTTATTTTCTTAGACGCTCGCGTCGTTCTCTTAAAATGCTGTTGTTATCGTTTAATGAGTATGTAAATTGCGGTGTTACTACATGTTTCATGTTGATGTTTTTATTAACAAGTCGTTGTTGTTTGTATTTAATTATATTTGTTGTTGTTGTTCGGATTAAATCTCGTACTCCATTCTTATGATGTTGAAGTGTGTGCGTGCGGGTGTGTGTACGATTTTGTGTAATGTTTGGCAATTTATTTTTGAGAGTATAATTGGCAATAATCACAATTTAACCTTAAAGCAGTTACGGCGGGCAGAGAAATGCATGAACAGAAATACTTTATAAAATATGGCTGCCAATTAATTGGTAAAAAAAAAACTTTGTATTCTTTTTTCTTTTTTGCTTCAAAAGATGTCAATTGCAATAAAATTAATCAATTTATTGTCAACACTCACGCACATACGAATATTTCCTTTGAATACTTGTTATTAACGTTAAAATTTCATTTGTTTTTTTTTTTATTTCGTTTGCTTTATTTAATATTGCTTTGAATACATTTGCCTCTTATAATATTTTTTGTTTATATTTGTTTTATTGTATTATTTAATTTGTTTAATTCATTTATCTTTTCGTTTTAGACAATTATTGTTAGTATTGTTTTAAGTTAAGCAATTATTTAACTAAAGTAAAGTAAATTTGTTTATAGAAGTAAAGCAAACAATAAATGGGCAAAAATGAAAACAATCGTAGCACGGCAAAATGGCGACACGACCAATTTGCTTCATCACAACCAGACACTTTGAAACTCCGACGGCAACTGAATATAAAAACAAAAACACATTCATTAAGTTTGAGTTCAGTTTACTTACAAAAACAAAAACAGTAAAAGCAACAAATAATACACGTACACTGGACGCGGCTCTCTCCCGAGTGGTACAAACTACAACTACAACAACAACAGAAGTACAATTCGAATGTAATGCAATGTAAATAGAAAAAACCAACATTGCCAACTTAGTGCTTTTAACAATATTTTAGCCGTGTTGCGCGCAGTAGAGTATTAAAGATATTTTGGTAGTTTCGTTAATGGAATATCTAGTGATGTCACCATGCATAATCGCACAAGGTTTTTCCACTTAGTCCTATTTAATGTGACGATTTTTCAACCACATTCCATTTAATTAAAGAGACCGTAAGCAAATTTTACCTTAACTGCAGGCAAATCCAACAGTCATATCAGGGATGACTCCATTATTTTGAAAGTTCTGCAGAACTCACGTGACAGAAAGTCTAGGCAATGGCCACAACTTTTCATTACACAATCTTATGTAAGGACAGAGAAAGAAAAATAAGATTGGAATCTAACAGAACCTTTTTTACACTCGGAATGTGTTAGGCAAATAATTTCCAGGTAGTGGTAGTACGGTTATGACCAGGAGACAAAATAATAGAAACCTTCAAATAATATCACACAGAAAATTGGCCTGTCCGGTACTCTATGACCTTCAATCGTGAAATAGGAAATCTTTAGAAACTACAATACATAGGCCAGAAAGGGACCCACAAATTCCTTTTCGGATCGCATAATAAAAAAAAGCCAATGTGAATAATTCCAAGTTTGTCAGGATAGATGTTGAAGCTCTACAAAATATTTTGATCGACTATCTACTTATGAAAAAGAGGAGATCACTCAAGGATTTTTCAATTCAATAGTTAAATCAAAAGATTTAAGCGTTTTCTAAATATATAGTTCACAACACTGTAATTATAAGCAAAGGAAATGTGAGTACGAAAAACCGTAACTTTTTTACTCTTTTTTTTCTTTATTCTCCTGCACTATTGCAAATATGAGTGTATGCAAATGTATGTGTGTATGTTAACTGGTATATAAGTAAATAGAAAAACAATAACAAAAAAGCTTAACTTATTACAATTATTATTAATAAAGTTTATTTATTTATTAATTTCGAATAAAATCTAAGTAAAGAAAAAAGAAAAATAAACAATTGCAAATGTAAACAGCTTTAAAGTTTCCCAAGTTCCGAGAAAATTAATTGCGGTCGCCACCTTTAAGAAGCTTTGTTTGTTGCACTTTAAAAAATATGTTGACATCAGCTGATGCTAAACAACTGTGAAGTATAAGCACTGTTGTTGTTGTTGTTGTATTACTAATGTAATGTAATACCGAGCAATTTTTTTGTTTATGTTGTGCTTTTGATTTACTTTGTTTTTGTTTTCATTAGCCCAGTGAACAATTGTTCTAAACATTATCAGAAGTTAATTTATTGTTCTAATGTTTTAAAGCAAAGACTGTACTTCCGTTTAAATGTAAAACTTAAATTTATTCTTAAATTTATTAAAAATGATGTGATTTAAGTCTATGAGCAGTTAGTTACTGTGACTTACAGTAAAAATAGTTCACTCTAAAGTATTTTTTCTTCTCGATTCTTCGGATGAAAATGTTATCTCCAACTTTAACCTTTGATTTGAATTTATTTGCCCTTTAAATCCTTTGAAGAAGATATGGCTGTTAAAAAGCATTTAAAGGATGATAGGTCATTGGCGAAAAATAGCACACGTCGTAAAAATGCAATCAGTTATTTTACTGGGTGTAGCGATAAGGAACTCTATCGCTAAATACGATCCTTTCTATAATGTTTATGTTATCCTCAATCATAACGAAATTTCATAAATGAATTATGAATGGACTAAAAATATAATTGCAGCAGAGCAAAGACAGAAGAAAATTATTTTTTTTAGCTGATCATGTGGTTCGTATATGCTAGCGAGGGAAATAGCTAGTCTTTCTGTCATGCTCTAGGAATAATGCCCTCTGTGCAAATGTATTGGTGGGGTAGTTGTGCGGAAATTTTCACTGAGTTCTATTGGTTCTTAAGAGCTGGTGCTGCCTGACCCCACTTATAACCCACATTGTTAAAAGTTTCCTTAACCGAATAAAGTCGTAAATGCAAAAAGACCCGAAAATTATCATAGACAGTAGAACAAGTTTATCATTTAGCAGAAAGTTTACTATGAAAGTGAAGTTAAAAGGTCAAAATTCTTTATAATAGTAAGGGACAAACTTTTTAAAGGAATATTAAGAGTTTCTATTTAGGTGAACACCTTCCTTTTAAAACTACCTTAATGGCCTTGAACCAATTGAAAAGAATGTTAAAATTCACATGACGAATTTCAAATATCACATGTTCGGTTGTAGTGATATCGAACACATGCTAAAATTCCCACTTACTCACCAATAAGTTTTCGGTCTCAAAAGTTAAAATGTTTTATTGACGCTTCATTTTTACAAAATTTTAAATATTTAATTAATATCATTAATAAATAATTAGAAAATTTATTACTTAAAATCAAAAGTAAAGACAATTTTCAAATTATCACCTGATTTTCGATTTCAAAGCAAAATCAATAATAAATCAATGAAGATTTAATGGATTTATAAATCTCCTATATTTGGAATGGGTTTACTCGTAATAATTCGATGCTTTTATTCTGGATTGTATTTTAAACAATATGGGCGATGTTTGTCGTATAGTATTTTTAAAAAATTCTCAAAATGTGAGAAATCGGTTTTAAATTCAGCAATTTAATTTTTATTGACATATTACGTCTCTTTGTTGCCTAACTACTTTGTTAGGTCCCTTTACATTTAAAATTTAGTCCTACAAACTTCCTTAAATTTTCATTTTAACATTTTCCGGGTCTTGAGTTTTTAGACTAGCAGAGGGGTAGTAAATAAATTGAAAAGTTGGTCAGAATCGACGTTCTTATATAAAATGTACAAAGTTGACGATCAAACATAATGCTTGTGTATGCAAACGCCAGCTCTAAAGAGAATTCAACAAAAATTGGTGAAGTCAACTTGATGTTTGTAAATATAAACATTGTGTTGCTTTCGAATGTGGAACAACAAAACTTTGCATTTTTCTCTTACAACTCTAAACTTTGCAAAGAAAACTTTAAAAATGTAAAAGACATCGTAGAATAATGCTTTATTTCAAGCAGGATATAGGAATTTACTAATAACCCTGAATGTAAACAATTGTGAATGCACACGGTGTATTGCTACTAACATTCACAATAACATAATGTGACATGTGTGTGTCATCATTTCGGTTCGTTTGCAAAGCATTCACAATAGTTTGATGTCCGACAAACGTCAACGGCACAATAAATGTTGGCAGAATAAAGAAGCATTGAAATAAGAGAAGGATAAAATTAAAAAAAGAAATAATCGCACATTAAAAAAAATCATTTTTTTTATACAAATAAAATGCAAAAAGAAAATTTATTTCACAACTGGCACGACTAAATATACTGTAAACTTTGATTGAAAAGGACAACAACTAAAACAACACAATAATATTTCAATTTAAATCAGCACGTTGGAGTTGCAACAAATAAAGAGTGTTTGCGTGTGTGTGTTTGGTTAGTTAGTGTCACAAAATTTCCAGACAAAAGGTAAGAAAGAATTTCCGAAGATTTTTTATGATCAAATAAACCAGAAAATCGAAAAGTTTCCAACACTGTGTTAAGCGACGACCAAAAAGCGTGCTTTGAAGACTATACCTGAATGAAAATATTGTACGTTTTTGACATACAAATTCAATAGCACAACAACAATAACATAACAAAAGTCATAACCAAATTATAACAACAAAAATAAAAAAAAAATGAAAATAATAAAAATAAAAAAGTCAAGCGAAGATCAGTCAGTTGATAGAAAATTTTCTTTCTTCAATATATTTTTCAAATAGATTCTTGTTTTTTTTTTGTTTTTGCGTCTTACGTTTTTCGCTCAGTCTCTCTCTCTCTCTCTCTGTCACTCGTATCTATCTGTGTGTGTTGCTTTTTATTTCTAGTGAAATAATCCAACAACATCGAGAAGAACGCTGAACCAGCAAAAAAAAATGTCTGTGGATGCTTATGGACCCAGTTCTCAGACGCTGACGTTTTTGGATACCGAAGAAAATGATTTAATCGGCGCCGATACTCAAGCCTCGGATTTCGATTATCGTGACTTAACCTTGGCCTCTCAAACTCAAGCCTCACAACTTGAAGGCGGTCTAGGTGCAAGCGCTGGCGCTGGAAGTCAAGTAAGTGTCTACAAATTCTAAATAGCCATTGTGTTCATATTTAAATAGTTGCCCGGTTAGTGATTTTAGCATTAACATAAGAGTTATTAAGTTCTGGAAAAGATTTAAACCTTAGATACCTATATGCCGGAAGTTGATATTATCTAATTCGGCCGGTTATAACGTCCGAATAACGTTTTGTCGGTAGACAAAATTAAATTCCAAGCAACATACTGAATTCCTCCACTTGTATGCAATGTTGTTAAAAATTTAAACTTTAAAAAAGTGGCATTGGAAGCTAACTATCCAGGAGTGTTTTTTTGTTTATATTGGCAATGAGCTGATCAAGCAACAGGCAGAATATTCGGTGTCGAAGCAAACCCCTTAATGGAACTAAACAAGTTACATCTGCCTCGTTCTGACCAATACAAGTTCCAATGAACTCTAAGAGACCAAGCTTGTACCTGACTCAATATTACTTCATAAAACGATAGTAATAAACTGACTATCCACCAATAGCGTTGGAGCACTCATAGGCACAAGGTTAACTAAGCTTTCCAAGGGCGCTGATCGTCCGGGCAGGGCCTATAAAAGTCGTAATGCATAAAGCCTATCAATTTTCCATTCAGTTCTAATGAAGCAGTTCAGTTTTTATTTGCAATTGAAATGATTTACGACTATCAGGTTATATTGTTTCAAAGGCAAGCAATTATGCGATTCTACTACATACCTTGACGTTAAAAGAAACACCACTGTTGTATACTCATGGCTCCAAGGTCATCACATTACAAACAGATTCTGTTTCAAAAACGCTTAAAAGCACAAAAATTTTGCAGTTGCAGTTGCTATAGAATAATTAAATAAAATTACATTTGCATAGGAAAGAACGAACGCGTGTCTAGTTAAGCAACATTTTAAATTATAATAGAAAATAATACGAGGTAAAATTCTTTGCAAAAGTTCTTTAAAAATGTTTATATTGATCTTACTACTTGTGCTCCCATTTTACTGAAAATATCCTGCCTTTACTAATTAATTTTTCATTACATTTTCTTTTCCAGAATTTACGTAAAGTTGATTTACAAACTAAATTGGGCACTGCTAATGGTTCCGCCGACTTGCAGTTTGAGGAAGAAGATGAGGATAATAGCTTGTTTCGGGTTGATGTTTTGCCCAGTCATGCATGTAAATATTGTGGCATACATGATCCTGGTACTGTTGTCATGTGTAACAATTGTAAAAAATGGTTTTGTAATGGACGTGGCAGTACGTCTGGATCACATATTGTTAACCATTTAGTAAGAGCTAAACATCGAGAAGTAACCCTACATTCTGAAGGACCTTTGGGCGAAACAGTGCTCGAGTGTTATTCGTGTGGTGTACGCAATGTTTTCGTTTTGGGCTTTATACCGGCAAAAGCTGATTCAGTGGTAGTGTTACTATGTCGTCAGCCATGTGCAGCCCAAAATTCATTGAAAGATATGAATTGGGATCAAGATCAGTGGAAGCCTTTAATATCGGATCGTTCGTTTTTACCTTGGCTGGTAAAGGTACCCACCGAACAAGAACAACTCCGTGCCCGACAAATTTCCGCCGCTCAAATCAACAAGCTGGAGGAGTTGTGGAAAGAGAATATAGAGGCCACTTTTCAAGACCTTGAGAAACCCGGCATAGATATGGAACCTTCACAAGTAATGCTGCGCTATGAAGATAGTTTCCAGTATGAGAAAATTTTTGCTCCCTTGGTAATGTTGGAAGCCGAATATGATAAAAAGCTGAAAGAATCGCAAACCCAAGTGGGCATCGAAGTTCGCTGGGATATTGGCTTGAATAAAAAAACAATTGCCTACTTTACTTTGGCCAAAACGGACTCTGATATGAAACTTATGCATGGCGATGAATTACGTTTACGTTATGTGGGCGAGTTACACAAGCCCTGGGAGGCTCAAGGTCATGTTATCAAAGTGCCCGATAATTTTGGTGAAGATGTAGGCCTAGAACTGAAATCTTCCGCCAAGGCTCCTGTTCATTGTACATCCAACTTTGCAGTGGATTTCATTTGGAAATGTACTTCATTTGATCGCATGCTTAGAGCTTTGAAGGTGTTTTCATTTGGACGCAACTCCGTCTCGAACTACATTTACGCCTGTCTCTTGGGCCATGGTAGACCAGATGGTCTAGATGAACTTGTGTTTCGCGGACCTCCGCCAAAGTTATACAGTGCACCCAATTTACCAGATTTAAATCGTTCTCAAGTTTATGCCGTTAAACATGCTCTGCAAAGACCCTTAAGTCTTATACAAGGCCCTCCTGGTACCGGCAAGACAGTGACCTCTGCTACCATAGTGTATCAGCTGGTGAAACAACATGGCGGCACAGTTTTGGTATGTGCTCCCAGTAATACGGCTGTAGATCAGCTGACCGAGAAAATTCATCGCACCAATTTGAAGGTAGTGCGTGTTTGCGCCAAATCTCGTGAAGCCATCGATAGTCCTGTCAGCTTCCTAGCTTTGCACAATCAAATCCGTAATATGGAGACAAACATTGAATTGAAAAAACTTCAACAACTTAAGGATGAAACTGGTGAGCTGTCATCGGCCGACGAGAAACGCTACAGAATACTAAAGAGAGCTGCTGAAAATCAACTGTTGGAAGCCGCTGATGTCATCTGCTGCACCTGTGTAGGTGCTGGTGATGCCCGCTTGCAGCGTATTAAGTTCACTTCAATACTAATTGATGAATCTATGCAGTCCACCGAACCGGAATGTATGGTCCCGGTTGTATTGGGTGCCAAACAATTGATTTTAGTCGGTGATCACTGCCAATTGGGCCCTGTAGTGATGTGTAAAAAAGCTGCTAGAGCCGGTCTCTCTCAAAGTCTTTTTGAACGCTTAGTTGTTTTGGGTATACGACCCTTCCGTCTAGAAGTTCAATACCGCATGCATCCGGAATTGTCACAATTTCCTTCGAATTTCTTCTACGAGGGTTCCCTACAGAACGGTGTTTGTGCCGAAGATCGCAAATTAAAAATTGATTTCCCTTGGCCTCAACCTGATCGCCCCATGTTTTTCCTGGTTACCCAAGGCCAAGAGGAAATTGCCGGCTCAGGTACTTCGTACCTCAATCGTACGGAAGCCGCTAATGTGGAAAAGATTACAACAAGGTTTTTAAAAGCTGGTGTCAAACCCGAACAAATTGGTATCATTACACCGTACGAGGGCCAGAGAGCTTATCTGGTTCAGTATATGCAGTATCAAGGCAGTTTACATTCGAAACTGTATCAGGAAATTGAAATAGCAAGTGTAGATGCTTTTCAGGGTCGTGAGAAGGATATCATAATAATGTCATGTGTGCGCTCAAATGAAAAGCAAGGCATTGGCTTTCTAAGTGATCCAAGACGTTTAAACGTAGCACTGACACGTTCCAAATATGGCACCATTATAGTGGGCAATCCGAAAATTCTATCAAAACAACCGTTATGGAATCATTTACTTAATTTCTATAAAGATCGCAAGGTCTTGGTAGAAGGCTCTTTGAACAACTTAAGAGAGTCGCTTATACAATTCCAGAAGCCAAAAAAATTGGTCAACACCCTTAATATGGGAGCACACTTTATGAGCACCATGATGGCAGACGCCCGGGAAGCAATTGTACCAGGTTCCTTTTACGATCGTTCGGGACAATTCGGTTATTCGGGTACAACTGCTTCAAACAATTATGGTTACAATTTTGGTAACAATTTGATTGGCGGCGGCAATAATTCTGCTTTTGGTTTTAACAATAACACTCATTTACAAAATATGAGTGGACCAAATATGCCAAATAATCCAATGAATAATTACATGAGCCCTAATCATTCAGTTGCTGGTGGTGTTGGCGGTGGTAATGCTATGGGAGGAGGTGGCTTTAATGCTCCCGGAACCCAAAGACCTAATCAAAATCAATTCAATACCAATCTTAACAATGGTCCCTCAAATAATCAAAACCATTGGCGTAACTTGCAATATGATTCTATATCGTATATATCACCGGAAAGTGCCCAAGCAGCCATGAACAATATGCCTGTACCGGTTGGCATGTTCATGAACATGAGCAATATCCCACCACGTTTCTACAATCAGCATCAACAAGCAATACAAGCCGCAGCCAAACAAGGTAGACGCACTGCAACTGCATTCTCTGGGAATCAATCGACCTCTGCCGTTGGCAATACGAAAAATCCTCTTCTTAATAAAGCACCTGGTAAAGGACGTAACATCTCAACTGCTGGTGCTGCTGCTGCTCCTGCTGGTGGTGCCAATCAACAATCAACAACATCATCTGTTGATGCGACAAACGCTACAAATGTCCCAGGCTCTGGAAATGCTTCACAAAATACGGCACCAATATTCACACAGAAGAATATGTCACAGCAAATGAGCCAAACTGTCTTCACTGGACTATCGCAACAACCGGAATTATCGCAAGATTTTGGCCAAATATCCCAAATGGATGGTATACTATCCCAAGATGTGGGTTTTGGAACGGTGAGTTTTTGAATTTCAAAATATGAAATAATCGTTGATCGCTTTTTATTTTTTGTTTTTCTTTTTTGTGTTATTCAGGATGCACTCCATAATGATCGCATGAATTTAGGACTTAATTCGCAGAGCCAATTTTCACAGCCCTATTGATAGATGACAGTAAACAGGTTGGTGATCTACAGCAATTAACAAAAGCGGTAGAAGCAACAACAGCAGAAACAACATCAACATCAGCAACTGAAGTAAAATCTATAAAAAGAACTTTAAACAAGAACAAACAAGAAACTTTTTTACAAAAACAAATTAAAAACCAAACTACTTTGAAATACAAGGAGGATGACAAACGTAAAATAACTACAAAAAAAAAAAAACGATAAAGAAGAAGCAGAAGCAGGAAAAAAGAGTAAAAAGTAAAGGAAAAAGGTTAAACTAAATACACTTTTTAATATACAACGGCAACGACAGGGCATACACACACACACACACACATACTCGCTCGTAATGACAATTAAAAAAAAGAAGAAAGAACAACGAAAATTAACCAGCAATTGTATGGCTTGTGCTGCACTGTAATGCAACAGTGCTGTCAAATTCTGTTGAGCAAGCGCATTGCAAACATATGGGAAATGTATGTTTCAATAGCCGAAAATTCAAAAAATGGTGAATGTGATGCCGCCTGCCTGAAGTTTTCAAATTGTTTTCGGATATCTGGCCGAGATGAAAAAGTGTGCCTTTTTTTGCTAAGAGTATAACCATTTAAACACGTGGTATAACTGTGGAGATGAATCTTAATACAAAAAAAAAACAACCAAACAAGAATTAAAAAAAAATTAGAAAAGAAATATGGGATACAAATGCAAGGGAACCATACGACGACGTTCATCCTTAAAGCTTGATGACATCAATCTAAAAAAAAAAAATCTTATAACTCAATCAACAACATCACGCGCCTACGAACGACGAGAGTCCGAGAGAAAACTGCTTGATTGACAGTCCAAAAAGGCTGTCAGTATAATAAGTTAAACATTAGCTCAGTTTGTAAGAGCATTAAAAATATGTTACTTAAACTTCGTAATATAAATTTACGAATACCTAAAGATTTCTCTCTCTTCGCTTTTGCTCTCGCTAGCTAAACCACCTAAATTTTAATTGTCCCATCTTATGTTCGTTTCTTAGATTTGTATCTTAGGAATTCTTTTTATCACATTTATATTATTATTATGATCATTATTATTATTATTATTGTATTACCACCAACCAGCAACAAGAACAACATTTCGTATTAAAATTGTTTTCAGAAATCACAGAAATTTCATTACAAAAAAAATGTGTTTTTCAAACAGAAATTTTATTTTCCATTTTTTGTTTAACAAAAAAAAAACAAAAAAAATTTTAAATTTAAACATTTTATTTGAAAATGAATTTCAAATTTTCAATTTGTTTTACTAACAACAACATTACAAAATAAAATTTTGTTTTTTTTTTAAATTTATTTTTTCAAAATACAAAAAAAAATAGAACTTAAATAAATTTGCATATAATGGTGGCTGGACATCATTTAATTAATTTTTAATAATTAAACAATTTGGTTGGCAAAAATAAATTTATTATTATCTGGCTCAACGACAGCGTATATAAATTATTTTTTATTTTTTTTTTCGTTTTCCTATATATCAAGAATATTTTTAAAAAGTAAAACGATTTGTTTGAACCGAAATGCTTAAATAAAAACAAAAAAAAAACAGAAAATTAAGAAAAAAAAAATTGTAAAATTCGTTTAGATGTCTTTCTGTCATCAAACTCTAATAAAAACAACGGTATTTACAAAAATAAATAAAAGAAAGAAATTTTAAATAAATGAAATACACGCAACACATCCGCATACATACAGAATTGCTCAAAAAAATATTCGTGTTTTGTTTTTAATAATGCAGCATGATGAACTATGGCAGCAGTGGTATTAAGAGTTTAAGTTCGGCTCCTCCGATTCAGATTTTTTTTTTTTATTTCATGTGTTTATTGTTTCTTTATTTATTAGAGTTTTCGAGTTCGAATACTGCTTAAAAAAAGATTGTTTTTCAATCACCAGTTACAGTTCTCTGATCTGGACACCGACCATATATGGTTTCAACAGAACGGCGTTATATGCCACACACAGCATGCCACTTGACGTTAGAAACGCGTTCAACTCAGCGAATTGGAGTCGGATTATGAAAGCCCTCTTTTAACTTGGCTACGCCGCCATACTTAATGGAGATTCTGAACAATTACTTTCAGAACAGAAAGGTAATATAGCTATCGGATGAAGGAGAGCAAGAATACGTAGTGTCGGCGGGTGTCTCGCAGGGCTCTGTACTTGGCCAACTACTATGGAACATTATATGCGACAGAGTACTTCGACTGGGATTGCCAAACGGAACCGCAATTGTGGGCTTTGGAGATGACATTGTCATAGTTTCGGTAGCAAGGACGGTACAAGAAATAGGGGAGAAATTTAACAGAGCAATTCGAAATGTTGGAGCATGGCTGGATGAGGCAGGTTTGACACTTGCTGCACATAAAACGGAAGTCGTCTTGATAAGCGGCCGGAAGATAGTGCAAAAGATGAAAGTAACCGTTGGAAGCACAGAGATCGAATCAAAGAGGGCAATCAAATACCTGGGAGTGATTATTGACGACAGGTTGAATTGCAAGGAGTACGTAAAATATATCGGCGAAAAGGCATCTGTAACGCAGGGAGCACTGGCGAGGATGATGTCAAATATTGAAGGACCAGATCTATCCAAGAGGGGTATAATTTCAACGGTAGTAACGTCAATAATTCTGTATGTGTGCTTCATATGGTGCGAGACACTCTCCTTGAGGACGACAAGAAGAATAGAATACTGTCCTCGGTGTATTGTCTAAGCGTGATTAGATGGATAAGTGTCTTCAGAACACTGTCTGATGAAGCGGTATTGGTATTGGCAATACCAATAGACATATTGGCGGATGAGCGGAGGCGGATACACTTTCGCCGTCTCGAGTATCCAGGACGGACAGCGGATATAAAAGCGGAGGAAGGAAAGACTTCCATGCACAAATGACAGTTACGATGGGAGAGCAGTTTAAAGGGAAGATAGACATTTCACTTTGTCCCTTCTATAACCCTTTGGATGGAGAATAAACATTACGAACTGGATTACTACGTCACTCAATTTCTAAGTGGTCATAGTTGTTTTAGGAAGTACCTACACAGATTTGGACAGGATACTTCCCCTATATGCTTAAACTGTATAGATGAAGATGCGGAGCATATTCTAACATGCTGACCCAGATTTAGATGGCCCGGAGAAACTAGATTAGGACCAAACCGGTTAATGAAGGAGCTATGGAGCCAATACAGCCAGAAAAAGGCCGAAGTAATGATGGTACTCCAATGGTTGGAGGAACGAATGCGAAATTTGAGATAACGTGATAAAGCTTTCGAGCTAACCAGCCCTCCGGAAAGTAATGCCTTACGGCAGTCTCGTGGGGGGAGAGTGGTTGAAGTATGTAGAGGTGGGTTTAGTACATGTAGGCACCAGTGATGGTGAATCGTGCATGCTTTTGTCGGAACAAAAGTATCTTTCGAAGATTACCACCTCCGGCTCAAGGCATAAAAAAAAACAGGAAAATCTGAACGAATGATTTGACGGCATCTCATGAACTAGCCACTGGGATTGTGAGACTCTAATAGACTTTTTCTTGCGAAGTTTTCTTAATTCACAAGAGCACGCGAATAAACCGTAAATCACAGCAATATTCCAAGCCCACATAACTCATGCCATCCTTCAAATTCAGTTTGATTTTTGAACCAGAATTAAGGAGATTTGGACTTCCGTATGCGCTCCACTTAGAGTGTCACGGTGTTAGTGGTTAAACTCCTCCGAAATTGAACGACCGATGTTCATGAAATTTTGTGTGCACAAGTCTGAAAGTCGGACAACATCTACTTTTCATATCCCTAAATGTTAAGAGGGCGTGGCAAGTTATTAAATTTTAATACTTAAGTACATATAAATAAAAAAAATAATAAAATTTAATGGGTATGTTCGTAGAGTCGATATCGAGAATCCCATCAAAAATGGGCTTGACAATTCTCTCTCTTCAAGTAATACCTATAACTCTTAAACTCCTGAAACGATTTTAACCAATCTTTTCAGGTTTTGATGGTTAAAAAAAAATTCGATATAGCAAAAAGTAGGCGTGGCAAAGCTTTAAAATTGAATATGTTAGGACATATTGATTGTAGACGGATGCAATTTGATGAATAAGTTCATAGAGTCGATATCGACAAACTTACCAAAAATTGATGTGGAAACTCTCCCCCTTAAAGACATGGTTTATAACTACATATCAAATTTTTATGAGGATATGTGTGTGTGCATATGTGTTAAATGTAAATGGAATTACAAAAAAAATCTATTTCGAAAAAAGTGTGACCAACGATATGTACATATAATATAACATGTATGTCTATTAGTTTTTGTTTTGGAGCGAGTCAAACAAATGCAAATTCGTCCTCGTATTGTTTCTCTTTATATGTCTCACCTAATTAACGTACCGATTTCGATTAAATCTTAAACTAGATAGATCTGCATACAGGGCGGGACGAAGTTCGCCGAATCAGCTAGTTATTTTATATAAATGTAAAGATAGGAATTGCTTAAAATATCTTTTCGCCAGGCATTGTGAACTTGCACGGAATAGGGAACTCTCAAGTATAATATGATGAGGAGAATAAAACATCAGGACTTATACTTAGAATCTGTGTGGCAATAATATAGTCCAGAAGTAAGTACATATTAGATGTACAAAGCAATAGGACTAGAAGAGGCCTTATTGGGTGGGGGATACCCTATTTAAATTAAGGGACCACTGCAATGACAACTTTACATGACAGTAATAATAACACTTACCTGTACAGGATCCTTTAAAAAAATTTTTTTTTCTTATAAAAATAATTAAAACAAGAAATTTTCGTGAATTTTCTTTGGAATGCTTTTATTGTTTTTTTTTTTTTGGTTTTTGGATTTTTTTCTTTGATTTTCTCCTTTTATTTGAACAATTTGTACATAAATCTTATAGTAAAAATATTATGTTGCTGTTTTTATTGAGCATTTTCCAGTGATTGATGTTAAGAGTTGAACATAATATTAAGAAAATTCAATGAAAATACACAAACAGATATAGACAGATGGTTTGGTGAATGAGCGACGACAAGGAGGAAGGACTGAGTATACAGCTCATATAGAAATTGAGTTTTTGTTGTTGTTTTTTTTTTGTTTTTTTTTTTTGTTTTTAGAAATTTGTTGAAAACTAAAGGAAGACGTGTAAAGGTATAGGAAAGAATGATATGATGGAAAGGTGATAGAGATAGAGAGAGAAATTGGGGATTGAGGATATTTATGTATTGGAGTAAGGGGTAGTGATGAGAGAAGAAATAATACAATAATAATAGGAATAATAAAGGTATTTAAAAAAAAAAAACAATTACAAAGCCTTAATGAGTTTATAGTAAAAAAAAAAAAAAACATAAAGGAAATGTTTACAAATATAATTTTTTTTTTTTAACCTGAGTTTACAATGTTTTTCTTTTTATTTTTTTCTTTTATAAATTTTTAAAAGACGTGCAGTTTAAAGAAAAATAAAATGTTTTTTTCTGTTGTTTTTTTAAACAATTGATAGATAGGCAAAGGGCAGCTAAGCTATAATTTTTTGTTTTTTTCTATTTTAATACAAAAAAAATATTCTGTTTTATATTATTAACAAGAAAGAAAAAAAAATATATATTATTGAGAGGGGGGGGGAAGGAAGAAAAAGTAACAAGTAAAAGTAGGTATATGTTGTATAAAAAAAATACTAGTAATATTATTTCAATTAATAGCTGCACGTCTTTTTTACAAAATAATTTTATAGCTTTTGGACATACGTGTATAGTAACGTTTTCTTTGTTTTACAACTAATTTGAAGGACCTTCACAGAAGGTGTCTTAAGATTTATAAATTTTTTACATAATTTTTTAATATATTTTCTTTCAATTGCAAGTAATAATTGGTTTTTTATTTTTAAATTTAATTTAATTTTTAATTCCCTTATTATTACTTGCATTACAATTTTGTGAAAATGAAAACTTAATTTAATTTTTTTTTTTTTTTTGCTTTTGTTTTTAATTTTAATTCTAATAATAAATTTTTTTTGTTTTTTTTTTTTGTTTTAAGTTGCACTTATTAGTATAAAAAATATATTTCTTGTATGTATGTATGTACTGTACTTTATTATTATTTTAATTGATATTTATTAGCAAATGTTTTACAAAACGTTTAAATTATTCATCTTCAAATTTGTAGTTCTTTATTTTCTTTTCTTTTTTTTAAGATTCGTACTAATTTTTTACTTTTTATTTTATTTTATTATAAAAAAAAAATAAAATAAAACTAATTTTTTTTATTTATTTATTTATTTTTTTAAAATTAATTTGAAGATGAATTTACATATAAATAATTAGTGTTGATTTTATATAATTAAAATAAAAAAAAATGCTATTAATATTATATGCTCATATTGTAATTTCTTTTTTTTTTTTTTGAAAATTTTCCATATATTTTTAATAATTTTTTTTAATTTTTTTTTAATATTTTTTTAAATTTTTTTACCTTGAAAAATTTTTTTTTTGGTTTATATAGAAAACTTAACAAAATTTAAAAAAAAATTCTTTTTTTTTGATATTTTCTATTTTGTTTTGCGTTTTATGATGTTCATTCGCTTAGCTAACATTTTTTGTGTTACATTTTTGATTCTGTAAAAAATATATTATTTTTTTTATTTTATATTTATATGTATGTATGTAATATTAAAAATGTTGTTGTTTTTGTTTTTTATAAATATAATAAACATGTATCAAAAATAATTTATTAATATTAAGCTAAATAAATATTTTAAAGCGGATTAAAGTTTTAATATCAAGTCGCTTACAAAAAAAAAAAAAAAAAAACAAAACAAATAATCAAACTTAACCTCACTTTTTTGTTTTTTAATATTGACAGTAAGGCCACGCCTAACAGTGTTTTGTTTTGCGCCCTTGAGATTTAGCGCTCGGGCACATTGTCAATTGAAACATTTGTTGACATTATTATTATGAGTATAAATTTCTATAAAACAATAAGGTTTAACACGGTGCCAAATATTATGATTTTTAGCAACCATTCCATTTCACTGGAAATGTTCTGCTGCCTTGAATTTAGCAACTTCAATAATAACTACTGTTGATAATTTCCTTAAAATGCAACTCTGCATATTTCTTATTCTTTTGCTTACGTTTCTCTAAGTTTATCTTTACAGTTATATTATAAGATAAGCGTCACGTTGTGTTTTTTGTCCTCTTTTACACTTTCTTAGTCTATATGGCCTTGACGACAAAATATCTAGAAGCATTTTTAATTACATTCAGGCTGAGGCAAATGAGAAACAATATTTGAAGTCGAGTCTCGATTTATCTGTGATGAGAATATTGTCAGACTACCTGAATAGTACAGAATATAATCAGAGTTATTCTGAAATACGGGCTTCTCTTCATTGCCGTCGAATGTTCACTTTCGACGATTCAACGGCGATAGATTCTAAAATACACGCGAGGAGATATCGATAAAATAATCGAGTTTTTGTAATCGCTCTCAAATGAACTACAAAATAAAACAAGCAAATGGATTCAATAGTTTATTTTTTTAATGAAAGTTATGAAAATTGCCTTCAGCTCGTTTTAAAGACGCTCAGGTACAACAGTCTGAATGTATTTGAGATGGATGATAGAATGTAAGTGTTGCTGACTAGATTATCATTTTTCAATCTATATTTTGAAACTGAGTTTATGTAAATCATCTCTGTGTTAATATTGTTGGGTGGATGGTTATCTGCATATTGCAACCCTGTTTGAGAAGGCGTCAGGTTAGTTAATGGCGGGACTATTTATTGTATTTTTTTTTTTTATGGAATATTTTTATTTGTATATATATATGAATAGAATTAAGTACGTATATTCGTGGATTATTTTATGTCATTTTAACTTCTATATTTAGATAATAAAACATCATACATCATACACAATACGGAGCAAAGTGCATAAAAGGTTACCATCCTCCCAGTTTTTCTATTTCATTTTAATAAATCATTTTAAATCTCAACGCAAGTTTTGTTATTTCCTATTCATAAGTTGCATCCGCAACAGTAAGTAATAAAATTAAGTATGTAACAATGTTTCATTAATATAGATTTGAAAAAAAAAATAATAATAATAACTTCAGGATAAATAAGGATGCTTTTAAATATATTCTGAACGAAATAGAAGGCAAAATGCGCCTGCATTATCTAGGAACCAGGGGATAAATTAGCAGCTTGTCTCAGGTTCTTCGCAGAAGGCAATTACCCACATGTTGTACAGAAAAGATTGGCATCTCAACGTATCTCAATCAACATTTTTAAAAATATTTAGCGAAATGTTAATATTATTGAAACAATATATATGCCCTAAGTCGATTAAAATCGAAATATAGATTATCAGACAAAAGAGTACGCCAATATGTATTTTTTTAAAAAATCATCCATTCCACGTGTTATTATGGCCATAGATGGAGCCCACGTAAAGATTGTGACCCTTCCAAGTAACTGACAACCTTTTTGATTTTTGTTCTTTCTATCCTTGGCTTTTGCCTTAAGCAAAACGCTGCGTTAAATAAAAAATATAATATTTTTGTAAAACTTATTCTAAGCCAACTTAATCCTCAACATACCCATCCGCACCAATAATCATCCATAGACTAGAATCTATACATAACACTATCATCAATGCATATGCATTATCATCAATAGACCAACACCTACACCTAACCTCAACATGCGCATCAGCATAAATAAACATCAATAGACCAACATCTCCACATAACCTCAACCTATGAACTAGTACAACTATACCTAAACGTCGATAGACCTAATCTACATATGCATCAGCACAAATAAACATCAATAGACCAACATCTCCACATAACCTCAACCTATGAACTAGCACAACTATATCTAAACGTCGATAGGCCTAATCTACACATGCATCAGCACAACTGTACCAGCGGTTCATATTTAACCTTCACCTAACCTCAACTATAGTAACATCAAATTAACTTCTCAGAATTGATCTGTAGCTGTACAACGCTTGCGTATTCCCCATAAGAGCATCGAGAATTGATTTTGAAAGCATATCAGAACGTTTTGAATTTCGTATCGATAATATTTGCGATATTAGAAGCAGACGTTCGAGAAGATCACAATCAGAGTCTTCAAATAGAAAAAATCGGTGGATTCCAGAACAAAAACAGTGAGCAGTGTAGTGTTGGTATCATTGTGCGTTTGTTGAAAAGACCACCAAATGTCACGAGCCTTGTTCATTTACAAAGCTCCAAAAAACAAAACTGACTTCGTCTTCAGATTGCACGAGCGAATCGGAAGTAAATTATCAAGTAGCTCATCTTACAATTTAGCTATATTTGTCAAAAATAAATTTTTTAATAGATATGTGGCACCCTATGTTTAGCGTTACCAACATCATTATCAGTCACCTGTTGACACGCACTTAAAAGAAGCTGTCAATTTCAACGTCATAAAAATACATACCGCCATGCTTTCGGTCTCTTTCACAGAAACCTTCATCGGCAGTAGACGTGCCATTCGAACATAAAAATCCATTAAATCCTGGGTCATCCTAAATTAAATTAAAAAAATTGTATTTTTATTGGTAATTAATTGTAATTACCAAATACACTTTGTAATATTTATGGAAAAATAATTAAAAATATAAGAATATATTAACATATCTAGGCGCCGATGTGCCTATGTTACCGTAGAAAGGTGTCTACGTGGAAAGACAAAACTGTTGTTTGCAGCCAACGGTTCGTCGATAGAAACCAGCAGTGAGAAAACTCTTAACATTTCATTAGGCCTTCGACAAAATTTCGCATGGGCCTTTGTCGCGAACGTTAACTACGCTAGTATTGATTCCGATTTTTTTAAAAAAAGTATGGAAAACTTATTGACCGCAAAACGCTACTTGAAACGAAAGTTTACCCATTTTACAAGAGTTTAAAGTCTTTTATGGAATTGTAAATAATCATGGTTATTATAAAATATCCGTTCACTACAAAAACGCATTACGATGACAATTCATTATTCCATTAAACGCTATAATGCCAATTGATATATTTTGTCATCAAACCGTTGCAATGGACATCTTTTGGCATGTTCTAGATAGCGCGGTGAAGAATGAATTTTTAGATTTTCATTCGACACTATTTTCGGTGCGTTTAAAAATTTTTTTAATAGAAGAAATGTAAGTATAAATAAACATCAAAGAGTAATCACAAAAATATGTTAAAAATTAAATTTTTACATACAATTCAGGTCAAAAAAGCAAATTGCAAAAAAAAACAATTCAAATCAATGATTGAATTTATGGTCCAACATACTAGTATTGTTAGAGATGTCACAGATCTAAGAGCAGAAGAACAGAACGATCTGTGAGATAAAATATGCAGAAAACTAAATTCCACCGGTCATCCAATAAGAAACATACTTTCATGGAAAAAAGTAAGTTTGATTATATTTATACATACATATGAATGTATGAACGTATATTATTCATAAATATTAAGAGATATTTTTTGGCTAAGTGCAGCCAAATGCATGAAAACAGATGTTTTGCAGGAGTGCTGCTGGACAAAAAAAAAAAAAGAGCAGCATTTGTATTCAAATCGAAAAGGATTTGGTTTAAATGCCATGATTGTAAACTTGCTAAATATAATAATTTATTAATCAGACTTAACTTAAAGATAGATTTGTGATTATAAAATACGAATACGGTTTTTATATACACGAAATGTTGGCTTCGCCCACGATTCTCCGCCGACTCCTTATACCATAAGGGTGAATAAAAACATTTGATTTATTCAATAGTTTAAACATTTTTATGTAGTTCTTTATGTAATGAAAGAAAATTAAAATATTCCGTATTCCGAAGCCATAGTGCCGCTTTTAATCGGGCGTGATGCACTAAATAAACTAAATATTCACTTATGCAGCAAAAAAATTTCTTATAATAAAAATGAATTGCCAGGTGACACAATTACCCTATAGAGGTGTACTAGATTCGACTCGATTAAGAAAATGGTTCGAAGTAAAGGACTCGGTAAAAAACAAATTATCTGAAACTGAAGGCAACACGAGTGAATACGAAGACTATGAGTTTCTGGAAGATGAATTTTTACAGGACTTACCGCAATCGATAATATATACTATATGTATTAGGATAAAATAAAAATAAAAAACAAAA
Source organism: Sarcophaga peregrina (assembly GCA_014635995.1). Lineage (NCBI taxonomy): Eukaryota > Metazoa > Arthropoda > Insecta > Diptera > Sarcophagidae > Sarcophaga > Sarcophaga peregrina. Next base: position 39,564,512 of record CM025790.1, on the reverse strand, counting down.
CAAAAAATTTCTAAACTGTCCTTGGAAAGAATAAAGGAAGTTTGAAGAATATATTGAATATTTTCGGAAAGTGCATGATTTGAGTGAAGGTGGTGTAAAAAGGGTTCTTATTAAAATGGTTAACAAATTAGGAGCAGGTGCCAGTGGAATAGGTGAAGAAGAGTGTAGGGTTGTTTTAGAAAGTGCTAGTGTAGGTACTGAGGCAATTCTTAGTGACGACACCGAATCAACTATTAGCATAGATAGTGAATCTTTTGTTAGCGTAGACGCTGGTAGGGTCATGCGTTCTTAGGTGTAATATATCCCACAACACAGAAGGCTTACTTGACACTTTAAACAGGGTCAGCGAAAACTCTTATGAGCACAGATAGGAAAGAGATCCACATTTCCAACGTTGTAGAATTTATATATTTAGGCATTCAAAAATATTGATTTGAAATATATTTGTATTCCCCCATGATAGAAAGTTACTTCCCATACCCCTTTGACACCATCTTTTTCATGATTTTGTTAAAATAAAAACAAATAATAATGCAATATATTTTTCTGAAGAGCAGAGCGGCAAGAATAAAGATATAATTTTTACCCTTAAGAACAATTACCGATTACCCAGAAATCCTACTCGATTGGAAATGTTCAGCCAAGAGAAGGAACAAATGAAGTTTTAGATATACTGAAGAAGATGCAGGAGCAAATGAACCGATTGACGGTAAAATTAAATAAAATGGAAGAATGCGTAAGTAAAAATCAATGAACTTTTTTATAGCACTGGTTTAAATAGTGTATCTATAAAGAGCAAATTGGAACACAAAAAAAAAAAAATGGTGCAAAAATAACCCATTATGTCACGTACTCCTGACAACTGTACGCAACCTTTTTGCGTTAACTGTTCTGATGAACATCCTTCTTCTTCCAAAGAATGCAAAATTTACATACAATAAAAAGAATTTTTGAAAATAAAAACAAAAGAAAAACTAGAGTCTCATATTAGATGCAAAACTGTCTATTAAAAAATGGTCTTTTACGTATCTGTAATAAAAGGAGCTGCAACATATTTGACGTCGAATACAAAAATATGAAAATTAAACGTGTAAACCACCTACGCATTCTTGGTATCATCTTCGACAAAAGTTTCACTTTTAAAGAACATTGTTTAGAACTCAGGAAAAGCCTCAACTCTATATTAAACATAATAAAGTACCTGATTTCTAAAAATTATAACATTCATATCTCCACAATGGATAATATAATTGTGTTATTTTTCGTAGAAAAAAAAAAAGAAAGGGTCATAGAGGAAACATAATCCTAAGTGATTGTGAATAGAATTTTAGTAAAACGTGGTGAGATATTATGAGGGGGAGAATGAAATGCGCGGTGACGTTTAAGCGTCAATGAGGCGATCGTAGGGGCCACAAGAACAGTCTCCTATCCTAGTGGGTAAAAATAAGTATTCAAAATTCCATATTTAACAAAAGCTCTCAAATCATTTCCACAACCGCTATACTTTCATACCTCTCCCCTTTTATTTAAAATTGCAACAACTGTACCGTACCGCCGTAGTAAGAATTTACAATTCTCAAGAAACAAACTCCGCTCAAAATGAAAAAAAAAGAAAATAAAAAACAGAAGCACCACATCATTAGAAATCACCACCAACGACAAACCAATAGACCAACCGCAACAACTAATTCGACCATTTCGAATTGAACAGGACAACAGAATACTCCAACTACAGCATACCTGATAGTAATATCTCAAACCATTAACAGTATCTTCCATGACTAGACAACTTAGGATTTGTTTGAGATTTTCTTTTTTGAATTACACTCAGTGGTGTTAAGGCAAGGGAGTGTATTACATATTTATATGTTTGCGTCGGGAAATCAGGTTGAGAACCAGATCGATCATTGAGCTAGCCTACACCTTTTATCTTGTCCTTGACCAAGTTTCCTACGTAAGTCAGTTTAATTTCTGACAAGTTGAATATACATTGATTTTTGTTAACCTCTCAGAAACGACGCGTAACAATATATATACACACACGTTTATTAAATACAAAGTAATTAAATATTGAAATTTATCAATTTATAAACTTTTTTAAGAATTTTGTAATTTAATAGGGGAAATAAAACAAATTTACACGTTACGTTACGTTTACAATTACGAGGGTTGCCTTTTATATTTCGGTATTTGGTAACCCTAGTGTTGCAATCTGCCAACTGACAGCTCTATCGTAAACAGTGTTGCCGTTTTTGGTTATTTCTAACCAAAATTGGTTATTTTTTTTCTCAATGTGTACATGTGTAGATTTTTTCTGTTTTGGTTACTTTTTTACTGAAAATATTTACATGAATTTACAAACTATTTTATTTCTTCGTAATTAAAAAAGTAAAAAGTCCAATCAGCATTGGCAACACCCATTAAGTTAATACAAATTAATCATCCTTGAGTGCAAATATTACATTGCTGTGTAATGGCGGTATTTCATAAAATAATTTAAATTTGCATATACATACATAATTATATGCTTCTGTTTGGTTCTGTTTGAAAGTAAATCCAGTGAATTTTGTGTTAAAAAAAAATTAAATGAAAAAATAAAAAATGGAAAGGTAATTATTTGCTTTTATTGTGTTGCAAGTGTTTTACCAAAATACTTTTAAATCTAGATTTTTATTGAAGAAGCCTGTTGTATCTAACAACGAAATTGATGAATTGTCATCAGAAAATGAAGATGAAAGCAGGTAAAAACGCATTTGTTTTATCTTATAGATTAAAATCTGATATAAATTTTTAAATACAGTGAATGTAAATATAGTCATAAGAGAAAGTTCCGGGCTGCCTGGTTGGAAGAATTTGCTTCGTTGCGAAAAAATAAATTGGTGTGGCTACTGTAGTATTTGTAAAAAAAACTAAACAATCATGTGAGTTACCTAGGGCTTCAACGAAGACTCACGTTCAAAATTTAGAAAAGAAAAAGAATCAGGCAAAAATAGAAAAATTTATGGCTGTTGAAAGCAATAACCTTTCCAGACAAGTGCATCAAGCAGAACTAACACTTGTTATGTTTTTAATATGCTACAACTTACCATTTATTTTAATGGATTACCTACCCAGATTACTGGTAGAGTGTTGTCCTGATTTCAAGTAAAGTGCGCTAGAATAAAAGCCAGTCAACATACGGAAACTTTAGGAAAAAAAGCTAAGGAAGAAATATTATCTGAATTAAGACAATCAAAATTTTCTTTGATTGTGGATGAAACCACTGATATATCTACAAAGAAATCGCTTGTTTTGGTGGTTCGGTACATGGATAGAGTTTCCAAAATGATTTCCGATAGATTCTTAAGCCTTATAGAAGTTTTTAACTCCGATGCCCAGACGTTAAACGATTCAATTAAAGATTTTTTTACAAGACATGACATTCCGTTAGACAACATTATTGGATTAGCAACAGATGGAGCAAGTGTTATGGCTGGGGAAATCAGTGGTGTGCAATCGAAATTTAAAAATTCGATTGATTTCTTTTATATTAAATGCACTTGCCACTCACTGCATCTGTGTTCAGCATACGCTTGTAAAAAGCTTCCAATACAAATTGAAACTCTTTGTCGGAACATCTATAATTTCTTCGCGCAAAGTCCCAAACGTATAAATGAATTCAAAGAGTTTCAAGAATACTGTAGTGTGGAATCACACAAAATTTTGGGCATTTCTGTTACACGTTGGCTGTCCTTGGAAAATGTAATTAATCGCATAATTGAGCAATGGTCTGCTTTACAACTTTATTTTATATCAGTTTCTTTCGAAGTGGGTGGTATAAGAGCTTGCGAATTGGGCGAGCTAATGGCCGATCCCAGTTTAAAGGTATATTTTTTATTTTTATCATATATTTTGAACGTTGTCAATGGGTTGAATAAAGAATTTCAGTCTGAAGAAGTACGTCTCCCATATTTATATAGTCAATTTGAAACCTACTTTAAACTCATTTAGGTTTAAATTCTCTAGAAAATATAGACATATTTAACGAATCAAATTACTTGAATATTGAAGATATTTTTATTGGTAATAAATCTGAGATATTTTTAAAATCAAGTAATATAACAAAATCAGAAAAATATAAAATTAAGAAAAATATTCAGCAGTTTTATATAGAACTCTTAACGCAATTTTTAAAACGTTTTGATTTCGGACGGACCGATATAAAAAATTTGGAAATAATTACTCCAAAGAAAGTTCTTAGCAGTTCAGATACTCCACTAGAACCATTGCTATTGTCCTTTCCAAATTTAACAGGGTGCAATGAGGAAAAAATTTCAGCCCAGTGGCGACTGCTCCGATTTTCCCACATCGAGTTAGAAACTGATATTGTAAAATTTTGGGATAAAATTTCTACATACAAAAATGGCCTAAACGAAAATTGTTTTGAAGAGCTTGTAAATTTCGTACAAAATTTATTAACATTACCACACAGTTCCGCAGCAGCTGAATGAACATTTTCTCAGCTTAGTTTGATAAAAACAAAATTTAGGAATCAGTTAGATTTTAAGACAATTAACAACATATTGCAAGCAAAAGAATTGTGTAAAAATCAACAAAATGCCCATTTTGTTTGGTCTGCCAAAGACAAATTTTAAAACTAAAGCTGTGGTATTTTATGCACAAATGATCTCCATATTTATTGTAATAAAATTACATGTTTTTTTAGTGTTTAAGAGAGTAACTTTCTAGTTCCTTATGTTATTGTCAATGAAATATTTTTTGTTTTTATTATATATTTTTATTTTTGTTAAAAAGACATTAAAAGTCATTAATGAATCTTACAATACCTAATGCAAAGTATTGGAATTTTGAATTAAAAAATTGTCTAATTTTCTTATGTTTTTTCCCATTACTTTTTGCAAAATGCGACCTATAGTTTTTTTAAAAATAATTTTTAACATTATAAGATTTAAGAGTAGTGTTGTAAAATACGTTGTTATATGTTTTTTTTTTTACCATGAAGTACAAATTATAATTAAAATTGAAAAAATAAATAAAAAATAAAATAAATAAAAAGTTTGGTTATTTTTTTTCTAATTTGGTGATTTTTTTCATAAATGTTGGTTACAAATTTTTTTTTTTTGTGGCAACACTGATCGTAAAGCTTATCATTTTTGAGGTTATAAGTACTCAGAACGTTTTGACATACGGGCGCTATTCGTGTTGTTCACAGTAACTTAAGAGATTCATCTCGCTCAAAAAATGGAATTAAATGCTGAACATTTTCGTGCGATTATTCTTTACAACTTTCGACGTGGATTAACTCAACAACAGTGGAGCGCTGAACTTTCAATTTTTGGTTTATTATCATTACAAAACAAAATTTGTATTATTCCGTGAGTGAAATACAATGAAATAGAAATAAAAATTTAATGTTGTATATAACGGGTAGTCCTGTCACGTTTACGTCGATGATATCGATATCGATAGAATACTGAAGAAGCACCAATTTGGTCACATATCAGATGGATACCCTTCAGAACAAAGAATATATACACATTGCAACTAACCTAAACATACCCAATCTGATGAAACAACAATACTATGGCTGCTCGAAGCAATGCAACATATATAAGAAAGAGTATCATATTAAAAATTAAAATTATCCAGAAAAAAACTCTAAATGAAGCGCGAAAGAAAGAACAATGTTATTGTAAATGCAAATGTGAAGAAGAAGTAAGGAATGTAAAAACGAATAGAAAAGAGAAAGAAAAAACAATAACTGAATCCAGAACAAAAACAACACCAAGTTTTCCATTGCGCCAAGTAATCAAAGCAGATGAAACAAAAATTTAATTACTGGCGAAAAATGCATCAAAGAGGAAAAAGCGTGAATTAACAAATGCGGAAAAGAAAAATAATTCAACAAAATCATCAACTGTCAACAAAAAATAACGAAAATAGTAAAGATGACTCTAGTGACTCTACTCTTTATGAGTTGTTAATATAAGATAATACAAAAACAAACGTCAATCAAATAGTCGAATATAATATACTCATAATAACTGTCCTTGGACAATATTTGATAAAAAAAAAACTCTTTCCCAAATTTACCTAAACCAAGCAATAGACGTTTTTAATGTTTATACGTACGTATAGAAAATATTATTTAACTTGTCAGACACAATAGAGTGAAAAATCAGCTCGAAAAGTAAAATTAATAAAGCTTCTGCAATTTAATTAAAAAAGAAACCAAATGCAATTTCACTAAAAAAAAGAGAAGCAAATTGGAGTACGGCTGAAAAAGAGCTCCTGGTGGAGTGCATAAATATGCACTTGGATGTCGTCGAGCAAAAGGGGCAACGACTTCAATGATAGTTAAGAAAAAAAAAAACGTGTACATTTCTTCCAAGAAAACGTAAGGAACTTAAAACTTGTAAACTTATTGGAATTGGTAGACCTCAAATGTTCTTTGGTTCCTCAATATCCAATAAATTTATTAAAAATTGAACAGTTATTTTATCAAACCTATATCGTCAATTGGGGAATACCTCCTCTCTTTATAAATTATTGCCTTTCTCTCTTCCTGAAAATCCTCAAGAATGGCTAAATCGGTTTCAATTTCTTCCACCGCGTACATATTTTTCGCTTTACACACAAATAAATTGACTTAACTTTTGTCACAAACAGCTGATTGAGGAGTTAAATTATTGTTTGCTAAGTTAAAAAGAGTTTTACTTTTGCACGTAAAGTATGCTTTTTCTTGTCTATAATGGACGAAAAGTATACTTTTAATTAAAGTTAACTTATGAACTCTTAAAGTATACTTTGTTGGCAGCATGATTATAGCCCAATATTATTATTATAAAAGAAGACTAAAAATTAGTGCTAAAAAAATAAGACAATTTAAGAGAGAAAAACAAAAACAAAGATCAACAAAAGAATAAGTAACAAACAGTTGTAATAATGTATATGTAGCTTTATTATGTTTTGTTTATAGTGTACCACTTTCATATGTATTATGTATTTCAGGCGAACCGTTATTATTTGTATATATGATTTCTATGTAATGTTCATTGTATATGTATGTCTGTCTCTTTTGTTCTTCTTTATTGTAAACATAGATAATATGTCAGATAATAAACTAGATATAAGTTAGAATGGAGAATGATATGGACGCTGTGAAAAAGCGTCAGAAATAAACTTGTAATCGAAAGCAAAGGACGTGTTTTATATAAAAGCGCTTATAATCTCAGAAGTGGGATACTTTAAAGAAAGAATAAATATTTTTTTTTCTACCTATTAATATACTGTAAAGTGATTAAAATTGAGAACTTGAAAAAAAAAAATAGACTATTTTGATAAAGTTAATAATTTTGTTGTCAAAAATGGAAAGTGTGAGTGGAAAATATAACGCTGCACAACTACGTCATTGGCTACAGCATCTTGGCTTGCCTTCAATGGGTACGAAAAATACTCTCCTGTTAAGATTGAACGAAGTGCCAACAGATGAGAGGGGAATACCCGGCAGACGACATGATTGATCAAAGCGAGAATATAAGTGGCTAAAATGAAAATTTGGGAAATGATGTTGCTGGTGCACGAGGAACAAATGAGTGTGAAAGAGGCCGTGATACAAATGAAAATTCAACGAATGAGTGTGAGACAAATGATCGAAATATACCACAATTGAAGGCGAAACAAGACTTTGATTTTCTTGGAAATTTAATGAAGAAGGAATTGGAAATTGTTAAGCGAGAAAAAGAGTTGCTAAGAAGGGAAAATGACTTATTGAAAAAGATTGCTTTATTTGAGAGGACACGTGAGGATAAAAATACGGAAAACGTTGCTGAACATGTGAATGACAAGGACACAATGAGTTTGAATGTATCAAATGATGAGGGATTTAATTCCCATATGCACAGAGGCAGATTGCCGGAACATCTATAATTTCTTCGAGAATAGTTCAAAACGTATAAATGAATTCAAAGAGTTTCAAGACTACTGTAGTGTAGAATCGCACAAAATTTTGGGCATTTGTGTTACTCGTTGGCTGTCTTTGGAAAATTTTATTAATCGCATAACTGAGCAATGGTCTGCTTTACAACTTTTAGATTTAAAATGGGAGCAAGCAAAAACTGTACTCCTGCTAACCGTAGCTCCATTTATGAACTTCATAAAGCTGGAAAGTCATATAAAGAAATTGGAGAACAGCTCAAGTGTTCCAAAAAAATGGTTTTTAATGCTTTACAGCATATTAAGAAATATGACACAGTAGATAACGTTCCCCGTCTCAGGAAAACATCAGCTTACACCGACCGTATGATACAGAGAATCTCTAAAGCCGACCCAAAAAAATCATCAGCTGACATCCAACGAGAAATTCACGAATAATTAAATGTGACGTTATCTAAGCGAACTATTTCGCGACGTTTGGTGGAAGCCGGGCTTCATGGAAGAGCAGCACGCAAGAAGCCTCTACTAACTAAAAGTCAAAGAAAACGTCGTATAGAATTTGCAAGATATCATTGCAATTGGACGACAAATCAGTGGAAGTTTGTGCTTTGGAGCGATGAAACAAAGATTAATCGTATTGGTCCTGATGGTCAAAGGTATATTAGAAGGCCCATTAATCAAGAATTCAACCCTCGCTATGTTTCAAGAGTAGTGAAACATGGTGAAGGGTCTATTATGGTATGGGGATGTTTCTCCTGGAATGGCGTTGGCCCAATTTAATTTAATTTTAAATAAGGAAAAATACGTAGAAATACTAAATGATGAAATGTTGCCGTGGGCAGAGAAGAATTTGCCTGTTATATGGCAATTCCAACAAGATAATGACCCGAAGCACACGGCGAAGATTACCAAAAATTTTTTTGCGGACAATGTTCTGGAATGGCCATAGTCTAGTCCAGACTTGAACCCTATAGAATATTTGTGGAGCGATGTAAAAACTGCAGTAAGTCTTAAAATTATAGCCAACATGGACACATTTTCTTTTTGGAGGAAGTAAACGTGGCATGAGAATCCATACCTGTGGAACGATGTCGACGTTTAATGTTATCAATGCGCAGTCGATGTGAGGTTGTCATTAAGCAAAAAGGGTTTGCAACAAAATATTGAGGAAAGGATTGGGCGATGACTTAATACAACAAAAAATTCTAACAGAAATTTTATCGTTTCCAATTATGTGTCGCTGTCGATGTGAAGAAATTTGATTTAAATGTTAAAAAATAATTAAACTTGAATGAGCAGTTAAGTTATTGTTTTATCGTTTTGTTAACTTTTTAATATATTAATGAAAAAATATAAAACAAGTAAAAAAAAAAACTTAACTAAATTTTTTTGATCATATTGTGGGTTGTAAAGCGTTTCCAATTAGTTGACCACAGCTGTATGTTTCTTTTTACCTTGAAGTTCAAATTATAATTAAAATTTGAAAAAATAAATAAATAATATATGCATTTAAATTTGGTTATTTTTTTCTAATTTGATGATTTTTTTTCATAAAGGTTGGTTACATTTTTTTTTTGTGGCAACACTGGTAACAGACCTTTTTTATTCTTCAATTTAACCATTGAATGGAAATATTAAAATATTTCTCGTAGAATTCGAGCATTATTCGCTTTTAAATTTTGCTGAGAATCATTTGTGTTCACAAAATTAACCTTTTGCAGGCGGTAACATCGCTTCGAGAAGGTTAGTTGTTCTGTCATTGCAAATTTTGATATTTACTCTTTTATAAAATATTTATATTGTTGTATTGAAATATTTTGGAAGCCTAATCTTTTATTAAAATTATAAAGTACAGTATTTTTAGATATTTTAAGTATAATTTAAGTATTTTCTGAATTTATTTTTTTTTTTTGCATTGAAGATGTACTAAAATGTTTTGTTTTCAACTCTCACCGCGAGTACAGTGGTTTGTTTAGTAAACTGGTTCAAAATAAAAGAAAAAAAAAGATAGAAGCAATAAGAAAAAAACTTAAAACATTGTAAAAAAAAAAAAAAAAAATCTGTTTCATTTTCGCCTTTCTAATAATATACATATAAATATATAAAGGATTAAAAAAAATAATAATATCTATCAATCATTTACCAGCGTAATTCCCAATATGGGAAGTATTCTTTTTGATAGAGACAAATCAGTCTCTAACCCCAATTCGATAAACCCTTTATATTTGCTAATGAGTAGAGCCGGTGTTTATGAAGAACGTGGCCTATCGGATGTCTCCTCTTTCCTCATACAAAGATCCATCGATGCTGTCGCAGGAAAAGTAAAATTCTGCAAGAAGTTGAGATCTGGACAACTGCTTATACAGTGCTTTAATGGAAAACAAGCTAACAAAATAATTAAAATGATAAGTTTGTCTTTGGATATATTTGTAAAGGCGGAAGAACATAATACGCTAAATAAGTCAAAGGGAATCTTTTACTCAAACGAACTTCGATTTTTGTCTGATGAGGAACTCTTAAGTGAAATAAAGGAACAAAATCCTAACGTACTGGAAATCAAGAGGCTTAACAGAAGAGACCCTGAAAACAAGCAACTGACCTCAATCGATATTGGATTATATGTAGCAACATTTAACGTAAGCGAATTACCCGAAAAGATTTTACTGGGATATATGTATACTACAATAAAACCATATATACCCAATCCTATTCGGTGCTTTAAATGTTTCCAGTTTGGCCATGTGTCGGAAGGATGCCCTTCTGAGCAGAAAATATGCCCACATTGTAGCAAACCTGAACATACTCCATCAGATAAAACAGGCAAACGAGAAAAGTGTAATAGAGAAGCAAAATGTGTAAACTGTCAACAACAACACAACAGCTTTTCGAGGCAATGTTCTGTAAAAAAGAATATGAAATATTAAAAATTAAAATTACACAGAAAAAATCACTGAATGAAGCGAGAAGGGAATACGAAAAACAAAACCAATTACCAACAACATATGCTACTGTAATGAAGTCATGTAATTGTAAATGCAAATGTAAAGAAGAAGCAAGTAATATAAACACAAATAGAAAAGAGAAAGAAAAAACAACTGATTACACCGTAAAAACAACACCAACTTCTCCAGTGCGCCAAGTAGTCAAAGCTGATGGATCAAGAATTGAATTACTGCCGAAAAATATATCAAAGAGAAAAAAGCGCGAAAAGAAACAAAAACATCAACTACCAACCAAAAAAATAACGAAGAGAGTAAAGATGAGTCCAGTGACTCTACCCTAGATGAATAGCCTATATAAAATTATACAATGGAACTGCAACGGTCTTTCACATCATTTTGATGAATTAAAACTTTTATTAACTAGTTTTAACTGTTTTGCTTTGTGCATTCAGGAATCTAGATTTAAATCGAGTCATCATACTAATCTCAAAAATTATTCGTGTTTCTTTAAAAATACAATTTCAACTACAAATGCGTGTGGTGGAGTTTGTATATATCTCAATAATATGTTCGACGGAGAAGAATTAACAATTTTATCCCAGTATCAAGTGGTAGCTATTAAAGTGAAATACCCAAATAAATTTATAATATGTTCAATATATCTACCAGGTTCAGAAACTATTTGCGAAAAAGATCTAAGTGATATAACGTCTCAATTTGATTTACCTTACCTACTTTTGGGAGATTTTAATTCTCATAACTCTTTATGGGGTTCTTCCAGAACAGATTCTAGGGGAATATAGTGGAGCAATTTATAAATAACAATAACTTGAATATACTGAATAGACCGGAGTGTGCAACACATTTTAGTCTTGCCTATAAATCTTTCAGTAATATAGACTTAAGTTTAGTATGTCCAAACATCAACCATCTCTTTGAATGGAATGTTTGTGAGGATTTACACAATAGCGATCATTACCCAATTATTATCAGCTTAAATAATTTTTCACCTAGTTTTGAACGAAGACCTACTTGGAATATGAAAAAGGCAAAATGGGAAAACTTTAAATGTGTTTTTACAGAAGACCTGTCCAATACTGACGACATAGATGAAATTGAAGGTCATATAGGTAGTACCATCTTAAACTCCGCTTTGGAAGCTATTCCTTTAAATAATATGACCCACAATAGGAAAATAGTCCCTTGGTGGAACGAAAATATAAAATCTCTTCTTAGGAAGAGAAGGAAATTACTACAAGAATTCAAACAGAATTGTACCTCAGAGAATTTGGCAAGATTCCTAATGACTAGATCTCAAACTCGTAGGCATATTAGAGAGAGTAAGAAGAAGTGCTGGTCAAATTTTTGTGAATCGATAAACCTTCGAACACCTTCGTTGGAAGTATACAGAAAAATTAAATCTTTAAACGGTCTCCCTTTATTTCATACAAACCCCGCTCTCGAGGATAACGGCAAATTATTGACTGAAAATATTGACATTTCCAATTTCTTAGCAAAAAATTTTGCAGAAAACTCATCATCTTCAAACTTTTCTGGAAAATTTTATGATTATTCAAGAAATACAGCTTTTCCCATAAATCTGATGAATAATGATGATGTCTATAATAAAAGATTTAGTTTAACTGAACTTAAATCGGCTCTAAACTTGTGTAAGGGAACCTCTCCGGGACCTGATAACATAAGATATGAAATCCTGAACAAATTGGATACAAATGCTATTGAATATCTATTGGAATTTTATAATATAATTTGGACGAAACAGGTATTTCCGAACAAATGGAGGGAGGCAGTAGTTATTCCAATATTGAAACCGGGTAAAGACAGTCTGAAGGCAAATAATTACAGACCAATCTCACTCACTAATTGTATGTGCAAGGTTCTAGAAAGAATGGTTAACAAGAGGCTAGTTTATTATTTGGAAAGCAATAATGTTCTAAATATAAATCAGTCTGGATTTAGAAAGAACAGAGGAACAGTAGACAATTTAGCGATATTACATTCTGACATTATGGAAAGTTTCTGCCTAAGAAAAGATGTAATTGCAGTTTTTTTCGACCTAAAGAAAGCCTATGTCTGGAAATAATTGATATTTAGAAAATTAAATGTCTCTAATATACAGGGAAATATGGCAGCCTTTATTTCAAATTTTCTAAGACAGAAAATTCTACTGCTTAGTTGGAAACTCGCCATCAGTTTTTCTTGACCTCGAAAACGGGTTAGCACAAGGTTCTGTAATAAGTGTAACCCTTTTTCTTTTGGCAATTGACGATATTTTAGACCAATGTCATAAAGATGTAAAGGCACTATTATATGCTGATGACCTAGTTATATATTGTTCAGGGAAAAAATATTCAGCCATAATTACAAAAATCCAATTGACAATTGATAAGTTAGAAAAATGGAATGAAAAAAGTGGATTCCAATTTCACGATGAAAAAACAGTGGCAATAAAATTTTCCAGACGCTTAAAATCTTTCAACAATGGCACTATAAAATTATATGGTAAAGATGTCAAATTTGTTAAGGAACACAAGTTTTTAGGTGTTACATTTGATAAAAAATTAACATTCAAAGCCCATATTAGAAAAATGAAAGTTAAGGCAAACTCAAAACTGAAAATTATTAAAATGTTAAGAAGCTCCCAATTTGGGTCAGACCCACAATCACTTCTAAGAATTTTACACTCAATCGTTCTTTCTACCATTGATTATGGGTCTGTTATATATCTATCTGCCAACAAAACAAATATTAGCAGTTTAGAATCCATTCAGAACACAGGAATAAGATTTTCTATTGGCGCCTTTAGAACTAGTCCCGAACGCAGTCTTCAAGTAGTATCATCGTGTCCGCCTTTACACCTTAGAAGAATAAGACATTTACTCAACTACACACTGAAAATTCTTTCAATTCAAAATCATCCCCTATACTCAATGATAACCAATCACTCAAAAATAGAACTTTTTAGGCAAAAACATCCAAGATACCACCCTTTCTACGTTAAAACTGCACTGGAAATGTACAAGATTACCTCAAAATACACCATAAATACAAATACAATAGAGAATTCAAAGTTTTGTGATACTGCACCATGGGTTTTCTCTGAAATTAACGTTGACTTTTCCCCTGCAAACTGTAACAAACGTAATATGTCATCTTTTGAAGTACAACAGAAGTTTTTGGAATTAATTAACACCATATATTGTAATCATTCTCACTTCTTTACTGACGGCTCTGTTATGAATGAAAAAGCTGGTTTTGCAATTTACAGCAAATCTTTTACCATCGCGAACCGTATTCTAGATTATTCTTCGGTTTATACATCCGAATTATTTGCTATAGAAACCTGTATTGAGAATATTATAAGTTACGACAAAAAAATTCTTATAATATCAGACAGTAGAAGTGGATTACAGGGACTACAAAATCCATTCAGTACTAATGTCATCGTAAATCGAATAAGGGAAACTGTTACGAAACTGTCGGGAAATGAAATATGTTTTTTATGGGTACCAAGTCACTTAAATATATCAGGTAATGAAAAGGCAGACTTTTTCGCAAAAAGTTCTCTGGAACAACCAGTATCAGTAAATTACAAATATCAGTGCTCAGACTACAAACAATGGATTCGAAGATACGTTTTTGACCTATGGAATCAATCGTGGAATGAAAACAACTCGTCTAAATTATATGTAATACAGAAAAATATTGAAACTATGTTTAATAGAACCACGTTGTCAAAATCAGAATTCATCAAATTAAATCGATTGAAAATTGGTCACTGTTTATTCTCCCACAAACATATTATTGAGAAAACTCAACCCCCAATTTGCACATGCGGTAATGAACTAAACGCCTTCCATATATTTAACGAGTGCAATCTTTTACTACCAATTCGAACAAAACACGAAATACCTAATATAGAAATACTTAAAAATGAAAACGAATTCAAAAAGGTTAAAAAATTCATGATGGAGATTAACTTATATGACTCGATTTAGGTCTATATACCATGAATTTTCTCTTCATAACATTTAGAAATTAAAAATATGTAATTAAAATGTTCGGCCTATATAACCTTTACAGTGTTGGGGCCTTAAAATAAAATAAATATGGAATAAATGTAATATGGATTGGTAATTAAGCAAATTGTTTTCTTCATCATGGTAGAATAAGTTAGGATGAAATTGTTAGGGATCCTGAAAACATTCTTTGCGATCAGGATAAAGTTAGGCGTGGGTTATGAGGCACTGTTTCCTGATAACATCTAGGAAACTCATTACCGTAGAAAATACTATAACGTATTGAAGTATATTTTTATTTTGTTTTTTTTTTCTTTCTCATATATAGCTATATTGGGGATTTGGTTTGAAATTATACAGCTATTTGATCCATTTAGAGTTTGGAAAGTTATTTAACACTAGGGAGTCTATATAAAAATGACATACATATATATAGAGTTAGCTGATATTTAACAGTTAAAAAGGTTTTAAGAAAAATAAGAATAAAAATAACGTACAACGTAAGAATATAAATAACGTGCATTCGAAAAGACAAATGCAATTATAATGTTAATCAATAATGTTAATGCTAAACAGGGGTTAATAAATGGTACCAGGCTAATCGTAACAAACTTGGGAGAGCACATCATATTAGCAAAAGTTATTCATACTGATAAAACTGTACTCATACCCTGAATCAACCTTTCACCTTCTGATCCAACTGTACCTTTCCGAATGACACGAAAACAATTCCCTGTGAAAGTTGCTTTTGGCATGACGATAAACAAAGCACAAGGTCAAACCCTTCAAAAGGTAGGATTGTATTTACCAAAACCGATCTTTTCACATGGGCAGTTATGCGTGGCTTTTTCTCGAGTGCGTACGTTTAAAGATATTTTTGTTTGTATTAAGGATTCGTACGGGCAAAAAGTTAACGATGATCATGTCATTACCTCTAACATTGTATTCAAAGAAGTATTATAAAATCCTTTAAACATATGTATGTATGCATGTAAATATGTATGGTATATTATGATTTCTAATGTTTTTATACTTTTAATAAAATTTCTATTAATTAACCCAATGAAGAGCAAACAGAGACAAATATCTGTAGAATCTACTTTATATAAATCTAATTATTTTTATAGATTACAGAATATCAAGAAACAGAGCGGGTTTTGGATGATGTTAAAATTTTTAATGTCGGCAATGTACCAAATTGAGAAATTAGATGACGACATCTAATTGCATTCAAATGCGCACAGTGGCTGGTGGAGGATAGTGAATGGTTCCCAAAGAAAATAAAATCAATAGAGGACTGGGTTCAATAAAATTGTGTATAAAAGCTAATCAACTCAATACCATTAAAAACTCAAAAATGTCCAATGAGGCATGATTGCGTGCACAAGCGTAAAGGCCCAATCCAAAAGGCGTCTTTATATCAGAGGGAAGTAATGTAAGTAGACATATCGGAATTGTCATCCAAGATGAGCTACTGGTGTAGTGTGTTTGACAATCTTGGTTGTACACACTGCATAAATGTTGGGACAGTGTGCATTATGCTGTCTGAGCATATTCCCACACTCATGGAGTGTTAGACATTAAGACATTTAGCATAAGTTAAGTTTTTAATATAGTGAAGTATTCTAAAGACCAAACAAGCTATAAATAAATATAAATAAACAAATAAATAAATAATAAATACAAATTTGTCTTTCATTTAATAAGTAACAATTATGAGATTTGGAGTTGACTACGAGCAGACATTCTCACCTGTTGCGAGGTATTCTACGATACGCTTAGTAATGACATTAGCAATTCAGTGAAAGATGCATTTACATCAGATAGATATAAGCTCAGCTTATTTAAACGGTAATATTCAGCACGATATTATATCTGACAGCCTAGAGAATTTGTTGACTGTAGAAATCCTGACAAGGTGGCTATTTACGGGCTAAAGCAGTTATGTAAGGAGGGGGACAAAAAATTAAACTTCATCCTTAGGCAGATTGGCTTTGAGCAATGCATAAATGAAAGCTGCCTTTATAAGACCACAATAAAAGGTGAATTTGTGTTGGTAACCGTCTATGTCGACGACTTTATGATCGCTTGCAAAGACAAAAATCAAGTTTAAGTTGTGAAAAATGGCACCAAAAAGTTTTCTATAACTGACAAAGGTAAAATACATCATTATCTCGGCATCGAAATCAATCGTGTTGGTGAAAGTGCCGCAATTTTAATTAGCCGATCCCAATATATTAAGAATTTGCTTAAGGAATATGGAATGGATTGTTGTAAGGCTGTAGCGACACCATTTGAGACTAACTACCAGGTAATATGTACTGAGGATAAATAGACCAACGTGATTTTCAGTACATAATTCGAGCCATAATTCCCCATAACCACAAGACCATTCTGTGCCTAAACTGGCTCCAAGAAATTCTTATACTCGTTCTGCACATATGCAAGGTGTAAAGCGTATTTTGAGTTATCTTCAGGGCACTATTAACATGAAAATACTTTACGAGGCTAATGACATGAAACATACTTATTTTATGGGATTAATGAAATTTTTTTTCAATATATTTATGCATTTTATGCTTTGATTGTAAAACGATATTTACATTACATTTACATATTGCCATATATGGTAACTCGGCGAGTATTTATTATCGACCTCTTTTCTTCCTTTTTGCTATTAGTCGTAAACCATTTTAAACTTGCTTGTTAGTAGAACAAACACCAACCCACCCACTTGCTACAGGAATTGGCACAACTATTACAGGCCCATGGTGTTGCATTAACAAGTAATCCAGGACCAAGTACATCAAAGGTTGCACTAATTGAATCATTGTTGCCCTCTATGACACACTTTGTGTATGAATCAGAAAGTGGTTTAATTTTTCAAACTTGTCATAACAGATATGTACATGAAGACCATGCCAATGTGAGACTACTTTTGCGTAAAAATGTCAAAACAAGTTCATGAGATTGTCAAACTACATTCCAGTTAAACCATTGGATATAACGCTGATGGATACTGTTGAATGTCCTCCATTATATTACTCCAAATACTTTTAGAAGCACACAACAGTCTTTAGAGGATAGCAGTAAAGAATAAAACGTAATGACTTTGGACCTTAACATCACTATCCTGCAGTGGAACATACAAGGCTTTATTAACAATAAATATGATCTTGAACTTCTAGTTGCAAGATACAAACCAAATATTATAGCACTTCAGGAGACGCATATAGTAAGAAAATATTCACATTTATTACACCTACCGGGTTTAGAGGTATTTCATCATAATAACATTGACTATATTTATGCAAAATCAGGTATAGCCATTCTTGTAAGAACAAATTTAAAAGTGACGAGACATATAAAATCTACGGGGGCAACCTACTCTTTCAAACAACAACTATTAAAGGCATGAACGAACTCGATAACACAAATATTTATAAAGAGAATGATGTAAATATATTGGCATCTAACATAAACGAGATTTCCGCTGCTGAAAATGTGCATCATATACTGCTGGGTGATATTAACTGTCAAAATATACTTTGGAGTTCATCCTCAAACTTACCAAGTGGCAAAATTTTTGAGGAATTCACAAAGGATAACAATTTGTATCACCCACTTTACTAAATACAAGAAGTACTCTTACCGCTGTCGATATATCATTATATTCTACCGATTTTGCTACATATTTGAATTGGACTTGTCTACCTCTCCCAGAAGTTTGTGACCACTTTCTTATTAAGATTACAAACAACAAGGTACCTGTTGATGGAAGGTTCTCACCTCGTTTTTTGGACAGACCACTTATTTATATATTGAGGAACAGTTGATTACCAGATTGCCTAGCCATTTCGAAATAGACTCGCAATATGTATGACAGCATTTCTGTAGAAATTGTATCTCCCATAAGAAATATGTTTGACAACATCAAAATTTCACGTTTATTTACAAATTTACTTTGACACAAAACAGCTGTTGTTTCAAGACTTAGCAAGTATTCACTTCTCTCTACACGCTTGTGGCGTACGGTTGGTTTTTTTTTTTAAAAAAAAATAGACTTTTCGCGAAGCTTTTTTACAGTTACTTTTTGATTGTGGAATTTTCCTATAAGTTTGGAAACTAAACAAGTTTGTAAATTACGACTTAGTTTGGTTTTTACATGAGGTTTCTTTTATTTCTCTGTTGAGAAATTAATTTCTTAGTTGCGTGTTGGAAAAATCTAGAGGATGGGGGACGACGGCTCGTCCCCTGTTGCTCACACATCATCACAGCCGGACTTCGAGAAATTTTATCAGTCCAATTTAAAGGCTGATACGAAGAAAATGCGTAATGTGAAGAGGACTAATTCCAATCCGGACATTTCTGCCCCTTTGGCAAAGAATAATAAGATTATTACAGGTGTATCCGAGCTCAGTTCGTCCTTATCGGATTTGAATAAATTTGTACCAGAATTTTTGGATAATTTGAAATTGAAGATGGCAGCTTCCAGAGCTACGTCTATGGTTGTAGTGCCTGAGGTTTCTAATGAGGTTGATGTTGTGACAAGTGAACAGCCAGGGGAACCTGTAGCTGTCACCAGTGCACAGTCGGTAAATTTGTACCCGGAAAATCATGAAGGTGAGTTTTTGGTCTTGGTTGATTCATCCAACGCTGATCCCAATAATGGGAAATTTCGCAATTCCCTTTTTCTGTATCAGAAGATACGGAAAGTTAAGGTTAATGGTATTCGACTAATTACCCCTATAGGAAGGACACTTTATCGTATTAGGTTTGACTCGGCTATTAGTGCTAATGAATTTGTTGATAAGGACCTTACTTCTATGGGTCTTAAGGCTTTCATTCCGGACACTTTTATTTACTCGTATGGAGTAATTCACGGCATTCCACTAGACTTGACAGATGAGTACATTAAGAATACTACAACTTCGGATGTTGAAATTGTTTCAGTTAAGCGCTTTTTTAAGAAGGATAAAGAGAGTGGTGTTGAGACTCCTACTTTTTCGTTTAAGATAGGTTTTCGATCTGGTAATTTTCCGGAGCATATCATTTTGGATTTTTCTCAGGTTAAGATTAATATTTACTACCCACCACTTAGACAATGTCATAATTGTGGCCGCCTTGGCCATACGGTAAAGGGCTGTCGATCGAGGAAAAGATGTTTGAACTGTTCGAATGAGACTTGTGATGGAAATTGTATCAAGAAGTGTCTGCTGTGTGGTAGTCTATCGCACTCCAGTCGTGATAGAAAGTTATGCCCCAAATGGCGTGAGGAGGATGACATTTTGAAGATAATGACTATTAAACGTCTCTCAAGGACTGAGGTTATGAAATCCTATTCCACGAACCGTTTTGATATTTTCAACGAGTATGACGACAATTTCCCGGCTCTTCCAGCGGCCAAGTCCACTCCTGTGAAGGACAGAGACAACGAGGTTAATAAGATTCTTACCAGGCGCAGATACAATCGTGTAATTTATGCGAAGCCCCCTCCCCCCAGGCCTGTGCCTAATTTTGTTCCCCTTCGGCCGACTAATACTGAACCCACAATCCCTACGATATATAGGGAGAATAACGTCAGGGTTTCCGAATTTGAAAGAATTTTTGCCGAATTCTCCATTTTTATCAAGGATTTCTTTACCAAGGAGGGTAATGACGATACAGATCCCCACTGTAAATTACTTAATTTTAATATGTTTTCCAAAACTCGTCCTGATAAATATGGCGGCTGTGCCATATGTATCAGGAAATCTATTCGTGCTAAAAGGATTGGTTTTGGCACCAGTCTCGATGTGATCATTGTCAAAACTCTCAATTTGGACCCTAATTTTGTTTTTGTTTCACTTTATTTTCCACCTAGTCTTTCGACTACAGTGTGTGCCAATGAATTATCACGTTTATTGTCTTTTCTAGAGAATATGAGTAATGTTATTTTGGGTGGAGATTTCAACGCTCGTCACTCCCTTTGGGGTGACAGTGTTGATACTCCTCGTGGAAATAGATTGAGCGATATCTTCAGTCGATCGGATTTAGTCTGCCTCAACGATGGTTCCATCACTTTTCTTCCTCATCTCGATAGTAACATAGGGTCTGTTTTTGATCTGACCTTTGCAAAAATATCTTCTTTATGTGTGAATTGGCGAACAGGTCCCATGTGGTCCGGAGGCTCGCATCATTTTCCTATAATTATTGAGATCGGAGCAGTTGCTGTTGCCCCTACTAAATTCCTTTCTAAGCGCAGACTTTTGGAGAATTTGTCTTCTTTAGAACTGCAACCTGATGTGGGATGCATTATGGACTCTTTCGGTAGGGAGATTTCTGGTGCAACCTTTAAATCTAGTAATTTTGTTCCCAAGTCCTGGTGGAATGATGGCCTGCTTAGTCTTTTTAGGAAACACGTTGCTGCGAGAAGGAAAGCTATGAAATATCCAACTCAGGTTAATTTGGAGGATTCTGTAAATGCTTCTGAAGCCTGGAAAATGGCTGCACGGAAAGCGAGAAGTGAGGACTACAAGAGGAAAATTGGGGAAATTAATGATTTGCCGAATACGGCAGCGGCATGGCGTTTTGTTAATAGTCTAAAGGATTGCAATATTAATGGACCTTCGAACTGGGATTCTGACAACAATGGTTCCTTTTTGAAACACTTGGCTGATCAAGTTCCCGCTAATATCCAGATAGTTTTTCCCAGATTGGCAAATGGCAACATTACGCCCTTCTCCTTTAAGGAGTTCTGTGATGTTCTCAACTCAAGAAAACGGGCCTCTGCTGGAGGTCTGGATCGAGTGACCTATGATATGGTTAAGGCGTTGCCTGTTTCATCTAAAGAATATCTTTTGCAAGTCTTTAATCAACAATTTTCCGTTTGTTCCATTCATATGGATTGGAGGAGAATTAGAATTGTTCCTATTCCTAAAAGGAATAGTTTGCTTGATGATTTTAGGAACTTCAGACCTATTGCTCTTATTTCTGTCTTTTTAAAGTTGCTGAATATGATGGTTAAAAGTAGGCTGACTGCGGAGGTGGATAATTTGGGAATCTTACCTGCACGTTCCTTTGCTTATAGGGGAAGAATGTCAACGACTACCTGTTTGAATGAGTTTCTTTTTAGGGTCTCATATCTCAAATCCTTGGGTTTGAGAGTTGTCGTGGCAGCTATTGATATAAGTAGTGCCTACGACTGTTTGAATGTTTCCACACTGAGAAACGTTCTGGTCAGTCAGGGTATTTCGTTGGATTTGATTGACTGGATTACATGTTTTCTCTCTGATAGGGAGCTGTGCATGGGAAATTTGTCCGTCCGTGTTTTTAATGGTCTTCCTCAAGGAAGTTGTCTCAGTCCGATACTGTTTAATTTATACACCGCCAGTATACATTCTCTTGAGGATGATAGAACGCTAATTTTTCAGTATGCTGATGATTTTATTGTTCTCTCCTTTGACAATTTTTTTGATCCGGCGGTAGATAATCTTAATAATAAGATTATTCAGTTTCGTTCAATATGCTCTTCTCTAAATTTGCGATTCAACCCATCCAAAACCAAGTGTATGTTCTTTGGTAGGCGTGCTAATTTTGACATGCAACTTGCCCTAGATGGCTGCCCTATTACGCAAGTTAACTCTCTCAAGTTTCTTGGCCTGACTATTAAGAATACTTTGTCTCTTGATGAGCACTACACTCGTGTTTTGAGGGAGTCCTCGTCTGCTACAAATCTCCTCAAAAGACTGTCCAGTATCCGGGGTGGTCTAAGACCACAGAATGGATTGAAATTTTATCGTTCTTTTATTAGGAGTAAGATAGAATATGCAAGATCTACCTCAGCACATGCTCCAATGTATGTGGATAGGAAGATTCAGACGTTTCAGAATGCTAGTTTAAGACGCTGTCTTGGTTTATGTCCCTCCACTCCTGTCCAGGCTATCTATGTTTTGGCAAATGAAATGCCACCTCATCTCAGGTCCATTTATCTGGCATCCAAGGAGCTGCTGAAAATTGCGTGTTATAATCAGTCTCTAATGGAGTTAATTAGGTCTGCACCCTCTCATATTATTAATAGTTACTCATTTGTATATCGTAAGTTCAAGGATATATTTGATTCAGTTCCGTCTCTCAGAGTATGTGAGGCCACTGATAGGATTAGAGTCGTTATTGAGTCTTCTTTCAATAAAAATGGTGGTTTGTCTAAGGATGTTGTTGGGCCTCACTATCGTGCTTCGGTCGATTTTTATAGGTCGAGAAACTTCACCTTGATGGCTACTGATGCCTCGGTGATGGATTCTGGTACTGGGTGTGCTGTTCTTAATATTCTCACAGATCGTTTCTTTTTATACAGTTTACCTCGAAAGGTTTCGTCGTTGTCTGGAGAGCTGATTGCCATCAAAAAGGCTGTCACAACGGCCATTGAGGACAATCTCTCTCGTCTTGTGATTTATACTGATAGCAGGAATGCGTGTGTCCTTTTGAAACATGCCGTTTCAAAAAATTTTCTAGTTTCTGATATTGTAAACTCTATAGTCAATTCTCAAATCCTTGAAGTACATATAGTCTGGGTTCCGTCCGATGTTGGAGTTAACTTTAATGAAATAGTGGATTACTTGGCCAAAGAGGCTGTGGCGCTAGGAGCCCCTTTGGAGGTTAAACTTCCGTATGGGGATGCACTTGGCGATATAGGAAATTCTCTTCGGCGAGAATGGTTGCAATTCTACTACACAAGATCGCAAGTGTCTGGTAGATTTTTCTTCTCTCTTTTTCCTGAAATTCCTACGAAACCCTGGTTCACGAACTGTAGCTTGGATCCAACTGATATCAAAATTATCAACAGACTTTTATGCGGCCACTGTTATAGTGGTGTATATCTTCACATGATACGAAGGAGACCATCGGATGTTTGTGATTTTTGCAACATGATCGACAATTCGGAACATCTTATTTTTCATTGTTCTGAATTTGATAGTATTAGAATTAAACACCAATTATTTCGTAATTTTACAAACCTATTTGATTTATTAAATTCGCATGATATCGGAATATACTCTCAACTAATTAGTTTCATTAACGAAGCTAATATTCGAGATTGTTTTTAATTTACTTATGACCAACCGTTAACCACTTTAGTGTTTATCTTAGAGGAAGTAGGCATTTTTATACTTTTGTGTGGGAAACCCTGGCCTTTTGCGTATTGCTTGGCCATTTGCAGCTGCGTTTATTAAACCAGCTGTTCTGTCAAAACCCAAAAACTTAGCAAGTATTTGATCATTCGTTGGCACGCGTTTAGCGAGTGGATAAGAAATACATCTTAAATAACTCGTATGTTAAATGCATGCTTTGGTTATAAATACGGCTGTAAGTATCTATCTAATAATAAAATAATAAATATGTTGTAGTAATATAAGATATGGTAACACTAATTGTAGTAATGTAAGATATGTGGTAACATTATTTATAATTGCATATAAACTGCAACCAACTTTCACTTTTTATATATAACTTCCGCAAGGATAGATGAAAAAGACAAATAAAAACGTGTTAAAAAATAAAATAACTTCAATAATTATAAAAACCAAAAAGCATTACTATAAAATCAGGTGTGGGGTGCAACAGAAGTTCCACAATATTTGTGTGCAGTAAAAAACAAAGGATTACTGCATTATTTCCAGATAATCATGGATTTGCGTCCAAATCGCCAAACTTTAATGGCTGCATTGGCTGATGCCAGCATTGAATTCCCAGAGTCAGATAACTTAAGCCAACTTAGGATATTATATTCCGAGATACCAAAGGCAGAAGATAATACTGCGGAAAATTCGGAAAGTGTGGATGATTTGTCAGACGATGGTCACACATCCAACATGATAAATATAACTGAAGGTAGATTTGGTGACAATGTGCTGAATATAACCTCGCACGTGTCCGGCGTTACAGAAGCTAATAAAATGGCTGAGATCCCATCGGACATAGGAGGGATATCCAACACAACAACGCTTGATCAAATGTTCAACCTAATGGAAGTCAGTGTCCAAGATGTAAACCCACCTGAAGCCATTAAACCTGCTGTCCAAGTGTCTGAAGTTAATGTTTCTGAAGTTGCAGCCTCATATGAAATATCTGCAGTCAATACAAGTGACAATTTTACCGCCATTCCCGAGGCCGGAAATTTTTCTGAAAATGCTGATACCGAAGATTATATTCTGCTGCTGCCGCAAAACAACATTCTGCTACTGCCGCAAAACAACATTCTGCTGCTGCCGTAAAACAACATTCTGACGCCGAAGATTTAGGGATTTCATAACGGATGTTGAGAATTGTCAAGTAACACAAATGCCATATGTTGGCATTGTAGATTCAAGTCGTTTGAAAAATTGGTTGGAATTTAAAATTAATGATCAAAATAGTTTAATGAACTCTGAAGGCAACACTGAAGAATATGAAAACTATGAATATATAGAAGATGAGGCTAGTGGTAGTGAATATGAAGATTATGAATTTTTAGATGAGGAAATTGTATAGGCTAATATCAATCGAGGTCGATTGAAAAGTCAGGTCGGCCGAGATTGTAGTAATATAAGATATGGTAACACTAATTGTAGTAATGTAAGATATGGTAACATTATTTATAATTGCATATAAACTGCAATCAACTTTCACTTTTGATATATAACTTCCGCAAGGATAGATGAAAAAGACAAATAAAAACGTGTTAAAAAATAAAATAACTTTAATAATTATAAAAACCAAAAAGCATTACTATAACTTCTTTTTATCAAGAAACTTTAGTTTTGAAAATTACAATATTTGGCTCTTCCGTTTGCCGACCCCCAGGTTAGGTGAATTGTAAGAATGACTATGAACCTGAATTGTCACAAAATAATAATAAAAAAAAAGAATATAAACAAATTACAAGCTAAGTCTTGATAATAAATATTTAAAATAAATCTAAAATTCTGAGTTTTTACCACGGAAACTATATTCAGCGGATTATTACGATTGCTGAATTTATATATCGAAATTGATGACATTATTTGTGACTGTATTAATTGTTATACATACATTTAAGCAAAAAAAAAAAAAAACACTTTTTTTGCGACTTGATATTTAATTTTAAACCGCATTTAAATATATGTACATACATATATCCACAACCGTACTACATTCAAAAAATATTTCAAACACTTTCATTTAATTTCACACACAACACATACACACAACTTAAATATAGTTTATCTATATGGTATATATATATATAATATACTATGTACACTGAGCGCCATTAGTAAGTCAACAACCACTATAATTTTAAAATTTCTATTATAAAAAATATACTTGTTAGCACACAACAATAATTTTGTTTTAACATTTTATTAATATTAAATAATTGTTTTTATTTTTGAAAATTTTTTTCAACTATTCTCATTTACCTTTCTCACTATCCAAAGAAAATGAATTACTTCAGTGGTGTTTACTCATTTTTGGCGGTCAGTGTATGTATTATAAATCTATTAAACATATCAGTCTTTTTATATATATGTATGTATGTAAATATTTAGTTATTATAGTATTGTATTGTTATATAATGTACAATACAAGTATAAAACCATTTAACGACTAGATTGTTTAGTTAGACTCGAAAGAGATAGATACGAAGAATATACTATGAAATATACAATAATAATCCTTTTTTCTTTTTCTATATCCATAAGTAGACATTTTAGGCAATGTAAATAATTTATACATACATATGTATGTAAAAAAATGTCTATTATGAAATTTTAAATATTAATATTTTAAATAATTGTTTTAATTTTTGACTTACATTAAAATGTTGTTGTTGTTGCTATTGTTGTTGACATGATGGTATTGTTTTGCGTATGCTGATGCTGATACTGATACTGGCGCCAAATGTAACAGGTAACAAAATATAACAGGAAATCGATCGATCAATCAATCACCAACCAAGAAAACATTTTACATCCAGCATTACTCAAGATATTGTAGCAGTTGATGCTGCTGCTGCTGGATTGGCGTTGGTATTGTTACGATTCTTTGTTGTACTACTCTTATAGCAACTGGATGGATTCGTAGATGGCGTCACAACATTCGGTGCCGAGTATGACGACTGTAGTTGTAATGGTTTTTGAAATTCTTTGCTGCCGCCACTATATCTTTTAGTTAGTTGCTGTTGCAGCTGTTGTTGTTGTTGTTGTCGCGGTATTAATGTAGATTTTATGTCTTTAGCTTTTAGAACCATTTGTACACTTTTCGAAATTGCTGCATTGATATCAGTATTATTAATTTTATCCTTACTAATAGCATTACCATCATCTTCCATATTAATTTCATTATCCACCATAGTGTTATCCTCATTTGAAATATTATTCTCTTCATAGTTCTCAGCATTTGCATTTATTGTAAAGCCATGGCTTATTTTCATATACTGCTGGAGTTGTTTTCTATTATCTTTTGCAATATTATGTGCTTCTGTTGTCCGTTCATCACCGACAACACCACTGCAAACAGTTGATTCCATTGCTGTAGTAGTATGAGGTGTAATAGTGGTGGTGGTGGCGTTGTTTGTATTTTCAAAGTTTGATTGCATATCCGCCGTAATAACAATTGATGCGGCGTTTGCTGATGATGGTAAATTGATGGGCGAAAAGACGGCTGCCAAGTTTAAAGTTTCTTCTAAAATATGCCATGATGCTGCAAATACTGCCTTAACATGCTCAAATGTCTCATAGTCATATACAGAACGTGCTGTATTTGTTAAATCGAATGGTTCTGAAATTATACAAAAATATAAACATACATACACAAACACACACACACATACACATTTAAATTATCTCACCTTCTATGCATAATACCTTCCACTGGTGTATGTCGTTTTTAGGAGATTTTGCTGTACGACATACATTTATTGGCAATAAACCTCCTGTACGCACAGATATAGCGTACTGTGCATAACTATACGTTCACATGTGAAAATATAAAATAAAAAAAAAAACAATACAATAAAATTAATTAATAATTACATTTTAAAGAGAAAGTAGAAAAAGGGGCCGGGGGGGAAAACTTACTCAAAACAACTGTAATATCGTAAAAAATATAAGAATAATTCTCCTAAGGTTTGGGTATTTTTCGTTTCATATGGAGCCATACTTTCATTCATATCCACATAGCCAAAATCGTTTGCTGTGCGTAACTACAAAATAAAATAAAATAAAGAGTAAATTTCAATACGTAGTATATTAATTAATAATTATAAATGAAACTTTTATTTTTACATAAATAACTTACAACGTAATCGCAAATTCTTTGGCATCTCAAAACAAACTGAAAGATTTCACAACTATTGTGAACGTCAAGTTAAAAATTGCGCCACAACAAACTCCACATACATTTTTTTTGTTCCTAATAAACTACGCTATCAACGCACTGTGAATGCAAACTCAAAGCTGATGTGAAAAATCTTTTTAACCCTGGTATGCACAGTCAGGTACATAGGTACTTTTGGGGTTTTCAACCACCATTTTCTTAATTCAAACTGAAGTAACGTTGAGGCTTATATGAAATTTCTTGAGGACTACTAACTCCTACAAAATTCAAATGCGCATTTTACTTTGACATCTGTCAACAATAGACAACGTACATAAGAACTTTGGTAGTATGTGTACTCAAAGCCCGTCCATCTTTTTCTTCTCTCCTATAAACGGATATCTTTGCCAAGTAAACTTAAATGTAGAAGTCGCCGTGGTCTATTAGATAGTGTGTTGCCTTATTAGACGAAAGTCCTGAGTTCGAATCTCAGGTCAGACATCAAAACGAAAACATGGAAATATTTCTTCGGCGACTTCCTCTCAGCAGATTACTGCCAAAAACTCTGAGATTTAAATAAAAATTGCCATGAAAAGCTTCTCAAAAACCCGTTGTTCGGAGTACAGACTTTAAACTGTAGGTCCCGCCACTCATGTATAAAAAGTAACGTACACAACACGAGTGGTGTGAGAAGCTAGGACGTTATACAATGGGTCAGTTCGACCTCAGGGTACTGTACTTGTCACAGTTGACACGTACACGTCCTCTAACCTAACCTAACCTAAACTTAAATGTATAAGACAACATATATACATAATTGGTCATTACAACCCTGTAGTGAGGATTACGACCTAGTTTCTCACAACACTTGTTGTGTGTGTTAATTTTATTCATAAATGAGTAGCGGGAACTACAATTTACAGTCGATTCAGAACGCCAGAGTATTGAGAAACTTTTCATGGCAATTTTTATTTACCCTCAGAGTTTTTTGCAAGAAGTTTACTGAGGGGAAGTCCCCGAAGAAATATTTTTTGTATTTCGTATTGTTGGAGATGTCTGACCTGGAGTTTGAACCGAGACCACATATCTAATAGGCCAACACACTACCTACTAGTCCTGCGGTCACATCAAAGAGGTCTTTCATTAAATCAGAACAACTTTTAACGAAAACTATACGACTGTACCCTCAACTGTTTAAACTCTTTTCAAACAAAAACGATGAGCGTGAGATAGGTTTGAAATATAATCAAATGGCCGGAAAATAATGTGCTGGAAAATAATCGAATTTGCGAGATAGGCGAACGAAATTGATAAAGAGAATCTAAACCCTCAAAGAAGCGCTTACCGGCCTATCCTAGCTGAGAAGTTGCAGAGGATGTGACCATTAATATCATCGATTTATTCCAAATTTTTGTCTTGTCACGATGGCCAAATCCAGCAGCAAATGTATTGTACTACTAATTTCAGCAGATGACATAGACTCCTAGGCAGACTCTAACAGACCTATCTAGTAACTAGCCCCTCGTGTCCTAACTGGTCATGGATGTTTTAGAAAGTACCTGCACAGATTTGGACATGATACTTCCCCTATATGCACAAACTGTGTAGTTGAAGAAGAAGATGCGGAGCATATTGTAACACGCTGTCCCGGATTTATATGGCCCGGAGAAAGGAGTTTAGGACCTATTCGGCTCATGGAGGAGCTGTTGAATTTTAGGACTCAATGGAGCCAATACAGCCAGAAAATGGCCGAAGTAATGATGGAACTCCGAAGGTTGAAGGAACGAAGGCGAAATTCGATATAACGTGATAAAGCTTTAAAGCTAACCAGCCCTTCGCGAAGTAATACCTTACGGCAGTCCCGCGGGGTGAGAGTGGTTGAAGAATGTAGAGGGCGGGTTAGTACATAGGCACCAGTGATCCTGAATCGTGCATGGTTTTGTTTGAACAAAAGTATCTTTCGAAGATTCCCACCTCCGGCCAAAGGCAAAAAAAAAAGATAACAATCCGATCTCATTGCCTCCAAACGCTTTTACTTCTTCTACCTGATATCTCTAGTAACTAGGCCCTCGTGACACAGTGCTACTACTGGCAGTCTAACTGTCAGAGATGATGTAAGATTTCGAGTCTGAAGCAGCTTGCATGATAGCTTTCAAGTTGGCAAAAATCTCTTGTTCGAAAGACGTTACAGTTCGAGACCGCTAAAGGAGTCATGTGAACTCACAATATTAACGAGTTCATCAATCAAACACTATTTAAACATATTGTACTTGTAGTTTAAGACACAATTTTAATCGCTTATATATGATCAACATTATAATCATTTTATATAGTGTAGAAAGAAAAAAAAAAGAACTTACCAATGGAAATTTTTCCGGAAAAATTTCATGTAGACAAGGTAAAACTGGTGGATTAACAGCGTATTGTAAATAATGTATAACCATTAAAACTAATGAATAACTGGATATAGTCATATTTTTAGCATTATTAATGTTATGGTATTGAGCCCATAATTTTGTTACCAACACCAATGGTCTTAAACGCCAATCAACTGCAAATATAAATTAAAAAAATAAAAAAAGTGACCACAATTAAGAAATATCTTTCAAGGAATATCTATCGCTTCTACTTACGTTGTGAATAACAGTAGAGTAGATGAGTATTTTTAATACCAACACAATTATTAAAATTGAGATCAACTTCTAATTGATGTAAACGATCACGAAAACGTAAAATTGGTACTTTCGCTTCAATTAAATTAAAGTTTTCAAATTCACCTGGAACGAAGAGATAATATATATAGGAGAGGAGATTGGTTAAAAATTAATGCTTAAAAAAATGTTATTTTATTAAATCCATTCATTAATGTGTATGTAGTAGAAGGATCTCATTGGAAGCTAGGCATTGAAAAATAGCACATTTGTAATTTCGATTTCGATTTCGAATTCATCAAGGAAAATTTTTCTTAATGCTGTCAGGAAACCCTTCGTATCAAAGCTTCATATAACAACATGACATTCATTACAAAGAATTTCCAATTTTTTGCTAAACTTACCAGATTTAACAAGACAATCACGTAATACAGTTAGATTGTATAGAGCCTCCATGCGTGGATCAATACTAGACGTGCTGCGTGATACCAAGCACATGTCAACGTCTGATGTATCTGCACCAAAACCGGATATTGTAGACCCAACCAAATAAAGACCATAACGTGGATAAGCATTCTAATCATATTTAAAAAAAAAATTAATCGTCAAAAACAAATTTATCAATCGGGATTTTTAAGAGCTGTAATACACAACCTTAATGAATAAATACAGAAAACGCCATAAATGCATCTTTTGCTTGAAAGTTTCTTCTTTTTGCTGTGCTTCACGAAATTTTTCCCATATGCCCTGTGATAGAATATCCCATTTTGAGTTGTTGAATAAAGCAGGTGGTGCTTCTTTTGTTTCGACGAGATGGGCACGAGCCAAAAACCGATCAGGTGGTGTATGTGTAAAGAACTCATGCACTGATTGAGCAATCGATGGTGAATTATTTAAGGCACGCGTATGATGAGTTTGAGGATTGCTGAAAAGTAAATTATGTGCTGGTATCGGTGCAGCTGCTAGGGGTTGCTGTTGTGGATGCGTATAAAGATATGCAGTTGGTTGCTGCTGTTGTTGTTGTTGTGGACCATTAGACAAGCCAACGCTAGAAGTTATTAAAGCACTATGTGGCTGCATTTGATTGCTGTTGCTGTTATTAATATTTGTATTAGAATCTACACAAACACAACCAACCCCAACACCACCACCACGTGCACTTTCTTGAGCTCGTGCAGCACTGGTTAACGTCGAAGCTGAAGAACTGGACAACGACGAAGTAGAAGATGAGGAGGACTGATATGTTTGTTGTGCTATCAATAACGATTGTTTTTGTTGGTGTCCCAATAAATGTGATGAGCTTGAAATAAAATAAAATTCCAATTAATTTGGAACAATATATCAGAAATACGATTTCATACTTACTCTTTATTATGATTGGAGGTTTCACCCGTAGAGCTGACATCAATGTCACGAACGCAGCCACTATCTGGTAATGAATTGGAGATATTATTGCATGGTAATACGGTACCAGCAGCCGTTGCCTCAATTTCATTTGGAAAATTGTTACCACCAATTACTAAAGGCGTAAATTGTTCGTTTACACAGACAGTGGTGGGCGATAACGATGAATTAACACTCGCAACGTTATTATAAAGCAATTGTTGTTGTTGTTGCTGTTTCTGCTGCTGTATATCATTAGTAATGGCACGTTCACCAGATGGACTAGGGGCTGGTGATGATCCGCAGCAAGAAGATGCAGATGATGTTGTTTTTGGTGGCGGAATTATAGGTACCTGTGCCGAACTTAAATGATATAAAATTGGATTGCTAAGATGTGTTGGGGTCCAATACTCAAAACCATTATTAACGCAATTTGTTAAAGCGGTGTTAGTAGCATTTAAATGATCGCTGGAAGCTGAACCGAAATATAGATGATGTTGGTTGTGGAAGTCATCATCAATTAAGGTACTTGAGGATTGCGTAGGTAAGTTTAAAAGTGTTATAACGTTACCGCCGCCTTCACCGCCATTTCGGTAAAGTTGTTGCATTTGTTGACAAGTTGTATCATTGTTTGCTTTAAACGTCGCACTATTTTGTTGTTGTGACATATGTTGTACCGCATGAACGTTTGATAATGTATGATGTGTACCGATACTGCCCGTACCACAGTCTAAGGGACTTGGATATGACGTGGACGTTGGACCACAAGCCGTAGTATGAGAGTGGCGGCAAATATGATTTGGCGACAAAGTTGTTGGAGTCAACGAAGCCCAAGAAGACGAAGATGACGATGACGATTTAGGTTTTAAAGACATGTATTTGGATTTCGATTGTGTACAGGAATGCGTTGAGGATGTGTCTGAATCATAATCATTACCAACCGCCGAAGGCGTGGCAGCTGCAGCTGCTGCTGCTGTAGTAGCTTCATCCAATTGTGAACAGCAAATGATATTGTGAAGCGAAGCAGGCATATGTACTGCTGATTGCTGATTCGGTATCGTAATGCCAGTTGGAGTAGGCGAAGGTGGCAATGAAGGCATGGCCAGTGTTAAGGGTGTCATTTTTTTATTGAAAAAGTTTGGCTGGTGTTGTTGCTGTTGCTGCTGCTGTTGCTGGTGTTGTTGCTGCTGCTGTTGTTGATATTGATGAAACTGTTGCTGTTGGTGATGCTGCTGATGGACCGTTAACTGTTGGGCATTTGCAAAACGCTGATACTGCACCGGATTTGTATTAAAACTCATTAGCATTGCTACTGGTCCACCTGAATTACTTTCAATGGTTTTTGGACTGTGGCAGCTGTGACCAGTAGCTGGCGTTAGTGAAGTTGAAGTGGTCTGAGGTGCTGGACTACAACCTCGAGTTGTTCCACTTAATGCAGCAGAGCCATCTGTGTTAACGTATGTTAAATTGTAATAGTTTTGATGTTGTACCATATTGGGTGCATTTATCATTGAATGCGGATTGTGTTGATGACCTCCACCACCACCACCACCGCCGTGATGGTGATGATGATGATGGTGACCATGTTGGTTATGATGATAGTGCTGATGGTGTCCGCGATGATTGCCACCACGTTGTTGAGTCCTACTGCTGATACCTAAAGGTTTGGTTGGAAATGTTTCAATTGCTAAATTCAAATTTGATGAACTTTTATTTGCTTCCTTATTCGTTGTTGGCTTATTAGACATCTGACGGTTGGAAGCATTGGATGAATTTGAAGAAACTGACTTGGAGGAAGATGTTGAACATGAAGAAGCTGTACTAGACGCATAGGACTTTTTATTGTTTCCCGAACTCAATGCTGTGGCATAACTACGCATCTGTCGTGGTGGCAGTTGTTGTATTGCATTGTTTTTGGTTACTCCCGACGACACTTCAGTCGCTAAATTATGGTAAGCAGCGTATGAAACATATGATCTTTGACTACCACTAGAACCACCACCTGCTATTGCACTGCCGGCAGTGCAATTATTACCACCATTACTTACTAATCTGGATAGATCGCCTCCGCCTCCACCTCCGCCACCGTAACTTCCATTTCCTGTACCCATGGTAACACCACCACCAGATCCCACATAATTCATATGTGGCATAATCATTGGCTGATGCTGCTGATGTTGCTGTTGTTGATGATATGGTGAGACATAATAATTTTGATGATAACGTTGATTATGAGTAGTCTGCTGCTGTTGCTGCTGACGGTGTTGCTGGTGATCATTATTAGAATTATTTGTATTTCTAGTATTTGCCGCATTACTGCTGCTACTACTTCCGCCACCGCCATTGTTAATATTAGCGAACACTGCCTCTCCCCAACAAATCCTTCTGTAAGAATGAAGCAATCGTTAACTGCGTTGGCTGGTGATGATAATGATGTTGATGTTGATGCTGATGTTGATGCTGATGTTGTTGCTGATGATGATGATGATGTCCGCTACCACTGCCCGTGCAATTATTATTAGCGCCATAAACTCCATAACGGTGTGGACGCTGCTGATTTGCTGACATACTACCACCACCGTACGAATAATTGTTGTGAGCTGGCGAATTAACTGAGGAATGATTACCACCATAAGTATTAGGTGTACCTTATAAAAAATGTTTTTGAAAAATTATAAAGAAAAACGAACAAAGATTAGTTTTTATTTCTTTCATCGTTCGTATTGTATGGAAACATTGAAAATCATTTTCAAACTTACCTTGTGATGATCGCATAGCCACCCCGGTCATTTTTACACCCACTGAATGAAGAAAATCCAAACTATATGAGTTAGGTGATAAGGGTGATGTTGACGTTGATGTCTTTGTTGTAGAGGTTGTCGTCGATGCCTTTTGCTGGTGTTGTTGGTGTTTCAGTTGCAGTTCTTGAAATATTTCGATTTTCGGCAATATCACCCTCCAAGGGTAAAGAATTATTATCGCTTGAAGCTTTATCACTTTTACAATTACTATTATTATTACTGAGTGATGCTTTTAGCATTGGTTTCGCAACAGCATCATTCTTCTTATCAAATGTATCTTTTTGTTGCTGTTGTGGTGATGTGACGACGACATTTTTAGAGGAGGTATTAATTGAATTGTTATTATTTGAAGTTGAATTTTTAATTGATACTGATCCACTACCATTTCCCATTAATGAGGTAGTCATAGCTTTTTTCTCTGTACCTTGAGACTGTTGTTTTGATGTTTGTTTTGTTTGTTGCGATGATGTTGTTGTGTTGGTTGCAACAGCATTTACTTCTGTTGCGGCATTTGAATATTTTGTTTCATTATTATTCTTATTAAATGCTGACTTATTATTACTACAAGTATTGGCGCTGTTACTGCTGCTGCTGCTGCTACCACTACCACCCGTCTTTATTACAAGATTTTTTTCCAATACATGACGAACCTAAAGAAATGATTAAAAATGAAGAAGAAATTTGATTAAAGTTGTAAATTATACTTCCATAGTTCAAGGAATGTCTGTAAGTTTTCACTGAAGAGAGTGAATTTTATTTATTACTATGTAAACTAGGGTCCCCCTTCCTATTGGAAAGATGGAATTAAATAAAAATACCAGAAAACAAAATATAAAGTTGCCAAGTGGAAATCTTTTCAAGTTGATAGCCAATAACGGATATGTTTTTATAAGAACTTTCACTGGCCACGATAGTCATAAAAGCAGCAGAAGATTGCACTGAGTGCAAGAAGTCGTTTTCTGAGGGTGATAATTGGACCTAAACGCTCTCAATCTGCAACCTCTACGGCGTCATCAATGAACCGGTCAAGAGGGAATAGCAGAGACGTTGGGGGAATGGATCGGGTTGTTATGTTTATAGATGTAGCATAGCTTGCTATAGACAGTGCAAGAACAGGTATCGCTGCTGGGCTTATATAACTCCAATTTAAGGTTAGTTTTCGGATTTATCATAAGGCACTGCGACATTAGGTCGGTCATGGGGATCTGAAACAGATCCCAGCCGAACTATTGCAGGGTATGTAGCGATGAGGAAGAGTTGGAGACTGTCGTGCACCTCCACTGTAACTGCTTAGTCCTTAATAGGTTGAGAATCCTTGGTAAGAGCTTCTTTGGGGGTTTGAATTCTGTGTCGAGAGCCGACATCAAGGCTTTCCACAGATTCATTAACAGCTTGAACGGGTTGAGAAGTGCTAGGACTTCATCAGTGTAGTTACGCTCTCCCTTGTGTTTTATTTTGTGTGTGTTATTCCTCCCCTTTCCCAATCTCTCCTTCCTCTCTTTTTTCCTATCCCCTCTATTATTCTTCCATTTTAAGGAAGTTCAGTGCAATGGGTCAATTTGATCTGCAGGTACTGTACTTGGCTCAACTGACAAGAATACGTCCAACTAGCTTAAATCTAAACTGGCCATCATAGCCATAAAAGCAACAGGATCTGATTTAGTGTATCAATTTTATTTACGAGGGACTGAACCTAGGTTAGGTTAGGTTGAGAATGAACCTACGTATCTAGTTTAAAATTTGAGAAACTTTTGATAGCAATTTTTCTTGAAGGCTACTAACATTAAGGCAGTTACCCAAGGAAACATTTCGTTCATATTTCGGTTTCTATGGGCTCTCGTCTAAAATGGCCAAACATATTTCGGAATAAAAAAAAAGGGAAATATATTTAATTATACTAACCTTCTCGTTTGAACTTTTTAGCGATTGCTTGGTGTTATTACAACCGTTAACAATGACAGCACCACCTACAATGCTACTGTCACTGCCACTGCCACTGCCACCGCCGCTAATAAGTACGTTTGAATTTTTCCAATAAGATTTCTTTTTTGTTGCTAAAGACGGCAAAACTGTCGATGAGGATGATGTTGATACGGTTGCGGTTGTAGTTGTTGTAGATGTGGACGGTACTGTTGTATGTATTGATTTGGAAGACGTTAGTGTTAACGTTGTTGTTGTTGCTGTTGGCGTAGTCTTCAAAGTACTTTGATTACTTGTTGCTGCTACAGTAACTGCAACAACAGATTCTTGTAACTTTGTTGCCGCCGATGAGGCGGTAGTAATTGTTTTAAAATTTTCCCAATTTGGTATTGGTGGCGGCTGTGACAATTGTGGTAATTGTTTCCAGCAACTAACACAAGTCGATTGTGATCCTGCTGAAGCAGCTGATGTTGTTGTTGTTGCTGTTGACGTTGATACTGTTGTCGCTGATATTGATATATTCGACAACTGTTGTTGTTGCTGCTGTAGTTGACGACAATGAGTATCGTTGGATGCTGTTAATGATGAAGAATTTGATAAACACGATAACGATGGACATGTACACTGTAGTATTTGTTGGTTGTTTGTATTAGAGGTGATGCTAATGCTCGTGTTGTTGGTAATATTTTTGTTATTGTAATTACTATTGTTACTATTAAATGAATTTGGTTTTATTGTTGCCATTGCTTCTGTCGGTGTTGTTGTTGTTGGAGGTGATGGTAATGGCGGTGGCGGTTGTGATGTTGTAATTGTAAATGGATGCTGTTGCATGGCTTGTAAATATTGGGCTTGTTGTTGTTGGTGACGCTGTTGATAATATTTCTTACGATTTATTAAGGAATTATTATTATTGTTGTTATTGTTATTATAATTGCCATTGAGATTGTTGTAAGTATTGTTATAATGATTGTTGTTGTTGTTGTTGTGGTTGTGGCCGTTGTTATTATTACAATTATAATTATTATTGTTGTTGTGCTGATTGTTGTTGTTGTTATTATTATTATAATGTTGTTTTTTCAATCGATTACCATTGTTGTTATTATTATTATTATTATTGTTGTGATGATGATGATATTTTTGTTGTTGATGTTGATGCTGTTGTTGTTGTTGTTGCTGTGCTATATGTTGTGGCATTTTAGAATTATTATTGTTTCGATGTTCACATTTAGTTTTACAATTATTATGTTTATGACTGTTGAATTCTCGTTTGTTTGTTTTATGATTTGTAACTGTGGCAATGCTATTACGGCCAATAGAATTACTGCCATCACTACTAACACTAGTGTTAGCAGCATCTCCACCAGTACCACTACCATCACCTTTAATAGTACTATTGTTTCTCTTTTCATTTGTTGCAACATTATTATTTAGTGAAGGCTTTAAAGTACTTGCTGTTGCTGTCCCACTGCCAACATCCTTATTATTGGGAATGGCGACTGGTGAACAAGCTTTTTTAGTGTTTAATGTTAAAATTTTCATATTGCCAGCAGTTAACATAACAAGATAATAATAAAACTTTGTGTTCTATTCGTTTAATCTTAAAACCAACCTTTTTAGCAATACGATTTCATTTTAAACATTTCCTTTCTTTTGGTTTGTAGTTTATGTGCTTGACTTTGGTTTTATGCTAAAATAATTCTTATAATAATTTTTTGTTTTTTATTATTTTTTTTTCTGCTGTACTTCTAGGTTTGTGTATAAAATTGCCTGAGTCTCAGCTGTATTTTATTTAATTTTATATTTTTTTTTTTTTTTTAAATTTTTATTGTTTTTTTCTTTTTTTTTAAATTAAAAATTATTGTACTTATTATATTAATTTACTAAAATACCAAAATAATTATTGTGAATTGGTTTCTCTTTTTGCTTTGAGCTAAATTTTGGTTTTTTTTTATAAAGAAATATACATATTTTGTAGTTTTTATTTATTTATTGTATAATGTTGGGTGTATTGTATAGATTATATGTTGTATTCCTTTAGGAATTGCTTTGTTAGCCGGCTTTGGTTTAATGTAATTTAATCTGCCAAGTAAAATATGTTTTATTTTACCTTTTAAAGATTCTTTTTTTTTTTTTGGTTTTTTTCTTTTGGATATTTTTAATATCGTTGTACTTAAGCTCCGAATAAATTGTAATTCAGTGGCATTATATAAATTGTGTTTATCATTTCGATGTAACGTAGAACA
The DNA here is from genome assembly GCA_014635995.1 of Sarcophaga peregrina. NCBI lineage: Eukaryota > Metazoa > Arthropoda > Insecta > Diptera > Sarcophagidae > Sarcophaga > Sarcophaga peregrina. The sequence goes on along the minus strand of CM025790.1, from coordinate 39,525,283 downwards.
AAACTATTCAAACGAACATGCTGCTGACAACTAAAATTGAAAAATTTAATTATTAATAAAGAAAAAATATATTTCCAACACACAAACAATATTAGAATTCAGTAAGACCCCGCTTAACGCTATTCCAGTATTACCCAGTAGTATTGGGATTCCCCTAAATCGTACACTGCATTGATACTTGTTGTATATGTGTGCAAATGAAACAGCTAAGCCACAACCAAAAGCGATGCTCTATACAGCAACGGTATCATCTATGTATTATTTTCAACGTGTTAAGTTGCCTCGTTTAACACTGTAACTTGTTGGAACGTATCCATAGCGTTATGCGGGGTCTTGCTGTAAATAGGTAGGTATACTAGGTTCAATATTACAGAACTCTATTAAAACTTTAAAACTACCGTTTTCCAGCAAAAGTTACCAATAATAACCAGAAAATTAAAAATCCATTTGTTAAAGTTTATGTTCGTTCAATAAAAAAAAATTTTTAAAAGAAATGAAGTAAAATAATTTTCATAGAAACGCAAACCTCAGCAGAGTCAAAATATCGACAGAATTTAAACTGCCAAATAAATATCTTTCGAAAACGTTCAACCTTTGTTTTTACCAAAAGCCGTATAGCCACGAAAATTGTGCTCTATAGTCTCCAAACTCTGCTTATCTCCACATACCAAATCCAAAACTCCCCCGCTGAAATCTATACAAGATATCTAGGACTTAACAATGTCTCGAAAGAAAAAAAAAACTATTTACTAGACACATATTGAGCAACTGTAGCGAGCTAGTTCCACAACCACCTATAGAACATATGTAGATGGCCAAAAGTCCTTAACGTAACATCCCGATTTATCCTCTGTGCTGCTGTTCTCTAGACCCAATCTGCTTCAAGATTTCTTACGATGCCCCAGTATAATCCTTTCGCCCTCTGGGCTGCTTGACTATCAACGAAGACTATCTTGGAGAAATACGTCTCAGCTAAGGCCTTAGAAGCCTCAAATCAGTAAATATCTAGGGCTACTATCCTTGATGGCATTACCTTTGGTCCCAAATCGCGCCCAGCCCTAAGGAGACTTATTTTAGAATCCTCGTTATTGTGGATATATAGTGGAATATCTGCAGCAAGTTTCATTTTCCCATAATATCAATCATTCTCGCCAAACCTTGTTAAAACAAATTACATTTTTTGTCAAAATGTTCTATTTTTCAAAACAATTTGCGAATTACCAGAAAAGCTGTTCCTCTCAGGAACGTGTGAAGTATAATTTTTAAGGACACTCTATTTTCCGATATGATTATTACTTTCATGACCTTTTTTGGGCCTGTTATGAAGTTTGGTTTTTGTCTTTGCTAGTTAAATTCGAATTTATCTTCACATATATACATATATTAACCCTTTGACGGACAACAAAATTTTAGGAGGCATTCCCGTGGGACTTTTGCTGTATCTCCATTATTTCCAAAGGAAAACATATATGACGTGTATACACGTCATGTACCCCCAGAAACCCTTGTTATGATGTCTATAGACGTCAGTGTGCATCAAAGGGTTAAGAGAATAAATTTGGAATTACATTAAAAAATGAAATAGTAAAACCAAGGTATGGATTTATTTTCATTGAACAATTCTTTTTGCTTTTAAACATTAATTGTTCAATAAGCACTTATTTGGAATACAAAATAAACAATTTAAAACTAAAATCTACTACATTTGAAGAATAGTGTAAATCATGTTTGTTAATTATAAATTAGCATTGGCAGCCCTGACAAAGCAAGTGACTAGAAAACGGTATTTCCCCAAATAATCTCAGCAACAACCTTGAAATACATTATGGTTGGCTTTCGTAAATGTAAAATGTAACGGAACACTGTACCTGCTTTTTTTTTCTTTGGAGACTATAGAGAATATTTAGATGATAAGAGACAACATCAAATTGTTACAGATTTTTATTTCCCCTGAGTTAAAATAAATAAATGAATAAATTAAATAAATTTTATTGAGAAAATATTGGAATTCTATTCAAATTCAATAAAGATTTTTGACGGCTACTGTAAATAGAAGCAGAAATACAAAACAAATAACGGCGCTTTGCAAAATTTTCTGATAGCAAAACAGAGAGACAAGCAAATAACGCATTTGTAACAACTACAACAATATTGAGGAATTTTTTTTTTTCTAAATATAAAATGCAGTAACGGAAGTGGAGTATGTAAAAATATTAACAAAAAAAAAAGAAAAACAAAACCAACAACAAATTAAATGCACTGTAGCCATATTAAACTTCTAAACTTAAAACAAATAATAATACGAACCTCGTGGTTTATTTTTCGTTATGAATTCCTCAGGCAGCAGCAAAGAAAAGTTGATTTTCCCCAACAGATTTTTTGTTTTAATTGTTTAACGACAAAATGTCTTATTTACAGTCAATACTTAACACTAAACAAATTTAAGAATATTCTTTTTTTATAATATATTTTAACGCGCCTTTTTTTCTAATGTTTCTCTTTTTTTTTTTTTGTATTCAGTCTTATTCTTGGCAGGAAGGAAAACTTCTCTCTCTCACTTTTCTTTCTATTTTTTTCTCAAGTTCTTTCGCCTTTTATTTTTTTTTGGTTTCGTGTTTCTTTAACTACAATTTATATTTGTTGTTAAATTAAATGTCTTTTGCTTGCACACATTTTAATTTTTTTCTTTTTAATGAAATTTTCTCTCATTTCATCACATAAAACATGTTCCTTTCGTATTTATAAACAATAATTTGAATAATTAAACTCTTTTTATTTATTTATTTATATTTCTCGTTTGCATTTTCTTTTGAGATTGTCTCTCTGTGTGTGAAATTTGTTCGAAACACGTTTAGTTTTTGTTGTAATTTTAAGCTTGGCCGTTTGTCCTTTTTGAACGGGGATCACAAATTAAAATACAACAAATTATGGAGCAAATGATGTTGTTTAAATTTATATAAAAATTTAATTTATATTCTCTTAATGCGAATTCCTTTTATCCGGCGTTTTTCTTATTTTTTCCTGTTTTAGCAGATGTCAAACCATCAGTGGAGCAGCTAAGAAACCAAGTCCATTCAATAAATCGACGGCGGCATGCCGTCTAATTGTTTTTAACGGCGTTGTAAAGGAAAATTAAAAACGAATCTTGTGTACGAAAGAATCCTATTTCTTCCAGATGTTCCTGGACCGGTGCTGCATAGTGTAGTGATACTTTTTGGTTTTGATCATTCTTTTGTTGTCAATGGAAAAGTAAAGAATTTAAATTTGAAAAAAAAACTCATGATTTAAATTTGCTTATTTTTACTTATTTTCATGGATTATTTTTACAGAAGTTGTTTGGTTACAATAGCTTTTTCTTTCTGGCAACACTGGTGACGGTTGGAAAATTTCGTCCGTTGGTTATCAAAAAAAAAAAACTACAAACAATAAAAACAGAAGTTTGTAATTAATTCACGCATTCTTTTTTCGTGAACAGATATTATACATGTAATTTAAGTGAATTAAGGCAGCTGTTGGCTGGTGTTGTTGTGTGTTTGTGTACATTAAAAATAAATGGAGTTTAGGGGTCCAAGTACAGACGTAAAAATATATTGTTTTTTTTTTTTTGTTTTGGTGAGCTCCACCCGAGCGGTGAGTTTCTCCAGTGTTTCGAACAAAACTAAAATTTATAATTATACCGTTACTTCCACAATTACAGTATATTTTCGGCGATTGAAGCACTACCGTGTTGAACTGTATTACCAACGGTTTGTCTTGATTAAAGATAATTAAATTCTTTTAGTGTAGTCACAAACACTAAATAAAAGAAGTTATGCAGTGTTGCCATTGTGTTAGTGAATTCTACTTATTACGCGTCTATATACATTAAGAAAATTAATAAAAAAAAACTGAAACTTAATAAATTTGGCCATTTGTTTCTATTTTATGTAATTTCTTTTTCATAAGTTAGCTACGAAATTTTTTCTCTCCTGACAACATTGATCCCGAGTACACTTCTCAACCTTCGTGCTTTCATATAAAAAACTAATTTGTTGTATGTGCAACAATGATTTCAAAACTTTGTTAATGAACTTCATTATCGACATTTGATTTGTAAACATTTGCTTTTGTTGTGTAAAAACGCTTTCATTAAAATTTGACAGCTTATATGGCACAGCTGTTATTTCATAACCTTCTTTTTGGTTTTTACAATACGAAAATTCTTATTTTATTTCCATGAAATATTTTTAAAGGAAATTAATTAATAAAAACGTTAAATTGTTGTTAAAAAAATGTTATTGTTACGCCGAGGCGATACCTTAACAGCACGTTGTGCAACAGCATGTCTGCGCCATTACATGGGCACACCAAAAAATGCTGCCCAGGCTGCTGTGGCTGAAAACGATGAATTTACAGAGGTGGCTCAATATCCAGAAATAAAGGATCTTTCATTTTTGGCACGTAAAGAACGGGAGGCACTCTCTTGGCAACAACAAGTACAAAAAACTCCCACGGTAGAGGAGAAATTGATAAAAATCAATATGCCTCGTTATTATGGCTATAAAGTAGTGGAGTTGCATGATGAGCGTCTGCCCTACAATTGTATGCCGGCGATTCAACACTATACGAGGACTTTATATGAGAACATGCCGGTGGAAGTAAAAGCAGATGAAAAATTACAGTCGTATGTGGACGCTCTAAAGGCTGATGTACAGGATGCTTTAGAATTGGCCCACGATTATTTTAGGTGAGTTGGTTCAGCCAAATTTTGTTCAGGACTGCAAATAACATATTTTTCTTTTTGTTTTTTTTTCGCTTAAGGCTTAAATATCCAGATGATTTAGATATCGAACCTAAAGAACGTGAGCGTGTTTTAAGTCAAATTGTTGTAGAACAAATAAATCGCGTTTTGGTCAATGGTTTGTCTCCGGATTTTCAACATCTACACGAAGCCGAAGTCGATTATAATCCACGCCATGAAGCGTTTTGGTCTGTGGGTGGTATACAGCCACCAAAGGCTGTTGTAAAATCAAAAGAGGGACGTGAATGGCAAAAGGATATGGCCAAAGAACCTGTAGATCGTTTAATGCAATACAAAAGCGTACCTATGTTGGCTTTAAGACATCGCCATCAATTGCCTGCTTGGAAAAACGAACAGGAATATACGAATATTGAATTGGCTAAAAACGTGCCACACCTTGAATATGATCCGCGTAGTTTAGGTTTTACAACTGGTTTTCAACATGGCACTAATATTGCTGGTAAGTAAAGCACGTTTTCAAGTTAATGTGTATTTTACGCCATAAAATACAAGCTTTTAATGTATTTAAAATTTTTCTTAGGTTACTGGCCCAGTAATTTACCTGGATTTGGTTTTCTATCGTATCAATCGCGTGCTGGCTTCCATATACGACCACAAAGCTACGGTGCCGAAGATCATAACGAAGCTCTGCATGCTCATGCCATACAATCGAGTTTTGCCTGGCTTCTGGCCCAAGCAAATTATAATGGTTTCAATACATTTTCCGAATTAACTTATCCTCTTAATACACAAACCATTATTACCGATGGCAAGACCTGGTCATTCTATGAATATCAACTAAATACTTTATTAATGAACGGCCGACAGTTTAATGAAAATCCCCGTGTCAATTACTGTCGTGGTACACAGGAATTAAAACTATACGAGGAAATCGATGATAAAGGCAAAATTGTTGCCTTTAATGATGAGGTTTTGAAGCACTTAATCCACAACTATACCAATATACCAAGTGTACAACGTTCGCCTGAAGAACTGCAGCCATTTTTAGATTCCAAATATAAACGTATAGCCGATTACGAGGACGAAGAGAAGAGAACATTCTTAGAAAAGACCTTTAAACATGTGATGTCAAATCGGCCTAGACATTTGGCAATACCCGAAATTTATTTGTGGGAAAAATTGTATAAAATTGATAACAAAACTCGTCCTCTAGAGGCTAAACGTCGTTTCTTTGAGCTCGGCATAAATCCATGGAAACGTACTTTGGATCAACATCAAAAGGAATATATACCGCGTAAGATAAGGCCTGAAGGTCCCAAGAGTAAAAAGAAGTGGAAGCCCACTTTTTATCCTTAGATTTAAGTGATGTTTTTATGCAATTTGTTAAAAAGGAAAATACATTCATACAAAATGAAAATAAACAAAATCGAAAGGTGTGAAACACTTTCCTCCAAACTAAAGCTTTCATTTCTGGTAAGTAATACGACTAAACATGTGGAGAGGTCAAGGATATAATACGAGTGATCACTAAACAATAGAATGCTCTTGTACATTATTGAATTCATAGATAAAGGAAGTGCGTTCAATTTTGATATGTCCATACCGACTGACTAGTAGTAAAAGATCTTGGGTTGGTTATATTCGGTAACATTCTTTACTTCTGAAAACATATGATTTAGGCCTTCTTTTTCAATGCAGACGCAGTAGAATGGCTATATAAAAGCAAAAAAGGAAGGAAAAAACGAATGAAGAGAGAGTGAGAGAGAGGAAACAGAGTCGGGTTGCAAATCAGCTAATACCAAAGATGATACTTTCAATATCAGTGGCTGTTAAACAAAACCCAGGCAAGAATCTTGTGCTTTAGACTCTTCACGACAGGGCAGAGATAGGCCTATGAGATTTCGGCTTTCCGTGTTATTACAAACTCTGAAGGAAGGTGAAGTGTTCTTATCATTTATGCTTATTTTGGCGCCAATTCCTCGTCAAAAATCCTATTAAAATTTTAACAGATTCGCTTCTCAGTTTCAGAACCCGTTCTAGAGATTCTGTTGTATTCCCTTTTTCTTTCCGCCTCAACACTTGATCGAACAGTAAGAGGAAGAGTCCTAGGAATACATTCCTGTGCTGTTGCAGAAGCATAATGTGGGCAGACTGATCTCATTCTCGAGTTAACATACTGCCTATGTAGTATCTTTAAGCTTGAATCGAGATTGTGAGCTCATTTACGATACAAACCAAGGGCGAAAGAGAAAACAGGTTACGTCTAGTGCAGCTCAATAATTTATTGACCCTGACCTATGGAACATAACCTACGATAACATCTTTCGCATTGAGATGCCAGATGGTACACATCTTGTTGGATATGCCGATGATGTTGCGGCCATAATTGTGGTTCCAAATGTCGAGAAGGCTAGAAGCAAGGTCAACCAAGTGATAATAAAAACTACAAAATTGTCATTACGATAAGCGACACCACTTTGACGACGCAGAAAGTAGTCGACTGGACCCTAAACTGACGTCCTAGGCTCAGACCGTTAAGGTTACCTCCTTATGGCCAATATTGGTGATCATTTACCGAGCAGACACAGGTTGATGATGGCAATAATGAACCCTATTTTGTTTTACTGCAGTGAGGTCTGGGCAGAAGCATTGAAGATCGGCTGTTGTAACAAAATTTTTATCATCGGTACAACGAATCACTGCACTTAGAGTGGCATCGGCATATAGGATTGTATCTAGGTCAGCAATAATGGTAATCAATGGAGTAATATCTATTGGTCTTCAGGCAAGCGAGCGAAAGAGAGTGTGGTAGACTAAAATCTTGCACGAAGAGGAAGTAAATGTCGAAGAGACCAGAAGGCGAACCATACAACACTGGCAAGGGAAATAGAATACTGAAACAAGTGGTAGATGGGCGGCAAAACTTCTCCCAGATATTACCCGCTGGATTGAGAGGAAATTTGTTGAGGTTAATGACTATTTAACACAACTTTTATCCGGACACGGTTAATTTTGTAAATACCATGGGGACGATATCACGACCAAATTGCATTTATGATGATGCGTCGATTGATGATGCGGAACACAATTTCTTTCATTGTGAGAAATGAGTTTAGAAAGAAGGAATCTTAAGGTAAAAGTCGGCGTCTGTACTATCGAAAATTTCTGAACAGCGAAGAAAATTGGAATAGCATTGAAAGTTACACTGAGACCTTGCTAAAATCTGAGAAATTGTACTTGGACGAGAGAATTAGAAGGGATATTTGAACACCTTCTCAGATTTTGTTGAGTAATCCGGACGCGAATATGGATATGAAGGGCTAAATGGCAAGACGGACTCCACTTCGAAGTAATACCATAGTAGAGAAGGGGGAGATTTAGTGGGTGACACGGGGATAGTGACGACTTCTTCTATGGCGCGGTTAGGTATATTTACTCCTCCTCACCGGGAAAAAAATTGGCTTGAATCCATTCACCAATACTTGCAATACCTACCACTCATTATGAAGTCTTTAGGTCCTATATGTTGACAGTTTAAAGCTATCCTCGGTGTATTCTGCCGTCATAGGAATAAGAATGCATTGCCATTCCTACCTATACAGAATAGAAAGCTTGCCGAAGTCACTTATCTGTAGCAAACACACAGACCGTTACATCGGAGCAATCTTCGACAGTCTTCGTTGACAGTCAGGCTGCCCTTAGGGCCATTGGGTCAGTCTGGTGCAAATCACGGCTCGTTCGGGAGTGCAAAGAGTCGTTGAGGAGTTTTGGACCAGGCCGTATCCGTCTATGCTGGGTTCCGGGTCACAGCGGAATACTGGGCAATGAGACGGCGGATGCCCTCGCTTGGTTAGGTTCGCTTTCAGGTGGCGATTTGACAGTTGGTCCTGACCCCCCAGTCTGCCACCTCTATGGCCTCATCGAGGGATGGGTCAGGAGGGAAGAGCAGAGGCGTTGGAGGAACGGATCGGGTTGTTCTGTTTCTAGACGTCTATGTCCTGCTGTGGACAGCAAGAGAACAGAGTGGTTGCTGGGATTGGTTAAGGCCAGCATAAGGTTGGTTGTCGGTTTTATCACGGGGCACTGCGAGATTAGATCTTTGACGGACTATTGCAGGGTATGTTGCGATGAGGAGGAGTTAGAGACTGTCGAACATCTCCTCTGGAACTGCCCAGTCCTTGGTAGGTTGAGGACCCTTGGCAGGGCCTTCTTTGAGAGCTTGAGTTCTGTGTCGAGAACCAATATCAAGGCTCTCCACAGATTCATTAGCAGCTTGGGCTGGTTGAGAGGTGTTAGGGCTTCATAAGTGTAGTCGCGCTCTCACCCTCTTTTGTTTTGTGTCTGTTTCTTTATGTAATTCCTCTGTTTCCCATTCTCCCTCCCCTTACCTACATTCCTATATCCTATATTTCCTTCCTCCCCTAAGGACAATGTACAATGGGCCAATATCAACCTCCGGGTACTGTGCTTGTCTTGACCGACAGGTGCACTTCCTCTAACCTAACCTAACCTACATCAGGAGCAAAGTCGACAATCCGTTAGATACTTACGTTCTTATCAAATCATTAATGAAATGAAAACTTAATTTGTTTTTTAACGTTTTTGTTTGTTTGTTTTTTATTTTGGTTTTTATTTTTCGTTAAATTTTCATTTTAAATATTTTTTGTCTTGGTTTTTGTTTTGCTTTGTTTAGTAAAATTAATTTCCTTTCTTTCATTTTTTTTTTTGTTTATTACAATTTATGCAGTTTATTTATGTTTATTAAACAATAACAATATGTTTTTCATTTTTTTAAATTTTCTTTTCATTAATTTGTTTTATTTTTTAATTTGTTTTTAATTTATTTATTGTAAGAATATTATTTTTTATATTTTTTTTTATTATTTTAATTTTTTTTTGTTTATTTGTTTAAATACAATATGTATGTAGTTTTCATTTTCATTTTCATTTTTATTTTCAATTCAATTTTCTTTTTAATTTAAATTTTTTATTTTTATATTTTTAATTTTTATTTTAATTATTTAACATTATTTTTAATTTTTAAATTTTATATTTTGTTTTATTTTTTTTAACTTGCCAACTAATCAATACAATTGATTTTACGTTTTTTTTTTTAATGAATTTTTCTTTATTCTTTTTGTTTTATTTTCTAACCTGGAATTTAACTTTAAGTTTCATTTGTAATTGTTTTACAAAATTAATAATGTTAAATTAAAAAATATTTTCTAGCATTTATTTCTTCATTTTCTTCTTCTGTTTTTTTTTTTTTGTTTAATTTTCTTTAATTGTTAATTTATAAAATATGTATGTGTGTAGGTGTGTGTGTTTGTGTATGTACATATGTATTGATTAGTTAAATAATTTAATTTTGTTTTTTTTATTATTTTTCAAATATTTTACAACCATTTTATGAAATAATTTTAAAGAAAAACAAAAAAACAAAGAAAATTTTAAATTAAAATTTTTTATTTTTATTTGTTAAGCTTAAATATTAATTATTGCATTCGATTTTTATTTTATTTGCTAAAAAAAATTTTTTTTAAAAAATTTATGAAATTTTTAAAACCAAAATATTGAAGCCGTTGAAGTTTTCAGAGCATTTAACGGCAGCCCTTTCGCATATAACCAGTGAGTCGTATTAAATCTCTTCGCCTTTGTGTAAGTAAATTGTTGTCATTTGTATGCATCCAAGTTTATTTGTCTCAAGCCTTTAATGATTCGTAAACTTTTATTCTTCAAATTTTGCAGGAGAAAATCTGTAATCACCAATCGGTAATATAAATAAAGTGTGGGGTCAGGCCGGTATACTGTTGCCTCGGTTATAAAACTTGCATGAAAAAAAAAACAAAACCAAATTAAAAAATATTCGCATTAGGATAGTACCAGCCTTGTTTCGTCTTTTGTATTTCCTTTCCAAGTTGAATTCAGCCCATCCCTTTTGATGGCGTAAACTTTATTTACGTTTTTCGACGTAAAAAAGTGAAAGTCTGAGCATGAAAAAAGAAGCTAATCCAGGCGCTTAAGAATCAAAATAAAGTGTAGATGTTCAACGTCTACAGAGCGATTTGGTATTTGAATTTTAAAAGAATGAAGAAGGAAATCTATTGATTGATTCGTAATGCTTGAAATCTGGATTGAACTCTGTTCGTTTATCTTTACAACCGTACAATGCAAGAGTGTGTCTGACAGTAAACGAGCAAAAAGCTAAGTTATTAGTCATTAGATCAGATCAATAAAACAGTAGGTGAATAAATATACGCGTTAATAGGTATTATTCTTGTCTGCGGAATAGTTTCAAAGCAAAGGTATAAGAGTTGTAGGAGAGTGATATAAGAGTTTTGTAAGAAATATTAAAATAGTGATATAGTAGTTGGAGAGTATAGTACAAAGGATTTAGGAGTATAGAATAGTGGTATAAGAGTTGTAGAATATAGTATAACAGTTGTGAAAAAGTGATCTATGAGTTTTGTAAGAAATATTAAAATAGTGATAAAGTAGTAGTTGAGTATATTACAACAGATTTAAAAGTGTAGAATAGTGGCATAAGAGTTGTAGGATATAGCATAAGAGTTGTAAAAAAATGATATAAGGATTGTGAAATAGTGATATAAGAGTTCCTAAAGGATAATGTAATTCACCTACCACAAGTAAGTTAGTATTACCTACGGCTATAATGTAAATATATGTCGGAGAATTGTAAAAGCGGAATATAGTAGCTGTAGAATATAGTATAAGAGATTTAGAAGTGTAGAATAGTGGTATCAGAGTGGTGAAAAAGTGATATAAAGGTTATAAAATAGTGGTGTGAGAGTTTCTGAAGCGTAGCATAAGGGTTATATCTCCAGAATAATGTAATTCACCCACCACAAGTTAGTTAGTACTACCTGGGGCTACAATGTAAGAATATAATAAATGTATGTGTATAGTATAAGAGATTAAGGGTATTGAATAGTAATATAAGGGTTGTAGAATATAGTATAAGATTGGTAGAATATAGTATAAGAGTTGTAAAATAGGGGTATGAGAGTTTCGGAAGAGTAGCATAAGGGTTATATCTCCAGAATAATGTAATTTACACACCACAAGTTAGTAAGTATATGTAAAATTGTAAAATAGTAATATAGTAGTTGTAAAATATAGTATACGATATTATGGGTTATAGAATAATAGTTGTAGTAATACACGGGTATTAGAATATTGTATAAGATTGGTAGAATATAGTATAAGAGTTGTAAAATAGTAGTATAAGAGTTTCTGAAGAGTACCCTAGGAGTTATATCTCCAGAATAATGTAATTTGGCCACTACAAATTAGTTAGTACTATCTGCGGCGCGGCTATAACGTAAGTGTATGTTGTAGGAATAAGGATACTGACGCAAAAAGAAGTAGTTGTCCTTTGTGTTTTCGGGTGAAAAAATTTTTGTAGAGTATCGGGGTCCTTTTGCATTGCGGGTCAATACAGGCATTGAATGAATCATAAGCTATATGGGCTTTAAGACAAATTTAAGCACCACGACTGTACGATTATATCGTCCCTTCTTTGGTGGCCCACCAGTCCCGAATTGTTTAGGTTTCAACTAGTAGCAGACTGAATTGCGAAGTCTATCCAGAGACTTATTTTTGATGCCACGATTGGCACGCAAGTTTCCATTGTGGGAGCAACGTGGTGATTGTGGTTAGTGCGGGAGAGCTCATGTTCGATGTGACGTTACACCACTACTGTTGTCGAAAAGGAGGTTAGATTGTCTCGGACCACTAACTAAGAGGGAAGCCATGTCCAAATGCATGGTTTCGAATTGGTACTCATTTACGGTGTTGCATTGTATGATAGATAGTCTTATCATTAGATTGCGACATTGCGCGTGGGGACGTTCGTAGACGCATTGTTTCACACCGTAATGTGTGCCATCGTGGCGATACTCACGTTATAATGTACGTCTATGTTGTCGATATGAGTGAAATTGGTTGCTTAAATGGATGCTTTAATTATATACTTGAGTTAAATCACAGACTGAAACTTCGAAGGAAAGAGAAATCGGACAAGAACGGATATATACGTTCGTAGTTTTGCCATAAATTCTTACCTAACGTCCTACGGCTTCTTTATTAAGGCTTTTCCAAAAATTATTTAATAAAACCTAACGAATTAATTTAACAAATTTGAATTTTTTTTCTTTGAATTTAATTAATTTTATTATTAATTTAGTACGTTATTGCTTTTGTTTTATGTTTTTTTTTTTTTGTTAATTCCTTTAATTGTTTATTATTGTAATAAATATGTATGTATGTATGCGTTTTTGAAATTATTTTCTTTTTTTTTTTGGTTTATAATTAATTCGTTTCCTTTTTGTTTTTTTATCTACATTTTATTTTATTTTTATTTTTGTTACGAAAATAATTTTTTCTTTGTTCTTTTATTTCATTTTATATTTTTTAATTTAATTTAATATAGTATAAGTATTTATTATTAATATTATTATTTTATCATTAATATAATTTTAAATATTTATTTTTTTATTTATTTATTATTTGTTTTAATTCTTTTTTTCTATTTTTTTTTTCATTTCATTTAATTTCCAATGGAAATTCCATGATTTTGTTTAAAAATTTTTCACATTATCGCTGTCACTAAATGTTAATGTTTGTTGTTGTTGTTGTACTTTATTTAAATCTAAATACTAAAACTACAATAAATTTTTTTGTTTTTATTTTTGTTTTATTGTTGTTGTTATTGTTGTTATACTTGTATTAAATATTTTTAAATATTAATGAATACTTTACTTTTTTTTATTTTAATTTTTTTTGCTGTCTCTTTTAGTTTTTGTGTTTTATTTTTGTTTTATAACTTAAATGCTAATTTTTGAACTTAAAATTAAATTGATAACACTGTTTAACAAAAAAAAAGAAAATGAATTAAATAAATAGGGATGAATATTATGGTACTTTTTAAAGTTTAGAAAAGTTATTAAAAAAGGATTCATAAAATGTCTTTAAGGCCCGAAAAAGATAGCAATTTATGGCACAAACGAGCAGTAAAATTAAAAGAGAGATTAGAAGTCGAAATATTGTCAGCATGGCTGCAAGACAACAAATTTAATTTTGACCACATGACGATCAGAATGTTTTTAAAACATCATTCGGATTATTGGATCCTTTTATTTGATTGAATTCAAAAATTCCTCGAAACCTACTTTACATACCGGATATTTCTGAAAAGTAAAAAATTTTTAGAATGTGAAACTAATCAAATTAATATTTCATATACAAGTATTGTAGATACAGCATGAGCAATGCATATTTATGCACTTATTTTAACGATTTTTAGCAATTAAAAATTTAAATAATTTTCTTTACTTTAGGGTGTTAAAAGCCTCTTTAAGCTTTGTATTAGCTTTACAGTTGTTATTATGTATTGGAAATTTATACTAGTAATAACAAGAAGTAAAGTTTTATATTTTTAATTATTTTCGAATACCTGTAATGGTTTTTCTGTATTTTATGTCTTTTTAATCTCAAATAATTACAACACATAGAAAATATCGCAGTTGACAATTTAAAAAATTCGATTATAGCAACAAAAATAAAGCGCTTGTTTACAAGATCGATGAATAAACAAGAATAAGGGATAAAAGTCGTAAATAACCAACAACATAATAAAGAAAACAAAGAAGTAAACAAGCAACAACAATGTGCAGTGTAAAATAGCGATTAGACAAATAAACCAACAACAAATAATCTGCCTGGACGAATGTAAAAAAGAAACAACAAAAATAAAAAGAAGTTGTTTACATTTTTAGAATGTTCCCGAAGGCAGTCATCATCCTTCGGGGGCATTCATCACACTAATGATCCAGTGATATAAAAGGCAAGACAAAGCGAGCAAAGAGGATTCAGAATTCAGAGTTTGAGTTGAATCAGTCGTGTGTGCAGACGGCACGTTGTATTCGGAGTTTGAATTAAGCTAGTCGTGTATAACGACGTTAAGATGGTTGAAGCGATAAATCAATCGATTGTGTGAAGACACGAGATCGAGCTATAATTCGGTTAGACTTGTGTGGAGACAAGTTTCGTCTGAAGGAAACAGTTGTTAGTGTTGTGCTTACAAAAAGGTTGTGAGCGAAGAATTACTAACAAGTGTTGTTGATTACAAAAAGGTTGTAAGCAGAGAATTATAACGAACAAACACATATTGCGAAAATTATCGTTGTATACGTGGAATAAGTTAGAACAGTGGCACAAAAGTTGTGCAGATATTAAGAATTGATTAAAATTAAACACAAATTTATTTTTATTTTATTTGCAATCTACGAACTCATATTTTTAACGTTTTTAAAATATAAAAACGTAACAATATATTAATATTTGTTAGTCTACATTAGAAAAGTACATACAAAATATTAGTATGACAAAATAAATAGAACGAAAACGGGATTATCAAATCCCGAAAATCCCGGGATTTAAAATTAAAAAATCCCGGGTTTCGGGTTTTTTAAATCCCGAAAATCCCGGGAATTTCGGGAATCGGGAATTCCCGTTTGGCATCCCTACACATGACGATCAAAATTGTTGTACATAACATCATAGCTTGTATACTGTGGTATACTTTCTATTTAATTGAATTTCAAATATATTACTCATACGCATCACATTACATGTACATACCGGAATAGTTACTCTGAAAAGTATGCAATGAAATTTTTATGATTTTGTTATGCATGAAACTAATCGAATTAAATATCACTCATACGTACAAGCTATTATGAATTGTAAGCATACATACTTAGCTGACAGATTGGCAATTATCGTCATATTTATGCTCTTATTTTAACGATTTTTAGCAATTAAAAATTTAAATAATATATTTTAAAAATATATATAAAATAATAAATTTTCAAAAACTTTTCATTTTATTTATTTACTAGCTGACTGCACGAATTTCATTCCTCCCGGTACTCAGATCTATCTAATTAAAAATTTAATCGAAATCGGTACGTTATTTAGATGAGGCATACAAAGAAAAATAGTAAGAGGTTCGAATTATGACATTGTGAGGGTTGCCATTCCCATTTTTGGTGTGTTTTCTACGAACTTACCCACCAAATTGAATTCACCTATGATCACTATGTCCCTAAATATTCATTTTTTAAAGTTTGCCACGCCTACTTTTCGCTATATCGAATTTTTTTTTTTAATCTATCTAAATCTGATAAGCTTTCGAAAAGACCAGAATGGTTAAAATTGGTTCAGTAGTTTAAGAGGTATAGGTATCACTTGAAGGGGGGTATAGGTATCACGCCCACTTTTGGTGGGATTCTCGATATCGACTCTACGAACTTACCCACCCATTGCATTCGTCTACGATTACTATTGCCCCTAATATTCAATTTTTACCGATTTGAACGCCCTAGTTTAAAAGTTTCTTAATTGAAAAATACTTAAAACAAATAACATATTTCACTTTTATTAACAAAAATTAGTTATTTATAAGTAATTTCATAAATTATATTTGGGGACCTACATAAATATTATGTAAAAAATATAGACAAATAATGTAATATTAACAGTATTTATCAGTGTACATTAGAATTAACAAAAATTAATTTTCAAGTAAAATTAAAAATTCATAAATTACATTTGGAGATCTACATACCTATAATGTAAAATATATATAAATATATATTGTTACGAAAGTGGAAATGGTGTTGTTAAAATAATAAACAAAAGCCCCAAAAACAACACTATATACTTGATCAATGTATAAGTAAAAAAATATATAGCAACAAAAATAAAGCGCTTGTTTACAAGATCGATGAATAAACAAGAATAAGGGATAAAAGTCGTAAATAACCAACAACATAATAAAGAAAACAAAGAAGTAAACAAGCAACAACAATGTGCAGTGTAAAATAGCGATTAGACAAATAAACCAACAGCAAATAATCTGCCTGGACGAATGTAAAAAAGAAACAACAAAAATAAAAAGAAGTTGTTTACATTTTTAGAATGTTCCCGAAGGCAGTCATCATCCTTCGGGGGCATTCATCACACTAATGATCCAGTGATATAAAAGGCAAGACAAAGCGAGCAAAGAGGATTCAGAATTCAGAGTTTGAGTTGAATCAGTCGTGTGTGCAGACGGCACGTTGTATTCGGAGTTTGAATTAAGCTAGTCGTGTATAACGACGTTAAGATGGTTGAAGCGATAAATCAATCGATTGTGTGAAGACACGAGATCGAGCTATAATTCGGTTAGACTTGTGTGGAGACAAGTTTCGTCTGAAGGAAACAGTTGTTAGTGTTGTGCTTACAAAAAGGTTGTGAGCGAAGAATTACTAACAAGTGTTGTTGATTACAAAAAGGTTGTAAGCAGAGAATTATAACGAACAAACACATATTGCGAAAATTATCGTTGTATACGTGGAATAAGTTCGAACAGTGGCACAAAACTTGTGCAGATAATAAAGAATTGATTAAAATTAAACACAAATTTATTTTTATTTTATTTGCAATCTACGAACTCATATTTTTAACGTTTTTAAAATATAAAAACGTAACAATATATTAATATTTGTTAGTCTACATTAGAAAAGTACATACAAAATATTAGTATGACAAAATAAATAGAACGAAAACGGGATTATCAAATCCCGAAAATCCCGGGATTTAAAATTAAAAAATCCCGGGTTTCGGGTTTTTTAAATCCCGAAAATCCCGGGAATTTCGGGAATCGGGAATTCCCGTTTGGCATCCCTACACATGACGATCAAAATTGTTGTACATAACATCATAGCTTGTATACTGTGGTATACTTTCTATTTAATTGAATTTCAAATATATTACTCATACGCATCACATTACATGTACATACCGGAATAGTTACTCTGAAAAGTATGCAATGAAATTTTTATGATTTTGTTATGCATGAAACTAATCGAATTAAATATCACTCATACGTACAAGCTATTATGAATTGTAAGCATACATACTTAGCTGACAGATTTGGCAATTTATCGTCATATTTATGCTCTTATTTTAACGATTTTTAGCAATTAAAAATTTAAATAATATATTTTAAAAATATATATAAAATAATAAATTTTCAAAAACTTTTCATTTTATTTATTTACTAGCTGACTGCACGAATTTCATTCCTCCCGGTACTCAGATCTATCTAATTAAAAATTTAATCGAAATCGGTACGTTATTTAGATGAGGCATACAAAGAAAAATAGTAAGAGGTTCGAATTATGACATTGTGAGGGTTGCCATTCCCATTTTTGGTGAGTTATCTACGAACTTACCCACCAAATTGAATTCACCTATGATCACTATGTCCCTAAATATTCATTTTTTAAAGTTTGCCACGCCTACTTTTCGCTATATCGAATTTTTTTTTTTAATCTATCTAAATCTGATAAGCTTTCGAAAAGACCAGAATGGTTAAAATTGGTTCAGTAGTTTAAGAGGTATAGGTATCACTTGAAGGGGGGTATAGGTATCACGCCCACTTTTGGTGGGATTCTCGATATCGACTCTACGAACTTACCCACCCATTGCATTCGTCTACGATTACTATTGCCCCTAATATTCAATTTTTACCGATTTGAACGCCCTAGTTTAAAAGTTTACGTACTAAATACATGGTACCTACTTTTTTATTTAATAAACTTATAGCCAATACTGTACAAAGCAGACGCAGATTGATGATGGCAATAACGGACTCTATCCTGCTTTACGGCAGAGAGATCTGGCAGTAGTATTAAAAAGTAGAATGAAAATTCTATAATCGGTACAACGAAAACCGTGCACTTATGCTAGCATTGGCATATGCGAGTAGGACTTTATCTAAGTCAACAGTACTAGTAATCAATGGTCTACAGGCTAGCGAGCGGAATAAGGTATGGGAAACTAAAAACGTGCACGGAGAGACAATTAATGTCGACATACAACACTGGCAAGAGAAATGGCACACTGAAGCAAGTGGTAGATAAGCGGCAAAACTTCTCCCAGATGTTATCCGTTTAATTGAGAGAAAATTTTCATACATATTTGGTCATTATAACCCTTTAGTCTGGATTATTGACCTAGTTTCTTACACCACTTATAATTTGTGTGTTAATTTTATACATGAATAGCGAGACCTACAGTTTAAAGTCGACTCCGAACGTCAAAGTTTTGAGAAACTTTTCATGGCAATATTATTTATTTTCAGAGTTTTTGCCAGACATTTGCTGAGAGGAGAAATCGACGAAGAAATACTTTATGTTTTGATGTCTGGCTTTGGGCTCGAACCCTGGCTTTGTGTCTAATAAGCCAATACACTACCTACTAGACTACGGCGACTATAAATATCTGTTCAAAATGGAAAGATAACACGACCAAATTGCATTTAAGAATTTGCGTCGATAGATGATGCGGAACACATTTTTTTTCTTGCATTATGAGAGATGGAGTTTAGAAAGAACGAATCTTATGGTCAAAGTTGGCGTCTGTACTGTCTAAAACACCTCTGCGATATTCTTCTGAACAGCGAAGAAAATTGGAATAGCATAACCAGTTACAGCCTTGTTAAAATCTAAGACATTTGACTTGGATAAGAGAATTAGAATGGATGTTTAAACACATTCTCAGATTTTTCTGCGCTGTCCGAACGTGAATATGGATATGAAGGGGTCAAATGGCCAGACGGACTCCATATAGAAGTATTACTGCAGTAGTTCCTGAGTAAACACAAAGAGTCCAAAAGAGGAGGGGGAGATTTAGTGGGTCAGGGCCCCACACGCGGGATAGTGACGACTGCCCCTAAAAAGTACTAAATTGTTTCCTTTATTTATACATTCACATTTTCATAATTTCTGTACCAAAAAGAAACACAAAAATGAAAAAAACTTTTTAAAATGGCTTAAGCAAAAAAACTTTATTTCCCCCTTTGTTCCAAATTCTAAGCAATCCTTAGAGATGTTTTAAGGTACCAACTTTTGAAATTTTGCTTAATATTCCGTTTATAAATATGTTGTTAAAGTACTAAATACAAGGTACTAAAATATATAGAAAAGTAACAAATTATTTTTTATCCTTTTTTCAGAAATGAAAAATAAATAAATGAAAAATAAAAATTCAATTAAATGAAAACTTTTGTTAAGCAGTGTTATTAAATTGATTATGCACCGATTTATTTTATTCGTTTGTATGTATGTATGTGTCTGTGTGTGTATTTTAATTAGTCTTAATTTTTGTTTTCTAAATCTTAATTTAAATTTAAACTTATCAAATTTAAAAACTTATTAATTAGGGGGAAAGGTTTTCTCTTGGGGAAGTTTACTCCTTAATTATATTTTTTTTTTAATTTTTTTTTTCTTTTGGTTTATAGTTTATAATTTAATATTATTATGATTTATTTGTTGTTGTTTTTTTATTTATTTTTTAACTGTTTGATTTGGAAAAGGGGGGGGGAGGGTAGGGGTAGGGGTTTTAACTTATGAATTAATTTAGATCCTCTGCTTTACTTAAATGCCCATTTCAATCTCTAGAGGTTTTAGAGTTTAGGGCTATTATTGTTTAATGTTATAATTGTTGTTGTTGTTGTTTTTTAAATAATTTTTAATAATTCTTTTAAATTTTTTTCATTATGTTATTAAATAGTATTTTTTTGTTGTTTAATAATTAAATAATTTTATATTTTATTTTTTTTGTTTTTTTTTTTTTTAAATTTTTGTTTTTCTTTGTAAAATATAAGCAAGCGAGTATTTTAGTTAAAGTGTTTTTATTGTTTTTATTTTTATTTTATTTTATTTTTTTTTATATTTATTTTCATTTATTATTAATAAGTTTATATGGCCAATTTTGTCGTTAGTTTATATTGTTTGTTTAAATACTAAAATTATTTAAATTTAAATGTCTTTAATAGTGTTTTAAATTCCAAGAGTTTTAAGTTTTTTTTTTTCTTTGTTTTTGGTTTTGTCAATATTTTTAAATAAGAAACCGAAATCGTTTGAGGTTTTATTTTTTTATTTTATTAAATTTTATCTTTTCCTTTTTCTTATTTTTTAAATTTTATTTGTATTATTTTGTTTTTGTTTTTTTGTTAAATCTCTGTTTACTTTTTTCTTTAAGTGTACTTGATTTAATCTTCGGTTTAAATTCAAAGGTTGTGTTGTAGTTTCATTTAAATTCGCCATTTTGTTTTCTTATTTTTTCTGAGTTTAATCTAGATTTTCGTAATCGTTTTTAAAATATTAAAAAAAAAATTATGATGGTCTACATGAATGAACAAAAATAAAAATTGAATGGGTTTTATGGACCTATAGAGAAGCTGTTCACCCGGTAAACCGAAACCTGTAAGGGGCTTGTAAATTTTAATTTGTTAATGAATCCAATGAAATTAAACCGCCTAGAGGTTTAGTCTCAAATATTCTGGAATAATACCATCCAAAGAGGAATTAATTCAGACATAATAATGCCTATAGCATAATAAGGTTCAAGAAGTATTGCTGTTTAGAGATGTACGATACACGATAATAGAGATAGTTAGCGCTACCATGAGGAAGAGTAAAACTCAGAGCAGCCAACAAGAAGGGTTTAATGGAAGCCATTCGTTACGAGGGTAATAGAGAAAAGACTTAGGTCCATACAGTGTGACCTATGTTTTCAGTTAAAAGTTTTGAAGGTTTGTTTGTAACTGCTTTGTTGTATTTGTAAATCGTCGGCTTGTGGCAAATGGCTATCAAATCAGGATGTGATACCATATAGGGCTCCAGTTCTCATTCACAGCTCACATTTGTACTCTTAATTCCATATGCCATCTAAGTAACTCACGTAGCCAAACTATGATAATTATGAATTGGAATTGCACTGTAAGGACTTACTTACAACCATCCGATGAACAAGAAATATCGCTAAATAAAGACAACACACTTGAGGTGGATACTCGCACCACTTACGTTGTGTGCGTTAATCTTTATACATTATTGGTAAGACCTACAATTCGCTTCGGAACGACAGGGTTTTGAGAAACATTTCATGGCAATTTGATTTACTCTCAGAGGATTTGTTAGAAATCTGCTCAGAGGAATGTGCCAAAGGAATATTTTGTCATATTTCGCTTAGTTGGAGACGCCTGACCCGAGGTTTGAACCGAGACCTCACGTCTAATAAGTCAACACACTACTTACTAGACCACAGAGACTCCACCACTAGAGGTGGATGTGATTACAAACTTGACTCCGATACCTCGGGCAGGATCCACTTTTAATAGTCTTACTTAGACTTATTGTTAATGATATGCCAGATAAATAATCTTAAGCTGGATCCAATCTGTTTATACAATCGTAGGCAAGGACATATGTTTCTGTCTTATGGAAAGTTATCAATGAATGGATTATGAGGGAATGCAAAACAAAGGTTGTTTATAACAAACGCCAATAGAATATTTAAATTGTTATGTTATGTGATCCCTACATTGTAATCGAATATATTTCGGAACACATAGGCCGTCTTTCAATTGAGGTATAAAGGAAAAGTGTTTAATACCTTCTAGGCGATTGAACGGTTCAGAGAAATCTCCTTCAACTTCATTATAACAACATTTATACGATCACTTTTAACGGGGAACAAGAGGGCCGATGGCAGCCAATCTAAAGGCAAAGGAAAAACAAATTTTCGGGATTTTGGACTGGATTTTTTAATTTTTTTTTTCAGCTCCGTCAAGGTAGGGCCCTGTTCCCTTATTATGTGATCTCTCCATTTCCGTCATGGAGTGTGTTCTGCGGAAGGCTGGACTGCATCGCAATGGCACTATTTTTCAAAAAACCGTTCAGTTGCATGGGTAGGCTAACGACATCGCCATAATAGGATGTACCAAAGGAAAAGTTAATGCTACCTTTAGTTCTATTGAACGGAAGTCTACTAAGATAGGTCTTTCAGTAAATGAGGGCAAAAAAAAGTATATTTAATCGACAAGTAGAGACGTGCAGTGTATCGCATTCTATACTTTCCATACAGTTAAGGAATTTATTTCTCTTGACTCCTCCAAAAATGATATCGGTCTGGAGATCAAGCGTAGGATCACTCTTGGCATCAGGTGTCACTCTCTCGTACCGTAAAACTGACGCTCTGCAATACCCTCATTGTACCTGTGCTTCTTTATGGCTCAGAGCACTGCTCCAGCAGCCTTTAGAGTATTTGTGAGAAAAGTACTACTTACGTAAGATCTTCGGCGCAGTGCCAGTTGGCGATGAGTTTGCTCTGACGAGACGGGCATTTGATGCGAGGATCTATGGAAGTCGGCTAAGAGAACGACCTTCTTTGCGTTGGGAGACCTTAATCGAGAAAGCCCTGTCATCGATTGGGGTGCCCAACTGGTGAAGGCTCGTAAGAAGCAGAGGTTTGTTAAGTAAGGAAGGTGGAGTCTAGTCTTTGTTACACCCTTCGTGTATGACAAAACTAACGCTCTACGAGAAGCTCATCCTCCTCGTGCTTCTCTATGGCGCAGAGGAAAGAACCGTATTAAGCACTGATGCAGCAGCCTTGAGAGCATTCGAGAGAAAAGTACTACTTACGTAAGATTATTAGCCACTGTGAGTTGGCAATGATTTTCGCATCCAATCCAGCAGTGAACTGTATGAGATCCTCAACTATATCGATGTTGTGTAGAGTATTAACATTCAGCGGCTGCGCTGGCTCGGCCATGTAGTTCAAATGGAAGAGGATGCTCCGGCGTGATGTGTCGGTGAAGAGGAAGAACTAAATCGAGGATTGATGTGACTAACAGGGGTAGGCGCGTAGGAAGCAGATGCGCCTGGCAGATTGTGTTGCGGTAGACTGAAATCCTTTAATTGAGTCGTTTATGGCCAATTAAGTACCTAAGTAAGTCCTAAGGTTTCGGTTTACTAGTGTCCCTAGTCATTA
Source organism: Sarcophaga peregrina (assembly GCA_014635995.1). Taxonomy (NCBI): domain Eukaryota; kingdom Metazoa; phylum Arthropoda; class Insecta; order Diptera; family Sarcophagidae; genus Sarcophaga; species Sarcophaga peregrina. The sequence goes on along the minus strand of CM025790.1, from coordinate 39,501,636 downwards.
GCTTATTGGCTATTGGTTTCATGCATTTCAAATATTATTTTTTGTAACCAAATACAAAATGAAATTTTCGAATTCTTAATGTTTTGTTTTCTGTTTTTTTTTTATTTCAAATTTTTTTTGAAAAATTCCAAGTAAAAACTAAAAACCAATTCTTGTATTTTGGAATAGGTACGCTATTGTCATAAAATGATATCGTTTTTGTTCTTTAAATTTGAAATCGATTGTCTTTTTAAATTTTTATTTTAATTTTTAATTTTTCTTTTTCTGAAATTTCTGTTTTGAAATTTGCTTGAAAAATGTTGTCTGGAATGGTTTATTGCATGAAATGAAATGTAATTTAAAGAAAATAATTTTATTTTTTTTTAAAATTTATTTTATCGGTTTGTTTTTCTTTCTTTTTGTTTTTTGTATACCTTTTGAAACCATAAGGAGTAGAGTAGAGGAGTGTGTTTGTGTGTGTGTGTGTTATTTTTACTTTCATTATACAATATACATACATAAATGTGTGTATGTACTATATATTATTAACATATTTTGTATCGTACAATATACGTATATAATGTAAAAATACAAGTTATAACAATTAAATTCGAAATAAAAAAAATTACCCTTTTTGATTACGAATTATTCAGATCTTATTATTGATGGTTTTTGCAATTTGAATTTGAATTTTTGTTTTTCATTTCAATTAATCTCATGATGGCAAATGGCAAATGATTCTTTGATTACACAACATATTAAAGGCAGAGAGAGAGAGAGAGAGAGAGGGAGAGAGAGAGAGGCTATAAGTAACAGATTAAAGAAGAACATGATCGATATCACAGTAACTTTGTTGTTGCGGCATAAAACACAGGCTCCAGGAAATGTTTCCTTCCCTGCTTCCCGTGACTCACTACCCTAAAATTTATAAAATGATGGGAACCTGACAAACTACAAGAGACATCACTAGCACAATATATATTATCCCCTAACAAAAGGCTCTGCAGCATGATAAAACATAGTGATGAAGCTGACAGCCTTTCTATTAAAAAAGTTGTCCTTCAAAGCCCAGTTTTAAGTAAATCTGAAAACATGAGTGCATTAATGTCCTTCAGGAGAAGATTATCTTCGTCTTTTTACACACACAGGGCACGAACATTAACAATGTCCGTTAAAGAGAGCCTAAAATGTATTCAGTCGTTTGTCAGCTTTCAGTGAAGCAGGTTCTCGTCGCTACTTTTTGAATTTTTTTTTTGTAAATCAATTATACACCCAAAGAATAATTTCAGTAGGATTTACTATTATATTCTTATGAGATTCACTAATAACAATGAGAAATAATCTCCATTTTTTGAAGAATATTTGTCAAGTTATGCAGTCTTTAAGGGTTTGGCACTATATATTTTCCATTTTCTACTACATAAACATATTATTAGGTTACACATGAAAATATTACTAACAATTTTCCTCTCGGTTATATATATGCTTCTCTCAAATGCACTCACATTTTAATCATGTTCTCTTTGAGCCAATGTTTGATTACAAAGAACTGATTGGAAGGTTTAGGACTCTGCTTTTTGGAAATTCAAGAAGCTCTTTTTACACTCACAGAAAAATGAAAATAACGAAAGATTCACAATCAACCAGACATCAGCATCTATCTTACATGGAAGGCTAGCAACTATGTTAAAATGATGATGCATCATTGTTTAATAAGGAAGATTCCAGAGTAAGCTTTATAGGCGTATTTAGATTATTTTGATATGCCACAGTTCACTGCTATTCAAGTGTGTAGCGTTATAGCATAATTTCATGATTTCAGAGTTCAGACTTTATTCTACACAACCATGTAAGAGAACCGGTAGTTCCACCTTAACTTCTCGGCAATATGCTAACTGTGAGTAAATGGCTTTATCACCTAACGTAAATTTGCCTGAGCTTTATTGAAATATTTGGATAGATTGGAGCACATGTTAGGGAAACAGTTATTAAATAAGAAATTAAGTTGCACGGGAATTCTACACGCTGCATAAACAAAGAATAGACCACTGTTTAGGGGAAATATGGTGTATTTAGATTTCTAGCTCTCCCTGTATACTACATTAAAGAAAAATTGTCTTTGGGAATGAAATTCTAAGATTTAGTCAATAATTGACGTATATGAGGCTTGGGAAACTCAGAAGTATTTGCGGCGAACTCATTGTAACGGAAAAAAGTGATCTAGAGGAGTTCTTTAGATTGTATTTCATTGAAAATATGTCGGCAGATGTTGCCCATGTAATGATAAATCCTTGTAAAGCAGCATTATTTCTTCCATTGAGACGTAAAAACTATATTTAGTACTGCTTTTGCAAGCAATATATTGTAGTTTTCATAACTTTTTTGTTCTTTTCAAGGCTGGAATTAAAGATTTCTGATACAATCAACAGATTTCTGAAGTTCTTGTGAGTCACTTATAGTATTATAAGTATTATAAACACTTTTCTAAATTTATGAATCTGAATGAGTAGGCGTATGAATCAAACATATTTCGAATGTTGTGAGTTTAATGTCAACGTTGTAGTCATACTCATTGCAACTTGTACTTATAAATCAATGTTGTACCGAGTACGAATGAATCAGAGTACAGTAAGATCTCGCCTAAAGCGGCAGATACGTTCTAATAAGTTGCAACGCTAAGCGAAACAGCGTTAAACGAAGCAGCATAACACGTACGTATGTAAATGCATTGAAACTTCTGGACAGGTTAATTTTCATAAGCCTCATATTGGATCCGCCATTTTGTATTTTTTAAATCTAGAAGGAGATATGTAATCAGCGGCACCAAAAACCCCTGAGTAGCAATATTCAAGTAAATCTGATTAATTTTTAAGGACCTTCGTAATGTGCTTCTTTTGCTTTTGCATCCCGTGATATAAACCCACGCCCTACTTTAAGGGTCCGTGCAATCAATTTGGCCCGTTTTAAAAAGCAAAAATCAATTGTCAATTTCTGACAATAGCGATCGTTCTAACACGTTAGTGTTTAGCACTACAATTTTTCAAAAATGGCCAAAACACCTATTTTAGGGGTTTCAACCGTCTTTTTTCTCGACAACCTAACGTGATGGAAAGTTTTTGAACCTAGATTCGTGTTCAGCAGTAAAATTCCTGCGGGAACACCTAGAGCCATCTTATTTGCACATTTTTTACATTAAAATTCCAACTCTCTGTTACGTCCATGCAATACAATTAGAAAAAGTGCTGCCAAATCGCAATGCAAAAAAAAACAGTTACATTTACTTTTCACGTTGTAAACAAACAATATCTGCAGCATTTTAACTTAACACGTTCATTAATTAAACTACGTACACAACTATACTACACTACACAGTTATTGTTGAAATCTTAATTCTCTTGTAACAACTTCTTCTTCTTCTTCTTCTGCTTCTTCTTCTTACTTTTTTTGCAGTCTTTTTGAAATGTAACAACAAAAAATAAAATTAATGTTACTTATACGTCATGTTATACACTTTCAATTACTATGTGCCGCTCACCTACCACTACTACTACACCCTCTCAACCTTAATGGATTTGTTTAATGTTGGCTGTTGTGTTGTTAGTGTATTACAATGCTTTTTATTTTACATAGAAAGTAGGCAGAGAGATATATATTGTAAATGAGAGACAAAGAGAGATAGAGCGATGATAGCAAGCTTGATGACCATATAAAACTTGTTTTTTGTTTTTAGTTGTTTTGTTGTTGTTTTTAATTTATTTTCTTTGATTATTTTTCTTCTTAATATTTTGAATTATTTTTTGTTATTTTTTATTTTCTTAATGCTTTCTTTTTCGTATAGTTAAGGAAGACCTTTTCTCTTTGGTTTTTTGTTTTGGTTTTTGTGTTTTGTGTTTTGTTTTATTTTGTTTTACGTTTTAATTATTTATCGTTACATTTTAGCTTAAGAGATAGATAGAGAGTGATACAATATGTATGTATGTATATATGTATATAGAAAGAAAGAGAGAGATAGAGGGAGATTTAATAAATTACAAACTATATTACAATAGTATTCCTATACACATACATACTATACGTATGTTAAATAACATTACTAATGTTACTATGTATAATGTATGCTAATGTTAATAAGTATGTGTACCTTAATAATTATATATGTATGCATACATGTAGTATGTCCTTTATAAGAATGTTTAAATGTTTGTTGTTGTTATTGTTGGTTTGGTTTAGTCATAACTAATGATTTTAAATAGCATTAGAGAGAGAGATTATCCCAAGTAGTTAAACATTATACAAACAATATGCATGTATGTGTTGTTTACTTGTTTAAATATGTGTGTGTGTGTGTATGTTTATTTTTGAATTTAATGTTAAAGACTGTATTTTAGCATAAGAGAGCATGAATTTCGTATTTTTGTTTTGTGTGTGTTCTAAAGCAATAAGAGAGCTTAGGACTTAAGTACAATTAGGATACATAAGTTGTTAATTATTTGAAATTAATGTGTTTGTATTTGTGTCTTTGGGCACAAAAGTTTACATTTGTGAAAAATTAAGGTGACCAACAGACCCAGGTTCTTCTGTATAAACTTTTATTAACATAGGAAAGTAAAAGTTAATTCAATTGAGGTTTTTTAACTGTTGGGATAATGTCCCATATCAGGGGTAGAAAAATTATACGATTGACATGCTCGGTTTTTATTGAGGACAATTCTCATAGGAAACTTTCGCTGAGGAAATTAGAGAATTATAATTGAAGAGAAACTCATTGATTTCTGCTTTCGCGTTGAAGATAAATGCCCCACAACATTGCAAAAGTTATATCGGGTAATTTTTCAGCTATTATCTTTTCGGCAACACTGGTTTGAACAGTTCACGTTAGCTCACGTTTCCTGTTTTGTTTCACTTTTAAACACCTTCACTTTGGTCTATAATTTTAACATGAATCGTCTTACAAACGAGCAACGCTTGCAAATTATTGAATTTTCTTATCAAAATGAGTAAGTACTCTCTGTTAAGAAAGTTTGTCGCACGCTCCTTCCATTTTATGTTCATTGTAGCGGCTATTCGGACTACGTATATAAACAGAATTGTCGATTTTGGAGTAAAGATCAGCCAGAAGCATTGTAAAAGCCACCAATGCATCCAGAAAAAGTTACAATTTGGTGCGGTTTATGGGCTGGTGGTATCATTGGACCGTACTTCTTCAAAGATGTTGCGAATCGTAGCTTAACTGTGAATAGTGTGCGCTATGATATTCAAATTCTGGGATAATTTTTGCATCACTATTGGTGAATATGATATGTGATAGTGTGTTGCATTTGAATTTCTTGAGTAAGCATCCAATATGGTAAAATATATAAGCAACATTCTTGACAACACACGCAGTCGAGGCAAAGGTAGAAGATGCAACATTTGGCTTTGAAATTGATAGAAGCGATATTAATTCCTGTATGTTGCAACAAGTTTCAGCATCTCGACATTCACAAGGTCACTTGGATGTTCCCGGATGGATCAATATCTAACCAGAACGATCATATTGTGATTGATGGAAGGAAGGTACGTATCCAGTGTACTAGATATGCTTACATTTAGAGGTCCAAACATCGAGCCCGACGACTGCGGTTGTAGGACATTGCGAAAGCTGGGCAGCTGAGGATAAGCTCCGTCGATCCCTATCTAATCTCAATGATATTGGTGATTGTAAGCCAACATCTGCCACTCCTTGCATACTACTGCGGAAACAGTCCTTGGTTTCGAGCGCCCAACCTTACGAAGTCAATGGTATAATGAGAGGTGTTACGAGGCAGCTGCAGCGAAAAACGCCGCATATAGGAAAACGTTGCAGTCAGCATACTAGAGGAAAGCATACCCAACGATTGGAACCTCAGTGTCCTCTGTCCTATCTGAACCTTTTGCATATAAGGTTCTTACATGCATACTGTGTGAACGACTGAATCCACTCGTCAAAACACTGATGGGACCTTATCAGTGGGGCTTCAGACCTGTCAAGTTCATCACACTACGCCAAATCCTGGAAAAGACCCACGAAAAACAAGCGGCACATACCATCTTTTTGTTGACATAAGATTGCTTTCGATAGCCCCATAAGGGATCGTGTTTTTGCCGCAATGTCTGAATTCGGTATATCTGCGAAGCTGATGCGGAATGATGTTGAGCAATTCGTGTAGCTCCGTGAAGGTAGGAATGGACCTTTTGATACTGTGCGAGATTTCAGACAACTCGACCCCTTTACATGCGGCCTCTTTAATTTCGTTAAGGAAAGTGTTCTGCAAAAGACGGGAGTGCATCGCAATGGCACTACTTTTTCGAAAAAGTGTTCTGTTGCTTGCGTACGCTGACGACATCGACATCATAGGGCATACCAAGCGAGATGTAACTGCTGTCCCTTTAGTACTATTGAACTAAAGTCTAATAAGATGGGTTTGGCAGTAAGTGAGGGCAAAGTAAAGTATATGTTATTGACAAGTAGAGACGTGCGGCATATTGATTCTCAGGTTAAGGCCGATAATTAAACTTTTGATACAGTCAAGGAATTTGTTTATTTTGGCTCCACCGTTACCACCAAAAATAATGTCAGTCTGGAGGCCAAGTGCAGGAGTACTCTTGCCAACAGGTGCAACTATGGTATGGTCACCCTTAACTTCGTTACATCACTAATACCACAATGAAGAGCATGTTTAAAACAAAGAGAAAGAGAAAGTAAGAGACTGTGTACAAAACTGTTGGCCATTTTTGTTTGGTCATCTTAAATTTTCATTTTATGCCCCTCATTATGTTATTAAGCAGATGAATATAATTGTGCTTGTAATGGAAACACAGAGCGAGTGTTTGTACAAGTATATTGTGTAGGTTGAATGTGTTGTGTTGTGTTGAATGTGTTGTGTTGTTTGGTACAAAAATCGAACCAAAGTTAAGAAGCATGTCAATGTGACATAAATAAGTGTTGGATTACATTTGCTTTTGTTTTTTTTATTCGCTTATTTTTATTTATTTTAGTATTTTGTTGTTGTTGTTGTTTTTGTCAATTAGTGTTGTAAATTGATTTAAATTTCATTTCTTTAAATTATTTTAAGCCTATAAAAGGGGAAATTAAAAAATTTACTCAAAAATTATTACGAATTTTTTAATTTGTTTTGTTTCTTTTTAATTTGTTTTTTTTTTCTTTTATCAATTACAATTACAATAACCTAAATTTTAAATTTAAATTTTTTTTATTTTTTATTTTTAATACGAATTTATGCAATGTTAACTTTTTACTGTAATCATTTTGAAAATTGTTTTCTTTTTTGTTTTTTGGTTTTTATTTTTCAAAAGGGGGAGGAGGGTGTTTCTTAATTTAATTTATTATAAATTATCAATAAATTTACTAATAATATAATTAATTATAATTAATAATAATTTAACTACATACTGGAATAAATGTTTTTTGTTTTCTTTTTCGTGTTTTTTGTTTTGCTTTGCTGTTTAAAATATTTTTTATTTTAATATTTTTTTTATTTATAATTAATTAATATTTTATTTTTATTATTTATTTTTAACAATATTTGGCATTTTTCTTTTTTAAGTTTATTTATTTAAATTTAATTTAATTTTTTTTATTTCATATTAAATATTTTTTTTTTAGTTTTTTTTTATTTTTGTTTTCCTATACTTATCTTTTAAAAAATAGTTAACTTTATACTGTTTAGTCTTTTCAGACAATATTTTCTTGTTTTTTGTTTTTTTTTATCTGTTCTCTTTATTCAATTCATAGTTTTTAATTCATAAAATTTTTATATTCCGTTTCGTTTTATTTTCTTAATTCTCTTTAATTTTAGTTCATCTTGCTTTACTGTTGCTTTAAGAGTTGCTGTTTTTCTTTAGAATTCTTTTTTTTTAATTTATTTTTATCATTCATCATCTTTACCTTTTAATATGTTTTTTGTACAAAATTAATTTGATTAAATTTTTTTTTTTTTTAAATTTTCTTCAAATTGATCCTATCACAGCAACAAACATTTTTTTATCCATTTATTTTTATTTTTATTAAAAATTAATTAAAATTAATTTAGAAGTTATTTAAAAAAGAAAAAAATTTTAAAGAAAATAATTTTGATTCGAATTTCAAAAGCAATGATACAATAGTTAGATAGCATATGGTTTAGAATTTAGCCAATTCACAAACCCAAATTGCTAAAATAGATTTGAACTTGAAGATTTTTAAGGAAAATGGTTTAAAATCACTTCTTGTTTTAAATTGAGGACAAAACTTTCTAAACAAAGGCAATTTGACTAGAGCTATTAGAACTTTATAAAATTGTTGGGGTGCTTGTGAAATTCCTGGCAGGAAATATAGGCAAAGAGTAAAATAGGCTCAAAGGACTTCACATAGTAAATATATTAATCGCAAGGGCATTTAAGGTGTGCTAGACAATATGGTGTTCCACCCGGTGGGTCTACAATTGACGACTTGAGAGAGGCCTGGTCACACTGCGTGGTAATAACTCTTCGAGTTCTGTTCTACTTTTTGCGACTTTGAACATTAAAAACGCATTTAACAGTCTGAGATCAAACGATGAATTGAATGCTTTAGATTACAATTTGTCGGTGCCACACTACATTCTGGCCATGATAAGTGGATATCTGAGTAATAGATAGCTAGTGGATAACACAAGCTCAGACCGAAAGGGTGAAACAGGAGTGGCACAAGGATCTATCCTTGGACCGCGACCTATGGAATGTTAAGTTCGATTAGGTTAGAGAACGTGTACTCGTCAACTATGACAAGTACAGTACCCGGAGGTCAAATTGACCCACTGTACAACGTCCTAGCTTCTCACACCACTCGTATTGTGTAAGTTAATTTTTATGCATGAGTGGCGGGAGCCTATCAGATTGAAGTCGACTGCGAACGACAGATTTTTTGAGAAGATCTTCATGGCAATTTTTACTCTCAGATTTTTTCGCCAGAAATGTGCTGAGAGGAAGTCGCCGATGAAATATTTTCATGTTATGCCATGCAACGAACGAAAACATGGTTGGATTCCCATGGCCTAGAGCTGTAGAACGGAATTACTGTTGATTACTGGTCATTGTATCCCTTTGCAGGTGGACATGAGTATTGGAATAGAGGTAATTAGGTTTAAGAGCTCCGTAAGATACCTGGGAATAAGGCTAGGATACCAGAGTAACATTTTCGTATCAGATTCAATACTCGGCTAAAAAAGCCCAAAAGATCACGGGACAGCTCAGCATTTTAATGCCGAATTTCGAAGGCCCGCTACCTCCTGATGGAGGTTGGATACAGCATTATGCTCTATGGGAGCGAAATTTAGGCCAAAACGCTAGATATTAAAAAGCGGACAAACTCACTTGTATGGGTACAGAGAATGGCTGCATTGCGTATCGCGTCGGCATACCGTACAGTGTCCGCCCTAGCCGTACTTATGATAGCATATACAATTTCTGTGGATCTGCTGGCAGTATAGGGGATGGAGATTTATAAGGTAAAATCGGCTGGAAATCACATAACTGGTCACTTCAAGGAAAACACCATTTCAGAATGACAACGACAATGCAACGATGAAGATAGAGGAATGTGGACGGCGAGATTTATTCCGGACTTAAAGTCATGGATTGGTCGGAAATTTGGAGAGGTAAATTACTGCGTTACACAGATGCTATCGGGTTACGGATACTTTAGGAAATATCTGCACAGAATGGGAAAGACCACCTTGAATGCAGAGCAAACTATTTTCGAATGTGCATGCTGGCAGAGCTATCGCTCTGTACTGACGTCAATAATTGGAACTATCACGGCCCCTAAAATTGTCGGGCTTATCGATTACGAGTAGAGAGAATTGGGCTTCAGTGGCGAATTATGTGGAGCGCATTCTAAGACTGAAGAAGAGAGATCTTGAGACTGGAAAACATGAAGACACGACGGAATAGGTGACTCTGGCACACGCATCAAACAAAATTCCAAACAGAGACCCGGACGAAAGAAATAGTGGAGACACTTAGACGTCACCTCTACTTTCGATACGAAATCCGGACGCGGATATAAGTACGCACTGGTCAAAGAGTCAAAAGGACTCCTTTCCGAAGCAATACTGCCGTAGTTCCGGAGTGGGCAAAACAGTGCACAGTGACGAAGAGGTGCTTTAGTAGATGAGGGCTCCACACATTTACCAATTTAAAGCATGACTTCCCCACGCTGGAAAGCTAGTCCGAAACCTCTATAAATGAGTCAATATCCTTGACATCTATGGACGATAGCTCTGTTAGGCTAATAAAGCTTGGAGAGCCAAATAACCTATATTGCACCTCGCAAGAGATGGGCATTGATAAATAAAGTAGATAACCGTCTCTTCTTCCTCAACGGATCTGCACCCAAAGCAGAAGTTATTAAATGGTTAGCCTCAACTAAGGCCACTGTGATTGAAATGATATTTCGATCAAGACCAAGTAACTGATTGGTGTGCCTTCTATCCATTTAGGATCAAGTAAGCCCAGTGATGGAGCAGTACTGCTCATTGTTCCAGGATAGGTTGGCGTCTCGGAAGAATTTCTGCTTGCTTGAAAGAGGTATGGTATTCCTAAGTTGATTGAAGAAGATTCCGAAAGAAGTACACCAGCTCTGGCGAGTTCGTCGGTTTTGCAGTTTCCCGGAATGCCACAGTGTCTGGGGACCCAGATAACTGTGACATTGAAGCGCCCAGAAAGAAGGTTGAGGCAGCGACGACATTCCCTTATGATCCTGGAATTATGGGCAACGTTTGACAGAGAGTTCATGACAGCCTGACTAACAGAAAAGTTCGAGATGCGGGTGCTTTAAGGATTATTAAGGGAGAAAATATCTTCGGGCAAGATAAACACCTTTATTAATGTTCTTTAACTCGATTTATTACAGTTTCGAATAGCTCTATAAAACGACGGAGCCACCGGGGCATAATGGTATTTCAGGAAACCGTAGAGTAGGTGAACTGTTTCGATGTGGATAACCATCGAACTCTCTGGTAAGTTGTCTGCAATGAAAACCTACGACCTTATATTTGACAATGCAGTAATGGAATCCCGCTTTATTGCAAAGGTTGACTTAGAAACGACCAAGATGACACAGAAAATATCCCCATTGCTGGGTGGTCGCATGGCAAGTCCAGTCAAACTCCATGATGATTGGAACCCTTACTGGGTATTCAACTATTGGAACTCATGCCAAAGGCATTGATCTATAACATCTAAGAAAGGAGTTATGGAGGCGAGGAAGAGTATGAAACTGATTTTCACTTGTTAGCGATTTGAGAGAAGCAGAAAATCTCTCGATTTTTATTACTTAGGCAATCATTATCTACTGTTAATGGTGTTTAGGAGTCAAGTGGCTTCACGACTAGGGAAATAGACGACTGTGGTATCATAAAGGCAAATGTGTGGAAATGCTGTTATTATTAGAAAACATAGAGACATCCGTGGTGTTCATGGAGTTCTTTATTGTTTGGACTTTAGAATTCCAAGCAGAAAGTTCTGGTCTGAAGATCCCGGAATTCCCAGTGGAACTCTTGAGCATCTAAAGATGCCGACCATAGTTTGCTGTGTTATGATTATTAATAATTGAGATCTTAAACTTTCTTAAAGCCAGATTGGCTACTGAAATGTTTTCCAGGTGGAGATCCAGTTCATTTTGAATGTGGCGCAATGCTCGTTTTTTTCTAAAAATTTCTAAATTTACTCGAACAGCCAGACTGCGAATAAGTCGCAAACGAAGTTATTTTTGACATACAAAATGTATTAAAGATTATTCCGGATCAGTTAGAAGCAGCTATTATATGGGTTCTAGAACACAAACATACATAATTGGTAATTACAACCCTTCAGTCAGAGTTATGGATCTAGTTTCTCACACCACTTATATTGTGTGTGTTAATATTATACATGAGTGGCAGGACTTATAGTTTAAAGTCGACTCCGAACGACAGATTTTTGAGAAAGTTTTCATGACAGTTTTATTTACCTTCAGAGTTTCTGCCATAAATCTGCTGAGAGGTAATCGCCGTAGAAATACTCTTTGTATTTTGTTTTGATGTCTGGCCTAGGGCTCGAAGTCTGGCTTTACGTCTAATAAGCCAACACCCTACTTACTAGACTACGGCGAATTCTCCAAACGATGTTATTTTCTCGTCTATGCATGCCCAAAATTTCTTAAAGATCATTCCGGATCAATCAAAAGCAACTCTTATGTGGGTTCCAGAACATAAAAATGTCACCACAAACAGCATTCTCGATGAACTGAATTGAGTTGGTACGGAATTCGCATTACAGAGAATATGTATTGCGATAACCATAATTAAACTGGTCCGTTTATCCGCTCGTTTTATAGTAAGGCTGATGTACAATATTACGAGACTTTTATCGACACGTACGGTGGACGGATCTACTTGTATCCTTAAATCAGATTGGCATCCGTTAAACAATAGTGATGTTCAAGAGCCATTATGGTACGGCAAGGCCTCTGCAGGTCCTGTAGGTGTGGCTTTCACGTCATGTGTTAGTGATCTGCTCTTGCTAGACAGATAGAGAGAGTTTTGAGACCATGAAGATTAAATCATTGAGATTGAGATAACCACCAGCATTTTATTCATTGCTAAGGGCTATTATGCAGAGTAAGTGATATTAACTTGGTCGATCATTTTATAAATTTTAATAACATAAGATTGTATAAATAATTTTAATAAAAAAATTCCTGTTTTTATAGAATTAAAGTGAACAAATACTTCTTAAATATAAATGTTTTTAAATATCTGTTTTGTTTTTTAATATTTAAAAATTAATGTTCAAAATCTGAGGTATTTTTTGTATGTAAAAATACTTCAGTTTCTGAAACATTTTTACGCGATGCAGTAGTAAGAGATTCAGAAATTTTCGAGATGGTTATTACACTCAAAATAAAATAAAAATTAATTAAAAAATTAATTAAAAAAAAAACACAATAATAATAAAATAATTATAAAGTTTAAAATAAAAGACAGCTAGAGAAAGTTTAAATATTTTCTTGAATGAAATGAATTCATTAATTTAATGAATTTACAAAAAAAAAAATTTTAATTTTCTTTGGCTATTAGCTTGAAATTCTCTACTTAATCTGTTACAGAGCTTTAAGGACATTAAAGGAAAATTCGTTACGTTGCCAACAGAATTAAAAACGAACAAGGATCTTAATCCAATGTCCCTCAGGGGATGATCATCTTCGGTTTTTTACATACATAGGACACGAATATAAACAATGTTCGTTAAAAAGAGCGTAAATTTTTAAATTTCATTTGATTGTCAGCTTTCAGTGAAGCAGGCTCTCGTTGCTCCTTTTTGAAATATTTTTGTATATCAATTATACACCCAAAGAAAAATTACTGTAGAATTCAGTATTTTCTTTTGAGATTCACTAATACCAATGAGAAATGATTTCTATTTTTGAAAGAATATTTCTCAAGTTCAAATCGCAGTCTGTACCTGACAGGTGCTGTACATTTGCCACTACATAAACATAATAAGTTATACTTTAAAAATTACTAACAATTTTCCTCTGGGTTATAAACATGCCTCTTACAAATAAAAAAAATTATTTAAAAGTCTCCATTATAGCATTACCTAAACATAGAGAAATATTCCACAACAGTGTTGCAGACGTCTTGATCATAAAATATACCGAATTAAAAAACCCCCTATGTAATGATCTGTGGATAAAAATATCCAGGAACACGAATAGATTGAAAATAAGTCTTGATTTTCAAGGTAGAAGATAATAATATGGTCTCTGTTCTTTTGGAATAGTGTCTAGTATAAAGATAGGGCGTACCTCTGTATGATTTTCCCCGATGGATGAGGAAAACACCTCGGTCGTGTAATGAATCACTACCCATCATTTACATGAATACGTAGAATACTGGGAGTGTTCATGACATCTTTGACGGAATTGTCTGAAGTTTGGATAAAGTATCTAGTTCATGAGAAAGTCTGGGTGACTTGGGCTAGAGGCCTCTATGTAATGGTGGACAGCAGTATGACTTTAATTACATTAGGGAGAACAGGTTGGTCTAAGAGGCAATTTAAAGCGAATATGGGTAGTGACATGGCATGGAACTTGACCAAAGTATTGGTAAATGCATGTCATGTGAGAAATGTGTTGAAGTGCTCAGTTTTGGCTCTATGCTTTGGCTCTTCGCTTACAATCAGAATTGCCCAATGTGGTGTGAATGGCAGCCAGAGATTTCATAGTTTGATGTGATTTGTAGGCTGAAAGTATTGTAGGATCGAAGTTTGTTCGAGAACGATAAAGATCGTGATGTTAAAAATTTGAATTTGGTTGGCAACGTTTCTCACGTTTTCCATTAACTAATAAGCCCGTGCAGTTGCAGAACAAATTCTGTCTGTAAAACATTGCACCTTGCACATCGATAACACATGTCTGCATGGGTTTTTCTAATAAGATGGCTCCAGGTGTTTCCGAAGGCGGAAATGGCGGTAAAAGTTTTCTTTTTGAAACAATTTTCAGTAACAATTTTCAATTAAATCGGAATAATTTTTAAGGACTTCCGTAATGTGTTCCTTTTTTTTACCACCCCTTGACATAAACCCACCCCCTACTTTAATGGTGCAGGCAATCAATTTGACTTTGAGCTCATTTTAAAGAGCAAAGATCAATTGTCAATTTTTTGCAGGGGTTTCAACTGCCTATTTCTCGAAAACTTGATGTGATGGAAAGTTTTATCCTAGATTCGTGTTCAGCGTGGAAACACTTGATTTGTGAATATACTCTATGAGGAAGACAAGTATTACTACGTAAATAAATGTCGGTAGTCAGGCCGCTCTATTTCATTAGAACACAATCCCTTGGAGCTTCCGATAGTACACTGAATTATAAGTAATTTTTACTACAAAAGGGGGCCCTAATGTCATTAATGAGCATTTTCAACCTTTATTGTATGGAATCAGGAACAATTAAAATAGATTTCGAGGCAACGGCCCCTTGAAGACAGTTGTACATATTCTAACTATCATTATTAATGCAAATATTGTGGCCTTAACTAAACGTTAAAATTTTTCCTAAATACACTGATATACAAATAATTTTTCGAATCAAAGGACTTTTATCCTTTATTGCATGGATTCAGGAGCTATTAAAATAGATTTCGAGGCAACGGCCCCTAGACGACAGTTGTACGTCTCCTAGCTATCATATTGTGCCTTAAATAGACACTAAAGGATTTTCTATAAAAAATCTAATACAAGGTTTGTGTCTTGGCTAAATTTAGCACAAGTTTTCCTAATTTTGTTTTTAAAGCGTTTGTTAATGTTTAGCGTTGTTTTTTGTTTTAGAACAATAAGCAGGGATTTAAATTCTAAATTAAATTAAGCGGGGATTTTTTTTAACAATTTTTTTTCATTGTTTTTTTTTGTAAATTACCGTTATTGGCGTGTGTTTGTTTGTTTTTTTCTTGGCTAACCTAAGCTTAACTAAATTGGTATTTTTTTTTTTGGTTTTTTTTTGTTGTATTACTTTTTACGTTTAATTATTGCATTGTTGTTCATCATCATTTTTGTTCATCTTGTTGTTCTTCTTCATGTTGTTGTTGTTGTCCTTTTTTAATTAATATAATTTATAATTTCTTTTCTTGTTTTTATTTTTAAATATTTTTTTTTCGTTGACCAGGCACATGTGCTTAAATAAAAATTTAAAAAAAAAACGAAAAAACTATGATTTCGTAGCGGTTTACTATACTTTTTTTTTGTTGTTTTTGTTGTTTTTTTTTTTTGCATTTTTTTGTTTTTGTTTTTGTCGTCTATACGTAAAAATTCCAATGGCAAAACTTATTATAAAATTTTATTGATGTCAAGCAGTTGTTATATTGTTGTTGTTGTTGTATTTGTTGTTGTTGTTGTTGTACTACTACGTCTATTATTATTATTTTTATTATTATTATTATATGCAGACTATTTAAATATTTTAGCAAAAGATCTCGTAACACATACGCACAATATAAGATATTATTTGAATCATATCGGAAAACGAAATAATTGGAATCATATTGAGAATCGTAATCGGAATAATCGAAATTGTAATCGTAATAGGAATCATAATTAGAATAATAAACCAATTGTTGTCCATAAAGTTATGGGAACTGTAAGAGCATAGGAAAATGTAAAATTAAAAATTTTATATAAAGAAGAAGAAGAAGAAGAAGAAGAAGAAAAAAAAAAACAAATTGAAAAAAATAAAAATTAATAAAATTAAAAAGAAAATTTAAATATCGAAATTATTTTTATCAGAGGATTAATCTCCTCGTGGACAACACTTACAATAAAATGAGGCGCTGAAAATAATACAGCCAATGTGGCAATTATGGTAAATAACGTAAAAACAATAAGGCACAAACGATCCACTACCATGGCAGCAAATTTCCAATCTCTTGTTACCTCACCAACTTCATCTTCTTTTTTTAACTTAAATTATTTCCAAAAACATAAAAAATAATAATAATTTAAAGAAATTGTTATTAAAAATATTTGAAATATTAAATCTTATTTAAAGTATGATATAACCCAGTAAATTTTTTGATTTCAATATTGAACATTAAGCATTGACAAGAACCATTAATCAAAACAAAATTATCACAAACTTTGCAAATTTTATGACGTTCATAATTGAACTTTTAAGTCAGTTTCGGACCATGTTTACTGTACCAGATAGTAGCAACTTTTTTGGGCGTGGTTTCTAATACAAGGGAGCGCATACGATTTCAAGGGCGAATTTTAACGATTAGTTATAGAAAAAATTCTTTGGAATGTGTACGGAGTCCAAAGATCAAAAACAAAAGAGAGGGACTCACTAAAGAATTGAGTGAGTGGAAAAAGGGTGGGCCGTTTAAAAGTTTTAATTTAAAAATATAATGAAATAAAAACGATTTGAAATTTTTTCAAATTTATTTATAGGCTGTGAAGTGTAATTGTTTCGTTTAGAAATGAAATACTATTTCATTCATATGGTTGCTGTAACTGGCCTTACATTACCTCTTTCAACCGAAACATTTTTAGTGCACTTTTTCAAGTGTATGGGGTAGTATCTCGTCTACGCCATGTTAACCATCAAATGCTCAATTAATGCCATCGCTAATGTTAGCTAGCCTTTAAATGCTCAATGTTCTCTCGGTTGTCGGCGTAATACTTTTCTTTAACGAAGCCCCTCAGAAAATAGTCTAAAGGTGTCAAATCGTGCTTTTTGATGGCCACTTCGGTTTAAGTAACCATCAAACGTTTGCACTATCCTGTTGAAAGCTAACATCGTTCACGTCAATACCATGAAGATCGGGTACAAAACAATCTGTTAGCAATGGTGCAATAGGAATTTCCATTTACCGTAATATTTGCGACGTCTTAATTTTCAGAGAAATATGGACCATTGATGCTTCTTTCCACAACCAGCACCAAACAGTCACTCGTATGGATGCATTGGCTTCTGTAAGGCCACGTGAGGGTTCTCTAAACCTCAAACACGGCAATTTTGCATATTAACATGGCTCTTAAGATTAAAATGAGCTTTATCCGAGAGGGCAACTTTTTTTTTTTTTTTGGCAAAATCAACATCATCGTGCAATAAATCCCAATGTTTCCCAATCTTAAATCAATTCATTTCGTTCAGTGGAATTGGTCATTACAACCCTTCAATCAGGATTATGATCTAGT
The DNA here is from genome assembly GCA_014635995.1 of Sarcophaga peregrina. Taxonomy (NCBI): domain Eukaryota; kingdom Metazoa; phylum Arthropoda; class Insecta; order Diptera; family Sarcophagidae; genus Sarcophaga; species Sarcophaga peregrina. The sequence goes on along the minus strand of CM025790.1, from coordinate 39,483,924 downwards.
TTCTCACACTACTTATGTTGTGCGCGTTAATCTTATACATAAATGGCGGGACCTACAGTTTAAAGTCGACTCCGAACGACAGTTTCTGAGAAGCTTTTCATGGCAATTTTATTTATTCTTAGAGTTTTTGCCAGCCATTTGCTGAAAAGAAGTCGCCGATGAAATATTTCTTGTATTTTATTTTTATGTCTGACCTGCGCTTTTAACTCGGGCCTTAAGTCTAATAAGCCAGAACACTACGTACTAGATTATGGCGACTTCATAAGTGGAATTAATATTGTTTGCAAAAATGGAAACGGTGTAACACTGTTTAACATTAAAATGATAAACAAAAACTATGAGTATGAAACAAAAGGGGATAGACAGCGGATAGTAAGCGAGAACGCATCAATAAAGTATTTAAATAAAATACACCAATGAAACCACGAGAGAACGAACATTCATCAGAATATTTACGTAAGCATACAAAAAGACAAGACAAAGTAGCCAACGAGTAGTAAGTATTCAGTCAGTCTTGTGTGAAGATGCGTTGCGTGTGAATCCGTTATACAGATCTAACGAATAAGTGTTGTTGTTTACGCAAAAGGGTGTAAGCAAAGAAGAATAAAGAACAAGCAAATTGTTGTTGTATACATCAAGTTGGAGATAGTGGCGCACACAAAAATTGTTTTGCGAACTATAAAGAATTTAATTGAAACTAAACACTAATTTATTGGATGAAAGAATTAATAAAACAGCAAATTGTTGGTTGCTTTGGAAAGCAATATTATCGAGTCCACCATCTAACGTTTTTTTCAACTAGTGGTAATTTCGTGAATGGTAACATTTAGCTCATGTCTGATTTGACAGATAATTAGTTTTATCCTTCCGTTGAACTGAATATGTTTGCGCATACGCCATTTCGCTTCGCTAAGTGAGTCTGCTGGCGAGTTACAGAAAATGCCAATTTTGACAAAAAAAATCATCTTTTCAGATGAAGCTTATTTTAATCTTGGCGGGTATGTAAACGAGCAAAATTGTCGCATTTCAGGCACAGAAAACGCGCACGCATACTTTGAAAAATGACGCATCCAAAACCAGTCACTGTTTGGTGCGGATTTTGGTCCAGAGGCATAATTGGGCCATTTTGCTTCGAAAATGAGCAAGGAGTGGCCGTTACAGTCAATGGCAATCGTTATTAAGCCATGTTGAATGATTTTTTGTTCATAAAAATTGAAGAGGAGGATATTGGCAACATTTGGTTTCAACAGGACGCCGCTACTAGCCACACAGCCGAAGCTACACTCGATGTTTTGCGTCCTTGTTTTTGAAGACTGCATTATCAGCCGCAGAGCTGATGTCGTTTAACCACCTGTAAGCGGCGATTTAACACCGTTGGACTATTATTTGTGGGGTACCGTCAAAGATAAGTGTTACGCCGACAAGCCAGAAACAATTAACGCATTAAAGGGCAATATTCGTGAAGCCATTGGTGAAATACAGCCGCACACAATCGATAATGTGCTTAAAAATTGGACCGATCATAGAGGCTACTTCATGGCCAGCCAAGGCAGACATTTGAATTAAATTATTTTACACGCATTTACTACGTACGTAGGTAATTTGTTTTGGACTCTAGAAGATGCTTAAGTCCCTTGGATGTATTTTGGTGGCATAAAACTTTAATGTCTCTAATAATTTTAAACATTTACTGGGTTATATGTTTGTATAATACATTATAAAATAGAAGCTTAAATATGTACATAGTATTGTATACATTGTTATACTATTAAACTAGCTAACTTAAGCTACTCTATATGACATATAATAATTTATTATTATTATTATTGTATTAAATATGTGAGTATATGTGTGTATATATGTATGTATACATAGCTTACCTGATCAGTTATCCATCGTAACTCTTTCAATATTAAAGCCAATTCATATTCAGCTGATGAACTAAGACAGGTGTGTGATATGGCTTCATGCATTCGTGTATCACCAACAGGACCAACTGGGCCAACACTACCATCGTCGCCTTGTCTGTAAATATATGTATACATATATGAACATATGGAGTGTGTGTGTGTGTCTATAAATACATATAAATTCACGATTATATTACAAATATTGTACTTTGATTCTCATTCTCATGTTTTATTCCTATTTTTTTTTCTTCAATGACTGCAGCAGGCAGGCAGGCAGGCAGGCAGGTGTTCGTTCGTTAATCATATTTATTTTCTATACAGTACTCGTCCTAGCTCTCGTCCTTGTTCAGATGTCTCCTACATGTATGCATGTGCACATGTATTAATGCTCTTCAGCATTGGCGTTGAAATATGTGCTGCACGTGTCTCCCATCAAATTCTAATGATGGGTGCGTGAGCACATATTTTTTTTTTCTTAAATGGTTGTTGCTTTAGGTGAATTTCCTGTTCAAATTAATATGGAGCCATAGGTACATACGTATATAATGTAGAAAATTATGTACTTTAAAGAATTCCTTGGTATTAGCAAAGCCATTCTCTCTCTCTCTGTTATAATATTCATTCTAACGGAGTAATTGAAAACTTTTGATTGCGTCATAAATTTAAAATTCACCAAAAAAAAAAACGAATATGTTTCGGGCTTCAAGGCAAAGGCGTTTAGTTGCAACGGTTATTAATTTCTTTTTAACATGAAGAAGTTTAGCATCACGGTAAAAATTTACTCAGTACTTATAATAAACAAAAACCTTGAAAAAAATATCTTTGGCAACCCTACTGTTCTAAAAGCTAATCCAAGTAGTGTCACATTCACTTTAACAAGGGAGTACAAAGTAGAAGAATTTTCTTTTGATGGTCGACTCACATCTTCATATGTCTATAGAGAAAATTGTAGTGCCCATTCCTTTCTATTCATAGAACTCGCAATCTAATCGTATTTCGAGTCATTTATCAAAGACATTAAGCGGACAGTATTTCAAGAAACAATTTCATCAAACAAAGTCGATGCTTGAACCAAACTAAATATCTCAACTTCATCTCAGTTTTGTTGTTTCCATGTTGCTAAATCGCAACACGCAATTTTGCTCACCTAGGTTAGGTTAGTGTGATAGCTTTATATTAAAAGCTTACTTGAGCACGGCCTCTTCTGGCGCCACAGGTGAATGCAGCCCCTGTACTGACCAAGTTCCTTCGAGCCAATGAGGGAGAAGCACGACTACACCACGCTGGAAAATCAGCAAGAAAAATTGATTAACGAGGTTATATCCTTGGCATCAATGGATGATACTTCCGTCAAGCTGACAAGCGTTGGCGAACCAAATAACTTATATCTACACCTCGCAAGAGATGGGCACTGACATAGAAAGTGGATAACAGTCTCCTCTTCCTTAGCAGATCTGCATCCACAGCAGAAATCGTTAAATGGTAGCCGCATTCTTTCCGCATGTCTATCCATAGCACAGTGACCTGTAAGTACGGCCACTGTGATCGAGATGATGTTATGACCAAGTGCAAGTATCCTAGATCGTTCATCCAGGATAGGTTGGTGTCCCGGGAGATTTTCCACGCGATGGCCAGTTTGAACGAGGTAAGTGGCATCACCAAGTTGATTGAAGAGGATTACGGAAGAATTGTCCATCCCTGGCCAGCTCGTCGCAGTGTCCGGGGACCCAGATAAGTGTGACAGTAAATCGCCCAGAAAGACGGTTGAGACGATGAATCTAGAATTATTCGTAACGTTCAACAGAGACATTATCACAACTTGACTATCAGAAAAGATTGAGATCTGGGTGAAAGGAACTCTGTATGTAAGAATCCATTGAGCTGTCCGGTAGATTGCCACTACCTCCACCTGGAACATGCTGCAATAGTCCGGCAGCCGAAGTTAAATGTTCATGTACAATGTCTCAAAGTAGACTCTGGTGCAATCGAATTTGAATAAGCCGGTGTATGCATCCAGGAGTCCTGGTGGACGGTCATATTATGGGTCCAATTGCTACTGCTCGGGATCAGGAAGTTGAAAGCTTTGTCAAACCGTATTCTATAGGGAGGTAATTGATATTCGGTGGGGCTACCGGGACAATCTTCAAAATAAAGGAGTGACACGGTTTTGAGTCTTGTCGCAGTGAACTTATCCACCTGCTTAGCGAGGAGCTCAGTAGAAAGCCAGTTAAGTATACCGAACAAGGCCTTTGTGGGGGTGGTGCGTAGAGCACCAGTGATGTGAATAGATGAGGACCTTCTGAGACCGTCCAGGAGTCTGACATTATGTCGCTTGTCCAAAGCAGGCCAGAAGGCAACACCGTATAGGAGTAGATCCCTCGCATGACCCTTGGGCTAAAACCCCATCTGGGTAAGACTGCCCTGCCTCACGATGTAGCGTGGTGGCGAAATATCTACTGGATATCTACCGCTTAGACTTCCATGATTTTGTGTGTTTTGCGATATCTACTGTGAACTATCAATTCCGAACGACAGATTGCAATGTTGTCTTCAAAGTCCATTTTGTGTGAGATGTTTTTTGTGTCGAATATTGAACCACGGACCCTCATCCAATATGCCAAAGCAAGTTCTTCATATATAACTCGTGCTTATTGTGATGTCACATACATTGTGGAATGACCCACATAAAAATTATTATCAACTTGGCAATGTACAACGTAATGACTATATTAGACGAGTATAGATGAGTATACATAGACTGTCGTTGAGCACTGCATCAGCTGTTCCAAGATAAATGATGTTGAAAAGCTAAAAATGTTACGCAGGCAACATTCACTTCATTCGTTCGTATAGTTTTTTCTCCTCTATTCAGTGTTTAAAGTTTATTTTATAAAGTAAAGTAAAGAAAATAAAAAGCAAAAGACGAGAAAGAAACTAAAAACTTTTTAAATAGAATAAAACTTAACAAAGTAGAAAATAAAGAGAGTCAGAGAGAGAGAGAGAGAGAGAGAGATAATAAAACTCAACAAAATGCCATTTTTAAGTAGGTCTTGTAGATGAAAAGAATTTTTGGAAGAATGCACTGAAACGATAAACGACATTGACGGAGATTTTAAGTTTTTATTTAAAAAACAATTTTATTCAGAGAACTGATTTCTTAAATAATATTTCAGCTTCAAACCATTATTTTGTAACGTGTGGTTGATGTCAATGCTAAAAAAAATAGCAGAATATTTGACGGTGAACTTGCTATAGGCCAATAACAATACCCGCTAGTGATAGAACACATGGAAGTGTGTTCTTTAAAGTTGTGTGGTCTCATTAGACACAGGTACTCGAGTTTATTATTGGAACAGTTCTAAAAGAAAGGCAGAAGTGGTTGTTAACCCAAGAGAATAGTCTTAGGCTACGTGATATGATGCAACTGCAGTTTGTTTCTTCTTCCATTAAAAATATCTGAATCATTAAGATTCCTAACGTCCATCTTTCAAAGATTAGCGTGATTACATATATACATAGTTGGTCATTACAATCCTTCGGTCAGGATTATTGACCTAGTTTAACACACCACTCATGTTGTGTGTGTTAATTTTATACATAAGTGATGGGACCTACAGTTTAAAGTCGACTCCGAACGACAGATTTTATGAGAAACTTTTCATGGCAATCCTATTTACTCTCAGAGTTTTTGCCAGAAATTATAGATCCATCAAGCTAATAAGGATTGGAGGGCCAAATAACCTAAATCTCCCAATAGATGGGCATTAACGAAGAAAGTTTCCACGGTAGAGATGGTAGCTGCATGCTCTCCGCGTATCTTTCCATAACACAATGACCTGTAAGTATGGTCACTGTTATTGTGATGATGTCACGACCGAGTAACTGGTCCGAGTAACTGGTTGGTGCACTTTCTATCCATCGAGTGGCTAGTGAAAAGATCCGCGCGATGGCCAGCTTGACCGAGGTATGTGGCAGTCTCAAGTCGACTTAAAAGGATCCTGGTTCTGACGAGCTCGTCAGCTTTGCAGTTTCCGGAATATTCCTGTGCCCGGGGAGATATAACTCTGAAGTGCCAAGAAAGAAGGTCGAGACAGCGCCGACATTCCCTGATGATACATAATTTTTACATACATAATTGGTCATTACAACCCTTCGATCAGGATTATTGACCGAGTTTCTCACACTAATGTTATTCATAAGTGGTGGGACCTACAGTTTAAAGTCGACTCCGAACGACAGATTTTTGAGAAACTTTTCATGGCAGATTTTTATTTACTCTCAGAGTTTTTGCCAGAAATCTACTGAGTCATATTCCCTGATGATGCTGGAGTTATTCATTCGATGGAGAACTTACGGCAGACTGACTGTCAAAAAAGATTGAGATGTGGGTGAATGGACTACTGTAGACATGGATTTATAAAATAGGCCGGTACCTCCACCTGAAGTACGCTATAATAATCCGAAATGTTCAGGTCCAGTTTCTCAGAGTAAACTTTGCTCCCCGCCCCGCCCCGCTTACATGCCCTGGGTGTACATATTAAGGAGTTCTGAGGGGACGATCATGTCAAGGGCTCGGGATCAGCAAGTAAAAACCCTTGTCAAAACAATATATGAAATTAGGGAAACATCGTTTTTAAAATGCTGCATATATTTGAATGACATCGAAATGGAACTGATGGTGCTAAAGTAAATTCAACTATATATCTACGCCTCCATTCTATAACGTTCTAAGTACACTTAGAACTTAATGTTCTTGCTTAAGTTCTACGTTAGCTAACTTAAATACTGTGAAAATTTGGTTAAGATGTGCCGATCCGTTCCGAAGTTATAGGGAAAAATCTACTTAGAATACAAATATAGTCTTTGGGCTAATGTTGGGCACTAATGTTGTGCAATAATTTTTATGCATGAGTGGTGTACGAAATTAGGTCGTAATCCTGAGTAAGGGATTGTAATGACCAATTACTTGTACTTGGGACCATCTGAAAACAAATTGTTGCTGGCAATCCTGTCAAAATTCATCCAAAAGAAAAAGAACATAAAACTTTAGCAACCCACTAATGTTGTGTGCATTAATTTTTATGCATGAGTGGTTGGGACCTACAGTTTAAATAGTCGGCTCCGAACGAAAGATTTATTGAGGAACTTTCCATTAAATTTTTATTTACTGTCTGAGTTTTTGCCAGAAGTCTGATAAGAGAGGAAGTCGCTGAATAAATATTTTGTCATATAACGTTTTCTTGGAGATGCCTGACCTGGGTTTTGAACCGAGGCCTTACGTCTAATAAGCCATCACACTAGCTACTAGATCATGTGAGTTCTTAACTTGAGGTACATAAGACTTTTCTTATTGGTTTGTTGAAGCATATCTACTCTGAATTCCATTGATTCCGTTGAACACCCCTAACACAAGGACACAAGTACATTCATTGTGTGTTACCCCATTTCCTTTTTTTGTGTGTGTATTTTTCAATTTGCTGTCATTGTTATTAAATATTTGATTATGAATGAACGTTATTCTACGTGCCACCATTATAGTTGCCGTAATAATAATTTATGAGACTGTGACAACGACTCTTTGGATCTTTTAAACAAGTGGTTATTATGTTGCAAAAGCAAAAGCAACAGTAACAACAACACTTTACAAGGATATAAAATATCCTTCGCTTTCCCGCTATCAGCATTAAGTCATATACACGATATTAATAGCAATCGTAATGGCAATAGTATTTCTACTCATCGTACATCTTGTTGCTGTGCTGAGCTCTGTGCTGTGTGGCATGCAACCTGCCATCTAACAACATTGTCGAACAAGGTGTTGTATAATGCAACATCATCACCATTAACGCTGACGGTCGTTTATTCGAATGCCTTGGAAATTTGGTTTAAAAACTCGAAAACGAAAGAAACGGTAGAAACGAAAAGGTAAGCAAAGAAAAAAAGAGAAAATAAAAGAAGAATAGAGAAAAATAGAGAAAAAGAAGCAATAAACGGATGTAATATGGGGTGCTATTATCGTTATCATTTCTTGGCAATTGATTGTAGTGATTCCTGCTTGCAACACTTTGCAACACACAAATACGAAAGAAAAAAACAAAATCAAAAAAATTGTTGCTGTTTAGGAAACCAAAAGAAAACGAGAATTGAAAATGTAATGCGATATATTTTATGTTGCAAATTGATATTATAGATGAGCAGTGTAGTGCAACACCACTACGTTGAACGTTAAGGATATAAAAAATGATGAATGGGTTCGAGGGTTTGCTATTTCTTATCATCCTTTAAGGAAATACAATGAAAACACACTATGGATTGAATTAGCAATATAGGCTCTCGATATGTTTGTATGTGTAATCATTCTGGTTCGTATAATAGCACAGAGCCATGACATACAATTTGCAGTTAAATATCTTTATTAGCCACACAGTCTTATAGAAAAAGAAAAGAAGCCAGCAGAAATAGAAAGCGTCTTTGGTGCATCAATGTATAAAAGTGTAAATGAAGAAGGCAGCCTGCTATTTGGCCAACACCATGGGCAACATAAGGGAAAACTGTATAACAGCACGAAGAATACAGTAACGGGCGGCGAGAAATTGACCGAGCTTTTGGACACCTTGTTGTAAAGTTTCGGACACGAGGGAAAGAAGTCTAGAAAACTATTATAGCAGATCGTTCACCACACATACCTAATCGGTCATTACAAACAGGATTGCAACCTAGTTTCTCACCACCGCTTCTGTTGTGTATCTTAATTTTTAGTAGTAGTAAGTAGTAGCAAACGTAGCAAGACCTACAATTTAAAGATGCTTTTGAACGACGGGGTTAATGAGAAACTTTTCATGGCAACTTTATTTACTCTTAGAGTTTTTGCCAAAAATCTGCTGAGCTTAAATCGCCGAAGAAATATTTTTTTCCGTATTCCGTTTGTACTGAGGCCAACACCCTATCTAATAGACAACGGCGACTTCAAACTCTTTCAAATCGATACAAAATATCGCTAAAATGTTTTATAAAACTGTCACATGAAGAGTAAGATGGTCAAACGACCTGCCTTATGCTATTCACATCGGCACAACTAGCGGGAGTCCAGCGAGAGGAGTCTACTAATGAAGAGTTTGGTTGATCGCCGTGGTCCAGTAGGTAGTGTGTTGGCTTATTAGACGAAAGACCCGAGTTCGAATGCCAGGACAGACATCAATACGAAAATATAAAAAAAAATAATTCTTAGGCAACTGGCTCTCAGCGGATTTCAGGCAAAAACTCTGAGAGTAATTAAAAATTTGCCATGGAAAGTTTCTCAAAACAATCTGTTGTTCGGAGTCGACTTAAACTGTAGATCCAGCCGCAGCTTATGTATAAAATTAACGTACACAACACGAGTGGAGTAGCTTGTCACTGCAGGACGTTATACAATGGATCAATTCGACCTCCGGGAACTGTAATTGTCTTAGTTAACAAGTACACGTCCTCTAATCCTAACCTAACCTAACCTAATTATGTTTGATATAACGAACAGAGATGGACATCGACTTACAAGGCTATGTGGATGATTTAAAGAAAACTCTTTGTGCCGGTATTCAAAGAAATCTTGCGAATGTAAGTGGTTGATCAGTGGGCTTGAGTATAAGCCCTAGATGAAATAATATTCGTCTTCTGGGTTAGATTACAGTACAAAAATATCTTTAGAGGTATCCTAAACCAAGGAATCGAATTACTGAGAGTTCCTTTCTTTACCAACAGAAAGAGCAGTAAAGATGAAGATAAATCAAGAGCTGATTTTGAGATGGAAACGACAGTTGAAATATTTAGAGCCCATGGGAAAACTTGTAGTTATCTTTCAAGCTGTAGTCTATGCCTAAGTGAAATATGCTTAACTCAATACGGAAAAGGTGTACAAAGAACAGGAAGTTGTCTGTGGAAGCTAACTCACTTTGGGAGAGTAAACATATAAGAATTCTGGGCAATGAATAGACGGGCGAACTTAAGACGATAGGAGTTTCCATGGTGCTGTTAGGAAACAATTGTTTGGCAGGGTACACTTAACGAAAGAGAGGATAAAGATAATAAAAGAGGCAATGACTCTTCTTAAACCAAATGAGTTTGAGGAAATAGAATGTTTTGTCTGAAAATTGTTTTAAGAGGAGATCTACATCTAGCGTTAGATTGAGATCAGACTGTACTTGTTCAGTATGGGAATCATACTGATAACAGCATGTAGATTTTGTATCAATAAGAATGAAACATTCTTGGAAACACCTGAATACATACAAGGCGAATTGGTTTCCAACTGATTTAACATACATACAAAAATTGGTCATTACAACCCTTTAGTCAGGATTATGACCTAGCTTCTCGTATCACTTACGTTGTGTGTTAATTTTATACCAGAGTAGCGGGTCCTACAGTTTTAAAGTCAAATCCGAACTACAGATTTTTTTGAGAAGCTTTACATTGGAATTTTATTTGAAAGGAAATCGCCGAAAAAATGTTTTCATATTTTTGTTTTAATGTCTGACCTGTGGTTTAAACCGTGGCCTGGCGTTTAATAAGTTAACACTCTACCTCTTAGAGGACATATGTCGGTATTGATTTAAGCTGGCAGATAATCCTAAGTGAGCACAAGTGAATTTGAAAGACCACAACACATAAGTTTCGAGTATAACAGATTTCCGGAAGAACGGTTTTACATTAGAGAAGATTTTTCGTTGCAAATCAACTGTTGGAAGTCTTATAACTGAGATGTGCTAATCGATTGACAAGTGTATTGCCGGCCACTAACGAGTACTTGTGCATTTGCCAAAAGAATTTCTCATAGAGTAAAGGCATAACATCAAACATTAGAAACATTTTTTTTGTCCGGTTTAAACACTTGCCCTGCTTGCCATTAAAGTTATTTGAAATGAAGTTTTAAAATTTTTGTTTTTATTGCTTTAGAAAATTTAAATTTTTTTAAATCAAAAATTTTCCCTTTTTACTATACTTACTTACCATTAACGGCTTTTATATTGTAATTAATGGACTTACCTGTACATGGTACGATAATAAGTGGGCTGATGGGGCAGAGTTGCACTGGCACAACGATGATTACAACGAAAATCATCATCAATATCCAAAACATTCGCCAACAATGATTTTGAAGATCTATATACGCATACACGCATACGCATACGTACACACATACATATATAAGGAAGGAAAAATAATATTAAAAGAGTAATAAAAAGAGAGCGAGCATATTAAGGATGTTATTATTGAATTAAACCGTTAAAACTCTCTCAGTGTTTACATTAAATAATGGGAAGAAGAACTCTTTTTTATTTTTTTTTTTTAAATAGAGAGAAAACAACAACATTGAGACAATAAAACCCTGACAATAAAAATACACAACATGTAAAACAAACAGTAAATCAAAGGAGCCCTTTTATTTTGTGGAAAGTGAGAGAGAGAGAGTGTGAGAGAGAGAGAGGGAAATAAATTTTTGTTTTTGTTAATTACCTTTCCTTTAATTCAACATTTTGTATATGTTGTTTTTTATCGCCATTGTTTGAGGAGTTCGATGAAGAGGGGGGTGGTGGGCATTCATAGCCAACCTGTCCAGGTCTTTGCATGCGCAATATGCAAGGTAACCAATAAAGGAATATTACTCTTATCTGTGATGGTACATGATGATGGTGATATTTTTTTTTTTTGGTTTTTTTTGTTTTGATAATAATGTTATGAAAACAAAATCAATTGATAGTTTTGAGTAGTTGTAGTTATTGTTGTTTTGGTTTTTTAAGTGTTTTTTTTTTAAGATATTTTTTAATAAAAATTTTTAATTAAAATTTTACGATTTTTTTTTATAAAAAAATTGTCAGTTAAGTCCCCATTGTGTTGAGAGAGAGAGAGAGAGAGTTCATAATGTTGTTGTTTTTATTTTAAGGGTTTATTTTGATTTTGTTTTTAATATTTTTTTATTTTTAACAGAAAGAGAGAGAGATATATATTGAATTTGAAATAGTAGTAGTAGTAGTTGTTGTTGTTCAAGTTGTAGTTCATGTAGCAGAGTTGTATTTTGTAGTAGAGTAGTAGTAGTAGTAGTAATAGTAGTAGTAGTAGCATAGTATGGAGAGTAGAGAGGATATTTTTTGTTTTCAGAAAACGTTTTCGAAATTTTTAACGTTTTTTTTTTTAATAAAATTTGATGTTAGCCGTTTGATTTGTTATAAAAAAATGTTAAAAAAATAAATTACAAAAGAAAACAGAAAGTTAATGTTTTTAGTTGTAATATGTTTGTTTTTTTTTTAAGTATAAAAATAAATGTTTTTCTTTAAATATTTTTAATTAAAGTGGTTAAAATGTAAGTGTAATATTTTTTATTATTTTTTTTTGTTAGAAAAATTGTTTATTTTACAGTTGTATGTGTAAGTTTTTTTTAAAAATTTTATTTTTTAAGTTTTCGTTTTCAAAATCATGCATTTTTACTAAACTTTTAAAATTTAAGCAGTTGTTTGGTTCTTAAAAAATATAAGCAGCGTGTTTTAGTTTAAATACGTTTTGAAAATGTTTAATATATAAATTTATCATGTATGTTATGTAAATAAATTGAAAATAATTTTTTATTTTTAATAAATATTTCAGTGTTAATGACAGTGTATTTAGTGTTTTTTGCAGTGTAGTTTTTTTTAACAAGTTTATTTATTTATTAAATAAAAAAAAATAAAATAAAAATTAAATTAAAACGAAAAATAAAATTTTTTTTTGTAAAATTTTAATTTTATTTTGCAGTGTGTTCTTTAATTTAATTTGGTTTTGTTGTAAATTATTGTTTTGGTTTTAGGTTTTTATTGCTTTATTACCCATTCACTCATTTCATGCGTATCTGGATTTCTATGATGATAATTGAGGATAAGTATGGTTGACACAACTGATGAAGCCACCATAAACATAATGCAATTGAAATAAGTTCCTAGAAGGACACAAAAATTACACAAATATTGTACTTACTACGTTCGTTTAGTTTTGATTTTTTTTTTAAATAGAATTTCTTTTTATGCTTTTCGTTTTTCTTGTTTAGTTTTAAACAATTCGTTGTTATTTTTGCTATCTTTGTTTTTTTTCTTTGGTTGTATTTTATTTGATTGTGTAAATATTTTGCCTTTTTTTTCACACCTCAAACGTGCAAAACAATTTCTAATAATTGCCCAAGTACATGGCTAAATTGTAAATTTATTTAAGCAAAATTATTATTTTTTATTAATTATTATTCAATGCAAAAATTATTATTAAGGATATTCAACTTAAAAGGAAAAATGTCAAAATGATTTTACATTCTCTCCCCTTGGTAGTAATACATATGGAATGTTGTATTCCATACCGTGGTCTCAGGACCAAAATCATTATCTAGGTCCCTCTCACTGATATGCGTTGTTCTTTTGAATGCAACTGTTAAATATCTACCCAAAGTTGATGAATACATACACGGTTGATTATTACAATTCTTTAGTAAGGATTACGACCTAGTTTTTCACCACCACTTATGTTGTGTGCGTTAATTTCAATACAAGAGTAGCAGGACCTACAGTTCAATCTCAACTCCGAAAGACAGATTTTTGAAAAAATTTTCATGGCAATTTTATCTACTTGCAAAGTTTTTGCCAGAAATCTGCAGAGAGTAAGTCGCCGAATCGATTTTGAATCGAGGTTTCACGTCTAATAAGCCAACACACTACCTACTAGATCACGGCCACTTCATTACAGTCTCACCTCCACCTCCAATATAGCAACTGTCTTGAGAGAGTTAAGTAAATCTGTGCAGTATTATGGCAATCGAATCGCAAGTTCGTCGAAAAGGAAGGAATTATTAATTTAGACCCTAGTGTTATAGTGCAAAGTTTAACAACAAACCTGAGCCATACAGATTCGAATGCGATCGTCTTCAGCAAGCTTTCGGGTTTTTCCTTGTGCTGTAATATTCTTTGTTGTTATGTTCGCTTTATTTTCGAAATTTACGAGAGAACGTGTCACTATTTTTAAATATTTTGTACAAAAGGAAGTCTGCGAAGATATAATTTTTCATATATCGTTGAGAGTTGGAGTTGTCTGAGCAGGAGTTGAACCGAGAATGAATGCAGAATGACGTTGAGCAATTACTGCAGCTCCGTTAAGGTAGGAATGGATTTCTCCGAACCTTTTGATATCGTGCGAGGTTTCAGACAAGGCGGGAGTGCATCGCAATGGCACTGTTGCTTGCGTACGCTGACAACATTGAGATCGTAGGGCATACCAAGCGAGATCTTACTGCTGTCTTTAGCGCTATTGAACGGAGGTACCCGAAAATGGGTCTGGCAGTAAATGAGGGCAAAACAAAGTATATGTTATCGACAAGTACAAACATTCGGCATATTGGAGCCCAGATAATGGCCAATAACTATACCTTCGATACAGTCAAGGAATTTATTTATCTTGGCTCTGCTGTTACCACCAAAAAATAATGTCAGTCTGGAGATCAAGCGTAGGATTACTCTTGCCAACACGTGCTACTAAGGTATCAATAAGTAATAGAGTAGCTGAGGCCTCTCCCGTAAGACAAAATTAATACTTTACAAGACGCTAATCCTATCCGTGCTTAAGAGGTGATGCAACAGCCTTGAGAGTATTCGACAGAAAAATCCGAAGCAAGATCTTGGGTCCAATCCAACAGGGAGCTGTATGAGCTCCTAAACGACATAGACGTTGTCCAGCGTATTAATATCCAGCGGCTGAGCTGGCTCAGCCATGTCGTTCGTATAGAGGAGGATGCTTCGGCGAGGCGGGTATTTGATGGGGGGGGGGGGGGATCTGTGGAAATCGGCGAAGAGGACGACCTTGTTTGCGTTGGAAAACCCAAATCGAGGAGCCGCTGTCATTGATTGGTTTGATCAACTGATGTAAGCGCGCAAGAAGCACAGGTGCCAGGAAGGATGTGTTAAGCCAGCCTGAAATCTGTTAATCGGGTTGTTAATGGCCAGTTAAGTAAGGAAGATTTCTATATCAAAATTGGCAATATAAAAGTGGAATTGGCTGTTGATGTGTATTTAAAGAAGATAAACAGATAGTCTTTGTAAAAATCATCATATCGATGCTATAGATTATCGATGTCATTGCTTAGTGTATCGAGCTAAATAATAAGAATAATATTTTACTATGTTCCTGGTATTACCCGTTATCTGGGTAAATTATAAGCAGTGAATCATATGAAGTCCTTGTCCTGTAATTTACGAAGTTTCAAAAGCACATATGCTGCCTTACTGAGTGCATTTCAATTCGACAAAGGAGTTTTCATTGAATATTCTTAACAAATCATTTTTATTTGATTATTGTTTGTATTAAAATTATTTATAAAAGTCGAAAGTGAAAATTATTGCTCAAGAAGTTTTAAGTGAATATCCTTAATATAGATGTTATATTTTAATTCATACATTTTATACGAGTTTATTAATGAAATCAAATAAAAAATTTTTAAATATTTAAATATTTTAAATTAATTAGTAATTAATTAGTAATTATTATACAGAAATATTTAAAAGTTAATAAAGTTTTTAAAGAAATTTTTTAATAAAGTTACACAACCAAATATTTTTATAAAATATTTATAAAATCTTTGTTCATTTTGTTGGTTTTTTAATTTTATTAAAATACTTTAAAACTTAAATTACATTAAAATTTAAATAATTTTTTGTTTTTAAATCAGTTTTTTTTATATAGATTTTATTGTTTTTATAAAAAAAAGCATATCAAAAAAAAAAAAGAAAAATTAATATTTGAAAAGAAGAATTTATTTTGATACGACTATTAATTTATTTTACACAAGGATTATATTAATTTAAATATATTTATAAAGTTTACAGTGATGGCGCAAATAAAAGAAACGTACGAAAACTAATTAATGTTTTAATTTATTTTCATTAAGGGAAACACTTTTAAATTGAAAACAAGAATGCAAATGTAGAAGTCTACTGATCTTATGTGTCGCTCAATGGTATCGTGGTAAAGTTGTTTTTATAGAGATTTAGAGAAGGCGAAGTCATTTGGCTTCAAGGGTATTCATCAGACTTTTTACCCTGCGATATAAAAGCCAAGACAGAGCAGGCAACGGAGTTAGTAAAAGTTCAGTCAGTCTTGTGTGAAGACGGGGTGTGTTTGAAGAGAATAATCGTGGTTTGGAGATCTCCGTTATAAAAATCTGTCGAATAAATTTACAAGCTATTGTTATTGGTTACACAAAACAGTGCAAAGAGAAATAACAAACAAAGCAACTGTTGTTGTTTACATCAAGTTGTGAATAGTGGCACATACAATTGTGCGAACAATAAAGGAATTTAATTAAAACTAAACACAAATTTATTCTAATTTTTATTTGCAGTTAACGATCATATCTTAAACGTTTTTGAAGTGTAAAAACGTAACAATATTATGTAACAGCTAGTGCTGACTCCCCAGTGCCTGCAATGATAGAGATTTTCAGTGGTTTCCTCTTCTTTTATGCTTATGAGGTTGTCCTTTCAGTTATTAACAGATTTCTAGAATGGATTCTAAGTAGATTTAACACAAATCCTGTCCTTTCCATATCCACAAAAATATGTGATTGTCTGGTTTCTGTTAGATGTATACCTGGGTTAATTTTTTGATGTTTTCTTTGCAAATGAGTATCAGTCGGTGTGTATCTGATAATCTTAGGTCTGGATTTGTTTGAATTAGGCACTTAGTATTCGTCAAGATTCAATTAAAAGGTTGTTCTTATTTGATCTGATGTGTGATCAAACCAGCGGTGTTATAATACGCCATGGAGTTGTTACGCTTCACAACATAATTGAACGTATTTTAAAGCTCATATCACTGCAGAAGGTATTCTAACTAACGTTTCTTTCGGCAAGTATTTCAAGTCGTTATCATTGAAATTTTTTAAGCGTTTGAAAGAGCTATGTGAGGAACGTAAAATCGGACTACAATCTGAGGGAAAGTGAAAGTTAAATTTTTCATCACTATGTTGCATAAGTCAAATTGAATTTGGCCGTTGGTATGGATAATACCAATGGATTACGTAGAACCCCAGTGGTTTGCAAAGCCCCGAGCTGACAGAGTCCTACATCGGAGAGGGAAAATTTATAATTTGAATAAAAACTAGTTCCTCTTCAGTTTCATAAAGATTTTTCAGAAAAAAAAATCGTAATTGAAGTTTTTCGGTTTCTATTATTTATTCCAGCACTGTAGATATTTTTAATTTGTAAAAAAAGATTTTTTATAATTTAATTTTAAAGTAAGAAGTAAAAAAAAAAAAACATTTAAGCATTTAAAATATTTATATTGGTTTGTATATATAGTTTAAAAAAAAAAATATTTATATTATATATCGTATATGTAGTATATAAATAAATTTTATATAAAAATTTTAAATTAATAATTAGTATTTTACATTATAGATAAATAAATATGGACTTAATTATAGAGCAAAAGAAATCTTAAAAGTTTTGATATTTGCAAAAAGGAAAGAAGAATTCGAAATAAATACCTAAACCTGATAGAATTTCTTAGAAGAAATAAAAAAACGAACAAAAATCTACGGGGCCCAATTCAAAGTTCTATAAAATATTCGGTATTCGCTTGAAAGCCTATATTTTATTATAAATTGATTTGAACCTATGATTTTTGTTATAAAATAATTATTTTTTATTATTTTTTTAGAACAAAAAAAATAATTCATAATTTTTTAAAAAGTTTTGTGCACAACCAATTATCCGCAATCATCATTAATTTCAGGAATTTTTTTTGTTTTTGTTTATTTTTAAATTAAAAATCGAGATTTTCGTTTTAAATTTTTGAGGTTAGAATTTTTGGACATTGTTCAATGTTGTTTTGTTGTTGTAGACGATGCCTGTAAATTTATTAAAATAAAAGTGTAAGGTAACACTGTTTTTCTGGAAAGTGTTTGGAATATTGTTTTTCTAAATATTTTTAATTTTAATTTTAATTTTAGATGCTCTGGTTTTATATTTATTAATTGTTTAGGATATGTGATGATTAGTGATAATTTTACTAAGTATGGTGACTATTTACTTTAATTCTATTTGTTTTATTCTAAATTTAAATGCTTTTTCTTATTTCATTAATTTTTTTTTACTATTAAGTGGGGGGAAGGGGCTTTCTAATCGTTATACGTTATGTAGGTTTGAGGGGAAGAGGGTGGTGTTTGCTGTAGATTTTTTTTTTCACAATACCCTTCACCGTAAATTAAATTCACCTATCATAATTTATTACATTCGTTTAAGTGAGAGGCCTTTTAGGAGGGAGACAAATAGACAACTTTATGGGAATGTCTCTGCCATAAACTGTAATGGAGTATCCTATTTTCTACGAATGGATTGAATAAAGGTAGCTCAACATTAGCGAAAGAAAGCCAAGCTGCCATTAATTTAAGAACAGTATGAGACTGTCTGCGCAAGATGCTGATTCAGGTAGCGTGACAAAAGCAAAGGCATTTGAGGCAATATTTGAAAGCCATGGAAAATCTCGCTTGTATTTATCAAGCGCAGTTCAACCAGGGCACAAAATGCAAAGGGTGGACAATGAACATCTAACAGTTAGGCTACCATCCGATCACTTATCTTATATGAGATTAACTTGGAAACAGTATGAGACTAACTGGATAAGCTGGAATTAGCTGCAATTACATACATAACTGGTCATTACAAGTTCACACATAGGGCACTCACATCAACCATGTTTCTTAAAAAGAGCGGAAAAATGCATTCAGTTGCTTGTCACTTTTCAGTGAAGCAGGTTCTTGTCGCTTCTTTTTGAATTTGATTTTTTTTTTTTTAATTATACACCCTAAGAAAAATTACAGTTGGATTCACTATTTTGTAATAATTTCACTAAAAACAAGGAGAATTAATCTCCAATTCTAGGAGAATATTTTTCAAGTTAAATTCGCAGTCTTTAGTTATTTAGACATATTATTAGGTTACACTTAATATTACTAACAACTTCCCGAACGACAGATTTTTTTAAAAACTTTTCATAACAGCTTTATTTACTATCAGTGTCTTTGATGTCTGGCCTGAGGTTTGAACCTTGGCCTCATGTCTAAAAAGTCAATACATAGCCTCCTAGATTAAGGTCTTGTAGACAAAAGAAAGCAGATGAGATAACGAAGCTTCTATGCTTATAAAATCAGAGTCCTTTTGATGCTCAAGAAAAATGCGTTTAAGCCAATCTTAAATTTTAAGTTACAGGTTTAAGTCCTGCATCAAATTGTCCAGATGTAGTTTGAAGAGCTATGCAAGGTTTTGACCTGACACTGTAGAATAAAGATCTCTTTGAGCCCCAATTGTGAAAAATTTGGGATGAGACGGATTAATCTCATCAGAACATATACTTGTAAACTATGCGGCATTAATAGTACCATGAGGTCAATTTTTGTAACTATCTGCGGGGCTTCATATTGTTTCCAATTGTATGTGAAATTGTTTTGAAAATGTCAACATTCTGCAGCTCATATGTAACTTCATTTCATTTAAAATAAAATCAAAAAGAAGGTTAACTTAGTGACTTTATTATATTGAATATTGGTTTTATCCCTTGCGAATGTCAAAATTTTTTGACTGATTTAGAGAAGTACTGATTTAATAATTAAAAGTTATTTGAAAGGACGGCCTTATGCAATTTTTCAAGGGTAAATGGTTAGTCTGAGGACTGTCAAAGTACAATTAACATGCTGCGATCCTAGGTTTCTAAGTTAAATTCTTCAGATATACGGTGAAAGGTATTTTAAATGTTCGTTGATGTAAAGTGCGGTAGGTAGGGTTTTATTTTAATGGTTTTAAGTTAATATTATTTAATTAATTTAATTAATTTAATTAATTTATATATTGTTTATTGTATTTTTACCTGCCTTTATTTTGCAAATTAAATAATTTAAATTTAAATATTTACAATATATTTAATCATAGTACACACCTATTTACAAACAATTTCGAATATTTACAAACAATTTTTAAAGGACCACACCTATTTACACAAATATTTACCCAAACAAGGTAAAAAAAAACAAAAATAATTTCAAATATTTACACAAAAATTAAAGGGGGTATTTACACAAATATTTACACGATAATATTACAGAAATAAAGAAAAATTAAAAGAAATTCTTAAGGTAATCAACATCATTTAGCCAAGACACAAACCGGAATAAAAAATACATACAGAAAAAATAGTAAACAGTTGAATCTATGAAGGAAGTTGTGTCAAAAATAGCTTTTGATTAGGTCAAATTCATCATAGATAGATAGATTGTCAGTGTGATTCTTATTTTTTACTCTCGTCAAATTTTATTTATTTTATTAATAAAATAATATTCTTAAGTGGCTATTAGTCTATCATACGGTGTATGTTTGAAGAGAATGATAACATATCATTGACATTTTGGTTTATAAGCTTTTTCAAAAATTATCATCACATTACAACTGTCATGTCAGTACTACTACTTTGCTGATGTTGATAGAGCAAATTGGTAAATTTACACCCGCCAACATTGTGAACGCAAAGCTCGAAAATGAGACGAAATGGAGCGCTGTCAGAAAACACGTTAAATGTGTACTCCATAGGAAGAAGATGGCTTCAAATATGGCGTACTCTGACGTAGGAGAGTAGACAATGGTCCTTAACTGGACTTCCCGAAGTAATGCAGATAGCCGTCGCAAAAAGAGAGTATCCCCAGAAGAGGAGGAGAGATTGTTTTAGTGGAAGAACCACTGCAAGTGCGAAGGCATTTTCAACCACACCCCACACGCCAAAAACAAAAATCCATTCCTGAGAGGATCTACAGTTTAATTTCCCTTCCGAATGCCAAGTTTCTAGAAACTTTTCGTTGTGAACTTGGAATAAATTCTGTGAACTTGGAATAACAATTTTTAGCAAAATTTAATAAAAAAAAGTATTACCTATGGCTTATAGATAATTTGTCTGTACATAGATACATACATAATTGGCCATTACAACCCTTCAGTCAGGAATTTACACCACAAATTTTACTTGAAGGTTCAGGCGACTCCGAACTTTTTACAACTCTTCATGCCCATTTACCCAAGTCTTGCCGAATTATTACCGAAGAAATATTGTTGATCTTGGATTAAATTTTGCAATACAAAACTTCCATGCCGTACTTTGTGACATTATTACAAAATTCAAGGAACAAAATTTTATTAAGGTTGGTCTTGTTCTATTTTGTAAACTTTGCTACTTTCAAATCAAACAATTTTTCAAAGTTATAAACAAATAAAAAATAATATACAGTTTTTATTTTGTTTTTTTAATAATTTAATTGTTTAAATAATTAAAATAATACTTACTAAACTATATACAAGTTAATGTTTAAGTGTATGATACAAAATGAATGAGAAAATGACAAGTGAATGAAAACGAAAATGATGAAAATTATACGTTAAAATAACATAAAACTGGAAAAGAGAAAAAATAATAACTGTAGACAGAGAGAGAGAGAGAGAGAGAGACAGAGAGAAATAATAATTCACATTATGCAACACTCATACATACACAAAGAGCCGAGAGAAATAGAGAGAGAGAGAGAGTTAGGTAAAAAAAAAAAAACATGCCGAAAGTAAATTGTTCACACTCAGAGAAAAAGAAATCAAAGACTGACTTTTTTATTCCTTTTTTTTCTTTGTACAAATGCCTTAAAAGAAACAAAATTCATACACAAACTTATGTTCATGATCATGCCAGAGCTGCTCAAACAACATATTGAGTAGCTTCCTTTTTATTTTTTTTTATACATATTTAGAGAGAAACTTAAAGAAAGACAGAGAGAGAGAGAGTTAGTGACAGAGTTATAGTTAGAGTTAGAGCAAGTAAGAGAAAAATATTTTGTTTTATTTTTTTTTTTAATATTTTACATCCTTTTGTTGTTATTGTTGTTTGTTTAATATTATATTTTAACTTTAGTTCCTGGTTTTCGTTTTATTTTTTATTGGCAAAAGACATTTGTGTTCTTGCATGCCAACAAGAACATTTTTTCTTTTACATTATGTGGTGGTTTTTTTGTTCGTATATTTTCTTCTTATTCCCGGCTTTCTATAGATGTTTTGTTGCTCTTGTATTTCCATTACAAAAACAATTGCAATTACATTATTAAAGTAGTAAGTAAAAGCTTGAAGAACATTAAGTAGTTTCTTAAGGTAGTCAGTTACTAGATAGAGATAGATACACTTAGCAGCTTAAGAGAAAGATATTTTCAACATATTACTAGACACTCTCACACTTAGTGAACAATACACACACATGATTTACAAAAATATTTCTCATAACCCAGCCAGCATTTTTGGAAATTTTTAATCAAATTCGAGTTCTTTTTTTGAGTCTTCCGCACGATTAAAAAGGTGGAATATGCGCTTATTTTCTGATCATAAAAGACTCTTTTGTCTGGAGAAAAAAGTGACTATCCGCGAATTTTCTTAAAAAGTCACTTATGATTAATTTTTTATATTATTTTGGAGTAATTTTCTCTTTCTGATCATTATTAGGCTTATTTATCTTCGTTTATGATTCTTTTTCGAGTCGTCTTTCAGATATCGTTTAATCGGATATGAGTTTTTTATAAGTAATTTATTAAAGGGCTATCCATTTCGTGGTTTCAAAAGTATGGGACTGGAATTCGACATCTTTCAAACTAAGTGGTGAAACCAATTTTTTTCTTTTCAGCTGAAAGTATCATACAACGCATAAAAATTATCAAAACCTATTACAAAAATGGTGATTCTGCCACAGCCACGTATCGTGCTTTAGGTGAAGGTTATGGTTTACATAATCGTCCAACTACGCAAGCAATTGGCAAAATTGTAAAGAAGTTTGAGAAAAGACTGGAGTGGTTACAAATACTGGAAGGCTCGTTGCGCTAAAAATAACGCTATTGTAAGTGAAAGTGTTGCCGAAGACCCGAATGTGTCGATTCCTCCTTGTTCTCAAGAATTAGGACAGCCTTATGTAATATAAAGTCCAGCTCACGCAATTGTTGCGTGGTCAGCTGACCATTCACAACGTCGTGGATACTTGGAATGGGTGCTTGAACAACAGGCGGTGGACGGCAATTTTTCAAACAAAATTTTCTTCAGCGATGAAGCACATTTCACACTCGGTGGGTATGTTAATAAACAAAATTGTCGTATTTCGGGTTCTGAGAATCCTCAAATAATTGAAGAGAGGCCATTACATCCAGAAAAAGTCAGTGTTTGGTGCGCTCTTTGGTCCGAAGGTGTGATTGAACCTTTCTTCTTCGAAAACGACAATGAAACGACCGTCAATTCGAAGCGTTATCATCATATAATAACCGACTTTTTTTGCCTCCTATTGAAGAATACGAATTAGAGAATATGTGCGCCACACAACTCGAGCGAATATGACTTTATTGCAAGAGGCATATCCTGGGCGAGTAATTTCCCGTCGTGGCGATATCAACTGGCCACTAGGATCATGGGATATGAAATCTTTAGACTTTTTTTGTAAGGCTACGCGAAAGGCCGTGTTTATAAAGATAAACCTTCAACTTTTAAGTACTTAAAAACCAACATTCGTCAAGTTATGGCTGAGATACCGCCCAATAATGTTCAAAAAGTGATCGAAAATTACCTCAAAATAATCAATGCTTGTAACACTTCACGTGAAGGTCATTTAAATGATGTAGTGTTTCACACATAATGTCAATGTTCAAACTTTACAATAGAAAAGAAATTTCATGTAAAAATTATTTTATACGAGTATGCGTTTTATTTACGTTTACTTTTGAAACCACGAAATGGATAACCCGATACTTTTAAATAGAAAAATAAATTTGAGAAACTATTCAGTTTTTTTTTTTAAGCATTTTCAAAAAAAAAAAAGAAGTTCTTTACTGGACCCTTTACGTAATTACTATCGCTTTTCAAACATCTGCATGATCTGTTTTTGATTAAGCGTTTTTCAATCTTCAGTATAAGGAGAATACAATAATAAATGACATTTTAAACGTCTGGATGATTAATTGCCGATTGCTATACAATTTTTTATTGTATTTTAAATCGAACTCATTTTATTCATTGGCGAGAATAATTTTTGGATCCTTTTTTAATCGCACAACTGACTAATAAGTTTTTGATCACCAAAAGTACTCTAAAAAGACTCAGCAAGGTGATTTTTATAAAAACAATCTTCCAAATGCTAGCTGGGAATGTTTAACTATAAATTTTCATATGTAGTTGTAAGAGAATAGAACAGAACAGAATAGAACAGAAAAAATATAAGAAATTAAAAATCAAAAGAATACAAAACATAAATGCAAGAGAGTGAGAGAGAGAGAGAGAGATAAAATAGGAATCATTACACCTACATACGACATACATACATACATACAATGCGATACAATCATACATTCACCATATGGACGTAATTGAAATGTTTCAATGTATGTATGAATATGTAAGAATTTAGAGACAGAGAGAGAGAGAGAGAGAGTAACCCTGTTGTTTTACTCTTTTTCTTTTCGACACAAAATCAAAAGGAATTTTAAACACAAAGTAATAGAGGATCTGTTTGTTTGGTGTTTATGTATATGTACGTGTGCCTGTGTAAGTGTTTTTATTTGTGCAAGCGAATCAAGTTTGCTTTACGTTTTCTTTTTAAAACTGTTTTGTGTATGTGTGCACAACTCTTTTATTATTAAAAAAAATTTTTTGTTGGTGTTTGTCTCAAATTTCTTTGTTGTTGTTGTTCTTATTGTTTTATTCTTTTATTTCAATATCAAATGACAAGTGAAATGAAATGAAAACTGTTTCGTATTTATCTTCTTAAATAGTATTGTTGTTATGGCTGTTGTGTACATATGCACATATGTATATGTGTGTATGTGTTAATATTTTGCTGTTATATTATCTTATGAATGTACATGCATTTTACATTTTCTCTTTTTGCTTTGATGACAATACAAAACAAAGGGAATTTTTTGAATTTATTTTTGGCGTTTGTTAATAAATGTTGTTTCTTGTATTTTTTTTGTATGTGTTTTGTTAATGTTTGCCTTTCTGTTTGTAAGAACATGTTCTTTTTAAGTGCAAAGAAAACTTTAATTAATTATTAAAATGCAAAAAACAAAAAGAAAGTATTTAAATTATATTTAAAAGAAAGTAAAAGACAACTTAAAAATTTATGTTTGTATGTGTAATCATAAACATGAAAGCAATGTTGAATGCTAATGCTATTTACTAATGTTAATTGTAAATATTTTTTCAAGTTTAAGGTTATGTTTTAAGATATAGCGGCTCATAAATGGTAAAAAATAAGCTAACTTCAAGGCCAGAATGGTTTGAAAATTAATTATATTTGGGTGCAGAAATAATTTTGTTTATTCGAAAAGTGTTTCATATATTATCCTGGAAGCATTATATTTAAGCAAACATACGAATGTATTAGGTTAGATTACGTTACGAACCTTCTCTGAAAGGTAAGATTCCACTTAGGCCAGTGGTTATTTTTATTACATACATGCATACATAATAGGTCATTAAAACCCTTCAGTCAGGATTACAACCTAGCTCCTCACACCACTTTTGTTGTGTTCATTAATTTTCTACATGAGTGGCGTGATCTACAGTTTAAAGTTGAATCTCCGAACGACAGATTCTATTTACTCTCAGAGTTTTTGCCAGAAAATTACTTTTTGAAGAATTCAGTCAAATATGACAGAAAATAAGATGATAACCTGTTCCATTTCTTAGTTAGAGGACGAAAAATAGATTCACGATTACTGCAGCATCTCATTTGAGAGAACACCAAATCAGTTGACATGCTTGTTAATACTTACAGACAATTAAGAGCACCTTAATAGTGCGATGGATGCCCATGTGATGCTTGTCCTATCCATATTAGTGTAGTAGAGTACAGTGATAACAGTGATCAGTGCAACCAGTGGACAAATTAGCTACGAATTTCTTTAGACTTTTATGTTAGTTCAGAGCTTTCAAGCAAGGTAAAAAATTTGTTCATGGCCCTTGGAAGCTCATACGACTGCTTTCCATAATCTCAAAACTTAAAATTCACATTTACGGATGATAATACATATACATACGAATATAATTGGCCATTACAATCCTTCAGTCAGGATTATTGACCTAGTTTTCACACCACTTATGTTGAGTGTGTCAATTTTTATACATAAGTGGCAGAACCTACAGTTTTAAAGACGACTCCGAACGAAAGATTTTTTTGAGAAACTTTTGATGGCAATTTTATTTACTCTCAGAGCTTTTTGCCAGAAATCAGCTAAAAGGCAGTCGCCGAAGAAATACTTTTTGTATTTTGTTTTGATGTCTGGCCTGGGGCTCGAACAATGGCTTTAGGTCTTATAAGCCAACACACCATCTACTATACTACGGCGACTTCGTAGTTGTTACTATTGGAAATTTATGTTAGTAACAACAAGGATTTTTAACTACAATGGCTGGCGAGTAATGTTGATTTATGGCATTTGAATTGTGGCATTTTCCCTCGAATGAAACAACAATGGAAACAAGCATAAGCGACCTAACGTTACGGAAAATTTATGAAAATTCAAAAGTCAAGTTGATGTTGTTTAATTCTTGGTACGCATAGCAGTTCACGCATGTTGCGACGAAATCAGAAGTTTTTTAAACCGACCATCCGTGAGCAGACTATAGTTAGGAAATCTACGCCATAGAAAGACGTGCTTAATTAAACTCGCACATGAAGCAGAAAATACGGTACAAGACTACAAAGTAGGGGATAAAGCGATATGTACTATCAAATAGTCCTGGACATTATTTTAGAATTGTAGTTTTTGTATTTCCTTTTTGGTTGGGATATTTGGAAAAATTTAAAATTCTTAAAAATCCATCAGAATTTATCACCATAGCTTGTATATTGTGTGGTATACTTTCTATTTAATTGAATTTCAAATATATTACTCATACGCACCATATTACATGTACTGGAATAGTTACTCTGAAAAGTATGCAATGAAAATTCTATGATTTTGCTATGTATGAAACTAATCGAATTAATATCACTCATACGTACAAGTCATTATAAATTGTAGGCATTCATAGCGGACAGTTCATAGCTGGCAATTTATCGTCATTTTGACGAATCGCATAGGAAGATTTTGGATTTTTTTTGTTCCTTCACGGAACACAGAGCTATCACAAGCATCTCTTTCATTTACTTTTTACTTTTCCTTTTATTTTTAAGCTAGCTACACAGGTGTTTGCTCTATTGCAACAAATTCTAGAGTGGTATAGTTGCCATTTCATATTGTTGTTGGACATGTATTTTGGTTGGTAAGTTTGCTATGTGATAGTAGACAATAAAACTGTTAATCGTATGCTAAAGATAGTTAAAAGCTAATCATGTCTTCTGGTAACTCAATTGTTTTGAAATTTTTGCTGTAGAACAGTGTGAAGCATGATAACAGTCGTTCTAGACTTCTAGACTGGTTGTTTACACTCTAGCCGTCTATTATGAATTTCTGAAGCACAGTTGCTTATGAGCTTAATAGCCTTCATAAAAAAAGAAAAAAGTGTGGCTTTGAAATTCCCAATTCCATTTCGATAACATAACCTCAAATTTGAAAAATATCCTACACACAGTTAAATATTTAATAAAATTTATTTTGAAATAAAAAATATGAAAAAAAAAAAAATTCAATGAATAATTGTTTTCATGTGAAATCTACGAGCAGAATATAAATGCATGCAATATATGCAACAGATGCAAATGTGATGATTATCATAGGATAAGTGAGTGAGTTATATGTATGAGTGATAAATTATTATATGTTTTCCTTTATGTACAGAAATACTTTAATTTTTAACTTTAAATAACGCATATATTTCTATTATTTATTTGAATATTATTTTCAAACTATGTATGTACCACAGCAGCTCTAATGGATATTTATTTTCTACATTTTCTAAGCAACCATAAACTACTTGGGTTTGATTGTCTGATCGGATAGAATTTTATTTTTAAACTATTAATTTCAATTAAATATGAGTAATTGTTTATTATTATAATTTATTGAAAAATATTAAAAAACAAAAAATAGAAAATTTCAAATTTAAACATGGTTTCCATATTTCCATATTTGAACGAGTAGTTGAATAACTTGACCTCCATTGTAAAACTTACCTTATGCCTGTGGGTATAATGTTTGTTTAATTTAAAAGCGATTTCCCCTTAAATTTAAACAATTTTAAGTTTTAAGAAATAATATTTTTTTTTAAAGTTATGTTTGTTTAAAGAGCTGAAAAGTTAAGAAAGTTTTTTTTTTTTATATTCTTTGATTAGATGAAGATGAAATGATGAATTATGTGAAGAACCTTTGTGATGAATTAAAAATTTGTTACTCTAGAGATAAGTCCCATATATTATCACAGTAATAATTGAAAATCTTTAATCGTTATTAACTTTTCAAATATATCAAGAGTTTTAAAAACCATGCAAAACAAAGATATTTAAAAAGGGGGAAAATTTGGTAGAAAAAAACAGAAAATATTTGGTAAAAAACCAGTACAGCATTGTAGTCTAATCTTGTTAAATTCATGCCTATTTCTACACGTAACCTACAGGGGCAAAGTGTTGGCCTACTGAGTAAAAGGTATCTAGAGATAAAATATCCGTAATTGCTATATAGGGCATGTAAAGCTTTAATGCATGTAATGACATTGATTAATGAGCTGGCATTTAATTAAGCCCATTATAGGACACTGTTTTGATAGATGATTACACTACAAGTGTAGATCGATTACACAACGGTTGATAACTATACTTTTGATAGAGTCAAGGAATTTATTTAGCTAGGCTCCGCCGTTATGATTATGTCTGTTTGGAGATCAAACGCAGGATTACTCTTGCCAACAGGTGCTACTATGGTCTCAATAGGCAATTAAGCAGCAGAAACCTCTCTCGTAAGATAACCCGTTCTTCTTTATGCCGCAAAAGCATGGACCTTATTAAGCACTGTTGCAGCAGCCTTGAAAATATTCGAGAGAAAAGTCTTACGTAAGATTTTTGGGGCAGTGCAAGTTGGCAATGATTTCCGCATCCGATCCAACAGCGAGCTGTAGGAGCTCTTCAACGACGTAGACGTTGTGCCGCGTATTGATATCCAGCGGCTGCGCTGGCTCGGCCATTTCGTTCGAATGGAGGAGGATGGTTCGGCGAGATGAGTATTTGATGCGGGTATTTGTGGAATTCGCCAAAGAGGACGACCTTGTATCCGTTGGAAGCACCAAATCGAGGAAGCCCTGCCAACGATTGCGTAGACGCGTAAGAAGCAGGCCAAAATCCAATAATCGGGTCGTTAATGGTCAATTAAGTAAGTATCCTAGAACCCTTTTTTTGATTGATGATTATACTATAGGTGATTACACAACAAGTGGAGATGAAATTTATTATAATTTTGGTAGTCTTGCTTCTTTTTTGTCAAGTTATTTGTGACGAGAGCACACTTTCTGTCTAAAGAATTTGTGATACTGTGTTGGAATCTTTTGTGAATATTTTACAGGTTCTTCTAACATGAATTTCCAGATTACCATTGACGACCAAAGGTAGGTATGTACAGAGGATGAAGTGGTTGTGCCCTCTATGGAGTCAGTCAAGAGCGGCCACACTTAGCCCACACACAGGACCTATTATGACACATACGTTTCTATAATATAGGCCACGTATTAACCACGTTAACAGAGCTGACTTCTTTGAAATTTAAGCAAAGGCGCTCCTCGCGCCTCTTATCCTGCCTTGGCTAGATTCTGCTCCCTAAATCGTTGAAAATTGGCTAATCCAGGGAACCTGCAGGTCATTTCGACAGAAATGAGCTTCCGAAACCTCAATATTTACATTCTCTGCTACAGGTGACAATATCGAGTCTTTCGCCTTTACAAATCAAATCAATTCACACGATACTTTCCAAAATATTGTCTGTTTAGGAATCCATATTTTGAAAATGTTTTCTCTCTCTTTCTATCTCTAGTGCTATATTCTTCCATTTTAAGCCACAAAGTTATGCCAGAGTCTTCCCAAATGGCATACTTATAAGGAATTTCCTGTGGTCATGGTTGCCATATTTATGAACATTTTTTTATTCACCATAATCTTATATTCGTATGTTTGTCTGTTGCAAAACCTCAGTGTAGTTTTCTTATAGCATTCAAATGAGGTGCCATAAAAATTTGTGGCCAAAAAGATTTTCTCCTTTTTCTGCTTGTGTGACTCGACCATTCTCTAAGGCTCCTTTTCAATGCACAATCATAAAAATCTCATAGCAAAGAATAGAATAGAAAAGAAAGAGAAAAAATCTGTTAAAAGGTGAATTTAAAAGAAAAACGGAAAAGGAACCCCATATTACATGGTAACCACTTTACTTTGTGCAACTGTCTGTCTCACTGTCTGTCTGTACCCAAGTGTCATTAGGTGTTGTCGCAGAGAAGAAAAACAACTCACAGAGAAAATGATAATGGCTTCTCGAGGTCGTCAAGTTTTTTTGTCCTACTCTTTTTTTTTTGCTGCTAATGGTGGCAGGATATTATTGAAATCGAAATTGTTATGAAGCTTTTTAAGTGTTTGTGTATATAGGATGCATCTGTTTTGGAAGTAATTTGAATTTATTGAAGGCATTTTAAAGGACCTTTCGATTAAGACAGTGGGATGCAGAAGGAAAAAAATTTTTTGAATTTATTTCTGTAAATATAATAAAACAGAAGATAAATTGCATTCTTTACTTCAATTACATGATCCTTTATCATGCTATATGTCACTTCTTAATACTGGTCACTGGTATATGTGACGCCGTGTCAATAGACTTAGTAGTAGCTCGAAAGTCATCTAGAGAAGTTAAAGTTATTAGAAGAAAATAGAGATGAAACCGCGAAAGTACTTGACCGTATTCTCTAAAAAATTTGGATTTATTTCGTAATCCGGATATCTTTATCTGAAGGATGGTTGTTGTTCGAAAAGGATATTGATTTGAACATGACAATAGGCATAACCTCTGATAGAAGTAAGTAATTCAGCTTCAAAAAGAATTCCATGAAACTGAAATCTATCCTTGTTCAAGCATATAAAAATACAACCACAAATGCCTACTGTTCTTTATAATTTTCTTTAAAATCCTTTTTAAAACTACTGATGATATTTTATTACTTCGAATAGAAAAAAAAAGAAAACCTCAATATTGTATTGACAATTTCACCCCTTTCCTTTCAAGCTATGCGCTCCATAAGTCCCATTTGACACTATAACCTAGGGAAGGAAACTAATAAGTAATTGTCGTTAGCAGAAAAGAAAAATAAAAAAAAAGAGCAAGCAGAAGAAAAAGAGGTAAAAATACAATAAATTTTTATGACACTATTTGTCAAAGTGGTTGCTTGAATAAAATAATAATGAACCCACATCAACCAATCAAATAAAATTTATTCAAAATAAATGCTTGCTTTAGATCGCATAGATTAAAGACAATAAAAGTTGAAAGGATTTGAATAGTTTTTAAAGCAGCATTAAATGGATTTGTCATACTAGCATTCTATAGCATACTTTAAGGCAACACGAAACATATGCATAGAGAAAAGCTTATAGCTTAACAAAATAAAAAATATTTGTGGTTTTTACTACGTAAGCAGCATATACAAGCCATCTTTAACTGTCTTTTTATTTTCGGGTATAAATCGAGTTATTGTGCTTTGGTTTTTGTGGGTTTATATATCCTACTGGAGGTAAGGTTAAAAAATAAAAATTAATTGCCATAAATTCATTATTTTCTTTATTCATATAAATTGTCTTTAAGCTTTTGATTGTGTGGAATTATTTGTTTTAATTTTTAAAATCATCATTAGAGTCAGGCGATTATTGTGTATGCTCCCTTGCTCCCTTAGGAAGGAGTTGAAAGGATAGTTATTGAAATATAAAGAGTAAAAGGAAAGGGTATTCGTGAATGAAAGCAGTTAGTCGGGAAACGTATTTCTTTATAGTAATTCGGCAATTAAATCGCTCAAAACTGTGTACCTCACATCTAAAATTAAGGAAGCGATTTTGTTTTGATTTTTGTAACAAATAAATCGTCTATGTGAGATTCACCCATTTGCAAGGAAAAAGTTGGGATAATTTAGCGATACAGCACATACTTACATACATACATACGTAATTGGTTGTTACAACCATTCAGTCAGGATTTCGACCTAGCTTCTCACACCACTTATATATAAGAGTGCGTTAATTTCATACAAGAGTGTTGGGATCTAGAGTTTAAAGTCGACTCCGAACGAAAGGTTTTTGAGAAACTTTTCATGGCAATTTTTTTTCGATCTCAGAGTTTTTGCCAAAAATCTGCTGAGAGGAAGTCGCCGAAGACATATTTTCATATTTTCGTTTTGATGTTTGATAAGCCAACACAATGCCTACTAGACTACGACGACTTCAAGAGATATCACATAAATCCGATTTAATAACAGTAATGAGTAGGTCACCTTCTTATTCATAGATGTTTAGCTCTAATATTGCTCGTCACTCTTACTGCCAACGAGATTAAGGATTGCGGTAAAACGTTTAGATAATATCCGAATTATCTGAGACAATCAGAGTACTTATCTATGCCTTAAGAATCTTATATTAAGAGTTACTGGTAAATATCGTTACTATAGGGAAGATAAGTCGTTTAAAAACTTCTTCTCTAAATTTTTGTTATTAATTTTTCAGTTTCTTGAGTTAGAAAGACAAATCAATCATCAGTATAGCAAGTTCTAAAATCATAGAGTTGCCATTCGTATTGTATAGAAAAAAGCCCTCTGTCAAAATATACGCGGTAGTGTATTGGGAGTAATGATAAGTTACTGCGCTATTTGACGTATGAAAGGAAGAGTTACTAGTTGGATAAAAGAATACTAAGGATTACAACCTAGCTTCTCACACCACTTATGTTGTGAGCGTTAATTGTGTTTCTAAGTGCCTAAATCCCACAGTTTAAAAATGTTGCCGCATGACTGCTTTTTTCAGTTCTCATTGAAGTATTGACAGACTTCCTGCAGAGGGACACAACAGGATCACTTACTGACAAAGCAAATGAATTCTGTATGGGTTTTTAGGCGCAGAAAATAATGTCACTCTCAAATTGTGTAAAATAAAATTTTCCTTAATAAGTTGTATGGATAAGCATATTATCACTTATTCAATCTGAGGCTATTTTCCATACCTAATAAACTACTGGACTGAATTTAGATGCAAAAAAATCATGCCAGTCTAATGATATAAAATCTGGTGAGTATTGCTAATTTATGTTAAAAATTGTAGAATATTTTAAGGCTTCATATTTAAAAACGGTTGTATACTTTCTATTAAAGTCTACATCAAAGCGCTAGAAGATTGTACAAAGCACGTATTTTGTATTGTCCGTGCCAATAGAAAGTGAAAACGTATTAAAAAGCGGAATTTTATTTAAATCCCTTGATATATTTTAGTATAACGATTAAAGACAACAAAATAAAAACAAATATCAAAGATAATAAAATATTTTTGTTGTATTATTTAAATTGCTGTAGAAAGAACAATAAACATTAAAAAATTCTATGGTTATAAAATATTCATATTGTTTGGATATTATACTTAAAATCAATATAAAATAACTTATTATTTAACTTAAGCAAATAAAGTCTACTTTTAGGCTTTATAAGATTATACATATGTTTTTTTTACTTACTTAATTATACTTACTAGACTAAAAAAAACAAGAAATTTTTTTTCAGTTTCGCTTGTACTGAGGCAAACTTACCCAATAGTGGCACAGCATCTGATGTAGCCGGCATTGTTTCGGCCACCATATTAAGGAACACAGTAAGTGATAGTAAAATTGTTACTCCTAAAAATATGTTATGGTTTTTTGGATGTTGGAAAAACAAATGGAAAAAAATATATTGATTAATACATGGTAAGCTTAATACATTAAAAATAGGCAACATTTTCTTTTTTCTCTAGAATTTCAGTAGAGTTTTTAATATTTTAATAATAGGTGTTGTTGTTGTTATTGTAGTATATACATACATACTTATTGACGTATATCCTCCTTGGTATACAGTAGTATGTGGTTGACATATTTTTTTTATATATTTTTAGGGCGGGCTTAGAGGTTAAAGGGGGCTCAAATAAAAAACTACTACCATATTCTCTGCGCTGAACCTCAGAATGTCATTATCATTTGAATTTATGGCTATGGCTATGGCTGCGGCTGTGGCTATGTCAATGGCAATGGTAAT
Organism: Sarcophaga peregrina; assembly: GCA_014635995.1. Classification (NCBI taxonomy): domain Eukaryota; kingdom Metazoa; phylum Arthropoda; class Insecta; order Diptera; family Sarcophagidae; genus Sarcophaga; species Sarcophaga peregrina. The sequence goes on along the minus strand of CM025790.1, from coordinate 39,449,696 downwards.
GGCAATGGCTATGACAATGGAGAGAGATGTCAATGGATTCAGTGACTAGCAATGGTGTTTTGTTTCGGCGTTGGTAAGTGATTTTGATTTGAAATTGTTATGAGAGGTGACATATGATGTGTACGTTTTCGTTTGTATATGGCATGAATTGAAATATGACACAAAGACAGAAATGCTGTACTTTTTTCTTTTTTGTTCTCTGTAAATTTTTGTTTTAGTTAGATTCGAAAGAACATTAGTTTTTCATATAAAAGGTTTTTCTTTTTTTTTAAATTTCGCTTGCTTTATGACATTTAACCGAAATTGGTGTCAATCAAAATTGTCAAACTGCCATAAAAAGGTTACCAAAACTGTCAATTTACACGGTGGCTGTTGTTTTCCTTAATACACTTAATGACGTTTTATATACGTAGGTAGACAGGACTAGGGACGTTTTAAAAAATGAAGCAGTGTTAAAGTATTGGAAAATTCAAAACACGTTATTTTCCAGTTTATTTTGTTCTATTTTTTCTGTAGCATAACATAAGGATTTGTATCTAAGGTTTTACAACTAAATTATATATTAAGAGTTGAGTGTAAAATAGAAAATATTTAAAATAAAAAAGAAATCATAAATCAATGCAAATTGACATAATTTAATAGAAATAAGAGAAAAAAAGTAAATGTTCGTAATATTTTGTTGCCTACTTTTAGGCTTCATAAGATTATAAAAAAATTTTAAAACTATAAATATTAGAGGAAACCATCTTATTTAGTATCATCTTAGGTTTTCAAATCCTTAATATTTGTTTTGTTGCCAGCGCCTTGATACACTATCGACCTGTACAATTAATGGTTTAAAAATCGTTGATTTGGCAAGCCTATGAGCTATGCAACATGTTTTATCCGAAACGTCATTTGTTTAGTGAAAGATTTACCATTTACAAATATCGATCCTTAACCAAACAGAGGAAATAGACTATAATAATGGCGATTTAAACGTGTGCACTTTTCAAGATCGTTACAGGCTTGTAGATAAAATTATAAAGAAAATTTTGATGTGAAACACATACGATCAGACCTGTGCCTTATTACAATATACCCAATACCAGTAATATCGATTCTCTTAGAAGAAATTTGACGGTTTTACAACGAATTTGTTGATTTTACAACGCGACCTGTATCTTTTTAAAACTCCAGCCATGTCAACAATTAAAATCGCCTAGAGCGTGGTGCTGCAACAATAAGCATTCAATGTGGATCATTCAGAGCAGATAACGTGCCTTGCAATTGTATTTCAATCGGTGGTTTTTGCAGAAAATTGGAGAATTTTGGAGCAGTTTAGGCTGGTTAGGTTATTTTAAATTGGTTTATGGTACAAAGTTTACTCAGATCCCATAGGCTTTGTTATAATACCCAATGTTCCTATTGTACCAGAAAATATAAGTTCTGGATAGCATTCCTAATGATTTCATGAAGATTTATAGTTTAAAGTCGTCTCCGAACGACAGATTTTTGAGAAACTTTTCATGGCAATTTTATTTTTAAAACTCAGAGTTTTTGCCAGAAATCTGCTGAGCGGAAATCGCCGAAGAAATACTTTTTGTATTTTGTTTTGATGTCTGGCCTGGGGCTCGAACCCTGGCTATAACTCTAATAAGCCAATACACTACCTACTGAATGTAAAAGAGATTGCTCAGTTCAATTTCTGAAACTGTAGAGAGCGTCAGGCTACCCACTGTCTTTCAAAACAATTAATGACTACCTTTGCATTGAAAAACTCAACAGTAAGCCTTCTATGATTTTGGAAACACACTACAAAGGTGACAGCAAGTCTCAAGATGTAGGCAGCAGAGCTAAACCTGATGTTGTGATGAAAAGGCTGCTATCTCATCCAACAATTAAATTATTTAATCGGTCTCTATACGTGTATGAGATTCCTGAGAAGTCATGGAAGTGGCATAAATCCGGAGTCTAACAACGATACGAAAGATATCACCATCGCAGTCAATTGTAAGGAAGGTTAAAATTAGCCTTCATTCTAAGCCGACTCCAGTTGGCGACTGTCTTCGAACATGGAGACATTTATATTCGTTCTAAAATTTTTGTTGGTTAAAATTCAAGTTTGCCGATTAGAAAAGTAAAACAATCGTATGCTGTGTGCTGCTGGAGCAGATAAAACCAGATATTGTATTATGGCTTGAAATACCATTTTATTGATAAAGCCACCTGTTCCATCACTTCCAACGATAAGAGACAAGAGCCAAAGGAGATTTGAAGGTTAAATAGTGTAACGAAAATGAAGAATCTAGATGCTGGTATTTTGCTTTTACGTCGCTCAACAAGAAAATTGTAAAGAAAAATACAATAACAAACATCAGCATAAAAAAATGGTAAACATGTAAACCAAAATACAACAACAAACACCATAAGAATAAATGTAAACATAATATATAAACAACAATAATGAGAAATGACGATGTTTATATTTATAGAGACCTTGAGAAGCTAAAGCCACAAACATTCGCCTTCGGGAACATTCATCACACTGTTTACTTTGTCATATAAAAGGCGACACAAAACGGACGACGGAATTAGTAAAGTTCAGTCAGTCTTGTGTGAAGATGCGATGCATTTAAAGAGAGTAATAATAGTTTAAAGATTGCCGTTACAAAGATCTATTGAATAATTGTTAGTGTTTACGCAAAAAAATATAAAGAAGCATAACAAATAAGCAATTGTTGTTGTTTTCATCAAGTTGTGAACAGTGGCACCCAAAATTGTGCGAATAATAAATAATATTAATTAAAACCAAACACAAATTTAATTTTATTTTATTTGCAATTTACAAGGTTATGAAACATTTCTAAAAAGTAAAAATGTAACATTTGTTTGGCAGTTAAGTGGCGGAATCGAATGGTAATATCGGTATCATGATGGGGCCTTATAAGAGCCTAGAAGGCAATAAGTGGCAGAATCGAATGGTAATATCGGTATCATGATGGGGCCTTATAAGAGCCTAGAAGACAATAAGTGGCAGAATCGAATGGTAATATCGGTATCATGATGGGGCCTTATAAGAACCTAGAAGGCAATAGTCTAATCTAACCAAATTTTTGACGTATTTGAATTGAACTTTAAATAAAATATGCTACAATGCTTTAAGGACAGAAAAGAATTTTTCTTTAATCGAATAATTTATTTCAGTTACCCTCAACCACCCCCAACCATTGTATTAAAGTTTTGCTGTCTTATCGCAATCTCTAGAAAAAATTGAAAGAAAACGAATTTTTTATGACATTGAACTGCGTCATCTAAAAGAAAAAAGGATTTTCCAACATAAAATGGACTATTTAACCTATTAGACATGCATTTTATGACATCCAACACAGAATGACAGAAAAAAATAACAACAACGAAAACAGCAAGAACAGCAATAAAGAACAGCAAGAACAATAGTACGAACATCTAAAAAGTGCCTCCACATTTATTAACACTTCATTCTTCTTTTCGTTTTGCTAGAAAGAAGTAGTAGTTTTGCATAATAAAGAAACGAAAAGTTTTGCATCACTTTATAGGCGAGTATGAGTACTTTTATGAGCACCGAACACATCTGTTTACGCTTGAATGTACAGAGGAGAGGCTATCAAAAGTTACTTAAAGTTTAGAAAATATTTTTTATGACAAAAAAAGCAACAAAAAGCGAAGAAAAAAATAACGAAAGAAAAATAAACGAAAATGTGCAAGACAAAGAAATATCCTTCTAGTGCCTTAAAAACGAAAGCAAAAAAAAAACTTGTCATCCTTTTGTAACACGTCGACCACCACCCCGAAGATTGTCTTTGTCTTGGGCTTTGTAACCGAAATTGAACTTTAATGTGGGGGAGAGAGAGCTTGTGAAAAAAACATTCCCAACATTGCGTTTCTCTCGTCCACTTAAGTGGTGGTAGAGTGCAGAGTGTACAGGGTACGGATTTGTTCAATTTTTGTGTTTTCTTATGCTCCTGGGGAAATCCAGTTGCATTTTGCTGACTAAAGAAATTGAATGCTAGAAAAGCCATCAAAAGCTTGGTGGAGTTTTTTGAGATAAAGAACATATTATTTGAGGCATATGTTGAGCCCAAAACTGTGAAAGAAGTAAAGTAAAACAAACTTCTGGGTGAAGGCAAATCTACATATAACACATCGAAAGCTAAAGGGTCAAAATGCTTTAAAAAAACAACTACTGAATATTTTCTCAAATTTCTTTTTTTATTTGATAGTACAATCCTTCCGGTTAATAATGGAAAATAATTCCATTCAAATGGCTACCTCGGCTCACCATGCAGTAGCCTACACGATCGGTCCAATTTGTAAGCACATTATCGATTGTGTGCAGCTGTATTTCCGCAATGCTTTCGCGAATATTGTCCTTTAAAGCGTCAATTGGATGTCGGCATAACACTTATCTTTGACAGCAGGCCACAAATAATAGTCCAACCGTGTCAAATCGCAGCTCCGAGGTGGCCGAAAGACATCAGCTTTGCGGCTCATAATACGATCTTCAAAAACAGGACGCAAAATATCGAGTGTAGGTTCGGCTGTGTGGCACGTAGCGCCGTCCTGTTAAAACCAAATGTTGCCAATATCCTCCTCTTCAATTTTTGTGAAGAAAACTTCGTTCAACATGGTCCGATAATGATCGCCATTGACTGTAACGGCCACTCCTTGTTCATTTTCGAAGAATAATGCCTCTGGACCATGAACCGCACCATACAGTGCCTGTTTTGGATGTTTCGGCTTTGCAATGTATGCGTAAGGGTTTTCTGTGCCCCAAATGTAGCAATTTTGCTTGTTTACATACCAGCCAAGCTCAAAATGAGCTTCATCAGAAAAGGTGATTTATTTTGACAAAATCGGCATCTTCTGTAAGTCGGTTGCAAACAATATTTCCCAGCGTTGTTTAAGCGTATACAAAATCATATTCGTTCAGCGGAAGGATAAAACTAATTATCTGTCCAATCAGACATGAGGTAAGTGTTATCATTCACTAAAGCACATAAGCACTAGTTGAAAAAAAAAACGTTAGATGGCGGACCCGATATAACTGTTATTCAAAATTCTGGTCTGCTAGTTACCTGTTACAGTGCATAATAATTATCATAATAAATATCTTTTTCTTATATTAATTGGGACTAGGAAAAATTAAGATACAACTCTAGTACATACTTCTCGACCCACAAGGGAAATCCTGAGAGATTTACTCTCAAATAGAGTGTTACTCCCGACTACCGTGTAGTCGCCGAAGTTTAGTACTTAATCTGTCGGCTTTTTAGACGTAAGACCGTGGTTTAAACTCCAGGTGAGATATCAGAACGAAATTATGAAAAAGAGGGAATGCCTATCAGCAGACTGCTGACTAAAACTTTGAGAGTAAATGAAATTGCCGAGAAGACTCTTTCAAAAATCTGTCGTTCGGAGCCGACTTTAAACTGTAGGCTGCGCCATTCATGTATAAAAATTAACGCACACAATACAAGTTGTGCGAGTAGTTAGGTCCTAATCCTGAGTGATGGATTGTAATGACCAATTACTATTATGTTAAATATGTATGTTCAGCCATCCGAAGTATGCGCCCTAGTGAAAGTAGAAAGCAACTGAAGAAAGAGTGGATAATGAGCGGGCTATCCTTCTGGGATGTATTTAATTCACTCGCGTTCTGATGATTCATTCAATTCATCTGATATTGGACAGATTGGGCTTGAGGCGATCCCTATTCTGAATAAGTGTTCTTTGAAGCTGCAGTTATCAGTCAAAAGACCTGACAATATCTTTAGATTCCTGTTTCGTCTAATGGATGATTAAAATCTCTCCTGAGTCTAATTTTAGATTAGTTAAAGCACTGTTTGCGTTTCTCTTCATGTTCTCATTTGCCAATTAACCATTCCTTGTTTAACTGTTATTACCATCAATATCCACTTGACCTGGAATCTGGTAGAGAATGGAACTATTTTCCTGGCTTAGCTAATTAAGTCTGGTTAGGAATTTATGCACTATCATGGAGTTAATCTCTTACGATCTGGGTTTTTAGATACTGGCTGAACTATCAGACTGTATTGTTATAACTCTCAGTTTGTACTTCCTATCCAATAAAATTAAGCATCATTTTTGATAGCATAGACTTTGGCTTGAAGGAAATGCGCCATATTCCTCGTGGCTTCCAAACATTCCGCATTTGCATTAAACACACATACATACATAATTGGTCATTACAACTCTTCCGTATGGATTAAATACAGAATAGGGGCGCTCCGTTTAAAATAGGGAAATTCAAATTGCGTCACTCTATTTTATTACTTGGCTAATTTGCAAAGTATTTTCCAACATCCATTGAGTTTCCACGTTTTGTCTGGTCAGCTAAGAAAGGAGCTGAGCTGCCAGCCACTTGAGTTGATTCTCGGAAAGCTTGTCTAAGTCCGCAGAAGCTTATTAGAATTCCAAGTTAACGAATCAGGGATAAAAGTATTCACCCTCTAATCTAAATTGTGCTAAAAAAAGTTTACCAAACCCGTACCCTGTTATGGTATCGTGTGTGGCTTAGAGTGTGGCATTTTGATGTTGCATTAAGTGACTTACGAAACAAGAAACATCAAAAGACGTTTTCCTTATTGTTTTAAACTCTATAAAAAACAATATACAGTAACACGAGACAACGACAGAGAGAGACAGAGGGTAAGAGAGAGGGAAATAAAAGGAAAACTTTTTGTTTAAGTTTTTTCACTCATCATACAGCTTCAGCTACTTCAGCTGCTTCGTAAGAAACTTAATTTATTTGAAAAATTTTTTTGCAAACAAAATAGAAAAGAGAAAAAAAAAACGGAGGAAAATTGGATTTTTAAAAGAAGAAAGAACGAGGAACGTTATGGAGTGGAGAAATTTTTTTTCTGGGAAAATACTTTTCCTAAACAACAATATGTTACCGGGTTTTACAACACAATAAATAACAATAAATGTAAATATTTTCATATTTATTTTCTCTATTCTTGTTGTTGTCATTGTTGTGTAGTTGTAATTGTATTCCTTTTAAGGGAAAGGAAAAGAATAAGAAACAAAAAGAAACAAGAAAACAATATAAAGTTGAAAATATAAAAATAATATCAAATATCGTATAAAATATTCTCCCATCGATGTAAAAACTTTTCCTAAAAAAGCAGAGAAAGAGAAAGACAAAGAATGAGAGCGAGGGAAAAAGAGAAAAAATCAAAAAGAACCTGAAATTCAAAGAAAAACTTTGTACCAGCAATTTATGAAATGTCATTGGCTGTAGGGGTTACAACACCTCCACCTTCTCCTCCTTTCTCTGTTACTGCTTTTCGAGTGTGTAGTCAAATTCAAAGTTTCCCAGTATGCGAATGCATGGAAACAATCGATTCACCAAGACAAAGTTTCCCAAACAACAATAATCGTATCGTATATTCAAATTTTCAAGTAGTTATACTGGTTTGAGTAATTTAAGTGAAATTTAAACACTATTAAGCTTAATGGCTGTGGATGGGAAACATTAGGCAAATTAGTAAAACTTTATGAAAATTTATGAAAAATAAAAGGCATTTCGATTGTTTGATGTTTAGGTTTAGGAACATGTCATGTTCTGTTTACAACGCATTTCCCAGCAAACGTATTAATGTTACGCTTTTACTTTTTAAAAAGGTTTAAAATATAAGTTCGTTTAGTTTTAATTAATTTCTTTTTCGTTTGCCTAATTGTATGTGCCACTATTCACAACTTGATGTAAACAAGAACAATTGCTTTGTTTGTTATTGCTCTTTGCATTCTTTCGGGTAACCAATAGCACTTGTTCGACAGAATTTTTTAACGGAGATCTTCAAAGCACGATTACTTTCTTAAATGCTCCGCAGCATCTTCACACAAAGTTGACTGAACTTTTACTAACTTTGTAGTCTGCTTTGCTTTACCTTTTATATCGCAGGGTAAACAGTCTGATGAATCATCTTGAAGACAAATGACTTCGCCTTCTCGAAATCTCTATAAATGTAAACATGTTATTTATATTTATTTTTGTTTGTTGTTGTATTTCTGTTTACATTTATTTTGACAGTTTTTGTTTTATAATTTTTTTATACTTTTTTTCATATAAACAAGTCCACTGTTTTTGTTTTGGAGCTTTTGTTTGGAATTATAATGTTAAACGATGTACAAGTAATTTTCATTTTCATTTTTGGAACATAATATTCATTTAAAGAACCTTTAATGATAATGAAAATTTACTTTAAATATCGTGATTTAAACTATAATCACCAAAATCGAACTATGGTGCTTCAGCGCAATGTAAGTGCTGCCTGCCGAAAATATCGGTTCTGTAAAAACTGTGGTTAATCCGAATTTGACAATTTCACTGTGTGCTCAGCTATGATGTCCAACTTATGGCCAATTATGGCGTATTTGCCATTTGCATCTTTATTTACATATGTAAAGTTCAGCTAGTGCCAAAAATTAAAATCGAACGACCATTCTCAACGCTCTGTAGTTTAGACGTGTCATTACCTACAAGCTTTATTAGGTCATTGCAGAAAACTCTGCCTTGCTTTATAGCCATTATGTTTGGATGTACTCTCTACTACATCTTTTGACTTTTTATGGAAGCTAAGGACTTAGTAGGAGGAAGTAGGGCTTAATGTATTTTACTCTTGATCCTCTCTTATTCTTGACACTCTTAAATGCTGTAATTCCCGTTGAATGTATGATTTTTGGAGCATATTAGCGTGATAAGAGATATAACTTTAGAAATTCAAACAATTACGTCCAGTCAACCGATCTGTAAGTTACCAGCAACGCGCTCTCAAATAAGCTGTGGGGAAAGGGTGTTGATATAAGAGTCTCTCTGACTGCAGGTTTCGAGGCAGAAATCATGAACGTATTGTAAGAGGCGCAGTTAGCTAAACTCCCAGATAATTTCCCAATTTACTTGAAAAGCCAAACTGTCTGTCCTCATCCAAACTTTGGAACAATCAAAGGTAACCATTACATATATATGTCCTAGGGTATTGAGATATCATTGGTAATTGCATTGCTGATGTATTGGCTAGAGTTGGTATAATGCTCACAATTTTCGACTTACGTACCTAGCGTAGGTGTTCGAATTGTTTCCGATCAATCAGAAATGATCAGTCATTATACGGTGAGGTCCAAATTCGTTGGCAGTAAGAGCGGGCGTACAATATTGCTAGATCCTGTTGAATTAATGTGCACTGGCCGTTACTTTTGGATAACATGGGGAAAAAACCCGGCTTTAGATCTGACGAGAAAACAGATTCTTTCACTACTTGACATGAACTCTTTTTAAATAACCTTCAGTTAGGATTATGAACGAACTTCTCACACCAATAATGTTGTGCGCATTAATTTTACCCTTAGGCAGCAGGACGTACAATTTAAAGTCGTCTCTGACGAGCGGTATATTTATGAAAAATTTTTTCATGGCAATTTTTATTTACTCTCATAGTTTTTGGCAGAAGAATGCTGAGACAGGGAAAGTTATTAAAAAAAATATTGGACTGGGGTTTGAATTACGACTGCACGTCTAGTAAACCACAAACCACTATCTACTAGACTACGCCAGGGTAATAGTGGGATTTATTTTGAAATCGTAAATAGTTACCCTCTGAAGTCGCCGTGGTCTAGTGGGTAGTGTTGGCTTATTAGACGGGTTCAATCCCACGTCAGGCATCAAAACGAAAAATATTTCTTCGGCGACTTCCTCTCAGCAGATTTCTGGCAAAGACTCTGAGAGTAAAAATTGCCATGAAAAGCTTCTCAAAAATCTGTCGTTCGGAGTCGACTTTAAACTGTAGGTCCCGCTACTCATGCATAAAATTAACGCACACAACATAAATGGTGTGAGAAGCTAGATCGTAATCCTGACTGAAGGGTTGTAATGGCCAATTATGTATGTAAATAGTTACTCTCAGGGATATTTATTATTCCGAGATTGTATATATTCATAATTTGTTATTACAACCTTTCAGCTAGGTTACAACCTAGCTTGTCTCACCACTTATGATGTGTGTGTTAATATTTTATACATGAATGGTGGGAACTACAGTTTACAGGAGACTCCAAACTACGGATTTTTGAGAAACATGGCAAGTTTATTTTTTTTATTTTATTCTTTAGTTTTTGCTACAAACCTATTAAGAGAAAATCGGCGATGAAATATTTCTTCGTATTTCACTCTGGGAATCGAACTATGGCCTCACGTCTAATAAGCCAACGCTCTACTTACTAGACTACTGCGACTAATCCTTTAAGAAGACTCCGCCATTTAAGTTAATTTTACATTTGGATGTCTTTGTATGAAAAAATATCCAAATTATTATCCTTTAGAGTCCAAACATTTTAATGCCGAATGCTGGAACCCAAACAATCTGGCAACACTGACACATGAGTGTTATTTCACTTCACCAGCAAGAAGACTTTTAACCATTTCTTTTTGCCCAAAAGTATACTTCAAATTAATTTGTAGTTTTTTTAAATTACCACCATTATCATACGTTTAATGTGACCTCTTTTTCCATTCATTTTTACTTCTCTTGTCCTTTGTATTTATCTGTGATAATGTCTCTTGTCGCTCTTACTTTAGTTTCTTATACAAGTTTTCACTTTTTTTACTCTACAAGTATAATCTTGTACAAATATCTGGCAATTTTAAATATTAAATATTGTATGTACGAGTGTAGTTGCCGAATGGGAACATGAAATAAATTTTTAATTTACTCTGCTTAATTTCAATGACACATACACATAGAAAATGTTCAAGGGTTTATGTGCCATCAACTACTACTGTACGGTATGGATGAAATAAAATACAAAAAAAAAAAAATAAAAACAACAATTTTCCAACTAAAAGTTTGGCATTTTTGCCCCTCTCCTCTTCCTTTATGGTACTCTCCTTAACTGCATTTGTCAAAGTGTCCTTTGTTTCCTTTAGTTTTTGCAATTGCATGTAGAAGAAGCAGAACAGAAGCAGTGGAAATGGAAAGAAAAACTTCTTTTGAAAGTAAACTTTTCGGTTTTAAGGTTAATGTGCAGGCAACAGCAACACCAAAAAGGAGAGACCGAGAGAGAGAGAGAGAGAGAGAGAAAAAATAAGAATGAAAATGTAAGCAAGGAAAGGGAAAGAAATCCTTCAATTTATTTTTCTGCAGTTGTCTTCTCCTTCTCCTTCAACGTCTTCGTCTTCATCTTCATCTTCATCTTGTGGTATCTTTCTAGTATGAAAAACAGTTGAACGAGATATTTTGCGTTGCGTTTAACAGCAAATCATGTCTTCAGAAGATAAATAAGCGCAATAATTTTCAATATTTATTTAAACTTAAGCAGCAACAGCATCAGCATCAGCAGCAACAGCAATAGCAGCTGCAAAAGCAACAGCAACAATTGAGGATAACTTCCATTACCACTATTACACATGCATTGTTAAGCTGTTCACCACTCTCTCTCTCTCTTTCCCTCATTCTCCCTCTTTCTCTCTCTTCTGTTTAAGATGTAGTAAATCGAAATCCCTTGGCACTGCATAAAAATAATGATTTAGATGATCGCCATTAAAGGCACTACCCCGACTGTAAGCCGGACCTAGCATCAGTGTGTTCAGTAGTCCCAACTGCAATATGAAGGTGATGCATGAATCTTCTTAGCAGAGGACATCATTACGATCTTTAAATTTGTCAATCGTTGAATATTATTACCTGCGCATATAGCAATGAGGAGTTGAACTACGTACTATATTTCGTAGAAATCCGAAATTCACATACGTAAGATAGAACTTAGAAGAGAGGACGTAAGAATACCGTTACATACATAAAAGGTCATTACACCCCTACAATCTGGATTATTGACCTAATTCTCACACCACTTATGTTGTGTGTGTGTTAATTTTACACAGAAATGGCAGGACCTACAGTTTAAAGTCGTCTCCGGACGCCAAAGTTTTGAGAAACTTTTCATGGCAGCTTTTTTTTACTCTCATAGTTTTGCCAGAAATCTGCTGAGGGGAAATCACCGCAGAAAACTGTTTGTACACTGGTTTTGCGTCTAATAAGCCAACACAGTCCCAACTAGACTACGGCGACTACATAACTGATCATTTCAACCCTACAGTCTAGTTTGCAGATTAGTTTCGCACACCACTAATATTGTGTGTTTTGACTTTATTTATAATTGGTGGGACCTACAGTCGACCGCGAACGACAGATTTTTAGAGAAGCTTTTCATGGCAATTTTTCTTTTATTTTCAGACTTTTTGCCAGAAATTTGCTGAGAGGAAATCGCCGAAGAAATACTCTGGCCTGGGGCTTGAACCCTGGCTATACGTCTAATAAGCCAACACACTACCTACTAGACTACGGCGACTCCAATAATACCGTTACCGTACCTTAAACTCGTCTTCAAATAAAATCCCAATAGGTGAAAGAAGTGTGGAATAAAGAAAACAGCTGTGAGAGGAGATTAGAGGGACCAAACGCCTCAGTATTAATGTCATAAGAAACTGGGAGAGTAAATTTTGTCACACGAAAATTGTCATCTTAAAATTTGTTTACCAGAGCAACAAGTAGAACGGATAAGCTTAAAGGTCTCCAGCCATTTACTACAGTCTCATACATACATAATTGGTCATTACAATTCTTTAGTCAGGATTCGACCTAGTTTCTCACACCACTTATATTGTGTGCGATAATTGTATACGTGAGTGGAAGGACCTACAGTTTAAAGACAACTTCGAACGACTGATTTTTGATAAAATTTTGAGGCCAATTTTTATTTAACTTCAGAGTTTTTGCCAGAAATTTGCTGATAGGCAGTTGCCGAAGAAAAATTTTTTCAATATTTCGTTTTGAGCTGGGATTCGAACCCGGCATTTACAGTAGCGAGCACAAAAAATGCAACACTGTGCCATATGATCTTTAATAAGATCTGTTTCAAAATAACGGTAACTAATTTATCTATTTTCTTTTGCTGTTAATTCTTTCAATTATAAGTTTTCAAAGTAACCACAGTTTATTCCAAATTCTGCTTTAAAAAGTTAAATATTTTTGAATTAGTGAAAAAAGTGCAAATTTTTAGCGAGCAAAAAAAATGCAACATAATAAAAAATAGTTAAAGTAAGTTATTTATTTAATTATAATTGAAAATTTCTTAAATAAGTTATACAACATGTGTTTTTTAATAGAAGCAGCTCTCAGCTGTCAGCAAAACTGCAATCATTAAAGCCTTAGAAGAAGGAAAATCCATGCGTGAAGTTGGACACCTCTTTGGTGTAAATCAACCAACCGTATGTCGGATTAAATCTCAATTTTCCTTGAGAAATAGTGTGGAAAGGAAACCAGGTAGTGGTAATCCTCGAAAAACTACCTCTCGCCAAGACCGCCAGATGATTGCACTGGTTAAAAAAGATCCACGAAAGACCGCAGTGGACGTTTCTAATTTCGCAAATGAGCAAATGGGAGTTTCTATAGGCGTTCAGACTGTTCGCCGTAGGTTGAAAGAGGCTATTTTGCATGCGAGACGACCCGCAAAGAAACCTCTCATCAGTGCAATCAATAAAAAGAAGCGCCTGGAATTTGCAAAACGTTACAAGGATTGGTCAAATGAACAATGGGCTAAAGTCTTGTGGAGCGATGAAAGCAAATTTAATTTGTTTGGCTCCGATAGGATAAATTTTGTTCGAAGACCGCCTGGACAGAGATATTCTTCAAGATATCAACTTCCAACCGTAAAACATGGCGGTGGATCAATCATGGTGTGGGGTAAGGAACGATATGTTTAAAAAAAATTATTGATTTTACGTCACGTATTTACAGGTGCGTTTTCCCGTGATGGGGTAGGTCCCTTAACTCAAATCGAAGGAAAAATGGACGCCAAGAAGTACTGTGAAATCCTTGGAGAACACATGCTTCCCCATCTGCGGGAAAAAATGCCTCCTGGTAGCATATTCCAACAGGATAACGATCCAAAGCACTCAAGTCGCTTAGCTCGAAACTTTTTAACCGACAATGATGTCAATGTTTTGGATTGGCCATCACAGTCTCCCGATCTAAACCCCATAGAAAATCTATGGGAGCTATTAGATCGCGAAGTTAAGAGGAAACATCCGTCAAATAAGAGGCAATTAGAAGAAATTTTGAAAAGTGAATGGGAGAAAATATCCATTAACACATTAATAGCTTTAGTCGACTCTATGCCTTCTAGGTTGCAAGAAGTCATAAAAAATAAGGGCTACGCCACTAAATATTAATTTTAAGTTTTTTTTTTTGTAAGAATTACTATTTAATTTAAATAAACACATTAAAATTTATGCTGTTGCATTTTTATTGCTCCCATGAAATTCGCACTATTTTTAATAAATGACCAAATAATAAATTATTAATTAAAAATATTTACATAATGTTATTGATAATAGGTATCTATAACTGTAGGGATTAATAACCCAAAAAAATATTTTGAACTGGTCACCATTTTTTTAAAATTATCGCACTTAAAGATAATTTTACCCAACGTTGCATTTTTTGTGCTCGCTACTGTACGTGTAATAAGCCAACATACTACCTATTAGACTATGGCGACTTTAACACTGACGTTTTCGATATTGTCGATTAGTTTAAAGAATTGAAAAAAAAATTTTCTAAGTGGCGTTCAGATATTTAGATAAGCAATCCATGATTAACAAGTCATTCAAACAATTTGCTGGCAGAATATAGTGGATGTCAGAGAAAGCCAAACTGTCTTGGGTATGAAAATCTTCCTAATTCCTCCTGAAATTTGGAAAATGGCGAAAGCAAATGGAATCGTCAAATAGTGGACTCCAAAACTCAATCCAGAAGACTAGGATTTGGCTAACAGATTCATTATATCAGTTCCAGGTCCACTGCGTAATGCAGAAAGTATTCTTATGGCCATAACAGCCCATGTATAAAAAGTCCTTACTTTTCATATCGCAGCCATTTTTAAAGTTTCTTTTGCAAGGAGTGTACCAGAGTTTTTCTTCATATATTGATATGGTTTTAATAGGCAATTGAGTAGCAGAGACCTCTCTCTGCTACTGCACACTCTATTAGACGCTCATCCTACCTGGAGCATAGACATGGACCCTATTAAGCACTGATGCAGTAGCCTTGGAGATCTTTGATCAAGCGTGAGTTGGCGATGATTACGGCATCCGATCCAACGGCGAGATGTATGAGCTCCTTAATGACATAGACGTTGTGCAACGTATATCGGTCGGCCCTGTCATTCGAATGAGGCGAGATCTGCAAAAGTAGGCGAACAGGTTGACCTTGTATGCGTTTGAAGGGCCAAATTGAGGAAGCCCTGCAAGAAGCAGAGGCGCCTGGAAGGATGTCCAATTAAGTAACTAAGGAAGTGTTGTGAGGATACGGTAAATATCGATATCCTGTGCTAAAGCTTTTTATCGTATAAAATAATGGATTTCGTTTTACTACACCACCTAATTGATTACATACTATCGTTTTGTTTTCTTTCGTTCCAGTTTTAATTTCTTTCTTTCGTTTATTTATATTTGTTGTTGTTGTTCTATTTTGTTTTTTTTTTGTTTTGCTTCCAGTATTTAATCTTTTCTTGATAGTCTTTAGCAGCAACAGCAACTCCATGCAATACTCTCTGCATGTCTTTGGGTCTGTTTTTAATGATTGGATTGTGTTGTTCTCTTGGCTTTGCATGGCATGGCTTGGCTTGGCTTGGCTTGACTTGATATCTGTTGTCTGGGTCAAGGTTGTGTTATTTGCTGTTGCTGTTGCCATTGCTATTGGTCGGATGAGAGATACTTATGACGATGCCTGATGACGACTGCGAGCACTATTTGTATTGCTTTTTTGTTATTCTCTACTATTTTTTTTTCTCAGTCCCTGCTGTTATGCTCTTTGACTGGCTTTCTGACAGACGTTCGTTCGGTATGAGTGACTGGTCTGTTGGGCTGATGGCTGTCAGGGAAAGTATTTTCTGTTGAGTTTTTTTTTTTTATTTATTTTTCATTCAGTCGTCCACTTTTCATAATCTTTTTTTTGTTGTTGTTGCTTTCCTTCTGTCATTGCATATTTCCTTGTTAAATATTGTATGCGTGTGTACTTCTATAGGCAATTGGATTTGTAAGGTAAATGACTATGTTGTGTGGGTAAATATTTCATGAAGTACTCGTTTTTAAATACTTTTCTTTAAATTTTTTTGTGTAAATATTTAACAAATTGAAGGCCATTAAATGATAACGAAATTGAAAACTGGGTGATAGGAATCTAGACAAAACTTAAAATCTTTTTACTACACTCACTAATTGGGTAGACGGTTAGGAGCAGAGCACGTAAACTCTGTTGCACAACTCTAGGGATCACAAGCCTTAAAATAGGCTACGTTTTCGTATTCGCAATCTACTAGTATACTTGAGAGGTGTATGCCTGTAAACAATATTGGATTAGATTTTTTGCACATCATAAAGAATCCTATTTCCGTGACTCTATTCGGAGAATGCAATCAAGGGAATACGATCTGACTTATCATCTGCGATCGTCGATTCCGTTAATGACAGGTGGGCGGCCTCGGACATGGGTAGAACGGATCGTAAAATCTGCTCAAGACTGGATAAGGGTCGCACAATTAGTCTACATAAACTCCAAAGAGGCGTGCTCAGTGTAGTTCTCGGTGTAATTACGGGGCATTTCATTATGGGTACGCATGTGGGGTGCCTTGTTCTTAGACAGCTTGCTAACGACTTCTGCAGAAGCTGGAGGGATGAGTAAGAAGAGGGCTCTATCTCTCACCTGCTGGGTACAGGCCCGGCTCTTTGCCATAAGATAGAAGGAAGTACTTGGGCACTTACTAGATGGATGATCTAGAGGAACTGTCAATGATTGACATTGGCAGACTGTGTAATGCTTGTGACTGTGTTGCTTGTTTCGCATTCTTTTTGTTAATATTCCATGAGTAGGGCATCAGTTATTGCTGGTGTTACTGTTACTGTTGCCGTTGCATATTGCTTTTGTGGCAAAAGTAGTTGGTTGTTAAAAGGCTCATTTGTTCTTCAATATATTTCTCGTGCATACATTGTTGCAATGAAAGTGTTGTTGTGTTTTCCTCTTTTACATTTCAAATGTAATGAACCCTATTGATTGGTTTTATGGATAATAATGAGAAAAACTACATCATTTCCGATTTTATTCATACGAGCAAAGTTATTAAAATTTGAAATTATTTTCTCTTCTATTTTTTTTTTTTATTTGTATTAAAATTATTTTAAAAAATTTAAAAAATTTGTTTAAATTATTTAGCTTTAGAAATATTTAATTTAATTAATTAATAAAAAAAAGATTCTTTTTAATTTAAAATTTAATTATTATTTTTTCGTTAAAGTTCTTAAGAAAAAGAAATTATTATTATTTTTTTTGTTAATATTTAAAATATATTTTTCATTCACTTGTAATATGTATTTTGTAATTAAGTTTTCTTTATAAAATAGGAAATGTTTTTAAATGTTTAAAAAAATATTTTTATTTTTGAAAATTAAACTATAAACTAAAAGTGAATAACATTTTGGGGATTAGGGATTTAAAAGGATTTTTAAAATTTATTGATTTTTTTTAAATGTTTCAATAAAATGATTTCGTTTACTGACATGACACTTGATGACAATTTCGAAGAATTTGTCATTTGAATAGGTTTGGTACCATTGCCACCTTTCTGTTTCACTTTCAACTATCCGGCCAGTTTCAATTTAAGATTGAATTCTATTTCTATATCTCATGGGGTTTCTACTACACATTAGATTATATTTAAAATGATGGTTTTTTTTATGTCATAAATAAATACAAAAAATTTGTTCTAGAAAGGATATTCGAAAATTTAAAAAAAAAAATTCTAAATTCGATTAAAATTTATGAATCTTTTGTAAATATGTTAATAAGAATACTTTTGTGAACTCTAAGACTTTCTTTCGTTTTTTTTTTTTTAATTTTAAATTAAAAATTTCGAATCAAAATTTTGTAATTAAAGCTTCTTCTAAGCAATGCCTAACCAAAGCACTGGCAACACCAATAATTCGACGGCGATATATAAAAGTTGGTGCCACAATATTTCTTCTCTGAAAAGTATTCATGGTGGCACTTATTTATACGTTTACTGAACAAATGTTTGAATTTAAATTTGAATGACATGAGCGTCTTCAGTAATACATGACTTTAAACGTCTGAAATTTGTTGAATATAAACTCAAATTGTGACAGGACAGCCAAACCGTATGCGTAAATCTACAGATACAATTGAAAACTTTGTTAATTCAACAGTAAAATACAGAGAGAGTTCTTATAGTTGCAGTTTAACGAAAAGCCTTTAAAATTCATCATTAAACTTACAACACAAGCTTTTCGCATCTAGCTCTTGACGCTTGAGCTGTAAAAGAAAATATATTTACGCCGAATTGCAAAGTACTAAGTGAGTATGATCGTAAGTGAAGGAGTGAAGTAGCAATTTGCTAATATTATCCGATATGTTATGTACACAGTTGCCAACGAATGTGATTGTTGTGAATTGCAATACTTTAATTAGGATTACACAATTTATCATCCAAGTTGTACGTTTAAATTTTATCCTTAAGCCTAAGTAGCGTCTTGCACAGGTTTTTATGAAACTTAGTGTTTCTGTCAGAAGACTGCTGATAGATTTTCGTGAAAGAAATATTTCGTTTTATTCGAGAGATGTAAGTTGTCATTGGAACAACTAAACCTCCTATTGGACTACAACGAATAAGTGAAACCTGTGCAATAGGGGCATGGTAAGTAGGTAGGTAGAAATAGCTGTCCCGCCGATGGAGTCATGAGCGGACACACTTAGGCATACAGGGCCCATTGTGATACCACAGATTCATCTTCTCCCTTAATCAAGGAACCACTCGGAGCTACTGATGAAGCGACACAAACTGCCAATATCCATGTATGACAGTTCATCTAGATACTCCATACAGTATACACCCATGTTCCACTTTTTCCTCTGACCAAGTGGCGGGCATGTGCACAGTAGGTGAAAGATAGTTTCATCCTCCTCCTCCTCATCTCCATAGCTTCTGCAGAAATCATTCGCGAGGTGTCCAAGATCAATACGCATGCGTTCCTTTAATACAATGCCTCGTAATAACCCCGATAACAGCGCTGATCCTGTTTATTTGGAGTTTAAGCAGAGTAGCCGATTTAGCCAGATTTTTTGCGCCGTTCTGCCTTTATCCGAAGCTGCCCACCTACTGTTGACAAGGTCCACGATTCCATCGTAAATTATAAGCTCACAGGTACTTAAAGGGATCTCCAATGTAGAGAATTCATCAGAAAATTCGAATGGTATAGTCAATGCAAGAAAGCCATAGAAAATGAAGCGAGAAATGAAAAATATATTCGGTTTCTTAATGGGAATTTTTACAATTTACAATGGAAGCCTATACGTAAGAGATACGTGAGAAAAACGCTGAACGAAAAAGATGTTAGATGTCACATACTCTCGAAGCATTGTTACCAGCTGTAATACATTATAAACTGTTTCAGTTTCACGGTCTAAGAAACTAACAGGCAGACTTCCGGCCTCATAAATATAGCAATCTAGGTATTATGAAGGAATATTCTGGAGTATACACAAAACAACGTCGGTAGCGTGTGCAAATGTCATTGGAATTGTAATACAATATTATGAAGTTCCAGCAAATATACGAAAGCCTTTAACACGAATTCATCATATCTGCTCGCTAATGTAGAAACTGAAGTACGTCAGGATACTATCATCCGATAGGATACCCTTGTTCATTTTACAACAACTGCTATTACTGAAAGTTGTTAAAGACTGCCAAATTGGATCCAATATGTGAAAAATACGTTATCGTCATCACCATCAACATATGTTCTATTTAAAACATTAAGTGGACATTAAAAACATTAAGAAAGTTCATTGAGCTCATTTTTGGCTCAATGGATACGTAAATAAGCAGAATTGTCGATTTTGGAGTGAAGATCAGTCAGAAGCATTGCAAAATCTACCAGCATCCAGAAAAAGCCTTTGTTAAAACTCATGTCTATATAGATAAGCTTGCTTCAATTGATGTATTGGAAGACAATATTGAAGTATTTATTCGTGAAATTAAGGGCCGAAATGTTGGAAAGACTATGCCAAAACTAAGCGAATGGACTAAGCGAATGGACCATTTGAGGCGCAGACGCGGTCAACATTTGCATGAAATACTCTTCAAATATTAAATTATATGGACCGTACTATCGTAATTTATGTGTTTTTTGTAAAATTTTCCTATAGAATGATCCGCTGGCCATTTACAGTTGCCTAGGAACAACATCAGCTAAATTTGTTGAGTTACTCTATTGAGTGTTGATTTGAGAATCTTTGTCTTAAGGTTTGTAGAAAACAATGATGAATGTAGTGAAAATAAATCTTCTGCAATTTTTTCGCCGAAAATAGGGATTATGCCCCTTATTGACATTATCCTATTGTGAAGTCTGGAATTCTTGAAAACCATGATGAAAAATTCGCTTATTTTCTGCTGGGTTTGAAATTAAACACTACACAACATCATCAAAGAGACCGGGAATGTACCAGAAATATTTTATGGAATAAACAGAAATTTCTCTGAAAATATTACTGCCTCCAAAAAGCTATTTACTCTACAGTTCCTAAGATAAAACAGAAAATTATTTCTTAACAAAAATACGTAGTGAAATAATTTGTTTCCATTTACTATGAAAAAGTCTCCAGGAAACATGAAATTGAAACGTAAATTTTACAGGAACATAAGCAAATTTTCAAACCCATTGATTTTATTATTAAATGGAACCAATATTATGTTTTATCCAAAATAAATAAGACAATAATTAAATAATAATAGTAAGTTGACATACGTTGTTTGCAGAAGTTTCTTTCAATTTTTTTTTTGTAAATAATTTATTTGGCAAAATCCCTTAAACGTTTGGGGTAACCAAACGTATTTCATTTCTAAGCACAATTCATAAGATATTTTTGGATTTTACGAAATAAATTATTTACTCTCTAACTGCAGTAGATGCCTTATTATCGTTGTACTTCTTCCGTGATGGAGAATTTTCCAATCGTCGATCCACTTTATGCGCACATTGTACCCATGAGTGTGTGTGCCTTTTGATGATCTTAAGGAAGAAGTTTACTGTGTGTTGCGTACTGATGTTTACACTACTACAAATCCTGGAGAAGACGCGTGAGATGCAAGTCATTCTTATAGTATTTTCAAAGCTTTCAACGTGTGATTTTTTTTTACATTACAATGGTACATACGAGTCCATACATACATTCATACATACTGTATAAGGGGAGTAGGAACAGGAGAGGGTAGTAAAGTAGAGCCGATGTTGTGAACGTAGCGTGGATTTATAAAAACCAAACGTTGAAAAAGAAAACGAATACGAAGTTGATTAAAGATTAAAAAAATTGGGGGAAAAAATTTCGGGCTCTTTTTTTTTTGGAATGAATTGGAGACGCAAGTTTTTGGGCCAAATTTTCTTAATATTTTTCGGAAACCATGTCACAACCATTGGTAACGTTGTCAGAATATTTTGTGCCAGAAATAAAAAAGTTTTTTTTGTTTTTTTAATTAAAGAAACCATAAAATAAACAACAACAAATCATTGCAACCTGTTTAGTAACCTTAAAAGTAAAAACCAAGATTATATAAGACCCAGAAGAATTATACCGGAAATGAACGTAAAACAAATCCAAAATCCAAAATGAAAATTGAAAATTTTGTAAATTTTTTTTGGCATTTTTTTTGCCTTTCCACATACAAAATATCAACTGAAGAAAATTTATTTTAAAAATCTTAAAAAAAACCATAAGTTTACATTCCAAAAATTAAGAATTTTTAATTTAACATATTAAAAAAAAAAGAGAATCAAACCAACACACCCTGTTAGAAAAAAAAAAATTATAATGAAACTATACTAACATTATTCAATACCCTGTTCGGTTTAAAACCAAAAAAAATTAAAAAATATTATCGAACTTAAAACCCAATTTTGTAGTTCAGTTCATAATACCAAAGACCTCTTCCCGTATAGCGAGGGTTAACTTTCATCTAAACATGTATACAGAAATTGTGTCTTTTTTTTATAAAATTTTTAACGTCAAAGATTTTCTTTCTGCTATACGAGAGGAGGCTTAAAACTTCTTAATTTTTTTCCCCATTAAATTAATAACAACTTAACTGTTAAATTATAATTCAGTGATAAAATTATGATTTTGTTAATTAAACTTATAAAAAAAATTGCATTTCTTTTTGACAGGTTGTGTCACAATATATGAAACTGTATACTATATAGAGTGTGGTCCCTAAAGCGATTATTATCGGACTTTTGAAATAAAAAATTATCGATAAGTTTGAAAATGATTTGTTATCTTTCAGTTCACTTTGATAAGGTAGTAGAAAATACTCTGCTGTTAAGCAAACTTGTTAAGCAACCTAATATAGTGTTACGAAAATTTTCCTCTTACATCGTTTAAATTGCAAACAAAAGCTAGAAAAACAAAAATAATGAACTTGTTTACATGATAAATAAGTAAACAAAAATAAAACAACAGCACTACAAGAACAAATGTAAACAAAATATATAAACAACAATAATGTAAACAACATGTTTACATTTATTGATATTTCGAGAAGGCGAAGTCATTCGCCTTTGAGAGCGTTCATCGGACTGTTTATCCTGCCATATAAAAGACAAGGCAAAGTAAGGCAATCGAGTCAGTTAAAATGCAGTCAGTCTTGTGCGAAGAGAATGGTTGGAAGATCTCCGTTACATAGATCAATAGAACAATTGTTAGTGTTTACGCAAAAGAGCGTAAATAGGAATAATAAAAACACGGTAGTTGCTGTTGTATACATCAAGTTGTGAAAGTGATTTTTGATTTCTGATAAAATAATTATCGGTTGGATTACATACTGAATAAATGGCAATTAATTTGACAGATGTAGCCGGGCCGCTTGCATATACTTTGCTTTGAATATACTTTGGTAATCAAAGCTACGACTTCGACCTATCCTAACCTAACTAAGCTTCAACAAGGTAGCTCTTATCAAATATTAAAGTTCGGAAGTCTGTATTGAATTACTAGAAAATTTCAGATTCTGTAATGAAAATTCATTGACGCGAGCCTCAGTAAATATTTGTAGAGCATATTTGAACCACTTCTGCTTTGTTATACTTATTTCAACTCTATACAGCGATAATCAAGTTATACTCGGTAAAGCTCTCAGCAGCACCTAAATCCCGGCAACTTTCATCTTCTCGTAATTCTTAATGCATGGAACGCTACTTAGCAAATAGAGGAGGATAGGTGGCATCTCAAAACTAACGCGTTAGTCTGAAATATGCAGACGATATACGCCTTTTATCGCGTAAGTATCGCTTTACATCAGCGAAACTATAATACCTTAAGACTATAATAACTGATCTTAAAATGAGGCGATTCGCTTCCAAAATATATGATGCCGTATTTTAATATAGAGTGGACGGGGAAAAATAATTTTGCTATCTTGATTGAATTCGGATTTTCGTAGTCTTTTAGTACCCCTGATTGGAATATACCACGCTATGCACAGAATCCTTTACAGAACTTCAGGCAGAGGTTACCGTATTTTTTACCATAAGTTACTGAATAGTTCGTACATTGCTTATCACAGTGGGGCAACGTTAAATGTTATCCCGTTCTTTTTAAACGAATAAATAATGACAAAAAAAAAAAATAAATAAAAATTTAATTAAAAAATAAAAATTATCTTAATATTCTATGAAATCGCTTTAAAGACCACTCAGTAATTGGGACTAATTTTGGGGATCTAATGGGGATTGTAAAGTTTTCTATAGGGAGTAAGTAAGTTAGTATAATACAATATTATATATATAAACGTATATATAGAAATATATCACAAAATATAGTGTGTATAGTATATATATATGTTTTCACTAAAGGTCCACTATGTATTAATTGTTTTGGGACAAATTAAGAGTTCTAAAATTAAAGTCTATATTGAATATAGAAATATTTTAGATTAGATTTTTAAATATTTATGAAAAACTTTTTGTTTTCTTATGTATTAAAGCTAATTAAACTAATTAATATGTCTAATGAATATATATATATTGCCTTATTTTGTTTGGGACAAAGAGCTATGGCAGTCAACTACAGGCAATTTTACGAAATTATTTTATTTTGTTTGATATTGTAGTATAATTTTGTTTAAAGTTTTTGTTATACTTTGGAGCTTTAGAAATTTTACAAAATTATATAACTTTGGGACAAGTTTTTAAATTGTTTGTGATAATTTTATAAGAAATTATTTTGTTTTTGTTCATACAATTTTAGTAAAAAACTTATTCGTTTCTGATATATATAATCTAAGCTATATGAGCGCTAGGCGTTTGTCCCAAATATTGCTTATGTTTTGCTTTTTTATCATAAGATTTTATGTCAATTTATTTAGTCACATATCATATTTTATACGGCTTAATTATTTGTAAGTGCGACTTTATTGTGTCCCAATTTTATTTTGGAACAAATTATATATTTTTAATTTTTTATTTTTTAAAAAGTCTTCTGTATTTCCAACCTATTTTAAGCATATGATGCAAATGATAGTGATATAAATATTTGTCTGGATGAACATTATTATTTAAGACAATTTTTTGACAAATTATTTGAACTTTTTTAAACATTCTTTTAGAAATTCTTAAAAGTTATAACTTTTTTTATAAAAAACATTGAAACAAATTATAATTGTCATGGTTTTTTGGGACAAAATTTACTGTGACTGTAGCTAACCTTGAACTTTCATTTATAAAATGTAAATATGGAAAATGTAGTATTTTTCCTTACATTTGGGACATCGCAAACAAAAAAAAAAAAAATAATTTAAAATACTTTAAACACTGCTTCATTCGTTTCTTCTTTACTTAGTTTCGTTTCTTTTTTTTCCATCAGAAAAAAATTCTTTTTCTATTTAAAAATTAAAATGTAAACGCGTAACATAATGTTTATTAAAGAAATGCTTTTTTGTTCTTGTTTTTCTTTTCTCTTTTTGGTTTTTTTTGTTTGTTTGTGAAGGAAATCTCATTTTAGTCCTTAAAATGAGTTTCAATTTGAGTGGCAGTTATTTCCTAAGGAAATTCTTGTTTTATTCTTTTTCTGTTCTTTTTGTCCTCTTTAAACTCTTTTAAAGAGACAGAAAAGTGAGAGAGAGAGAGAAAGAGAAAGAATGAGGGAGAGAGAATAACAGTAAAAGTGTTTAAGTATGTGTAAGTAATTTTCTCTAACTGTACAGTTTTTTCCAGACATTTTTTATATTTTCTTGTATTACTTGTAACAGTTTTTCTTTAACGTTTTTCCTTTGTTTCATCTAACTGTTGTTTTTGTACTTTTCTTTTTTCTTTCAAAAAATTTTCTCTATTTTTCGTTTTTTGGTTTTTTATTTAAAAAAAAAAAAAAATTTGGTTTGTTTTTGTTGTTCTTTTTGTTTTATTTGCTTTGAAAACTTACCCAGCGATAGTTTTTCACCAGAATCTGGTGGCAGTGTAAAACCTAGCAGTGCCATTGAGGCAATCAGTACACAGGGCACAATTAAATTGAAAAAATAATACAAAGTTTTACGGCGTATCAAAATGGCGAATGTTATGTCAATATAAGGTTCTGGGCAGCAATTATAGTAGATTTCATTTCGTTTACCAGGTACACCTACAGTTTTTTATCATTTCATTTTCATTTCATTTTGAGTGTGTGTGTATACATTTTTTTTGCATTGGTATTGGGAGGGAATAGGAAAAATAGGATAACAGGAATAAGATTTTTTTGTTTAGGATTTCAGGTTTTTTTTTTTAAATTTTTTTGTTGTTATGTTGTATTGTTCAGGCGGTTGGAAAAGAAAAAAGGAAATATTTTTCGGTTTTTTTTTTTTGATTTTGGTTTTTAATATTTAAAAAAGAGAAAAAATTTGTTTTAATTGTTAATAATAATATAGAGTTTAATTGATTAAATACAATGTTATTATAAAATTTTTTTTGAATTTGTTACTTAGCAACAAAACCTTTTTTTTAAATGTTGACAAACTTATGTTGGGCAATATTACCGAGAACTCATTTATGAATATTCAAGATTTTTTTGAGCAAAAACTGATTTCTATTTTGTATTTAAAACACATATTATAATTATTCGTTAATTTTAAAATTTTTTGTATTGGCAACATGTTGCTAGCAACATAAAATATTTACTATTTACATGGCAACATGTTGCTGTTATGTTATATTTGACGTCTGGTTTGGTTTATGTCTTAAAAAACCCATACAATAAAAATCATAGAATCTCTCTGGCCAATCCATATCACATCCATATGAGACGACCATGCCATCAAATCGCTCTTGTGGAATATTAATGTGATAGGAGTTGTGTGTCACGTAACACCATGCTATTGAAACCAGATGGTGCAATTCAGGAAGTTATAATTATGGACATATGGTGCTCGATAATGGCTTGGCAAACATCCGATAATGCCGCCGGCTAAAAATGCATATCAAAACTGAGAGTTTTTTTTAGAATATATTCGAGGTTTCAAATTCACAAATGTTGTTTGTTCATGTAACTATTCGTCCAGAGCCTATTCAGCGAAAACACGTTGAAGCCTATGATGGTTTACCTTTAGTACTATGTCTTTTGGCAAAACAGACTGAATACATTACATGCAATTGAACAGTTGCGGCTTTAATAAGTTGACCGTTACAGTCACAGTTCGGAAGTCCATTTGGCGCTATTCATAGACATCGTGTGATGTTTGATCTGCTTTACCAGTATGTAGAGTTCTAAGATTAGTTTATGGGTTTAATTTAGAACTTTTTGAAATCCTATGAACTATTTAAAATCTTCTGCAAAATATGGTTTAAAGTTCATGAACTTTTGCAACATGTTACCGGCAACGTAGATGGTAATTTGACGTACTAAAAAGGCCAAACATATGATGCCGAAACATATGACGCCCAAGAAATATCGCAGAGAATGAGTATCCTAAAATGTTGCCAAACAAAATTTTATCCTAATTGTTGTTTTCTTGTGAGAAATCTTAAATTATTAAGAATTCAAATTTATTTCTTAACTTTTAATCATATTCTTTCATTTATAAGCACGAGGTATAAACATATTTTTGTTTATAAACAAAGTTTAAAAAAAAAAATTTTTTTTTATAATTTTTTTTTTAATTTTTTATTCTTATTTTTTTTTTTTTTGTTGGAAATTTTAATCCTAACCTTGCAACATTTTTCTCCTAATTGTTGTTTTCTTGTGAGAAATGTTAAATGATTAAGAATTCATATTTATTTCTTAACTTTTAATAAGGACGAAATATAAACATTTTTTTGTTTATAAACATGTTGCCAAACAATGTTTTTATGAAGATTGATTTTTTTATAATTTATTTTGGAAATTTTTATCCTGGCCTTGCAATATTTTATTGTTCAACATATCATGTTCTTTAGTGCATTAAATTTTTATTTATAAACATGTTGCCAAACAAAGTTTCTAAAAAATTGATTTTTTATATTTTTTTTTGTAATTTTTTATTCATACCATGTTCTCTAGTGCATTAAATTTTTGTATATAAACATGTTGCCAAACAAAGTTTCTACAAAATTTGTTTTTTTTCTAATTTTTTTATATTATTTTGGAATTTTTTTTAGTCTTAGCCTTGCAACGTTTTATTGCTCAACATATTCCGTTGCCAACATTTTCATGTACATACGTACACAAATTGTTTTTGTTTCCATTTCTCTCGCTGTCATTTTACAAAAAGTCTCAATTACAACTTACCCAACAGATCCCATTCACCATTGGTAATGAAACTTGAAATATCACCGCCAGCCTCATCCTGCAATTGTAAATCCAGCTGAAAAGAGAATGAAACATACAAACGAAACTCTTGTCAATATTTGTTGAAAGAGAAAAACGTTGTTTTTTTTTGTTGGAACAAAAATTAAATCAAAAGAAAAGGAAGAAATCTTAATTTCTGCGCTCATTTGCTCATTTTTGCTTAATTATTTTAAATATTTGCCAAACGAACGCTGTAACAACAAAGACAAGGACTCAGATGAAGAAAAGGATTCATTTGATACAACAGACTATACATTCAACTGAAGTTGTCTCAACTATTTACATACTCATCTTGTCAAGTTCCATCACCATCCTCATTATCATCATCATCATCTTCAGTACATCTAGACGAGCATCATCATATTTATGTACTGCAATGCCGCTCTTTAGAAGTTAAGTTTATCAACCGTAAAAGAGGTATATAAGGGGGTAGTTGGGGTATGAAAAAGAAAGAAAAACTTTGTTTTTAAGTTTCTTTTTGGAAAAACGAATAACTTTATTAACAAATCCTGGCACACAATCAGTTTTTCTTTTTTTTGTGCTACTCTTTGTTGCCTGCCACAACTGAAAGGAACGGAATATATGCACACACAATAAATTAATTAAAATTATGAAATCGTGAGCTAGAAAAGGAACAAAAAAAAAAAAATAATAATAAAACAGAATATAGACGAAGCCAGAAGAAGGACTTGAATTGGAAGAAGGAATTTCTAAATATCTAGTAATTTTTCTTTGGAATTATTTTCTTGAATTCGTTTGTAATTAATTATTACAAGAGAAGAGATTATGATTTTTATAATATGACAACGATTATTAATATTCTGAATACGTGGTGGTTTATGCATCAAAGCTACGTGGTGTGAGTGAGAATTGATAGGAATTTATTTAAAGAAGAATAAAAGCAAACATTTTTAAACTTTTGGGTCCAACCAAAACCCACGATGTTCTTATTCTTTCCATTACTCTATTAGGTTTCCACAAAGTATCTCTATTTGCAGTCGCCTGAATGCTGCTCTCGCTCTGTTGAGTCTGTGATCTGCATCTGTTTCTGTGCCGGAGAAGATAGGAGAAGCTATAGAAGTACTCGACTATTTGGCCCTGTAGCATGATGCTTTCTGTTTCAGAGTTAGTAAAAATTTAGTCAGCCTTCTGTGAAGACGCGGTGTTGAAGAAAGTAACTGTGGTTAAAGAACTCCATTATGAAAATCTAATGAACAAATTGATTAATGGTTGTTATAATTAGATAACAAAAAACGAGTAAAAAGAGGAATAACCAAACAAAGCAATTGTTGTCGTTTACATCAAGTTGTAAAAAACTACACACAGAATTGTGCGAACAATAAAGAAATTAACTTGAACTGAATATAAATTTATTCCTATTTGCAATCTGCAAGATCATATATCAAACGTTTTTAAAAAGGTAAAAACGTAACAATATCCTCAAAGATGACAGACATTGTTTCGTTAGAAGCGTGGCAACATTCTGTTGGCATCACATATTGTTCAGGTACATTTTCTCAGTTTCTAGCCATAAGAAATTTGTTGTCGAAGTTCGGTGGCAGCTTGGTCGACCGCATTTTCAAACAAGTTTTTATGGATGTGTCGCCATTTCCCCAATCACTACGGTATTTTTATTTGCCCAAATGCGGCAATTCTGCATGTTAACGAAACCACTGAGGTAAAAGTGAGCCGCTTGGCTGAAGATGATTTTCATTCTAAAATCAACGTTCACTTATCGGCTGTGCAATTAGCCATTCGGCGTATATGGCAACGCATATAATGGTTAGTAGGCTTCTAATCTTGGGTCAATTGAACCTTGTAAATCGGAAAATTCAAATTCTTCTTCCTATAAATTCATATCACCGATGTTCGTGTAATGCAGCTCTTCTGCAATACTATCCTTATCAGTAAGAGAATGTTTTCCGCAGAACGAACTGGGCGTGCATCTACATTTGTTTCTAAGACATCCTACACACTCGCTTTGATGAAATTAGTACACAATCCTTTGGATTGTTGATTTCAACTACCATTTTCGTAATATGCTTCAATTGTGGATTTAATTTCAGTCTGGATTACGACCTAGCCTCTTGCAGTACTTATGGTGTGTGTTAATTGGAATAATGCAATAATTAGTAGCTCAACCTACAGTTTAAGGTCGACTTCGAACGACAGATTTGATGAGAAGAATTCACCGAAGAAATATTTTTTCATATTTTCATTTTGATGTCCAAACTTGGGTTTGAACTGTGGCCTTATTTCAACACGCCTACACGTTATCTGCTAAACTACGGCAACTGCATTAAAAGCTTTCAACTTAATTTCGTATAAAAGGTAAATGCTTGGTTTGGCTGCCTAAAACATAATTCTCGGCATGATAAGGAGCCATTTCCATTTTAGTTAATAAAGAAAAAAAAAACACAAAATCTATGAATTGAAAGAAAATTATCCAAGAAACAAACCATTTAAATTGTATCTAAAATTACTCACATAAAATGTTTACATATGTGGCGTATGATTGATATGAAATTATTTTTCAATATTAATCATACGCCACATATATCAATATTCATATATTGTAAATAATTTAATATTTATCATACGTTCGGGTGGTCTCTTTCTTAAGGCTCCACACTTTTTTGAATTTGTTAATGGCATTTTTATTTGCTCTCGAAGTTTTTAACACAAATCTGCTGTTGTCAAATACTGGCATTAAAAATGTCAAATAAAATTGTGTAAGAATATCTAAAGTTAAGGTGTGACGCACAAGTAATCATCGTTGATTGAACATAATTTTACAATGAAATTTAATAGATTATCTCAGGATTGCTTAAAGCTATCGATTCTTTTAAGTTCCTGCATTCGCATATTATTAGCATAGACATGGTCCTTGACTAACATCCAAAAGAAAAACAAAGAAATTTACGGCTTCAAATCGCTTGACCTTGGTATAGCCAAAAACGGCTACGCAAGAATTCTGTTTAATAAACAACAAATGCTACAAATGTATAATGCCTTTGCTTTCTGAGGACTACCCACGCATTCCAGATCTACAATTTATGCTTAAATATTTAATTAATTTTTTTCTTTCTCTCTTTTATTTATTAAACATTAATCGCATGGAAAGTTATCATATGTTGCCTCATGTGTATTATTTATGTTCGCATTTACATCTGCTGTTAAAAAATGCGAAACACAGCAAATAATAAACAAAAAGAAACAAACAAAATTTAAGCCTAAATTTAGAACAACAATAACAACAACAATAATAATAAAGACAAAATAAATTATTTCAAAAGTGTGTGTATACATACACAGACTATTGTTGTTATTTTTATCAAAATAATATGAGCTCTTACATTAAGGCAAAGTCTATAAATAACAACAACTACGACAACAACGAAAGAGTATAAAATAAAATCTACAAAGTTTGCATATGTATTTGTATTCTTTGTGTTCTATTCAAATGTACGCTGTATGCTGGGAACAAATAATCAAACGCATGCAGTACCCCAATAAACATTTACTGCAGGATTTCTAAAGTGATCTTTTCTAATTTAACATATCTTTGTGATTAATCTGAAAATGTTGAGACACAGACAGATTTTATTTAAAATAAGCTTGGTATTGTTCTGATATAAGACCTTTCACTGTTTCTGTACAAGAATATATTCATAGGTTAGCGTTTTACAGAATGAAATGCTTATACAAGGACAAGACATTCTAACATTTTCTCAACCTAACGATAATGGAGGCTGATGGACTTCGTAAGTTGTTGGTTAACTGTCATGTTAATGTATATAGAATATCGCTTGATACCTAGATTAGTCAGGATTACGACCTAGTCCTTCACATCACCCATATTGTGTGTGGTAAATCCTATTTTTACGTTTTTACTTTTTAAAAACGTTTAAAATATTTATTTATTAATAAAATTATTGCCCAAATCCTGTATAACAAAATGAAGGTAGATTACAAATAAAATAAAAATTAATTTATGTTCAGTTTTAATTAAAGTTCTTTATTGTTCGCACAATTTTGTGTGCCACTTTTCACAACCTGATGTAAACAACAACAATTTGCCTTGTTTGCTATTCTTCTTTACACTCTTCTGCATAATGACTAACAATTGTTCAATAGATCTTTACAGCATAACGTATGTACATAATTGGTCGTTACAACTCTTCAGTCAGGATTATTGATCTACTTTCTCACACCGCTTATGTTGTGTGTGTGTTAATTTTATACATAAGCAGCGGGACCTACATCATAGCAATTTTATTTACTCTCAGAGCTTTCGCCAGAAATCTGCTAATAGGAAATCGTCGAAGAAATATTTTTTTGTATTTTGTTTTGATGTCTGGCCAGGGGCTCGAAACCTGGCTTTACGCCTAATAAGCCAACACACTTCCTACTAGACTACGGCGACTTCTTTACAATGGAGATCTTAAAACAACGATTATTCGCTTCACACGCAACGTGTCTTCACGCCAAACTGACTGCGTTTTTACTGACACCGTTGTCTGCTTTGTCTTACCTTTTATACCGCTGGGTAAACAATCTGACGAAGGCTCTAGAAGGAGAATGATTTGGCGTTCTCGAAATCTCTGCAATTTATAAACATTGTTGCTTTATTGTTGTTTGTGTAGTTTATTTACATTAACTCTGGTAATGTTTGTTGTTGGTTCTTGTTTGATGTATAAGAGCGGCAGATATTTTTTCAGAAACTTTTGATTTACTCTGAGAATTCTTGCCAGAAGGCTTGTGAGAGAAAGTCGCCGAAGAAATAATTTTTGCATGTTTGTTTGATTTGGATTTCTAACCTGGGGTTTGAACTGCGGCCACACGTGTGTTATTAATAGGTGACTTCAATGCTAATATTCTTTTGGATAGAGGTTTGGCAGAGGATTTGAGTGCCATCGGTTTGCATTTGATTAATGACACAATGCCTACGCACTACACATCAGGTGCTAGTACATTAATTGATTTGTGTTTTGTTGATAATCCTAATCGACTGCTTTTATTTGACAAACTTTCTGCCTCTGCTTTTTCTAAACATGATCTCCTTTTCCTCTCATTTGATTTTCGAACGGCAACAACGGATCAAGTGATTAAGTATAGGGATTTTAAGAACATTGATTTTGCCTCACTTGAAATGGAGTTGGTAACTGTACCATGGAATCAGAGATTTTTGATGCCTACAGTGGATGACCTGATTAATTTTTTACAGGGAAATATACAATATTTATTTGAGAAATATGTACTAATGAGGATAAAGAACATACGTAATGAAAAGCCATGGTTTACGAATGATATCAGGGTCTCAATTAATCAAAGAAATAATGCTTTTCGTAGATGGAAAAGGTATAGGACGAATGAACTTTACGAAATTTTTAGGGCATGTAGGAGAGACACGAATCTGAAAATTCGGGCAGTAAAATCGAGTTTCTTTGCTAATAAATTTCGATCGAATATTAGCCCCAGTAGAAAGTGGAGAGATATACAATCATTGGGTATAATGAATAGTGGTATTAAATCCAATGAAATGATTGATGTAAATCAACTCAGCATGGAGTTTGCGAATATACCGGGAATTGATGCCGATTTGGAGTATTACAACGCTTCTGATGCCTTCCCCACTACTAACCACTTGATTCAACGGATTTTTGAATTTAATAACGTTACACAGGATGATGTTGTTGAGAGCATTCTGGCTGTTCGGTCTAACTCCATCGGAAGTGATGGAATTAATCCCAAATTTGTAAAATTAATTTTGCCATATGTTCTACCGTACATGACTCATTTAATTAATACTATAATTACGTCATCTACTTTTCCTACAATGTGGAAAAGTGCCAAGATAATACCTGTGCCTAAACAGGATAGAACTTACCGCCCAATTGCAATTTTGTCATACTTATCGAAAATTTTCGAGAAATTAATTTATAAGTAGATAACCCAATACTTGTGCTTTCTGAAAGGCAGTCTGGTTTCAGACCTAATCACAGCTGCATTTCAGCACTCATTGATGTTTCGGAAGAGTTGCGATTAAGTGCGGATAACAATTTGACATCAGTTTTGGTTTTACTCGATCATTCTAAGGCATTTGACACTGTTAATCATACTATTCTATGCCAAAAGTTAAAACACATGTGCCATTTCTCGGATACTGCTGTCAAGCTAATGTCGTCGTATCTGCGGGATAGGAGTCAATTTGTGTATCATGATGGTACTGTATCGGACAGTATTTTAACATCTAGAGGTGTCCCACAGGGCTCGATACTTGGTCCACTTTTATATTCAATTTACTCTAATGACCTGCCAAGAAAGTTGAGGTTTTGCTATGTACAAATGTACGCAGATGACGTCCAGCTGTACATTAGTTGCATGCCGTCTGATATTACAGATTGTATACGAAGGATAAATTGTGATTTGCATAATGTGTTTCAATGGGCGTCGATTAATGGTCTTTGCCTCAATCCGAGGAAATCAAAGGCTTTGATAATAGGCAAGGTAAACTGTACGGCACAGCTTACACAATTAAGGTTTAACAATACTGCTATTGAAACTGTATATAGTGTTAAGAATCTTGGAGTTGTCTTTGACAACAGTCTTAACTGGTCCAACCATGTAAATGCTGTCTGTGGTAAAACGGTTGCCATGTTGCGGAATCTTTATCTAGCGCAATATTTTACTCCGTTTAATATTCGAATGCTGCTAGCGAAAACATATCTCATCCCCACTTTACTGTATGGATGTGAACTGTTTTCTAGTTGTGACTCGATGAGTAGGAATAGGCTAAAGGTCACTTATAACAGTATTGCTAGATATGTTTATGGTCGTACAAGGTACAGTAGGATATCTGAGTTCTCATATCAAATTTATAATACATCTTTTGAGAATTTCTTGAAGTGCCGTACTCTGGTATACCTACATAAAATCATTCATCTTAGGAAACCCCATTATCTGTTTAATAGATTAGTTTTTTCAAGGTCTAATAGAGGCTTGAAAATTAATAGCGTTAGATACCATAAACGGATATCTGAGAGACACTTTTACATTAATGCAATTCGTCTCTGGAATGAACTCCCGAACAACATACAATTACAAAGCAATGCAAAGCATTTCAAGACTGCAATAATTAAATTTTTAAATGAACAGTAATGTACAAATGTAATTAATCAATCACATTTTTTTTTTGTTTCTTTAATATTATTATAAATTTTGTTTTTATTAATTTTTTGTTAATGTTAATTTATTTTTAAGGTTATTATCTTTGTAATATTTTATGCCTATATCCTTAGCAGTACTATTAAATAAGATAATATCTTGTTGTACTGTATTTACGCCTAAATGAATAAATAAATAAATAAATAAATAAATAAATAAACATTTAGTTGCTTATGAAAGATTTCAAAGGAACATTGGCAGAATATTATGTTTCATATGGGAGCACTACTGCCTGAGATATTGTTATCGTACATTTCGTTTTTAGGGGCACACAATTGCACAATTTTACAACGCTGAATAGCAGCAGTAGCTTATGCATTTGAAGCGCTGTTTTAATTAGATGCGGGGAAAATCTTCATGTTGAAGATTTTCTGATTTTTATTCAGAGGAAGAGAGGCTGTCAGTGTAGCCTTTTCTAGTGCAGAAATATTTGAGTGCGACAGTGGTTCATCATTTGTGACAACAAGAGGATACAAAAGATCATACAAACATAAACATAATTGGCCATTACAACCCTTCAGTCAGGATTACGACCTAGCTTCTCATACCACTTATGTTGTGTGCGTTAATTTTTATACATCAGTGGCGGGAACCTACAGTTTAAAGTCGACTCCGAACGACAGATTTTTGAGAAGCTTTTCATGGCAATTTTTACTCTCAGAGTCTTTGCCAGAAATCTGTTGAGAGGAAGTCGCCGAAGAAATATTTTTTCGTTTTGATGTCTGACCTGGGATTCGAACCCGGGCCTTTTGTCTAATAAGCCAACACACTACCCACTAGACCACGGCGACTACAAAAGATCATGTAGGGTAAAACACCCGCAAAGATTTTGAGTATTGTTACACAGGCTGTAATGATGTATAGCTTCAGCACGACAATACTCATGAGTATTTTAAATATTGCAATGAAGAGGTCCATGTTTACTAATTTTAACCAAGGAAATAGCTTTTTAGTTGTACATTAAAGGAATACGAAAGCGTAATAGATGTATATGGATTCTAATCAATATTTGACAATACTTAGTACCTTAAAGTATGTTTCTTATTCTGTAAAAGTTGCATGGCAGAGAGAGAAGGAGAAATTGTTCCATATACTCAAATGCTTGCTGGGATATGGGTTTAGGATAGAATGTAATTGCTAGGCATGAGCCCAAAATAAAAAATTAGGAATTTTTATTATTGGATTAGCATGTGTGTGTGTGTTTTTTCTTAACAATAAATCCTATTTTTATAAAGTATTTCTCTCTCTCTCTCTCTCTGTCTCTCTGATTTTATTGTCACATCAGCAGATGAGCAACTCTACTTGAAAAGCAGGAAAAATTGCCATCTTTTAGGTTGGCTTATAAGGTTTTTTTTTCGAAATTAAGCATGAGTACTAAAAAGGGTTTCAGCTGCATGGAGATGATTTTTCTTTTACTACTCCGTCTAACGAGGATTAAGTGTTGTTATTTGGTATACATGTTTAACCTTTCAATCCTGTTATGGTTGTGTGCTTGCTTGCTGGCTTGTCTGTCTTTCTACAAGAGTGTTAAATTATAAGACAGTTTGTCAAATTATGTTAATGTTAATGGTAATGTTAATGTCGTCGATGCTCACACTTTATTTTGGAATTTATTTGCAAATGTGACTTTGACTTTAAGCTTCTATGTATGTGTGTGTGTGTGTGTGTATGTTTGTGTGTTTGATTGTTTGATTATGTGTAAAAATAATGGAATTATTCTGTTACTTTTACTATCCCCAGTTCAATACAAAGTCAAAAAGAGAAATAACCCAACCAAGGTTTTATTTATAAAAAGTTCAGTCATGTGTTGACAGAAAAATAATGGAAATCCTTTAGCGGTGTAAATATTTACCATCCTAAGATTGGTTTTGTGTTTTTGTTTTAACAAAATTAATTACTTTTCAAATGCATTAATTTTTATGATCGAAGTCGGTGATGTGTTAACAACAACGACAATAATCAAGTGATTCCAATTCACACAATTCACATCCATTCCTTCTATTCAAATATAGGAAGTGCTTAAGTGCTTAATAAAAGTTTTTGTCTCTCTTTCGCCAGAATTTTGTTGGGTTATTTTGTTTGATTGGTTTTCTATTGACGTTGTTTACTTTTTGGCTTTTCTTTTTGACACTTTGGCCTCTTGAGTGACCAAAATGTCAAAGTCAAATGTTGGTAATTGTTTATGGATATATAAGGGTTGGCTTTTCCATGAAGGCAAATGACTTTAAGTAAATCATCTTGTATTCTTTTGATTAAAATTTCATGTTTTTGGGGAAAAAAGCAACTCATTTGTTGTGGTAAATATTTGTCTCAATTTTGTTTCATTCTTCATTAAATATTATATATTAAAATGCTTTAATATAATCACAATTTGTTTAATTTTTATTAAGTAAGTTCCGTGTATAAACAGTTAAGTATTGCTTAGTGCTTTACAACTTTCGTAGGACCTTAAGAAATATGTAAAAGAAATCACTTTCTACCCAGATTTTTAAATACAACCTTGAATCGTCTTTACTTTAACCAAAGCTTCGCTACTTTAGTGGTAAGAACAAAAAAATTACTTGTTTTGTACTGATTTTTATTTAAAGTAATTAAAAAAATTTATTTTTTTTATTGATTTTCCCTATATGCAGTATAGTTTATTACAAATCATATTTAATTTAATTAATCGCTCTCAATTGTATTTAATTAAGCATTATATTGTGTTTTAATTGTTCTAATGCAATGTGCTTTAATTCTACCGAATTATTTAATTTAAAAGTTTTTACAACACCTGAAAATATGCTAGATATTTATATCGCCAAAAAGTATGCAGTAGTTTTCCAATATTTGTATTGAAAAAATTAAACGAATATGGCAATGTAATGTATTGCTTTTTATATTTACCTTAAAATATACTTTAAATTGTAAGCAAACACTAGGTAGACAATATTTGTCTGCGTATTTATACCCTGCACTTTATATGTCATAAGTTTTCGTTATTAAATGCTGCTAGAAATTTATATCGTAAATATATTTGTTTAAATTGCTAAAAAGTTTGCAGTAGTTTTCCAACATTTGTTAAAAAATTTATCGAATATGGCAATCTACTGTATTGCCTTTTATATTTACCTAAAAATATACTTTAAATTATAAACAAACACTAGGTAGACAATATTTGTCTGCATATTTATATATACCCTACACTTAATATGTCATAAGTTTTCATTATTAAATGGTGGAGACGAAGCATAGATATTTTCTGTTCTAAAAGATATTGAATGAAGATTATTGAAGTCAAGTTGATTTGAAAATACAATGGCAATGTTTAGCCAATGAGTTACGTAGACCACTTTAAGGCGCAAATCTTAATGCTATTGGAGAAGAAAGCGCAAATAGCTATTTATAAATAACTTATTCGGTTTTAAGTAATGGCAGACAGTGACATAACAAATTGAGTGATTAGCAACAACACTTTAGGGAACCGTTTCGCGTTGACTGAGCTATAGTGCGGCACCACTAAAAATTACGTAATTCTTTGCTGAATAACGGAGTATGTAGACATTCACGGCAATGCTGAAGATAAGAATGTCAAGAGTGCAGATTCGCAGCCACTAGAGCCTTTCTGAGAGAAAGATGTGGTGGGCAATAATAATAATGAAGAGATTTTAGTCACGCATCAAACCAGCCCAAAGGACAGTAATTCAACAAACAAGAGCGAAACATTTCTCAAGTACTAGACAGGCAGTTATCCCTATTGACACTTAACTGCGTTCTAAGGATTGTCAAAGCAACAACATTGGAAGACATTATAGAGATACCCTATGAAGATTTAATAATAATAACCTATCCGGTTTAGTGATAGGATATCGTCTGATATGCCATTTTATTTTTGAAATTCTTTTTTACACTTCGGTGGCTATTTGAGGAAGCATAGACAGAACAATTATTAATTAGGGTAAAGAAGATCTTAATTATTGCTGAAAAAAGTAGCTAGAGTCTAGTGAATAATATATTAACTGAATAGACGATAGTTCATATTTCAAACCCCAGATCAGGTACATACAGTGAGCGTCAAAAGAAAGTTTACAATATGGATAAAATTCTAAGAATCAACAAACTCAACTTTAACCACTTGTGAAGAGAGCGCCCAAAAAAATTTGTCAATATTTTGGAATTTGTAATTGTAAAAATTTTGAAATACAAATATCGATAATTTAATAAGGTATAGTTTTTTTGTGTACACATGTTTTTGACGCTCACTGTATCTCAAACAAAAAGGATATACGAAAAAATTTTTTTTCTTTAACGACTTTCCCTCAACTGTCTGTCTATTGGCAAAAAGAACTCTCAAATTTGTAGTGAGGGAAAGATGCTACACTGTTGGTTCCGTTATACATTCATAAAATTAGCACACACAGAATGGGTGAAGGGAGAAGCTAGATTGTAACACTGACTAAACGATTGTAATCAGGAATGAAGTTAGTAAGTAAGACGAGGTATATCGAGCTAAACGAAATTTTGTTTACTTTTGTTAAGGCATTTGTGTTAGGTTTCCAAATTTTTGAGAGACCCTCGCTGGTTACTTATTTATCTAGGACACCAACCATATTCTCAAATTTAATTCATGGAAAATAAAATTTTAAAATTAATAAATGAATTATATGAAAAGAATTGTATGTAATAATTCCAGTAAGTGGTGTAGGTTGCAATAAAGTTGTTGTTTGCCGTTAAATATTTTCTTTGCTTTCCTTTAATTTTAGTTTCTTTTTGTGTTTCGCTATTTAATATACCTTTGGGAGGCCACTGCAGATCATATTTCTCTATTATTTTTAAACAAAGAGTTTCACCTCCAAATTTTACTACAGTAAACTGAGTATAAAAAAAAAAATGGAATGTAAAACACTCTCAGTGTAGTTACGTACGTATGTATGTGTGTTCGTGTGTATGGTAATGGTCTGCATAAAGTGGCCTTGTTTATAATGCATAGAAAAATAAAATATTAAAATTTAAATTAAACTTTACAAAAAACGCGTAGTCGTCTTTGCTTAATTTATTCACGGTTGAATACCAGAGAAAAACAAATACCGTCGAGTAAAGAGTAATTTTTACTTTGATACCACATAGTGCAGTAAAGTGAGTATTTATGGTAAGAGATACACTGAGAGTCTGTGTGGTGTGAATGTAGACCATAAATATGCCATGGAATATTTTATTTTGAATAAAGAATTTCAATTTGTTTTTGTATTTTAAAGGAAATTGAATGCAAATTGCACTGTCAGATCAGCCCTTTGAGCTGTAATTTATGAGTGTTTCCCTATGGGCATAAATTGAAATTTTAAATTTGAAGACATG
Source organism: Sarcophaga peregrina (assembly GCA_014635995.1). NCBI lineage: Eukaryota > Metazoa > Arthropoda > Insecta > Diptera > Sarcophagidae > Sarcophaga > Sarcophaga peregrina. The sequence continues at coordinate 39,409,179 of CM025790.1, read as the reverse complement.
TAAAGCCTATTCACATAATACATGAATTTTAAAACTCAATGAACAATTTTAAAATACAAATTCTGATTAGCATCTCCTTCCCTGCCTCAAAACAGAATTTCCCAAATAAAAAGCTTTTAAATTGGTACAACCCCTTGATGTATGCAATAGTTTTCGTTTTCTTTAATAAATTTTAATAAAGCAAATACTATAACTGAGTTAGTAATTAATGTACTCTCTTTAATACAATTTCTTTCATTCGCCAGTATTTATTTCTTTCTCTACATCTCTCACTCTCACTCCCACTCTCTCTCTCCCTCTAGCTCGCTTTAAAAATAATTAAAACTCTTGCTATTTAGTTGAAAAACAAAATAAAAGGTGAACAAAAGTAAAAAGGGAAACCGCAACCTTGAGCTAAAACTGAAAAGAAGAAGCAGAAGAAAACAAAAACTAAAGCATACTTTCAGGTTATATTATTTTTATTTTTTTAGAAAACAAAAAAAAAAAAAGAGAAAAAGAAAGCGAATAAGTAAAAACAACAGCCGTGCTCATAAATATTATTATTTTGTTCCCTTTGTATATGCTTTAATTATTTTTTCTCGTTTTTTTTTTTAATATTTTAGATGGAAAAGTATTTTACTTTCGCCTAAAAGAGCACAAATGAAAAACTATTTCTGCGTTGTTATTTTCTTTTCTTATATTGTTTGTATTTCGTTGGTAGTATTTGAAGTTCTAGAACCGCAGCATATGCTTCACTAAATAAAACTTAATGGGTTCACCTGAAATTATGCTACACTTTTAAGTTCAATTTTTGAATTATTTTTTCACCTTCATTTTGGTGACCAATTTAATACATACACACACTCACTCTCACACACATAGTGTGTCACTTATTTCCAAATTGTACTTTTTAATGAAATTTTTGCCAAGTCTAGCGTAAATGGCAGGCATTACAGAAGTTTTAAGCCCATTGCTGTTGCTGCTATGTCAACCATTTCCTCCATTGGCAACAGAGTATCAATAGAAACTGCTTGATTATTGTACAGAGTTTGCCGGAGTTTTTGATTTTTTATTTTGTGTTCATTTATTTATTTCGAAAGCAATTTAAACTATGAATAGGTCTGGGGTGGCTACACAGTTAGCAGGTATCCATTATTCAATATTTTAAAATAATTTTCTCAATAAATATTTAATACTATGCTTCTCTGCTTTGTGCATAAATAATGAGTTTTTTGTGATATGAAAGCATTAAAAATTCACGAAATTTCTTTGATTATCTGTAAGAAATTTTTGACGGAATTATAAGCAATTGAAAACACTAAACTGAATGATAAAAATAACACACCCAGGAGGGTTGGGGGAGGGGGATGTGAGATTGTTGATTTATTATAGATTACAAACCCAAACATTATGGGTTTGAATAGAATTGTTTTTTGAAACTAAGATGTCATACTCCCTACATAACTAGTCCTTCCAGTTAGTTTTACGTCCTAGCTTCTCTTACACCATTAATGGTGAGTGTTGTGTGCGAACAACAAATTTTTGAGAAACTTTTCATGACAATTCCCACATTTTTTGCCAGAAATCTGCTAAGAGGAAATAAACGAAGAAGTATTTGCTCATAATTCGTTTTGTTTGGGATGTCTAACTAAAAAACCAGCGCTCTGTCTAATAGACTACGGCGATTTCAATTGGGATATCAGCCTCCACGAGTCAACTGTATTGTATTGCTCTTCTTACTGCAATACACTGAGTTCAGAATGATATTTATCCGCCTAGGTCTTGTAGTCATCTAAGCTAATAAAGTTTAAATTACAATAACAAAACTATATAGAAAGCATTCTCGAAGTTGAATTACATTGTGTCCAAAGAAATAATCGCGTTTAATGAGTAAAAATCTCATAGCTTTCTACACATGATAGCTTTCAGTATGATGAAATCGAAAACTGAATACCCTATGTAAACTTAAGATCAGAGGTACTCTGTTATGTAACTCTACAGGGTGCCTGATATACAATGCAACAAAGTAAAGCGCTATATTTTTTTAATTTTGTTGTTCAAAAGCAAATAAAGTTAGAAAAGTTTTAGAATCAGTTCAGATCTGTTTGAATTGGCCATCTTTGCTACGAATTATGGCCTTCGGAGATTTTGGTGGCCATTGTGCGATGAATTGAAGCGAGGAACCTCCTTTTTAAGCCATTCTTAGTTAACACGTTTAGAGTGCGGTGGCGCTGAGTCCTACGGCTGAAATGTTTGTCTGCCCAGGGCTTCAATACTGTCTTTAAGACTTTTCCCCGATAATGTTTGGTATTTATTTTAACCCCACGGTCGATGAATACGAGCAGGAAGCCACCATCGGCCGTTACGGCAGCCCACACCATTACCATCGGCGGCGCTTGAGTTTTGATGGCCAATTGCTGACCTCTTTGACAAGTAAACCCGATCATTTTTTTTGTTCACAAACTTCTCAATTTGGAATGTCTTCCCATCGGAGAAAACCAAATTCGGTAACTGGCCACTTTCGTGCAAGCGAAGTAACTCCTTGACTCTTTCCAGTCTAACTTTTTTGATCCATCGGTTAGCTCTGGTACTTTTTGGAACTTCAATGACTTTAGTCCAAGCTCATTTTTTAATATGCATTGCATCCGTTCTCGCGATATGTTCCGCTCACGAGCAATTTTTCTAGCATTGCGGCGTGGATTTCGATCAAATCTGGCCTTCACTTTTCGGATCATTTCTGGTGTTGTTACCGTTTTTTTCCTCCAGTCTTTGGACGCGATGCAACACTGCATTTACTCACATTTAAATGCTGAAGGGCACTAACGATAGCCACCTGTGGTTTTCAAGACAAATATATAGCAATCACACTATCACGCTTGAATTCCATCACGAATAACTTTTTTTCTGAATGCAATAGATGAAAATGCTTTTGTAAGCTTGTAAATAATAAAATGAATTGTCACTGGAATAAATCTGTCGGCCTCCCTATACGTCTCTTCTATTTTTCCGAAACGAAACTTTATTAAACTTAAACACACATTCACCCTAGTCTGTTTTTACAATTTCATTTCTGATTGATTCTTTAAGCTCTTTTTTCTTTAATTTTAAAAGAAAACTTTTTAAAATTCACTTTTGTTTTAAGCTACTACAACTCCTTCAAAATATTTAAGTTTTTTCTAAATGGTCCTCATTCATTGTGTGATTTTTTTTTTTTTTTGGCAATTTTTACTATTTTTCGTTTAAACTTTATTGCAAAAACTTTAATACAAACTCATATACATTTATACATGCCTTACAATATGTTAAAAGTAAAAAGTTCGCCCTCAAGTATGCATTATTTTATGGCACTGTGTAGGAACTGTGAGCACACACACACACACAAAACTTTACAACACTATTAGAAACGGTGTTTAACTTGTAATGCTCTTTGGAACAAATTTTACCAAAAAAAATAAAGACAAAAAGACAAATTTAAAGGGAGATGGAGAGAGTAAGAGAGAGTGAGAAAGAGTGAGAAAGAAAAAAGAAAAGAAAACTTTTCTCATTATAGTGGTTGAAAGTATTAAAAATAATAATAAATACTCGCTTACTATACTTCGTTATTTCATTTCTCATTATTTGCTACACTCCATTAGTTTATTGCTCTGAATGTTATTGTAAGCGATAGGTGTTGTTGTTATTATTATTACTATAACAGAGACGAAGGTAAAGAGATAGGGATAGTAAGTGAATGTAAAAAAGTTGTCTTCTTAAGAAAAGCACATCTTAATGTAGGTGTTAAACACATTTTCCAAACGCACTCACACATATACACACCCACTCATAAACACACACAAACACAAGCATTTTGACTCAAAATAAGAGTTTCTTTCTAATTTTATTCCGTTAACACCAATACCAATACTATTATAGTTATAGTTATACTGCTTATGTATGTATACGTGCATATTAGTTTATGGATATGCATCTCACTCTCTGCCTCATCAGTGCCTCACTTCTCTCTCTCTCTAACTTTTTCTCTCTTTTTCTGCATGAGATAGTAGAATACCAGTGTACGTGTTAGTCTGTGTTAGTGCTTGAGTTTGTTTAGTGTTTTAAAGCTTGTTAGACATTTTATTCCATACTTAACACTGGTTTTAAAGTTATTTAAGTTTCCTTTTTCCCGTTGCATACTTTTGGGTGTTGTTTTTAAGCTGTGCTATGTTGTCTACTTTTTTGCAGTTGTTAGTATTGCTTGCTATTATGCGTTATTGTTGTGGTTATTTTGTTGTTATTTAGTGGCAGCATGAATTTTAAGCACTAATTTCAGCTAAAAAAGGATTTCAGGTGGCTTTTCCTTCCTCTTCTTCTTTACATTCTTCTATGTATTCTTGCTTAACTTAACTGTGTAGTTTCCCACGCATAGTTTTAGGGTTTTTGGTTTCGTGTTTTTCTTACGTGGGTAAATGATAGCCGTGGCTTTATTTTATAAGTTGTTTTGATTTATAATTTAAAAGTATTTACTTTTAAAGTATAAGTATGTTTATAAATAATAATGGCTCAGTAATAAGCTGCCATGGAATAAATTAAATTGTATTTTATACCAAAAGATAAGGAAAAAAAAAAACTGTAATGAATTAGTTTTGAAAACAAAATGTTAAGTAGTGTGAGAAAGTAAACTTTTTTGGGAAATGGCAAAAAAGAAAAATCTTTTATTTTCTTACTTTAATTGGGTAACTACAGAGACTGAGAGCAAAATTTATTGCAAATTGCTAAGGTTATATAATATTAAACACAAAGGCTTTGCTTTACAATATTAAAAGAGAACTGTAATCATAATTTCTTAATTTTATAATACCGGAAGAAAGAAGCCGGCTCAACCGCTGTTATTGGGGTTATCTTTGCCAGATATCTACTGAGAGGAAGTCGCCGAAGAAATATTTTTCGTTTTGATGTCTGACCTGGGATTCGAAACCGGGTGTTTTGTCTAATAAGTCAACACATTACCCACTAGACCACGGCGACTTCGCCTACCTAAGAGTCCTTTACCTTAAGTCAGCCAGACTTGGTTGTATGTTAGGCAATTCTCCTTAGTTTAAACGTTAAGAATAGATTTCTAAAAATCTCTTTCTATTTATCCGAATCAGAAATTCTACATAAATAGACTGTCAAGTTGGGAAAGAAAATGATCTGTTAAGTCGTTTCTGGGATAAGAAAACTTCCGATAAAGGCTGGAATTTTGTCCAAGTGGACCTTAGAATAATCACAATTCCCGAGTGAAATAGTCACAATACTGGGCAAAAATTGTATCGCCACCAAAGTATTCATAACATTTCCTGTTAGGCAGTACAGTGATATGGGTTCTGGAAATGCCCGTTTTTTTTAACCCAAATTGTAGCCATTGGTGTGCATATTCCCTGAGGAATCGTAGAAGAATTTTGTTTCATATTCCAATCTGGGTGATAACAATGTCTAAGCAACTATTGAAACTGCTTAGAACTTGGAAACCACTTTACCAGCGCGTAGAGGGCTCTGTCTGCTCTTTGCATTGGTAATAAGAATGACAGATTGGCTCTCCATGCCATCTAGGTTGTTACAGTTCCATTGGTTTGCAATTTATACCCACCAGATAGTCTATTCAGACGTAAAGAGAGCCATTAATCATCGGCTCCAAAAATATTTTACAATATCAACGTAAAATCTACAAATTTGTATAAATGTTTTCCAAACAACTTAATCATTATATTCTTTTAGCAAAGATTACAACCTAGCTTCACACAACCCATGTTTTATACTTGAATGAATGTAAAGGGTCCGCCAAATAACTTTTTTTTTTGAAAATGCTTTACAAAAATCTACTAAACATTTTCTCAAATTTCTTTGTTTATTTGAAAGAACAATCCTTCCGGTTAATAATGGAAAATAATTTCATTCAAATGGCTGCTCGGCTGGCCATGCAGTAGCCTACACGATCGTTCCAATGTTTAAGCGCGTTATCAATTGTGTGCAGCTGTATTTCACCAATGGCTTCATAAATACTGTCCTTTAAAGCGTAAATTGTCTCTGGCTTGTCGGGGTAATACTTATTTTGACGGCACCCTACAAATAATAGTCCAATGATGTCAAATCGCAGCTCCGAGGTGGCCCAATGACATCAGCTCTGCGGCTGATAAAGCTATCTTCAAAAACGGGTGCAAAATATCGAGTGTAGCTTCGGCTGTGTGGCACGTAGCTTCGTCCTTTTGAAACCAGATGCTGCCAATATCCTTGTCTTTAATTTTTGTGAACAAAACATCGTTCAACATGGTCCGATAATGATCGCCATTGACTGTAACGGCCACTTCTTGCTCATTTTCGAGGAAAAATGGCCCAATTATGCCTTTTGACCATAACCCGCACCAAACAGTGACTCGGTTTGGTTGGGTCGGCTCTTCAATATTTGCTTGCAGGTTTTCTGTGCCCCAAATGGGAGAATTTTGCTTGTTTACATACGCCAAGATCAAAATAAGCTTCTTTTGAAAAGATGATTTTTTTTTGCCAAGATAGGCATCTTCTGTAAGTCGATCTCGGGCCCATTTGGCGAAGCGAAAACACGTATACAGAACCATATTCGTTCAGCGGAAGGATAGAACTAATTATATTTTAAATCAGACATGAGCTAAGTGCTACCATTCAAGAAATAAGCACTAGTTGAACAAAAAACGTTAGATGGCGGACCCGATATTTACAGTTTAAAGATTTCAGAAGCTTTTCATGGCTTTTTTATTTACAGATTTTATCCCAGTACTTTCTGCTGAGGGAAAGACGTCAAATGAAATATTTTATCACATCATTTGTTTTGTTCGAGATGCCTGAGCTATAGTTGGAACTACGGGTTTGCGTGGGGCTTACGCAGTATCTTTCAGGTTATGCTGACATTATTAAAAAATAAACAACAGGCACATTAACGCCTGATTGTGATGGAACAGAAACACTGTTTTTGAATTCTAAAAATTGCTTTTAGTTCAATTGTGCTTGTGGTTCAATAAACCTATGATCTGGCTAATATTTTTACAAAATATCAGGAAAAGAATTATTTTTTTTATGTACAAAAATTTCTTGTACCAGTACCAGTAAAAATGTTTCAATTACCTCATTTTTAAGCCTGTTATTAGGCAACATTTAATGATAGATTTTAATGTTGCATTTTAATGGACTGTTTATTAACATAGAAGTCATGTCAACTGTGTCCATACATAAAGTGTTCTTTCAGTTTAAAGTTGTTCAAAAATTTTTATGACGAAACTCATAAAATATGGCTGATAATTAACACTTTGTCTGCAAGGCTGTATAAATTTAATGAGGCCCCTAAAAGTATGTTAATTAATATTTGTAAACCATTTTGCCGGTTTATAAATCAATTCGGACATTAATGCACACACACGGAGAGCGAAAGTGAGACAGAGAGAGAGAGAGAGACAGAGAGAGAGAGAGAGAGACAGAGAGACAGAGAGAGAGAGGAGAGAGACAGAGAGAAAATTGCAATTAAATTACTTTGAAATGAGATAATTTTTATGGCTTTAGTCGACCAATGCAAAGCATAAAAATTGTTTAAATTTGTTCACATCGTTTTTAAGTTTTTAAAGAGAAAGAGAGAGAGAGAGAGAGAGAGAGATTGAAAGCGAAAGAAAAAGAGGGTACGAGAAAGAGTAACATAAGCCTTAACCATAAAAACAATTGTGCCGTAATTTGTTCGAATAAAAACAATGAGAGAAGAAACTAAATACACACACATACACACATACATGCAAAAAGGCTTTCAAGTAATAATTTTTCTATGTACCGTTATAAATTTTCTAAGGCTAACTTAGGAGAGGGATAGTTGAGAGAGTAAGTAAGTGTGTTAACTGGTTGAAATGAAGAATGAATGTTTGATGATTACTTTTATGAATGTTTTCATTTCATTTTCATTTCTTTGTTTTTGTTTCCGTTTTTGTTTCTGTTTTTGATTTTTAAAGCCATTTTGTTTGTTCTCCTTTTTTATTTTCTATTGTTTTGATTTTCTAATTGTGTATGTGTGTATATGAAAGTGTGTCTGTATGTGTGAGTGCTAAGATTTGTGTTTGTATGTCATTGCTGCCTGCTAGTAGTAAATCATGCCAGTATTTGTTTTATTTTAGAACGAGCAAAATCAGACTTTTTTTTAAACATTGTTACGGATGTTCTTTTACTCTCTCTCTCTCTCTCTCTCTCTCTCACTTTTCCTTGTTTGTATGCTTCTCTTATAAATCCTAGTTTTTTCCTTCATATTTTTTTTGCCTCATCGTTTTCATCTTAATAAAGATTATGATGATGATGATGACGTTAAAGTAGTAAATCTTTTAGTTGCTCTTAATTGTTAGACACTGAAAAAAAAGCGGATATGAGAACACAGATTGAAGCAAACTAGGCTACAATGAGTGTTTTCGGTTGATACTTTTAACTGGCAAAACGATTAGGTCTACTCTGAACGTGACTGTTTGTATAGAGATATTAGGAAATATCCACCAGAAGGAAGAGGAGAAACGTATTTAGAACCAAACTGGCTCATTGAAGGTGCTTTTGAATTCTAGGACTCTATGGAGCCAATACAGCTAGAATATGGCCGAAGTAATGGTGGAACTCCGAAGGTTGGAGGAACAATGGCAGAATTTGATATAACCTGATAAAGCTTTAAAACTAACCAGCCATCCGCGAAGTAATAACATACGGCAGTCCCGCAGGGGAAGAATGGTTGAAGAATGTAGGAAGTGGGTTTAGTATGTAGGCACTAGTCATAGTGAATCGTTCATGCTGTTGTTGGAACAAAAGTATCTTTTAAAGATTCCCCAAAAAAAAAAATCATAAATGTGCCAAGTAATGCATGTTTGGGGAGCTTTGATACACTCACTATGCATTTTGTCTAAACTCTCTAGTGTTTGTTCTTTTCGAAGCATAGCTCCTAATTAAGTGGCCCTTTGTTTGACATTTATCTAGACGAATTTTTGACCTCTCTACCGAATTTTTTTGGTTTAGGCAACTTCTCGATTTGTGTGAAAGTATGTTCTCCGACAGTCGCGTAGTATATCAACCAATATAGTTTATGTGTAAACCAATTTTATATACGCCTTCTGTTACAAATCATGAGGTCACTGTAGACTGATAGACGGACATTACGGAAAGCTATCCTAATAAGCAATATTCTCTTTAGTAATCTTCAACTGAGACCGTTTTTACTGTACTTATGTGGCCTTCTATTGAAACAGAGAGCTGAGCTCAGTTGAAACTGAACTGATGTGCTGCAATGTTGCTCAGTAGAAAATATAATATAAGGACTCCAACTAAGGCTATTTGAATCTTATTTGGAAGGTTCCCCATAAGTGCCCTTAGGGTATAGGTAGATTTTCTCAAACTGCTGGATAGAGTAGGGCTCTGTTACAAAATTTTCATATTGGCTGCTTGATTTGACGGCACTGTTAGTTGGCCACAGGAATTTTCCCTAAAAATCGTATAGTTTTCTCAAACAGTCAGACTCTAACCAAGTCTCTTATAAATGGCACTTCGATGGCAGGCTGTTTTACTCAAAGGGGTAACTCCGTTGCCAGTAAAAGCGTACGTGAAATATTGTTAAGCTTTGCTGGATTTGCCTTGAAGTTATTATTCCTAAGGCTGTTAATATGGTCGATACCAGACTTGCTTGCGCGGAAACCAGCTAGCCTACTCCGAATATCGTTGGATAGTGCGGTTGACAGACGTTTGTTTCTTATATTGGCAACGATCTTGTTTACAATGCTCAGGAGAGTAATACATTCTGTCTGGTCTCCTTTCTTTGGGATCTTAATTATCATACCCTCTTTTAAATCGTCGCTTAAGTGATTGGTTTCCCAGAATTTATCTATTACGGGTTTTATGAGTTGAGCGGCTTATTCAGCAAGAAGAAATTGCCATGAAACTTAGCCTATGTTTTCAGCTTTCACACTCTACGTGTATTTGATTGATTTTCGCGTGGTTGGACGGTTATTTACAAAAAAAGGAAAGATATTTTTAAGATTTAAGCAAGTTTTTCTTTCAGTGTATCTATTTTTAACTGCTCAACCATAATTTCTTTCTATTTTTTGTTAATTTTTTTTTGCAAAAATGTAGAATAGCCAGCCAGTTTTAAATGAATGCATCCATCCATCTAAAACGGATGTACCCTGGTGATGCGATATAAAAATTCCTAAAACCAGAAAAAAAAATGGAAACTTAAGGTTTTTCTTTCATTGAAATAGAAAAGAAAGAAAAAAATGCAAAATTAAAAACAACAGAAAAGACAAAAGCAACAAAAAAATGCTGCAGAAACGAAAGAGAAAGTAAAAGTTTTATATTCCATACTGGCAAGTAAAAAGGAAAAGAACAATGAAATGTTAAAAAATGGAAAATATTTTCAAGTGAATGTACTAAACATACACACGTACACAAATACACACATACAAACAGACAGACGGACACACAGACAGACATTTAAAAGTATTAAATATGAAAATCTTTTTCTTTTATTTCTTTTTGTTTTGGTTTCATTTTCATTTCTATTGTTTTTCTTATTTTTTACTTTTTGAAAATCTTTCTCCCTCTCCCTCTCACTCTCTTGCTCTGTTTTAGTTTATTTTTATATCCTGTAGTTTTTGAAGCTGCTGTTGTGACGTTAACAACGCAGGAAATGCGCCTATGCCTATGCTACTAACCTAAATACAAAAACGTAAAAACGTGTACTGCTAGTGAGAGAGAGAGAGAGAGAGAGACCCTGGGAGATAGGCAAACTGAAAAATATTATTTTTTTGGATTTAAATGTAACGCCCTTTTAAGTATGCCTAGAAAAGCACACACACACACACACACAATCACCTATATACTTACACACACACACACATATTAAATGTCATTGTAATTAAAGCACGTATTGTCTTTAATAAACATGTACAGAAGGGGGGCTGGTGAGTTTTGCAAGCAGAAACACGTCATAATTTTTCATTTTTTTTTTTTTGTTGTGATTTACATGAATACTAACGAGTCTAAGGATTTATAATCACATGAAAGTCCTTTAGAATGATGATGTTCTCTGGTAATGCTTTTTTTTTTTGTGTTTTTTGCTTTGATATTCAAATAAATTCTCATATTTTTTTTTTGCTTTCTATTTTTGTTGGCTAATATTGGAATTGTTAGAGACTCACCGCAAAAAGAACAGTTTAAAGGCAAAAAATGTAAATTAAACTTGAAAAATAAATTCAGAAAAAAAAACACTGAACACTGAAATTTGAATTTTTAATATCGTATCGTCAAGGTAAAAATAATAATAAAACGTGGCATTAATATACGAATACAAACTCAAAGTTAAATATGTAGATGCAATAAGTTAATTATGCTACAACTTTAATTATAATGAAGTTATAAGGCTATGTTGCAACAACAGGCATTCTAAAAGAACACATAGTATTGGTCGTAGAAAACAAGCCACACATACAAGGCCACAAGGTATGCGATAACATGATTCACTTGAAGGAATTAATCTCTCTCTTATTAGGCATACATACTTATGTGCCTAAGTAATAGGTCATTACAAGCCTTCAGTCTGGATTACAACCTAGCTTCTCACTGCACCTATGTGGTGTGTGTTAATTTTATACATGACTGGTGTTACCTGCAGTTTAAAGTCGACTCCAAACGATAGATTTTTCAAAGACTTTTCATAGTACTTTTATTTTTGCTCATAGTTTTTGCCACAAGTTTGCTGAGAGGTAATCACTGACTAAATATTTTTTCAAATTTCGTTATGTCGTTTGAATGTTTGTCCTGGGGTCTAAGCAAAAAAGTGGCTAAAAAGGCTTACTAAACTAGACTATTTTTTTTAGGAGGGGTAAATGTACCTAACCGCATTATAGAGGAAGTCGTCACATCCTCTGTGTGTAAGGAACTCACCCACTAAATTCCCCCTTCGTCTCGAGGACTATTGTTACCAGCCCGGAAATACGGTAGTATTACTTCGGACTGGAGTCCTTTTGGCCCTCTGGCCACTGCATGTTCATATCCGCACCCGAATTGCGAAAGTTGAGGGGACAGCTCTGTTTCTTCCGGATTGATTCCTGACTGAAATTTCCTTTCACACGTGTGCCAGTATCATCTATGCCGGCGTGCCTACATGTTCTACAGTCTCAAGATCTCTCTCCTTCAGTCTTAGAAAGCGTTTTACGTAATTCTCGCTCTGCTCACAATCATAACTCCGACAATATTAGCGGCCCTGATCGTCCCAATTGTTGGAGTTAAGACAGTAAGGAGAGGCGGTCTTGCTCATTCTATGCTGATATTACCTAAAATATCCATGACCCAAAAGCATTTGTGTAATGTGGCAATTTACATACATACATAATTGGCCATTACAACCCTTCAGTCAGGATTACGACCTAGCTTCTCACACCACTTATGCTGTGTGCGTTAATTTTATACATGAGTGGCGGGACCTACAGTTTAAAGTCGACTCCGAACGACAGATTTTTGAGAAGCTTTTCATGGCAATTTTTACTCTCAGAGTCGTTGCCAGAAATCTGCTGAGAGGAAGTCGCCGAAGAAATATTTTTCGTTTTGATGTCTGACCTGGGATACGAACCCGGGCCTTTTGTCTAATAAGCCAACACACTACCCACTAGACCACGGCGACTTCCAATGTGGCAATTTACCTCTCAAAAATTCCGATCAATCCATAGCTTTATATCCGGAATAAGTACCGCCGTCCATCTTCCTCTATCTTCATCGCTCCATCGTCGTTGGCATTCTGAAAAGGTATTTTCCCTGAAGTGGCCAGTTATGTGATTTCCAACCGATATTGCCTTACAAATCTCCATCCAATCTGCCGCCAGCAGATCCACAGGGATTGTACCCGCTATCACAAGCACGGCTGGGGCGATAGCAGTGAGTTTGCCCGTTATTAACCTCTAGCGTTTCGGCCCAAATTTCGCTCTCATAGAGCATAAGGGTGCTTCCAATCTCCATCAGAAGTCTCCGTCTCGGCCGTGTACTGAATGTTATACGAAAATGTCTGTCTGGGATCCAGCCTTATTCCTTGGTATCTTACCGAACTCTGGGTCCTAATAGACTCATTTCCACGACCAGTGATCAGCAGTAATTTTGTTTTATGCATGACCAGGTCTAGGTTATCGGAATCCAGTCATGTTTTCGTTCTTAGCATGATACGTCACTGTGCCTCTTCCCTATTTCTGGCCGTGATAACGGCTGCAATATTATCTGCGTATCCAACCAAAAAAGTTCCCTCTGGCATACTTACTAGACTATGGCGACAAATCTCTTATTATAACAGTCCATTATCCATTGCCATCCAAGATCAGGCTATTTGACTCAACTGGACTATTTTATGTGTGGATTCATGAAGTATATCATGTACAGCTACAAGTCAACCTAAATTCCAGCTTTAGACAACAGAAACAAAAGTGGTGAAGTACCAGCGTAAATGCTGGAAAAAGTATGTCAAATTTTAAATTTACAGATGGACGCCATGAGGATGAAAGCGTTGGGCAACTTTTACATGAAAGGATCTTTAGAAAGGTAATGTCGCCTGAAAACAAGAATTTCTTAACTTTGATAGGTTAACTCTACTCTTTTTTAATTTTAAAAATCAAAACGTGCAGCCCTTTCCCTGGTTTGGAGAAACTAGGTCTCAACAAGAGGTCTATTCGTGCTCAATCGTAAGCTTTTGGTATCAAAGCTATCACTACAACCTAATAGTTAAGAAATCTGCTGAATCTAGGTATACTAACTTTTAGTTAAGTTGTAAGCTGATTTGGATTCCAGTTGTTATAGGATATCTGCTAAGGATTGATAGTAGAAAAGGTAGAATTAGCCGAACGTTTACATAAGGTAACGGAACGTTTATACGTTCATTAATAAAATACGAAAACAATGCAAATGCTTATAGAAATTATGTTACGGGTCGGTAACCGTTCTCATTTGGTTTTCATATGCTAGAAACGAACGGGAGATCCACTAAGTTTAGTGAACGTTTGGCTAATTGTAGCTTATGGTCGGGTCATCTAGTAAATGCGTTAGTATGTTGGCCTACTGATCTGTCTCAAAAAAAAAAAGTGAAAAAAAACCTGAAACGAAATAAATTTGCTATGAAAAGTGTGTCAAATCTATTGTTTGAAATCGATGTTAAACAGATATGTCCTACCACTCAATGGTGTTATGAGAAATTAGATCGTAATGCTGATATTTTAAATTTGCCTAACTAATCCCATAAATCCAAAAGAATGAATTGTTTTTTCTTTACATAAACCCACTTATGTTGGCATATATTTTTGCAAATAAAAAATTTTTTTTTTGCTTTAAATATTGAAAACCAAATAATAAAACCCGCTTAAACATTTATGGAGTGAGAAAAATTAATAACAACACAAAAAAAAAAAGGAAACTCAAATCAAATATACACCGAAATAGTTTTCATACCCATTTTAAGTGGCAAGAAAAAACTGTGTCAGTGGAAATAATTATGAATCCTGAAAATTCGAAATGAAATGTAAGCACACTACGCCACTACAATGTAGTATCAAGCAAAAATATAAAAAAAAGGAACTGGAAGCTAATGCCCAACTTTCTACAACAACTATGAAATATAAAATGAGTAACCGGATATTATCTACCCTTTCTCTAAAAGAAACTTAAAAAAAATAAAAAAATACGTTCTGATTATGAAAAACAATAGCGTTATTACGCTCTGTCTGTAAATACGAAAAATTTTTGGAAATTTTTCTCCCATTTTCGGCAAAAGTAAAGCAAAAAACAAATTGAAATGAACAAAAAACTCACGCCTAAAATTATGTTACACATAAAAACTACCATAACAATGCCTTAAAGTATGCCATAACATTTGTATACATTATGAAATGAAATGTAAGAAGAGGAGACATACAACGAATTTATTTTTAGATGAGAATTATATTCCGGAGTTATTTTCGTTGGACTGATTTTCTTTTTTTTTTTTACTAGGGTTTACTCGTATTTCCTTAATAGTTCTGCATTAATTTAAGATTTTTTTCTTTGTGTTGAAACTAGAAATTATTTGTCATACAACCTGGCAACATTTGTGGTTTTTGTAGCGAAAGAAAGGATTTTAATTTACTGTGGCAAATTATTAAAAATAATTCGGAAAAATAAATCATTTTGAAAGCAAAATAATTTTTATAGTAATAGAAAGCGTAGACAAGACAGGAAGACATAAATGAAGAAATTTTCAACAAAAAAATGAGAACATTGACTTAAAAATAAAGAGATTATGTGAATAGAAGAAAACTTAGTTTACTTAGACACCACATTGTACAGTCCACGGGACAACTATGGACCGTAGAGGGCTCCTAAGATAAAATTTTGTATAGAAAGGCTGTACGAGCTTTGTTGGCATAAGATGAAGTTTACGTTCCTATATAGTAACTTGAAAGACCATAAAATCTGATCTCTTTGTGGAACTATTAATCTGATCAGATGTGCTGCTAGATGACAATCGCGTTACGCCTTATCCTTAAAAAACCCTTTACTGCCTCTCTTCTAGACTATTTGCCACAATAACATGCCACATTTATCACACGCACTACCACAACTGGTGCATTATATTGTACTGACGGTTCTAAATTTGACAACATCTTGAGATGACATACGGCTTACTGTCGTATGTCACATGCATGCTATTGGCCTCACCGATACAGATGACTGTCAGTGTCGAATGGGGACTGATGGCTGGAAGCATGTACTGACTACATACTCAAACTATAATGATATTAGAGATTTTAGTTAGGATGGATAATATCTATACTTAGGGGGTGTGGGATTGCAGTAGGGCCATAGAAGTTGTTCTGACAATTAGTAGGTTAGGCATTTTCGTCAATGAAGTTTTTAGGAGAAGAAGAAAAGGACGTTAATGGAGGTTTTCCCCTTCATTTCAATCGCCAGTAGTTTCGTGACCTTGCCGTTTTTTTATGCCCTTTATCCAGTGTTGTTGTCGATGTTGAATAGTTTTTCTCTGGTAATGGTTCTATGTTCAAAGTGTCACCAATCCTGAATCGTTTGCCGTTTAACTGAAAGCAGACTGGAATGCCAAGATCGACCCAGGGGGTTAATTCTGATACTACGGGTATCTCGGGCCCCAGAGCCTTCTCTCCCCCTGACAATGGTGCGGCCTGGTTTATACCCAAATCGCGGGGAGAGCGCAAGCTCGGTGTGGCGTTAAACTCTTAACCATTGTCAAAAAATGGAGTTTAGATATTCTCCCACCCCTAAACAAGAGGGAAGTCTAGTCCAAATGCATGGCATCGAATTAGTACTCTCATATGTATGTGGTTGCATTATTGTACATGGGGCGCTGGTAGACGCATTGTTTCCACAGATGCTTAGAGCACTATGGGGTAAGCCATCACGGTGATACTCACGTAAAATCCTGGAGTAATATCGTATGTCGCTGTAGTCTAGTAGGTAGTGTGTTGTCTTATTAGACGTAAAGCCAGGGTTCAAGCCACAAGACAGACGTCAAAACAAAATACAAAAGGAGTTTCTTCGGCGATTTCCTCTCAGCAAGTTTCTGGCAAAAACTCTGAGAGTAAAGGCTGTACTTGTTTCTCATGGATTGCATGAAAATTTGCGTATTTAGTAAGCGTGTTAGATTCCCATGCTAGACTCTGGTGGAGACATATGGATAACGAGAGGACTCCTTCTGTCCTAAAATTGTATTGTCACCCATTACACAAGATCGATTTTTGCACAGAAAATTGGCCTTTTGCTAGACATGCCAAAAGACTTGACATTTTGACAAATGACTACTGCAGAAACTATTGGTTGCGCGATGGGAAAAAACTCGTGTGTCAGCTTACTTGTCAGAGCCATGATCTTGCTATAAAAATGCTGACGTTTCTGGTTGCCCACTTCCTGGCATCCGAGCCCTCTAATATAAAATCTGTTGTAATAAAGGATTTATTTTGGACTAGAGTGTATTTCCTATAGGGAATGTTTGTCCGGGTTGTGATATTAAGTGTGAGTTTTTGTCTCAAGGGTGAAGCGCCGTCTTACCTAAACCATTCGGATAAAAATGTACTTCGTCAGAAAAAATTTTTTTTTTTCAAGTAATTGACATTTAACTGACTTTCTTTGTTGATTTCTTTAAATATGAAGGTGGAGGTCTTTTGTAAAAAATTAGTGCGTTTAACTTCTCGCGCCTGTAACAGTAATTTTCTTATTAAAACGGCACGGTAATGCGTAGCTTTACTGTCCGATACAGCTCCAGTTTCTTGAAATTTTTTGAGTATGGTCTCAGCATAACTTTTCAAATTATTTTAATAAATTTTAGACGCTGTTCGCTTTCTTCCTGTTGCTACAGTAGTTTTTTTTTCGAAGTCGCAACATACAGTCTTCTAACACAAGGCTTCCACTCAAGTTATATTAAATAATTACGACACAAACTTGAAGTAGATTTTGTTTCACAAAAATTTTAGATTTTAATTAAAAATTTTTAAATTGTTGCTGAAAAAAACAATGAAAATCCTTTAACTCTTTTATTCCACTAGTCAGTATTGAAAAACAAGCAAGTGAAAGTGAAAATTTAATATCATCCAGCGATTATCGTCAAATGTCAGAAACTCATTAAACTTATTTTATAGCCTCCACGAACTCAATGACTCAACGATACAACAATATATGGGGGGTTGTGAGGTGATGACAATGACGATGATGCCGATGCAGGCAATGATGATGTATATGAGAATGAAGTGATGACAACTTTTCACAAAGAGAGTCGAAAAAACAACAACAACAACAACAAAAACAATACAGAATAGAATCCTTTTCATAATAAAGTGTTTTATAACGTTATTTGACCGTTGATGGCATCGTATTATATACTCAAAAAGCAAATATGACAGCAAAAAACTGAGATAGAAAATATGGCATAAAATGAAGCTGAAACATAAGCACCGGCTGTTGCCAAATAAATGATTGTCATTGCAGCTTCAAAACAAGGTAGCAAGCAACGATAATGACAACGTCAAGTGACAATACTTTTTTATGCTATTGCTGCTGTTGCTGCTTCTACTGCTGTTCTAATCTAATATGACACGTACTCTAAACAACAGCTAGCGGCAATTTTTTGTTGTTGGTAACAGCAAATAACAATGACAGCAACAAAGAGTTGACATGATTTTTTCGCAAGCATGCTTTTAGGCTCGACACCATTAAACAATATCCACACATACACAAATACTTATACGTACACATATACCATATACAAGCAAGCAATAGTAGTGGTAGTAGCGTAATTTAGTTTATGACAGTAGAAATCTTTAAAAATTAGAAAAATTATTCTAAAGTTTACATAAATTAAACGGAAAATGTCAATGACACATGGCCTGTCAGTTTGTTTTCGTTCTTTTTAGTCACGTTCACTTCTAAAAACGATAAATTATGACAAAACACAAACAAACGTTCATTTAATATTGTTTTTAATAAGTAAAATATAATTTGGCCTCCTTAAAGTATGCTTTAATAATTTATATATTTAACAGCACCAGCCTAACTGTAGGCTTAAATACTGTTGTTTGTTTTAATTTTCCCCAAAGTATACTGTAGTTTCAAAATTTTGTTTGTACAGTCTGTTCTTTTTCTTTTTCTCTTTCTCGTTCTATATCTCTTATTCTGTGTATGGAGCAGCATAAGAACTTGAAAATAAAATAAATGGCTCTACTGTCAAATGGTATTTAAAATATCGATTTATTATAAGAACTTGTCATAAGCGATAACATGTAATTGGATGAAATAAGAAGAAGGTGATTTTGAGTTTTTTTTTTATGAAATTTGAAGCAGCTTTGTTGTTAACTTCTAGTTTTAATAAAATTTTTAGAAGCCGGTAAATCTGAGGCTACAGGATTAAGGAATATCAATAAACAATTTTGCTTTCATCTTCAAAAGTAACAAAGCATCACTGAAATTAATCTGATCTCGTATTGTATGCTTTATTATTAGTGAATATTGACTTTTCTTTGTGATAAAGAAATGAAAGTATTTTAATCAATTATTTAATAAGTCTTTCCAGTACCTCAACAGGATTACAGGCTGTATTGGTTTTGAATGTAAGTACGCTAGTGTTGTACAGGCATCAAACATTTTTTTTGACATGTTTAATCCCTTCTAAATTAGTTTTATTGTTCGTTTTTTAATTAAAATATTTTTTAGTGCCTACTTCAAAGCTTAAAGGTTTCACATAATTTATGGTCTACTTTTAGGCGAAATTATTTACGCACACAGTGTAGGAAACTCAAAATTATCGGTATTTTGGTGACCAAGTAGTGATAGATGTCTTTTTTCCAAAATTTTCCAAACCACTATTTCTAACGTAAAGGGGTGGTTCCTAATAAAACCCGACCTAACAAGGGCAAGCAAACTATTCTCTGTACTTCTCAATACTTTTTATAGTAAAGTTGATTGTATGTTGGATTA
The DNA here is from genome assembly GCA_014635995.1 of Sarcophaga peregrina. Lineage (NCBI taxonomy): Eukaryota > Metazoa > Arthropoda > Insecta > Diptera > Sarcophagidae > Sarcophaga > Sarcophaga peregrina. The sequence continues at coordinate 39,389,706 of CM025790.1, read as the reverse complement.
TTGTGGTCAACTCTTAGCTAATACAAAGATATCGACTTATCGAAATATGAAAAAAAAAATATTTCGGCGACTTCCTCTCAACAGTCTTCTGGGAGAGAGTTTGAGAGTTAATACAATGGCCATGAAAACTTTGTCAAATCTGTTGTTCGGAGTAGACTTTAAATTAATACACACAAGTTGTGTAAGAAATTAGGTTGTACTCCTGACTAAAAGGTTGTAATAACTAAATAAATAAGTTATTCAGATCACCCATAAACAATGAAGTGTATTCGCTGAATAGGCTCTAGAGCAGTTAGCAGCTGACCCTAGGTTTCATTGAAAAATTATCTTCCCTCACTTTGGTACGTGAACAAACAAAATTGGAGAATTTGGGGATGATACCAATCTATATAAGATCCAAGAGCATTCAATGCACTACAAAAAATTCAGTGTTTGGTGTGAAATTTGACTGAAGGTGGCGTCGGGCCATATAGCTTTGTGATCAAAAGTGGCCAGGCCGTCATATCATAGGCGATATTTGTCGATGGTTACCAATTTCGTGTGTTGTTTTAACAGAACTGACCACATAGCTTATTCCATGTTGATTTTTGTATGACATGGAGTTGTTGTAGACTAGCCACAAAACGCCCGTTAGATTTTTTGTGGGGTTTATAAGGTTAGAGGATGTGTGTCCGTCAATCAAGGCAACTGCAGTACACGGAGGTCGAATTGACCCATTGGGGTGTACTATGTCGCAGATGAACGTGAATAAGACACAAACTACAGTACCTGTTACTGTGGTTTTGTCCAACGAATAAGTGCGGCGAATGTGCGTCGGGGAGGTATAGTGGTTAAAGAGCAGGCACCTCTGCCGAAAATGTTCGAAACCTGGCAGAAGTTAAAATAATTTCATTATAGTTTTCGAGTTTTTGAAGTGAAGTATCATCTAAAGTGATCATCAAAAGAAATTGTACACTATGAATAAAATTATAATAATCACTCGAAGAAATTTGACAATATTTCGAGATTTTTGGTATTTTTTTTTTTATTAAATTTTAAAAACTGGTAATGAAACAATTTTAAAGTAAAAATAACGGTAATTTATCAATGTATATTTTTTTTTTAAATGTACAGTTTCTTTTGACGCTCAGTGTATATATTAGTTGTGGTAAATTGTTTGCTCTATTTGAGCTTCCACCTCTGGACTGGAGGCTGGTTAGACCTATAATTTATTGACATATGCTAAATTAGGTTTAATGCTAATGTAGTTATTGGATGCCAGCCCAATAAGTTGCCTGAAAAGTTCCTATGTTGCTTGATGTGGTATCTTTTATTCGTATGTATTTAAAAAATTTTAATTTTTAGAAGATTAAAAACTTAAAAAAAAATTTTATTCTTAATATTAAGCCTCTCATTTTTGTGTTCTATTTTTGGTCTCTATTAATGTTTTTCCATAAATTTGAAAATTTTTAATTAAAGTTTCTCTATGGCACATTACTTTGTTAATTTCTAACCCTGATGGTTGCTTGTAATATTTCATATTTTTTTGTCTATTTACTAAAAAAAAAAAACATTATAAAATCAAGGTGTCTTCATTATAAACAAACTTTATGCATGAAATTCTTTATCCACAATTTTTTTCCCATCGTTTTCTTTCTAAAACATCAGAAATTTTAATTTCCATTTAGTTGTGAGTAGGTTATATGAGGAGCTTAAAAAAAAAAAATTGGAAAATAAATTCATTTCATAACATAAGGTCATCCATCCATCGTATTTCCAAAAAATTCTCTCCTTTTTTTTGTGGTGCCAGGTAGATAGATGGCGTTAACGAAGTAATTCATTCATTATAATTCTTTCATGCCGGTTTTTTATGATTATTTTTATTATAAAGTAAAGCATATTTATAGGGGCTTTAGCCATGTATGTGTGTATGTGGTTGTGTTTTGTTGGTGTAGAAGGAGTATATTTTTTAGGATATTTTCTATTCATTTATAATCCGTTTTGTTTTTTTTTCATACACCTTCATCCCTCACACAACAAAAAAAAAATACATGACCTCCATGGAAATTTTTTTTTATATATCTATGTATTATGTGTGTGTGTATGTTTTCATAATTTGAAATATATTTTATTATACCAGTAGTCTAGAGCCATGTTTTATTTAGTTTTTAAATTAACTTGAATTTTTTCGTTTTTATTCTTGTTGTTTTTCTATTATGCTTGTATCATAAAAATGCGGGCCCTGGTTTTGGAGGTGAAAAATAAAATTTCTGTTGCACAAATTCTATTTAAAAAATTATTTAAAAACAAACAGCATTAAGATTTAATATTTTTTTCTTCAGGTTGTATAAAAAATTGTTTTATCCAATCAATCCATCAATCACAGTCGAACTTTTGCCAGCAAAAAACTTTGCCGTCAGAATTTTAGTGACTCTTCAATTGCTCATGTTTTTTTGGAAGGTAGAAAGAATTCTGCAGGCATTTAAACGAAATATAGGCAAAGTTACCAGGATTGAATGCAAATTTGACAAGCAAAAGCTGGTCATCATATTCTTCTATCCCAATTCCACGTTGAGTAATAGTACAACAGTCAGTGAATGGTAAACATCAGAGCTCTGTCTCATACTTAGAGGTTTTGCAAGATATTTTAAGAAGTTTTCTTCAAAACCTATATAAAGCTTTATAGGTTTCCGCAACTACACTAAGCGAGCTTTCTGTTGGATGAACCTATATGTGCTATAAAAAGATTCATTCAGATGGCATTTCTAAATGTGATGGCAGATGTAAAGAAATAATTTGCTTGGAATTAAAATATTGTTACGTTTTTACATTTTTTAAAACATTTAAAATATCAGCTCGTAGATTGAAAATAAAATACAAAAATAAATTTGGTTTTTAGTTTTAATTAAAATTCTTTATTATTCGCCCAACTCTCTATTGCTTTCTCTATTTACACCCTTTGCCTAAACAATTACAATTACTAGACAATTGTTCGACAGATCTTTGTAACGGTGATATTCAAACCACAATTACTCTCTTCAAAAGCAGCGCGTCTTCACACAAGACTCACTGAACTTTTACTAACTCAGTTGTCTACTTTGTCTTGGTTTCTATAATGGCAACATAAGCAGTCCGATGAATGTTCTTGAAGGCGAACATCGTAATTCGTCATTATTGTTGTTTGTGTATTTTGTTTACATTTATTTTTGTAGTGTTTGTTGGTATATTTTTGTTTACTTATTAATCATCATTTTTTTATGCTGAAGTTTGTTGTTCATTTTTTTTTTTTGGTTTTTCTAGCCTTTGTTCATAATTTTAATGTTAAACGATGTAACGGCAAACCCCCCGTATCTAGATATTTTCATTTTCGTAACACTATGGAAACATTGAGATTGTAGGCTAGTAGGTATGATGTTGGTTTATTAGACATGAGATCTCGGTAAAAAACACTTTGTGTTCTAAAAAGTCTGTCGTACGGAATCGTCTTTGAAGTGTAGATTCCAATACTGTGAGAAGCTAAGTAGTAGTCTTGACTAAAGATTTTTAACATCTAATTATGTATGTGAACATCCCAGTTGTTCATACAAGTCGTCATACATCATCTTTTCGTCAACTATAAGGCAGTTTTCTATAGCCCCCTAAGGCAATGCAGAATAAAGGTGAACAACTGCTGCAGTTCGGTGAAGGTAGGAGTGAACGTGTACGAACCATTCGGTATCGTGATTATAGACAATGCGATGTCATATCATGCGACTTCCTAAACGTTGTCATGGAGAGTGTTTTGCGAAAGGTGAAAAGGGAAAGCTTTGGCACTATTTTCCATAAAGTGTTCAGTTGTTTGTATACAGACTCTAACTTGGGATAATAGGGCGTACTAAACGAGCTTTTGGTGGTATTGAACGAGAATGTGTATGTTACCGACAAGCGGAGAACTGCGGCATATTGAATCCCAGATATTTTCGATGTACTGAGTGGATGTGCTTATCTTGGCTGCATATATAAATAATCACAGTCTGCATTTCAAGCGAGGGTTTCTCTTGCCAACCAACAGATGCAATTGAGTAGCAGAGACCGTTTTTGTCCAGCTTATACTCTGCTAATTGTTTTACCTTCCTCGTGTGTCTTTATGGCCCTGAATAATGGACACTATTAAGAATTGATGCAGTAGCTTTCAGGATATACAAGAGAAAAGTTTTACGTATGACCTTTGGTCCAGTACAAGTTGTCGATGATATGAGCATACGATGAGCTTCTCAACGATATTGACGGTGTTCAGGGCATTAACATCCAGCGACTGCGTTGACTCCACCATGTAATTCGAATGGAAGACGTTGTCACTGCAAGAGTCCAAGACTTTCGGAAGTTGGAGCAGAGAACCACCTTGTTTAAGTTTGAGAGTGCAGGTGTGCTTGAGAGCCAGAGACGCCTGGAATTATATGTTAAAGTAGAACTAAGTCCGATAAAATAATTGTTAATGACCAATTGAGTACGTAAGTAAGCAAGGTCTGAAATTTTTGAAGTAGATTGGCGTCTTCTGATAATTAATATAAAGAAGCACGAAGTTGGCTATGTTATACAATATCATGAATAACGCCAACGCTAATTGTCAACCGAATTCAGTAGAAATCGGACCATTGCTACACAAATATCACAATTAAAATTCTATTCTGTCACATAGGGTTACGCCTTTTTTCCTTAATCCCTCCGGTGGGCATATGGCTTCTCAGTTTTTCCATCATTAATTTGTTGTTCAGTACAGTCTAGAATAATGGGGTTGCCATCTATCTATTTGGTGTAGCGGTAGATAACCTTGCTAATCCTTGATTCTTACCTCTTTTCTCACAAGCTAGCGGCACTGTGGCCCCTTACTGTGAATTTAAAATCAAAGAAATAATTTCAATTGTAGCTGTTCACTACTTAAAGGGCGATAAGAGAATTTATAGAACTTAAGTTAAAGAAGCCTTTCTATATATCATGATGACACAATATTTGCAATAAATCTGTGCTGTTTTATTGAACTGCTTTTAAATTACTATGGCCCTCATAAATTGTTCTCATTCGCAATCGAATCCCAACGTTTGAAATGAAAATTTTTGCTTATCGTTTATCATTTAAAAAATCATATATTCAATGTGAGTATGTGTGTGAGTGAGTGTATTTGTAATTCTGTAAATTATTCCCATTTGCCATGTCATCAATATATCAAAATTGTTTGCAGGAACACCAACAATAACAGCAAAAACAGCAATACATACTGAAATCCTTGTTCCCTTTTTTTGTACGAATTTACGAGTGTTTATAGGCGATATTAGAAGACTAACATGAGGGAAAGGGGAGCAGTGGTTCATGCATTATAAAATTAAAGAAAACAAAAACAAAATATAAAAATTATTTTAGTTTTCTAGTGATTTTGTTTTGTAAACTGATTGTTCATGTTGTTCTTGTTGTGATTGTTGTTTTATTTCGTTGTATTTGCATCCATAAAAAGATGAAATGTGAGTGAAACTGGAACTAAGCATTCTTATGCATAGGAATGCATTACAAAAAACGTTAATATGATTACACTGAGACCATATTTAACGGTTAGAAGAATGATAGTTCTACTCTTTATATTGCCAGAACCGTCTTTAAAGTTTAATTTTGAATATTCATGCAAATCTAAGAGATAAAATATTGAGTTGAGTTGTGTTCTTTTTTTGTTTTGCTTTGCTTGGCTTTGCAAAACGATTTTCCATTATCCTTGAAAGGCAAATAATGCACAAAAAATCAGCAAAACAAAAAAAAATATTTTCTTTCACTTCGTTGGTTGATGATTTTAATATCGAAATGATAAATAAATACATGACATGAAAGCATTTGTATTTGTTAAGGGATTCTGTTGTTGCCGTAGAGGTAAGTAAGGCCCTCCCATAGTAAGCAAAATATCTGGAATTTCTTTGCCATCAATGGATAGCGCATTGATTTGTTGATTATGAAAAGGATTTTAAAATATTAAATTAAGTTTCCGTTTTAGCATTGTAACGAAAGAAGCCTTTTAATTTAAAGTGTTGTTGTTTTTTTGATTGAATTTTAAATATAAAAATAAGTCTGTCTTCCTAGGCAAAAGATCCTATACAATATAAGTATTTGAATATTAAAATGATTTTTATTGTATTGTTACGATAATGGAAATGGTGTTTTGTTTTTACATTGTTTAAATTGTAAACAAAAGGTGCAAAAACAAAAGTAATCAACTTGTTTACATGATAAACAAGTAAACAAAAATATACCAACAAAAGTTAGGTTAGGTTCGAGGACGTGTACTTGTCGGCTGTAACAAGTACAATACCGGGAGACTGAATTGACCCATTGTACAACCTTCTAGCTTCTCACACCACTCGTATTGTATGCTTTAATTTTAAACATGAGTGGCGAGAGCTACAGTTTAAAGACGATTATGAACGACAAATTTTTGAGAAGCTTTGCATGGCAATTTTTTACTTTCAGAATTTTTGCCAGAAATCTGCTGAGAGGATGTCTCCGAAGAAATATTTTCAAATTTACGTTTTAATGTCTGACCTGGGATTTGAACTCGGACTCTAGACTACGGCGACTTCAAACAAACAAAACACCAATATATAAAAAAAGTAAACAAAAATGCAACAACAACAAAAAAATGAAAATGAAAACATATTGTTATAGAGATTTCAAGAAGGCGAAGTCATTCGCCTTCAAAAGCATTCATCAGACTGTTTACCCTGCATTATAAAAAGCAAGACAAAGCAGTTAATGGAGTCAGTAAAAATTCAGTCAGTTTTGTGTGAAGGCGCTTACTTTGAAGATCTCTGTTTTAAAGATCTGCCGAACAATTGTCTATTATTTGTTATTGTTCATGCAAAAGAGTGCAAAGAGGATAACAAAGAAAGCAATTGTTGTTGTGTACATCAAGTTGTGAACAGTGGCATACAGAATTGTGCGAATAATAAAGAATTTTAATTAGAACTAAAAACAAATTTATTTATATTTTATTTGCAATCAATGAACTCATATTCATATCATATCATAGAAGAAAAATTTCCTAAAATACAATTAGAGAAGCCTCCACCTAGTACTCTAATTAATGGAGATGTGTCTGTGTAGTCAACGTAGTCTAATAGATATATGAAGGCTGTTTAAACCCCAGGACATTAAAACAAAAATATGAAAAATATCTTTGGCAACTTGCACAGTAGATTTTTGGAGAAAACTAAAACTAAAATTAAATTGCAATGAAAAGTTTTTCGATAATCTGTCGTGGGGAGACGACTTCCAACTGTAGATCCCGCTTTCCATTCTTTTTCCAGGGCGCAGTAGATTTAGAGCATACGTTTACAGAATGGTGGTTGTCTTGAGCACAATATATAGATTTTGTGACTATGGAATTAAGCAGTTCCAGGATGAAATACCTGCATGCATATCAGATGCTAGGCAGGGCATTATTGACATCGATCAGTATAGTCAGCTGCCAAATCCCTCTGCGTGGGCCACAAGACACGATGATAAATTTCATTCTACACTTCATGAATTTTATATTCCTTCCTTCGTTCTCGTAGTGTTATAAAATTTTAAATTTTCCAAATATTTTCCATACGGCATTAATTGAGTTTTTCTTTTTTCTCTTCTCGTCTTCTTATTCTACAATTTTATTAACTTTTACTGTGATGAAAAGGAAAGCAAAGTAAAAATCAAGAAATTTCTTCGATTCTTTTTATGAATTTGGAATGATTTAATGAAAATTCTTTGATTCCGACGTTCTTCATCAGCAACAACAACACAAAATTTCCATAAAAATTCGATTTTATAACGAATGAAACGTAAGCAATATGTGTAGCTGTGTGTGTCTGTATGTATAAGAAACATTTTAATGAAATGTTGATGAATATTCATTCATTTCATGAATACTTTGATGCTGTGTAATCAAATTCATTTCGTTTTCTTTTTGGTGTTTCTGTTGTTGTGTTTGTTGATTTTTAGAATGTTTGAATATTTTTACATCTTCCAAGTCAAAAGAGAATTTCAGAGAAGGTAATTTTGAAAGATTTTTTTACATTTACTTGAAAGAGGAGAAGAAAAAATACTTAAAATGAACGGAAAAATATGTATGAAAGTAGTCACCAAGAAAACTTTAAAACAGAGAGAAAAGCCCCACAAACAACAGTAAGAATATTGTGAAAATGAATTTTATTTGTCTTAAAATACAAAAAAACAAAGGAAAAATTGAGTGTCAAGTGATATTTATTGATTAATCTATACTATATAGCGGCAGGGGGAAAAACAGTCAATTTTTTTTTTGGAATTTTCTTTTAACAGGCCTATGTACTCCGGTGTGTGAATTTATGTACATGAGCTGATTTTTAGCACTCAATTCGTTATGGTTGTGTGAAATTTGAAATTGAAACAGGAAAAAAATGTCTTCTTTTGGTTTTAGTTTATGGCATAAGCCGTTGTTGTTATTAAGCAGTTTTTGTTATACGTATGCCAGTACAGTGAATGCCATTGGAAATGGTACAGGCATTTATTAAATATTCAAAGTGTGCTGCAATTCATTTTGTAAGGAATGATAAATTGTTTGCGGTAACAAAATTTCAATATTATTACATAACTTTATTACACATACATACCTACAACTCTTCAGTTAGGATTACGAGAGGGAGTCGTCGAATAAATATTTTTCATATTTCGTTTTTGATGTCTGACTGGGGATATAAACCTTTCGTCTAATAAGTCAACACACTACCTTCTAGACTACAGCGACTTCACTATAGTCTCACGTCCACCTCCAATATAGCAATTATCTTGATTGAGTCATGTCAACCTGTGCAGCTTTATGTCAAGTGGATCGCAAGTTCGTCGAAGAAACTACGAAGGAAGAAATTATTAATTTAGACCATAATGGCATAGTGCAGAGTTTAACAACCAACAAGCCTTCGGGTTTCTCCTCGTGATTCAATATTCTTTGTTGTTGTATAGGGTTTCATTTTCGAAATTTACGAGAGAACGGGTCACTATTTTTCATTAACTTTTTTACGACATAAAGAAAATAGTCCGTTCTAGGCATTATGGTATACGGAATTGCTTTAGGAAGTCTTTAATTCTTTTTATTTTGAGTCCAACACTACTTATGGATTGAATTGTGGTTCAACTGTTCAACTTTAGATTTGAATCCTTTTATATTATAAGTGTGAAGAAACGCCCCAGCAAGTAGCGAGTTCCACATACGGATAGACCCAATAATAAGCGAATTCTGTCTGTAATGCATAAATTTGCAGCTTGCAACTGGCATTGGGGCCTTACCATATGTCGTAATAGTTCAAAATTTTAGATTCGTTTTTGATTCGTGAAAAAATCGGTTGTTTGCAGACCTCTGACAACAGCTGTATATCTGAGTTGAGTTTAAACTATACAGCCTACCACTGATGACTAAAGTTAACGCCCATAACTCTACGATTACGAAGGGAACTTGTTTTCATTATAATACTTGGACCTTGGCATTATGTCCGGTATACGATTTCCCTTAAATGGTAATTTCTGCATTGGCTGTAGCAGTCGATCTTTTTGAGATAGTTTATGAAGTCTTTTATGTCTGGGGTAAATTGTCGATAACAATTCTCCCGGTTTCACTTTTGAGTGAATATGCACCAAAAAGTCAGTTTTTCGTCATGTAATCGACAAATTCGGATTATCCGTCACACTTTCACTAACAGAAGCGATATTTTCTGCAGAATGTATTGTTACGAAAATGGAAATGGTATTACATCGCTTAACATTTAATTAATGAAAAATAACAGCAACAAAAACAAAAACAATGAACATGTTTACATAATAAACAAATAAACAAAAATATACCAACAACATTAATATAAAAAGCAAAACACAAACAAAATACACAAACAGCTACAATAATGTTTATATATGGAGATTACGAACATTCAAATTCAAAATCATTCATCAGACTATTTACGGTATTTAAAATGCAACACAAAACAGTCAGTCTTATGTAAAGGCACGTTGCATGTGAAGAGAATAATCGAGATTTGAAGATCTCCGTAGAATGTAAAGAAGAATAACAAACAAAGCATTTGTTGTTGTTTACATCAAGTTATAAACAGTGATATACAGAATTGTGCAAATAATAAACACAAATTATTACTTTTATTCTTATTTGCAATCTGCTAGCTCATGTTTCAATCGTTTTTAAAAGGGTTAAAATGTAACGATAATGAATAGGTTTTTGATCTGTAACGCTTCTAATCTTTTTAAATTTCTTTACAATTTTGCCATTCCCTTGCACAGTTTTGATGGCGATATTCATTCTGTGATGCCACGTCTGTACATTTCAGTACCATTTACTTGCTTTTTGCATTACGATTTCTTCTAACATTCACTGTGTAATGACTTCACTGTAATGCTTACTACAACCACACAAACATCTACATTATATAAGGCATGAGACTTACATAGATCCCGCCACACGTTAGTAAACTTGCGATTGTCGTAAATATTTTGTCTGTCGGCTGCTATGTTTGTTTGTTTAGTTTGTTTTTGTAACACGTTCTCTTGTTTTTTATTAGTTTTTTATGCAATTTTTTTTCGTTCGAAAGACAAACATTAGAGACGACAAAGAAAAAAAAAATTCATAAGAATTGTTGCCAAGAAATAAGAAACAAAAAAAAAAGAAGAAGAAAACGAAATGCCTGGTTATATTTGCTGTAAATGTGCATGTATTTTGGCACCAAGAAATTCTTTTCCAAATGAATTAATAATGGAATCAAGGATAAAATACTGCAATACACCGACACCACCACCACCACCACCACATAGAGAGAAAGGAATTATAATAATAACGACGGGATATTTATAGATTGAGCCATAAAAATAATAATTGACCTCGAAACAGGAATTTTGAATTTGAATTCGAATTGTTTTTTCTTTTTTTTTTTTAAATTTCATAAGAATTGTTCACGTTTTTACAGAGATTTATTGCTAGGGTTAGAGGAAATATTGTATAGTTTGAATCAATTCAAAACTACAGTAAGACCCCGCTTAACGGTGTTCGAGTATTACTCGGTAATATTGGGATTTCCCTAAATCGTACACTCTATTAGTACTTGTTGCATTTGTCTGCAAATGAAACGGCCATGCACCAATCAAAAGCGTTACCCTATATTGCGACGGTGTACAGTATGAATCTTTGTCAACGCTCTTTTGTATGTCTGTCCAGGACAATGATTCCAATTATATTTTCCTAAGTCACAATGTATTTACATAGGAACGTATTAAGTTGTCTCGTGTGCCGCTATTTCGTATCCACCGCGTAAAGCGGGGTCTTACTGTAATTTCATAATTTTTTTTTTTTTAAACCAGCACTCAGGGGATGACCCCTATTTATGCAGTGCATTGTGAAGGTTTAGGAAAGATAGAATGCCTCTCTTATAAAAACTCTTCTCCATTTTTCTAAACTAGGAGTGCAATATGGATTCATAAAGAACTTAAATAGCTTGTGATTACAAATCTTAGCATGAGGTCCAAAAATTTTTCGTAATTTTTTCTTTAAAAAGTCCTGAGATCTCCTTCAGTACGAAACTGATGTAAAAGCCCAGTACGGTACGACAGAGAGTTTTAATTCCAAGCAAAGACAGATGACTTTCATATGATGCCGCACTTTATTTAAAGATTGCTTAATAAAGTGTTGATGTTTTGTAATAGTTTTAATGAATCTCAATACTTTGCAACTTTATGAAAAGCATTATCGCTGATTATATCCTGAAGAGAGTTTAAGGGGTCCATATCTTAAGCGGTATAATCATCGTCGGAAAATGTTACTTTATAGCCGCAAAATAACGTCAATAGTTATGGGCAAAAGACGGCAAATCCTGTCATAAGATCTCCAAAAACTTTTCAACAGTTCGAGGTGCTTTTTTTATAGGATGCACATACAGTAATTCCTACTGATTACATGCTTACATTACATTGGCTTGGTTGCCTCCTGCAATGCAGGCACTCAACTGTAACCTAACCATTATGATAGTTTGAAGCTGCTATTCAGATTACCTTTAGATAGGCATTTTCTGCCGAAAAATTTTGGGTGTCTTTGCCTCCTTGGACCAATCCTCTTCCTGTTTTGAGCTATTTTTAGTTCAGCGTATGTGTACATGGATCTACTGCCTCCTGCCCATTCCTAAGAGGTTTCTAAGATGAACATTGATGAGACTTACAGCAAATGTTGTTGTAGATATGGCCATAGCGAGAAAGATTTCTTAGCTTACTAGACAAGTGGGTCCATTATCCCATTTTTTCTTTACAAATAAGTGAAGCTGGTATGTGACATCATCTTTATGCCGCTCTTCAGAGGACTGTTAACATATGACGTATGAATTCATTGGGATTTACTGATGTCTCTCTTTACAAGTGTGTAAAACATATGGAGTGATAATCAAATGTCATGCTACCACCTTCTTCAATACCCATCGTTTTTGGATACTCGTAGGTATGGTGTACAAGCTCTCCCAGAGATGAAATGACCGATTTGCAGTCAGTAAGTATACGTGTATCTACACTCGTTATACTTTGATACTCGAGTCGTAAAGTGACAGAGTTTGTAGTAGCTTGGGTAGCGCAAATGACTATCTGACTTTTCGCTTGATTTTGATCTAACAGATGCTTTGATAACTTCATAGTTCTGAGTATTGAAAGTGGGTTTAATAAAGATACACCGATCAACTATACCCAAGATGGACTGTCATAATCCTCTGAAATTCAATTTAACACCGCGTTCGCAATAACTTGTCTAATGTTATCCATACATACATAAATAATTGGACATTACAACTCTTTTGTCTGGATTATTGACCTAGTTTCTCACACCACTTATGTTGTGTGTGTTAATTTGAGAAACTTTTCGTGGCAGATTTTTATTACTCTCAAATTTTGGGCCAGAGAAGAGGAAATCGCTGAAGAAATATTTTTTGTATTTTGTTTTGATGTCTGGTCTGGGGCTCGAAACCTGGCTTCACGTCTAATAAGCCAACACACTACCTACTAGACTACGGCGATATTAAATAAGTGACTTAATTGATGTAGTTCGAAGAGCAATAGTTATCATGTTCGTTTATATCTTCAGGTTGGATGATTCTATTTGCCCAAACCTAACCAACAAACCAAGTCGTAAGAGTAAAGTTGTTCGTTGGTTGTTTACGAAGTCATCTAGCCAGCCTACATTTTCTGGGTTTGAAATCCTAGATTTGATTATTATTTTCTTGTAACCATAAAGAGTTGTTCTGAATTCTATATTTGTATTCGAGTTTAGTTTTCTAATTAAAGTTCAAATAAAATTCTTCTTCTGATCATTGGAAAAATTTTCTAATTTTTAAAATTCTAATAACATCAGCTTAAATGCTAATTAGTATCGCCAGCTAATTAAAGCAATAATTTTTTTTTATTTTTTGATTTTCTTTTGTTTTTTTTTTTTTTTGTTTTCTTCATTTAAATTAATGCCACACATACACAGGCAACTAACCACCTACGGCCATAACCTAATAACGTGAGGCAATACAAAGTTTAAATTACACTTTATTTAACATCTTTTGTATGTTGTATTTGTGTATGTATATGTAACCATAATCATCATCATCCTCATCATCACTTTTGTATGGCAAATAATTGTATGTGTATGGGTACCTACAGAGAATGCTTGCTAACCTCTATTGTATTTTCTTTACCTTTATTTGCTTAAACCCTGCCGAAACATGCTCGTGTATAATAAACAATTGCTTTGCTTAGCTTAGCTTATTTAATACTCCCGTCTCTGGCTCTCTGACTGTTTTTGTGTGTGTGTGTGGTTTTTTTTTTGTTTCCACCACGTAGTTCGGTGTGTTAAGCGACAACAAAGCGACAGCTTCTAGTTACGTTTGCTTGTTTCTTTTTCTGTGTGTGTGTGTGTGTGTTGTGTGTTTTTGTTGGCATTTTTCATACTCCATTTTTTTTCTTTCTTTATATTCTTTGTAGTTTTATTTGTTCTTTTCTGTGTGTTTGTAGTGGTCTATGGTGTGTTAATAATATAAGAAGCTGCACAAACATTGTTCAAATAGAGTACAAGGCCATGGAAAATGACAAGAAAAAAAAACAAAAACGATGAAAAAAGGGGAAGTAAAATTAAACTCAACTTTGTTGGTACTTACAGTACTCTGTAGTTTTTTGTTAATGTTTACATTTCACTCGTGCATTTTTGGTTAATTAAGGGCATTGATCAATGATAGAGGTTAACATATAAGTTGTAGCTGTGTTATCAACGACGCTTCAATGGAGCAAGTGTACTTCCAACTTTCTATCGAATTACCATAAAATACCCGTACAAGAGCTTTTCAAAGATTACAACCCATTACAACCCTCCAGTCAGGATTACGACCTAGCTTTTCACACCACTTATGTTGTGTGTGTTAATTTTATACATGATGACGACAGATTTTTGAGAAGCTTTTCATGGTAATTTTTACTCTCAGAGTCTTTGCCAGAAATCTGCTGAGAGGAAGTCGCCGAAGAAATATTTTTTCGTTTTGATGTCTCACCTGGGATTCGGGCCTTTTGCCTAATAAGCCAACACACTACGCACTAGACCACGGCGACTTCAAAGATTGCCTTTTTATATTTCTTTAAGAGTCAAAGTCCTTTCACTAAGCAATTTAGTCAGATGCGAATATGGCCACAGAAACAATAGAGTGGAAACAATGACGTGGAAAATAATTTTATTGCTCAAGGAAAAATGTTAAAACTAGTCCGCATAAAGTATTATTTCTGAAATACAAATTTGTCAAGAACGGCTTTTAGAACAGAAGCAGGAGATTTTGGTTCCAGAATGAAATATTCTGAGACCGTGGGGAAGCGCATGGATATCTCACAAGCGGAATTCTATACTTATTCAACTTCGATAGGAAATAAAAAAGACGGACAGAGCAATACTATATCCAGACCAATGTCCCTTAGGGGAAGATCGTCTTCGGCTTTTTACACACATAGGCCACGAATATTAGCAATGTTCATTTAAAAGAGCGTAAAAATGCATTCAGTTGCTTGTCAGCTTTCAATGAAGCAGGTTCTCATCGCTTCTTTTTGAAATTTTTTATCTCAATTATACATACTTACTTAATTGGCCATTAACAACCCTATTAACGGATTTTGACCTACCGCAACACATTCTTCCTGGCGCCTCTGCTTCTTGCGCTGCAGTTGGTCAGACCAATCGATGACAGGGCTTTTCGACTTCGTCCTTTCAATGGATACAAGGTCGTCCTCTTCGCAGACTTCCGTAGATCTCCGCATCAAATACCCATCTCACCAGATCGTCCTCATCCATTCGAACAACATGGCCGAGCCAGCTCAGCCGCTGGATATTAATACCATATATAATTATATTATCAATTATACACCCAAAGAAAAATTACAATAGGATTTACTATTTTTTAATGAGATTGGAAGAATATTTCTCAAGTAAAATACTCTGTCTTTAGGGATTTAGTGCTGTACATTTTCCATTTTCCACTACATAAACACATTATTAGGTTACAATTGAAAATATTACTAACAATTTTCCTCTGGGTTATACATATGGCTTTCACAAATACATTCACATTTTTATCATGGTCTCTTTATGCCGACGACTGACTTTATGACAGTCAGATCGATATTCGATCCCTCGACTCTTATGAGATTGTCTGCAAAAACTGAATCATCATAGTATACAGAATTTTGTTACCTTTTCCTGCATACCAAGTCATGAGGAAAATCTCTGCTATTAGCAAGCAGATGAGTTTATGAAACCCTCAAAAAAATCCACGCCGTCTATGGGACTAGATCCATTCTGTGTAGGGTTTGAAAAGATTTGCTTGGAAAATACGATAAGAGAGATGAAACATGCATCAGACAATAAACTGCGGGTTAATAACCAGTCTTAGCAGATTTCTGACAATAACTCGGAACGTGAAATAAAATTGTAATGAAAAGCATCTCAAAAATCTGTCGTTTGGAATCGACTTTAACAGTCTACAGAGATGCCGCCACTCATGTATAAAATTAATACACATAAACTTAGTGATATGCGAAGCTAGATTGTAAGCCTGACTGAAGGGTTGTAATGACCAATTATGTACGTACGTATGTAATAATCAGGGTATTGTGTAGCCACAGTACAGTTATTTAGAATGAAAAAAGCGATCATCGGCGTGTATTCTTGGATCCTGTGTGATATTTTTGACCTGAGAATGAAAACAATTGCGTTTGTAGCAGGTTCGGGGTACGGAATTGGCTCTTTTGCCTCTGAAAACATTAGGTCAATAGGCTTAGACCCTATCTAGGGGGAGTACAATGGTCGCGATACTAGAATAACTCTTCTTCTTAATAATACACTATCTGATAGACGAACGGTAGGTGATCTTTTGTAAGCCTACGCATTGATTAACGAGAGAGATAGATTTCTGCTAAGGTTACAATGAAGATTAAAATTTCTTTTAAAAGACAGTGGAACTCTGAACTCATTCCAGTGGTATGTAATGAATTCTTACAACTACACTTAAGATTGCACTTTTTATTATGGCTTTCAGATTAATTTTAGCGACCGAGTGTTCGTAACTGAAAGGAAACATTGCCCACTGATCTATTTAAATTACTTTCGTTTGGAATCGACTTTAAAGTTTATTTTCCCCAATACACATCATGGGAAGCGTGAGAAATTATGCCGTAATCTTGACATATAGATGGTAATCAAGTATGTAAGTAAGTTATTCATGTCTGGCAACTTCGAGACATTTCTATAAAGTATTGTTGTTGTATTTTTGTTTTTAATTCTATGGTATAAAGACGTTTTTCTATTTTGGGACTCTTATTTTAATCCAAATGAGTGAAAAGACACTCTTCACATACTTACTTACTTAATTGGCCATAACAACCCTATTAACGGATTTCGGCCTGCCGCAGTACATCCTTCCAGGCGCCTCTGCTTCTTGCGCACCTACGCCAGTTGGTCACACTAATCAATGACAGGGCTTCCTCGACTTGGTCCTTCCAACGGATACAAGGTCGTTCTCTACGCCGACTTCCGCAGATCCCCGCACCAAATACCCGTTTTACCGGAGCATCCTCCTCCATTCGAACGACATGACCGAGCCAGCGCAGACGCTGGATATTAATACGCTGCACAACGTCTATGTCGTTGAGGAGCTCATACAGCTCACTGTTAGATCGGATGCGGAAATCATCACCAACTCGCACAGGACCGAAGATCTTACGTAGGACTTTCCTCTCGAATACCCTCAAGGCTGCTGCATCAGTTCTTAATAGGGTCCATGCCTCTGCGCCATAAAGAAGCACGGGTAAGATGAGCGTCTTGTAGAGTATTAATTTTGTCGCACGAGAGAGGTCTCTGCTACGCAATTGCCTATTGAGACCATAGTAGCACCTGTTGGCAAGAGTAATCCTGCGTTTAATCTCCAAACTGACATCATTTTTGGTAGTAACGGCGGAGCCAAGATAAATAAATTCATTGACTGTATCAAAAGTATAGTTATCGGCCTTAATCTAAGAATCAATATGACGCACGTCTCTACATGTCGATAATATATACTTTGTTTTGCCCTCATTTACTGCCAGACCCAACTTCTTAGACTCCCGTTCAATAGTGCTAAAGGCAGCAGTAACATCTCGCTTGGTACGCCCTATGATGTCGATGTCGTCAGCGTACGCAAACAATTGGACACTTTTTTGAAGATAGTGCCATTGCGATGCACTCCTGCCTTCTCGCAGAACACTACTCCATTACGAAGTTGAAGAGGTCGCATGATAAGGAGTCGCCTTGTCTGAAACCTCGCACGGTATCAAAAGGTTCGGAGAGGTCCATTCCTATCTTGACGGAGCTGCAGGAATTGCTCAATGTCATTCTGCATAGCCTTATCAGCTTCGCAGGTATACCGAGCTCAGACATTGCGGCATAAACACGATCCCTTATGGGGCTATCGAAGGCTGCCTTATAGTCGACAAAAAGATGGTGTGTATTCGACTTGTTTTTCGTGGGCCTTTTCCAGGATTTGGCGCACTCTTCACTATTTTCTGATATTCTGATATGTAATGCGTTACAAATATTAGCACAAAACCAATAATAACTCATTGGTAAAGTAGAGTAAAAAGAACGTAGAAAATGTAACGAAATTTTTATTGTCAAGTTTGCCTTTTAATACGCTTACATACATACATATAGCACGTACATATGTGTATATAGAATATTTATTTTAGAAATAGAGAAACTTATGCACTAATTCACACCCACATACATAATATTAACACTAAACACATATACATACACTTACAATTAATTTAATGCTTTCAAGAGTACGAGTAAAAAAATGGGGTGGTGTGAGTAAAACAAAAAAAAAAGGTAAAGCAAGGGCAACGAAGAGGGAGAGGAAATAAAAAAGGAGTTAAGTTGAGTAGTTTATTGCCGTGCATTAGTTTAGTTTCATTTTGTTATTGTTATAACATCGTTTGGCTAGAAATGAAAGAAAGTTAGAAAGAAGGAGAGAAAAAAAAACGCGAACAACAACAATTAATGTAACAAGAAAACAAAGAAGAAGATGAAGAAGAAAGAAGTTTAAGTACATACTACGTGCGTTAGAGAGTAGAACGACGATAAAAGAATTTCAAGGTTTTTTTTGCCCATTTACTGTTGCGAAATAAAGCATGCACTTGCATGCTTAAGTGTATAAGTGTTATGTAAACATACGCACATTCTCACATACACATACACATGCATGCATGGCTACGTACACATGTACATATAAAGATTAAAGTAAGCATACCAAGCGTATATACGTACGCAATTGTGTGCGTGCGCTCATTTAATTATTTATTTTAAGGTTTCGTTTTCAGTGTCTTGAATATTTTATTTGGTGCTTATCCTCTCTCTCTTTCTCTCTCTCTCTCTCACCGTGGCTGTCATTTAACATATTGCTCAACTAAAACACTTTGTTCTTTACTAATGTTTGTTGTTGCTTTTCATTTCAGTTCTTGTAATAATATTTTCTTAATTTCTTCATATGAACAGAAGAAGAACTTATGAAGATTTATGCTAATATATGCGTGCATATGCATTCATGCATATAAAGAGTTTTACGCACACACACAAGACACTTATACACGTTCACTGTGTATGCATACATATGTTTTATATTTCCGTTATCTTATTTAAATTTTATTTCCGGTTTTAACAATTTATTGTTCCCACCATATTCGGTAATTTCAGCGTGTCATGGTGAAAATCTCTAATTAATATACAAGGGGTGTGCGTGCATAAGCATTTTACGTGCATATATGCTAGTATATGATGTGTGCGTAGTTTTAATTGGCAACGTTTACTTTAGTATTTGTATTCTTATTGGTAGAAGGTTTTTTTTTTTGTTTTAACAATTTCCATCCACAACGCATGCATTTAATTAATGTTGGGTTTTGGATTTAAAAAAAAAACTCTACGTTTATTTTGTAAAATAATTTAATGGAAAACCCGTTTAATTAACATGCCTTACATTTTACTTGTCTTTTAAGCTAAGCTATTTTGTTGTAATTGTAGACTGGAGTTTTATCAACGGCTTTGGGGCAAATCAGATATCGGGTTCGCCTTTTAACGTTTTTTTTTCAACTAGTGCTTATTTCGTGAATGTTTTTATCCTTCCGCTGACCAAAAATGGTTGTGTATACGCGTTTTCGCTTGGCTAAGTGAAACGATTTTAGCAAAAAAAATACATCTTTTCAGATGAAGCTCATTTTGATCTTGGCGGGTATGTAAACAAGCAAAATTGTCGCATTTGAGGCCTAGAAAACCCGTACGCTTACATTGAAAAGCCGACGCAGCCAAAATGAGTCACTGTTTGGTGCGGATTTTGATCCAGTGCAATAATTGGAACATTTTTCTTCGAAAAAAAGCAAGGGGTGGCCGTTACAGTTAATGGCGTTAGTTATAGGGCAATGTTGAACGAATTTTTGTTCACAAAAATTGAAGAGGAGGATATTGGCAACATTTGGTTTCAACAAAACGGCGCTACGTGCTACACAGCGGAAGCTACTCTCGATATTTTGCGCCCTGTTTTTGAAGATCGCATTATCAACCGCAGAGCTGATGTCGTTTGGCCACGTTAGAGCTGCGATTTGACACCGTTGTACTATTATTTGTGGAGATCTGTCAAAGATAAGTCAAAGAGACAATTGACGCTTTAAAGGATAATATTAGTGAAGCCGTTGGTGAAATATGTCGAGATAATGTGCATAAAAATTGGACCGATCGTGTAGGCTACTGCATGGTCAGCCTAACCAGTCATTTGAATAAAATTATTTTCCATTATTAACCGGAAGGATTATACTTTCAAATAAAAAAAAGAAATTTGAGAAAATATTCAGTAGTTTTTTTATCATTTTCAAACAATAGATGCATACATAAATGGGTTCATAATGGATTAAGTAGGTAGTGTGTTAGCTTTCTAGATAATAAGTAGTACGTTCAACACCTTAGCTCTGACAACTCGAACAAAATGAAATTAAGAAAAAAAATTTCTTTCGTTGACTTCCTTTCAGCAGTCTTCCGGCAAAACTGCGAAAGAAAATAAAATTTTCATGAAAAGTTCGCAAATCTGTTATTCGGATTTGACGTTAAAGTTTACGTCCTAGCACATGCAACATAGGTGGTTGTAGAAGCTAGGTTGTTATCTTGACTAAGGGGGTGTAATTACCAAAATATGACCCATTATTCCAACTGTCATTTGGGAATCTCTTGAATGAATTCAATTGATCTTTTTTTGAGAGTAATCGTGGCATGATACGCCACCTCCTCTAGAGAAACTTAGAATCGGATAAAGCAAATGACGATCTGGGATGGAGGATTTAATGCTGTTACAGAAAAATATAAAATAAAACATCGAATCGTTAGTAAATCAGAATAGAGAGGGGTATAGGTTGAATGCACTGGGGTCTAGTAGTTGACATTTCCAACAACATAAAATATAAAAACCAGATTTCTAGCAAAAACTTTAAATAAATGAAATTCTCGTGAAAAATCTGTTAAAAATCTATTCTTCAGGATCGACTTTAAATAGTAGGTTCCGCCAATCTTGTTTCAAGATAAGTGGTGTGAGTAGCTAGGCCGTAATTCTTCAATCGGAATTGTTGTAATGATAAAACTATATACGTATAGCTTCTATGTGTCTATCTTTATAGCCATTATTTCAGCGTGAATGAATCATCCAAAGGACGTTTCAGGTGCCATTTTCTGAAAGAGTGTGTCAGAAGAATATGAATCGTCAGCCACTTCAGATGTTCTGTGGTCGATAGATATATTCAGTAGGACTTGTATATGTCATTGCCTCGTTCTCAGCCACTTGTTTTGCTAAGATGTTGGATGGTGGCCTGTTAAGTATAGTAACCAATGTTTAAGATGATGTAGCTCTAAGAAAACCGTGTTATAATGATCGCTTACATCCTCATAAAATGTTCAAAACTGGTTGATTGATTCTTTTATGCCAGTGACAATAAAAAGCAATAATCGTGAGCAGTCAACATGTTGGTGGGTATGGTTTGTGTGTTTATGTTCGACTGCAGTTTGTTATTCCATATGGCTCCAAAGCATTTTTTGCTTGCGGTTGGAGTGAAAGCTACTCCCTACTAGACACTACAGGAAGTAAATTGAGGGAATTTGTATCTTCCAAAATTAGGCCACAATTGTTTAAAATTTTCGTTTGTAATCTCAGTTTTGATTGTTCAATTTCCGAAAGCGCTTTAGTATTATTTGTAGTTGCTGCTACCACATCATATACTTTGGCAATACTCATGCAGGGTGTTCTTTCCGGGGCTGTCAGAAGAGTGTTACGCATAAGATTCCATATCAAAGGTGAGAGTACTCTTCTTGTGTCTTCACTTTGCAAACTCTAGTGAAGTCGATTCGCCAACATCTTTGCAAATTTTCAACAAAAACATTGACCACACTATCCTGGCATTAACAAACGTTTTCGGTTACTATTAGGATGGGAGGAAAGAAACCAAAAAATCTATTTTATGTGTTCTTCACACCGCAGTTTAGTCGGTAGTGTGTTAAATAATTGGAGGTGAAGCCTCGGCTCAAATCTTAGATCAGAAATCTCTTCCTCTCAGCAGATTTCTGGTAAAATCCCTGAGAATTAATAAAATTGTCGAAAATCTGTCCTTCGGAATCGACTTTAAACAGCAGATCAGCTACTCATGTATAAAAATTAACATGCACAATACAAGGTGTATGAGAAAGGCTAGAAGTGGTGTCATGACCAATTACGAATGTTTACCATGGTTTTCAGTAGGGTGTTAATGGTAAGGTTCCATAGCAAACACCGGATGGTACACCTCTTCATTTCGCCGAATATCTTGGTATAGCCTTTACCACAGGATCATAGCATTAATAAACGTCTCCAGTTATTATTAGAGGCAGAAGACAAATCAAATAAATCCTTCTGAGTGGTAGTAAATCCTTCATATGGTGGAGTCTAGTTGAGCTGTCCTTTCAAAAGCTTTGCCTAGACAATCTGTTTTAATTTGTAAATTGTAGGGTGTGGCCTTATCTTACGCAATCCCTATATATTTTTTTTTATTAAAAGTATGTACTATGGACTCCAGTAAGTATTATTTTTATGTGAAAATATTACAGCACTTGCATAAAAATTCCGAATTCACAGAATTTTTAATTAGAAAATATTCTCCTTTGTTTTTTTCTAGCATCACTGCTGTTGTTATTCTCTTTCTAAAGTTGAAAAAAAAACAATCACGAGACTTTTTGCTACTCTTGTCCAATACGCCGTGACACGTAAAATATTACAGAAAAAATTATTGAAATTTACGATGAAAAAAATGCAACAAAAAACAAGAAGACAAACACGCACGAAATAAAAAGTTGTGGGAAATAAGTTTCCGGCACTCCCTTATTACAGGGGGAGACATTTTAGAGAAAATGTTTAAAACATTTCTTCCTTTCCCTTTCCCCATTCCCCATGCCTTATTTTCTTTTTCTATTTATAACTTTGGTTGGCAAAAATCATTTCGCAAATCTAGAGAGGTGTGAGTGGGTGAGTGAGTGTAAGAGAGTGACTGACTGTCTGTTGAAACAAGAAATCGTTTTTGGTTTGCAGTGTGACATTTAGTGTTGGGAGAAGTCTCTTTACATTTTTACTCCCCTTCCCCCAGAAAACAAAAAATTCTTTTCTTTTCTCCAGTTTGAATTTGCAAAAGAATGTAAATTATTATGTTCCTCTCTCTCTCTCTCTCTCTTATACTCGCTCTCTCGCTCTCTCCCTCTCTTTCTTTTGGACGCTTTCCTTTTCCCGTTCTGTTTAACTTGTAAAGGAAAAGCCGCAGAATTTTGTTTTGGATGCAGTGTTGGAAATAAATTTTTCAGAAAATAATGAAAAAACCCAACAGAAAAAAAAAAAAATTAAGCTGGGCTAAGGAAAAACATGCAAAAAAAATTTTTTTCTTGCCAAAATTTAAAAACAAGAATAAAAATTAGAAAATTTGAATTTTCATTTTATTATTGTGTGTGTGTGACACAGCTATTGCTGTTGTTGCATCCGCTACGCATTTTTCTTCTTTTTTTTTCTTTGACATTTTTTTGTTGCCATTGATTGAGTTTCTGTACTGTTTAGATCACGAGTTTTATTTTTAGAAAATCGTTCGTTTCGTTTTCCTCCTTCTTTGTTTTTTGTTTTTGTTTTTAACTTTAAGAAAAATGGCGTAAAATGGCTTTTTGTGGGTTTTGTTAAGACCGAAAAAAAATAAATTAAAAAATAAAATTCAATTCAATTTTCTTTAAGCATCAGTGCCAAGACACCAACGGAATTGACACTTTTTTTTTGAAAAATGTTAAGTTTTTCACTGCAGACAATTTGCTGCCATCATTAGAAAGAAAGGAAAGGAAATTAAAAAGCAACTGCAAACCGAAAAAACTTTATTAAAGTGCGATTAAAGAATTTGCAAGAAATTTTATTTTCGTTTAGTTTAGCCCACGGCGTATGATTAATTTTAATTCATTAAATATATTGAAAATTGTAGCATAATGTGAGGGGTCATATGTAGTGTATGATTAATATGGATTTACTTACTAGTGCCAATACAAAGCTAAAACGGTTTAAATTAGAATGGCTGCAAAACCAACCAAACTGTTCGTTTTTTCGAATGTATTGCCAAAGTATGCTGTACAGATAGAGAAGAAATGTTACGAATGGAACCATCTATCCCTATAAAGGGTGGGCCATTTAAAAGTTTCCATCAAAAACTGCATTTAAACAATAACGATTTGAAAAGTTTATTTATTTGTTGTGAAGCACAATTGTACCATTTAGAAATGGAAAAATATTTCATTCTTAAGGGTGCCGCGGCTGGACTAACAGCATCTCATTCGATCCTACCAATTTTCGTGCACTTTTCGAGTGCAAGGCATCCTAGCTCCTCAATGGCATTACAAATCTTCACCTTGAAATGCTAAATTATCTCTGATTTGGAAGAGTTCGTTTATAATTCCTTTCCATAAGTCGGATAATAGATCCAATATTTCTAATTATAGGACAATACTGACGGATTATCTCTTTTTTAATACGAGATCTTTAATATCCCCTTTCCAGCATGGTTTTTTAAATGGTTGGTCGACTATCACGAATCTTCTTGAATTTATTTCACATATTTTCAGCAGTTTACCAGGGCTCAGACTGATGTGATTTATACTGATCTCAGTAATGCTTTTGATAGGGTTGGTCGTGGGATTTTGCTTCTTAAACTGTCATTAATTGGTATTCCCTCTCTCCTCTCCCTCTCCCTTAGGACTTAGAGGATATTGTTTAGGAATGTATTGCCTAAGACTTCTAGTATTTCGCAGCGTGGCCATTTGGATCCATTACTCTTTTTATTGTTTCTTAATAATCTTCCATGTGCTATTTCTGATTGTAATATCCTGATGTATGCTGACAACGTTAAATTATTTTTTAATTTTAGTGATGATCATGTTCCGGCTTGGTGCAGAATTAATTTCATGGATCTTAACTTGAGGAAGTACAAATGCATGGATTTCTTTCGCGGTAGCGTAATTTTGTCTTGCCCTTTGGCAACTATAAATACATTTCTTGATTTGGAAGTATTATTGGATATGAAGCTCTCTTTTATTGATCATATTAGGCAAGGTTCGGGCTGTTCTTGGTTTTGTGAAAAGATGGACTAGGGAATTCATTCATCCTTATATAACCACGACTGTTATACTTTTCACTTGTTGGACCTATTTTGGAGTGGGCGTCTATTATTTGGAATTCATACTATCGTTGTCATAGTGATTCAATGGAGTCTGTGCAGAAGCAGTTTTTATTATTCTGTTTAAAGTGGCTTAGGATGGGATTGTGCCAATGGGTTTCCGTCATATGAGGCTAGATTAGGTTTGAAAAGACTTCCAACTTTAGAACGTAGAAGGGCTGTTTTAGGGGTTTGTTTTGTTGTTAATTCGGTTAAAGGTGATATCGATTTTGAGTTTTTGCTTTGTAACCTGAATTTCAGTATTCCAGCAAGATTTTCAGGGCTCTATCGTCCTCTTTCTTTAGATTTTTTTAGAACGAACTATGGATGTTATTTTCAGTGACTTTTCAATGTATGCATGTGAGTTTTCTTTGCTTGTTTACATACCCGCACGCAATCAGCAGCACGCAATGCACGATAATGTGCTTAAAAATTTGACCGATTTCTACTTGTTTACTTAACTAGTCATTGCAATAACTCGGTCAGGATTACAACCTAGCTTGTCTCTCCACTTCAGTTGTACATGTTAATGTTGTCGAATCCGCCATCTAACGTTTTCTTTTCTACTAGTGCTTATTTCGTAAGCTCATGTCTAATTTAATTCTTTTTATCCTTCCGCTGAACGAATATGGTGGAGTATACGCGTTTTCATATTGACCTTGGCGGGTATTTAAACAAGGAAAATCGACGTATTTGGGGCACAGAAAACTCGCACGCATACACTGAAAAGCCGACGCACCCAAAACGAGTCTCAGTTTCATGAAGATTTTTGTCCAGAGACTCATCGAAAATGAGCAAGAAGTAGCCGTTGCAGTCAATGGCGATCGTAATCGGGTCATGTTGAACGAATTTTTGTTCACAAAAATTAAAGAGATGGATATTGGCAACATTTGGTTTCAACAAGACGGCGCTATGTGCCACACAATCGAAACTACACTCGATGTTTTGCGCCCTGCTTTTGAAGGTCGCATTATCTGCCGCAAAACTGATGTCGTTTGGCCACCTCGGAACTGCGTTTTGCCACCGTTGGATTATTATTTGTGGGGCGCCGTCAAAGATAAATGTTATGCTGATAGGCCAGAGAACAATAGACGCTTTAAAGGACAATATTCGTAAAGCTGGGTAGAATCAATAATGTGCTTAAAAATTAGACCGATCAGGTAGGCTACTGCGTTTCAAGCCGAGGCAGAAATTTGAATGAAATTATTTTTTGTTATTAACCGGAAGGATTGTACTTTAAAATAAAAAAAGGAATTTGAGAAAATATTTAGTATTTTTTTAAAGCATTTTCAAAACACGAAGTTATTTGGCGAACCCTTTACATATGTAGATAACTGGTAATTACAAGGCTTTAGTCGCACACCACCTACATATGTTGGGTTTCTTAATTTTTTCACATGAGTTTTGGAACGTAAAGTTTAAAGTTGGCTTCGAAGGTTTTTTGAGAAACTTTTCGTGGCATTATTGTTTGCCCTCAAACATTATATGCCAGATATCTGAAAGGAAGTCGTTTTATTATCTAAACTGGGGTTTTAACCTTCTAATAAGGTAATATTTCTACTAGAAAATGCCAACTTACAACATGAAAAGTTGCTATCTGCTTAGCACAACACATTTTTGACTGCTTAAAACATAATACCCGGTTTGCCATCTTAGTAAAAGAAAAAAAATTAAACAGAATCTATGTATTAAAAGCAAATTATCAAAGAAACAAACCATTTTAATTGCATTTCAAATTACTCACATAAAATGTTTACATATGTGGCGTATGATTGTTATGAACTAATTTTTCAATATTCATCATACGCCACATATGTCAACATTTTAAACGAAATATTGAAAATAATTTCATATTTATCATACGTTCGGGTGGTTGCTGCTTAAGAAGTTTATAATTTTGAATATTTTCCGTATGTCAAATAAAAACTTTAAATTGTTTTAATATTTAAATATTTAGCAACTCTTCCTTCTTCTTCTATGCCTGCATTTTTCACCCACTTTGAGTTGTGACCTTGACCCTGTTTGTCTTCAATCGTGTTTTCGTTTTTTTTTGTTTTTGGCAAAATTTGATTTTTAATTTTGAAAAACTTGTTTCATTTCCAACAAATATTCTCATTCACTCACTGACAATTTTGCGGTTTTGCTCCATTAAGAGTGGCCAGGCCAATACAAATAAAAGCAAATTTCAATGTCTTTATTTATTTACTCTCGCACACTCACTCTGCTACTTTTTCGTTCTCTTATTCATCTAGTTTTTCTGAACTTGAATACAATTTCCATATGAAATATTTCTAGTTGTTATTGGTGTTATTGCTGTTGTTTCTGTTGTTGTTATTGCTGTTTTGTATGACAAATATTTCACTTTCTTGTCAAATATTGAAATTTTTTTTATAGTACGGCGAGTATTTTTTCGATTTTTATTTTTTAAATTTTTTATCCAAGTTTTGTTTTTTTTTCCATTGGCCCAGAGCAATTAGTTGTTTAAATAAAATGAAATTGTTCAACTAAATTTAACAGAATTTTCGATTTAAAAAAAAAGAAAATTTTTAATTTTTTATTTTTGTTTAAATAAACGGATATTAAAAGCAAGGTGATATAGATGAGAGTACATGCATACGTACATACATATGGATATGTTAGCGATTGAAACGAATAGAAAATTAAATTATTTGTGTTCAAAAAAAAATTGTTTTTCCTAAAAAGGTGACAAAACTCGGTACCGTCATTTATATGGTTTTTTGGCAAATAAGAGAACAGAGGTGTTGGAGTTTATAAAACCGAATTCTTATGGATTTTTTTTAGTAGAAAATATTGTTTGAGCTTAAATACTACCAGTAGCGTTAAGGCAATTACCATGCACATATGCATGCATGTGAAAATAAATGTTAAAAAAATAAATTTCAAAAAAAAAAAAAAATAAATACGATCAAATAAATATTTTAGACCTATAAGGGTCTTTCATTAAGTACTTGCTATCTTTGAAGGAAAATAAAACAAACTCTGTAAGAAACATTTTTTTATTTGGTTGAACGACCTATTGGATGCCACTATGTGTGTCATATGTCCACCATGACTATCATTACTCCATGTGGATAACATTCGTTCAGCCAAATGGTACATACATAATTGGTCATTGCAACCCACCTAGTTTCTTATACCACTTACATTGTGTGTGTGCTAATTTTATCCATAAGTGGCGTAACCTACAGTTTTCAGGCTACTCCGAACGGCAGATTATTTTGAGAAACTTTTCATGGCAATTTCTTATACACCCTCAGGGTATTTGCTAGAAATCTGCTGTGAGGAAATCGCCGAAGAAATACTTTTTATGCTTCGTTTTGATGTCTGAACTGGGGTTTGATTTCTAGCTTAAAGTCTTACAAGCCAACATACTAGCTATTAGACCGCGACCACTTTTAATGTACTGAATTTCACTGATTACATTGTTAATGTAATGTGAAGTCGCCGTGGTCTAGTGGGTAGTGTGTTGGCTTATTAGACAAAAGGCCCGGGTTCGAATCCCAGGTCAGACATCAAAACGAAAAAATATTTCTTCGGCGACTTCCTCTCAGCAGATTTCTGGCAAAGACTCTGAGAGTAAAAATTGCCATGAAAAGTTTCTCAAAAATCTGTCGTTCGGAGTCGACTTTAAACTGTAGGTCCCATCACTCATGTATAAAAATTAACGCGCACAACATAAGTGGTGTGAGAAGCTAGGTCGTAATCCTGACTGAAGGGTTGTAATGGCCAGTTACGTACGTTACGTACGTACGTACATTGTTAATGTTGGCTTAAAGGGCTATTGAGGCTTGTAGGCTTATTTACATGAACTTGCATCTTATAAAATCCCAACATGATAATGTCTTAAGGGATTAAATCGAAAAAATTAGGTGACTAGTTAAGCTGACCACAGCCCTTTATTCGCCTGCGCAGGATATTCAATACGGTATAGGTTGTGTGGCTGGGTAAAGTCGCATAGTGCGTTCAATAGCGTATTGACATGAGGCTACGGTTCCAACCTCCTTCAACAAAAAGAAATACAGATTTCTTTGGTGAGTTCTAGATGTGCAGAATTATAGAAAAAATATCTGAATTCTGATAGAAAATAAAATTGCCATTAAGTTTCGTAAAAATCTATAATTGGGAGTCAACTTTAAACTGCAGCTCTAGCCTCAACATAGTTGGTGTGAGAAAGTAGGTCGTTATCCTGGCAATGGTCCGTAAATATGAATGAGTATGGGTTACATGGGACTTAAAGATTGCAGTGGCTTAAGAAAATCCCACAAGAAAAACTCTAACGGTGTCAAATCATCCAGTCTAGGTGGGCATTTAATATCTCCTCCATATGAAATGAGCATATCCTTAAATTTTTCATGATCATCCTTGACAGTGATGGCCTAGTCCATGTCGTTCTCAAAAAAATATGAAATATGTCATCTCGTCAGCCTAAAAACCACACTAATAGATCATTAATAGATCATTATTAATCCATTGGATCGAATTCATCAATTTTATTGTTTCACATATCCATACATTCAGAAATGGGCCTCATTGCTGAGTTGCTCCACTGCTTCAAAGATCATTTAGTGAATATACCTTCATTTCTGGATGCAGAACCCAATCACTATGTAAATGTCGAAAAATTGTAGAACAATACAAAATCAAATGACTTGGATTCTCTCTCACAATCTTTCAAGAACAAATGGAGATTTTTTCGCCTAAAGAAAAATTTTTTTCAGGTTCAAAAATGAATCAAGACAATTTCGAATACAAAGTGCAGCATGTGCAGTTGAAAGCCTTCTAACAAATGATATCTGGACGTATTAAATTCGAGTGTTCTTATGATATCGAATTCTGTATTATGTAGCTGTGTGGTGTTACTTATTTACTTAGCAGCTATTGCCATTTAAGTGATTATTTTTCTGTATCTTATGTTCTTTTCGTCCCTTAGAATCAAAAAAATTTTAGCCTCTTCACGAAGAGAGCTCCACATACAAATAGTCCGACTAAAGAATGAATTTTGTTTGTAATTCAGTGTGCGGTCCACTGACTAATCGATCACAAACGTATCTACTTGTCGAGAAAGGCGTGTGTTATGTAGGAGTACATGGTTCTCGGGAACAAGTCCTTTATTTCACCCGAGTACAATAATTTGTAATAGCAATAGAAGAGTGAAATACAAATCACATTGCAACAATGTTCCAATGAATCAATGGGGTTCAATACCATCGCATCATTAACGGGCAACTTCGCCTTCTTTTGTACGCGGTCGAGAAGTCTCAAAATAGACGTTGAGGCACCGGCCTTATATATGAGACTTGTGTTCCATTCTCCATTCGGATAAAGATGGTATAAACAGTAAGAAGTGAAGTATTTCTTTTCGGTTCTAGTGAACATCACACCGAATTTTTATGCCGATGATTAGTGACGATTAGTTTTACCATCTCTATGAACATCAATGATGATTTTGGCGATTTTTTTTCTAACATTTGACGATTTGAAGCTTTATTTGTCTGACAGCTATGTCTAGAAGAGGTAATAATTTTCAACAATATTCTTCGATATATACGGACTCGCTTCAGTGGCCCTGACTTGAATCTTCGTTAGAAAGATAAGAATTTTCGATGGAAAGCATTGGATGGAAGACTAATATTGGTTCTATAGATGTAGTGCTCTGAATCTGTGTCGGTCTTCATTTTGGTCTCGTCACTGAAAATAGCCCTGAAAATAAATTTAATTCCAAGGAACACTTAATGAACCGTCCAATATATAAAGATGGCGAAAACTTTTAATACCAAAGACAACACGCCAATTCTTTTGTTAACATTTCAACTTCAGCATCGATTGGAATTATTTTGTAATAAATTACACACCATTGGCGAAGTATAACTGATTTCTTTATTAAATTAATTTTTTCTGCTATTTTACGAAGCTATTCTTCAGTATTTTATTGGTTTTTCGCTATAATAAAATTTGCAAAACCAGTTTGTTTTTTTTTATAATGTTGCTACTAAACCTTCTCTAAATCCCAAATACATATCCATATGGGTTCCAGTCATAGATTTTATGGTGCATTATTATTCTAAAGCAAGGGATTTAACTTTTATTAACTCTTCCGCACACCAAAAAATAATATTTCTTTAGTTTTTACGTTACAATGACTACCACCGCAGCAAAAAAAGGTTTCCCCTTTTTTGTTATCGTATTTGTTTGTTATCAATAAATTTTTGATAAGTTTTGTAAAAAATTTTCCATCTCTGCAGTTCACATTTTTATTTTTTTTAAATTTTCTCCAGTGTTTTTTCATCTTTTAATAGCCGAAATTCCCGATAGTAAATAAAATTCATGAAATTTTTATTTGTAAAAAAATATTTATGCTCTCCTCTCATCCCAGCTGCTTTGCTCTTCTGCTGTCAATGTGAGTAGTAGTGTAAGTAAATTTCAGAGTGTGTGTAAATGAGTTTGTGTGTGTGAGTGTGTGTGTATGTATGTTAGTGTACAGGAAACACACTGCAGTAATTCACACATGTCTAATCTCGCATGCATAACAGAAACGAAAAGGAAAAAAAAACGGAAGTTGGATGGTGATCGACTAAGCAGGGCATGTTAGTTACTAAAGGGTAAATGTTTATGAAATCTAACTGAAGAAAATTTTTGAAAAAATTAGATACATTTTTACCTACTTATTCTTCTAAATTTCCTTGTATATAGCCAGTGTCTTTAGCTGTTTAATAAAAAATAAATTGCGAATAAAAATTTTTCAAAAACCATTCCCTAATCAATTGATTTAAAACAATGGATTGATGCTCTCAATGCTACATACATACATAATTGATCATTACCATTCTTCAGTCAGGTTTATGATCCAGCTTCTCCCACCATTTATATTGGGTGTGTTAATTTTATACATGAGTTGCTGGACCTGCAGATTTAAAGTCGATTCCAAACGACAAATTTCTGAAATACTTTTCATGGCAATTTTATTTTTATTCAAAGTTTTTGCCAGAAATCTACAAAGAAACAGACACCGAGGAAAGATGAAAGGTTATATATAGAATACAAGTCTCAGCGACACAGTACAGAAACAAACCACTAGGACATGAGTGCAGTGTTCAATCTAGTTCACAGTATCGCATAATATCGTATAAATCCTTCATAACATCTAGGGCGTTAATCAATTGATATGCTTGATAAGATAAGATATTCTAGATGAGATATATTCTTGTCCACAGAATAATTCTTATCCAGTAAGATTTGAATTGAAATTAATAAGACGTGCTCATCAAGTCTTAATCTAGCTTTTTTTTAAAGAGTTTCTACACTTTCAATGCAAGGACCTTTGATCGTCAGATGACAAGGTTTGCTTGAGTACTCATTTTTGCAATATAAAATTGACCAAGAGCACAAGAAATCTTCTAGACAGATTCTAAGTGTTTACTTAATTAGTCACTGCAATCACTCAGTCCGAATTACAACCTAGCTTGTCTCTCCACCCAAGTTGTACGAGTTAATGTTGAATCGAATCCGCCATCTAACATTTTTTTTTCATCTAGTGCTTATTTCGTAAATGGTAACCCTTAGCTCATGTCTGATTTGATAGATAATTAGTTTTATCCTTCCGCTGAACGAATATGGTTGTATATACGCGTTTTCGCTTTGCTAAGTGGACCTGCGGGCAACTTACAGAAAATGCTGATTTTGACAAAAAAAATCATCTTTTCAGAAGAAGCTCATTTTGACTTTGATGGGTATGTAAACAAGCAAAATTGTCGCATTTGGAGTACAGAAAATATGCGCGCGTACATTGAAAAGCAGACGCACCCAAAATAGGTCACTGATTGGTGCGGATTTTGGTCCAGAGGTATAATTGGGTAATTTTTCATGGAAAATGAGCAATGGCGATCGTAATCGGGTCATGTTGAACGAATTTTTGTACACAAAAACTGAAGAGGAGGATATTGGCAACACCTGGTTTCAACAGTACGGCGCTACATGCACACAGCCGAAACTATACTCGATGTTCTGCGCCCTGTGTTTGAAGATCGCATTATCAGCCGCAGAGCTCATGTCGTTTGGCCATCTAGGAGCAACGACTTGACACCGTTTTAACTATTATTTGTGGGGTGCCGTCAAAGATAAGACAATGCCGTCAAAGATAAGGCAGTGCCGACAAGCCAGAGACAATTGACGCTTTAAAGAACAATAATCGTGAAGCCATTGGAGAAATAACACCTGCACACAATCGATAATGTTCTTCAAAATTGGACCGATCGTGTAGACTACTACATGGTCAGCCGAGGCAGTCATTTGAATGAAATTATTTTCCATTATTAACCGGAAGAATTGTACTTTCAAATAGAAAAAATAAATTTCAGAAAATATTCTGTAGTTTTTTTAAAGCTTTTTCAAAAAATAAAGTTATTTGGCATAGTAATGTGTGGAATAAAATTTGGTTTGGGATCAAGTAGAACTCCTATTGGATTCAGGAATCGGATTCTTTCTTACAAATCTCATGGATTTACATTTTTTGAGATTATGCTGCATTCGATTTAAATTACACCATAAATGAAACGAATTTAGGTCTCATTTTAAAGATGTTTTTGATCGGAAATTTGGCGATAACTTAGGAAGATTTTAATGTCCTCAGCGTACATTAGGATGATGGAATAGCGAACCATATCAGGTAAGTCAATAATAAACATTGAAAACAGATCCCATTAAATAAAGCTTCTTCTTCAAGAGAACATGATTGATTGATTATCAAAAGCCTTGCTAAAAATCGTGTAAATAACGCCTGTTTGTTACCGATAAACAACTGGTGAAATATGAGGTTTGTTATAGTAGAACACTTTTTTCTGAAACCGTGCTGATAAAGGTGATATCAAGTTAGAAACTTTATAACATAAACCATTAGTACCAAGGTATTGCTAGAAAATTTTTAGGACATGGTTGCGAGGACATGTGGGGACATTAAAGGACTTTTATGAACATTTTGTTATGCCAGAAATTTGCCAGAGGACTACAACTATTTGGGCGATACCTATGAGACAAAACCTATGAAGTAGTCAGAAGAGAATTTTACACTCTTCTGTTATCATTTACAATTGCAAACAAAATTCAACAGAATTTTCAAAATTTATAACAAGCAGGGCATAGGGCATTTTAATAACAAACAAAAACAAAAAAAAACCGAAAAAAAATCTCACAATAAATATTTGAAAAAGCGTTAAAAATATTCAAATAAAAACAAAATGAATATTTTAAATGAAACTACACACACACACAGACAAATACTCCCTTAACATACAGCAGAAAACTATCTACATTCACTCTTTCTCTCTCTCTGATCCCTAATATGCTTACGAGCTCACTTACATCCATAAAATAACACTACCACGAAATAAAAACAAAAAAATCAAATCTCATGGTGAGTGAAAATCAAAAGAAGAGTGGAAAAAAAACAAACACAAAAATAGTAAATGAAAATAGAATATTGAGAAAAACTTTGTAGAGAAAGTAAAAACAAAATTGGGGGACAGCAGGAGAGGAATTAAGGAAAAACAGCGGAGAGATAAACCAACAACAACACGAACATTAACAGATACATACTCCAGTCATGTTGCCACATACAATAAAATAAAATTCTCGTACATCACAATAGTTGGAACATTTATTTTGTATTAAAATGAAATGCATGTGTGTGTGTGTGTGTATGAGTGTGCCTGTGTGTTTAAATATAATATTTTATAAATTTGTTCGCATATTTTTTTTGTTTTGTTTTTGTTTCTCCGCGTTAAAATAAAATTTTATTAACGCGATACATGAGTTTGCCAATGTTTAAATAAAAAAAATGAAAAACAACAACAACAATAACATGAAAATATAAAATTTATAGATGAAATGCAATCAAAAACAAAAAAAAAAAAACAACAAATTCAACATTTAAATAATAGCGGTAATGTTTTCTCTCTCTCTATAAATTATTTTATTTAAAATATTTGTAAATGAGAGAAATGAAAAATAAAAAGATTTTTTTTTTATTCTTGATTTTATTTTGTTACACACACACATACACACACACATACTCTATTGTAAAACATTGTCCACTTAAAATTCGCTCGCATGGATATAGAATATTGTTATGAAAATGGAAATTGTGTTGTTAAAATAATAAATAAAAACCTCCAAAAACAACACAATGAACTTGATCATGTGATCAACGAGTAAGAAAAAAATAGAGCAACAAAAAGAATGGACTTGTTTACAAGATCGATGGATAAACAAAAATATGGCAACAGCATCTGTATGAAAAAATACAAGAGATAAGACAGTAGATAGACAAATACGCAAGCAATAACTACCTCTGCCCAGACAAATGCCAACAGGATACACAAATAACAATAACGAATACATTTTTAGGTATTTCTCGAACGCATTCTCCTTCAGGTGCATTGTAATATAAAAGGCAAGATAGAGTAGGCAATAGCAATTCAGTTAGAATACAGTCAGTGGTGTGTGAAGACGACACGTAAGATTCAGTTAGAATTCAGTCAGTCATGTGTAAAGACGATACGTTAGATTCAGTGAGAATTCAGTCAGTCGTGTGTGATAACGGCACGTGGGATTCAATAAGTATTCGGTCAGATACGTTGTGTGTGAAGAGAATATTGTGGAGTTGCTTAAAAAAAGGTTGTAAGCAGAGAAGAATAACGAACATTTGTTATTACGTACTCGGAAGAGTGTGAAAGCAATTAAAGTAAATTGTTATTGGATAAGTCAATTTCTAAAGGTGGCACACAGAATTCTGCGAAAAATAAAGAATTGATCTAAAATTAAACAAATATTTAATTTATTTTATTTGCAATCTACGAACTTATATTTTTAACGTTTTTAAAAAGATAAAAACGTAACAATATATATAAGGTTATTGTCGTTTGAGATCGAAAAAGGTTCCGTTAATTATATCTTCGAGAGATGATCTAAGTCAAAATAATTGAACATCTAAACATAATCAAAGTTTATATGCTTCTATACATACATACATAATTGGCCATTACAACCCTTCAGTCAGGATTACGACCTAGCTTCTAACACCACTTATGTTGTGTGCGTTAATTTTATACATAAATGGTGGGACCTACAGTTTAAAGTCGACTCCAAGCTTTTCATGGCAATTTTTACTCTCAGAGTCTTTGCCAGAAATCTGCTGAGAGGAAGTCGCCGAAGAAATATTTTTCGTTTTGATGTCTGACCTGGGATACGAATCCGGGCCTTTTGTACAATAAGCCAACACACTACTCACTAGACCATGGCGACTTCATATGCTTCTATACATTTATGATATTGCTAGAAAAATAAGGAATCTAGACTCTGGTGTTTTGTTTTTAATTCGCTTAACATAAAAATTATAACCAAAAACAAAATAACAATGAACTTGTTTAAAAATTATCGCAATGCGTAATATAACAGCAGATATCAGCATTAGAAATTATGATAAACAAAAATAATAAAACATACGCTACAAGAATAAATGTAAACAAAATACACAAACAACAATAATGAAGTCTACATTTACAGAGGTCTCGAGAAGGCGAAGTAACGAACATTCGCCTTCAAGAACATTAATTAAACAGTGTAATGAATGAACGTTAGCATATAAAAGACAAGGCAAAGCAGGCAACAGAGTTAGTAAAACTTCAGTCAGCCTGGTGTGAAGATGTGGTGCGTTTGAAAAGAGTGATCGTGGTTTGAAGATCTCCGTTACAAAAAATCTGTCCAACTGTATTGTAAACATGTTGTTAAAATATATAGAGATTTCGAGAAGACGAAGACATTTTCCTTCAAGAGCATTAACTAGACTTTTTACGCATAAAAGGCAAAACAAAGCAGTTAACGGTGTTAGTAAAAATTCAGTCAGTCTTCTGTAAAGATGCTGTGTTTGAAGATAATAATCGTGGTTTAATGATCTCCTTTAAAAAGATCTGTCTGCTCATTAGGTTTACCTAACTTAATTTCCATATGACTTTTGCAGCGCTTTGCGAATACCCTTATTACAGATTGTTACACAACATTTTAATGTTTTTTTGTTGCTGTTGTATGAATGTATACATAAGTTTATGATTAAAATACAATACAATGTATGTATTTTAATGTATTATTTACTTTTTAATAAATCCCCATGTTTTTTTTTTTTTTGCTTTAAATATCCATTACAAAAAAAAAAAATTGTCTCTGGATTGATGATGTCAATCGTTATTTTTTTAACTCTACTCGTCATTGATTTCATTAACGACGCCAGTTGATATATTAAAATACATTGCATTGCGTGGCAACAAACGTGATGAATCTTTAAATGCTTACACGTACACATACTTACAATATGTATAAATACTTGTACATATACTTATACAGTATTATACACATATACACAATACAATAACAATAATAAATATTAAAAAAAATATATGGAAACCAATAAACGGAAATCCTTTATCATGATTTTCTTCCTGTGTTAATAATTTATAACTGAAAAGGATTTACAATTGAATGAAGAAAAACTTTGGCAAACAAGAAAAAACAACAAAACAACAACAACAAAAGCGACAGCAACAGCAACAGTGAAAAAAGAATACAAATTAACGTTGCGTAAAAGTTTGTACCCGGTAAAAAAAATGGTTACAAATAAAACAGAACGATTATGGGATTCGTTACATTAGTACATGGGGAGACTGAAAAATGGTCCTTCATACCTTACATACATAATTGGTCATTACAATCCTTCAGTCAGGATTACAACCTAGCTTCTCATATCACCTATGTGGTGTGCGTTAATTTTATTCATAAGTAGCGGAACCAACGTACAGTTTAAAATCAACTCCGAACGACAGAATCTTTAGAAATTTTTTCATGGCAATTTTATTTATCTCTCAGAGTTTGAACCTGCACTACCTACTAGACTACGGCGGCTACAAAATATGTACCAAATATTCCAAGACATCGAATATATCTTCTTGTATCGGGTCCACCATCTAATGTTTTTTGTTCACACATAACAAAATTGGCCATTACAACCCCTCAGTCAGGATTACGACCTAGCTTCTCACACCACTTATGCTGTGTGCGTTAATTTTATACATGAGTAGCGGGACCTACGGTTTGAAGTCGACTTCGAACGACAGATTTTTGAGAAGCTTTTCATGGCAATTATATTTACTCTCAGAGTCTTTGCCAGAAATCTGCTGAGAGAAAGTCGCCGAAGAAATATGTTTCGTTTTGATGTCTGACTTGGGATTCGAACCCGGGCCTTTTGTCTAATAAGCCAACAACTCAACCCACTAGACCACGGCGACTTCAATATTCACTAGAAATCGACAACGGCATGGTCAATCTCAATAGATAGGAATACTTAACCGAGTTTATTTTCTCTGTATTATCGACTGAAAACCAAGCAGGTATTTTTCTAAATACAGAATTACGAAATATGAAGTATTCAAAATTTACAATTTTCAGTAGGGGACAGTTCTGCAGCAGAATTATTGTGATTTATTGGACAAAATCATCGTATTAAGAGGTCAAATTATGTATTTCGTGAACTTATAACATATCTCATCAGATAACTAACATCCCACCTTACGGTATTCTTGATAGTACATAATCAGTTTTGATTTTGCGGGTCGCTTAGCGGTAGCATGAGTGGCGTGTGAATCCTGACTAAGGATAAATAATGACCAATAGTACGTAAGTATCCAAACGCCTATAAATGATTATGAAATAGTCGTGGGGTTGATGTTTAAAACTGCTAGCTCTCCTAACAAATCGTTCTTCCAGCACTCGTTACAAAATTTCGTCGATAATCCACTAACAAGAGCATTTTTTTGATCGAAATTATTATCATGAAGAAATCCTGCGTATTGATCCTATGTTTGAGGGTTACTCACTGGTTTTCTATAATTTTTTAAGGTTTTGATATCGTTGCGTGCTTTCTGTATTCTGTAGTAAAAAATCACCTGTAATGCGAGTAACAAATTAAATTGGCTACACGATGTTGTTGCTTGTAATATGACAAGTTTTATCTACATAACAGCTTAATGAGCAACCACAGATTAGTACAACCATTCAGAACCATAAGATTTGTGTTTTATGTTTTTCAATTATTTTTACTGTACATGGCTTAATTAATTAATAAATTTTAAAAATTTAATTAAATTTTTTTCAATTTATAATTTGATTTACAATAAGCTGCATTAAATTGTTGAAAATATTTGATTGTTTATCATTTGAATTTGAACTGCATTTGCATAATAAATTAAATTTTTACAAATTCTATTGACCGACAATCATTGTAATTTAAATTTTATTTTATTTATATTTCTTGTTTTTTCTTTTTTTTTACATTTCGTAACAGAATATATTTAATTAAGCCCCAGTATTATATAATCAACAGTAACAGTAACAACAACAACACTTGCAATAATTACATTTGATTGTAATCAAATAAACTGGGGGTAAAAAAATGAAATTAATTGCACAGAAAAGATTATTTAAATAATGATAATCATAATGATAATGATAGTGATAATAACGACAGTAATATAAATAATATGTAATGACAATGACAAATTAAAGATGGATTATAAATATGGTTGTGCATCCTAATATAAGCATTTAAAAAGTAATAAATTCCAGGGACTAGAAGAACAAGGAAACTACAAAATCTTGTTACGAAAATGGAAATGCTGTTATGCTTTAACATCGTTTAAATTTTAAGCAATGAACTTGTTAACATGATAAACAAGTAAACAAAAATATACCAACAAAATACCAGTATAAAAGACATGATTACATTTGTAGATATTTCGAGTAGACAAAGTCATTTGCCTTCAAGAACATTCATGCGATATAAAAGTCAAAAGCAAGCAGTTAATGGAGTCTGTAAAAATTCAGTCAGTCTTATGTAAAGACGCGGTATTTAATCAGAATAATTGTGGTTTGAAGATCTCCGTTATAAAGATCTGTCGAACAATTGTTATTGTTTACAAAAAAGACTGTAAAGAGAAATTACAAACTAAGCAATTATTGTTGTTTACAT
Source organism: Sarcophaga peregrina (assembly GCA_014635995.1). Taxonomy (NCBI): domain Eukaryota; kingdom Metazoa; phylum Arthropoda; class Insecta; order Diptera; family Sarcophagidae; genus Sarcophaga; species Sarcophaga peregrina. Next base: position 39,349,301 of record CM025790.1, on the reverse strand, counting down.
TAAATTGTATACCGTGGGACACAGAATTGTGCAAACAATAAAGGATTTAATTAAAACTAAATACAAATTTATTTATATTTTACGTTTTTAAAAGTTAAAAAAGTAACAATATATGTTTGCTCCGATTCCCATTCTTCCTTCCCCTTACCTACATTCCAATATTCTCTATTTCCTTCCTCCCCTAAGGACAATCTACAATGGGTCAATTTCGAATTCCAGGTACTGTACTTGTCTTAACCGACAAGTACAACTTCGAGAATGGAAAGTATGTAGAATTTGTTCAAAGAGAAAGATATTCTTCAATATTAGGTCATAGAAAATGTATCCATATCGGGCAACTGATATATTTGAATGCAGTAAGTCAATGCAGATTTGAAATTTATCAATCCCGTTTGCAGTTCTTTTACTACTAAATCGTGATAGAATTAATCGGAAATAAAAACGATTTGAAATGCTTTTTTGCTTGCTGTAGAAAAAGAAAGAACCTGATAAAAATCAAAACTAGATACTCAAGGTATTTAAATGTGTTCCGCAGCTAGCTTCTCCTAGTCGGCCAATCACAGGAAATTAAGCCAATAGCTGTCATTGTCTACAAGCAATATCAAGTGTGAACATTTATTATTAGGTGTAGCGACTATTGAATGCTACTGTCTCTCCACAAATTACAATTGTTTAACGTACAGGAGACTTCCCAAACGAATTGCAGCCGACCGCCTAAAAATTCGAAAATCATGAAGAAAATTTGTTGGCCTTTTTCGGAACTTAAATTAGTATTCTCTCTGGTCTCTACGCTATATCGCCTTCTAACTAGTTCTAAAATAAGTCGTTTAGATATAAAATTAACAGGATTAGCTTATTTGAAAAGGAAGTTTCCACCATACGGGCATAGAATTACAATATGCCTGCCTGGACGTTGCCATAGTCCTACTAAAGAGTTTGCTTATTAGACGTGAGCTTGTGTTTCAAAGCTTGTCGTAGTCTTGTAGGTAGTGTGTTAGCTTATTAGACTTAAAGCCTGGGTTCGTATCCCAGGTGAGACATAAAAACGAAAATATGAAAATATTTCTTCGGCGACTTCCTTTCAGCAGATTTCTAGCAAAAACTCTGGGAGTAAATAAAATTGCAATGCTAAAGCTTCTCAAAAATTTGTTGTTCCGAGTCGGAGTTAAACTATAGGTCCCAATACTCACGTATAAAATTAACGCACACAATATGAGTGGTGTGAGAAGCTAGTCCGTAATCCTGATTGAAGGGTTGTAATCGTCAATTTTGTATTTATGTTGTGATACAAAAAATATTTCTTTCGGTGGCTTCCTTTTAGCAGTCTTCTGGCAAAATTCTGAGAGTAAAAAAAAAAACAAATTGCCATGAAATGTTTTACAAAAATCTGTTGTTCAGGGACGATTTTAAACGTACTCTAAACGGACTCTAGAGCGGCTTGGAAAATCTAACAAAAAAAATCTAGAAAATCTAGCAAAGACATTCCGAAAGTCTTCTCAAATTATAAAAAAGTATGCTTTGCGTATTTATTGGAGCCATTAGAGCCCATTTCATTCTAGTTAGTCATGCGAGGTACATTAGTTTTGGCCATATTGCGAATGTCTTAAGCAGGAACTGCAGAGACAAGGAATTGGAGGACGATATTTTTCTTCTTCGATGTTTACTAGGCGTATTGCCGGAGAAGATAGAATCAGATAATCGGTCAAAGACTTTGGGAGTTTTAAAAAAATGCATCAGAAGCTCTATATGGTTACAGTGATGGAGAAATTGAAAGGCATAGCTACTATTGGGCCCGCCATCTAACGTTTTTTTTTCAAAATTGTCGCATTTGGGACACAGAAAACCTGCACGCATGCATTGAAAAGCCGACGCACCCGAAACGAGACACTGTTTGGTGCATAATTGGGCCATTTTTCTTCGAAAATGAGCAAAGATGTGGCCGTTACAGTCAATAGCGATCGCTATAGGGACATGTTGTATGAATTTTTGTTCATAAAAATTAAAGAGGAGGATGTTGGCAACATTTGGTTTCAACAAGACGGCGTTATGTGGCAGCCAGCAGAAGCTACACTCGATGTTTTGTGCCCTGTTTTTGAAGATGTTTAAGAACCTAGCTATCTGTTAATAGGATGAAATTTAAGATTAAATGAATTTGAATTTGATTTTCAATTGTTCATTTGTGTTAAAAAATTATTTTACAGTTTTTGTTTTTGATTATAAAATTATATTAAAGCCTTAATGTGACTAAATGGATATTGCTTTGGAGCATTCATTGAAATTCAATTACCTTCCATTGCATTAAATAATTTCCGACTTTTTTCTCTTGTATTCATTTAAAAGAAAATAAGAAAAAAATAAATAAATGTAACCAATAATAATAATCATAATCGTAATAATATTATGATAATAATATGTTGTACGTTGTATATGTCAATTACAATAATTAGATTTTTGCTAATGATGCAACAAAAACAACTAAAAACCAAATGCGGTCTTTAACTCTATAAAATACAGCCGGTCTGTGTCTATTAAATATTGATTCAGTTTCGATTTGATTATGAACACATAGGACACAAGTATTAGGGAATAGAAGTAGGAGTTCGAGTAGGAGAGGCAATAGTGTCTCGTTTAATTACATGCCATCGATTTAATGTTGTTAAGTTGAGCAATTTATATTGGCATTGAAACATATTTTCGAAATTGTTATTTTCCATGCCATTGAACTCTAATTGAAAAAGTTTTATGCCCGTATCCACCAACCATACTGGTTGGTATGCATTGGTGACTAGCAAATTATGCCAAATATTTGCAAAAGTAATTTAAAGAAAGATTACAAAACGGAATTTTAGTTCAAAATCAGAGGATATTAAATATTATTATTATTATTTTTATTCTTTACAAAAAATTCAAATGAGGTACTAAACTTGAATATTTTTTAACGATTACTGGCTTTTATTATTATGAAGCAATGAAGTTAATCACATTTTAAACCATAGGATTGAATACAATTTAATTTATTTAAAAATGCTTTGATTTCACTCCTTTTTTATAACCTTCACCCAACCGTTTGGCCGTGAGGAACACAGTGGTCTTGAATTAGGAATTCATATGCCGCTCTGACCATCTCCTGTAAAATTTAATTTCCTATTTGGCAATAATAAATAAGAAAACTTTCAGGAAAACATCGATTATCGGTTAACTAGTATGTAGTATGTTGGCATATTAGACATGGGACTGCGGTTAAAACCCCAGGAAATTTTAAAGCTTTAAATACTGCGTATATGATTCGATATTTGAAATAGAGGAGCTTTGTTTTCAGTTCATAATTTGGAGAAAATAACATTAAAATTCACTAATCTGTTTCAAGATGATACATCGACTCAAGCTTAAAATACTGCGTATGGAATAGACGGCTGGTTTTCAGACACTACTTAGTTTTGTGATATTGTACAGGATCCCGGACCATATTATAAAGTTGATTCAAACGACAGGAATTTAAAAGAATTCCGGAAATTTTTATCAGACTCCAAAATCTGCTGGAGGAGTCGGAAGAACTTTTCGTTTTGATGATTCGAACCGGCCTTTGTCTAATACCACACACTACCCACAATACACGGCAACTTTTTCTTTTTAGTGTATATTTAAGGAATTCGTGGTCTAGCAGGTAGTGTTTGGCTTATTAACTGGGCCAGGTTCCAACCAGGGTAGAATCAAAATGAATTACAAAAAGTTCTCCATAAATCAACAGTATTCTATTCAAACTTGGGAGAAAGAATTGTATGCCAGATTGTCTTCAACACAAAAGCTCTAAATACTGCGGATATGATTCTATATTTAAAATAGACGAGCTTGGTTTTCAGTTGATAATTTAGACTAATTAGTTTAGTGGAGTCCCGTTCTATCGTTTTCTGGTTATTGTACTGAAAACCATTCGATCCAGCATACAACATAAGTATGTTTGAGAAACCTAGGTTATGAATTTCAAAAAATTACTGAAAGGTTGTTGACACAATATAGTATCAATGTATGATTCTAGTTGCAGCCACTAAATCGTTTCTAGTTGGAATTATCTTACAATCCAGACAAAAGTCTGTCTGGCGTCAGTAGATAGTGTGAGGCCTCGGTTTGAAACCCAAATCAAACATGATAAACATATTTCTTCGGCTACTTCATCTCAGAAGATTTCTGGCAAAAACTCTGAGAGAAAAATAAGATTGCCTTGAAAAATTTTTTAAAACTTTGGCGTTCGGTGACGACTTTAAATTGTAGATTCCATCAGTTATATAATAAATTAACATACACAACTTAAATGGTGTGAGAAACTACTTCTTAATCCCTACTAAAGGGTTGTAATAATCAATTATGTACTTATGCATGTAAGTTTTACAACCAATAGAATCCAATCAATTCATTTATTTTTATAAAACAATTGTTATTTATTTTCCAAATTTGATTCATATTTTTAATTCAAAATTTTTTCAAATTTATTTACAGTCTCAACGACCATTTAATCTCCATTCGTTAAAAAATTAGTTGTTAATTAAAAAAAAAATAACTAAAGCCAGGCATTGTTGTTATTGTTTATTAATCCTCTTAAAATTCTAGCCATCATTGCATAGTTTTATGCTGTAAATAATAATATCAATATAAAGCATACTTTTAGGTTAGGTGAGAATGTTTATTATTTTTTATAGTTTTAAACTAACCTGTCGAGTTTTATTCAATTTAAATGCAAATTTTTTTGCTTGTTGTTGCAGATGGATTTGCATATGAAAACCGAATTCTATTTTCAACAATTCAATTCTAATGCAATATACGTATTTTGTTATTGTTGTTGTTGTAGTTGTTTATTTATTTATTTAACATTTAAAAAGTAAATCTTTGAGAAAAAAAAATCTAAAATAACAAATTTTTTTTTAATTGTTTTTTGTTTCATTTTTTGTTTTGTTTTGTTTTGTTTGATTTTTTTTTTAACAAAATAAATAACTCCGTACCTGCTGAGTTACTTTTCAATTTGCGAAACAGAACAGAACATGACTGCTACTCTGTTGTCTCATAAACCAAATGGCAACCAATAATAGTACCGCCTGGGTATATATTTTCGATTTATTATTCTCCCCTTCATGTTTTGTTTTGTTTATTTTTTTCGTTTTTTTTGGGTTCTCCAACTGCAATTGGCAGTTAACAAATTCAATTTTCTGTTATAAAAAATATTCACAAAAACCAAAACCCTCAGAGAGAGAAAAAAAACCCTAAAAAGAGATTTTTATTTGAAATATGATGCGTTGCTACTGCCACCAGCTCTACACTCCAATAAATACTGCCAACGTTGGCACAACAATTCAATGGGAATTGCTAAGTCAAATGCATAGAAACGAAACGAAACCAAACCAAACGATATTTATTTGCTGCAATGGATTAGAAAAAGTCGTTATCATTCACTGATATGTTGTTTGTGTTTACAGTCGAAGTGAAAAATATTACAAAGAAAATTGAAAATTTTTAAAAGAATTTTTTTGCACACTTAAATTATGCAGACGACAAAATTATATTGGCTAGGTTTGGTAAAGCCTTTGTTTGGTAAAGGCTATATCTTCATGAATGATCTTCCAACGCTTAAACCGAAATTAATTTGAAGTTTTCATATACTATTCACACAAAAAAATAAATATTTTTTTAACTTAATTCAAATACTCGAGTACTTTCTTTCAATTCTATTTAGTATTGGGCGACTTACCTGAAAACCATCATAAGTCCATGAGCCAAATTTCATTTCACACCGTTGATCATCAAAAGGGAACCAAGTGATATCGATTTTACACGTTGACTTAAATATGCCGGGCGGCACATAAAGGCAAGAACCATTATTACGTACCACAACATTTGTGGCATATGTACCATCAAAACCTTCATCAGCACTGGAATGAGAAAAAATAGCAAATAATTGTCGTCATTAGTATTTGAGTTTTTGTTATCCTTTATAAGAAAAGTAATGACAAATTAGTATCATGTAAAGTACCAGGTAAAAAGTACCTTTTAATTGATTAAGAAACTTATTTCTATATTTTTCAGTTATAAACACAATACATCCGTAAAATAATGGTTGATTTAAATCCTTAATTCAGGATAACTATTTAGCTTCGCACAGCACTTACATAATGTTTGATAATTTTATAAATGAGTGGCGGGACCTAAGGTTCATATTCAACTATGAACAACAGATTTTAGACAAACTGCTGCCACGAAGCCGAAAAGGTTTTGTTGGAAATGTTTGACCTGGAGTTTTTGAACCGTGGTCTCATGACGACTTCCCATAAATAATATTTGCCTTTAAATAACATAAAAAAGTTCTTTTTTGTGATCTCTGTCTCTCTCTCACTCTTTTTGATATCGATGCCTCCATTCTATAATGTTCCAAGTACTCTTAGTACACTTGCATTTTTAAATTCTACGTTCTCCAGCTTAAGTAAAATGGTTTGGTTAAGATACGCCCATCCGTTCCAAAGTTACAGGGAAAAATCTACTTACAATACACATACAGTCTTATGGCGCATGAAAACTTTGAGAGCTCATAACTCAAAACACACTTTCTCGACTTAGAACATTATAGAACGGAGGCTTCGATATGTCGAATATGGCTATCTCTCGGTGACAACACTTTCTTATTTGGTTACTGTTTTTTCCGTTTACTTAGTAATGGTACTACTGTGCCAGGTTCTATAATCGTATGGTTAACTACAAGATTGAAAGTTAGGAAGCTTCATAGCTTCTCTTTTATGGATGCAGGAGGAAAGGCATACGTAGTGGCGGCAGGTGTCCCGCAGGACTCTGTACTTGGACCACTACTGTGTAACCTTATGTACAATGGTGCATTTCGACTGCAGTTCCCAAAAGGGACTTCAATTGTGGGCTTTCTAGATGATATTGCCACAGTCTCGTTCGCTACGGTTTGACACTTGTTGCGTATAAAACCAAGCCCGTCTTGGTAAGTGGCCGGAAGATAATGAAGAAGGTGAAAGTGACCGTTGGAGGCACTAAGATCGAATCGAAGACTGCCCTCAAATACTTGGGAGTGATTATCGACGACTGGTGGAACTTCAAGGAGCACGTGAAATTCATCGGCAAAAAGGCATCTGTAACCCAAGGAGCAATGACGTAAATGGTGCCAAATATTGGAGGACCATGAGGTGAAGTCGCTGTAGTCTAGTAGGTAGTGTGTTGGCTTATTAGACATAAAGCCAGAGTTCGAGCCCCATCAAAACAAAATACAAAAAGTATTTCTTCGGCGATTGTCTCTCAGAGTTTTTGCCAGAAATCTGTTGCCAAGAGAAGTTTCTCAAAAATCTGCCGACTTTAAACTGTAGGTTCCGCCACTTATGAATAAAATTAACGCACACACCATAAGCGATGTGAGAAACAAGGTTAATAATCCTGACTGAAGGGTTGTAATGACCAATTATGTATGTTATGTATGAGGTGAAGAAGTGTTGAATTTTAGGATCCTATGGGGCCAACACAACCAGAAAATGGCTAAAGTTCTACTAGAACTCCGAATGTTGGAGGAACGAAGGCGAAATTTTGATTTAGTATCATACAAGCTTGAAAGCTAACCAGCCCTCCGTGAAGTAATACCTTATGACGGTCCTGCGGGTTGAGAATGATTGAAGAATAAAAGTGTTGGAACAAAAGTGTCTTCCGAAGCTTCTCACCTCCAACCTAAGACAAAAAGAAACTATCTGATATCGACGCCAATGAAATGGATGTGATGTAAACTTTACACCGAAATTGTGTAATTAAATGTCGTTTGATTTTTTGTGAATTCTTAAAAGTAGTCCTTAAAGCCAATAAAGCCTATTGCATCATTAAAAATTTATCTTTATTTGTGCGCCAGAGTTATGGACGCATGTCAGGTATGAGCACCATCTATAGATGCTGTGGCGGTCATTTGATAGGCATTAATAGCCCTTTTTAACTAAAAAAATTCGGTGATATGAATGGGGAAAACATTTTCCTCACAATGTTTTCCCCATAAAGGCGTTCACACAAAACTAAAAACTGTTCTAACAATTCGATTCGATCCTATAGTCCTTTGAAGAATGATGGATGTAGCTGAGTAAACTTTCTTTGAATTGAAAACACCTTTGTTTAGCTATTAGCAGAGTCATAAAGAATTGTAGTCTAGCGGCGAGTCGGCTTATTAGACACGTAAATATTTCTTAGACGACTTCCTCTCAGCAGGCTTCTGGCAAAAGCTCTGAGAGAAAAAAAAATGCCAGGAAAAGTGTTCTTACGACAATCTCAAGGTGTTACACCATTAGAGTTGAATTTAATAAATTTTCGTTAAGCTAAGATAAAATCTGGACCTGGTTATTAATTGATATCTCTCGAAGCGTCTAATATTACAGGTGCTCTTATTGACAATTCCAATAGCAAAAACTGTATGCACTGTACTAGCTGCTATAAAAGCCTCAGGATGTCTGAAGCTCATAACTCTTCTAGGAACGGGTAAATAAGATATGAACAGTAGTTCCATTGAGGGGACATATGCACGATTCCCTAAGTAATCCATATCACTTGAAGTAAGATAAATCAATGCGTGGCTCAAGCATTTAATAACTTTAAAGGGATTTTGCTTAGATTTGTCAGGCAGCTGGTTTGTTAGATATCGCAAAAAAACTTTCTGGTTTTCTGGCAAAAACACACAAGGTAAAATGAATTAAAGTTTTTCAAAAAAAAAAACTGTCGTTCGGAGTCGAATTTGAACCGTAGGTCCCGTCATTCATGTAGAAATTAAGAAGTTAGGTGATAATTTGGACTGAAGAATGTATGTCAGACGTTTCCTTATAATTACTGCTGTGGAGTGGAATTATGAAAGACCATTAAACTTGTAAAAATATTCTTAACATTCTAATTTGAAAACGGCCCCATATTCAAAAGGATGTCAAATAGGGTTTTTTATATTTTATTTTTTGCTTACGTTCCTAACATTAAATCAAATGCCATGATAAACTGTTTTGTGCTGCAGTGAAAAATATGATTTCAATTACAAAAGAAAAATTGACAAAAAACGAACAGACTGAGACAGCAACAATATGTGTAAACCTAGGATATGTGTCATATTTTTCTGCAATCATTTGTTATTTTATATATTCACTCTCCTTTTATATAATAATAAAAATAAATTATCATTCCATTATCAGAGCAAAATATGCTGTTGTACGCCATAATGGTAGAACACATTGTATTGTTATTATTTTCAGAGCATAGCATTGACATTTTGATTTACAACATGACTAAATGTGACGCATAATATAGAATAGAAATAGTAGAGAGGAGGAAAAAAAAAGAAATTTTACTTTCTTCTACTGCTGCTGCCAAGCCAGGCCACAAATGGAAGCAACCAACCTAACCAACCAGTCAACCAACCAACCAACCATTCATTCATTCATTCATCCAACTACAGCCCAGCCATACTAAGTGAAAAACTAAGTAAATGTCAAGTTAAATGCATAACCCACAAAAACAGCTAGAAAACGGAACAATTTAAAAAAAAAGAAAAAAATGCAGAGAAAAAATACCTCAAATAAAATATAAGTAAAGTTAATAGACAAAGAACTGCAAAAAAGAAAAATGAAAAGAGAAAAAATCCATCACAAAATGGTAGAATGTTGCTGAAATATGCACTTTCATATCCTTTTGCCATATTTTCCGTTGCGTCCTTTATTTTTTTTTTGTGTTTGTGTGTTGCCTACATTTTTTCTTTTTATTATTTGTACTACTCATTGCTTTTGTTTTTGTTGTTGTTCCTACATTTGTCATTCCCTTTTTGATGAAAAAAAAGAGAGAAGAATCTCTGAACAGAAAACCTTGACTTTATTACACAGTAGCTGCAGCAGCAGTAGCATTAGCAGCACACCACAGTAAAATAGTGGAAGAATACAAAAATAAAAAGAGACACAATTTTTTCCGCCTGCCCTGCCTTGCTCTTCAATGCTTTAAATTACACAAAACATACACTCCCTCTCTCTCACACACACACTCACTCTCCTGCATACGCATAAATGTGCATCATCATATTGAAATGTTTATGTGTGTGTGTGTGTGTGTGTGTATGGTAGACATTTTGTAGGTTGTTTAAACGGAATTGTTAGTTATAAGCGAAATTGCAACACAACGCATACACACGCATACGTACGCCTTACGTATGTATGTATGTATGTATGCATGTACAATTGGGTTAACAACAGTGCAGGAAATAATTAAAAGGCTAAGATTACCCACTACAATAAGGGAAGTACATTTGTAAAAGCATTCAAATGCTAATAGGCATTCAATAGGTGTTGCATGGGAGTATAAAAGAAAACACTTACAGTTAGCGTAGGCGTTAAGCAAAGTTCTGAATTGGTGGCATAATTATATCTCCCAGGGGAGGGTGATATGGGGGGGGGGGGGGGGGGTGGTGGTTAAGGTGATATGCTTGTACAAGCATAACAATTTTCAAGTCCAAAATGGCAAAGTACAGTAGCGAGCACATCAAATGCAACGTTGGGTAAAATTATCTTTAAGTGCGATAATTTTAAAGAAATGGTGACCAGTTCAAAATATTTCTTTGGGTTATTAATCCCTACAGTTATAGATACCTATTATCAATAACATTATGTAAATATTTTTAATTAATGATATATTATTTTGTCATTTATTAAAAAGAGTGCGAATTTCATGGGAGCAATAAAAATGCAACAGCATAAATTTTAATGTGCTTATTTAAATTAAATAGTAATTCTTACAAAAAAATATCTTAAAATTAATATTTAGTAGCGTAGCCCTTATTTTTTATGACTTCTTGCAACCTAGAAGGCATAGAGTCGACTAAAGCTATTAATGTGTTAATGGATATTTTCTCCCATTCACTTTTCAAAATTTCTTCTAATTGCCTTATATTTGACGGATGTTTCCTCTGAACTTCCCGATCTAATAGCTCCCATAGATTTTCTATGGGGTTTAGATCGGGAGATTGTGATGGGCAATCCAAAACATTGACATCATTGTCGCTTAAAAAGTTTCGAGCTAAGCAACTTGAGTGCTTTGGATCGTTATCCTGTTGGAATATGCTACCAGGAGGCATTTTTTCCCGCAGATGAGGATTTTACAGTACTTCTTGGCGTCCATTTTTCCTGATTTGAGTTAAAGGACCTACCCCATCACGGGAAAACGCACCTGTAAATAAGTGACGTAAAATCAATAATTTTTTTTAAACATATCGTTCTTTACCCCACACCATTGTTCCACCGCCATGTTTTACGGTTGGAAGTTGATATATTGGAGAATATCTCTGTCCAGGCGGTCTTCGAACAAAATTTATCCCATCGGAGCCAAACAAATTAAATTTGCTTTCATCGCTCCACAAGACTTTAGCCCATTGTTCATTTGACCAATCCTTGTAACGTTTTGCAAATTCCAGGCGCTTCTTTTTATTGATTGCAGTGATGAGAGGTTTCTTTGCGGGTCGTCTCGCATGCAAATTAACCTCTTTCAACCTACGGCGAACAGTGTGAACGCCTATAGAGACTCCCATTTGCTCATTTGCGAAATTAGCAACGTCCACTGCGGTCTTTCGTGGATCTTTTTTAACCAGTGCAATCATCTGGCGGTCTTGGCGAGAGGTAGTTTTTCGAGGATTATCACTACCTGGTTTCCTTTCCACACTATTTCTCAAGGAAAATCGAGATTTAATCCGACATACGGTTGATTGATTTACACCAAAGAGGTGTCCAACTTCACGCATGGATTTTCCTTCTTCTAAGGCTTTAATGATTGCAGTTTTGCTGTCAGCTGAGAGCTGCTTCTATTACAAAACACATGTTGTATAACTTATTTAAGAAATTTTCAATTATAATTAAATAAATAACTTACTTTAACTATTTTTTTATTATGTTGCATTTTTTTTGCTCGCTAAATATTTGCACTTTTTTCACTAATTCAAAAATATTTAACTTTTTAAAGCAGAATTTGGAATAAACTGTGGTTACTTTGAAAACTTATAATTGAAAGAATTAACAGCAAAAGAAAATAGATAAATTAGTTACCGTTATTTTGAAACAGATCTTATTAAAGATCATGTGGCACAGTGTTGCATTTTTTGTGCTCGCTACTGTAAATGCTGCTTGGGCTTTAATGATTCTCGACATCTGAAATGTTGTAAGGTAGCAAAGGCATTTAAATACCTGCCTCTGTCCTTGTAATTATTATCAATACTGTTAATATGTTTTTCACATTCACATTACAAAACAATATATTAAGAGAGCGAGAAAGTGAACTTAAAACCCAATTGGGAATTTCTTTTTTTCTTTTTTTCTCTTCTTCTTCATTCTTTTGCTTTCAAAGAAATGGAATTGTCAAGTAATTGTGAAACTGTCTGTCTAGAATAAGTCAACAGTACTCGCACTTGCCCTCATCGTATTCTTATATGTACTGGCAGCATAAAGCAGCAGTAGCAGTAGCAGCATCAACATAGATAAATAAATGGAAAAATAAGCTCAAGAGGAAATAAATCGTTTTAATTTTAAATTAAGTTTTAAAGGAAAAAAAATAGGAAACTGATAAGAATTTAACAAACTTGGATAAATTATTAAAAAAAATATTTGAATTTCTTATACAATTTTGACCCTAGTTTAAGGCAATTCTGTGGAGGTTAGAAAGAAAATCAAAATAATTTTTAAAGAAGGGTTTCTTTTTTTTATTATAAAAGCATGAAGGACCTACATATATTGCATACTGATTGAATCACATGGGATTTTTAACTGGTAAGGTTAGGTTAACGAAGGCCATAAGATTTATAGTGACAAACTGTTTAGTCAGCAAGTACCTCTAAATTAAGTTATTGCGATATTCATGACTAGATTCAGCACTCCTTTGAGATTCTCAGTAAATTATATCCGAAGTACTTCTGTTTTACTTCTAAAGAAGCAAACAACCACGTAGAATATATTGTTGCATACTGCCTCTGTGCCAATAAAAAAATGTCATCTATTTTACGCCTAGCCGAGACATTAATGGTATATGACTTGGGCATTTGGTTTGGTTGTAATCCTTGATGCTTTAGATATGAGATGCCAATGCAATATTCATTGCCCTCTAGGATATTTTATATTCAAAATATTTAGGATAGTTTAAATATGTAAAGAAATTGTATTGGTCTGATTTACGAGAATGATTGCTGAAACTATTTTCATAAGGGAATACGAAGCACAATAACTTCGCAGCAGGTAATATGCGTCAAAAAGGAAATCAATTGGAATCAAATAATGAAGCTGAGCGCAGGATGCATGTGGTAGTTCACTGGGAACATGAATATATGCCCCATTGCATTTCAAACTCGTAATATCGACGTCTCCGTCCTATAACATTTTAAGTCGAAAAAGTGTATTCTGAGTTATGAACTCTCAAAGTTTCAATGCGCCATACGACTATATTTGTATTCTAACTAGATTTTTCCCTATAACTTCGGAACGGATCGGCGCATCTTAACCAAATTTTGACAGCATTTAAGTTAGAGAACGTGGAATTTATTATTATAGAATGGAGGTGAGGATATGATTCTTAATTTTTCCCGTTTATGAATGCAGATTTGCTTCATAGGAGTACCCTCTTTACTGTCACATACGGTAATATTATATAATTATTATTATGTATTGGTCTACATTTTAGCATTGTCCTGGAAGTCTATGTACTACATATACGAAGCCTCTAGACTTACTCTAACATCTTACTTGAACACTTTGTACGCAAATTTTTAATTGGGATTACAAACAAGCTACTCACGTATGAGAGATTTAATAGCTTTTCAAAGGCAATTTCATTTAATCTCATAATTTTTGTTAAGATATTACTGGGAGGAAGTCAACAGAAGAAATATTTGTTTCATATTACGCATTGTTCCAGATGCACCAGCTCTTGTCTAGTAATCCAATACACTATCTATACTATCTACTAGTCTATAGCGATCGGAACCTCTAGATACATACGTACATAATTGGTCATTAGAAACCTTTTAGTTCGGATTAAGATCTAGTTTCTTACAGCACTAATGTTTTTTGTGTTAAATATACACAGGAATGGAGAGACCTACAGTTTATAGTTTTCTTTGGCATTTTTGTTGAGAGGAAGTCCCCCAGAATATTTTTTCATATTTCGCCTGAAAGGAAGTTTGAACCGTGGCCTCAAGTGTAATAACTCAATACATTATCTACAAGACAACACAAGTACTATTTAGCATTTCTCCATCTGATAATCGTGTAAACCAGATATTTGGTTAGGAACTCCAATTAGGCCTCAGACCTTAAATCACACCAAATTGTTTTGCAGTCCAAAGTACTATTTTACTACTGCCATGAAATGAAGTTTCCATTAAGTTTCATACTCAGTTTGATGGCCAAGTATTTGAATACTTTCATAAGATGAACTTCAATGCCGTTTTTTCAGTACAATGTGTCTCTCTCTTCTTTTGGTAAATGTCATGATAATTGGCTTCTTGCAGACAAGTGGATCACCAATAGATTGCAAAAGTTCATTTCCTTCATAATTACATCATTTCTACTCTCATGAATGATCCGTTGTTTCGAAGTCAATTTTAAGATTGTGAAAGAAAAAGCAAAAGAATATATTAACAGATACTAGGTATTCAATTGTATCGATTAATATTGGTATTGAACAAACTAATATTACGAAAATGGATATGGTGTTACATCATGAAGTCTCCATTGTCTATTAGGTAGTATGTTAGCTTATTAGACGAAAGGCCCGAGTAGCAGATTTCTGGCAAAAATTCTGAGAATAAATAAAATTGCTTTCAAAAAGCTTCTCAAAAATTTGTCGTTCGTCGTCGACTTTTAACTGTCGGTCCCGCCATTCATGAATAAAATTAACGCACACAACATAATTGATGTGAGAAGTAGGTTTTAATCCCGACTGAAAGGTTGTAATGGCCCGCAATGCACGTATCATTTAACATTAAAATTATAAACCAAAGCTAAAAAATAAACACAATGAACTTGTTTACGTAATAAACAAGTAAACAGAAATATACCAATAAAAATCGGTATAAAAAGGAATAACCAAATAAACACTGCAAGATTAAATGTAAACAAAAATACACAAACAACAATAATGAAACAACGGTGTTTACATTTATAGTGATTTCAAAAACGAGAAGTCACGAATATTCGATTTCAAAATTATTCATTAGACTGTTTACATTGCCATATAAAAGCCAAGTCAAACAGGCGACGGAGTCAGTAAAAATTCAGTAAGTTTTGTGTGAAGATGCGATGCAAGTGAAGAGAAGAATAGTGGCTTGAAGATCTGCGTTATAAAGATCTGCCAGACAATTGTTAGTGTTTACGTATAATAGTGTAAAGAAGAATAACAAACAAAGTAATTGTTTTCGTTTACATCAAGTTGCGAACAGTGATGTACAGAGTTGTGTGAACAATAAAGAATTTTAATTAAAACTAAATACAAATTTATTTTTATTAATCCTCTCCAGAGAACAGCTTTCATAGGAAATATGCATTCCTGATTTATCGAATCTATCTATCTAACCAAATATCTCTCATAGATTTCAATCTACTATTGTGATATATTCTTCGAAGATAAATTTTTCCTAATGCAAACATTGTAAACGGTTTAAAATTTTGAGTGCATAAGCCCTTTTTATTTAGATTCTCCCATAATTTCCTATTTCCATTACTAATATAATGGTAAAGTAGAGGATATAATTTCCTGGCATGAATAGGTATTTAAAACACAATGTAAAGAGATTGAAATCTAAAGTCCATAAATGCTACATTTCTTGTTTAAGTAAAATCTTATATTCGCTGTTTTAATTATGGACCTGGGCTGTTTTCTTTTTTTGATTTATTAACAAGTGATTTTGTTCAATTATTTTCTTTTTATTATTCCGACAGCATAGAGCAACATTAAAACTTTCCTTTCATTATCACTCTCTGGCATATTTTCCATTTTTTTTATTTGTTCTTAAAAAGGGGGCATTTTATTTATCACATTCAGGTATATTTTCTTTTCATTAAAAATTCATTCGGTTCTTTCATTAAATCCTGTACGTTACAGTTAATAAAACGTCATGCAACAAAAAGAAGAGAGGAAAATAATAACAGAATGAATGAATGAATGAGTGACTGACTGGCCACAGTAGTTCTAAATAAATAGGCTCAATCCCTGCTTTATTTATTTTTTTTTGCGCTACAAGGTTATCAGCTTTAGAGATAGTGTTGGTTTAAATTCCATTCACCATTCACTAGATTCACGATATTAAATTTTACTTTCTTTTGTTGTATTATTTTTCTACTCTACTCCCCTCAGCCACATTCACATTCACATTCACTCTCTCTCTGTCGGTATGTCATCTCCTATGCTAGTGGGTACTAAAATAACAATAACAAAATATAAGAGTGAAAGGAAAAGGAAAAAAGGATGAGCGGGGCGGTTGGCATAGTAGAGGAATAAAGTTTTGTTTAAGTAGCTTTAGGCGATGACATTTCATTTCACTATTTCATCATCATTTAAACACAAATAAATGAATTTACACACACACAAACATACAAGTATACATATGTGCATACGTACATATTTGACGTACTCAGATATTCAAGAATGCAATATTGTAACTCGTACGTATAAACGTACAATGTTTGTAGTGATAAAAATAAAAAGAAAAAATATATTCAGGGGTGGAAAAACTTGAAAAACAATGGAAATATTTTTACATACACTACATACATGCATACACCACACACACATACATGCATACACCACATTCAGAGATACATACATGCACATTAACATTGTGATTGTATGAATATATTGTAGCTTTCATATTGCCAGATGTAATGTATATTGCTGTTGTTTTATATACCCGGGAATATTAATTGCAAAATAACGGTATATGTTGGTCTAATAGTTTTAATTTCACAACGATTTCTGTCAATCTATTCAGATGTGAATTGTTTTTCCAAGAATATTTGGTATTTCTAATAAAAATTTAATTCCTTTATTGTTGATACAAATTTGTGTGCCATTGTTTACAACTTGATCTAAACAACAACAATTGCTTTGTTTGTTATTCTCCTATTTACATCCTATTGCATAATAACATACATACATACATACATAATTGGCCATTACAACCCTTCAGTCAGGATTACGACCTAGTTTCTCACACCACTTATGTTGTGTGCGTTAATTTTATACATGGGTGGCAGGACCTACAGTTTAAAGTCGACTCCGAACGACAGATTTTTGAGAAGCTTTTCGTGGCAATTTTTACTCTCAGAGTATTTGCCAGAAATCTCCTGAGAGGAAGTCGCCCAAGAAATATTTTTCATTTTGATGTCTGACCTCGGATTCGAACCCGGGCCTTTCGTCTAATAAGCCAGCACACTACCTACTACACCACGACGACTTCAATAATAACATAAACGGTTTAAAATATAAGCTCGTAGATTGCAATTAAGAATTTAATTTCTTTATTGTTCGCATAATTCTGTGTGCCACTGTACACAACTTAATGTAAACAACAACAATTGCTTTGTTTGTTATTCCCCTATTTACGTCCTATTATAACAATTCGACAGATCTTCGTAATAGAGATCTTTAAACCACAATTACTCTATTCAAATGCACGCCGTCTTCACACAAAACGAACGGAACTTTTACTAATTCTGATGTATTTTTGTTTACTTGTTTACTATGTAAACAAGTTCATTATTTTTGTTTACTTGTTTACTATGTAAACAAGTTCATTATTTTTGTTTACTTGTTTACTATGTAAACAAGTTCATTATTTTTGTTTACTTGTTTACTATGTAAACAAGTTCATTATTTTTGTTTTTGTAGCTTGTGTTTATAATTTTAATGTTAAACATCATTTCCATTTTCGCAACATTATTTTATAGAAATTTTAAATCTCCCAAAAGGATCTGAATTCTGTCAAATCACAATCTTAATTTCTGTCAAAATTTTTAAATGTTGTAACGGGTTTCTGGGCACACCGAAGATCAACAAGTGGTCGATATGAGATACTCTTATTTTTAATGTGCATCTGGTCCGAATTCATTCTATTGGCTTTAGAACTGAGAGTGGAACAGAGGTAGAAGTGTTCGCATAAATTAGATTTCCATGTGTTTACGTTATAAGAGCTAAACCATGAAGTACGTTGGACATATTGTGTTGCAAAGTTCTTTGTAGTACATTGTGGCATCCACTAGCCAAATTGTATCCTAATGGATGTGAACTACGACAATCACGAATATTTTCATAAAAATTGTGCTTTCTGGAGGAATTTCTCAAGCATGAATGGGATGAATGAACTCTAATGGAATTGGAATGGAATCTGAATATCCTACTGATATTAATGAATACGATCGAGGAGTCCTGAAATAGACTTTGAAGTGCTAAGATACACAAAAGAGATGAGTACTGTTATCTTTCGGGTAAAATTGGAGTGACCAGATTATCAATTAGATGCAAAGAGGCAAGTTTCAAAGTCTCTAAAAGGGTGACACATATACATACGTCATTTGGTGATTAATCAGGATTACGATCTAGCTTCCCATCCACTTATGTTGTGTGTGTTAATTTGATCCCAAAAATGGCGGGATCATAAACTCCTCTCCAACGACAGATTTTTTAGAAACTTGTCATGGAAATTTTATTTACTTTCAGAATTGTAGCCAAGAGGCAGTCGCCGAAGAAATATTTGATCATTTTTCATTTCTAATAAGACAACACACGACCTAGTAGACAACGACGACTACAGAATAGATTCAGACACCATGTTGAAAAATGTAAAGAGGTATTCAGACGGCAGTTTAAAAGATAAGAGACCATTAAGGGTCTCATGAACAACCGCATACTTCATTAGTAGACTTATTCTGTGAGACTGTGGGACGAGTTATGTACTGAGTTATGAGTTACGAAGACTGAGCAATGAAATGTGTTCGTGGTATGGACTCCCTCAGATCTAATATTCGTAATATGAAGTAATTATCAGGAAAAAGTACTTGAAAAATTATCAGTTTGCTTATCACGTCCTTTTCAGGATGTTGGCCTTACGGAAACATGATTAGTTTTGATATACTCTATACAGAGTATGGTAAAGGAGTTCAAGCTTGTCAATGCAACAATGAATGAAATGAACATGAATAATATACTAACGCCTTGCAAAATCGCATAGTGTGAGTGTTTACTTAATAGGAATTGAACTTATAATGGCTTCTGCTGTGTAAAAAAATTAGCACTAGTGACCTAAAATTAATTTTGGTTGACCTAGCTGGTGTTAATTGGTAAAAATGCATTTAATGTGGTGCTGTGGCCCTACGGAGTATA
The DNA here is from genome assembly GCA_014635995.1 of Sarcophaga peregrina. Lineage (NCBI taxonomy): Eukaryota > Metazoa > Arthropoda > Insecta > Diptera > Sarcophagidae > Sarcophaga > Sarcophaga peregrina. The sequence continues at coordinate 39,329,897 of CM025790.1, read as the reverse complement.
ACACTAATACTCAGGAAGATTGTAAATGCTTAGTGGAAAAGTAGTTTTTGAAACGGTTCCCCACCTAATACTGTATACCGATTGCGTACAGACTTGAGTTACCCAAGGTGAGAAAGGATTCCATCTTATAAGCCTAAAAGAAGAAAGTGAAAAATATGAATACGTAAACAAGTTCGATATAAGTCTGTACCACGATAGGATCGATGGGTTTGACAGACATCTGAACCATTTCTAACATACAATGTAGGCCAAGTGATTACCTCTTATTCAAAATAATCTTGTGATAAAAATCTTCAAAACTTTTTCTCTTACCCAATGCTTGTTGAAGCATAACTGCAATGCTATGTACCATCATGTTTAAAGAGTATAAGAGCGTAAATATTTTTATTTCGAATAACTAAGCAAATAATGTTGTAACCAGCAAATATTCTATTCAATTCCCTTCTATTCTTTGCAATTAATTGCGAAATTTTGTCAAAAAACAAAAAAACACAAAATAACCAAGCATAGAAGATAAATGCAAATATGCTAAGAGCATATGTTCAAATTGTCAATATTTGATTAAATTGTACCGAAAAAAAAGAAGCAAGTAAAGGAAATTAAAAATGAAATATTATTTAAAGAAGAAAATTCAATTCAATGGAAATTTGATTTCTATAAAGCAGAAAAGCCTCGGAGTAGTATTTAAACAGATGCTAACAGTAAAGCAATATTCACATAAAATCTAGTAATAATATGAATGAAAGCATTTGATTAAAACCATGTTTTATTGGAAGAAAAAACCCATGAAAATATTTAAAGAGATGCCAATGTTTGCATAGAAATAATTAAAAGAGAAAGAAAGGAAATTATTTAATTTAAAACACAAGCCTGGTATGAAAGAATTACTTAAGCTCCAGAATTATATCGTATTTTTCCTTTCGACCTTCATATTTAGAAATCAGTTCAGTTTAATAGAACAGAGGAAAAAAGAAGAATCTGTTCCAAATCAACAACAATACACAATAAAATAACAACAAAATAATAATAAATAATGTGTCACATTTAATATTTATGGCTGTCACTTTTATTTTGTTTCATTCACAATTTTTTTTCCCCTTTTTAATTTCAATTTAATACTGATTCCATGTGCTTTTAGTTTAGTTTTTCTATTTTCTGTTTTTTTAAATTGAATATGACATCAAAATACATGCATGATGCATGATGCATCATCATCATCAACATCATCGTCAACAACATCATCACACATTGTCATCATTGTTAACAATATTTATCATCATTATCATTAACATCATTATCACCATAATGTCACTGTCAGTTGAGGCATTAGTTTGTAACGAACTAATGAATAAATTCGTAAATAGTCTCACACTAACACTTATGTTTCTGACAGAGTGTTATACCATGTGTGTATGTGTGAAATTAAATCAAAATGTGGTTGTGTTTGTGACAAATTGTCGGTTATGAAAACCATGAAAAACGGATAAAATACAGTTCCAAAGGAATCATATTTCAAAATAAATACCCACACAATTAAAAGCTTCTATTATAGGGTGTAGATAGGGAGCATCACACCATACGTTGGTTAGGATACCAACCCCTTAGTCAGGACTACAACTTAGATTCTTCCATCACTCAAGATATGGGTGTTAATTTTTTCCATAAGTGGCAGGGCCTGCAGTTGACATTTGACTCTGAGCAACACATTTTTGAAGAAACTCTTCCAAGGCAATTTTATTTATTTTACAGAGTTGTTGACAGATTTTCTTTTGTACAACATGTCTGCGTTGGGTCGCCGTAGTCTAGTAGGTAGTGTATTGATTTATTAAACGTAAAGCCAAGGTTCGAGCCCCAGGCCAGATATCAAAACAAACTACAAAAAAAATTTCTTCGGCAAAAACTATGAGTGTAAATAAAATTGTCATGAAAATTTCTCAAAAATCTCTCATTCGTAGTCGTTTTTATTATGTATAAAATTAATACACAAAACATAAATGGTGTGAGAAACTAGGTCAATAATCCTGACTGAAGGGTTGTAACTGATCAGTTATGTATTTATGGCTGCGTAGAGCTCGAGGACTCTTGTCTAATTAGCCAACAGCGACTACTAACTAGACAACGGCTAGTTGGCTTACTTAACCTAACTAAACTTATGACCCGGCTCCACCTCTGTATGTCCAATAATTTTATACATGACCGACGGGACTTAAACAACAGATTTTTTGAGCTACTTTTGGTGCAAATTTTTATTTACTCTTAGAGAGAAACTTGTCGCAAGAAATATTTCTTTTCATATTACTTTTTACTTGAGATATTTTAGTCGAGTTTTAAACCACTATCACACATCAAATAAGGGTATAAATAACTTTCAGTAAATTAAAGATCTCCTGCTCTTAGATTCCCATACGCCGGACATTGACAGAGAAGATGTTCCGAGACCTCTTCTTCTTCCACATTGATACAGTTTCTGCAGGAATCCTGTCCAAAATCTAGTGTCTTGTTATGACTGTTAAGAGGTTTCTTAGATGGAATCTTGATGGGTTTATTGGTAATCTTGTACTGCTTATATCCATATTGGGGAAGATTAGTCTGGTGTTTCTACAAATTGGTTCATTACCGGTCATTTTACCTTTAACTATGAATAGCGATTTTGTGTCTCTCTGCATAGGAGCGTCAATCTCATGTTGGCATGCAATTAGTCTGCGCATTGGCCTTGAAGTTACCTACGATAATCCCAGACATCCGGCATTTTTGGACAATCCTAGGTAAACCGTACACATTCTCTAGACATCAAGCAGGGTCGCTTCAGAACAGACGTCATCAGTTTTTGTTGATAGAACGTTTGATCTGTATGGGTATGGATATTCGGAGTGAACGTGACTCTAAGGGAACTGGGCGATTTGATCCAAAGCTCTGGGTAGTTTAAATCCACCACTAACGGATCATGGCAAGGGGACTTACTTTCACAGTGAGTAACATAATGGCCCATTTGGCCACAAAGTTAACTTGCTTGTCAATGGCAAGCTACCTGCTGACATAACTTGACCTAACCTAATGGCCGCTTAAAGGTATAAACACATTGACAATAGATAACAGTTTTTTCTGTTGTATGCTGACTGCTTAAATTTTTTTAAAGCATAGCAGAAACAAACGTCAACAATTTTCTTATTTTAATTTAAATATATTTTTCAGTGTTGTCGCTATCGGGTTTTTTTGTACGCAAAAATAAACTCGCTTATGAAAAAGCCGCACGTACAAAACATTTATCAAATAAATTCAGATACAAAAGTGAATCTATAATTCCATTTTATTTATATTATGAATACACGGATTGCTGTTTTAGATATTTTTTTTTTAATTATGATTTAATGTTGTATTGGCATCACTAGTTTGCTTTCGGCAAAAAATAGAAAATAATTTTATTTGGGCAGAAACTGTTTAGGTTTTTGTCTTGAGTTTTTCTGTTCTGCCTGAAATATAATCGTTTTCATATAAACGTTTGTATTCTAAACTTGGCAGCTTTCTGATATCTGCTATCGCCTACTAGACTAAGGCGACTACTAATACATTTTGCCTAATTCGTACATTCATTACAGCCCTTCAGTCGGGATTACGCCGTAATATATCACGCATTAATTTTTATAAAATAGTGGCGGAATATATAATTTAGGATCGACTCCGAAGAACCGATTTTTGAAAAAAATTTCATTGTAATTTTATTAATTCTCAAAGTTTTTGTTGTTAAAACCCCGCTGAGAGGAAGTGGTCGAACAAAAATGTTTTCATATTTCGTTTTGTGGAGATGTTTGACGAGGGGTTTGAATCTTGGCTGCACGTCTAATAAGTAAACACACTACCTACTAGACTACGATAACTGTTAGCTTCAAATATTTCTAAAAGGAGAAGCTACAGTCTGTACAACTTCCACAGTAGCAGAGTTGACACATTTCGTTAAAAAAAATAAATATCAAATAATAGTTCTTCGGGGACTTCCCCTCAACAAATTTTCGGTAAAAACTCTGTGTGTGTATGTAAATTGCTATAGTTTCTCAAAAAATGTGTTTTGCGGACTCGACTTTAAATTGTAGGTCCTTCCACTCCTGGTTAAAAGTATCACACACAACTTGGCTGTTCGGGGAAGATAGGTTGTGGTCCGAACTAAAGGGTTGTAATGGCCAATTACGTATGTGCGTCTATATTTTTATGCATTAAGGATATCAGATTGTGTGTTCGTTTGTTGTGTCAAATGTGCCCCATTAATTTTTAAAATTTTTATAAAATTTCTTATTCCTCTTTCAATTTAATTTTCCTTAATTTTTTTACAGGTTTGTTTTCCTCTTTTTTATTTCTATTCAAAACTGTCCATACATTTCTAAAAAGCAACTGTTTTTATCCATTATTTCCAAAGATATTCCTGCGGTTTCGTTTTCTATTTTTTTTGCTTGGCAATGCAGCTGATCCCGTATGTTTTTTTTTCTCTTTTTGTTAGTGTCTGTTGGTTATTTGACTTTTGGTTTCAGTTTAAACATTTTTAACCCACACTTCAACACTTTTTCTCGAATAACAACAATTGTAAAGGATAAACAGGAGTATTTAAAGGACAATTTTCTTTAGGGTTTCCTTTTTTGCATCTCTTCTGTTTTTTTGGTAAGAATTTTTAAAATGTTAGGCCACCAACAACAAAATATTGTTGCTGGTATTACGAAAATTGTTTTGTCCTTTTTCTTTTCTATCCTCAATGAGTTCGTTTTTTTTTTTTTTGAAGATATTTCTGTAGTGTTTTGTTATTTTACTGGTTACTCTTGAACGAGATAAGAATCCTTTTTTTCTATTAGTTTTTGTTATTGTTGCTTACATCCCCTCCTCCACCTTCTTATTATTTTCTATGCAGCACTTTCAATAAGAATTTCATTTAATTTCATGCAAATGTTTGTCCCATAAAAAAAACCCCCATCAAAATACCCCAAAAAAAAACCTCTACAGCTTTAAGTACACCCCTTGAGCTTCTCAAAAGCAAAATTGTGAGGCAAAGAATTCTGAATTCTGAAAGTTTCTTCTTAAAGAATGAGAATAACAAACACAATAAAAGCTAGAGCGAGGGTGAGAGCGATGAAAGGCAGCAGCAAACGATGAGTGGAAAGTATCATCATCAACTGATAAACAACAAATTTATTGAATAAAATTGTAACACTTTCTCTCTCTCTCTCCCTCTCTCCCTCTTTTCGTATAAGCTGTGGCACAAACCATTCAAGAAAAAAAAGAAGGAAAAAAGAGTGAAGTACGTTAATGAAAGTGTCCACTTTTTATGGTGTTTTAAGATAAGAAACGGAGTGAATAAATTTATAAATTCAAGTGTCACTCAGTCAGCCACTCAGCCAGCCACTGAGTCAGTTAGTTGTTTGAGAAATTAAAAATGCTTCTGAAAAAATAAAAGACAAAAAAATAAAAGAAAGAAAATGAATTGAAGCCATAGCATTGTTAGCATCTCAATTAAGGCATTTATAAATGCGGTTTTAGAACAAACGAATGGCAAGTGTATGAAAGCAATGCGATTAATTTTATGAATGACTGTAATTTAAAGACAATAAATACAGCAGGAAACTTAAGCAAAACTTTAAATAATAGTAAGAAGAAATCAAATGAAAATATTTTTATTGCTTAACGAAAGGAAGTTCAGATCCTAGGAAGATTAAGTATTACAGTGTAAACACGTTTGATTTTTGAATACAGCATGCACAGACATTACTTTATATACTTGGTAAGTTCTAGAATTTTACTGTTGATTTGTTATTGTTTTTCTGAAGTTGTAGTGGTCTAGCAGGTAGTGTGTTGGCTTATTAGGTTTAACGTTACAATTAAAACCCCAAATTAGATATCTCCAACGAAACACCAACTATTTCAAATAACTTTTGAAATTGCTTCCCATTTTGCAATGGACTCCGCAAACGGTTGACTATTATGGTGTGCCTTGGTAGCTCTTTTATTCCCATTTGTACTCAGCCATGTAATATTTTACAATTTTAAACGAGTTAAATGGAGTAACTTACACAAGCACATAACCTAAGTAAGGTTGTAATGCTGAATAGAATGTTTTGAGTTAGAGAAAGTGTGAAGTCTAGTAGGTAGAGTGTTGGCTCATTAACCTTAAAGCCAGAGTTCAAATCCCTAGTCGGATATCAAAACGAAATGTGAGAAAAATATTTATTCAGCGACTTCCTCTCAGCAGATTTCTGGCAAAAATTTTGAGAGTAAATGAAAATGGCCATGAAAAACTTTTCAAATATCTAACGTTCTGAGTCGATTTTAAATTGGAGGTCTTGTAGGCGACATTCGGTAGTAATCTAAGTGGTTGTAATGACCAATTAAACAATTATTCCGAAGAAAGCGAAGAAAACTACCGCAAAAAAACATGAGTGTAATTAAACTCTAATGCCTCAATATAGTGAGATGCACTATTTCTATTTAAAGCACTTTGGTCCTCTCGTACGATCGGTAAGCTTCAAAAAGGAAGTTTGTTCTATTCTATTCTATTCAGTTAAAGTGAAATATTACTTGCATTGTCTTTAAAAATTGAGGCACTAAGTTACGATGTTAGTATATTAGTTTCAATGGACATTGCAATGAATTTACATGACCACAAAGCCTAACTCTTCTGATTCTTCATTATATGAATACATTATCCATAGCTATAGACGATGTAACACTAACGTAGCACTTATATTGGCTCTATTAAGCATTTAATGCGACCCTATTCAAAAAAACTTGTTTGGAGATTGACTGCAGGTCTAATGTAAGCGGCTGCAGTTCGCCAAACCCTCTAAAGGGCTGGATTAAGAATCAAAAGAATATGAAGAACAAATATTATTGTCATCTGCAGAAGAGTAAATTTAGTTATAGATGTAGAAGAGACAAGATCGTTAATTAAAAAAAACAGAAAGTTACACACAGAACAGATCCCAGAATAATAGGGTTGCCATATCCCACTGCTTGGTATTCTATTTTTAGGTTTTTAAAATGAAAATGGTGATAAATATGGAATCTTTTGAAGCCGTTAATTGATTTTGGTTGGGTTTTAGGGGAAATCTTAAAATACATCATGAAACATACTAAAGGGTCCGCCAAAAAACTTTTTTTCTTTTGAAAAATGCTTTAAAAAAAATTACAAATGGATTGTACTTTTTTATTTGAAAGTACATCCATCCTGTTAATAATGGAAAACATTGCATTCAAATTGCCAGCCGATGGCCATGCAGTAGCCTATAGGATCGATCCAATTTTTAAGCACATTATCGACTGTGTGCAGGTGGCCATGTTGAACGAATTATTGTTAAAAAAAAAAATGAAGAGGTGAATATTGGCGACATTTGGTTTCCACAAAACGGCGCTACGTGACACACAATCGAAGCTACACTTGATGTTTTGTGCCGTGTTTTCAAAGATCGTATTATGAACCGCAGAGCAGATGTCGTTTGGCCACCTCGGAGCTGGATTGACACCGTTGGGACTATTATTTGTGGGGTGCCGTCAAAAGATAAGTGTTACGCCGACACGCCAGAGGACAATTGAGTTTAAAGGACATATATTCGTAAGCCATTGTGAAATACATCTGCACATAGTTCATAATGTGCTTAAAAATTGGACTGATCGTGTGGGCTACTGCATGGCCAGCCGAGGCAGCCATTTGAATGAAATTATTTTCCATTATTAACCGGAAGGATTGTACTTTCAAATAAAAAAAGAAATTTGAGAAAAATATTTAGTAGTTTTTTTTAAAGCATTTTCAAAAAAAAAAAATTTGTATGGCAGACCCTTTACATATTTAGGTTGCCTAACTTTTAAATCAAGTGAATAAATTATGGGACTGCCTTAGTATATACAACAGTCAACAATTTCAAGACAAATGCATAATCCCATAATTTCCTAATGCCGGTGTAGAATTGTTTGCATTGCCTTGCAATTATTTTCAAATCCGAATTTTAAATCGTAATTGATTGTTATAATAAAAAAAAATTTAAATATTTATGAACAATTTTATTTAAATATGAACAAATTTTAATAAATTGCCATGGATACATAGGGATATATTATCAAATCCTTCTCTTTATTTCATAGGTAATCGCAGTCGTTATTGTAACTTTTTGAAGAATACATAAGTAGATGATTACAAAATAATTTATTATTAAATTATTTAATTAAATATATTTATTTAGAAATCCAAATATAACAACAGCAACATAATTTACAATAATACATAAATAGAAATTTATTTGTTTATCGACAATAATACGACCATAATTATAATGATATGAGTTTGCATTGTGGTAAGATAAGATAATTTTAATGAATTTTAAAATACTGGATTTTAAAATATACAAACAATATTAATTTGTTGCTGTTACGGCAGTGTATTACACTTCCTGGATATCGATAATTCGATAACAATTAAATTCCATTTTTGAAATTAACTTCAATAATGCTACTCCTTCTTACTCAATTCAATTAGTGCTAAAATGCTATGAAAATTACAAAATTTGTGTGCATTTTGAAATTTTAATTTTTATAAAATGAAATGTAAGTCGCCGTGGTCTAGTGGGTAGTGTGCTGGCTTATTAGACAAAAGACCCGGGTTCGTATCCCAGGTCAGACATCAAAACGAAAAATATTTCTTCGGCGACTTCCTCTCAGCAGATTTCTGGCAAAGACTCTGAGAGTAAAAATTGCCATGAAAAGCTTCACAAAAATCTGTCGTTCGGAGTCGACTTTAAACTGTAGGTCCCGCCACTCATGTATAAAAATTAACGCACACAACATAAGTGGTGTGAGAAGCTAGGTCCGTAATCCTGACTGAAGGGTTGTAATGGCCAATTATGTATGTATGTAAATGAAATGTAAAAATTTTGTATCCTTTTCTTTCATTTCATTTTTCATTTTTACTTAATGAAAAAAAAAAAAATTCCCCAGTTTTGTTTCATGCATCTGTTCCTGTTTACAATGGTTTTCCCATCTCTGCTCCTAAGACTAAACTAAACCAAACAACACTTGATGCTCGTGCTGTTGTTGTCGGTTAGGGTTTCATATCTCATGTTAAATTGTGTAGAAAACATTTGAATGCAACAACAACAATAACAACAACAACAAAAAATCCTGACTACAAATTTGTTTATTCAACATTAAATTCAGTTACTTTTGCCTTTTCATAGAAGGCGTGTTTTGGGGGTCTGCATAGGGCGAAACACCGTAACCGGAAAGCAAAAAAGACGACATGAAAGCTAGACAACAATAAGAAGAAGAAGAAGAAAAAATACAATCCTTACTGACAATGGTAATCTTAACAATCATAATAAAATTTGTTCTCTTTGTGCAACATTTTCAAACTACTCTCTCCCTCTCACTCACTCACTCATACTGTAGTCTTGTTTTCTTTTGTATGAATATAGGAGAAGCTGGTAGACAACAACAGAATGTCAGCATATGTGTACGTGGTGCACAATTTCTTGTCATGCAAATGACTACAACAAGATTGCAGTTACAGATGACACTTACAACCATAAGTAGGCGTAAGCCTAACAAAGGTTATGCATTGAAATACACCATGAACTTGGCAAGTCAAGTAATACTGGACAGAATGACGGTAGTCAGTCTGAAAGAAGCTCCGGCTAGGGCACTACATCATTGTATTATAGGAACGCATGCGAGGCGTATTGGACACCTCGCAAATGATTTCTGCAGGAGCTGTGGAGATGAGGAAGATAATGAAATTATTCTTCCATCACTAGGTCAGAGGAAAAAGAGACATCTGGATGCATACTACATGAAGGACCTAGATGAACTGTCATGCATGCATATTGGCAGTCTGAGTCGCTTCATATTCAAGTAGTTCCTGGAATAATGGAGAATGAGAAACTATAGCATCATAATGGGCCCTGTATGCAACCTAAGTTTGTCCGCTCACGACTTTATTGGGGGGACAACGACTTCTACCTACCAAGGTGCTCAAAAACTTGACACAGAATAGGAAATCAAATCCTTTTAAAATATAAGCCAAAATAAATGGCACGGACGGGAAATAAAAGAACTATGAAGAGTTCTATTGAGCCTCTATTGGTGGTCTCATAATGAGCAAGCTTTAAAAATCCACCCATTCATCATAAAACTGGAACAGAAGAGTGGGCTTGTTGTTCTCAAACTAAGCAAAATACGTTGGAGTACACTTTTAAGGGCACATATCGTTGATAGCAATGGTCCTGGTTAACGTTGTCCTTTAGGAAATATGAAGCGATGATGCTTACTTACGTATTTAATTGGTTATTACAACCCCGAAGTCAGGATCACAACCTAGCTTCTCACATCATCCATTCTATAAGTTTTAATTTAATTCATGAAAAACACATGCTACAGTCTGAAACGACTGATTTTTGAAAGTTTTTTACGGCTTTTTTTAAGTTTTTTTTAGATTTTTAGATTTCGTGTTATACGGAAGGCCCCTGCACACTACCTACAAGGCTATGGCAACTGAGATGGTGCGCCAGCAAAAAATCCATAAAAGACTGTCAGTTTTCCAAGATGTATTGAATGATCTTCGATCTTATGGCGACTGGTATTGTTCCAAATTCGACAAATTTGCTTGTTAATGTACACCATTCATCAAACTAGAAGGCTCACCCCTGAAGATGGTTTTTCCCTAAAAATTAACGTCCATAGACAATTACTGCAGAACCCATTCGATTGTCTAAGGTCGTCCATATGATTTGCAGAAACAGACTGAATAAGTGACAATTAATTTGACTTTAATAAGATGGCCAGCTAAGTCGCTGTAGTGTATTAGATAGTGTGATGATGGATGTTATTTGACGTAAGACCACGATTCAAACCTTAGGCTTGATATCAAGACGATAACGATCAATGTTAAAAAAATATATCTTTAACGACTTCTTCTCATTAAATTTTTCCCAAAAACTCTGAGAATAATTAAAATTGCAGTCACAAGTTTCTCAAATATCGGCTTTAAACTATAGGTCTCGCAATTCATGTATTGGGTTCGCAATCCAACGTTTTTATTTTCCTTTCAACTAGTTCTTATTTCGTAAATGGTAACACCTCGCTTATGTCGGATTTGATCGTTTATCCTTCCCCTGAAAGAATATGGTTCATCTAATACGTTTTCGCTAAGTGGTCCAGAGATCGACTTACAGAGATGCCGATTTTGGTAAAAAAATCATCTTTTAAGATGATGCTTATTTTGATCTTGGCTGGTATGTAAACAAGCAAAATTGTCGCATTTGGGGCACTGAAAACCCCCACGCATACCTTCAAAAGCCGAAGCACCTAAACGGAGTCACTGTTTGGTGCGGATTTTGGTCCAGAGGCATAATTGGGTCATTTTTCTTCGAAAATGACCAGGGAATAGCCGTTACAGTCAATGGCGATCGTTATCGAATGAAGTTGAACAAATTTTTGTTCACAAAAATTGAAGAGGAGGATATTGGCAACATTTAGTTTTAATAGGACGGCGCTATGTGCCACACAGTCGAAGCTACAGTCGATATTTTACGCCCTGTTTTTGAAGGTCGCATTATCAGCCGCAGAGCTGATGTCGTTTAGCTACCTCGGAGCTGGGATTTGACACTGTTGGACTATTATTTGTGGGGTGCCGTCAAAGAAATATGTTACGCCGATAAGCCGGAAACAATAAAAAGACAATATTTGTGAAGCCATTGGTGAAATACATCTGCACACAATCGATAATGTGCTTAAAAATTATGAACTTGAACTGATTATGTATGCTACTGCATGGCCAGCGAAGGCAGCCATTTGAATGAAATTATTTTACATTATTAACCGAAATGATTGTACTTTCAATTAAAAAAAGAAATTTGAGAAATTATTCAGTAGATTTTTTTTAAAGCATTTTCAAAAATAAAAGTTCTTTGGTGGATTCTTTATAGTGGAGTGGGTCGCTAAGTCCTATTTCTGACTGAAGGATTGTAATAACTAATTATGTACATATGTGTGTGAAATGGTATTCTTAACTGTTTGCAAGTCATTTTTGGAAGACGCTTTATTTTACAAAATTTATTAACATGTACGTACATATTTGTAACCCACTGTATGTACGATAAGTGCTTGTAATGCCATACCGTATAATTGTGGAAATTTACCTGCAACATTTTTCTAATAAATTAGAGAAACACTCTTTGCTATAAAAAAAAGACATCACATACTGAGTTATACATACATACGCATACAATTACACACACACATGCATGTTGTTCCCCCCACCTACACATAAACCTGTGTGAGAAGCTTATTTTTATCATTAAAATTTTCTCTTTTTTTTCATTGCATATACTCTTGTACACGAGAAGGTGTATGTTACACATTAAGTGAGTGTATCAGTGAGCGAACGTAAGTATTTTGTATGTGATATTGTTGTCGTTGTTGTTGTGATTGTATTGTACTGTATTTGTACAATTCAGTGTCATCTTATGGTCTCTTATTGTTGATGTGGTTGCTGTAGCTGTTGCCTGTTACAGTTGTCGTTGTCGTTGTTAAAACAAAGATTAATAATAAAAGCTTTACCACAAAAAGTATTTTCCTTTTGTGCTCTTGGTTGTTGTTGCTGATAATATTATGTCATGAGAGAGAAATGAAGAACGAGGCAGAGAGAGAGAGCGAGGGAGTATATAATTTTGTTTATTTATCTACGTACTTATATATATATGTGTGCGTGTGTGTGTGTGTAATTTTCTTTATGCCATTTGTTTACATTCGCATACAATACAATACAAACAATACTCACAGCACACAGAGCATACAGAGTTCATATACAATAGTTTGTACATATAAATGAAAGAGAGAGAGAGACAGAGTTTATTTGGTTGTTTGTGCGTGCAGTCGTGTATTTATTATCAATGTGGTTAGCAGTATCCATATATCCGTATCTGTATAGCTGTGTGTGTGTATGTTCATGTTTGTGTCATTTTTATCATCTCATGCCACCCGGTAAAAATGTTGAAAACCACCACATAAGAAACCAAAATTTTTTTTCATCCTGTCCTGTATGCTTCTGTCTTACGTTGTCTTGTTATCTTGTTGTGCTCAAATGCAGGTATTTTGTTGGTTAAAAATTGAATTCTTTTGTATTGTATGGCTAAGCTGGGTGTATGTGTGTACGTACATATGAGTGTCTTTTTCTTTCTCTGTTTGCCATTGTTGTTGGGAAATGACTTTTACAGTTTTTCTTCTTTTCTTTGGATAGTTTTCGTTGGCGGAGGGCAGAAAATGAGGATCCTTTTTATGCGGAATTGCACTTGAGTGCAAGTGACATGATATTGTACTTATTAATTTCGACAATTTCCAAAATGTACCACTACACCTACCTCTCCCCCCCCCTTTCGAAAAAAATTAAGAGAAAATAAAAACAGACACACACACAAAAAAAGAACATCAATGTTAAATGAAATGGACGATGTTGTTGTGTTTTCTCTTGTCTTGTCCATTTTTTCGTTTCATTTAATCTTTTGAGAAGAGAAACTGCAACCATTTAAGGATTAAAGTCTTTAAAATTTTTTGAGTGCAACAGAATACGATACAAAATAACACAAAGAATCAAAAAAGGAAATTAATTTTTTTATTTGTTTGTAGGCCTAACGTGATGTGTTTGGAAAATAAAAGTTTTCTAAAAATTTAATACCAGAATTTAATGGAGAATATAAACTTTAGGATGAATTTTGTTCAACAGCCAAGTGATGGATTTCTTTTTATTGTTTTTGTATTTTCAAATTAGGACGTAGAACCAGAACGCAAACAATCATTTGAAATTGAATATTGTAAGGATTATAAGGCCTACAGCCTTCCCTCTTGTCTAATTGTCTACCTAGGGCAAGTCTAAGCTGTTATTAAGCCCTTCTTATGAGTCTAGTAGGCTTATTAGACATAAAGCCAGGGTTCGAGCAACAGGCCAGACATGAAAACAAATATACAAAAAAGTATTTCTTCGGCGATTTCCTCTCTGCAGATCTCTTGTAAAACTCTGAGAGTAAATAAAATTGCTAAGAAACTTGTCGTTCGGAGTCGACTTTAAACTGTAGGTCCAGCCAATTATGTATAAAAGTAACACACACAATAGAAGTGAGAAACTAGGTCAATAATCCAGACTGAAGGGTTGTAAAGACCAATTATGTATGTATATATGTCGAAGTCGCCCTGGTCTAGTGGGTAATGTGATGGGTTATTAGAGAAAAGGCCCGGGTTCGAATTCCAAGTCAGACATCAAAACGAAAATTATTTCTTCGGTGACTTCCTCTCAGCAGATTTCTGGCAAAGACTCTGAGAGTAAAAATTGCAAGAAAAGCTTCTCAAAAATCTGTCGTTCGGAGTCGTCTTTAAACTGTAGGCCCCGCCACTCATGTATAAAATTAACGCACACAGCATAAGTGGTGTGAGAAGCTAGGTCGTAATCCTGACTGAAGGGTTGTAATGGCCAATTATGTATGTATATGTATGTATGTATGTATGTTATAAGTCTTCACCCACTTAGGTGGAATTAAATTAGCATCCGCTTTATAAATTCTGCCCTAAGGATTTTGTCGGAATTCGCTAATTTGGGAGAGAGTTGCTGCAGTCTATGTAGGGAATTTCAGCTTTTATGCACATACAATGAGGAACCAATACCACATTTGTTTTGCTGTTCTACAATGGCGGAAACTTTTGCCGTAAACTAGGTATTGGGATCTCAGCAATCATGAATATGTTTTAAATTTCTTCACGATCTAATACCGAACGAGGGCAATGATGACTACTATCTGAGACATTTGTTCATAAAGTTATGAAGATCTATTTCGAAGTCATAGACAAAAACAAAGGGTTTTGTAATTCACACTCCAATATTGAAAGCCTGCCTTCCTGGCCCCGACTGAATCTAGTCGGAATATCTAAAAGGGAACAATACAGTCTAGGAACTTGTACCCTGTTTTCTGTATTTGGCTTGCATTATCGACAACTGATGATTTAATTTCAATTGAGTTTAGAAATTTACCTGCTATCCGTGATTAAATCCTTGCTTTTACTATCAAAATTTCAATAAATATCACATGAAGAAGGCTTTACTTGGTTTAAAAAGCTTGGCCTTTTGAGACCATATTCCAAGTAATGGAAAATTTAATAAAATTTTATCTTAAGTGTGTTGTCAAAATTTTTGTTACCACTGTTGTTACTTTTTTGCTTTCCATTTCTCTTCTTTCTTTTATTCCCGAGTGCTTTAAGTAAATTGTGTCACCTTGTCAGTTGTTAAATGTTCATTTGTCTTTTGCATTTTTATTGCTTGAAATTAATTATTCGTGTTTTTCAGATTATTAATTGGCCATGTTTTCATTTTAATCGCCTTTCATTTTACAATTTTTAAATTTGTTCTTAATCAAGCTTTTCTTTCTCAGATTGTGCGATAATAATGAAATGGACGTTCTTTTTTTTATTGCCAAATTCAATTAAAACTTCTGCTGTGAGTAGGTGAAAACCGAAATGATACACTCAAGGTCAGACCAATAGGGAAATGGCTTTTAGCCATATTAATACAGGGATTGAGGCCCTACTTAAACTTAAGAGAGAGTGAGCTATAGATAGCGTGACTGGAAGTTAGATTTGAATTTATTTGCAATGTTGGAAACTGAAACTGAGTCTGCGACGATGTAAATATGTGAATATGCCGTATATGAGAAGGTATGGTGGTATGATATCTCCAAAGAGACTATGGCGGCAGGTGCGGTGTAAATGCGTCTTTATTTTGATATTTTGCCGATTATTGTGGGTACAAATACGTTTGTGCTTAATTAAAACAGTCCTGATCTGTGAGCGACATCTTGCAGATGTCATTATGAAGGGTCCGCCAATTTAAGAAATTTTTCTTAAATTTCTACTTTTATTTGAAAGTACAATCCTCCGGTTAATAATGAATAATAATTTCATTCAAATGGCTACCTCGGCTGGCCATGCAGTAGGTTAAACGATCGATCCAATTTTTAAGTACATTATCGATTGTGTGCAGCTGTATTTCACCAAAGGCTTCACGAATTTTGTCCGTTAAAGCACCAATTGACGGCACCCCACATATAATAGTCCAACGGTATCAAATCGCAGCACCGAGGCGGCCAAACGACATCAGCTCTGCGGCTGATACTGCGATCTTTCAAAACAGGGCGCAAAACATAGAGTGTAGCTTCGGCTGTGTGGCATGTAGTGTCGTCTTGTTGAAACCAAATGTTGCCAATATCCTCCTCTACAATTTTTGTGAACAAAAATTCGTTCAACATCGTCTTACAACGATCGCCATGGACTTTAACGGCCACTCCTTGCTCATTTTCGAAGAAAAATGTCCCAATTATGCCTCTGGACCAAAATCCGCACCCAACCATGAATCGTTTTGGGTGCCACGGATTTTCAATGCATGCATGCGGGTTTTCTGTTCCCCAAATGCGACAATTTTCCTTGTTTACATATTCGCCAAGATCAAAATTAGCTTCATCTGAAAAGATGAGTTTTTTCCAAAATCGGCATCTTCTGTAAGTCGTTCGCTGGCCCACTTAGCGAAGAGAAAACGCATTAGATGAACCATATTCGTTTACCGGAAGGATAAACTAATTATCTGTCCAATCAGACATGAGCTACGTGTTACTATTCACGAAATATGCACTAGTTGAAAAAAAAATTAGATGGCGGACCCGATATTCGCAAAAACCCAACTTTGACTTCTATAGAAGTTAATTACCCTTCACCTAGTATTCACTATTCTAAAGTAGTCGATGAGGATGTGCGGTTTAATAAACTTCGCCAGAGACGCCATTGAAACACAATTGGAGTTAAATTTCCTATGAGCCAATCCATTCGACCGGTATTAATAAAAAATAAAATTTTGATTTTGGTTACAAGTAATCTAAGGAAGTGTCGTCTCTTAATAAGGGACATTTACTAGCCAAAATTTAGTCTCAGTTTGTACTTTAAGAGTAAGAAGATCCAATTGATTGCGTACACATATGTTAACGCGTTCTCCAGTGCTTACGAAGTTACATCAACATCCACCACTCATGTTGTGTGTGTTAATTTTATACATGAGTGGCAGGACCAATAGTCACTTTGAATGACAGAATTTTGGGAAGCTCTTCATGGGAATTTTATTTACTCTCAGAGTTTTTGCCAGAAATTTGCTGAGAGGAAGACGCCGAAGAAATATATTTTTTTTTTTCATTTTTGATGTCTGTCTACATACTAGACTACGGCGACTTACTCATAATAAGGACTTAATAACAGCTTAGACTTCCCTTTGGTAGACAATTAGGCAAGAGGGAAGGCTGTGGGATTGATTCAAATTGTTTTCTGGCAAGAAAACAGACGGGGGAACATCACAGGTCATGTTGGTGGTTTTCCTTACGATTTCTTTACGACCAGGAAAAGATGAACGCCATTGTAATGGTGTTCAAGGTAGAGGGTGGAAAACCAAAGATTAGAGCATGAAGTTAGCCTATAAGCAAGAGGTGTTAGCAAGCATTTGAAGAACAGTGAGGCCCAGTAAAACTTCAGGATGTCCTTGTAAAAAGCAACACAAAATATAATTTTATTCACTTGTTTTGCAGTATACCTACAAGGATAACTATTTAAATTGTATTTTGTTTTTTTTATTAAATTTTATGTAAATCTGTGTCCTTTTCCCTTTCCATCTTTCTCACTTTCTCTCTCTCCCCCTCTCTCTTGTATGTAAATTGGTTATGTATGTTGTTCTCTATGCTATTCATAGTAAATGTCTGATTTTATTTCTGTTAACATGATAAATGGACTTAAAAAATATTACACACATACACACACACATACACGAAAATTTTACATACCAACACATACATAACTGTAGTTACACTATAAGAGTTATCATGTAACAGTATAGGTTTGTGAATGTATCTGTGTATGTGTGTGTATGTAAATAAATGGCTAAACAAAATTCAAAATGAAATGAAATGAAATATTTTGTAAAAACTGGTAAAAGAATGTGAGAGGACAGGGAGAGAGGGACAAAGTGAGAGAAGGAAAAATGGCGAACTTTTTACAAAAAGAAAAAAGAAAAACGAAAGGGAAAGATATAAACAGTTAAAGTATGCAGTTAAAGTAACAATACAAAACTGAAATACATTATAAAAGGGAATGGAACAGTGGGACTTTATGAATATAAAGCGACGGAATCTTGTAACCTGTGAAATAGAGATTAAAAAAACTAGAAGATACTTAAAGTTTTTACCCCCTATTTCTGAAATTTATAAAGGAGATGATAAGGAGACAACGAAAGTAACGCGTGATTTTTTAGCAATTATCTTTTTGGCAACCCTGGTTTAAACAGCTCACGCACGTTTCGTGTTTTGTTTCACTGTCAAATATCTTCACTTTGGTCTATAATTTAACCATAAATCGTCTTACAAACGAACAACGCTTGCAAATCATTGAATTTTATTATCAAAATGTGTGCTCTGTTAAGAAAGTTAATCGCTCGCTTCCTCCATTTTATGATCAGTCTAATCGACTCACTGAAGCGGCTATTCGAGCTATCGTGACTAAATTTCGCACCAAATTTACATTTTGATGGTCATTAAACCACCAATACGCTTGCATAGAGTGCAAACTGAAGAAAATATCGCAGCTGCATCGGCCAGTGTTAATGATGACCATCAATTATCGATTCGTAGTCGTTCGCAGCAATTGGGCCTCTGTTAGTCAACAACGTGGAATATTTTGTGGAAGGATTTAGGTGCGAAGCTTTTCAAAAGACTTGAATGGCATGTGGTTTCAACAAAACGGTGCCACATGCCACACAGCACCCGTATCAATGGACTTATTGAGAGGCGAGTTCGGTGAACATTTTATTTCACGTTCGGGACCGGTCAATTGGCCTTTAGTTTTTATTTTGTGGGGCTATGTTAAATCTCATGTCTATACAGACGAAAGGGGCTTCAATTGACGCAATTGGAAGACAACATTGAAGCATTTATTCGTGAGCTGCCCGCTGAAATGTTGGAAACAGTATGCCAAAATTGGACTAAGGGGATGAATCACTTGAAGCGGTGTCGCGGTCAATATTTGCTAGAAATAATCATCAAACATTGAATTATATGGACCGTACTATCGATTCAAATAAAGATTTCATGACTTTTTCTAGATTTTACGTGTTTTTCTTGAAAAATTTTTCTATAGCTCTTAAAAATCACCCATTAGTATGCATTATTGTTCATTATAAACCTTAAACCAGAATAAGGGCTTAGCTTCACCACTTACTTCACAACTTGAACTACAGTTTATGTTAGGCATTCAACACGATCTGATTACCAATTATTTTGAAGTCACTAAAATGATATCGCTGAGACTATGCTTCTGTATCTACAAAGTCAACAACTTCCATTGGCTAGTAGTACATGAAAGGTCCAAGCATGCATGCCTATGAATACTACTCCATTTAAGTAAGCTCTCTATGCTACTGAATGCTATTTTAGCTACTCTTAAGAGAGTATAAAACCAATGTAATTTCGTTATAGTGGTATTCCACTTGCTTTGATGCGAGGGATTTTCGAAAGTTGCCGAAGAGAACGACTTGTTTGTTTGAGTAAGTCGAAGTCATCGATAATTGGATATTACAACCCTTCAGTCAAGATTACGGCCTAGCTTCTCACACCATTTATGTTGTGTGTGTTAATTTTATACATCAATGGCTACTACGCAGTTTGAAGTCGCCTTCGAAAATCTTTTCACGGCAAGTTTATTTATTCTCAGAAATCTGCTGAGAGGAAGGCGCCGAAGAAAAATTTTTTCATATTTTCGCTTTGATATCAGGGCTGGGGCTTGAACTAGGGCCTTATGTCTAATAAGCCAACAGACTACCTACTAGACTATGCCCATAGGATTGGAATAGACATCTCATCGATTGGTGTGACTAATTTGCGAAGGAGCACAAGAAGCAGATACGCCTGGAAAGATATGTTAAGGCGGATCGAATTCCTTAATCAAGTTGTTAATACCCAGTAAAGTAAGAAAGTATTCCATTTGCTTTATCGTTCGCTTATATGCGAGAAATTTATGTTATGTTGCTGCGAGACTTTTCTCTCGTTTGCAGCTTTCCAAAATATCTAAATGGCCTCATACAAGCCACAACTTGTGGGTGAGGTCAATTGCATTTTAGCTATTGGTTCCCGAGCCGTTAAGTATTCACCATCAAGTAGGAGAATAGATATTGATGCTTGCTGGTATTTATCCCCCTTAAAAGCAAACATTTTCTTACTTTTGTCCCACTGTTAGGCTCATACACAACTAGAGCGTTACACAATACCAAAATGGAGCAAAAAAAGAAAAAAAGAATAAAACGAGAATGAGAGATAAATAAAGTAACACATACTTACGCTCCATTTGACTTGTGTGTCAAATGTACATACAACAACAACAACAATAATAAATACAACAAATATACGAAAAAAAAAATTCTCTTTTTTTAAAAGCAACTTTAGCTTCTGAATTGCATGGGATGTGGAAAAAAAAGCAGGGAATATAAAACAGAGTGGCTCCTCTTAAATCATACAAGAGAAAACTGCAGAACTAATTACGAATAAATGTTGGCCATCGCCATCGTTTCATGTCAAGTATCAGGAGTCTGTTGCTGTTGCTGTTGCTATTGCTGTTGCTGATGATAGTCTACATGGGGCAGCCACAGTAAATATTTGTTGTTTTTTTTGTTTGTTTTTTTTATGGCAGTTTAACTGCAAATATTTGAAAACATTTGAGAAAATAAAACCGAAAACTCTTCAACAAACTCTGAACAAAAGTGTTGGAATTAGTTGTAGGGCAAGAGGACACTAGAGAAATTGTTACAATTTCCATGTATTTTCCCATTTTCTATTGTGTTTTAATAAACAAATGCGAAAAGAGAAATCTAACTGGCTGTGGCATACATTCATACGTTTGCGTACCTTATGTGAGTAAGTGAGTGAGTACTTTACTTAGGTTATGTTTGCGCCATAAGTGGTAGAAATGCTTGCATAACTGGTCGTCTGCTGGTCAGTGGTCAGCTGTGCTGGCAGCTGCTAACAACAGGGGTGTGTGCTAATGATGACAAATTATCAAACAAATTCCCTTGTTTTCCAGTAAAAATTTTATTTTTCTTTTAGTTTTTATTAAAGACTTCCTTAATAAAAGTAATTCTCTTAAATTTATAAAATTTTACATTCCACTTTTTTACGATCTGTATGGCTTTGGAATGCCATTTAATGCCAGCCATTAAAATATAACTGAAAGAGTGTGTGTTTTAAGTAAAAAGCATTCAGTTTAAGTGTTTCTTCTCTTAGCAAATAAAACTTGTATAAAGTTACACTTAAATGCACTTCAGCTCTTTATATCAATCTCTCCCTCTCTCTCGCTCTCGCTCTCCCCCATTCAGATACAAAGGATTGCATTTAAGTGCGATAGAGTTTAAGGGATATGTTTTATGTGTTGTGAATAAAAATTGAATTGAAATTTATTTTCATTTTACAAAATGTTTTCATGTATCATTTATTCTTCTATGCTTTACTTACCTGTTGTACATTAAAACGTCTGGCTTCCAGAGACGATGCGGCGGTATTCGTAGATCTCTAACACCCCCATAATCGCTGGCATTCCATCTTAAGTTCATGTCATTCCATTCCTGAAAAGAATAGAGGAAGGAAAATGTATATTAACTTTACCCCTTTAAATAGTAATCAACTTAAAAACAATTCTTTAAAGCCTATTCGGTAGAACCGTTTTAAATTGAAAGAATAAATTTTCTTCCCATTTCTTTAACAAGTTAATATTCGAAAAGCTTTTCGAGTTGTAGGCAACTAGCAAGAAGGATGACAGAAACAGTGAATGTCAAAAGAAACTCTACACAAAATATGTGTACATTAATAAATTACTGTTAATTATATTTTAAAATTATTTCATTGACAGTTTTTAAAATTTAAAAAAAAAAAAATTCAAAAAATTGCGAAATACTGACAAATTTTTTCGGTTACTCTCCTCAAGTGCTAAAAGTTGAGTTTGGTGATTGTTCGAATTTTTTTCCATGACTTAAGTCCATACGTCTCCACATGTAATTAAAATACTCTTGCCTAGAAAACGAGAGCCAAGGAATTTTCAGCAAAAGTCTTATCTATCTCATGGCTAAAGTATTTTCAAGCCGTGATAATGACTATGAATCCCACTACGGTATAAATCTAGAGTAAGACGTATGGCGCAACTCTATGTGACGACTACGGTTTGTTTCATGACGAGGTAATCATCCTGAATCACTTTAAGGGATTTAAGTCTAACATAAGTCTGCGTCAGTCTTATCTGAGTTTCTAGTTCCTGGGTTAATCCGGAAAAATTGTATAGCTGATGAACATGTTAAAGTAAGCACCTGTATGTACCATCTCGTAGGTACCACCAACACAGGTAAGACACTGACCTCTATTTGACGACCTCTTAGGAAAAGGAATTTATTATCCTTGATGAAGAAAATCGTAGTGAGCAGTAGTCTGGTACAAGTCTAGTAGTAGTCTAGTAATAGTCTAGTAGTAGACTATACGTAGTCTAGTAGTAATAGTCTAGTAGTAATGTTGTTGTAGTCTAGTAGTAATGTTGTTGTAGTCTAGTAGTAGCAGTAGTAAGGTAGTAGTAATCTAGTAGTAATTTTGTTGGAGTCTAGTAGTAGCAGTAGTTTTCTAGAAGCAGAAAGTAGTTGTAGTCTGGTAGTAGTCTAGTATTGGTTTAGTAGTAGTCTAGTGGTGGTTTATTAGAAGTCTAGTAGTAGCCTAGTAGTAGTTCATTAGTAATCTAGTAGTAGTCTAGTAGTGGTCTAGTAGAAATCTAGTAGTAGTCTAGTAGTAGTCTAGTAGTAGCCTAGTAGTAATTTAATAGTAGACTAGTAGTAGCAATAGTTTTCTAGTAGCAAACTTGTAGTAATGCAGTTGTAGTCTGGTAGTAGCGTAGTAGTAGTCTAGTAGAAGTCTAGTAGTAATCTAGTAGTATTTTAGTAGTAATGTTGTTGTAGTCTAGTAGTAGCAATGGTTTTCTAGTAGCAATCTATTTGAAATATAGTTGTAGTCTAGTAGTAGTCTGATAGGAACCTAGTTATAATGTAGTAATAGACTAGTAGTAGCAGTAGTTTTCTAGTAGCAAACTAGTAGTAATGTAGTTGTGGTCTAGTAGTAGTTTAATAGCAGTCTAGTAGAAGTATAGTAGTAATCTAGTATTATTCTAGTAGTAATGTTCTTGTAGTCTAGTAGTAGCAATAGTTTTCTAGTAGCAGTCTATTAGAAATATAGTTGTAGTCTAGTAGTAGTCAGGTAGTTGTTCAGTAGCAGTCTAGTACTAATCTGGTAGTAATGTGGTAGTAGTCTAGTAGTAGTTTAGTACCAGTCTAGTAATAGTTTAGTAGTAGTCTAGTATTAGTTTAGTACTAGTCTAATAGATGTCTAGTAGGAGTCTAGTAGTAGTCAAGTAGTAGTCTAGTAGTAATGTAGTAGTCTAGTAGTAATATAGTTGTAGTCTAGTAGTAATGTAGTGGTCTAGTAGTAATATAGTTGTAGTCTAGTAGTAATGTAGTTGAAGTCGAGTAGTAGTTTGGTAGTAGTAGTTTAGTAGTAGTCTAGTAGTAGCTTGGAAGTAAAGTAGTAGTAATCTAGCAGTAGTAGTAGTTTTCTAGTAGCAAACTAGTAGCAGCCATAGTCAAGTAATTAGTGTACCGGATTATAAGGCTTGAGTCTGAGCTTCAAACCCCCAAAATATCTAAAACATAACGAAGAAAATGCAACGAGAAAAGTCGTAGTCTTCTAACAAAAATTTTAAAAATAAATAGAGATGCTATGAAGTTTCTCAAAAATTTGTCAGTCGGAGTCGACTTTAAACTGTAGGTTCCGCAATTCATGTATAAAACGTATAATAAACATACGTAACATGAGTGGAGTAAGAAGCTAGGTTGTAATTCTGACTAAGAACGATAATTAGAATAATTGACATTAATCTGAAGGATCTTGTGTAAGGAATATGACGCAACTCTCTTGAGCGGTGTCAGTTTAATATGAGTTTCTGGTTACATGGATATCCCCGGCAATCGTGAATGCAGAGAATAAGCTCCAAATATTCCTTTTTCATCATTTTCTGTGTATTTTTTCTTCAAGATCCAATAAAATCCCACGAATATATATCACTTTTTACAATCAATACCAAAAATTGAACAAAAATATTAAAAAAAAAAAACAAATCCATCCACCATATTAGTTCCACGAACCCGTATTATTTGCTTGGCATCATTAAAATGTCAACAGCACTAATTGTAAAAAGGGCTCTCCCCTCCGCAAATAAAGAAATAAGAATGAAACGAAAGAGAAACGAAATTAAAATTAATTAACTTGGCACACTTGCGATAAGAGGAACCGGAGAACTTCAAACAAATCACACTGATTCTCCGCATACAGTTGCGTACTTATTTTCCAATAATTTTCCACTAGCAAATGTCACAACGCTAATGAAAACAAATCGAAGAAACGAAAGGGAAAGAAAATTAAAGAAAATATCGAAAATAGCCAGCCGCCTGGTCAGTTGTAATGACTTGATATTTTGTTCTAACAAAGGATGTGGATTAAACACCCCCTCAACTCAGCTTTGCATTCCTTTTGTTTCGTTTCTTTGGTGAAAATAGAAAATCAAAAAATGGAAAAACGAAATCGTTATTAAAAACTGAAATGAAACAGATTTTGAAAGCAACTCAAATCGAAAACGTTCTTGTTTTTTTTTTTTCAATTCAAATGTTAAATAGGGAAACCAGAGGGGCAATAATAATAAGAAATTAAACAAAATTGCAAGGAAAGAACTAAGAAAAGCTGAGAGGAAAGTGGCAATAATTTCAAATAAAAAACCAATCACGCCAACTTTTTGTACAAACAAAAGGCCGTTAGTGGAGGAAAACGATGGATAATTGGACAACAAAGGCTCGGGGAAAACTAATGAGAAAGTTTCAATAGAAGTGTTACAATTGCAGTTTTTTGATAATTTCCATTACATGCCAAATTAAGTGCTTGCACAAAAGTAGTGGTCAAAATAATAGCAACGTAAATGATCACATGTGTACATATTTCGTGTGGAATACAACAACATGGAAATGATCGTCTCGGTTTTTCTGTGTCGATCTCATCCCAAATATTTAAATTTTCTCTGGCTCTGGGCGCAAAAATCAGGGTGATATTGGCTTTGAGGACCGCTGCGATAGGCTTTGAGGACCACTGGCCATAGGACTTAAGAAAATCCCCAAAGAAAAGGACGAACAGCGATCTCGTTGGCCAGTTGACATCGCCTCCATGTACAATTACTATGACTTTAAATCGCTCTTGTAGAATATACAATGAGGCATAAGCTGTGTTCGCAAATTTCTTTCCTTAGTTTCCACATCATCTAATTCAGATCAAAAGAATACATACTGCTCTAATGAGCTCTCCGTTAATACTGAAGAATTGGCCAACGTTTGTTCTCGAAGGAATATGAACTAATGATGTTGTCACTCTAAAATCCATAACAAACAGAGACTTTTTTCGTGTGTGTTGGATGCTCTTGGATGTCATATGGATTACATACATACAGAATTGGTCATTATAACCTTTCAGTCAGGATTATTGACTTAGTTTCTCACACCACTTATGTTGTGTGCAGTAGTTTTATACATGAGCTGCGGGATCTACAGTTTAAAGTCGACTCCGAACGACTAGATTTTTTGAGAAACTTTTCATTACAATTTCTTTATTTACTCTTGAGTTTTTGCCAGAAATCTGCAATGAGGAAGACGCCGAATAAATACTTTTTTTTTATATTTTGTTTTGATGTCTGGACTGGGACTCCTACTCGTCTAATAAGCCAACACACTACCTACTAGACTACGGCGGCTGCCATATGACAGTCTTGTCTTAATAATAAAAATTTTGTTTTTACACGTTTGGATTCCACCAGAAATGCCTTTCATCATTGAAAGAAATTTTTCGATGAATACTAGGGTCAGTTGCCAGAGCCCATTGAGCAAAACTACGTCGTTTCTCTCCCCGTGTATCTGCAGTTCCAGAAGTAGTTAGAATTTCATACAAGGACGGGCTCCAGTCTGTTTAACTCTGCCGATACGGTCTCTTATCACACAGTTGGTTGGGTTAGGTTAGATAAAGGAATTGCTAAGTCCTTTGCGATACCACAATCAATTTTCAACAGGTGATTAAACATTTGCTAGAGGAAACACAACTCGAGTGCAAAATAAATTTACCTATGGCAACATAGTCTAATCCAGCTAGTCTAGTACGTAGTATGTTGGCTTATTAGACGTAAGACCTCGGCTCAAACCCCGGGTCAGATATCAAAACGAAATATGAAGAATAAAAAATATTTCTTCCACGAGTACTTCTCAGCAGATTTCTTGCAAAAACTCTGAGAGTAAATAAAATTGCCATGAAAATCTAGTGAAAAATCTGTCGCGCGGAGTCGACTTTAAAGTGTGGGTCTCGCCACTTATGTTTAAAATTTACACGCACAGCTTAAGTGATGTGAGAATCTTGGTCCATAATTCTGACTAAAGGGTTGTAATGAAAAATTGTGCATGGCAACACTTCTTATAGTCAATGATCTCAGATAGTGAGAGGTTAAAAATCTCCATCTTTTTGAGATAAAAACAGGGCAGGTGCAGTGTTTTTGTCATCCTGAGGTCCACAGTTAATGCAAAAGTCATATGAGGTAATGTTGAGTTTTTCAGCATGCCTACCAAATGGTCAGTGCTCCATAAGAATATTTATAGTGCGGAGAATACATACATAATTGTCCATTACAACCCTTCAGTTACGATTACGACCTAGCTTATCACAACACTTAGGCTGTGTGCGTTAATTTTATACATGAGTAGCGGGACCTAAACTGTAGGTCGACTCCGAACGATAGATTTTTGAGAAGCTTTTTTATGGCAATTTTTTACTCTCAGAGTCTTTGCCCGAAATCTGCTGAGAGGAAGTCGCCGAAGAAATATTTTTTCGTTTTGATGTCTGACCTGGGAGAGTGCGGAGAATGGCCATGCGATATAAGGACAAAAGTGAGATGTTTGTCCACTTCTTGTCGACACGTGTGCAATAGAGACCAGCAATATTGTACGTAAATTAGTGCTATGAACAAGATTGAGTACTCTTCGGATAGTATATAATGCCGGAATTCTATCAGAAATTTTTTATCGCGAATGCAGAAAAAGGGACTGCCGAAAACTTATTGGGAGGCCAAAACTTTTGCCAAATATCGGAATGCAGAAAAAGGATTGCCAACCAGTTATAGGGAGGCCAAATTACAAATTACTGAATTCGAAACTGCAGAGTTTTACAATAAAATTAAGAACATTAAGGCAAGAGGTTTGAAATGTAACTAGTACCCTCTGCTTAATAAAAACAAAAAATATGTTCAGTTTGCCATAAAAAGTAATTTTAAAGTGATTTTAAAGTTTCTTAGAAAATACAAAATTCATAAAGACTCTTTGAACAGCCTGATTTAACATTGTTTTTCTTGAAAAAAAATATATAAAAAATACAAAGAAAATGAAAAGTTTTTAACCAAGTGCAGCAAAAGGCATTGTCGAATGGAGGCTTAATATTAAAGAAACTTGAACTGTTGCTTTTGCAACACTTTTTGGTGTTGATATGTAATATCCTCAACTGTAGTGGAACTTATTGAAGGACTTCTAAGTGATTTGCTTTTATTTCATGGTCGAAAATACCCTCTTTGCAGCTGGGTGTCGACATAATGCCTCTTGTTGTTTTTTCAAGCAATTGTCTGAAATGTTTTCTGGCATGTAAGAGACATATTCGAATCCCAAAGCAGATTTATTATTTTAAAAAAATTTCCTTTAAAAATGAAAACATATTTCTTTAAGAGGATTTCATTTCCTCTCTCTCTCTCTCTCTCTTGCTCTCTTCGTTTTCTCTTCTTGTCTTTGGAAACAGTGTAAGCGTCTTATGTTCCAGTGAAGTACTGAAATATTAATTATGAACTGAAATGCTACAAAAAAGAATAAAGTATTCCACGAGGACAAAAGCAATCAATTTTCAAGGGCATAAACAATAGCCCAGTGAATGTAAATTTTAAACGTTTTAAAATTTTCTTAAAAAAAACAAAGGAAGTCGGTTCTCTTATGCTACTGCTACTGCTCGTTTGCCAAATAATCCCATGGAAATATTTTCATCATATTTTCCTAAGAAGATTTGACAGCAGAACAAGGAAAACTAAATAATTTATTAATTTCTCTTTCATTTTCCCGTCTTCTGTGTTTTTTTTGTTTGTTTTTTTTTTGCCCTCTAACAAGTGTACTACTGAATGAAGAACTTCATTTCATTTAATTTTTTACATTTGAAACTAAATGTCACTCGTAAATGTCATGTGGTTTCTTTATTTTTTTTCTTTTTACTTTCATTTCAATTTATTTTTAGTTTTCCTTTTTGTTTCAATTTTTTGTTCTCAGTGTTTCAGTTCTGTGGATGTGGTTGGTTAATAATCCCTCAGACTCCAGAATCCTTATGCTCGCACAGCTATTGTAGCCAAAGAAGGTTTCCTTTGGTGAGAGAAAAAAATACGAAAAGTTTAAACACTGCAGGCAGAAAATCTTTATAAAAAATAGAAACAG
This sequence comes from Sarcophaga peregrina, assembly GCA_014635995.1. Lineage (NCBI taxonomy): Eukaryota > Metazoa > Arthropoda > Insecta > Diptera > Sarcophagidae > Sarcophaga > Sarcophaga peregrina. Next base: position 39,301,198 of record CM025790.1, on the reverse strand, counting down.
GAAGAGTGAAGAAAAAATATCAAATTAATCTATTTTGTGACAGAATGAAGTTGTTTTCTGCTTCGTCTAGTTTTTGTGGGAAAATTATGAAAAAAGGAAATTGAATTTCTTTTTCAAATTCATTTTCATTCAATTTCTTAAAGTTGCACGAAAAAGTATTTGAGTTTGTGGTTAATAAGTAAAAAGCAATTGTCGAAATACAATTAAGCAGAGAAATAAATTTAATAATAAAAAAAAAGCTAAGGAATATTCACCAAAAGGACTCATTTATGTCTTGACTACAGGGTGGCTGATATATAATGCAACAAAGTAAGCGCTATATTTTTTTAATTTTTTTTTTAAATTTATTGTTCAAAAGCAAAAAATTTATGGAAATAACATCAAATTTTAGAATCAGTTTAGATTTGTTCGTATTGGCCACCTTTGGTACGAATTATGGCCTTCAAACAGCCGACAAAGCCATCACAGGCTGCACGAAAGTGGCTTTGCAGTATTTTGGCCCATTCCCTGCGAAGCGCCGTCTTGAGATGATCGACACTTTGGTATTTTTTAGTGAGAACCTTACTCTCCAAAATGCTCCAGGCGCAAAAATCTAACGGTTTGAGATCCATAGATTTTGGTGGCTATTGTGCGGTAGAAATGAAGCGAGGAATCTCCTTTTTAAGACATTCTTGGTTGACGCGTGGTGAGTGTGGTGGTGCTGAGTCCTGTTGGAATGCCCATGGGTCTGCGGCCGAAATGTTTGTCCGCCCAGGACTACAATACTGTCTTTAAGACATTTTCCCGATAATATTCGGCATTTATTATGACCCAACGGCCGAAGAATACTAGCCGGGAGTGACCATCGGCCGTTACGGCGGCCCACACCATTACCATCGACGGCGCTTTTGTTCTGCTGGCCAATGGCTTTAGCCCAAGCTCATTTTTCAATATGTGTGGCATCCGTTCTCGCAATATGTTCAGCTCACGAGCAATTTTTTCACCACTGAGGTGTGGAATTCGATCAAATCTGGCCTGCACTTTTCGGATCATTTCTGGTGTTGTTACCGTTTTTTTTTGTGCACTTTTTGGACGCGATGCAAAGTGCCAGTATCACGGTAACGAGCAATGGTACGAGAAGCAAAAGATTTCTTTACATTTAAATGCTGGACGGCTCTAATGATAGCCACCTGTAGTTTTCCAGCCAAATATAAAGCAATCACTCTGACACGCTTGATTTCCATCAATGAATAACTTTTTTTCTGAATGCAACAGATCAAAATGCTTTTGTAAGCTTGTAAATAATAAAATGAACTATCACTGGAATAAATCTGTCAGCTGCCAGACGAGTGGTTTCCAAATGATAACAACCTGAACTTGGTTGCAATACACATCAGCCACCGTGTAAAGTATTCGATCTCTCATGTTCATCAAGACCTATACTTTACAAGACTCTTTCTTTCTTTCCGTGCTTTTTGATGGATGTAGGCAGAACAGGAATTGACACTATTAACTATCGGCGCCATGAGAGTACACGAAGAAAGTCTTTTGCCAGATATGCCGTCGAGTGTTAATTGGCGATGATTTCTGCATACAATTTAACCAAGAGCTGTATGAGCTCCTTAACTACATGGATGTTGTGCAGCGCATAAACATCCATCGACTACGATGGCTTGGCCGTAACATTCGGAATGAAAGGGGATATTCATGCGAGATGACTTTGTGTGTGTTGGAAGGACTAAATTGAGGATGTCCTGTCATCACGCAAGAAGCAGCGACCCCTAGATAGGGGTTTATTAAGTAGAGAAGAAAGTGAAATTAATTAAAATCTTCCAATAGGGATTTTCGAAATTTGATATCATTTATTCCATTTGTTATGTTTGCCTATTTGGCATTCGCAATATGAAGTATGATTTGAGATCGTGTAATTTGATCTAGTCTGACTTTGCTTAAGTCGCAAGTATATTGCAAAGGCAATGTAATCCATGCTAACGGACAAATTCAGCCTGTTTTGTTGGCTAGAGCCGTTGAAAGTTGAACATTGAAACCGTATTAGGACATTTGAGCGATGCTCCTCACATAATAGCGTCAATATATCTTACAAGTGAATAAAAGCATTTCCATGACATTTCCCACAAACATTGTTTTATTTAAATCTAAAGATAGGGAACGCTTAGTGGATGATCTGATATTTTTGGCAATTTGAAATCACAATTTTCAAGAGATACTTTCTCTGAAAACCCATATACCACGAAATCGGCGTTAGATTAGCACTTCTAGTGTCAGAGACCGATTTGGAAAGTTGTGTGCCCATTCAGAAGACAGCTGTTCAACAATATAATGCCAACCAAACGTACCTATATTGAAATCAAGCAAATAACTGTTATTGCAAGAATTGTTCTGGAACAGTTTTGCATCGCATCTCCTTTAGGCCAAATACTATTTTGAAAATTTTTTTGCCACAACTGAACTTTAATTTCGTTTTATATTTTATTACGTCTGATCCCTTTTGGAGCTTGTAAGGAAAGGAAAAATTTAATTAAATTTTCTTTTATTTTTCCTTTACATTAATTTTAATTTTCTTGTAGGCTTTAAATGCTAAAATTTTGCGCAATTGTCGCAGGGCCAAACCAAACCAAACCCAACCAAGCCGAATGCAAATGTTGAAATTTGTCAATTGCTTTTTACATTTTATGGCCTTTAGTTTTTAATTTTGTACGTTTATTCGTTCATTCGTTTGTTTTTTTTATTATTTTTTCTTTCCTTCTTGCTGTAGCGTTTCATTGTTTAATTTTGACAGAAAAACAGACGCGGTTTCTTTTGCCAAAAAATTGCTTTTTGCGGAAATTGAAAAAAAAATTTTTTTTTTTTTAAGTTTTTTGTTTTGCTTTCTTTACATTTAATACTGTTTTGTAGAGATTTTCAACGAAACAAAAAAATACCCGGAAACTGATACTGAGAATATTATTTCCCGTGTTTACCTTTTTTTTTATCAAATATTTCAAAAATGGTGAGACCAGAACAAAAACTAAAATATTCCTTAAATAAAATATTAAAGAAAAAAGATGTTCAAAAACCAAATCAAATGCATTTTTCTTAAGCATTTCATTTTTAAAACCCTGGTTCTTGTACACTGTCAAAGAAGTCTTGTACAGTGAACGTCAATGAAAATCGTACAAGTCTATTTCCCATACAGTAATTGGAAATTATTTGTTGCCTGTTACATTAACAAAAAAAAAAAAATTAAATTAAATTCTACAATTTCAAATCTATATAAAATCAAGACGATTATCTTTGGCATTCACTGTATTTCTTAGTGCTTTTTTATGCATTTTCGAATTATTCATTGTCTTTTCGTTTACCAAGCTGTTCTCTTATACTTATTTTTCTCTTCCACACTTCCTGGTTTACAAGGATTATTAGAAAAAAAAAAAAGTATATCTGCCTTTCACTCTCTGTCTCTTTGCTAGCTCTCTCTCTCTCTCTCCCTTGCTCTCTCACTCTTTGTCTGTCTCTTTCTTTGTATATAAAAAATGAATTTGGTTAGTTAAAGTGACATTCCTTGAATGGTTATTTACTCTTGAACAAGTACGTCTACAAAATGAAATAGAGAATGTTGCAAGAAAAGTAACATGCAACATGGAACAATGATTGTGTGGCATTAATAAAAATGTTGTTTAAATTCAAAGTTAAATATGCAAAGAAAAGAGATGCAGAAAGCAAAAAAAGAAAAAAAAATCTAAAGAAGATTAAGAAAAATACAGAAAAACATGGCAATAATAAAAATGGATACAAAGTTACAGCAGAAGTCTGTTTAAGGACTGATTATTTACAAACTGACCAAAAGAAAAATGAAATTTTTATAAAGAAAATATGGAAATAATTTATGGAAATTTTATGGTGGCTGAAAAACATAAAAATATTTACGAAAATATTGCTGAACATATAAGGAAAAATTGCCTGGAAAAAAGTATGCTGGTGTTCTAGATAGAAATTGATTTAGAAGATCGAATTAAATGCCTATCTTCTGCATCTAACTCAACAATTTGGTGGAACTGGGCAACTTTACCTTCTTTACTTACTTCTTTACTTAAGTACTCATCTCACTTGGCCATCTTCTTTTATCCCAACGTCTTAATCGCATTGGCACAATCCTGCTCACTTATTTAATCGGATATTACGTTGGTAGAAGTAATCTTACTCATGGAAGCTAATAAGGTTATGCAGCTTGACGTTGAACAATTGCTGCAGCTCCGTCAGGAATGATCCTCTCCGAACCTTTTGATACCGTGCCAGGCGCCAAACAAGGCTACCCCTTATCACGGGACCTCTAAAACTTCGTCATGGCGGGAGTGTATCGCCGCAATGGCACTATTTTTCAGAAAAGTGTTCAGTTGCTTGCGTACGCTGACGACATCGACATCATAGGATGTACCAAGCGAGATGTAACTGCTGCCTTTAGTCCCTATTTTTTATTTTTTTTATTTATTTATTTAAGAATTACAATACAATACAAATTATATTATAATCATATACGAGCTGAGTAACTTCGACCATATGCCCGGTTTAGTGTCACAGACCAGAGCCTCTGGTGGGAATCGAACCCACGATCCTCACGCTAATAGTCTAGCACACTACCCACTAGACTACCAGGTCGCTCGCCTTTAGTCCTATTAAACGAAAGCCTATTAAGATGAGTCTGGCAGTAAATGAGGGACAAAACAAAGTATATGTTATCGACAAGTAGAGACGTGCAGAGTATCACATTCTCAGATTAAGGCCGCTAACTATAGTTTTGATACAGTCAAGGAATTTATTTGTTTTGGCCGTTACCGCCAAAAATTATATCAGTCTGGAGATCAAATTCTTGCCAACAGGTGCTACTACTATTGTCTCAATGGGCAATTGAGTAGCAGAGACCTCTCTCGTACAACAAAACTAATACTATACAAGGCGGTCATCCTGCCCGTACTTCTTTACGGCGCAGAGACATGAACCCTCTTAAGCACTGATGCAACAACCTTCAGAGTATTTGAGAGAAAAGTCGTACGTAAGATCTTCGATCCAGTGCGAGTTTTCGACGATTTCCGATTCAATAGTGAGCTACATGAGCTTCTCAACGACATAGACATTAAGCAGCTTATTAATATCTAGCATCTGCGCTGGCTTAGCCATGTCGTTCGGTGATTGATACGGGGATCTACGAAAGTCGGCGAATAGGATGACCTAGTATCCGTTGGAAGCACCAATTCGAGGAAGTCCTGTCATCGATTGGTGTGACCAACTGCCGTAGGCACGCAAGAAGCAGAGGCGCCGAAATCCGTTAAGCGGGTTGTTATGCGGTTGCCAATTAAGTAAGTAAGTAATCCTACGCTTGATCATCACACTGACATCATATTAACGATAAAGCCGTTACTGGCAACATTGAAAGTATAGTTGTAATCTGTGATCCGCCAATACATGACTAATTTCTCCCTTTTCCCTCCTAGACACATTTTGGTAAATTACCATTCATTATCGCTGTAATGCTCCCATTCAAAGGCACCAATAACTTGTTGCTTGCTAGTCGCCGGAGTCTAGTAGGTAGTATGTGGGCTTATTAAACATCAAGTCACGGTTCAAATCCCTGTTCATGCGTCATCGTTTTCGGTGACTTCTTCTCAGCAGATTTGTGGCCAAAAATTCGGACAGTAAATAAAAAATTGCAATGAAAAGTTTCACAAAAATCTTGCGTTCGAAATCGACATTAAACTATAGGTCTCATCATTCATATCTAAAGGGAACACATAGTCCTGACTGAATGGTTGTAACGTTTGTTATGTAAAGAGTTATTCATTTCGTAGTTTCAAAAGTATGGGACTGGAATTCTGCATCCGTCATACTAAGTTGTAAAACAAATTTTTTTCTTTTTAGTTGAGAGTCTTAATTTAACGAAAATGGATCGCTTAACTATCATACAACGTATAAAAATAATCAAAACCTACTACAAAAATGGTGATTCTGTCACAGCCACTTATCCTGCTTTAAGACTACGTAAGCAATTAGAAAAATTGTGAAGAAATTTGAATAGACTGGAGTGGTTGCAAATATTCAAAGGCCTGTGCATCATCGTTTCGCTCGTTCCGCTGAAAATATCGCTATTGCAAGTGAAAGTGTTGACGAAGATCCGAATGTGGCGATTCCTCGTCGTTCTCAGGAGTTAGGACTGCCTAACAGCACATTATGGCGTATTTTACATTTAGATCTACACCTACAGCCATATAAAATCTAGCTCACGCAACAATTGAATCCAGCTGACCATTCACAACGTCGTAGATACGTGGAATGGGTGCTAGAACAACAGGCTGTGGACGGCAATTTTTCGAAAAAAATTTTCATCAGCAATGAGGGAGATTTCAAACTCGGTGTGATATGTTTATAAACAAAATTGTTCGTATTTGGGGTTCTGAGAATCCTTAAGTAATTGAAGAGAGGCCTTTGCATCCAGAAAAAGTCACTGCTTGGTGCGCTCTTTGGTCCGAAGGTTTGATGGGACCTTACTTCTTCGAAAACGATGATGGAACGACTGTCACCGTCAAATCGGAGCGTTATGGTCATATGATAACCGACTTTTTTTTGTCTGCTATCGAAGAATACCACTTGAAGAATATGTGGTTTCAACAAGACTTGCCACAAAACTCGATCGAATATGGATTTATTGCAAGAGACCTGGCCGTGTAATTTCTCGCCGTGGCGATATCAACTGGCCACCAAGATCAGGCGATTTGACACCATTCGACCGTTTTTTGTGCGGCTACGCGAGAGATCCTGTTTATGCAGATAAACCTTCAACGTTTAAGCACTTAAAAACCTACATTTGTCAAGTTATGGCTGTGATACCGCCCAATATGTATCAAAAAGTGGTCGAAAATGACCTCAAAAGAATCAATGCTTGCAACACTCCGCGTGGAGGTCATTTTAATGTCAACGTTCAAACTTTACAACAAAAAAAAAAAAAAATAATATTTTCATTGCAATGTACAATGCAATGTTCTGCAAAAAAAATGGGTTCCATCATGAAGTATAAGATCTTTTTTGAAACCTCACAGGGTATCAAAACGTAAGGTGGAGTCCATTCCTGCCTTTAAAAGGAAGAACAGGCTACTCAATGTAATTTCATAGTCAATTTATGGATTTCTTTTTACTGAAGCACTTAGCTATAAAACATGAGATGATTCATGAGATTTTAAATAAAAATTTGAAAACTTTACTTCACTGTGCCACCTGGCGTATGAATAGTTAATTGGAGAAAATATTAATCATACGTCTAGACTAGGGATGTCAAACGGGAAATCCCGGGATAATTCGGGATCCAAAAATCCCGAAAAATCATAGGCTAAATCGAGATTTTCTGTTAATAATAAAAATATTTCGTTAACAAAATCATTTGTATTCCAATTATGTATGTATATCAGGATTATATATATACATATACATACATAATTAGGTCATTACAACGCTTCAGTCAGGATTATTGACCTAGTTTCTCGCACTATTTATGTTGTGTGTATTAATTTTTATACGTAAGCAGTGGGACCTACAGTTTAAAATCGACTCCGAACGACAGATTTTTGAGAAACTTTTCATGGCAAATATCAGAATTATATGTTATTAATTATATTATATTAAAAATAAAATTTTAAAACAGCAAGACAAAAAGTAACAAAAAAAAAAAAAAAAGCGTAAAATAACAAAAATAAAAATTATTCATACTACGTATGTAGTTTTAAGAAAATTATTTGGATTAAATCATCTAACATGTGATCTGATAGGCTTCAACGAATTTAGATGTAAACATAGGCTGCCGTACCTGTATGCAGCTTGTAGATATTCACCTCTACTACCTCCTGATCTAAATAAATCTATTTCTTTTGCCAGTTGAGTACTAAATCAGATACCCTATTAATTCGTTGTATAGAGCTTTTGCATTTTCCAATGGTATCAAATACCTTTTTATCAATGGAATGGAAGTGATTAACGCATTTCGGTCTGCCTCAACAAATTCTTCCAGGCACCTCGGCTTCTTTCACGTCTGCGTCAACTGGTCACATTATTCGGTGACACAGCTCCTCGACTTGGTCCTTGCACTGCAAACAAATCTGACTTCCTCAAATTTCTGCTTCATATACCTCTGTCACCTGATCATCCTCTGCTAATCGAACGACATGACCAAGCCAACGCAGTCGGTTGTTCTTAATACTCTGCACAACGTTCATGTCGTTAAGGTATTCGTAATAGGCATGCCAGATGGGATCGATTTTTAAAAATCCCGCGATTTGGACAGTTGAATATCTAAATCAGTTGCCCTATTAACTCATTTTATAGGGATTTTGCATTCTTTGATGCCATCAAATAACTTTTTATCAATGGAAGTGGGGTTTTCCTCATCTAAGAATCTATTATCGAAGTTTAGTGATATAGAATTTTTTTTCAGGACCTTTTGTAGGGTTAAAATACATACGAATTCACAATCCCGAAAATCCCGAAAAATCCCGGGATAAGTTTTTAAAAATCCCGGGATTCGGGATTGTGAGAATCCCGAAAATCCCGGGATTTCGAGTTTCGGGATTTCCCGATTGGCATCCCTAGTCTAGACGTAAGTAGTAGATGTTGTATGAGACCTCGCAGGGTATCAAAACGTTAGGTGGAGTCCATTCCTGCCTTCATGAAAGGGGAAGAAGAGACTACTTAAGGTAATTTAATACTCGATTTATGGATTTCTTTATAAACTTTTATTTAAAAATTTGAAAATTTTACTTTACTATACTATGCTACGGGGCGTATGATTATTTTATTGGCATGAATATTAATCATACGCCTAGGTAATGTACTGTGGACAACATTTGCATACTGTAACTAAAGCGTTCTTAAAAATGTATTTTTTTTTAGAAAACAAAACGACATTTCCAGTAATTTCATAAATTTAATATAAATTTTCATTTTATTCCTCTTCATGTCATAAATGATAAATTTTTCTCGGAAGGTTCGTTTTTTTTTTGGTTTGAAATTTTCTTCAAATTAAAGAAAAACGAGAAAATTTATTTTTTTTTTTGTTATTTTATTACTTTAAAGCTTCAAATAGAAAAAAAAACCGAGAGAGAGAAAAATGAAACCGAAATAAAAATGATAAATTATTTTCCATCTTTCAGAGAAAAAAAAAATTGGACAGAAAAAAGAGAAAATGAAATCAAACTGAATGTTTTATTGTGTTTTAATACCCAATCAAAGTAAAATGAAAATTATTGAAATTGATACAATCCATCCATCCACCCACCCACTCAATAAATAACACAGTCAAGTAAATAAACCTCCAGCTCCTCCTAGTCAATTTGAAGGTCGTCGTTTTTGTAACTCAAATAACTGCTGGTTGACTAACTGCCTCTGCATAAAATGTTACCAAGTATTTGGGGCATGTTTGAGATTTTAACAATTTGTTAACTGTTTTCGTTTTAGGCTAGAATATTTAAAAGATTTTTTTTCCTTCTCCTCTTCTTCTTCTTTTTTTTACTCATAGCAATTCCTTTAACAACACAAAATGCCTTCAAAATGTTTTTCAGTTTTCTTCAGGCTATTTCGCCTTTTCTTTGGTTAACAACCTCTACATACAATAGAAAATTACTTTTTTTCTTGATAGAAAATTTTCTTTTCTTTCTTTCTATAAAATTTTCTTATTTTTTATTTTCTTTTTCGATTTTCATTGGCTTGTGTTTAACCGCAAGAATAAATTGTAACCATATTTCGTTTTTGGTCAAATTGCTAAAATATTTGGCCAATTCTTAAGGCTATTTGTTATAGAGCCCCAACAACAACAACAACAACAAAACTATTTACAAAACTAAAACTAACAGCAGCTGCCCAAAAAAACAAAAAAAAAAGAAGAAACTAAACCCCAGTGCTTCTCTGAAGAATGCCTTCCCCTAGTGTTTCTCTGATGATTACATGTTCGAATCAACATGAGAACGAAATTCATTCATGCACAATGAAATATTTTGGTTTTCTTTTTTAATATTTTTTTACAAAAACTAAAATAAATCACAATCGATTTATAATTTTCTTGGAATCTTTTACATTTTTTTTTGTGTAAATAAAATCCTACATTGGATGCAAAAATAAATTTCGTTTTTGGATTAAAAAAAAAAAAAACATAAAAATTAAGACATTTTTGCAAAGGAATTTGAGAAGAAAATACTGTGGGAGTGTGTAGGTAATCCACTCCCAGCAATCTTATAGCAAGAGCCCAGCTTTTAAAGTTTGTCGCTTTGGGGCCACCTATAACACGTAGAAACTGACAAGCGTGGGTATAATGCGTAGAACATTACCTGCACTCTGTGAGAAGTTGGAGGAAGCTGCTGGTAGCTGCATAAAGCTGTGGGAAGCTGAAAGATGCTGAGAGAAACTGGAGGAAGCTTGAGAAATCGATGAGAAACTTGAAAAAGCGATGAGAAGCTAAAGGAAGCTGTGAGAAGATAGAGGAAGGTGTGAGAAGATAAAGGAAGCTGCAAGAAGCTAGAGGAAGCTATCAGAAACTAGAGATTTTTTTTGGGGCCCATAGAACTGACACGCATGGGTATAATGCACACAACATCACATTCACTCTGTGAGATGCTTGACGAGGTTGTGCGAAGCTAAAGGAAACTATGAGCAGATATAGAAAGCTGTAAGAAGCTGGTGGAAACTGTGAGCAGCTGGCGAAATCAGTTAGAAGCTGGCGGAAGCTGTAGGAAGCTGTTGGAACCTGCGCCAAGCTGGAGAAAACTGATAAATGCTATAGAGCTGGGGGAAGCTGGTGGAAACTGTAAGAAGCTGTGAGAAGCTGTGAGAAGCTGTGAGAAGCTGTAAGAAGCTGTGAGAAGCTGTGAGAAGCTGTAAGAAGCTGTGAGAAGCTGTGAGAAGCTGGAGAAAGCTGTGAGAACTGTGAGAAGTTGATGGAAACTGTAGAAAGCTGTGAGAAGCCAGAGGAAGCAGGTTGAAACTGTAGAAAGCAGTGAGAAGCTTGAGGAAGCTGTGAGAAACTAGATGAAGTTGTAAGAAGCTGGTTGAAACTGTGGAAACTGGAGGAATCTGTGAGAAGCTGTAAGAAGCTGTAAAAAGCTGGTAGAAGCTTAAGAAAGCTGTGAGAAGCTAGAAGAAGCTAAGAGAAGTTGTGAGCAGCTGGTGAAAACTGTAAGAAGCTGGAGGAATCTGTGAGTTGCTGCTAGAAACTGTGATTATCTGGAAGAAGCTGGAAAAAAATGTCAGACGCTACTGGAAACTGTGGAAGAGCTCCCAGATTGACATTTTCATACTAGATTTAGTACTCGGCTGACAAAGCCCGGAAGATCGTTGGGCAGCTCAACAGACTAATAGCGAATATTGGAGGCCCACTACCGTCGATACGGAGACTCCTAATGGAGGTTATAAACAGCATTATGCTCTATAGAAATTTTGGGCCGAAACGCTAGAGGTTAAAAAACGGGCGAATTTACTACTATCTCTACAGAGAACGTAGTGCAGCCACGTATCGCGTCGGCATATCGTACAGTGACCGCTCCGGCCGTACGTGATAGCAGGTACACTCCCTGTGGATCTGCTGGCAGTAGAGCGGATGGAGATTTATAGGGCGAAATCGGCTGGAAATCATATAACCGGCCACTTTAGGGAAAACACCATTTCAGAATAACGACGACGATGGAACGATAAAGATAGAGGAAGGTGGACAGCGGGACTTATTCCGGACATAAAGCCATGGATTGGTGGAAATTTTGAGAGGTAAATTTCTACGTTACGCAGATGCTATCGGGTCATGGATATTTTAGGAAATATCTGCACAGAATGAACAAGATCGCCTCCCTCACACACAGGGAGGATGTGATGACTTCCTCTATGGTGCGGATAGGTACATTTACCCCTCCTCGGCGTATAAAAAACAAAAAAAAAAAAAAGGAAACTGTGGAGAGCTGTAAGTAACCTTGTCTAAACTGTTCTGAAAATGTGCAGATTGTAGGTGATGTGAGAAACTGTAAGTAATCTTGCCAAAAGTATGTTGGATATGACTTTGTTTAATTTCTATTTTCCTGTTACATAAATATGTACAGGATTGATCATTATAACCTTCTTCAATCAGGATTACGGTCTAGTTATGTTGTGTGAGTTAATTTTATACATAAATGGCGGGAGCTACAGTTTAAAGTCGACTTATAACTACAGATTTCTGAGAAACTTTTGCTTGGCAATTTTATTTGTTCTCAGAGATTTTCTTCTGCTAAGAAAAAGTCGCCGAAGAAATATTTTTTCGTATTTCGGTTTGTTGGAGAACCGTGCTAGTGAACCTTTACACAATTAGGATATGCCTACAAGGTGGTTGTGTCAGTTATGGATGAACTATCTGAGTATGTCAAGCCCCGCCTGAGACAGATAGTTTGAAGGCACCCTTTGCGTCAGTAGTTAAAGAGTTCTTGAGATTGTATATCGTGGGTGCATGACAGTGGGATGACAAAAACCAGGACAAAACTACAATAGCACAAGAAGAGCGAAACTTGAAGCAACATGAATACATTATTGAGCATTGCAGTCCTTCAGCCAGGATTACAACCTAGCTTCTGACGGTACGTGTTACAATGGTACCCCGTTTAACGCTGTTTCAGTATTTCGCGGTAGTATTGGGATTTGGGATTCCCTTGTGATATTTGTGTGCATATGAAACGGTCATGCATCAACCAAAAGCGGTCCACTATATAGCGCTGGTGTATTCTATAAATCTTTTTCAACGCTCTTTTGTTAGTCTTTCCAGAATAAAGATTTCAATTGTATTTTCCGAAGTCGCAATGTATTTACATATGAACGTGTTAAGTTGCGTCGTGTAACGCTGTTTCGTTTAGCGCTCGATCTTATTGGAACATATATCCTGCGTTAAGCGGAGTCTTACTGTAATTTTATACATGAGTGGAGGGACCTGTAGTTTAAGATCGACTCCGTACGACAGTTTTTTGAGAAACTTTTCTCAAAAATTTGTTTTTATTCCCAGAGTTTTTGCCAGAAATCTGCTGAGAGAAAGTCGTCGAAGATATATTTTTGAGTAGTTCAAACTGGCGTTTAAAGCCTTATTCCTAATGGCTACTTCATATAGTGTGATATAGCTAAGCATTTAAATCGCATATTATCCTTCTCTCTTTCGCTCTTTTTTGAATGCAATTTCCTATCCATATTTGCAAGTTTTATTTACTTTTTCAAAGTGTTTGCTGAAAAATAATATCTTTTTGGCTTTGCAGTTGCTTTGTAGTTGATTTCCTTGTCATAAATATTTCAATTTTTCAAACTTATTTTTAGCTTGGCATAGTATAGCAACTACTAAACAAATTACTTAAGTTTTTTGGTTGTTTTCTATGCCGTAATATTTATTCAATTTTTGTTCTTTGTTTTGCTTTGTTTTATGCCTTAGAAGTAATGGCAGTACGTACTCATTTTACAGAAACGACGAAAAGACGAAAGAATGTGAATTTAAATTGCAGTCAACATCATTAACTCAAAATATGATTTATGGCCCTGAGGAACGTTTATGTTTGTGTGCTAAAACTACAAGATTGATTAAAATAAATAACAATTCTGTACTCTATGCCAAGTCAGAGAATGTTATAGAAACTAGGAATGAATTGTGTCTGGGTAAACAACGTAAAATGACATCAAGAAAGTTTATGTAATTTATTCAGTCGATGATAATGTTAACTTACCAACTTCAGCCATATGTTCGTTATAAGCAATTGATTTTTTTCGTCCTGCAAAGAAACAATAAATAAGAGAGGAATTATTAAAATGGTGCCCTGATATAAAACAATTATTTACTAATATTTGGGTTGTTTTTTTTTTAAAGAGCTTTTTAACTTTAAATTTAAATGAAACAAAGTTGGAGTGCAATGTCATTGAAATGTTTTATTCATTTTATGAACGTACATATATTGGTACAATGGGTGTTTTAGCCTTGAGGACCATTGTGGTTGATGTCTTATTCGCATACATCTGAAGCATAAAAAATTGTACAAGAAAAAAATCTAACAGGTTCGAATGAGATGATCTGGACTAACCACAGGGTTCAAATTACCTCTACGTTAGATTATCATTAGTATGGGCTGTGTGGCACGTAGTTCTGTACTATTAAAACCAAATTTCTTACAGTCCAGGATCATCTAATTTAGACTTAAATGAAGTTGATAGTAATAGCCTGGTCAACAATCATTCTCAAAGAATGATCAAAAGTTCACATCCAAAACAGTGATTTTTAAAAATGTGAATTGGTAAGGTTCCAAATTTTGTTTTCTCACACAATTATTTCTGAAGATGAGAGCCTACTAAGAGAACATATGTATGTCTGTCGATATCTATGGTCATATATAGTCTACATACATACATAATACATAATTGGTCATTACTGCCTAGCTTTTCACGCCACTTATGTTGTGTGCTTTAATTATATTCGAGAGTTAAAAGTCGACTCCGAACGACAGATTTTTTTGAGAAACTTTTCATGATAATTTTATTTACTCCCAGAATTTTTGCCAGCAATCTGCTAAGAAGAAATTGTATTTATATTTTTGTATTTTTTGTATTTTGTTTTGATGTTTGGCCTGAGGCTAGAACCCTGGCTTTACGTCTAATAAGCCGTCTTCTAATAAAGAGAATTGGTATAATTCCAAATTTTGTTCTCTCATGCAACTACTGCTGAAGATAAGAGCCCACTAAAAGACCATACAACTGTTGTTATCTACTACGGTCATCTTTAATCTACAACAATTCACAAAACAAACTGAATTAATGACAACCAATTTGACAGATGTACGTTCAACAAGATGGCCGTTATAAACTGTCAAAATTCTAAAGTTCCCATGCAAAACCTGGCATAAGTCCTTTCCTTGCTAATTGCTGGCAATGTAAGGTTATTCAATTACTAATGGATTATGAAGCTAGGCTACGACTGTGGAATATACGTACGGAAATGACGCCAGAATTTGCATGCTTTGGTTAAAATTTATTTAAAATTTTTAACTTTAAAAATCCATGAAAAATGAAATTCAACAGAAAGTTGAATAAATAGTTTTAATCTACCTATATGATCAATTCCAATTTTATTCACTGAAATTTTTTAGCAATTATGTAAACATATTGTTACGATAATGGAAATGGTGTTGTTAAAACAGTAAACTAAATGCTCCAAAAACAACACATGTGTGAAATGATAAACAAAACCTCAAAAAACAAAATAATGGACTCGTTCACGTGATCAACGAATAAGTCGCAAATATAGGAACAAAAATAATGGGTTTGTTTACAAGAGCGATGAATAAACAAAATTAACGGATAAAAGATGTAAACAAGTCAACAACAAAGTACAGCGGACAGAGAAGTAAACAACGAAAAACAAATTGCAGCGGATAGACAAATACACAAGCGACAACTATTCTGCCTGGATGAATGTAAACAAGATACACAAACAAAAATGGAAACAAGTTGTTTACATTTTATGATCTTTCCCGAAGGCCGTCCCGAGCAATGATAGAAATTGAATTTAATTAGTGGTGTGTGATGACGTTACATTGAATTGAATGAGAATTCAATCAGTTGTGTGTGAATGCGAGACCAAGCTATAATAGTTGTTGTTGTTACGCGAGCAGAAGTGTTGTGCTTACAAAAAGATTTTAAACAGAGTAGTGTAACAATCAAGCACATATTGTGAAAGTTATTATTCTGCACGTCATATAAGTGACACAAAAGTAGTGCATATTGATTTAAAAATTAAACACATATTAATTTTTATTTTATAACCAAACTACGAACTCATATTTTTAATGTTTTTAAAAGGTAAAAACGTAACAATATTATGCCTTTCGTCTACAGTCACCATAGTGTAGTAGGTAGTGTGTTGGCTTATTAGAGGACAAACTACGGTTTCAAAACCTCAGGTCAGACATCTGCGACCAAAGAAAAACTGAAAAAATATTTTGTCGTTGAAGAAAAATTTCTCAAAAATCAGGCCTTCGGCGACGACTTTAAACTGTAGGTCCTACCATTCATGTAAAATATTAACAAACACAGTACATGTGATGTGAGGAACTAGATCGTATTACTGACTAAAGGATTGTAATGACCAATAATGTATGTCCATGACATCCAGAGTTTCCTTGCTTTAAATTCGACAGAAAGTTTAAAAAAATATTTCAAGCCTGTCAGCATGATTGATTCTTTGTTTTTGAAGCAATTATGTGTGTTTTTTCTTAATTCCGTCATTAAGATGCTGCATTACTTTATCCAAGTAAAGACTATCTTTAAATAAATATTTTGATGGCATCTACAGGTTAACCGGATTTGTATATCTGGGGAAAAACCATCCTGCCAATCCATTACACTGTGCCTGTAACTATACCGCGCCATAGAAAAAGTGTCGAACACCAAACATAGGCCAACACTCTTCTTGCTGCGTGGAGCCATCCAGGATTTTAGAGATTTCCTTATAAGGAGTTTTGTACACCGTTTGTTTTGGCAGCTTGTACAGAAAATGAATTAAACTCTGGCACTTAATAGTATAGAGTTGTAAATAATAGAACAGACATCTGGAGAGAAACAATTACAAAAGAAAATATTGAAATATTGAAGTTCATTTCGAATGTTTCAGTCTTGTAGCTTTAAAAAACATGCTTTAAAATTTCCTATAATTTTCATGCGACCCTCGTATGAGTATATTGATAGAAATTATTAAACCCATTTCAAATCATATTAAAATTAAACATTTTAATTTAAAATTTCTCTACAATTAGTGACACCCTTATAGCATAAGGACGTATGATTAATTTTAATTAATTCAATTAAATATTCCACATACGCTGGTGTTAAATTGCCACTTAATATACAAATTACTATGAGTAGAAAAACACTAGAAAATATACAAAAAAATTAAAAAAAAATATTAAAAAAAAACTATTTTTAATTGATAATTACTGGTAAATAGCAACGCAAGAAGATGGAGAAAAAAATGAATTAATCATTGGCAATTGAATTGCAGTTTTTTGAGACAAAAATAAATAAAAACTGAAAATTTTAATTAAAAACTTTTGTAAAGAAGAGAAGAGCAGATACAAGAACCGCAATAAAATAAAAAAAAAAATTATTAACAAATCCGATAACACTTTACAACTTAACTTAACTCCTCTCAAATTTTTTCTTCTTCATATTTTGGTTTATTTTTTTGTGCTGATGACCTACAAGTTTCGGTTTTCTTTATTTTTTTCTATGCAAACATCCTGTTGTACAATATTTATGATGTGAATCTGAATAAAAATTTCAATTAAAAGTTTTACATGTATGAGGGATATAAATTTTTCTTTTTTGGTCAACTAGAAACTAGAAGAGAAAACATTAATTCATAAAATTTGTTTCATTTATAACACTCATGCATGCATGAAATGAAATGAAAATTTTTTCTTGATATTTTTCTTTTCCTTCTTTTCTAATACATATGATATGAAAAGAAAAAATATTCAAGATCTTACTACAAGTATTTGTAGATAAGAAGAGATTAGCAAAACATTTATGAATTATTTGCAATATTAAAGCTAAGCTTTAGAGAATGCCTTTACAAAACAAAAGCTAAAAAGAACCCCAAATTAAAGAATGGTAGAGGTCCTAAAATCAAATGATCTGTGGATTGTTACGTTTTAAAAAAATTTAAAATATGAGTTCGTAGATTGCAATTAAATTAAATTTTTATTGTTCGCAAAATTCTATGTGCCACTGTTCACAACTTGATGTAAACGACAACAATTGCTTTGTTTGTTATTGCTTTGTTTTGCACTCTTTTGCGTAAACAATGACAATTGTTCGACAGACTTTATAACGGAGATCTTCCAACAACGATTATTCTCTTCAAACGCAGCGTATCTTTACACAAGACTGACTGAATTTTTACTAACTCTCCATTGCCTGCTTTGTCTTGCCTTTTATATGTAACGTCTACTGAATGATCTAGAAGTCGCCTCAACTTCTCGTGATCTCTATGAATGTAAACACCGTTTTTTTTTATTTTTTGGTTAAACCAGCACTCAGGAGATGACTTCTACTCATGCACTCCACTTGTGTAGGTTTTAGAAAAATAGGTTATAGGAAGGTGGAAAGAGGGAGTAGTGTTTGTGTAATTGTAATTGACGGGATAAGGAACAATTGAAAGACAAACGCCCTATCTCGTTGTCTCATTATTGTTGTTTGTGTATTTTTGTTTACATTTATTCTTGCAGTGTTTATTGTTGCATTTTTGTTTACTAGTTTATCACTTTTTTTTACTGGTGTTTTGTTGGAATATTTTGGTTTTCTTCTTTATCATGCAAACAAGTTCATTGTTTTTTAATTTTTTGTAGCTTTTGTTTACAATTTAAACGATCTGAAAGCAAAACACCGTTTCCATTTGCAATATAAGTGCAGGAAACGAAATAATAAACGTCTACACAACAGGGTGATGTCGGTGGAGGAGGAACTCCTGATAAAACTATTTAAGGCGGGCATCAACTGCTAATTTTATATATGATTGGCGGGACTTACGGTAATCTTTTCATGGCAATTTTATAAGATCTCAGAGTTTTTGCAAGAAATTCGTTGAGTGGAAGCCGTGGAAGAAATATTTTTTGTATTTCGTTTTGTGGGAGATGTCTAACGTGGAGTCTGAATTCTGGCTTCAAGTTTAATAAACTAACATACTACCTCCGAGACTATGGCGACTATCTGGTAATAACACCGTATTGAAAATCAGTTGATATGGCTCATATAGAGAGTATTTCAGGAAAGACAAGGCATGCGACTATGCAGAAGTCTTGTAAATAATTACTGTGGGTGCCATCCAATAAGTACATTTTGGATGTATATCACGAGGGTTAGACGTATAGCGACCTAAACGACCATTGTTTAAGCAAACAGACCAAGTTGGAAAACAGCTCAAAGGGAGTTTGGAGATATACAGAGACTAGCATGTGCTGTAAAAAAAAGAAAAGATGCCAATAAAAATCAGTGTTACAGTGGCTTTGAAAGATCTGGTAGTGAAGGCCTACCCTTTGGAAAGTGTGGTTAGAGAGAAAGGTGACAAGTCTAACAAGGCCTTAGTGGATGTTTTGACCTAATGAATCGACGGATTATCAATATCTTCCTTAACTGTCTTCAGAACAGAACTAGAAGACTCTATTGTTTTGGGAAGAGCTCTGCAACGAGACTTAGCAATAAGAATGAACGCAATAGTTTGGAAGCTGCTTATTCTTTGAAAAGAGGACAAATTTTCTGATATAAAGATAGATTGAGAATGGATTTTGAGACTGTAGTAGTAGTTTCTGGCTCCTGGTTTTTTGTATGGTGCAAGTCCATGTCATCTCTAAGCCTTCATATGATAGAACTTTATGAGTTTCACGACTGCCTTTGGCTCTATTACCTCTAAACTCTATGGAGTATATATTTCATCAACTAAAATGAAACTCTTGGAACCCAAGTTTTCACATAATTTTTCATGAAAATTTTCAAACTTAAAATTTCGTTGCAAATGCATTGCTGGTTAAATGGAAATTTTTTGTTTTTGTTTTTTTGTTATAAAAATTTTTTAAAACTTCCATAAAGAAAAATATTTGAAGATTTTTTCCAAGTTTTCCTGTCAAGAATTTTCTTAAAAACAATGCAAAATAGGATAATAAAGTCCTTCGAATCATTGGGAATTGCTTCAGCACAGCTGGTTGCTGTCCTATGCATTAAAAGGAACCAAGAGGAAAAAGCGTCCATTTCCGTTAATGTAACCACTTTCGTTCATTCATTCATTTCCTTCCTTAATCGCCTCAATTATCTCAATCGTCTGTTCCTGTCTCTATTAATTTAAATGCACATTTTGCTCATTAATTATTCAAATCAATCTCTCACTCTATTCTCTCTCTCTCTATCTCCTCATACATATGTTTTCACATTATTTCACTGACATTATCATTATGACATCAGAGCCTATTATTAGCTACACATGTTTTACTTGTTTTTCTATGTTTTTTTTTGTTCTTTTATTTCTGCTGTTGCTGTTGTCATTTGGTTGTTGTATTTTTATAGGCCATAATTACAGCACATTTGCACAGTTATAGACCACGAAAGAAAAAAAGTTTTCACCAGAGAAATAAATAAAAATGAAACGTTTAAAAACTCATAAATATGATTGCCGAATGTCATCATCATCATCATAAAACAAGTGTTTTTAGAACACTCTTCCTAAAACCGAACACAGGAAAACAGTAATCACTGCACATAAGTAATCAATCAAACAGTCAATCAATACAATTAAACAATCCATGAATCAATCAATCAATCAATCACAATAACATTGTATGCTTGTGGTAAAACATGTGTTCTTCAATTGTAAACGGTTTTTTTTTAATGGCCATAAAAAGTGATTTTAAATTTAGAAATAAAAAAAAAATCAGGAGATTGATTTGAATAATTTAAACAATAATTGATATGTAAACAGGTATTTTCCTATGGGATATAGTACCACTTCGTGGGCTTCAAGTAAGTATTCTGATAAAAAATTTTTCAGAATAAGGGCAATCCCTTTACTGTAGAAGTGTACTTTCCTGCTAAAAATGCCGGTTAGCCTTTATCTATATTCTCCTGGGAGATCAGATGCGTAACTCATCAAATAATTTCCTTTTTTGTGTTTACGTTTTTACCTTTTAAAACTACGTTTAAAATATAAGCTCGTAGATTGCATGTAAAATAAAAATAAATTTGTGTTTAGTTTTATTTAAATTCTTTACGTTCGCTTACTTCTGTGTGCCAATGTTCGCGACTTGATGTAAACAACAACAATTGCTTTGTTTGTTATCCCTCTTTACACTCTATTGCGCAAACAATAACAATTGTTCGACAGATTTTTATAACGGAGATTTTCAAACCACGATTATTTTCTTCAAACACCTTGTCTTCACACAAGACTGTCTGAATTTTTACTGGCTCCATTGCCTGCTTTGTCTTGTCTTTTAAGTCTGATGAATACTTTTGGAGGCGAAAAACTTCGCCTTCTTCAAATCCATAGAGAAAGGTGTTTTGCTTTCACATTGTTTTCAATGATAAACAAAATGAAAACAAAAACAATGAACTTGTTTACATGATAAACAATTAAACAAAAATATACCAACAACATCAGTATAAAAAGGGGAAAGACATGTAAACACAAAAGCAGCAACAGACAATGTACAAAAAAATACACACACAGCCAGGAAACAACGATGTTTACATTTATGGAAAAGGTGAAGCCACGAACATCCAACTTCAAGATCTTTCATCAGACTGTTTACGTTGGCATACAAAGGTAAGACAAAGCAGGCCAGGGAGTCAGCAAAATTTCAGATAGTCTTGTGTGGAAATACGTTGTATGTGAGGAGAATAATCGTGTTTGAAGATCTCTGTTAGTGTTTACGTAAAAGAGTGCAAAGAAGAATAACAAACAAAGCATTTGTTGTTGTTTACATTAAGTTATGAACAGTGGCTTACAGAATTAGGCGAACAATAAGTAATTTTAATTGAAACTAAACATAAATTTATTTTTATTTTTATTTTGAATTCCACGAACTCCTATTTTAAACGTTTTTAAAAAGGTAAAAATGCAACAATGCGTTCCTTACTTAATACATTTATAATGTTTATCAAATGAACATCAATTAAAGTGCTTGATTTCTTCTTTTTTTTTGTGGCAAATAGTAATTTGAAAGTAATCTCACATAAATTTTTTAGGGCAATAATTTCTGTTGCCATTAACTATTGACAGCTTTTCTGGCAGGCACTTGAAAGCATTTTTTATATTCGCAATACAAAATTGGGTCATAAATAGATCCATCCAGCCATCCAGACATCCAGCCAGTCATTGAAAGTTATTGGCAACAATAATTAACAATAAATATCGTGACTTGGCAATTACAACAGAGAGAACATAAGAGAGAACATAATAGTCTCATCTCATCACATTACATCTCATCTCTCATTAACAATAAATTCTTGTCAAATTATGTGTCATTAACATGCTTGTTTAAATGCTTTTACCAATTGCCTTTGCCGTGATACATACTAATGCAGTCTCTCACTTATGCCACACACTGATGCTGTCACTTTTTAAATTGCGAAGCGTGCAAGAAATTGGAAAATTTGATTTTCGATTTTCCATTTCATTGCGGGTTTAAGAGTGTGTGTGCGTATATGAATGTTGCTTAGCTTAGCAAATGTGAAATATAAAGAAAGAAAGAAAGAAAAAAACTTTGGTAATACTTTATGCATTAAGGGAGCTGGTTTATTACCATTAAGCTGGGTTTTGACTTTATAACCTCAAGTGTATCAATTTTTTTTTGTAACAAAAGCGAAGCTAGAGAGGATAAATTTCGATATAAAAGTTATCCCCACACGCCAAAAAAGCAGTTATTCACCGTAGAAAACCTATCCAATGTGATAAGAAATATGTAGAGGAAGACACAGTTGTTGATGGCATTAAAAAATATGGTTGAACACATACAATACATAAATACATGTGTACATACATATGTATGTATGTAGGAATACATGTATGTATATGCAAACGTGACTGTATTAAAAAAGCTTTTTATGCCTTCTTAGAGAATTTTTAGATGTTCAATCGAAACCCATAATTTTTTTCGTTTTTTTTTTCTTTTTTTTTTTGGTAATACGCCACTCATGTAACAGACAAGAAAACAAAAACAAAACCATGACTTTTTATTGTAGAATATTATCCCCGTATATGATTATGAATGGATTTATAATTTTGGTTTTCTCTATTGTTATAGATATTCGAAGGATATGCTATCTTTGAATGTACATGCACATATACAGTAAAGATCTAAGTTTGGAAACATTTTGTACACTTGAAAAAAAATGTTAAGAATTTCTGGAATCAAATCAACTTTCGAAGTAACAATTTTGTTGAAATTTTCGACAATAAATGGCCCGTTTAAGTTTCCTTCAGTCCGGATTACAACCTAGTTTCTCACATGACTTATGTTGTGTGTATTTATTTTATACATGAGTGACGAAACTTTTCATTGCAATTTTTATTTACTCTCAGAGTTTTATTTTTCTGACCGATATGTTAGGATTTAAGCTTAACTTTGTTGAAAAATTCATTTTTAAAAATAAAAATATTCTGTGAAAAGTCTTCCAAGACTTCCAATAGCTACGTTCGAACTTTATCAATTGATAACAGCGATTTTGATAAGGCCTACTATTAATACTAACTGACTGTAAAGCGGAAAGTGTGTTGAAGAAAATTGTCTGCCCGTAATCGTTATGTCTTTTGATATGAGGGATATTTCTTATCGAGTCCACAGTTTTTCTCAAGAGGTAGCGTTGCGTTAACAATCATGATTTCAAGTAGATTTTACTCATGTATTCACTTGTTTCGATAACAACAAATCTGGCTCGATGTGCATGTATGCAGAATAAGATTAGGATTCAATACTCTTCAGAATGTCATAAGATTCACAAATGTCTAGAGATTAAGAATACTCGGCAATGACTTCTTGAGTTTCTGCAAGAACGATTCAATATTTGTCATCGTCTGGAACTTGGTAATCTATACTCTCATTAAACCTTACCTACGTACTTATTTTATTTGTCATTACAAGCCTTTAGTTAGGATTATTTCGTCTTATCATGTCACATCAATCATATTGTGTGTATTAATTTTATGGATGTGTGGCGTGGTCTGTAGCTTAAACTCGACTCCGACCCCTATGAATGTCATTTTAGACATCAGCAGCCTATAATGAATTAAATAGTTACAAACATACATACATAATCAGTAATTGCAACCCATCAGTCAGTATTACAAACTGGCTTCTCACACTAAAAATCTCAAGGGAATCTTCAAAAACTTTTCATAGTAATTTTATGTTAATCTGAGAGTGCCAGAAGTCGCCGTGGTCTAGTGGGTAGTGTGTTGGCTTATTAGATAAAAGGCCCGGGTTCGAATCCCAGGTAAGACACCAAAACGAAAAATATTTCTTCGGCGACTTCCTCTCAGCAGATTTCTGGCAAAGACTCTGAGAGTAAAAAATTGCCATGAAAAGCTTCTCAAAAATCTGTCGTTCGGAGTCAACTTTAAAACTGTAGGTCCCGCCACTCATGTATAAAATTAACGCACACAACATAAGTGGTGTGAGAAGCTAGGTTGTAATCCTGACTGAAGGGTTGTAATTATGCTATTATGTATGTATGTAATATTCTGTGAAAAGTCTTCCAAGACTTCCAATAGCCACGTTCGAACTTTGACAATTGATAGCGTTCATATTGTTGAAGTCTACTACTGTCAAATTAGTTGTCATTTATTTGGACTATTTAACTAAATCATCAGGAACGGATACAGCATTCAGTAACACGTACAAATAACAGAGTTTTTTTTTTAACAAAATCAGTGTCCTGGAAAATCGCATTCAACGATTCTAGTCTAGTAGGTAGTGTGTTGGATTATTGTACGTAAGGCCCAAGTTCAAATTTCAGGTTAGACATCAAAACGAAAATATGAAAACATTTCTCTGAGAGTAAATAAAATTGCCATGACAAGTTTCTCAGAAATATGTCGTTCGGAGTCGACTTTAAACTGTAGGTCCCGCCACTTATGCATAAAATTAACGCACACAACATAACCGGTGTGAGAAGCTACGTCCTAAGTCTGACTGAGGGGTTGTAGTGATCTATTATGTGTGCATAATCAAAATTAAGTTGAATTTGGAACAATGCAAGTCCACAGGATATTTTAGAGTATCCAAAGCATCTTGAAAAAGTTACTGTTTGGTGTGGATTTGGAATTTTAGCATCGCCGGTCAATAATTCTTTGAGAACAATGTTGGCCAAATCGTCGGACAGACATCTTAGAAGACCTAGCAGGAACTAGGAGAAGTTTTGGGTAAATTTGAAAGCGTTCAGTATATAATTCAGTCCGGTCTCTGTGGAACTCTTCTAATAGAAAAATTTTAAATTCCGTTGTCAGTCTAAAATCGCAATAGAATTACTTCTTCGCTTAGAAGACCCAAAATACCTGGCGAGACAAAATTCGTTTACGATTGTATTCTATCACAGGTGCGACTATTTCGAAATTGAAAAAATCTTGGGGAAAGATGATGGAAAACGTAAACGGATTTGAAGGTAATGGAAACCCAAATAGTATCTGTATTCGTTTGATCAAAATTTATAACATAAATTACAAGTCAAAGAAAAGAAATTGTAAAATCGTCGAAGCTTTATAAGAAGATTACACGACAAGGACAAGCTCCTTTAGGTTATAAACATCAACACACGTTTACCGGTTCATAGAAGACATTTGATGTTCAGGCATCCGAAGCTTTTATATTCGATAGTTCAATGCAAACATATTTTGCTGCTGAAATTATCGTTAAGTTCTCCTACAATATTAAATGCATCCAGCGATATTAAGTACTATATGCTGGATGGCCTTGGGTTATTTCAGATTAGTTTAATGAATTTATTAAACTAACCCAGTTGTGTGCCTTCAACTATATTATTTCTTACAGTGTATTGAAGCCAATACATTTTATTGTATTTATTACTTCACATTGTAAATGTTTGACAGCATTTCTACACGTTCGTTTAGATGAAATGAGATTTGGGCAGTTTTTGTTTTGTTTTGTTTTTTTGATTATTTCAGGCAACCCATCAAACTTTTCAGCCTACTCATCACCACCACCATCCAATCCCACATTTAAAATTATCACTTCGCCTCATGTAAACGCAAAGTGAACATGTTCAAATGTAAGCCCATCATTGGTATAAAGGACGTGGATAAACATCTGTCGAAATTAATATGAATTTATGATTTATTTGTATTTGTATTTGTATTCGTATTCGTATTTGATTTCGATTTTGATTTTTTTTTGTATAGTTTTCGTATATAATTTGTGGTAAATAAAATCGGAAAAGCCAATCATTTTTCCATAAAAAAAAAATATGAAAATGAATTCATTAAATAAACTGCAGGTGATTAGGACAGGAAATATTTACAAATAAACACAGACAAATAAAGCAACGAACAGACCTACTATCATACCCAACAACCAATACCCCTTGCCATAATAATTGGCTTTGGTTTGGAATTCAAATAACGAACACAAATAAGTGAATAAATAAATAAAGAAATTAATGATAAACTATTAAATAAATTACCAGAGAACAACAACAACAACATAAATAGGGCAAAGGCAAGGATGAGTTGAATAAAATTTTTTTTTTATTTTTAAATTTAATTTCCAATAACAATATTTTGAATTTTCTTTTTTCCTAGAATCTAAAGTTATTGAAGCATTTCATGATTATTTGTTGTCTTTCTGTTTAATATTCCAAGGCTTACACAGTCATAGTCTAACGCTTTCCATTATATAATACACTGGGTTACATAAAACATGCCCCACTGTTTGTTTGTTTGTTTGTCTTTAAAGAAGGCTCAATATCTTTCAAAAAAAAAACGAAATAAAAAGGAAAAATTGAGAAAATAAAAATGCCAACAAAAACAACAACAATATTTAATGTAAATGAAAGCAAATGAGAAAGTGAGTAGAATGGAATACCAAGAAAGGAAAAAAAAAATAATTTTTTCTATCACAATAAATGAATAAACATTCTCATGTCATTTTGGTTTATTTTAGGCGATACGAGGTGTGTTCACAAAGAAAAATTTAAGAAAATTGTGTTTAGTTTTAGAATCCTTCGTATTAAAAAGTCATTACAACTGTTTCAATCTCCATTTCTATAGGTTCACGTGCTTATTTGTAGTCAATATGTAGCTGCCAGATAAATGAAGCTTTAAATCGTCAAAAAGTTTAGAAGAAATCGCCAAAATCGTCAGAAAAAAAAAAAAAAATAAAGAAATTTAAAGGTTTTAAAAACAAAAGCATTTAAAATCAATGTCAAGCAGCAAAATATTGAATCATCTATACCCATGTGTGGTGTAAATATTAGGGAGTCAGAAGATATTGTCTTTATGGGCATGAAAATTCAGTGTGATGCTCGCTGGCACTGATTTCAGTGATTTGGTTTCTTAAGGCGGTGCAATAAATTCTTCACTTTATCTGATCTACTTACAAATTACCGGCTGAAAATGGAATACAATGGAATGGGTAGGCTATTGAAGGCTATTTTATAGCTTCTCGACCGTAAACAGGTGAGGCAGTAGTAGGTCGTTAATTACATTTAATTTAATACAATTAGTGCATTCAACTCCATTGCTTCATTGCAACATTGTTGCAATGTGGCTTGTGTTGCACTGTCCTATCACTACTACAATGGATATTGCTCGAGCGAAATAAAGCGAGTTATTCATGAAAATCACGTATTCCTGCGTAACACTCGTCTTTCTCGGCCACCGCATCCGTATGTCGTCGATTGGCCAATGTGTCGGACACTGCATTACAGACAAACTTTGTTTGTTAGACAAAATATTCGTATTTGGAACTGCCTTCCAGGAGAGATCTTTCCTGTTACTTTTGGCATAGAAATATTCAAACCTAGTCGCCATAAACACTTCCTCTTTCCAATAATATATTTTCTAGTTTCAAAAACAATGACAACGCCTGAAAAAAATTATGGCACTTGCCTTCGTTCCTCCGATGGTAATATTAGAAACTAAAATCGAATTTTTAAAATTGTGTACAACGGCATAGGATAATTTATTATCAACTACGATGTTTTTTACAGGTTGAAATATTTTGGCTTTTAAGCGATTAAAACGATATAAAATACAGAAAAATCATCACAGGTATTCGAAAATAACTTAAAAATATAAGACTTTAGACCTTGTTATACAAAGCTTAAGGAAGCCTTTACTTAAGTAAACAAAATGTTGTAAATTTTTAATTGTTAAAAATCATCAAAACAAAAGTATAAATCGTCATGTTGTCCAAATGACATTTTTGGAGTTCAAAATAGTCAAAATGACGGTAAATCCTCAAATCTGGCAGCTGTGACTACAAATCTAAGCAATCCAGGATGGAATTTGTTTCAAAGTAAAATAGAGTTCATCATGATTATTGAATTTTCAAAATTAAAACACTTCAATTTTACTGTAATTAAGCCATGCAAGAGATTTTCTAACTTTTTATTTCTCAGGGAGGATTATTAACGAATATTGTCAAATTAAGCAAAGTCTGTTTTTGAAGAAGAGTACGAGTAGAATCACTGCACCACCAAATCAATATGCCTTCAATCTGGCAGTTGTCCCTAGGCATTGATGACAATCTATTAAAATGTATCGCCAGCAGATTTTACTACTTTTCTGAAAGAAAAGATATCAGGTCTTTTATTAAGTGCATCATATTTTTAAATTTAAGTAAAATAAAGAATATTACAAAAGCCATTGAACTTGTCTAACTAGTTTTAAGACCTATTCGACGTAAGGTCACGGAGTTCTGACATAGGTTTGGTCAGACATTCAAAATCAACAAAAAAGTTTTGGCTTTCCTTTAGCAGACTTCTAGCTCATAAACCTCAGAGTTAAATAAAATGCCATGAAAAGTTTCTCAAAAACTGTCGTTAGGAGTTGCCGTCCTTAAATTGTAGGTCCCGCCACTCATGTATTATATTAAAACACCCAATATGGGTGTAAGAAGCTAGGGCGTAATACATGATAATTGTAATGTCCAATTCTGTATGTATGTATGTATGTATGTATGTATGTGTTAAGTTATCTTTGACGACTGCTGTTGTTTGAGGCTTATTCGCATACACCTTCGAATAAAGAAAACCCGACAAGAAAAAGTGTAATGGTAACAAACAGCACGATTTCGGTGGCCAGTTCACATCACCTTTACGTGAGATAACTATGCACTCAAACCGCTTATTAAAGGCGTATTATCTTTAAATTTAAATAAAGTGCGCGTAAGATATCAATTTCCATTGATTCGTTTAGTGGACCTATTCAAATGTCCACCACGGCTTCTCAGGGCGGAATGCGTCCGAAATTTCTAGTTTTCCCATACTCTGGCATATAAGTTAGACTATACTTGAATAATGATGATGAAGTTGTCGTGGTCTAGTGGGTAGTGTGTTGGCTTATTAGACAAAAGGCCCGGGTTCGTATCCCAGGTCAGACATCAAAACGAAAAATATTTCTTCGGCGACTTCCTCTTACCAGATTTCTGGCAAAGACTCTGAGAGTAAAAATTGCCATGAAAAGCTTCTCAAAAATCTGTCGTTCGGAGTCGACTTTAAACTGTAGGTCCCGCCACTCATGTATAAAATTAACGCACACAGCATAAGTGGTGTGAGAAGCTAGGTCGTAAACCTGACTGAAGGGTTGTAATGGCCAATTATGTATGTATACTTGAATAATGGCATCCAACTTAAGAAACTCTCGCAAAAAAAAAAAATTCTAAAGGCTGTGAATCATACGATCTCGATGGCCACTTCACATTACCTCCACGTGGAATGACAATACCGCATGGAATGTGGAACTTAGCCGCTGAAACCACAAGTCATTGTCATCCATATCATCCAATTATGTCCGAAAAAAACTTGTGATTATTAACCTGTAGTACTCGCCGTTTACTGTGATGACCTGGCCAATGTCGTCCTCAAAGAAACATAGACCAATGGCGCCAACAAGCTACAATCCCCATCAAACACTTACTTTTATGGAATGCAGTGTCCGCTACCGATAATTTTATTTACTTACGTATCCTTTCGTCCAGTAATGAACCTTACCCCTGAAGATTATTTATCGATAAAAATTTGAGGTGGTTACCAACTAAAAGGCTATCGGATTCAGCGAACACATGTCTTTGTCTATATACAGACTGAATAAATGACAATTAATTTGGGAGATGTTGCTTCAGCAAGATAGACGTTGTCAACTGTCAAAGTTCGTGAAAGTTGTGTGAAAGCACTTGCAGCTGCAATACAAATCTCATGTAAAATCTGGAAAATCTCGTTAAATTTTATCAATAAAATTTAGATAAATTCGATGCTTTTGAATTAGAAAATATTGCTCTACGATTGGCTGCAATCTATTTAAATACATACACAATTAGTCATTACAACCCTTCACTCTGGATTACGGCCAAGCTTCTCACACCACTTATAATGCGTGCATTAATTTTATACTTGCGTGACGGGGCTTACGGTTTAAAGCCCACTCCGAACGGCAGTTTTTGATAAGCATTTCATTGGCAATTTTATTTACTCACAGCCTAGTAAGACAATACACTACCTACTATACTACGGAGACCTCAGTCGAATCTATTTACTTTGAAATATTTCTTAACATTCAATACTACATGGCGGTATCACAAAGGCAATGATAACCTATATTAGTGACTGATTAGCCCTCGTATAAATTATTTCATTTGATGAGACAAACAATAAAAACCTGAAACCAAACTATTATAGTTGCATATAACATTGTTGTTAGTTTTCAATGTAAAATGGCCCATATGTTTTTAGAGCATGTACGTGATAACATTTTTTTTTTTTGAGTTTTTGTTTTTGTTTTGTTGTTGGGATTTTTATAAATCTAATTTCATTTTGTATGATTATCACGTGCCACTTGCTACAAATTGTAGCATGCAGATGTTCAAGTAAAAGACAATATTTTATAAGGACATACAAACATTCTTACATCCATCCATCTGTACATCCATCTGTACATTCCTTCATATATTGGTTCCATTAATTTTTTTTTCTTCTTCCTTTTTTTTACTGTGTGACTTTTCTTTCACTAGTTTTTTTTGTTTTTTTGGTTCTTTTGCTTTATGCACATCATCTTTGTCGGCATCATCATTATTTTCTTTTTTATAGAGCTTTAACATGGTCTGTGTGATACCATATGAGCCCAATAAGACACCCACTTATTGTGGCTATAAGGCCATACATAGTAAACTAAGGCTATTAGAACGTGTTCATCTAATGTAAGTCTA
Organism: Sarcophaga peregrina; assembly: GCA_014635995.1. NCBI lineage: Eukaryota > Metazoa > Arthropoda > Insecta > Diptera > Sarcophagidae > Sarcophaga > Sarcophaga peregrina. The sequence continues at coordinate 39,270,230 of CM025790.1, read as the reverse complement.
CTGTACAGGGTGGCTGATATGTATTACAACCAACTTAAGGTTGTTATCACTTGTAAACCGCTGGTCTGACAGCTGACAGATTTATTCCAGTGACAGTTCATTTTATTATTTACGAGCTTACAAAAGCATTTTAATCTATTCCATTCAGAATAAAAGTTATTCGTGATGGAATTCAAGCGTGATAATGTGATTGCTTTATACTCGTATTTGGCAGGAAAATCTCAGGTGGCTATCGTTAGAGCCCTCTAGCATTTAAAGGTGAAGAAATCTTTTATTTCTCGTACGATTGCTCGTTACCGTGATACAGGCAGTATTGTGTCGCGTCCAAAAAGTGGACAAAAAAAAAAAATGGTAACAACACCAAAAACGATCCGAAAAGTGATGGCCAGATTTGATCGAAATCCAAGCCGCAGTGGCAGAAAACTTACTCGTGAGCTGAACATATCGCGAGAACGGATGCAACACATATTGAAAAATGAGCTTGGACTAAAGCCATTGAAGTTCCAAAAGGTGCAACAGCTCAAGAGCCAAGGAGTTACTTCGCTTGTACGAAAGTGGCCAGTTTCCGCATTAGGTTTTCTCCGATGAGAAGACATTCCAAATTGAGCAGTTTGTGAACAAACAAAATAATCGGATTTACTTGCTAAAGAGGACTGCTGAAAATTTACACCTGCTAAACGCAGCGGATGGTAATGCTGTGGACGGCCGTAACGGCCGATAGTCGCTCCCCGCTCGTTTTCATCGACCATGGATTAAAAATAAATGCCGAATATTATCGAGAAAATGTCTTAAAGACAGTATAGAAGCCCTGGGTAGACAAACATTTCGGCCAAACACTCCAACAGGACTCAGCACCACCGCACTCAGCTCGCGTCAACCAAGAATGGCTTAAAAGGGATATTCCTCACTTCATTTCTGCCGTACAATAGCAACCAAAATCTCTCGATCTCAATCCGTTGAACTCTTGCGCCTGGGGCATTTTGGAGAGTAAGATTCTCACTAAAAGATCCCAAAGTGTCAATCATCTCAAGACGACGCTTCAAAGGGAATAAGCCAAAATACTGCAAAGCCATTTTCGTGCAGTCTGTGATGGCTTTGTCGGCCATTTGAAGGCCATAATTCGTGCCAAAGGTGGTCACTTCGAACAAATCTAAACTGATTCTCAAATTTGATGTTATTTCCAACATTTTTTGCTTTTGAACAATAAAATTAAAAAAAAATGTAAAAAACTATAGCGCTTTACTTTGTTGCATTATATATCAGTTACCCTGTATGTGGTAGTATTTTGTGATATTAGAAAATCGTCCATTTTACTTATTTATTCATTAAAAAACCAAAAAAGAGGAAGACAAACAGACCTACAGATGGACAATGGTCATGTAGGAAAAGATGTGACTTTAAGTGAAAACATTTTGCGGCTTTTATATAATTTTCTTTATGACCCTACGACCAAGAGACGTGTAAAAATGCTAGCAAGTAATTCAAGATAGGCTACTCGAGCATATTTTGTTGTCATGTTCAATTAAAAGCTAAGCTATAAATTACGCCTGAACACACTATCATCGTCTCTAATTGCTCATAAATTTTGGAAACACAAATGCCGAGTAAAAGTTTTCCCACAGCTGGAAGCAATTGATGCAATAATTTCTTCTGTCAATATGTCATCGGATCATAACATAAACAAACCCCTTTGCATTGTCGAAGATTTGAAAGAATTACAGACTCCGAAGATAAGAAACTAGCTCATTTTGATTTTAGATAGACAAACTTTCAGTCAGGTTTGCAACCTAGCTTCCTCTATATTAGTAGAGGGGTCTACAGTTTAGAGTGGACTCTAGTTGTTTCAGAAAATTTTCATGGGAATTTCCATTTCGAGCAGATTGACTTGATCCTTTAAGGCCAAGTTTCATAACGCACACAAACCTTTGTGCACTTAGCCACAAAGTTGTTTGGAAACGAGTGCAAAAGCGAACTTTAACAGTTGATATCGGCCATCTTGTTGCAGCTACGTCTGTCAAATTATTTGTCATTAGTTCTATGTGCTTGTGCCAAATCACCATGTTTGACCGTTAACGACGACGTTTACTGAATGTATGGTCTGGTTCTAGAGCTTTTGGCAAGTTATACTAATTTTCGCTGAAAAATCGTCTTCAGCAATGAGGCCGATCTGCAGACGAATGAGTACATACTAGGATTTACCCTCGACACCAATCCTCATGAGATCCAAGAGAGTTTAGTGCATTCTGAATAAATATCAGTTTTATAAGGATTTTAGACTGACGTTGGCCGGTTTATCACTGGCGAGTGCTACTCGAATAGGTCTATGATTACCTACTTCCGTTCGGGTTGAGTTGGATGGTCTGGACAGTAAAGGCATGTGGTTTCACATTGAATAGTTTGCACGAGCGATTTGTATTCAGGTGATTATCTCACGTGGAAATGATGTTAACTGTTCACCGAAATCATGCGTTTAGACTTTCTTACACTTTTTCTTACGAGGATTTCTTATTTAACGAGAGCCCGTGGTTAAAACCCCTTCCTAGATACCGAAAACAATACGAGAGATGAAAAAATATTTCATTCGGTGACTTCCTCTCAGAAGATTTCGGCCAAATGCTCTAGGAGTAAATAAAAAAATCAGACGTTCAGGGTCGACAATAAAGGTCACGCCACATATCGATAAAATAACCACACACCGCTTGGGTGGTAAGAGTAACTAAGTTAGTAAGTTAGTTATGGGAAATTTGACATTTTGAATACCTTAAACCCTGAGGGTGAAGGGTATTATGTTCCATCATATTAGCATCAAAATAACGAATAGGAATTTAGAAATCATTCTTAACCCCACTGATTTATTTAAATATAAAAATTGGAAGCGCTTAAAATCCCGGTTTTTAACTTCTTGATTCAATCGAATTCAAAGTGAAGCCTAAGTTTAAAAATTTCACGTAACTGCTGGTGCCGATGTATATAATCCGCAGACACTATTTTTGGCTTCAATCACTCACTCACTTGCCACCTTTCTAATTACAAAATATTTGGGAAAAATTTCGTTTTTAAAAATATTTTAAAGAAACTCAATTAATTTTGTTGCTGTTGCTGTTATTGTTTTGGTAGTCATTTAAACAAATTGTTTCAATTATTCCTGAAAATGTTTTCAAAATTCACAGAAAAAAAAAACAAAAATTCGAAACGAAAAATAATTTCGAAAATTGTTGTGCCCCATAACACAACAACAAATGCGTCAACTTTGGAAAATTGCTGCGACGCTTTAAAAGCAAATAGACCGACTGACAGAGAGTCAAATCAAGTAGATTTTTTTTGTTTTCATGCCATTGTTTTGACACATGGTGTGTCAAGTGATTGGCTGGCTGGCTGGCTGTCTGTTCGTCAATCTAACGCTTTTACTGCTGAATGCTGATGTGTTGCTGATGCCATTGCTCCTGCTCCTGCTGATGCTGCTGCTACTGACAATGATGATGGCAATTTAACACATAATTGAACAAATTTTAACCGGAGGGTTGTTTTATTTAAAATTTTTTTAAAACAAAAAAAATATTTCATGGCAAATAATAGAAAAAACAAAAAAGAGAAAAATCGAACAAATAAATTGAATGGATGGCTGATTTAAATTATGTTTTAAACAAATTGAAATTGTTTAGAATTATTTACAATGTATTGCCATTGTATTTGTAGTTGTTGTAGTTTTAATGGCAAAATATTTGCCTGGAATTTATTTTGAAATATTCATTTAATGACGTTCAATTACTGCGACAAATTACTTGGAGTGGCTGGGCTTGTGCAATCAAATGAGAAAAGTTGTTAGGAAATGCTAGATGGCTGGCAACAACAACAGATAATCACGACTATAAGCGGAAATAAATAAACTCAAGGATATTGACATTGTAGGGATAAATAATAGGCTTTACATAATGAGATACATTAAGGCACATATGCTCCAGAGCTTTGAATTTATGGAAGTGTGAACGGGTAATCAATAACTGAATATATAGGAGAGACATTCGGATTGAAACAGATAGTCTGATAGCCTTGCAGACCTTAGATGGAATCTTCATATCATCAAACTTCTTCCCTAAATGTTGGGCACATTTAAACGAATAATGCAATATTCCTTTTTCGCTTAGGCAGGAATTGACTGTCATGCATTGACTGTCGTGATTGACTGTCATGCATAGACTGTCGTGATTGACTGTCATGCATTGACTGTCGTGATTGACTGTTATGCATTGACTGTCATGCATTGACTGTCGTGATTGACTGTCATGCATTGACTGTCATGCATTGACTGTCCTTCATTGACTGTCATGCATTGACTGTCATGCATTGACTGTCATGCATTGACTGTCATGCATTGACTGTCATTCATTGACTGTCATGCATTGACTGTCCTTCATTGACTGTCATGCATTGACTGTCATGCATTGACTGTCATGCAGCTAACTTAAAAATGTCATTATTTTTCAGTTTGTAAACTGATTGTTGAAACCAAACAACTTGATTGATAAATATGATTGAGGAACATAGATGGATGAAATTGATTGATGAAACCAAAGTATTACCTTCAATGAGATGGAAAAAACTTCCTAAGTGGAAATTTATCCGACTCCTAGTAGAGTTTATATAAGGTAAAATGGTGTAAAAATATCTTTATAGTAAACTGATTTGGAAGGTTCATATAGAGAGTATATCAAGTAAAGCTAAACATGCCAATGCAGTATACAGAAGTCCTTTAGGAACATTTTAAAATACTACTCATACCGTTATGTTCAGATGAATTATGGGAAGTGGTTTGGGCAGACACAATAAATTTTAATATAATTACGACGAAGTTTAATAAGATACATAAACAAGTATATGTTGATATAGCCTGAGCAAGGAAAACCTCTCCTACAAAATCGCTGGAGACTTGGTTGGAGTTGACTTCCTTGCGTATGATATTGGGGACTAGGGGACCAGCAATAATTGTTAGAATTTTAAGAGAAATGCCTAAAACAATGTTCACCTGCATTGGGTTTAGTGACCTGACATATCTAGTGGCTGACAGCTTTGTTCTTAACTGTAACCTCAATAGATCTATTAGACTCTATAATTTTGGGACTGCTTACTCCATAAGGATACACATGGTTTGAGAATAAAGATTGGGAGAAAAGCTAGTTAAACTGGTTATATAATAAAAGATCCGATTATTATAGAAAAACTTGTGATATCTTCTAAGTTTAAATCAACCAGTGCAGAACGTACAAAGGATGAAACATAGTTATACCTTTCGACAACCATACAAGAACTCGCCTCGTTTGAGTCTGTCCATAACAAGCACCTGTCTCAGGTTATCCACTTTTGAACCACAAGTCAGCTGATTTATGGTAATTTATTGCAATGAACTGGCAGTTGAGATTGCTAGAGGTAGAGTTTCCATTTTACCAGCCTTTTGAACGGTTAGGTACCCTTAAGAAATTGTTTTTTTTTTAATTTGTTTCACATCAAGCCCAACTTTTAGTTTTTAAACGAATCATCAGAATACACATTCGAAACATTTCATTACTCATGTGGAGAGTTAATATGGCTTCATGTAAGCTCTGTCTGCCAAAGTGGCAAGGGATCTCTCCCATAACTGTATTTTTCTTTGCTTAAGTTAATCTATTTTTTCCAGTTTAACAGAAGATTTGTCTACGTTTGCAAATTCTAGAATAATAGGGTTACCATATGTCGTTGATTATGGAGAGCAATTTCCTTAGATACATATTGTGAAGCCATATTGGATATAGTATCCAAGAACTTTCTTGATTGAGTCAGTCACCCTGCAGCGTCCAATCGATAACTTTAGGAGAGAACAACGTTAATAACTTCACTGTTCGTCATACTATACAGACCTAATACTCACACGTACACATGTATGTATGCCTGTATGTATGTATGTGTGTATACATGTATGTATACATGTACTTATGTGTGTGTGTAAATAACTATAAAGTTAAAGGCATTAAAATAATTTATTCACACACATACATGGATACTTTTTGTCCTCAGCACTGTTTCAATCTTTCCCTCTTATTCCGTTCTTGTACTCTGGGGAAGGATGATGGTAATATTATACGAACACACACACACACACAGTGTTTTACAACTAAATGTAGAATTTTAAATGCAAACTTATTATCGTTCGTTATTATTAGTGTTGCCGTTACTGTTGCTGATGTTGTTGAATTTTTGGCATTGTCCCCTGTTTGTTGTCTGTTTCGCCTTTTGTTTTAAGAACAAAAAAATACAAGTTTTCACAAACAACAGCAACAACAACAACAACAAAGAAGAAGGGCAACTAAAATATGAATATTTTGCCAAAAATAATAAAATTTAAATAGAAAAGAAGAAGAAGGAAAAAATAGAGAACTGAAATGGTAAATATCCTGCAAACATTAAAGCACTCGGAAATGGAAAAAAGGAAGTGATCTACAAACGTAAACATCACTTTGGATTCCTTATTATGGATGCTTATTCCACTTGGATCACTTCAACTTCAACAGTTTAGTGAATACATATACGATTACATTGCCATTGAGATCTGAATGAGGTAAATTCGCTTAGATTACTTTTGGTTTTGTTAAGTAAACATTCACTTTGAAACTCTGAAGTCGTGGTAGTCTAGTAGGTAGTGTTTGTTAGATATAAGGTTTCGCTTCAAAAATATTACTTAAGCGACTTCCTCTCAGCGGATTTATGGCAAAAGCTGTGAGAGTAAATAAAAACACAAAGAGAAGTTTCTCAAAAAAAAAATCTGTCGTTCGGAGTCGACTTTAAACTGTAGATCCCGCCCTATTCATATATAAAATGAACACACACAACACTATTGGTGTGAGAAGCTAGGACATTGTACAATGGGTATATTCGACTTCCGGATACTGTATTTGTCACAGTTGACAAGTACACGGCCTCTAACCTAACCTAATCTTAGTTTCTCTGAATTATCAACTGAACACCAAGCTCGTCGTTTTGTGAGCAGCTTTATCATAATCCTGAGTGAAGCGATATAATGATCAATTATGTTTCTAGGTATGAGTAAACTTTCACAGCACCTGGCTATCTTACACTTTAATCTACTTTATATAACCTGACAGTTTTGGTTGCTCACTAAGGTTGCATTTGGACCATTGAAGCACAAGGCCAATAATTACTTCTTTTTTTCTTCTTTATCACAAGCATTCATTGAATAAACTCACTTACGTACGGCACTGTATTCCAAAATGAAAAAATTAGTTGTTGAGGCTTTATACGAAACAGACTTGACGAGATCGTCTCAATATTTAAACGTTTAAATGTTTTGAAATGCCTATGCCCACGCTCATTAAGCCGGCCATCATATTTTAACAGTTTGTAAATTTTTTAACTGCTGCGAAAACGAAATACGTACTTACTTAATTGGTCATTAACAACCTCATTATAGGATTTCGGCCTGCCGCAACACAGTCTTTCAGGCGCTTCTGCTTCTTGGACGCTTACGAGCCAGTTGGTTGTACCAATCCATGACAGGTCTTCCTCGATTTGGTCCTTCCAACGAATTTAAGGTTGTCCTCTTCGCCAACTTCCGAAGATCCCCGTCGCGATGAAATACCCGTCGCGATGGAGCATCCTTCTCCATTCGAACGCCATGGTCGAGCCAGCAAAGCTGCTGGATATAACTACGCTGTACAATCGTCTTTGCTGTCGTTGAGGAGCTTATACAGTTCACTGTAGCATCGGGTGCTGAAATCATCGCCAACTCGCCCTGGACCGAAGATCTTACGTAGGACTTTTCTCTCGAATACTCTCAAGGCTATTGCATCAGTGCTTAATAGGATCCATGCTGAAAGGTTTTTAAAATTCATCGTTTGTTCGTTCGACATTCATAGACAAAAAAAAAACAAATTAACGAATAATTTGACTATGCCAGATTTCGGCTTCATCTTGGCAGTTTGTTTGGCTTCATTTAAACTCTGCCATTGCAATTTATATTTACGCGACAGAAAGATCACACGATTTAAGTTTAGGTTAGGTTAGGTTGGGTTAGCACAGGTTAGAGGACGTGTATTTTTCAACTGTGGCAAGTACAGTACCCGGAGTTCGAATTAACCAATTGTACAGCGTTTAAGTCTAGTCTAATTTCCTTTATTGGCCTACATATCGCTTTAGTGAGGGTTCTAACCTAGCTTCTGACATCACCAAGGTAGTGTGCAGTTAATCTTGTTTTTTTTTATACATGAATGGTGAACAAATGTACGACAGATTTCAAAACTTTTCATGACAAGGGAAAATGCTGAAGGAAATATTTTTGTTTCCATATTTCATTTTCGACAACGACCTCATCAGTTTAGCTTGGCTTAAATAATTACTGCTACAGACTTGGCAGCTGGTACAATCTTGTTTAAACTATTTCATTCAATATTTTATAGAATTTAATTGGCTTTAATATTGATTTGACGGAGGCTGAGTTCACACCTAAACTTGGAAGTTTTGAGAAAAAGAATTTAAAAAAATTTTGTTAAAAGCTTTGATAAAGGCTCTGAAGGTCCATTGAAAAGCTTACACAAATCTGTTGCTCTGACAATCATGCATTCAACAAACATGAGGAGAATATGAGAAACCAGGCAGTAATTCTGACTAATGTCTGGCGTTTTATTAAGCAACTACCACCAAATATGTACGTATGTATCAGAAATTAGCAATAGGTATTCAAAATGATGAGTAGATTCGAGTCATACTTATAATTTCAGATACTTATACGCATTCATGCTTATTTTGATAACATACTCATACTACTCATCCTCAAAGTTGGAAGTACTCGTCGTATTCATTCGTAATAATACATACGTATGATGTTATTGACTTTGATTCGTTTATACTTAAAATTTACACGAAGCACAAAATAATTATGATTCGCTTATGAGCACTGCAATACTCACAAGAAGATTGTGTGTATGCTTCGCTTGTTGTCTTTGTCTTTTCTTTCTTCTTTGTTTGTATATGCAACAACAACAAAGGCTGTAAATTTTGATGAATGATTCGAATCACGTGTAAGTATTATAAGTACTTTTCTAAATTTATGAATCAGAATGAGGAGATGTATGTATTAAACATATTTCGAATAAGTTGTACTCATACTCATTGCTACTTATACTAATAAATCAATGTTGTAGCGAGTACGAATGAATCAGAGTAGTTGGGTTTCAATTCTGTTAATTCACTCATACTGAAAATTGCATGAGTGCTTATAAGTAGCGGAAAAAACGATTCATTGCTACTCTCTTAGTTATAAATCCTAACCATCCTTGAGGGTTTCCCAAGATGTTTATCTAGCAATATGGACTCGACTTTGTCAGAGTACTGGCAATCCATTGTCATTTACGTTAAAAAAATTGTTATGATTTCTGGCAGATTCCTGATTATAGGTACTTTACATGACAGTACGTTTACCTTAGTTAGTCTCAGGCCCAGGTCTTATAGCTATTAAAGATGGCAGGTCTAACATTTCCTACTTTCGTCTTCCTCAAGATGAACTATAAGCGCTGCTAAAATTTTACGTGAAAAAAATTCCTTCCTGGCTTGTCTATTTTATATTTTCACATCCCACTGTATTTTTTGTAAATGTTAATACTTTTATGAGTATGTATGCATGCATGTATGTATGTATGTTTGCTTGTATTTGAATGTGTTAAAAACAATGTTTTGTTGTCTGTTTTTAAGAGTCTCTATGTACCGGGTGTAAAAAATTCTAAATTTTCATAAAAAAAAAACAACAACAAATTTCCATAAAACTAAAACGTTTTTTTTTGTTGTTGTTGTCGCTTTTTATGCGAAAATAAAACCAAGAGACCCTTAAAACACAAAAATTGCTTGTTTTTACATTTTTCTGGGACTGTGGCCAAATGTCTTTCGAGAATATTAATATACAGGGTGTGGGTAAATGTAAAGCAGTTTTTTTTCTTTAACTTTGATTTGTTTTTTTTTTCGTCCATAAAAAAAAAGAAAGGAAAAAGAAAGGAATACAAAACAATAGGGACGTAATAATAATCATATTTTGTTGTTTACAAAAACAAAAACAAGCTCAATTCATACAAAAATAATGGGATTTTTCGCTTTACAACCCCAAGAATATATTGATGTTGCGTTTAGTGTATGAAATGATCGTAAAAATAATTTTTTTTTTACTTTTTTTTCCAAAAATTTGATTTTTACGGAAGCGGGTCTATTAAAAATATTGTCAGCCATCATATATGAAAACGCGATAATTTTACAAATGTTCGTATAATAATACTAAAAAATAATGACAGAATTACAATAAAAATGATGTAAAAAAAAAAAATCAATGAAACAATAAAAATGAATGAATAAATGACTGACTGGCTGACTGAGTGACTGACTGACTGAACTGTCTAATGTAACTGATTGACTATGAATGAATGAATGAGTGAAATAATATGGTAATGAATGAAAAGCGTATACACTTCTTATTGATGTAGTTGTTGTTCCTGCTGCTGCTATTATTGTTAGTGGAAATATTAAAACGATCAAATCAAATTAATGGTGTTTGAAATTGTTATTGAAACGCAATATGCAAATCGAAAATATATTGTCAGCGTTATGAGACACATAAACTGATTGCTAATAAATGTTAAATGATGTTGTAAAAAATGTTGTAAAAAATATAAAAAAATATATTCTATACAATCGTTTCCATTACTATTTATTTATAAAGAATAGTAAAATATTTAAAAAATAAAATATGTAAGGCTTGAATAAGAAAATCGTAGTCATCCTATCACTTTACAGAGGAAATAAATGTTTCCAAATTACGTTGTTGCATTACGAACAGTAAAATGTTACCAAATTGGAAATGATGTTCATAAAACAAAATGGACTTGATCATGTATAAAGATGATAAACGAAATCTCCAAAAACAAAACAATGGACTTCTTCATGTGATCAAAAAATAAACAAAAATATAGCAACAACATTAGCATAAAAAAAAATATAAGAGATAAAAGATGTAAACAACCAACAACAAAGTGCAGCAAACAAAAATAATGAAAACAAGTTGTTTACATTTTTCGATTGTGCCCGAAGGCTGTCATCCTCCTTCGAGAGTATTCATCACACTGTTGATCTAGCTATATAAAATGCAAGACAAATGAGGAGTTTAAGTTGGTCGTGTGTGACGACATTACGTTGGTTCCAGTGAGAATTCAATCAGTTGTGTGTGAAGACACGAGAACGAGCTATAATTCAGTCAAACTTGTGTGCAGACAAGTTTCGTGTGAAGAAAACAAATGTTAGTATTGTGCTTACAAAAATGTTGTAAGCAAGGTAGAATAACGAACAAGTGTTGTTGCTTACAAAAAGGTTGTAAGCAGAGAAATATAACGAACAAGCACATAAACAAAGTTATCATTGTATACGTGGTATAAGTTCGAACAGTGGCTTAAAAGTATTGCGGACAATAAAGAATTGATTTAAAATTAAACGCAGATTTATTTTTATTTTATTTGTAATCTGTGAACTCATACTTTTAATGTTTTTGAGTTTTAAATAATTGACATCTGTCGGAGTTATTTAGCCTTCATATTTTGGCATAATATGCACTCTGGGCATCAATCCTGCCTAAGTGGTATCAAACTTTAATTTTGAATTTTTATATGTGATTTTTTTTATCAGATTCTGTTATATTCTAGGGTTTTGGTTCTAGGGAAATGTCCAGTATCCATACTTAGAAATCGTGTGACTTCAATTTATTTTACAATAACACAATTAGAGCTTATAATGTACTAAACAGGTAGTTAACCGTATTAACACTAGACATCATCCCGAGTTTTAAGAGGGTTTTTCAACTCTTACTCCATTTTGACAGTACAATAGATGTTTTGGTCGGCATGCGTATGTCTGGCAGCAAAGTAAAAACCCATTCGGTAAGTCATAGCGGTCAATTTTATTCTCCTAATTCGACTTACTTATTTAATTGAGCCTAATAGTGCTGCAGCAAGTTTCACTGTCGGACACACCTTGACTAAATTAGTAAGAAAGCTTACCAAAAAATTATTTAAACTAGACCGTAGGAATATTTCTTTATCTATAAGGATTGTAGATCATTCGAGCAGGAGAAATATAGAATGAATTACGACGCATTGCATGTTAACATCTGTCTTTGGCCCTTCACATATTTTGTTTTTGTTTCGATTACGCTTTCTCGATAGTTTCCTAACATCATTTTAATTACTGGATCCATTATACTTGCAAGCTAGGTATTACAAATTTGTTGTCTTGGAAGACATCAGAATACTGCACGATGTCAACAACTTCAAATCCATATCCACTGCAGCTGATATGTAATCAGTTGTTTCCTTCTGGGTTACATTAATGGGTGTCAAGTTCTAAGAGTGAGCTCCGATGATTCATTCTCATAGTTATAGAATCTATAGTGTTACGTTTTTACCTTTTAAAACGTTTAAAATATGAGCTCGCAGATTGCAAATAAAATAAAAATAGATTTGTGTTTAGTTTTAATTAAAATTATTTATTATACGCAGAATTTTGTGGGCCACTGTTCACAACATTATGTAAACAACAACAATTGCTTTTTTTTATTATTCTTCTGTTTACGGCCTTTGCTTAAACAATAACAATTAGTATGTAATTGTTCGACTGACATATGGTAACGACTGATATGTTCGAACATACCGCGTCTTCACACAAGACTGACTGAAATTTTACTCACTAAGTTGCTTGCTTTGTCCTTCCTTTTATATGGCAACGTAAATAGTCTGATGAATGTTTTTGAAGGCGAATTTTCGTGGATTTGTTTATCTATATATGTAAATATCGTTGAGTCCTTATTATTGTTTTTGAATTCTTGCAGTGTTTGTTGTTGTATTTTTGTTTACTTGTGTTCCTGTTATATTACGCAATGCGATATTATGTAAACAAGTTTATTATTTTAGTATCCATTGTTAATAATTTTAATATAGCATACATTAATTGGTTATTACAACCAATTTAGTCTGGATTGTTGACCTAGTTTCTCACACCACTTGTGTTGTGTGTGTTAATTTTTTTTTGTATACATAAGTGGCGAGACCTACAGTTAAAATCAACTCCGAACGACAAATTTTTGAGAAGTTTTTTCATTGCAATTATATTTTTAACACTCAGAGTTTTTGCCAGAAATCTGTTGAGAGGAAATTGCCGAAGAAATACTTTTTGTATTACGTTTTGATATCTGGTCTGTTGCTGGAACACTAGCTTTACGTCTAATAAACCAATACACTACCTACTGGACTAAGGCGACTTTATAATTTTAATGTTAAACGATGTAAAACCAGAACACCAGTATCTAGATTTTTTTCATTTCCGTAACAATATTTTGTGCTTTCGAGACAATTTCCATATAAAATAGACATTTTCTGAGCCTTAACGTTGTTGGCAAGAGACTGGTTACCAGCTAAAACTTATTTCTGAATGGTCTAATGCGTAACTAAGATCTTTTTCTCCTACTGTAGTGTCTCAACGTTAATTCAAATTTCATAACAAAACCTAAGTGAGGAAGCTTCTGACACTTACTCACTTCTCAGCATCTTGCCTTAATCAGATTGTAAAAAGAAAAGCGTTAATTCTGTTTCAAAAAAGCATACTGTTCGCGAGTGTTTGTAACACCTTCAATAATTTATTAAATAATAATTTGTGTAGACATCCTTTCAAAACAGAAAATTCTAAACCAATTAGATTGATGAACTAATTTTAAAGGCACTTCGGCACTTGGAAGTTTCTAAAGAAGAAGGAAGAAATTTCTTCAAATTAAATTTCAAACACTGAATACTTAACTTAACATCTCCTACAATTATCCTCCCCAATATTTTATCAATTTAAAGTGGGATGCTAATGTAAAGCTTTTGAAAAAGTAGCCTTATTTTCATGCAGGCTTGTTGGGCTATTTTCAAATTAATTTTAATTGCTTCCTATGAAAAGAGAGAGTGAAAACAATTGAAAAACTCTTTGTAGGAACAATTCATTCTCTAATCATTCCATTTCATTTATTCATGATAAGCTCAGCTATTGTTCTTTACTTACAGCTCTTGTAAGGGCTCAAGGTTTGCAACATTATTTGAACTTGTTTGCTTGTTTTCTATACCACTTTAGATTTCTCAATAAATTTTCGGTTAACAAAAGAAAATAAAAATTAATTACAGGCTAATAAAGTGTTAAAAAAAACCGAAAATTCAAAAGAAAACAGAAGGGAAATGTCCAATCAAAAGGGAAAAAGAAAATACTGATGGATAGAGAGCCAACCAGCCAAATAGCCAATTCAACCGTAAGATAAAGGATTTTTTTTGGCAAATTACAATTTGATTACTTAAGGCCAAGCAAATAAAAGTTTTATTTTCTTCTTCTACTCCTACTAACAAATTGTTTTTCATTCCTTCTCCTTTTCAATTTTAAATTCCCAAAAAAAAAAGAAGGGAGAACACAACAAATCATTTTCAATTGACTGCTGGCTTTGCTGCCTTGTGAATACATTTTCCAAAAACGAAAGAAAATGTGTTGTGTTGAGTTTTTAAAAATAAAACCTTAATTAGCAGCCATTGGAAGAAAGAAAATGAAAGAATGAGACCAAAAAAAAGGGACCAAAAAAAAAAGGAAATGAAATGAAAGCCATCATTTTGTAAATCATTTTGAATTTTCTTTATTTTTTTTTTTATTTTATTTAAGTAACACAAAAATTATAATGGCTTACTTCCGTTTCCTTATGAAACAAAGAACAATTTTGTAAAATATTTAATGGCAGGTTAGGGTTAGGTTATATAGAAGAAAAGGTTTATTTTTAGATTTTTATAATTAAAAAAAAAAAGAAAGAAGAAGAAAAAGAAACAAACAAAAAGAATTTATCTTCTTAGTTGAATTAATTTAAGCCTACATTCATAAACAGAATATTGTATGCAAAACATTAATTTTTTAGGTTCAGTTACTTCTTTTTTTTCCTCTTTCTATTCTTCTATCAAACCCTTAAAATAGTTTCACTGTCTTTATCCTTTTCAGAAAACAGACAAAAGAAAATTGCTTCTGAATTGAGTATTTAAACTTACTTACTCTATCGCTACTTGTTAAACCGAATCAAGGATTTCGGCCCACTGTAATACATTCTTCCAGGCGTGTTCTCTTCTTGGGCGCCTACGCTGCAGATCCCTCCATCAAATACCAGTCTCCTCCTCCATTCGAACGACATGGCTGAGTCAGTGCAGCCGCTGGATTTTAATACAATGCTCGACGTCTATGTCGTTGACGAGGTCATATACCTCAGCGTGTGATCGGATGTGGAAATCATTGCAAACTCACATTGGACCCAAGATCTGCTGCATAGTCCTTAATAGGATCCATGCCTCTGCACCATAAAGAAGCATGGATAGGATGAGCGTCTTGTAAAGTATAAGTTTTGTCTTCCAAGAGAAGTCTTTGCTACACAATTGCCTATTGAGATCATAGTAGCACCTGTTGGCAAAAGTAATTCTGCGTTTGATCTCCAGACTGACGTCATTTTTGGTGGTAACCTCGGAGCCAAGATAAATAAATATTTTGACTATATGGAAAGTATTATTCTCGACTGTAACCTGAGAATCAATACGCCGCACGCGTCTACTTGCCGATAACATATTCTTTGTTTTGCCCTCATTTACTGCCAGACCCATTTTATTAAACTCCCGTTCAATAGCACTAAAGGCAGCAGTTACATCTCGCTTGATACGTCCTATGATGTCTATGTCGTCAGCGTACGCAGGCAACTGTACACTTTTTTGAAAAATAGTGCCATTGCGATGCACAAACAGAACAGTCGCAGAACAGTCTCCCTGATGAAGTTGAAGAGGTCGCATTATAAGGGTTCACCTTGTCTCAAACCTCGCATGGTTTCAAACGGATCGGAGAGTTCCATTCCTACCTTGACGGAGCTGCAGGAATTGCTCAACGTCATTCTGCATAGCCTTATCAGCTTCGCAGATATATCGAGCTCAGACATTGCGGCAAAACCACGATCCCTTATGGGGCAATCGTCAACAAAAAGATGGTGTGTGTCGACTTGTTTTTCTTGAGCCTTTTCCAGGATTTGGCGTAGTGTGAAGATCTGGTCGATGGTAGACTTGCCAAGTCTGAAGCCACACTGATAAGGTCCAATCAGTGTTTGGCTTTAGTCGTTCACACAATACGCCTGTAGGGAGCTTTATTTATTCAGTCTGGCGAAAGTAATGAAATTCTTTCATCGAAATGGGTATTCTATGCAGACTCAATTTTTCATCGAAATGAGTCCGATTTTTATAGTAACGGTCATGAGAGCAAATAAAATTGTCGTATTAAGGAGTAAACCGTATAGCCCTTGCCCAACTTCTTTCCTAGTTTGATAGAATTCGGTACGGGGGACTTGTGCTTACTTGTGGCGTGACAACGGACCGCTAAGCGCACTAAAGTTAGCTTTATTGAACAAAGCTACCACTCTGACCTAGGACCTAGGGAGCAAAACAATCCATATGATATCCAAGATAAGGGAATGAATTTCTAAAAAGTTCTTGTTTAAAGTGGATTTCGTTATGGCGAGCAGTATACTTCGATGATTAACAATTTCTTTTGGCCTGAATTGGATGATCTTACCACTAACGGTATGTGGTTTCACATTCCATGCATTTTATGTCGCATTATTTACTTTGCATCATCCTTGTGGGGACATTTCATTGTCATCCCACGTGGAGGTGATGTTAAGTGACCATCGAGATCGTGTGATCGTATGGCCGCCTTTAGAATTTTTCTTGTGAGAATTTCTTAAGTTGCAGGTGTTTGCGAATAAACTACAATCACAGTGTAGCTCAAAGCCAATATAATCTAAGCCACTGTTCAAATATAGTTTCTTTTAAACGCCAGAGTTATGGAAATTTAGACATTTGGAATGCATTCCGCCCTGAGTAGCCGTGGTTGACATTTGAAGGGTGGTATAATCCCTACCTATTGGCATTAATAGGTCCACTAAACGAATCAACAGAAATTGTTATCTTACGCACACTTTATTTAAATTTAAGGAAGCTCTTAATGAAGCACTTGATAGTTACATTGTACAGCAGAACTCGGTAAAATCTTTTCAGGGAAACTCCATCAGTTCAAGGGAAGAGATTGAATGCTGTAAAGGTAGGTGAACACAATGTTTCTCTTTCATAAGCCAGCTAATGCCAGAGATGGTACACTTATTGTGAGAAATTTTAGCAGCGACCAATCCTTTGACGATTTTTGAAGAAACCTGAACAATAAAACGTAAATATTGAAACTTGACTCTGACAATTCCATATTACCACAAATCTTAATTCTTTAGTGATCTTTTCAGAGTGTAATACATAATATAATTGGTCATTGCAATCCTATAGTCAGGATTACAACCTAGTTTCTCAGACCACTTATATCGTGTGCGTTAATTTTTATAAATGAGTGGCGGGACTTACAAACTCCGAACGACAGATATTTGGAAAGCTTTTCATGGCAATTTTATTTACTCTCACAAATCTGCCGAAGCAAATTTTCGTTTTGATGTCTGATCTGGGATTTGAACTCAGGCCTTTCGTCTAATAAGCCAACACTCTACCTACTAGACCACGGCGACTTTCTTCACATATCTACACATTATTTTATCTTAAAAATAGTCGTGATAATGTCGCACTGAGGCAGTCTTCGGTAATTGCAGATATAAGAAGACTGAATTGTCGGGCTATCTGGCGGTTACTTCCACGAGCCGCACAATTTGCACCTCCTACAATATTTCGTCTAAATTTCAACTTGCAAAAAAGGAACACTTGAGCTCCTGGGAACACTTGAGCTCCTAAAACTCCCTGTGGCTAGGCATCGATGCAATCGTCTTAAGAAGAAAAGACAATCGAGATCAATTTTTCTCTTTGATAACGGGAATTTCAGTCTGGCAAACGATGCATAGACCTGATAGGCTGGGGACATATATCCTATAAGTTTTGGTCTCTTTAATAACCCTGTTTTTATTGAGAAGCCTTTGCCTCTATTAAGTTGAAAAAGCAAGGTAATCTAAAAGCAAGGAGTTCGCAAAAGTTGGCGAGCATAACGGAGGCTCATATGCCACAAAAAAACTGTTCATATCGACTAACTTCCTAATACCAAATCTACCGATTAATAGGCGCTAAACACCTCTTAAAACTCTTGGCATTGATTCTGTAAAATTTTATTTTTTGTTGGACACCCTGTATGTATTGCTTTATGCGATTTGGTAGTTGATTATTGATTGTAAACAAATATGTTGAAAAATTTTTAATTTTACGAATTGAGGCCATTAAAAATTAAACCCACATATACACATGCAGACACACAAGCACACACACACTCATTTACAACAAATATAGACATTAACACGCACATTAACTGGGAGGGAGGGAGCGCCAATGGATGGAAATCAGACTTCGTTATCCAATTACAACAAATTCCTATTTGGCTTTAGAGCAGAGCAGAGCAGATCAGATAGGCAGACAGACAGACAGACAGACAGACACACAGCATGTGGAACAGTATGTATGCGTGTTATGGGAAGCCAAATACATAATATTTCTATGCTGAGCTGTGCTGTGCTGTTGTTCTAATTGCAAATTAAAAAGGGGACGCCAAAGCGACATGACCAACACAAAAACACACATAAAAATGAAACGGAAACGAAATTTTTGGCAATTTATGCAACCATACACACACACTGATACACATACCCAAGCATAATTTGCAATAACGATTATTTGGTAAGTGAAACAACAGTAATAACGGGGAATAAATGTATTGGCGTGCACATACACACGAGTATGTAAATGTATGTGTTAATGGAAGTCTAACACTGTATGTGTTATTGCGGTTCATCTTTTTAATTCTGTATTTGGTTTACAACGTTCGGTTCATTTGAGAGCGCGACAATTGCAATTTTATTCGTTGGTTTTTATTCGTTCGTTGGTTTATTTTGATATTTCGATTGTTGCTGGCAACAGTAATAACCCGTCCTGGTTGGCTACAATTTAATTGGTGTAATATTTCACAAAAAAGCGGGGGGGTTATTTCTCTTCCTCTCTTTAGAAAATATTTTCAAAATTTTGTATGAGTATGTGGGGTGGGTGCCTGCAGAGTAATTTTGTGGGTTTTTTTTTCCAAATTCAGTTTTTCTTTTATTTTCCTCTATTCAAACTGATAACGATTATAAATTAAAACAATAGCCACAATATTATTTCCCAAACAAATGCAACAAAATGTAATGCGTTCATGTTTTATTCGCAATTTTTAATTTAAAAATTACACAAAAAGTATTTTTTTTTTTGTAAGTTTTCATTTGATTGAAATTTAATTCTAATCTAGTACATACAGGGTGTTAACAAGCCAGTAAACAAAGGAACAAAAAAGAATATGAAGTCCGTAAAGCAATTTTCTTTAAGACAGACTCTATTTAATCGAATATTTCGTATGGAGGCAAAGTGTTTTTCATATAAAATCCGTCCTCATTACAGAAACATTGGATTATTCTATCGTCGCCGACATTTACTGTCACTCCGTACACGTTTTTAGCCTCCTACACTCTTTCTCTCGCCTGTTTGTAGAGCTATGGGCATTACACTACTAGATACAGTCCTATACGCGATTGCTACTCTAAGTGCAGCGGTTTGTTGTACATACATAATTGGCCATTTCAACCCTTCAGTCAGGATTACGACCTAGCTTCTCACACCACTTATGTTGTGTGCGTTAATTTTATACATGAGTGGCGGGACCTATAGTTTAATGTCGACTCCGAACGACAGATTTTTGAGAAGCTTTTCATGGCAATTTTTACTCTCAGAGTCTTTGTCAGAAATCTGCTGAGAGGAAGTCGCCGAAGAAATATTTTTCGTTTTGATGTCTGACCTGGGATTCGAACCCGGGCCTTTTGTCTAATAAACCAACACACTACCCACTAGACCACGGCGACTTCAGCGGTTCGTTGTACCGATGACAAAATTTTCCTTCCGCAGTCGGCCTTCAATGCCTCTGCCCAGACTACACAGCCGTAAAGTAAGAGCCAGTTGAACCCAGAGGAAGTTGACCACTTTCCGGCTCGTCAGAGTGGTGTCGCATGTCGTGATGTCAATTTTCAGCTGTAAACACTTCTTCGTAAGAAGTATCAACTATGTTTTCTCCCACCGAAGGCTGTTCAAAGCATTTCTGATATCTAAGATAGCCAACAGAACAATGTGCCTCGAAAAGCGGCTCCGCTTTAAACAACCTTCACGCACGCTAGTCAATACTTTATTAATGGCTCTTATCGTCGATCTAACCGCTCTAAACTCGTACTGTCTGCCTGAGAGACCGCCTGCAATTTTCACCGCTGAACTCATACGAAATTTCAGTAATTTCTCCAGTAATTTTTCAGCACAATCCAGCATGCACAAGGGCCGGTAAGCAGACGGTTACGTAGGATCAGCCTTCTCTTTGGTAATCAACATTAGTTTTTGTCTCTTCCCTCTAATTGGAAAGACGCCTCGAATCAGATATGCGTTGTACACATCCAAAAGCACCCTGGGATGTTCCTTAGTTAACAATTACTAGATAGTTGTTTGCCATATCTTTGTAATGGAGATCCACGTTTATTCTCTTCAAACGCAATACATATTCACACAAGACTGACTGAACTTTCGACTAACTCAGTTGCGTGCTTTGCCTTGCCTTTTATATGGAAAGGTAAACAATTTGATGAATGTTCTTGAAGGCGAATGGTCATGCCGTCGCCTTCTCGAGATCTTTATAAATGTAGACATCGTTGTTTCATTATTGTTGTTTGTATATTTTGTTTATATTTATTCTTGTGGTGTTTGTTGTTGTATTTCTGTTTATCATTTTTTCATGCTGGTGTTTGTTGTTATATTACCCAGTGCGTAAACAAGTTCACTTGTAAAGAAGTTCATTGTTTTTGTAGCTTTTGTTTATAATTTTAATGTTAAACGATGTAAAATCGAAACACCAACATCTAGATTTTCCATTTCCGTAATAATATATACTTGAATGGTCATTACAACCTTTCAGTTAGATTTAGATTTCCTAGCTCATACCACTAAAATCGTCTAAATCAGACTAAAATCGATTCAGAACTACAGATTTTTGAAAAAAACAACTTTTTACGGCAATTTTATTTACTTTTGCAGAGTTGTGGTTTTGTTTTATTTTGCCAATTTTTTAAAACTTTTTAATTTTACTTTTTTTTTTGGCAAAAGAAATCCCATCAATTTAATTAAATTAAAATTTTTGTAATAAAAAGCTCAAACAAAACACCATCATTGCGGTTAAATAAATTAAAAATAACAGCCACCGAAAAGGTATGCCATGATATTCAAGGTTTATTTAAACGATAAAAGTAGGCTTTAAAAAAGAAATTCACTCCTAAATGTAGGCTTTACTGCGGGTATTTGTTAAGTTGGCTATGGTTTGTGTAAGCCATGGTAAATAATCAGTTACTTTTTTTTTCTGCTTTTCTTCGCATTTTATTTCATTTCACTTTTCATCACTTTCATGACTTTTTGTATTCTTTTTTTTAAGTGTTCTTTGGTTTTGGTTTCATTCGTTTGGTTTCGTTTTGATTTTTTTCGCTTTTTTTTTAACGAAACTTATTTCACCACAAATTGATTGTGCAATTATGCACTAGAACTAAAAAATAAAAACATAAAAATACGGCCAAAAAAATACCAAAAAAATGAAATGAAAATACCACTCGCTGTTGGTTTAAATTTTGTAGCTTCAATCTGCGACCAGTTAGTTAAACAACAGAGAATAAAACGTTAAAAGCTTGTGGCCAAATACAAGAAGAAAAGAAATGTAATCGGCCTTAAGATTTGTAGGGCCATAGAATTTTTAATTTGGTTTTGGATTTCAAAAATATTTTTCAGGATGAAAAACACAATTTTTTGTTGTCCTCTGCAAAGGGGAAGAAATGCCTAGAAGCTAAAGAGATAATATAGAACCCTGATAAAGATATTCTTGAATTTAACATCATTTTATCACAAAATGAACGCCAATTTATGAACCCAATTTAATAGAGAAGTAATCAAGCGTAGATGTTTTCTCTTTGCCCATTCATTTAAAAACAAAACTCATTTGACATTGAATATGAGTTTATTTGTTTACACATTTCAATAAATTTCAATTCATTTTTCATTTCTGTCAATTGATTATTTGACTCATAAAATCATCAAATATTTGCTTCTGTCAAATTAGTTTAAATAAATATTTTTCTGTGTGTGCACAAAAATAAAACAAAATTTACAAAAACAAAAATTGAAATCCAAATAAAACCAAATATTTGCAAACAATTAAATTTTTTTTTCGTTTTTTGTTTTTAAATAATTTTCCGCTTCCTTCTCTTAAAAGAATAAAAAAGCAAACAAAATAATAATAAAACTGCATGAGAAAACAAAGTGTCACAAAAATTTCTCCCCAAAAAAGCAAAATTTTATATTCACATACATACATACATACATCCATACATACATACATACTTACGTCTATGTGTATATGAAAATAAAAACAAAATCAAAACAATTTGGGGAGAAAAATGTAATGCGGACAAAAGGGAAAGTTCCACCATTCATTAGTGGCAAACTGAGGGTTGATCAAGCGGAATCTTTAAAGAGGTCAGAGGTCACATGCACAGCATCCTAATGAATCATTAAAAATTACACAGACTCTTAATACTTAAGGTAGTGTAACGAAAAAGTCGCCGTGGTCTACCCACTAGCTTATTAGACAAAAGGCCCGGGTTCGAATCCCAGGTCAGACATCAAAACGAAAAATATTTTTTCGGCGACTTCCTCTCAGCAGATTTCTGGCAAAGACTCTGAGATTAAAAATTGCCATGAAAAGCTTCTCAAAAATCTGTCGTTCGGAGTCGACTTTAAACTGTAGGTCCCGCCACTCATGAATAAAATTAACGCACACAACATAAATGGTATGAGAAGCTAGGTCGTAATCCTGACTGAAGGGTTGTAATGGCCAATTATGTATGTATGTAGTGTAACCCAAATGGTATTCTTAAAATAATAAACAAAAACTTAAAAAAAAAAAGACAATGGACTTGTTCACGTAATCAACGAATCAAGTAAAAATGTAGCAACAAAAATAATGGACTTGTTTACAAGATCGTTGAATAAACAAAAATAATAGCAACATTATTTATATAAAAAAGTATCAAGAATAAAAATGTAAACAGCTAATAACAAGGTGCATTACAAAGAAAACAGTGGATAAGCAAATACACATGCAACAACTACCTCTGCCTGGACGAATGTAAACAAAATACACAAACAACAATAACAAAACCAAGTTGTTTACATTTTTAGGTGTTTCTCGAAGACATTCTCCTTCAAGTGCATTCATCGGACAGCTGCCCTTGTGATATAAAAGATAAGACAGAGTAGGCAATAGCAATTCAGTTAGAATACAGCCAGTCGTGTGTGAAGACGACACGTGAGATTCAGTTAGAATTCAGTTAGTCGTGTGTGAAGACGACACGTGGGATTTAGTAAGAATTCAGTCAGTCATGTGTAAAGACGATACGTGAGATTCAGTTAGAATTCAGTCAGTTGTGTGGAAGACGACATGGGATTTGGTAAGAATTCAGTCAGACACGTTGTGTATGAAGAGAATATTGTGGTTGTAAGCAGAGAACAACATAACAGTTGTTATTGTGTACTCGGAAGAGTGTGAAAGAAGAATAGCAATTAAAGTAAATTATTATTCTGTTAATCAATTTCTAAAGGTGGCACACGGAATTGTGCGGAAATTAAGGAATTGATTTGATATTAAACACAAATTTTTTTTATTTTATTTGCACTCTACTAACTCATACTTTTAACGTTTTTAAAAAGGTAAAAATGTAACAATAATATTACGGGTTATAAGATTATTTGCTGGCATTTAAACACTCGCATGAGGCTTAAGTGTAAAATATTTTGAAGTTCAAAACAGGAAATTGTAAATAAATTTAGATTGTTAAGCCAGTTTTATTCATTTTGTATATCAATTAATGGTAATTAGGCAGCCGTAGTAGGAAGAGTTCACTACAGTCCTAAAGTGGGTAGTATACCGGCTTAATAAATGTGAAGCTGTGGTTCAAAGCCCAGACATCTTGAACAAAACAAAATATTAAAAATTACTTCTTCAGTGCCTTCCTCTCGGCAGATTTCTGACAAAAACTCTGAGAGAAATAAAATTTGTCATTCGGAGTCCTTGTACACACACAAGCAATATAATTGCTGTGAGAAGCTAGGTCGTAATGCTGACAGAAGGGTTGTAATGACCAATATGTATATAGGGGCTACGGGAAATGTAAATATTGATGCATATTTAACGCTTTTAGACAAGATCATTTCAGGCAGTGTTAAACACTGTTCTGTTGAGGTAATTTAACATGCATGCAGACTTCCTTCCCTTTGGCACCACTTAGGGTGTGAGGTGAAAGAGTCAAAAATCTAGATCACGCAAAGGCCCGCAAAAAAGAAAGCCAAGGTAGTCTATTAAAAAACCTTATTTATATTTTATTTATTTATATTGACTTTATTCAGGGATGGCGGTTTAGTCTTTTTTTCTAAATGGGATCCCATGATTTTCAGGTTTACCATGCAAAGTTTATTACATTAACCTCCTCAGAAAAAGAATGCAACTTTATTGAAGAGTTAAATTTTTATGTTTTAAAATTTATGTGTGGTCACAACAATGGCGCCCCCACAAAAAGAGGCTTTAGCCGAGTGCAGGGTATTGGTCATAACAACGTTTCAGTCGGGATTACGACCTAGCTTCTCACACCACTTATATTGTGTGCGTTATTTTATACATGAGTGGCGGGAATTACAGTTTAAAGTCGATTCCGAATGACGAATTTTTGAGAAGTTTTTCATGGCAATTTTATTTTTTCTCAGAGTTTTTGGCAGAAATCTGCTGAGAGGAAGTCACCGAAGAGATATTTTTTCACAATTTCGTTTTGATGTCTGACCTGTGGTTTAAACCCTGGCCTTACGTCTAATAAGCCAACATACTACCTACTAGACTACGAAGACTTTGCGTTACTCTCTTATATTCTACAGACGTTGATGTCAGGAAATCAAATTGCAGCGGCCAGTAAAGTGTTCTATTAAGAGGACCAAAAAATTCTACATAACATAAGCAGACTAATGGAGATTTTGACGTTATGGATAAGACACATCTTGATCACTTTACCCTGACTTGCACAATTATTCTTTACAGTTCCTCAGCACTTTGTTTCTGGTGTTTTTTTGTATTTTATTTTTAGCTCGAAAGAATAGCTCAGGGGGAAATTGTTTACCATTCCCCCGTTAATATTTCATTGGCATGAAATTCTGTCTAGAGCATGATTAGTTAGAATCGAGTAAATGTTTTAAAACAGGCTTCATTGCTTCCCGCCTTTGTTCTACATATTTTTGGCATAGACGCCTTAAATCCTCAGCCACAACAATGTTTGTCTTGGCAATTTACGCGAGTCCACACAGTATTTTGCGGGTTGTAAGCGAAGAAACAAATTTATCCCTTACAGAGGTATAGCTGGATACTTTTTTGTGGTGCGATGCTATCAAACTGAAAGTTGACTGAGCGTTTGAATTTGATATTTCTGTGTTAAGTATGTTATATCCAGCTTGGATGCATTTTTATTGAAATTAGAGATGTGCTGCCTTATTTGTAACTAATTTAGTGACCAATGCCCGGTAAAAATGGCTGATATTAGCACAAAGAAAAGTTCAAAATAAACGGCATAACATGTAAATAATAAAACCAACAATCAATTCCAATCACATGGGATCAATAAATCCTCGAATACGGAAACAATCCCACAAACTTAAGGAACAAATGCTCAGAAACTCTCTCTCTCTCTCTCTCTCTCTCTCTGTATGCATACAAATACGTTCGGCAAACGAAACAAAAATAAAAAATTCCATGGAAATATTGTTTGCTCATCTACAATACACCAGTGCATGCTTGTAAGTGTACCACCTGTGTGTGTGTGTGTGCGTGAGGGTAAGAGGGAATGTGTATTTTTGTTTACTTGTTTGACTGGTTGGTGGTTGGTGGTTCCCTTTATTATATATTTTTTGGTTTTGGGTTTTTGTTTTGCATCCACTCTCTTACGCTCTTTCTCTCTCTGTGTGAATGTCTTTGTTGTAGCTCTTCAATGTGTTCAGTGTTCTGTGTTCTGTGTTCTCTGTTTTCTGATGTTTTTGTTTTCTGCTGTTTGGCTGTGGTGGTAATTGTTGTTGTTGTTATACTTGCTGGCTGTTATTGTTCCAGTTCAAGCAAAACCATGCGTTTTTATCATAACACTAAAGCAAGCAACAGCAACAAAAACAAAAAAGAAAAAAGCAAATGGTCTATGAGTGTATTCGCATTTGTGTGAGTGTGTGTAAGTGAATTTATGCATTAGCTATATGGTATTATTTGTGACAGGGGAAGAATGATCGTGAGGGAAAGACAGAAAGAGGGAGAGAGGAAACAAAAGGGTGTGAGAATGTTTATAAACAACTGTAGTGTTTAACGAGGTTTACATAGTGGTGTTGACATAATATATACACACATACACCCTCATATTTATTTAGCCACAAGGCCATTCATATTTTGTAAATATGCATGGCGACACACACACAAACGCACATACAAACATTGTTACAAGAGCAAATGTTTTTATTATTTTTTCATTGTATATGTGTGTGTATGTGTGTAGCCATGCATATGTATAAGTGTGACATCCTGCAGTGTGTTCATTTGGCATTTGTATTCAAATATATTTTTGGGTTTTTTTTTTGCCTTTCTTACTGTATTTGTGTGTGTGTTTGTGTGGTATTATATTTCGTATTGCATGATTTTAGGGTGCGCCTGGCTAATTATGAAATATTTCTTTTGTACACATACATACATACATTGCCACAAGAGTGTTGCAAATTCAATATTAGTTTGTTCGTTCGTTTGTTTGTTTGTAATGGTGTGTGTATGGGTTACAATGTTTTCTGTATTTTTAAGCCGTTTATTATTATTGTTGTTGTTGTTGCCTTTATTTTAATGTCATTTATTATTTATTTGTTACCAATATGTGTAACAATATACATATGTATGCGTGTATGTGTGTATGTATGTGTAATTATAAATAATTTTTATGAACTTTAAACAAAACAAAAAAAAAATTACTTAAACCATCTGCTAATGCTGCTTTTAATACCAAAGTGTTGAATTATCGCTTAACATTTGCAAAAATATTCGTAATTAATTGGAAAAATTATTTTTAAATTGGATTACGATTCGTTTCAGCGCATGGGTTAGTTAGTGGGTGCCGTTTTAAGCTATCAAAAACAGATTTATGCTGAAAGGGACTTATGGCATAAACTACAATATGTTAATGGCTTGTGTGGTTTCCACATAAATTTTAAATGTTTTATTGTTTTTAGAAATTACTTTATCATTGCTTTAATAAAATATTAAAAAGTAGAGAAATGAAATATACACGGCTTGGAAGAAGAAATAGAGATACTTGAGGATTTTAATATTTTCTTTAAAGTCAATAGAAAAGTGATATGGGAAACCAACAAAATAATGTCATTTCATGCCGCTGGAGAAATTTTGTGGCTATATTTAAAGTCTTCCATATACTTCACCGAAGTTTTGTAAAAACAATGCTGAAATTTGTGTAAAAACCACCGCCAACATAGGACCACAAACAGTTCTTGATTTAAGCAAATTTTGCCACTGATGAAGTTGTGGTAATAGGCTGCAAAGCAGAATTTAAACCCTTATATTTCAATGGAATGAATTTAAATAAAAATTGTTTGAGGTAAAAAAAGAAACTCCTTCAAATATGTTTATTTCAACTAAAGTTTTGATTACGCTCTCAAAATTCAAGGTAATTACTGTCACACACTTTGCATATAAACTTTGAAATTTCTTAAAATGTTCTCACAAACAAAACGAAATAAGAAAAATGTTTCTTCAATGAATTCCTCTCAGCATTCTACTGGCAAAAAATGTAAAAGCAAATAAAATTGCAGTAAAAAGTTCCTTAAAACTCTGTCACTTTGATTGAACTACTCATGGACAAAAATTACACACGCAATATAGTTAGTGTGAGAATATAGGTTGAAATCCTGACTAAAGGATTGTGAACGGGACTTAAGTTAATTTAAAGTTAAATTTTTTCTTGATATTCCACATGAAATCACTGTATGCTTTGACCAGAAGAAAATTATGCATAGATTAGAACTATTAGTCTTTTAGTATAGGCGATCTGTAGTGGATCCTTTACTGACATTTTGCAAGCTGTAATGAATTAATAACTCATTACGAAGGAATTAGAGCAAGAACCACAATGGATGCAACCACCATTTTAGGGATTCTGACAACAATTACGAATTTGGTGGTTTTTACTTTGGGAACAATATGTAGCGGCCGATTTCATCTTCAGTCTGGTCTATAATTTAACCATAAATCGTCTTACAAACGAACAACGCTTGCAAATCATTAACTTTTATTTTCAAAATGGGCTCTTGGAAAGTTGGGCGAAGATCCTTTTCTTTATCAAAAAATTGTGGCCAGCGACGAAGCTCATTTTTGGCTCAATGGATACGTAAATAAGCAGAATTGTCATTTTTGGAGTGAAGATCAGCCAGAAGCAATGCAAAAGCTAACAATGCATCTAGAAAAAGTCATAGTTTGGGGTGCTTTATGGGCTGGTGGCATCATTGGACCGTACTCCTTCAAAGATGCTGCGAATCGTAACGTAACTGTGAATGGTGAGCACTACCGTTGGATAATATCCAACTTTGTTTTATCCAAAACGCAAAAGCTTGATTTGCATTACATATGTTTTCAACAAGACGGTGCCACATGCCACACAGCTCGCGGAACAATGGACTTATTGAGAGGCGAGTTCGGTGAACATTTTATTTCACGTTCGGAACCGGTAAATTTTTTGTGGGGCTATGTTAAAGCTCATCTCTATACAGACAAACCCGCTTCAATTGACACATTAGAAGAGAACATTGAAACATTTATTCGTAAGTTACCAGCCGAAATGTTGGAAAGAGTATGCCAAATTGGACTAATCGGATGGACCATTTGAGGCACAGTTGCGGTCAACATTTGCATAAAATAATCTTCAAACATTAAATTATATACACCGTACTACCAATTCAAATGAAGATTTCTTGCATTTTTCTGAATTTTATGTGTTATTTTTGAAAAATTTTCTTATAGCTTTTAAAAAATCACCCTGTATAAGAGATGAGCCCTTAAAACAATGTGGTGTGACATTGCTGGTTTAGCAGTCTACTGTAGCAGCTAATTGTTTGAATATAAAGGATATCCATTTAGTGTCTTCTACGTGAGACATAAGCAAGAATTGTAAAAATCCTTAGGGTTTATGAGTTGGTTCGAATAGCAAAGTAGAAAATATTGTATTGGTCTCAAGGGAAACAAGGCCTAAATTTTTGTTTTATTTGGGAAACTATCCATTAGTGACGGGTTGGAAATGAAGGATGGAACTAATGTATTATTTTTCTCTTGTTTTTAGATCTCTCTCTTTCTCTCTCTCCCTCTCTCTCTCTCTATGTGTATGAGGAAACAAGGAAGATTAACAATCCATATCGCTATTTATGTTTCATTGGATTTTGTATCTGATTTCCCTACTTTCGGTTTCTTAAATAATCATGTTCACAGAATTAGCGAATGACATGCCAAGAACCCCTGAAAATCGATCTGAAATTCGACAATGGGACAATAGAGACCACAGACAACTAATAAAACACTTAGAGCCGACTGTAGTAAATAGCACAGGATGGCAAATAGAAGCGAATTCAGAAGACTTCAAAAGAATATAACAGCTTTTGGATGCAGATACTTTACGACACATTCCCTCATCTAAAATGACGAAGAATCGATTCAAACAAACTGAGAATTTCAATACTGATTTTCAAAAAAACTTAAACGGCGTAAATTCTCTGATTCAAATACTGGTGCGGCCAAAACTTTCTCCGATGTTTATTGGCAATGTTGATCTCTTTGAGGGATCAGGAGGCTGGCTCACGTTCCCAGAAGTAGTTATTCCTGTCCGAGGTTGTCTAAGCAAGGCCGGAAGACAGATATAAGGGCTTCCATTTCCAATTTTCTGCATGCCTATCTTACTCCAACGTTAAACGAAAGCCTTAGTGTTGTTGTGCTACAATATCTTTGCATATTGGTTGGTAACAATTTGCGCCAAATAAATATTTTATTTTTATTTTATTTGCTTAGGTAATATTCCAATTAATTTCAATTATTAACAATAATTGGATTTAACGAAATAAGAACTTAAAATAATATACACCCCAAAGCAGTTAACGCCAGTGTGTAGGAGTTTATTGGTGATTAATTTTTAATTTAAAATATTGGCACTGAGGGCCTATAAATTATTGATTTAATGGCTACTCTCTTTCGCACTTGTACCCAAAGTAAATGATTAAATCATTGAACGAATGGATGAATGAATGAATGATTTGTAATAGAAATTTAATTTCGAATTTCGTTTCGATTGATACATCAAATGTATATCGGAATTGTCATTCTCCTAATTGCTTCTGTGTGTCTGTGTGTAAGTGCTTGTAAGTGTATGTGCGTTGGGGATATTAAAAATTTAATTCCAATATTTTCGTTGTTGTTATTATTATTATTGTGTTGAAATGTCAAATATTTTGTTATTTTACCCTAAGGACACGTAATCAATTTAAGAGAAATCTTTTGCTTTCAAGCAATATTCGATTGTTAGATTCGATTGTAAAGAAAACAGAATAACAAAAAATATACATGGCATATGAAATAACACAAAATACAAACAATCTATACATATGTACATACATACATATGTATGTATGTATGCTTATGTGTATTTGCTTATAAAAATTATTTATAAAACAATTTACAAACGTTACAAACACGCTTTGTACTCGTAAAGCACGCAATAAAAATCTGTTACACAAAAGAAATTCAAAAAAGTTTGAGAAAACTATAATAAATTATAGGGACTCGGAGAACTTTTGAAATCTATCAGAAATAAAGTGTTTTTTAATATTATACGAGGGTGGTTGAAAAGGAAACTAAATAAACTAAAACCATGCATAAATGGTTAATTTGTCTACTATAGCTGGTCGTAGCATAATGGTGTAACTGCCGTTGCCTAGAAACAATATTCTTTGTCCCCAAATGCTAAAACATTATATTGTTATGCTTTTTCCTTTTAAAATCGTTTAAAATATAAGCCTGTAGATAGCAAATAAAATAAAAATAAATTTATGTTTAGATTTAATTAAAATTCTTTATTGTTCGCACGAATCTGTATGCCACTGTCCATAACTTAATGTAAACAACAACAATTGCTTTACACTCTTTTGCCTAAATAATAACAATTGTTCGGCGGATCTTTATAACAGAAATCATCAAATCAAGATAATTCTCTTCAAGCACTGCCTTGCCTTTTATATGCCAACGTAAACCATGTGATGAATGATCTTGAAGTCGAATGTTCGTGGCTTCGCCTTCTCTAGGTTTCTATATATGTAAACATCGTTGTTTTATTGTTGTTGCTTTTTTTTTTGTTTACATTTATTTTAACAGTGTGTGTTGTTGCATTTTTGTTTACTTGTTTATCAGTTTTTTATATTTATTTTTGTTGGTATATTTTTGTTTACTTCTTTATCATGTAAACAAGTTCTTTTGTTTTTTTAATGTTAAATGATGTAAAAGCAAAATACAATTTCCGTATTTATAACAATATTATGGCCCTTGCCTAGATATTTTATGCATGGAAGTTTAGTATACGATCTAGTTATTTGTGGGCTAAAAAAGGCAGGCAGCAGGTTGTCAACTTCGTATATCAATTACACGGCTTTCATTTCAATCAAACCCTTTACAAACTGGAGCTTCAAACTGTAGCAAGGACTCTAGCAAATATCAGATGATCTTGCGTTCTAAAGCGATTGATTTCCCTTTATTATGTTAACAAAAGGCGATAAAAGTATATGCATTCTTCAAGGGAGTAACAAAAGAGACAATAGGTCATCTACATGCTGCAGGCATCACTTCCTCTATACACGTTCCGCTTTTTCCTGTAATAGGAAAAGTTTTCTGCGCTGAAATGTTTTTGGTGAATAAGCCGGTCTGGCTTTCTATTTTGCTGCATTGGTTTCAGTAAATGGCAGCACCATATTAGAGAGCCTAGTACTATGAACATATAATCTACTGCAGCCCCCACATATTTTAGAGAGTACCCTTATAATGTCTGCTCCAAGCCTATTACCTATTTCACCCATTGGGATACTGATCGGTGTAAAGAATGCCAATGCTGTGACCAGCATTTGGTATAAATCCAAGTCTTTCTTTTTGGATTGCCTATATGACCCACACGTTTGAAGAGTGTGTTTTGATAATTCATTCCTGTTCGATTCAAGATGACTTCTATTCTGAAGAAATGTACTCTGAGTCTATAGTATGCTATCGAAAGACCGTTTATCAAGCTCATGGATATTTCTTGATACTCTGGTGAATACTAGAGATCTCCCTTTTATTGTAATTTTCCAACAAAACTTTTGATTGTCTGAAACCCACCTGTTTTGATGACAATCTTTGCCCCTCTTTCTAAAAATTTTCTATCAGAACAAAAGAGGATTTTGGGCTCATCAACGGCGCAAAAGCTTTCGTCCGCGCTTGCTCGTCTACTTACTCAATGGACGAAGATTCCCACAAGAACTGGAACCCAGTAGAGAGTACTCTCAGTTTGTTTTCGTAATTGCTTTAGCTTCATCAGGCAATGTTATACTATCTTTGATTTAATCTAATAAGAGCAGAATGCTCGAAAGGCTGCCTAAGTATTAGATTGTATTGCTAAGCTATGTCTCATACAATAGGTAGTACAATATTCCATCGGATTTGAATTGAGAATATCTATGGACTTTTTTCAGCATAGAGCCTATTTTATTTTTGGATCAAAAACTATTGCTTCTATTTCAAGATCGGTTCATTAGCCATCTATATGCCACAACCTATATGGTTAGTTGCGGGTTTTCCCACTGACTTAAACAAATTCAACAAATGTTCCTAATATTTGGCTTTACATTCAAGATCTCATTCTGCTAACCATTTTAAAATCATTAAATTCAGTGTGACAATTTATTTCCCTAGCCCTCTTACTTTTCAACACATGCAACATATTTTTCTTATTGTACACAACAAGGTTTTCAGTACAACAATGTTAAAAACAAAGAAATAAAAGAAAAGGGATAAAAGCAAACGAAAAAAAGTGTTAAAAAATCATGGAAATTCATACCAATTTGCTGTGTCTGTTATTAAAAGATTTATTTTGTATTTTTTACGTGTTACCCACCCTTTAACTTCCATCATTGCTTCACTCCATCTCTGACTTCTCTTGGATTTCAATAGGAATGTTGATTTTTCGTTATTCTGATATTTTTTTGCTTTCTGCATTTTTTTTCTTTTCTTCTCTTCTTTTTTTAATTATTTTTCTCTTGTTTTTTTCTTTCCTATCTCTGTGTGTGTATGAGGTAACAAGGAAGAATAACAATCTCTATCTCTATTTATGTTTCATTTGATTTCGTATCTGATTTCTCTACTTTCGGTTTCTTAAATAAACATGTTCACACATACACACACTCATGCTTACACATACAACAACTTATGCAACTGATAGGGCCAAAAACAAAAAAATAGTTGACCAAACCAAACTAAACCAAATCCAATTGGCCAGAATGTCGTCAAGCAAGCATCAGGCATCATCACCATCAGATGCTGCTGTCGTCATTGTCATTCTGATTTTGGTTGTGTTGCTGTGTTGTTGCCATTGCACACATTTTGACCAATGCTAGGAATTGTCTCATGCTCATGCTCATGCTCGTATGTCATATGGACTATTGAATTCATGATTTAAAATGTGAAGATTTTCTTTTCACCTTGTTTTTCATTTGTTTTATCATCTTCTCATTGAATGGCATGGCATGATTTTTTTTCCTTTGTTTTTCCATTCCTATCGTTTCGTTACATTTCCTGTGATGAATTTTTCTCCTTTTCTTCTGTTTTGTTTTTTTTATTCGTTTTCAAATTGATTGATTAATAGAAAGAAATTCAAGTGTTGTAACAATTTTAAATGGAGATTAAATTTTCATTTGCCATGGAATTATCGAAACATGAAAGGAAAGGTAAAGGCAACTGGGGCGGCAATAGAAAGGGATTCAAAATTTAAAAATTTTAAGGGATTTTCTTAAGAAGAAATTTGAATTCAAACTGAGGCATCAGTTATTCTCAAATTTTGTTATTCTGCTGGAAATAAGGGGTCATAACAAGAATTTTCTATTCGAAATATCCAAGTTGTACGGGTACGGGTAATAATGGCTTCCGACTAACACTCTTTAATACCGAAATCTTCCTCTAAATTTATGGATTTTCTTAAGAAGTTTGAATTCAAACTGAGGCATCAGTTCTTCTCAAATTTTGTTATTCTGCAGGAAATAAGTGGAATGATGGCTTTCGACTAACACTCTTTAATACCGAAATCTTCCTCCAAATTTGTAAATTGATCATGTGGCAACTATGAATTTATAATAGAGAACTTGCAAGGTTACAGATGCTTAGTTGTCATACATAACTGCTCCATAAATTTTACTTCCATGCCATTAGTCCTCCTTTTATCAATAACATACATACATAATTGGTCGTCATAACCCTTCAGTAAGGATTACGACCTAGTTTCTCACATCACTTATGTCGAGTGCCTTAATTTCTATACATGAGTAACGAGACCAACAGTTTAAAGTCGACTCCAAACGACAAATTTTTTTGAGAAACTTTTCATAGCAATTTTATTTCAGAGTTTTTGCCTGAAATTTGCTGAGAGGAAATCGCCAAAGAAATACTTTTTTTTTTTGTATTTTGTTTTGATATCTAGTCGGGTTTCGAACCCAGGGTTTACGTCTAATAAGCCAACACAATAGTAGGTAGTACGGCAACTTTTGTATAGGAAACTAGACTAGCTAAAGCATTATTTTTCAATGATTTTCTGAATTTCTTTCCTCTTCATCCTCCTTAATCAACCTTATGTGATATGATAACTTAATTACAAACACCAGCAATTTCTTTATTAATTTACTTTTCATATTTTTCTCTGCCATTTAATATTGATTTTAATCGAATTCAATTACAATTTAATTCATATGTTAAGTTTTTTTTCAATTCATAATCCATGTGTAAATTACAATTGAAAATTAAATTATCTTCACATTTACTCTCTTCAATTTCAATATTCAATACGATCTGCTACTGCAACAGACATGGCAAATGTAATTTTGAACTGAAGACAAGAGCAACATTTACTGGGTAATTTGTAATCCTTTTTTTCCATTTCCATTTTTCTTTTTTCTCTCGTTTTGTTTGTGTTTTATGGATGAAGGAAGGAGAAAAAAGTGTACGTATGTATGGCTGTATTTCATTAATATTGACAATTTCATTAAGACAGTGTCGAGTGTGTCAGTTTTTATAAGAGAACCAACAAATCAGGAATGAAATGAAATTAAAAATTTTCTCTCAGCCCAGCCCCGTTTAAATAAATGGACGTTGCAAATAAATTTAATTTTTTTATACGAAATTATTGCCATTACTTAAAAGAAATTATTAAAAATTGAAAACCATTTTTTCCAATGTTTACAAGTCTTTGCTACAACGTAGAACACTGACTGGACACAAAGGAAACCATTAAAATCCTTAGTAACTAAGTGAACTGTTGCGTTGTCGCTATCAAAACAAAAAATTTCATGCGACCTTGTGTAGTCTAAATCCCATTAGAGGAAACTACATATATACATACAGTGTGGCTGATATGTATTGCAACCAACTTCAGGTTGTTATCATTTGTAAACCGCTCGTCAGACAGTTGACAGATTTATTCCAATGACAGTTCATTTTATTATTTACAAGCTTTACAGAAAAAAACTCATTCATGATGGAATTCAAGTGTGATCGCTATATATTTACCTGGAAAACCACAGGTGGCTATCGTTAGAGTCCTCCAGCATTTAAATGTGAAGAAATCTTTTGTTTCTTGTACCATTGTTCGTTACCGTGATATTGGCAGTGTTGCACGGCGTCCAAAAAGTGGACAAAAAAAAAAAGGTAACAACACCAGAAATTATCTGAAAAGTGAAGGCCAGATTTAATCGAAATCCACGCCGCAGAGGTTAGAAAACGGCTCGCGAGCTGAACATATCGCGAGAACGGATGCAACACATATTGAAAAATGGACTTGACTAAAGCCATTGAAGTTCCAAAAAGTGCAAGAGCTCACCGATGGACAAAAAAAAGTTAGAAAGTGGCAGGTTACCGAATTTGGTTTTCTCCGATAAGAAGCCCATCCAAATTGAGCAGTTTCGATTGGCCGCCAGAACTCAAGCGCCGCCGATGGTAATGGTGAGGGCCGCCGTAACGCCCGATGGTCGCTCCCCGCTCGTATTCATCGACCGTGGGGTCAAAATAAATACCGAATATTATCGGGAAAATGTCTTAAATACAGTATTGAAGCCCTGGGCAGATAATGGACATTCCAATAGGACTCAGCACCACCATACTCAGCACGCGTCAACAAAGAATGACTTAAAAAAAGGTTCCTCGCTTCATTTCTACCGCATAATGGCCATAAAAATCTCCAGATCTCAATCCATTGGACTTTTGCGTCTGGGGCATTTTGGAGAGTAAGGTTTCACTCAAAAATACCAAGTGTCGATCATCTCAAGACGGCGCATCGCCGGGAATGGGCCAAAATACCGCAGAGCCACTATTGTGCAGCTTGTGATGGCTTTGTCAGCTGTTTGAAGGTCATAATTCGTGCCAAAGGTAGCCAATTCAAGCAAATCTAGACTGATCCTAAAATTTGATATTATTTCCAACATTTTTTGCTTTTGAACAATAGAATTAAAAAAACAAAAATTAAAAAAATATAGCGCTTTACTTTGTTGCATTATATATCAGCCACCTTGTATGGACATACATCATTGGTCATTACAACCATTCAGTCAGAGTTATGGACCTAGTTTCACACCACTTATGTTGTGTGTGTTAATTTTATACATAAGTGGCGGGACCTACAGTTTAAAGTCGACTCCGAACGACAGATTTTTTTAAGAAACTTTTCCTGGCAATTTTTATTTACTCTCAGAGTTTTTGCCAGAGATCTGCTGAGAGGCAGTCGCCAGAAAAATACTTTTTGTTTTTTTTTATGATGTCTAGTCTGGGGCTCAGACCCTGGTTTTACGACTAATAACCCAACACACTACTTACTAGATTACCGTATCTAGGAATGGAAAATATTCGGGCTATTAATCAAACTCAAATCTAACCAACTAAAGATACCAGAACAGCTGGAAACTAAAACAATTTATCGATGAAGATTTTTTCAATGGCATATTAGAGGGTTTTTAAATGATGTAAATTCAATATAATATTGCCTGTCTTGGCTTAGGTGCTCAAGCTACCTCAATATCAAATGTCAATCGAATTGTCTTATGTTTTGCTAATCCTTTTTAATATTCGCCAGCTGTTATTAAAGAATTTATTAAAACTTTCTTATATTTTTTCTTTTCTTTTTCATCGATTCGAATCAATAAGAATCTGCAACGAGTTATTTTGCTGAAAATTTCCTTTACAATAGATTTACCTCCTACCAAATACTGCCAGCAATTAAATTCCTTGCTTTTCCTTTTTTGTAAGAACTCCTTTTAAAAAGAATTTCCGTTTTTTTAATAACGAAATTCATTAAAAATTCAATTCAAATTCCTTAAAACCTGTTCAAACAATTCCTGTGTTACACTTTAAACACTGAATAATGCATCAGGACGAGACATTAAAACAAAAGGAATAACTTAAGGAAACACCGGAAAATATTAATAAAGATGAGAGCCACAACGAATGCAATGAAAGGCAAGAAATTATTTGCTGAAATGCATGAAAATTCCAAGATCAGATAAAAAAAAAAAATGAAAAGAAGAGTAACAATGCAAAAAAAATGAAAGGAAAGGATAACAAAAACACTGAAGGAGGCAATTTGAATTTTAAATGGATTTAAAGTTTTTTACAGAATAAGAAAAGCAGTCCTTGGCAAGAACTTGCAGCAGTAAGAAAAAGTAATAAAGTTTCCTTTCCAAGTAATTCCAAAGGAAACTCGAAGCACAAATTAGTTCCTCTTTTAAACGCCTTTTTTTATTTATAAGTGCATCAACAACAACAACAATTGTAATGATTTAGTTAAGAAGACGGCATTGAGAACACACTTCCTAACGAAAAAGTAATATTTCAAGCAAATGACAATGGCAATGGCAAGAAAGAGCTACAGTATCCAAACATAATAATAAGCACAGCACTAAGCATCATCACAGCGCACAAAAGCTAGGCTGTCGTTTTCTATGAAAAGCTTTCTTTGCCTTTTGCCAATTGAAATATGAAATGTTGACTGTTTGTGGTTTTGGTTTTTCAAAAAAAATTTTTTTTCTTTCTTCAAAAGAATTCCGTAATAAACTGTCGCAGCCAGACAAAAACCAAAGGAAATGAAAACCTCAAATACCGTTAAAGTAACCAACATTTTATACCGTTATAACCAGGTAATATAAGCTAATAATGCTACATTCAGCAGCAGCAGCGTTTCCAACTAAAATGCTTTGATGGCCTGATAACACAATGATGGTGATGATGATGATGATGGTGACATGGCTGGTATGGCTGGATTGTGTTTAATTTCTAAGCGGCTGCATTTAAACGAAGTAATATTTGCCCAAGTAGCAGCAGGCATCAGCAGCATTAACTGTTGAAGTGGCACTTTAAATGTTGCAACTGCTGCTATTACTACTGTTGGTTGCTAGTGGTTGGTGGCATGACAATAAAAATATTTCTTAGGTTTTAAGAGTGTTGCACACAATGGCTCTACATGCCATGGAATGTACAAAGAAAAATTGTTTTAAAAAGACGACACAAAGGTTACGATTAAATTTATTAATTTGACTATGAAATGTGTACCAAAGTGGTATGGCTGCAGTTAGTGGAACTTCAGCAGGTAAATAAACAGAGAAAAAAGAGAATACGATTCAGACATCATGTGTCATAAAATCCAACGGAAGTATCCGGCTTTAACATGATAAGCTAAACTTCTTCCTTCAACATTAATAACACTGGAATAGACTATGTTAACCAGACTCTAGTAGTACTAAACTTTAACTGCGAGTAACAAACCAGAATCTCCGATG
This sequence comes from Sarcophaga peregrina, assembly GCA_014635995.1. Taxonomy (NCBI): domain Eukaryota; kingdom Metazoa; phylum Arthropoda; class Insecta; order Diptera; family Sarcophagidae; genus Sarcophaga; species Sarcophaga peregrina. The sequence goes on along the minus strand of CM025790.1, from coordinate 39,230,835 downwards.
ATAATTGGATCCATAAACACCGATTAGCATGCTGTCTACTAGAGTCCTCTGAGCATTTAAAACACTTTGAATAGCACAAGACTATAGCCGAAGCGTAGTCATTAACAATTTGTTATTACATTAGGCATCGTTCTGAGCACATCCATTCGTAAAACAGAAGCAGTTCAATGCTGTTCAATATTTCAAAGGAAATCAAACCGAATAAAGTAGTCGCTAATCAATAACTAACAACCAAAATCTATAGCAAAAGGGGAAGAGAAGCTGTCTAAAAAGAACGAAGAAAGTTAAAAAAAAAGGATAGAAGGAAAGATAAACGGAGTTATCCTACTAGATCAAGATGAAACCAAACAAATATCACAAATTCAAGAAACCTTGAAGAAACCCCTACCATGCAGTCTAAGTCTAGGGCTCTGAATACCAAGGTCAAGTAATAAAATATGACCACATTAACGTAGAAATTTTAAATTTCCTTAAGATGTATTACCCTATTGCCATTGTCGTAGTCGTCGTAATCTAGTACGTAGGTTGTTGGCTTATTAAACTTAAAGCCCGGGTTCAAACCCCAGTTTAAGTATCGAACGAAAATATAAAAAAATATTTCTGCTGCGACTGCATCTCAGCCATCTCAGTTTTCTGGCCAAAATTCTGAGAGCAAATAAAATTGCCATGAAAGAAGGGTTATAATGACCAATTATGTATGCATGTATGTATGTACAGTGCCCTGTTAAAAGGCCGGTCTTACTTAATTTCTTAATTGGCTATTACACCCCTTTAGTAGGGATTTAAATCTAGTTTTGCTCAGCACCCATCCTGCGTGTGTTAATTCTATCAATGAGTGGCGATACTTGCAATTTAAAGTCGAATTTTCATGTAATTTTTATTTTACACTCAGAGTTTTTGCCAGAAAATTGCTGAAAGAAACTTGCCGAAGAAATATTTTTCTTCATATTTAGCTAATGTGCAACATACCTGCGTTGGGCCTCATATCTAATAAGCCAACACTATCTACAATATAATTTTGACTTCAAAATTCTTTCAAAATCCGAATAAATTTCCTCACCAGTCTAAATTTGCTAAAATCTCTCTTGTTCCACCGAGAAAACTCCACCCTCTATCCTTATTAGTTTCTAGACCGGGTCGTAGAAGTGTTATATGAGAACGGTTATCGATTAATACACCATTTACCTATTCAAACCATAAATAACAATAGTGTAGAACCCAACACCATGTATGTATATCGCAGGTACATACATAGTTGCTTATTGTAACCCTTGAGTAAGGACTGTGACTTATTTTCCAGTAGCACTTACATTGTGTATACATACATACATAATTGGCCATTACAACCCTTCAGTCAGGATTACGACCTAGCTTCTCACACCACTTATGTGGTGTGCGTTAATTTTATACATGAGTGGTGGGACCGACAGTTCAAAGTCGACTCCGAACGACAGATTTTTTTTACTTTCAGAGTCTTTGCCAGAAATCTGCTGAGAGGAAGTCGCCGAAGAAATATTTTTTCGTTTTTGATGTCTGACCTGAGATTCGAACCCGGGCCTTTTGTCTAATACGCCAACACACTACCCACTAGACCACGGCAAATTCTACATTACATTACTTACATTGTGTATGTTAAATTTATATATTGGAGTGGCAGGACTTAGGGTTCAAAGGCGAATCCGGACTACAGATTTTTAGCGAAACTCTTCATGGCAATTTTATTTACCCCCAGAGAGTTTTGGCCAGGAATCTGCTAAGAGGAAGTTGCCCAAGAAATATATTCTTAAGATTTTACCTTTTTAAAAACGTTAGAAATATGAGTTCGTAGATTGTAAATAAAATAAAAATAAATATCTGTTTAATTTCAATTACATTCTATATTGTCTGGACTACTTTTGTGTCGCTGTGTTAACTTATACTACGTATACAACAATAGCTATCGCAAAATGTTCTTGTTCGTTATATTTCTCTGTTTACAAACTTTTTGTAAACAACAACACTGGTTCGTTATTCTTCTCTGCTCGCAACTTTTTTGTAAGCTCAACACTTCTGCTCTGACTGATTGAATTATCACACGATCTCGTGTCTTCACACACAATTGATTGAATTCTCACTCGTAGAATCACACTTGTCGTCTTCACTCACTACTGACTTAATTCTAAGTCCAGCATTGTTAGCTTTGTCTTGCCTTTTGCATGGTTGGAGCAATAGTTCTCAGGAAAGATCTAAAAATGTAAACAAGTTGTTTACATTATTGTTGTTTGTGTTTGTTTTTGCTCTTTGTTTACTTCTTTGTTTGTTGCACTTAGTTGTTGGCTGTTATCCCTTACATACATACATACATACATAATTGCTCATTTCAGCCCTTCAATCTAGATTATTAACCTAGTTTCTAACACCACTTATATAGAGTGTGTTAATTTTATACATAAGTGTGCGGGACCTACAGTTTAAAGTGGATTTTTTTTTGAGAAACTTTTCATCGCAGCTTTGTTATTTACTCTTAGAGTTTTTGCCAAAAATCTGCTGACAGAAAATCGCCTACGAAATACTTTTTTTTTTGTATTTTGTTTTGATGTGTAGCCTTGGGCTCGAAGCATGGCTTTACGTCTAATAAGCCAACATACTACGGCGACTTCATCTGTTATCCTTTATATTTGTTTATTCATCGATCTTGTAAACAAGCCCATTATTTTTGTTGTTTTTGCGTTTTTTTTTTACCTATTCGTTGATCACGAGAACAAGTCAATTGTTTTGTTTTTGAAGCTTTTGTTTATCATTTTAACAATACCATTTCCATTTTCGTAACAATATTTTGTATTTCGTTTTGTCGGATGGGTCTGACCGGGGGTCTGAATCGCAACTTCATGTCTAATAATTTAACAAACGACCTACTAGACTACGGCAAAAAAAAAAAACAAGTTATCACAGTAATAAGCGATGTTTTTTCACATAAAAAACAAGTTTTCGAGTCGATTCGTTAGCATATATGGAAAGACATATTCACCAATTTTTCTCAAGAGAGAGAGAGAGAGAGAAGGAATGGTAGCCTGATTGCTAATTTTCCATGGCCATTGTATTATTTGTGTCGTTAGCGGATTCATCTAACAGATGTTTACCGGAATACATTCGTATCAATTGTTTGACGGAATAAAGGCATACCACAGGGGCTATATTTAAACAATTTCTTTTAAATATTATTCATTGGAATAGGCTGGTTTGAAATCATAATCAAATGGATGACACAGCCTCCTCATAAAATAATTAATTTTTAAAAGAAAAGTTCTATAACAGCTACATACATACATATATGCTGCACTTTGGGAACAATAATGTGGCATAATGTGAATTTTTCAGAGATTCTTTTTTATTTCTTTTGTCTGAAATTGGCCCATAGTGTCTAATAAAACAATTATTCGAGTTAAGTAAAGGCATTAAAGCAGTTTCTTTTATTACAATTTTACTTTTATTTTTAATTTGATGAAGGTTTCTGCTCATTTGTAAACCGTTCAGCTAGTAATATAAGCAAGTATGTACATATGTGCGTATGTTTGTAAGTAAATAATAAAATCCACACTCATACTGGCACATATGAATACACAAAGTAGTAAAGGTAAGTTAAGCAAATTAATACGAATTTTATCTTTAATTAAATGCTTTACTGAGTAAGCCTTTTAACTGTTACTACCATTTTAAAAGGAAAACTTTTATTACCTACTTCTTCCTCTATCTCTCCCTATTCTTCCCCCCTTATTTATATTTTTACTGGCGAATGCTAAGAAAAACTAAACAACATATCCATAGTTTTGCCAAAGGATAAAAAGAAAAAGGGAAGACGTGGTAGAGAGAGAGATAGAGAGTGACAGAGAGGCAAAGGGATGGAAGGGAAAGTAAAATAGTGAAATAGTAGTTTCCATTGTCAACTGCTTTTAAGCTTAAGAAAAAACTTAAATTAAGTTTAATACTTTTACTTACGGACTAATACGAAAAATACTTGCGATAACAAAGTTTCTTTAACTTGCTTTCAAGATTTTTTTTCTCTTCTTTTTTTGGAACAAAATTTTTGTAGTTTTCATGCTATTTTTTTTTTTTTTTGTATTGGATGTAGAACTAAAAATGTGGATTTCAAAACGTATTGCATGATGTAGTGATTGAAGTGCTTGACTACCAGCCCAAGCACTTCAGGTTCAAATCCCTGCCCCAACAGGCCGCCTCTGCTTCTTGCGAACTTCCGCCAGTTGTGGTCACCAACCGATGACAGAGCTTCCTCGACTTGGTCCTTCCAACGGATACAAGATCGTCCACTTCGCCGACTTTCGCAGATCTCCGCATCAAATACCCGTCTAGCGGGAGCATCCTCCTCCATTCGAACGACATGGCCGAGCCTGCGCATCCGCTGGATATTAATACCCTGTACAACGTCTATGTCGTTGAGGAGCTCATACAGCTCACTGTTGGATCGGAAGCGGTAACCATTGCCAACTCCCACTGAGACCGAAGATCTTACGTAGGACTTTTCTCTCGATTACCCTCAAGGCTGCTGCATTAGTTCTTAATAGAGTCCATGTCTCTGCGCCATAAACAAGCACGGGTAGGATGGTCGTCTTTTAGAGTATTAGTTTTGTCGCTCTAGAGAGATCTCTGTTACTCAATTGCCCATTGAGACCATAGTAGCAGCTGTTGGTAAGAGTAATGCTGCGTTTGATCTCCAGACTGCCTTCATTTTTGGTGGTAACGGTGGAGCCAAGGTAAATAAATTTCTTGATTGTACCAAAAATATACTTCTCGGCCGTAATCTAAGAATCAATACGGCGGCACGTCTCTACTTGTCGAAAACATATACTTTTGTTTTGCGCTCATTTACTGTCAGACCCATTTTCTTAAACTCCCGTTCAATAGCACTTAAGACAACAGTAACAACTCGCTTGGTATGATGTTGATGTCGGCAGCGTACGCAAGTAATTGCACACTTTTTTGAAAAAGTAGTGCCATTGCGATGCAACGCCTTTCGCAGAATACTCTCCATGACGAACGTGAAGAGATCGCATGATAATTGGTCGCCTTGTCTGAAACCTCGCACGGTTTACGGAGAGGTCCATTCCTACCTTGACGGAGCTGCAATAATTGCTCAACGTCATTCTGTATAGTCTTATCAGCTTCGCAGGTATACCGAGCTAAGACATTGCGGAAAAATCACGACCTCTTAAGGGGCTGTCGAATGCTGCCTTCGTCCTACCTGCATTCATTGTGGAATGTACTAAAATACTGCAACCATCACAAGACCATTTTTTTCATAGAGGATTTTGCTTCTCGGCAACGGTTGATGGCAATCCTAACATTCTAGTGCATGCATACGTAATACATAAAATCAGTATAGAACAGCTTTAAATTATTAAAAATATGATGAGCTGAAGGCCCAATCTCTTGAAATTATTGTCCAAAGGAATTTACAAGCATTTTGAAAACTTTTGTAAACTTTATGATATAGTCTCGGGGAAGTTTTGGCTACAAGTAAGCTGACAAAATTGTAAGGAGGGGAGTTTCTATGACTTTTATGGAAACAAAACCATTCTGTATAGTGGAAACGAATGCTTGGAATGGTATGCTTAACGCAAGAGAAGATATACAGACTCAAGCATTTTCTCAAACATCAAGTGATCAAAAATTTTATTGGAAAATTCAGAGCATATCTGAATCACGCATCAGAGTATACGCAAATAACCTGAGGTTGATAAAGTGTTTTATGATAGGGAACAATAGATTCACTTATTTACACTCACGGTTGACTCGAGTCCTATATATAGATTTTACGAAAAGTTTCTCAAAAATATGTCATTTGGAGTCGACTTCAAACTGTAGGTTCCGCCCGCCATTCATATATAGAATTAACACACACAACATAAGCGGTGTAGGAAATTAGGTCATAAACACGTGGGTGCATGCCACAGGCTGTTCAGATTGACATTGTTGACACCGGACAATATCTTGAAGTTTCTAAGAGTTATAAACTAGGGGGATATTATAGATATACCCTATACAGCATGAGTGAGTAAAAAACATCGTATTTACCGCAACACAATAATGCACTTCAGGACTTTCACTATATGACAGAAATTTGGTGCCAGAAGAATTACGGCTAAAACGTATCTTGTTGCAATCAAATATTGCTTGAAAGTCAGGTTTACTTAAATGTTAACAGAACGATAATCCTAAACCAAAGTCTTGCAAGAAACCTAATATTCGTGACATTAAAGCAACGTTCTCCCGTGATATAAATGTTGTGATACGACAGAATCTCGACCAGATGCAGATTTAATTGCAATTATGAAGAGCCACATAATCTAAATCCTTAAGATCGGCGTAAGAAATCTCCAATAAACCTCAAATTTTACAGGGTACCGTACAGTACAACTTCGCTATCTTGATGCCTTGATGCATCAAGCCAGTAATACAAGAGCGAGGATAGCATTTAAGTTTCTCTGTAGCTTTAATTTGTTTACGGCTGCTACAGTAGATTGTCTTTTGATTTCAGTGCATTCTGTTCTCCAATGTTTGTAACAATTTTTTTTTATTATTTATAAATACATTTGGTATCTTTCGCTCACTTATGAATCATTATGACAACTGGTTGCCGTATATTGCAAGACCAGTTAAAAGCCATTTAGAAAGCCATGGTTCGGATGTTTCTCTTTGACCGCCTTAAAGAGCAGAAGACGAGCCTGGGTACTCTCATTTACTTGAATCGCTTCTGTAAAACTTTTCAGTTGGATGAAACTAGGCTTATGGTACCACGGTAATTCAAGGATCGAGGGTATGGTGATTATGGTATGGATTTATACTAGACACTTACACTTTTGGTCGAAGTAAACGTCGTGCACTGCAATGTAGACCTTTAGATAAACGAAGTCGACTTAAAACTGAGTAGTTCTTTTAGTTTGGTGTTCATATGTCGTCAAGTATATTGAATATATAGATTTGACGATTTATCGTCATTTTGACGATTTTGTGTTCCAAAAATATAATATTGACGACTTGACGATTTTGACGATTTTTTCTCAAATATTTGACGATTTGATCCTTCATTTACCTGGGATCTATGATTTCTTCACAACGAACTCCTGAAAAGAGCTAAAAATTCCGCAATTTTTATTTTCAAACCCCAATACCTTTTACTCTGCTTTACTTAAATTTTTTCTTCCCTATTTTACCCTTGAGCTGTAAAAGTAACAAACAATTGTTCACTGTTTCTCCTCTCAGTACAAGAGAGATCGGCTAGAGTACATACACACACACACACAGTGTAGTAAAAACATGCACATCCCTGCTCTGTTGCTTTCCTCATGCTGCCGTATCGTCATCAGCAGCATGACTGACTGTAGCAGTTTAAAATCATTCTTTTGCTACTCGCTGAAGAGCTGAATTGTGGCAGAATTTATGCTTAATGGTTAAGCAAATAAAAATGTTGTTGTTGTTGTAGTTGTAATATTTGTTGTAATTAACTGTAGTTTTAACAGTAGTTTTAATTTCTTTAGAGAATAGCTAGCTAGCAACCCTCTTAACAGAAAACAATTGAAATTTTCTACAAATGACACGAAGCGTATAAATGAATGAGTGACAGAGTGAACGAGCGTATAAATGAATGAGTGAAGATGACTTTAACTTGAGCAAAGAATTCTTGTTTAAACAATTTTAAAATTTAATGTTGCTCATACGCCTCAGTACCCATGTTGGTAAAAGGTCAAGGGCATAGAAAGAAGAATTATTTGATCAACTAAGAAAAAGTAAATTAACTTACTTGGAGGATATACAGAGTGCATATAACATAAGAGACAATTTATATTAAGTGGATCGTTCTAAGGAAAGTTAAGTGTTTTGTTAACGCAAATAGTTCCTATGAAGGCAGTTGAAAAGTAAGCCGACCTTGAGAAAATTTATTTGTTGCAAAATGTCATGCCAACGTTGTAGATTTTATTATAACGCTGCAGAAGGTTGCATGGTAACCTATATTTACTACCTCAGGCCACTTTAGGCGTGTAAAAGGTTTTCTGAGACTGGTGGTTTGGATCAATTACACTCCATGGATGTGAGATTAAAGATTTTGAATAAATTTTCAAGAGAATTTTATTCACTCTCAGAATTATTGCCAGAAAAGTTTAGAAATAAGGTCAGTAAAGCAATATTTGATATTCTCAATAGCCTGCCTATCAAGATACGTTAAATTTCTTATGATTGTGATACTGTAATAGTAAATCACTGCAATGAGAAACCCCTTTAATAGACAGCTCTTGAATAGGAATTCGTATAAGAAGTTAACAGGTTTCCACAAGGTAAAATAAAGTATTTCATTATAAATCTGCAAACGACAACATAATTGATCAACTGTCGATAGTGTCTTTGGCAATGTAAAGAAAGCGCTATTTTGTTTGAATAGAGTTGAGTAGAGTCGCTTATTGCGGCCAATCCCTTAGAACTGTTTGATGCGTCTGGATTGTTAAAGTTAACAGAGAATAGTGCTCTATGATTTGCTGGCCTAGAATCGAACATGTTTTTCATTATGATTTCTAAAACAAAAAGAAAAAAGGACATCAAAAAGGACATCCTCTCATATGATTTATCAAATGAAAGTAATCTAACTACTTATGCCTCCGAACGGCACATCGAGAACATGATAAAAATGTGACTGTTATTGTGAGAGGCATGTATATAACCCAGAGGAAAATTGTTAGTAATATCTTCAACTGTAACCTAATAATATGTCCATGCAGAGGAAGATGGAAAATGTCTAGCGCCAAATCACTAAAGTCTGTATATTTAACTTGAGAAATATTCTTAAAAAAATGGAGATCATTTTTCATTGTTAGTGAATTTCATTAGAAAATAGTGAATCTTACTGTAATTTTTCTTTGGGTGTATCATTGATATACAAAAAAAAAATTCAATAAGAAGCGAGAAATACTTGCTTCACTGAAAACGGACAAACAACTGAATGCATTTTTACTGCTCTTTTTAATGAACATTGTTGATGTTCGTATCCTATTTGTGTAAAAAGCCGAAGATGATCTTCCCCTGAGGGACATTGGTGTATAATATTAATATAGAATATCTTTGGATGGAAAGAAATATGACTCAAAAAGAAATTTTTTTTAATACTGCATACAGTTTAACAGCAATATTACCTCTAGGCAATAACTGTTGGCAACCCTTTAGTTCTAGAACTTGCCACAGTTGGTCAATATGGTGTTTAGCTGAAGCACATCAAAGAAATAAAGAGAAAAATGGAAGGCTTAAGTATATAAATACATACAGACATACACATACGAGTAACTGTTCCTTATTGGTTAATAAGAAGTTCTTGGAAACGCAGAATTCAGCTGTCTAGCCAGAGTTTAGGTTAAAAGTTAAAGGACGTGCACCTGTCGGTCAAGACAAGCACAGTACCTGGAGGTCGAATTTGATCCATTGTACATCAGCGTACAAACATCTATGGCCAGAGTTTATTTGAGAAAAAAATAAGAATAAATAGACAGTCGGCTTCGTTGAATGGTATCAACCAGGAGTTATAATTACATGACGTGCTTGATGTTATTAAAGCTTGATGAACTTGGATGTTCTTATAGTCGTTATAGATTTGTTGTTTCCATCGTTAATAACAACAAATAATTGCATAATCCCTTGCACTGTCCCTTTCTGTCGCATTATAATGTAGTTTCGCACACCAATTATGTTGTGTTTTTTAATTTTGATGTCCAAGCTGGGGCTTGAATCAAGGCTCTTAGTTAATAAATTCACACACTACCTACTGCACACTCTGGTGGTTTTAAATGTTAGTTTAAGTTTCAGAGAAGTCGCCGTGGTCTCGTAGGTAGTGTGTTGGCTTATTAGACGAAAAGCCCGGGTTCGTGTCCCAGGTCAGACATCAAAACGAAAAACATTTCTTTGGCGACTTCCTCTCAGCAGATTTCTGGCAAAGACTCTGAGAGTAAAAATTGCCATGAAAAGCTTCTCAAAAATCTGTCGTTCGGAGTCGACTTTAAACTGTAGGTCCCGCTATTCATGTATAAAATTAACGCACACAACATAAGAGGTGTGAGAAGCTAGGTCGAAATCCTGACTGAAGGATTGTAATGGCCAGTTATGTATGTATGTTAAGTTTCAGACACATTACCTCCTATAGAGTATGGTTTCTTTAAATGTCAGTTTACGCTTTAGAAAATATCACTAAGGACTTGATCATATTGTCACTCATTATCGGGGTTTGAGAGCCACATTTGAGAACTTGAAAATCACTAAACCGTCTGTGAATTTGGTATTACTACTTAATTTATATGAACATGCTGAGCTTGCAAGGTAAGGTCTTAAGTTTCCCACTTATTTCATACTTGGTTTTGTCTTTCATATTTGCTCTAATGTTGGCAAATGTTATTCTTCCTTAGAACTTTTCTAAGGAAATGAGTTTCATTATGTTCCATCCTCTGCTAGTGTTGTCCGTTGCATCATCCTCCTTTCTGCATGATTGCTGTGCTCTCCTGCATATGTATGTAACCTTTTGAACTCTCTTCAAAAGTTTGTCTTTGGAAACTTTTCCAACGTTTATCTTACAAAAATAAAGTTTTTGAATAATTTTGTTTTTGGTAAGAATAAATTTTCTACTCAAAAATTAATTCTTAATATCGAAAAATAGTGGGGTTGTTACCGTTAACTTTAATGAACTTTTCAACTCAAAGCTTTGTTTTTGTTTTTTTCTCTGCAATTTTATGAGTACCTAACCAACCAACCAACCAACCAACCAAACTCATAAATCACATGATAAAAGTGTCACTAAATTTTTGCTTCGTTTTCCTTGAATGTTTTTGCTGTTTTTCCTCCTCTCAATATAACTTGTGTCACTTGAGTGGCGTATGTACATATTTACTATACTATACATGTATGTGTGTGTTTGTATGTCCTTTTTTTTCTAAAATTTATTTTATTTGTCCTTTTTTTTGTTTCTGTTAGTTTTTGTAACCACTTAAGGATAAGAAGTACTTTTGCTGAAATAGTAGAAAAATTTCAATTTTTTTTCCATTTCATTTCGGAAATATAAAATGTACTCCTGAAATACGTTAAAGCATAAAGGATACATACTTACATAGATACTTACATAGCCATACGCATATCGAAAGCAGACATTTAACCATCATCAACACTTTTAGTTTCTATTTTTTTTTTTTTTGCTTTCTTCTGTCCTTTTTAAGACATTGTCAAGTGATTGTAAATATTCACTCACTCAGCTCAGCAGAATATTGTTTCATCTTGAGAGGGAAAGAGACGCTCTCCAAGAACAAAATGAAAGCAAAAAAAGAGGTTAAAAAATGAAAGGAAACCTAAGAATAGTTGTTATATGTACACAGACGGGCATGCAGAAGAGCCACAGTGGTGCAATCAAGGCAGGCAAGTAACAAATTGACAAGCGATCGGTTCGAGAAGTCATGGGAAAACTTTGCTTTAAATTGGACTGCAATAACGTTTCTGAAAATCAAACACTTGGTGTGTAGCAACTTTAACTTCATCTGGAATGCATACATACATACATAGGTGGTCATAACAATCCTTCAGGCAGGATTATAATCTAGCTTCTCACACCACTTATGTTGGGTGCGTTAATTTTATTGTGAGTGGCGGGACCTACAGTTTAAGATCGACTCCAAACGACATAAGAATGATGGGAAGTTTTTCATGGCAATTTTATTTTACTCTCACAGTTTTAGCCAAAAATTTGAAAGGATGAGGCCGAAGAAATATTTCTTCATAATTTCGTTTTGTTGTCTAAACTGGTGGCCTTATTCCTAATAAGCCAACATGCTATCTACTAGACTAAGGTATACAAAGCACTTGCTTAGCAAAATATATTTTTGGCTGCCTGAAACACAATACCTGGCATGATTAGGAACCATTCTCATCTTTGTTAAAGAAAAAACTAGAATCTGTGGATTCGAAAGCGATTTATCAATGCAACAAACCCTTTTGATTGTGCAAAAAAAAAAAAATGTTCGTTTAAAATGTTGGCATATGTGGCGTATGATTGATATGAAATTATTTTTCAATATTATTCATACGTTCGGGTGATCAGATATCTGACGAGAGGAAGTGATCGAAAAGAAATATTTTTTCATATTTCTTTTTGTTTGAAGTGTCTTACCTCAGGTTTGAATCACATTTAATAAGTAACCTACTACCACAATCATCTAGTATTCTTACAGAATAATCTGACAAGGAAAGATGCCTTTCCGGATACATAAATTCTAATAAATGCAATTATATATGCATACTCCTATTAATTCCTATTGTTATATTCCCGTCCATCTTGTTCGTAAGATAATACAATTCGCTCCTCTCCTCGTCCATCTTTATGGCGCAGATTCATGGACACTATTAAATACTAATGCACCAGCAGCCTTGACAGTATTCGAGAGAAAAGTGCGACGTAAGACCTTCGGTCTAGTGGGTGTTAGAGATTATTTCTGGGTCCGATCTAATAGTGGGCTGTAGCAACTTCTTCAACGATGAGGATATTGTCCAGCATATTAATATTCGACGGCTGCGTTCGCTCAGTCATGTCGTTTGAATGGAGGAGAATAATCCGGCGATTCGGAAGTCGAAAAAGTGAATGACCATGTTTGCGTTCGAAGGATAAAATCGAGGATGACTTGTAATCGATTGTTGTCACCAACTGGCGTAGGTGAGCAAGAAGCAGAGGCGTCTAGAAGGGTATGTTAAGGCAGATCTCCCTTGTTTAAAGCAGACTTTGTCTTAGAAAGCTTAAAATGATTGGTTAATGAAAGCTAAGAAAACCAAAATCCTGCCTTTTTGGGTGACTGCACTACACTTTAACGGATGAGATAAATAAACGAAATGTCTCGACGGAAACTCCTTGATAATGAGGATGATTTTCGTTGTTATAAACTTGCGTTCACAGAAATGTATAGGTATAGGACTGCAGCTATGCTGATATTTAAGGTTTGCATAGTAAATTACCATAAATCAAGTTCTTCAAAATAGACAACAGAAGAATAATTCTATTGCCAGGCAATAGCAGGCCTTAAGAATATCAAGACAGGCAGTATAATATTCGTATTACATACATACATACATAATTGGCCATTACAACCCTTCAGTCAGGATAACGACCTAGCTTCTCACACCACTTATGTTGTGTGCGTTAATTTTATACATGAGTGGCGGGACCTACAGTTTAAAGTCGACTCCGAACGACAGATTTTTGAGAAGCTTTTAATGGCAATTTTTACTCTCAGAGTCTTTCCCAGAAATCTACTGAGAGGAAGTCGCCGAAGAAATATTTTTCGTTTTGATATCTGACCTGGGATACGAACCCGGGCCTTTCGTTTAATAAGCCAACACAATACCTACTAGAGCACGGCGACCTTCGTATTAAAGATGAGAAATATCTTGCTTTCCATCTTTACTTAGTTGTCGTACGATTGCATAAGCTTGCACAAGCTAAGCCGCGTAATATATTCTTTTTTTTTATAATTTAAATCTAAGCCATCATCACTTTTCATTCATATTTTAATAGCTTCTTACGCCCTAATGTCTCACTGTCACCTGTCTGTTCTTCATAATTTTTATTATCCTCCAAGTGTACTTAAGAGCAATTTTATGAGCAATACAGACTACAGGCAGAAATGGTTTTGTACTTCAGATGACTTTTTCACATTTTTTTTATGTTTGTTTTTCAACAACACCAAGTAAATAGATAAACTTTTATTATCTTTTATTCATAAAAATGAAACAAAAAAAAACACAAAAAAAAACAGAAAAAATAAATTAAAATCTTAAAAATTATGCACTCAACCATTGAGAATCTGGCCATAATCGTTGGAATTTAAATTTATTTTCATCCCCATATTGCCATAATAATAATCATTTCATTGGCCACCACTGTATTCCCAATGCTTTTTGGATAATAGAAAAACACATTTTTTTTCCCCATTCTCTTCTTTATCTATTGCAACTACAACAGAATTTCTTCTCCTTTTTACTTCGTGGCCCTGTCTTGACGTTGTGTTCAAAAGTATTTCTTGTTTTCACCTGCAAATGACGCCGTAAAGTGCAATATTTTCTGATGAGTTTCTGGGGAGTTGTTTGTAACACACGTGTCAGACAAGGCGTTAAAACAATGAATCTCTGCCTTAGCTTTTTAAAGTTAAAAGATTTGCTTTTTTCTTCATGTGGTGCCTGCTGCTGTTGTTGTTGTCGAGTGCATATGCACACTGCGGCAATAAATATTAAACGGCAGAGTGAGATGTCAAAGAAGAACGGATTTTTTTTTTTTGAAGAAAATAAAAATTCAGCTAATTCCGTTTTTAGTTGAAAAAAAAAGAAGAGAAATTGGAATACAATTCTAAGGCACGCTAATGGAGTACTGTTTATGAAATGGAGAATGGAAGTGTGTAGTCTATTGAACCACACTCATCTAATCTCGAAGCAAACTCCCCTGGGAGCCTTGGAGATAGAATTGATGAAATGAGCAGAGTATCTCGTTTAGCCTATTGCTAGAAGTCTGCTTCGAGTTAGATACGGACATCGGCAACCACTTCAGTAGTTATTTTTTGCATTGGCGAAAACAGAACGAAATGTTTTTACTTTCTTCATCTCCAGAGAAAAAGATTAAGATGAGACTATCATTCACTTGCTGGGTAAATGCTCGGCTCATTGTCAAAGGCTACTTACCACATGGATGATCTCAAAGAACTATCAAGGATTGACATAATAGTCAGCTTAAATCGTTTCATTAGGAGATCCTAATGATTTAAAGACTAGGCAATAGCGGCTAACTGTTGTAACACAATGGGTCCAATGCGGCCTAAGTAAGTCCATCCAAAATTTTCTTGGATGGGCAGACATCTCTCCATACCTACCTACTTACCTCATACTGTTTAGTTTTCTATTATAACCCTTTAGTCAGGATTACAATCTGTTTTCTTACACCACCCGTATTGTGTTTTTTTTTATAGTTTGCATGATCGCTGGGGCCTACAGTTTTAGGTCGAGTCCAAACAAGAGATAGCGCTAAGACCTATAGTTAAATGTCCACTCCGAATTACTGATTTTTGAGAAACTTTTCATGGCAATTTTAATTATTTTCAGAGAAAAATACTGAGAGGAAGTGGCCGTAAGAAATATTTTTTTAAATTTCGTTTTTTTTAAGATGACAAGGGCTAAACCACGCACTGAACAAGCCAACATGCTACCTACTCCACTACAGCGAAATTCATGTAATGTCCTATCCAATATTTACCATATAAGATTGGCAAGCAAAATTCTTCCTTAGACTTTCATCTAATGGCCATCCTAACTGATGCTAGTGAATAAACTTGTGCTTGCTCAAGCAAGTTAATCTTTTGCACTACACTACGAGTTATGGGGTCGTGTAACTAGGAGCCCATATCGAATAAAGATTTAATGCTGCTTGGCTGTCACAGTGTTTAGAAATGTCAATAGTATGGAGAGCTGAAAGCCGACCACTGGTTTATTGCAACGTAAAATACATTTTTTCCCAAAAAGCTGTCCTTTATACAAAAAATTACGCTCTTGTCCTTAGCTTTGAATATGAGCTTTTGTCCAGAACACATTACTACACTCGACCAATTGTTAAATTCCTTTTTAAAGTTATGGAAAGAGTTTGATAAACAGGATTTCTCACATTTTTCAGTTATTTGTCTAGCGCAGTAGTTGCAGACTAGACACAATAAAATAAATATATCGCATGAGAGAAATAATATTTGAAAATCTTATAAGAACACAATTTTTGCATCGCAATACAACCGCGTTTACAACAGGTAAACAATAAAGCCAAACTAATAGAAAATTTTATGTTGAAGCGTCACTAACTTGATTACTAAATGTCAAAGCCGACTGACTTTCGGCAGCTACTACTATAAAGCTTCTCTAGTTGAATTTCCATGCCCCCATATTAATTAGTTGATGTTACCGTAATCTAGCAGTTTTTGTGTTGGCTTATTAGACGTGAGAACAAATTTCAAACCTCAGATCAGACATTTCAAACATAATGAAATACGGACAAAACAATTTCTTCGGCAACTTCCTCTCAGCAGATTATTGGCAAGAACTGTGAGAGTAAAATCAAATAGTCCTGAAAAGTTTCTTACGAATCTATCGTTCGGTGTCGACTTTAAACTGTAGGTCGCGTCACTCACGTATAAAAATTAACACACACAATATAAGTGGGAGGGAGAAACTAGATTGTAATCCGAACTAAAGGGTTGCAGTGACCAATTATGCATGTATTTATACAGTGACTCACAGTGCAAATGGTCTACCAAATAACATTTCTCTATTTTTAATATTCTGTTGGGAAGCCTGATTACCGATTTTAAAAGATTATGAATGGATGCTACTCACTTTTTGTGTAATTTTATTTTAAACAAAAACATTTTTTCTATTTTTTTCGTTTTTAATAAATATTAACCAAATACTGATAAATTTCATGGTGGGCCATTTTCACTTTGAGTCACTGTATATATTAACTATTTCATACATTATGGGCTGCTAACATCTAACTCGACAGTCACAGGGGACCATTGAGAAATTACCTCATTGTTTCCCATCAACCTTTATATTCCATCGTTTAAGAATTTAAAACTCGATTGAAAAATGCTTAAGAAATATTGGTTGTAAGACGTTGATTGCTTGCTTGCGGCTTGCTGCTGGAGCTTAACAGGACGTTAACAAAGAGGTGGGATATTTTCCAACATGATTTTTACAGTGTATATAGAAATAAGGAACAGTAGAACAGTTCCTTTGCAACTCTCCAGGGTGGAGAAGAATGAAAATACTAGGTAGTGTCCTCATCAAAATTTTATTTCTCTGTTGAAAGCCAACATTCAAGCTCTTTTGAGATTAAGATTTTTGTGGTGAGTACGCCACATACGTACAATTACGTATGACCAATTACGTACATACGTAATTGGTCATTACAACCCTTTAGTCAGGATTACGTCCTAGCTTCCCACACCACTTATGGTGAGTGCGTTAATTTTATGTATGAAAGGCGGGACTTACAATTTAAAGTCGACTCCGAACGATTGATTTTTGAGAAGCTTTTCATGGCAATTTTTACTCTCAGAGTCTTTGCCATAAATCTGCTGAGAGGCAGTTACCGAAGAAATATATTTTTTATATTTCATTGACTGACCTGGGATACGAATCCGGGTCTTAATCTAATAAGCTAAAACACTACCTACTAGACTATGGCGACTATCTTATATCTCTAACCATATCTTATTTTATCTTCGTTCTTCTGTCTTGTAATCCAGATCTTTGCGTGTGAGACAACAAGGAATTTAAAACCGAGCAGAAGGAGAACTCTCATGCTAACACTTTCCTTTAGAACACAATATCGCTCTAAATCTTCAAAAATAAGCACTTCTTTTTGAGGCGAGCCTATATGTTAATGGAAAGTTGGGAGAGATTAGTGATGTAACTAATGGTCGCCAATATTTTGCTTAAATATAAGCTGTTGTATCCTTCCTTCTCCTCACGAATAATTTCTACAGAAGCTGTGGAGATGAGAAAGATGATGAAACTATTCTTCACCTAGTGCGCATAGGCCTGGCACTTGGTCAGAGGAGAAAGAGACACATCTCATGCATGGATGTTGGCAGTCTGAGTCGCTTCATCGGAAGCTATGAGCGATTCCTGGAATAGGAGAGAATGTGAAACTGTGGTATGACAATAGGCCCTGTGTACGGCCTAAGTGTGTCCACTCGTGACTCCATCGGGGGACAGCTACATCCTTTCTTCTCCTTTAAGTTACAAACCTAATATCATACGTGAATGATAACATATTCACACTCGCAATTTAATTTAATTTTGAAATTATTTTTTACAATTTCTTGTTTTTATCTTTTTTTTCTGTGCTTTTTATTTAATTTTATTTCTGGGTTTTCTATTTCCTTTGGAGCTTTGTCTGTCTCCTTTTTGTTCTGTTTTTAATTTTATCTTTTCCAATTCGTTAAACAAATTTTATTTCATTTCATTTTATTCTTTATCATGTTTATCATATGAAGAGAAAAAAAAAATTCTATTTTTTACTTAAGAATTGTCGGCAGAAACATCTCCGTCACCACAGGGATCCTGGCATATTCACTGTGTACTCATATCCTTTTTCTTTTCCGCTTTGGCTTCTCAAAACTCATGTGAGTGTGAATGTATGTGTTAACGTTAACACTTTAAGCTCATATGAGCCATTTTATAAGAGCGTGAGTGAGTATATGTATTGGGATTTCAGGTGGTTATGGCTGGAATTAAAGCAGCAAAGTAAGTAAGTGAGTAAGTATTGTCTCCTTAACCTTTTTCCTTTTGACTTTTTCTAGTCATTTTTTTTTCATTTTCCATCTTCTAACATTTTAATGTTATCAACAGTACCATCATAATCGTCATCATCATCATGATGAATTTCTTGTTGTTATTATTGTTGCTTTTTATTAAACAATATTGTGTTGTTGGTTTATTATTTCCGCCAGCTTTACAAATTTCACCTGCATGTGTGTATACCCATGTATAGCTGTCTGTCTGTCAGTATGTCTGTCTCTTCAATTGTATTCAGTCACCTGTATATACCAGCATCTAAATCTTTACCTGAAATTGCTTTTAATAGACACAAAAAGATGAAGATGAAGAGAAGGAAGTAGAAAGATGATGAAGAAGAAGAATCTTTTTAAAGCATGTTTTATTTATCCTGGCATTGCCATAGGTCGTAAGCTTTATAGTGGTGGTAGCCGTCAACAGTATCAGCCGTTAAACCCCAGAGTGTGTTTAAATTTTTTTTCTTCCTTAAAGGCCTTCTTTAGATCTGTTAAAGAGCTTTTGCTTGGATATCATGAAACACATTTTTATTCTTTTCTTAAGAGAGAATTTTTTCTTACGCTTCTTTTAATTTTCAACAATTTATTGATAACAGCCCCTTTTGAAAGGTTGAAAATTTAAGTTTGAAAAGGCGTAACTTATTTGAAATTAAATTTTTTTGTTGGAATAGAAATTTTTTTTAAATCAAATTGAAATCACCGTTACATCCTTTGTAAAGGCAAAGCCATAGAGTTTAGCTTATTGACTTACTTAGGAGATTATTGGGATAATTTGTTTGGATTTCTTATGGCTCCTTATGCATGTCTTATCCCATATGAAATTGCTGTGTTATTATCAAACAATCGTCATGAAATTTTATGTTGCATGATAAAGTAGAAGAACGAAGATAAAAAAGAAGAGTAACAGACCAATTGTTAAATTCCTTTTAAAGTTATGGATGGGTTTGATAAGCAGGATTTCTTACATTTTTCAGTTATTTGTCTAGAGTAGTAGTTGCAGGCGAGAGACAATGAGAGAAATATATCGCATGAGGGAAATAATGTTTAAACGTCTTATAAGAACACAATTTTTGCTTTGCAATACAGCAGTATTTACAACTGGTGAACAATAAAGCCAAAATAAATGGAAAGTTTGAAGTTGAAGCAGGGCCAACTTGCCGACTAAATGTCAAAACCGATTATACAAACTGTCTAAATGCAAGCTTTTAGCAGAGCCGTTGAATCTTTGCAGAATATTCTGCCTAGTGTTTTCATTTTCCTGAAGAGTTGCAGGAGTTCTTTTTCTCTACATAAACTTCAATAATCTCTTACTTACTTACTTAATTGGCCATTAACAACCCGATTAACGGATTTCGGCCCGCCGCAGGCGCCTCTGCTTCTTGTGTGCCTACGCCAGTTGGTCACACCAATCAATGATAGGGCTTCCTCGATTTGGTCCTTCCAACGTATACAAATTCGTCTTCTTCGCCAACTATAAGAGATCCCCTTAGCAAATACCCGCCTAGCCGGAGCATTCTTCTCCATTCGAATGACATGGCAGAGCCAGCGCAGCCGCTGGATATTAACACCCTGTACAACGTCTATGTCATTGAGGAGATCATACAGCTTACCGTTGGATCGGAATTCAGATATCATTGCCAACTCGCACTGGGTCGAAGATCTTACGTAGGATTTTTCTCTCGAATACTTTCAAGGCTTAATATGGTCTATGCCTCTGTGCCATAAAGAAGCACGGATAGTATCAACATATTGGATATCAAGTGCAGGATATCTCTTGCCAACAGATGGTACTACGGTCCCAATACGCAATTGAAAAGCAGAGACCTATTTCGTAAGACAAAACTAATACTTCAATAATCTCCATGACAAATATCGCACCTCTTTGTCAGAGATCTAATATCCCGTGAAGAACACTGTCTCGAATCTCATGCTTGACATATTAAGCTTCAGCACCAAACCGATCCTACCATTGTCGACTAACGTCCAAAATATACTGGCCACGAAATCTAATGAGTTTATAGTTCAACAAATCGGAGGATTAGAGACCAAACATCACACTAATCACAGCAACTATTCTTATGATTTTAATCAAAAATTGTTCTTACTGTGAGGTCTATGACAGTTGTTGTAATGCAATCTGAGTAATATTTTAGCGCGGGTATTTCGATTTTCACAGGAGTTTGGGTTAAAGTCAACGATTCGCTGCCAAAATGTTACCATGTGCATACTTAGTTGGTTATTACAATCATCCAATCTGGATCACAACATAGTTGTGACACCTCTTATATTGTGTGTGTGTGTTAAATTTGTTTGTACATGCGTTAGATGATCTACAGCTTAAGTCAACTGCCAAGGACAAAAGTTTTGAGAAACTTTTCATGGCTATTTTATTTTCCTATCAGCAGTTCTCTGCCAAAGTCTTGAAGAAATATTTCTTCGAATTTCATTTTGTTGGGGATGTCTAACCTGCGGTTTGAACTGTGGCCTCACGTTTAATAAGCCACCACACTACCTACTAAACGATGGTGACTTCAACCCAATACGTTATACGCACTCAATATTGTTTTGAATATTTAAAGTCCTCAGAACTAATAAACATGAGACCCTCTACAACCGCCTATTGAATCATAAGAGGTTAATCTTCTGATTTCATACTCCTTATAAAAAATTTACTATTTTCCTTTCCATCAAAGTGATTTCAGTAACCATGGATGTCAAAACAGACCTATTCTTGCCTCAATGCTGATTAAGATCGTGTTAAATAGTAGAGTCATAAAGAAACTTATACTCATGTAGAATATTTTCACAGAAATAACATAACTTTCTTCACTGCATATTACAACTCTACAGCAAGGATAACAACCTATCTTCTCGCGCCACCCCTGGTCATATTATCTATGAAAGACGCGATCTACAAAATTTACAATAAAATTGCCTAATCGTTAATCTTTATGCAACCATCACATTATCCCCTTTCTAATAGGTGTAATATGTTCCGTAAGTTTATCTCTTTTGTTTGTTTAATAAAATGTCCTTCTTTAACTCTTAAAGGATTCTACACATTAGCTCTTAAGCACTCATATAATAACAATAGAAGCAACAGACGTACACACACGAGATTTTTTCTTTTAATTTCTTTTTTTTGTAATTGTTTACAAAGGTTTGCATATGTAGCTGTTGTTGTGGTTGTGGTACGTTCTCGTTTGTTTTTTCCACAATTTTCTTTCATTATTATAGTCTTTAATGGAACATGCCACTGCCACCAAGCCGAAACATAAGTATGGAGTTATCCATTTAGGGGTTTTAAAATCCAAGCCATCTGAAATGCTATTTCGGTTTAAGAACGAACGAAGAACCCGTAAAAATAGCGGAAATCTTCTGATTATTCTCTTTATATGCTACGCGTTTTCACACAAGAATGACTGAATTTTTACTGACTCCGTTGCCCGCTTTGTCTTGCCTTTTATATGCCAACGTAAACAGTCTGTTGAATGATCTAAAAGTCGAATGTTCATGGCTTCACCTTCTAGAGATCTCCATAAAAGAAAATTTAGTATTTTGTTTACATAATTTGTTGTTGCATTTTTGTTTCTTTGTTTATCATGTAAACAAGTCGATTGTTTTTGTTTCTGTTTTTGTAGTTTTTATTTATCATTTTAATGTTAAACGATGTAACAGCATTTCCATATTTGTAACAATATGCTACAATACTGATGATTTCAAGCATTATGTGGTGATTATGGATCTGACGTGCAAGGAAAATAGCCAGAATATAAAGAAACTTCAAAAAGACTGTAAAGTTTGCAGCTGTGCACAGGCATTCCCACCATGGTAATGGTAACAATGTCGCGTATACTGCATTGTTTAGAGAAAATGCAGCTGATAATATGAATTTGTCGATGCTAAAGTTCTCAGCATTAGCCTGTTTTTTGTGTCATTATCGCTTATTTAGCATTTGGATTTGAACCTCTATCCATCCATCCGAAAGTCCACTTAACGCCATATTAATTATTATTTTTATTGCGAACTAGATTAACAAACTTTCAAGGCTGATTTTTCGAAAAAAAAAACTCGCCTCAGTGATGAAACACATTTCTCACTAGGTGGCTACATAAAATTCTCGCATAGAAGGTTCAGAGAAAGCCGGAGCGATAGGCATTGCCTCCACGAAAAGGTCTCTATGGCATGTATTGGAGACAAGAGTTTTCCTTAGACTGCACTTTTTCGAAATTGACTGTGGAACAGTCCGTTAGCATCAATTCATGGCGTTATGATAACCGAATTATCGCTGAACTCTAGTAGCTAGTGTTTTGGCTTATTAGACAAGAACCCATGGGATCAGAACCTAGCTTAGACATGGCGAACGAAACGAAATACAAAAAAGATATTTCAACGCCCTCATCCCAGGCAAAAGCTCTAAGAGTAAATAAAATTATTTCTGTTGCCCGGAGTCGACTTTAAATTGTAGGCCCTGCCGCTTGTGTATAAAATTAACTCGTACAACATGGGTGTTGAGAAAAGCTAGGTTGTAGTCTTCACCAAAGTGTTTTAAGAAACAATTGTGTCAGTACTGGTATCGATTTTTTTTTTTTTGATCTGAATTAGAAGATTATAAATTGGACGTTGAGCGATAGACTTTATTGCTTGCGAGACTTACAGAAAGTGTCAGAGGTTATCAAGGTCAAGCCAAGCGATCTCTGGGCGTTAGAGTTAAATAGTTCTTTTTTTTTGGCTACGTAGAACCATGTCCAATGTTAGGATATTTTTCAGAACAAATTTCATCAAGTAATCGTAGAAATACTTTCCCTTGTAGTTTTGAAAGACCGAAATGAGAGTAATGAAGTGTCGCCACAGTCTAGTAGGTAGTGTGTTGGCTTATAATGCCCGGGTTCGTATCCAAGGTCAGGCATCAAAACGTAATATGAAGAACAAAAACTATTCCTTCAGTGATTTCCTCGCAGATTTCCTAGCAGATTTCTGGCAAACACTCTTGAGAGTAAATAAACTTACCTTGAAAATGTTTCTCTGTCCTTCGGAGTCCACCTTAAACTGTAGGTCCCGTCGTTCATGTATAAAATTAATGCCCACGACATGAGTGGTGTGAGAAGCTAGGCAGGGTTGTAATGATCAATTGTGTATATATATAATCGTACCAAAATGTGATCGACTATTGGCACAAAAGGATTGGCTACTGAATTCAATCCAGGGATGGCCAATTTTATTATTAGTGGGAAGGTCCTAGCATTTCAAGGAAATATAAATTTTTGGTTTTGAAAACCAAAAATGGCGAACCCTTTACGAAGACGAATATATGAATTATATTTTCTATGTGACTTTTTTTTAATTACGCTCTCACACATACTCGTGCAAAAGTAGAGAGTGTACTATGTATACAAGAGAGAGAGAGTAAGAGATAGCGATGGAGAGAGAGAGAGAGAGAGAAAGAGAAAGAGCGAGCAAGAGAGGGTGACTATTTTAAATTGACAATTAGTTAATTACTTCATGTGTAATTTTTCTTTATAAGACACTATAAAGAGACTAAAACAGTGAAAGAAAAGAGGAACAAGAGATAAGGAGGATATGGCTTGTAAAAAATGCTGGTAATGAAAATAGGAAATCTACACACACATGCTGTCAATACATATAAACATACATACACACTAGAAATTATTTTTTTCTTTTTTACATTTTGTTGGCTGTGACTAGTTTTTCTTTTCTTCGTTAATTTTATTCAAGTGTGTGTTGGCAAAAGAGAACATTTTTTTATAAAAAGGAAAAGTGAGCGGCGTGTTGTGTCCATTATAGCAACCTTTTTAGGCATGTGGAAAATTATTTCAGCAAACATATGACAAAAGAAAATTGCCACACAGAAAACAAGAAAAGAAAATGAAAAATAAAGCAAAGAATTTATAAAGAGGGGGCTACTATGTTGCCACAATTGAAAGGCAAACATTGCCGGTTTGTTTTAATCACACAGTCATTAGACAGAAAAAAAAACACAAAAGAGACAATAAGTTTGTTGATAAGAAAAGAAATAAAAAATTTTAATTAAAAAAAAAAAGGAAAATAAAACAAATAACACTTACCACATCAATAATCTGCATTAAAGTTAAACCGAAACTTAATTGCAGTGGATCGGATTCATTAACAACGGGTCGCTCTAAACTGTTGTAATTATCTAGGAGAGCGTGTAATAAACGTTTTTCATGAGGTCCTGCTGTTGTAACTGCAATGAGATAAAAAGGAAAAATAAAGGATATTATTATCACAAATATAAAGTATTCTGTTACTAAAATTTAAATATCAAACTTAGTGCCCCTCTTAGTTAAACGTATAGGAATATAAAAAACTTCGATACCTCTCCAGTAGAATAGCATCAAAAACGAACATCAAAGAAAGATAAACAGCTTCCACTTTAGAAAGAGTAGGATTTAATTTGTAAAAATTTCTCAAGACTTCGTATACGTCCATAGGATCTATGTCATGAGAATGTCATTTGACTTTCCGGTTACTCTTCTATACATTCTTTTGAGGCTTAATGTGGTGTTTTTATAACGCAGGCTATTTCGCTTGCTTGTCTGTTTGCATGGAAAACGCAAACAAAAACACTCAATTTGTGAAAACAATCAATTTTTTTTTGTATTTCCCATACAAACAGACAGCAAGTGAAAGCTGTGTTACAAAATCATCACATAAGTCTAAATATGGTTCTGGGAACATCTTTAACAGCAGGATTAACAAATTAAAATATTACTAAGTCTGATAATATTCAAAACGTTGAATTCATAGTATTGTTACGAAAATTTAAAATCAAGATACTGGTGCTTTTTTTGAGGTCACCGTGGTCTAGTATGTAGTGTGTTGGCTTATTAGACGAAAGACCCGAGTTCGTATCCCAGGTCAGACATCAAAACGAAAATTATTTTTCGGTGACTTCCTCTCAGCAGATTTCTGGCAAAAACTCTGAGAGTAAAATATTGCCATGAAATGCTTCTCAAAAAAAATTAAAAAAAAAAAATGTGTCGTTCGGAGTCGACTTTAAACTATAGGTCCCGCCACTCATATATAAAATTAACACCACTTATGTTGTGCGAAGCTAGGACGTAGTACAATGGGTCAATTCGCCCACCGAGTACTGTATTTGTCAGAATTGACAAGTACACGTCCTCTAACCTAACCTAACCTAACCTAACCTACTGGTGCTTTGCTTTGCAATATAAGTAAACAATCGTGTTTACAAATTATGGTACTGCTAAATATATAACAACAAACACTAGCATAAAAAATGGTAAACATTTAAACAAAAATATACCAACAACACTACAAGAATAAATCGACGCCTTCATTCTATAACGTTTTAATTGTACTTAGAACGTTTTTAATGTTCCTGCATTCTACGTTCTTTAACTCAAATATTGTTACGAAAGTGGAAATGGTGTTGTTAAAATAATAAACAAAAGCTCCAAAAACAAGACAATACTGGATCATGCATAAACAAAATCATCATGATAAACAAAAGCTCCAAAAACAAAACAGCGCACTGTTCACGTGATCGCCGAATGAGTAAAAAAATAACCAACAACAACATGAAGGGAACAAAGAAGTAAACAAGAAACAACAATGTGCAGTATAAAATAGCGAACAGAGAAACAACGCAATAACAACTAATCTACCTGCTCGAATGTAAACAAGAAATAACAAAAATAAGAATAGGTTGTTTACATTTTTAGATTGTTCCCGAAGGACGTCATCGTCCTTCAAGGGCATTCATCACACTGATGATCCAGTGATATAAAAGGCAAGCTAAAGCGAGCAAGAGAAGATTCAGAGTTCAGAGTTTGAGTTGAATCAGTCGTGTGTGCAGACGGCACGTTGCATTTGAAGTGTGAATTAAGCTAGACGTGTATAACAACATTACGTTGGTTGAAGCGATAAATCAATCGGTTGTGTGCAGACAAGTTGCGTCTGAAGGAAGCCGTTGTTAGTGTTGTGCTTACAAAAGGTTGTGAGCGAGGAATAAGTAACAAGTGTTGTTGCTTACAAAAAAAGGTTGTAAGCAGAGAATTATCACGAAGAAACACATATTGCAAAATTTATCGTTGTATACGTAGAATAAGCAGGAATAGTGGCACAAAAGTTATGCAGATAATAAAGAAATTATTAAAATCAAATTTATTTTTACTTTATTTGCAATCTACGAACTTATATTTTTAACGTTTTTAAAAGGTAAAAACTGTAACAATATTGTCAAAGTTTGGTTAAGATGCGACGATCCGTTCCGAAGTTATAGGGAAAAATGTACTTAGAATACACATAAAGCCGTATGTCGCTTGAAAACTTTGAGAGCTCGTAACTCAAAACACACTTTTTCGATTTAGAATGTTATAGAATGTAACGATGTTTACATTTACGGAGCACATTCATCAGACTGTCATATAAAAACAAAGCAGACCGAATGAGTTAGTAAAGTTCAGTCAGTCTTGTGTGAAGACGCGATGCGTTTGAAGAGAGTAATCGAGGTTTATATGTCCCCGTTACAATGATCTGTCAAATAATTGTTTTGTATATGCAAAGAGTATAAACAGAGGAGATAGCAATTGTTGTCGCTTACATCAAGTCTTGAACAGTGGCACAAAGGATTATGCGAATAATAAAGAATTTTAATCAATATTAAACATAAATTTATTTTTAGTTCTATTTGCAGTCCACGAGCTCATATTTTAAACATTTTGAAAAGGTAAAAACAGTAACACTATGAAAGTTTATGGGTGCAACTTTTATAAAAAAAAAACTGCCGTAAATTTCTTGAGATTTACAATTTCAAATGAGTACTTCAGTGCATAAATTCTTAACAGAAACCCATTTAACGTCTGTTTTTAAAGATTTAAAGGAATTAACCTCAGTTGCCAGTTATGTTTCGCAAAAAATAAAGAAATATTTTAGTGTAGAAGACAGCATGTCCTTTCCAATGAATTTCAATTACAATGTCTTTAGTATTGCAGTGCATTTTTTATATTTCTTTTTCACTTTTCATTGCCTGTCACTTCGTAGGATGCAACTCATTAGTGTCTGTCAGTTAGCCAGCTGGACATTTATTGCTTTAAGAATTCACTTTTAATTACCGCCAATTATTGGTGTCCATAATTGAAGAGCAATTTTACAGCCATCAAAGGAATGAAGGATAACGGAATCAAATTAATACAGAATCGTTAAGTGATATACAAATTAAAGAAGAAGCGACGATTATTAATCTCTTTTTTAGTTTTACAAATATTTACGATACCCAACAGGCAAATGCAGTGGAAAGAACAAACTGTCAGCAGCACTAGCAAAAGTCATTACAAATTATACAATTACTGGCCTTATGACTTTTCTAATTTAACCTATTGGCATATGTGATCCAAAATTGAAGGACTTATCTGAACTGCAGGGAAGAGAAGCCTTAATTAAGCAATAATCTGTTATTTGCAAACGGACTAAACTTCAAGAGCCAGATGACAGTTATCCGAGGAAGAGGTATCGGAGAGCTCTACTTCAAAACCAATTTTAAAAACCTTGCTTCATATGGAGATTTATAAAACCTTTGGACTACAAAGGGTATAGCCATAGTTTCTAATATTGTTTTAAGGCCGGTTGCCGTAACTTTCTTGATTGTGATGATATTTCAATAATATTAGAATTTTCATTAGACGCTTCCTGTCTTTAAATTTAAAGAAAACAGTTTGTGCTTGAGATGAAATCTAAAGTTTTCATTCGATTGTAAGACCTATTAATGGCATTATGTTTTTCAACTGTTCGCCATTATTTCATAGGCATACCAAATTACCCATAACTCTGGAGCAAAATCAGGCTGAAATCGATCGATATTGTAGACGTTGTATAGGCTTTGAACATCGTTTGGTTTTGTGATTTATTTGAATACACCTGCGACTTAGGAAACTAAAACTCCCACAAGAAAAAGTCTAACGCGATCAAATTGTACGATCTGTTTGGCCAGTTCACATCACCTCCATGCTAGAAAGGAATGAACTTAAATTGCTCGTGCTTAATTTCCAATATGGCATGAAGCGTTTGATGCTTTATTGAAACTACATATGATTGGTGTTAAAATTATGCAATTCAGGCTAAAAGAATTTGATAGTCATCGACTTAAAGTGATCGCTATTGACAGTAATGGCCTGGCTAACATTGTTCTTAATTAAATATGGACCGTTGATGCCATTACCACATAATCAACAATAAATAGTGATTTTATGGGGATGCATTGGAATCTTTTTAATCTTGAATTCGTCCCAATTCAAAAATTTTGTTTGTTCCCATGCCCGTTCACCAAAATATGGGCCTTATTGCAGAAGATGATTTTTAAATGAAAATTAAGTGTCGAACGGGACTCCCATTTTGAACAAAATTTTTATAATTGGGCGTGTTTTTTAATGCTATATCCGGACCTAGGTGATATGGGAAAACCGACTGAATAAATGCCAACTAATTTAGGCAGTCATCGTAATATAGTAGTTAGTATATTGGCGAGCAACAGTTACATAGCCAGGCAACATAATTTCAACAGATTTCTAGCAAAAACTCTGTACGTTAGGTTAGATTAGGTTAGAGGACATGTAGTTGTCAATTAAGACAAGGTACAGTATCCGTAGTACAACGTCCTAAATAAAACTCTGTAACTAAAACTAAAAACTGTCAAGAAAAGTTTTTGAAAAATCTGTCATTAGGAGTCGACCTGCCGACTTATGGATCAAATTAACAAACACAGCATAATTGGTAGGCAAAGTTTGGTCGTAATCCTGATAGAAGGGTTGCAATGATTAATTAAGTTAAGTAAGTAATTTGACTAATGTAGCTTCAACAGGATGGCCATTATCAATTGCTAAAGTCCGGAAGCCTTCGTTTGCAATGTAAAGAATAAAAAGTTTTCTCCACTTTATATTTCATGTATTAATTGCATAAAGTGTATACGCCTTAAAAGCAATTTCGCAAATTAAAAACCATTAAATTACTTACTCTTTTCATCTTCATTTTTCAAAAATAATTTCCATTTGAATGAAATCTTAATTGCGTTTAAACCAGTCTAAGCTTTCAAAATGTTGCCTGGCATTCAGCAAATTAATCCGTAACGTTGCCATGAATCAAATTATTTTCGTAATGTTTTTGGCAACCTAATCAACTGTCAAGACAAATAAATCCCGCATATGTTATCCAGGCCATGAAAAATATTGCTTAAAACCAACACCCCATCCATATATAATACCCAACTTATCACATTAACTTACTTGAGAGGGATTTTATTTTCTTGCTCTTTGTGAAATTGTTTCGTTAAGAAAGAAATGAACGTAAGAGAGAGAGGGAGATGGAGGAAAAGAGAGAGAGAGAGAGAGAGACGGAGGAAAGAGTAAAAAATGATGTTTATTTGTTTAATGCGTTGGAAATTTTAAAGTTTCAAAGAAATTTAAATAAAAATGAAATTTATTTTAAAAGTTTAAAACGACATTGTATGTGATACTGCTCGCTTTCTCACACACACTCTCTCTCTCTCTCTCTCTTTCTGTGTGTCGCTCTCCCTCTCCCTTTCCTGTTATTTCACATGGTGGTTTTCATTTTGCTTGTCTTGTTTCAAACTCATTATGATTTGATAAGAATGAATGGAAGAGGAACACCAGCATTTGAAATTATTATTCGTGGTGCGCTATTCTTGTCATTTAGTTTCGCTTGTGGCAACAATAATTTCTTCGTGTCTTTAAAATTTTAAAAATGAATAAAGTTTTCTTTTCTTACCCCCTTTCTTTCCATCTCTTGAATGAACGTTTTCGTTCGTATCTCGTAGAGTTTGTCATGTTTTGTTTATGGCATGAATTGCATTATCAAGCGTTGTTGGCTGGGTGCTGGAAATATAAAAAGACGTCCGAGTCCTTTTACATGGAATGAAAACTAAAGTTCTAAACACATACAAATATACATACATAATTGGACATTATAACCCTTCAGTCAGGATTATTAACCTAGTTTCTCACACCACTTATGTTGTGTGTGTTAATTTTATACATAAGCGGCGGGATCTACAGTTTAAAGACAACTCCGAATGACAGATTTTTTTTTGAGAAACTTTTCTTGGCAACTTTATTTATTCTCAGAGTTTTTGCCAGATTTTGTCTGATGAGAGGAAATTCCCGATGAAATACTTTTTGTATTTTGTTTTGATGTCTAGCCTGGAGCTCGAACCCTGGCTTTACGTCTAAAAAGCCAACACACTACCTACTAGTCTAGACTAGTGATATCTTCTTAGAACAACTGAAGATTACATTGGTTCTTCCATTACCAGATTATTACAATAGCTTACAGGTTGAGATAATGTCTATAAAAGTTGCAATCGGACGACTTCGATATCGTATGGTGATGGAAATATATTTACCGAGAGTTAAGCGGCCATTAGGTTAGGTCAGGTTATGCTAGCGGGTAACCCTGTGGCCACATGGACCATTGTATTACTGTGAATTGAGTTCTCTTGTCATGATCCGTTAGTGGTAGGTTTAAACCACCCAGAGCTTTCAATGAAACCGGCAAGCATCTGCGGAGTCAATATCCATACTCATACCGATAAAACGTTCTGTCACCCAAAAACTGATGGCGTCTGTTTAGAAGTGCAGGACCGTTAAATGTCTAAAGAGGAAGTAAGGCCTACCTAGGATTGTCCAAGAAAGCCAGGTGTCTCAGATAGGTGTCTAGATATATCACTTGGTCACCTACACACGGGTACATTATAATTAACTACAAGAGCGATACACAGGATAAAGCAAACATCACGGACAATTCAATTGAATTCCTATATTAGATTGAGGCCCCTCTGCAGATAAGCACAAAATCTACATTTATTAGCAAAGGTAAGATCGGCAGTAATGGACCAATTAGATATCTAGAGAATGTGTACGGCCTACATAGGATTTTTCAAGAGTGTCAGGTGTTTCTGGTGGAGATTTACACTTGGATTCCTGCACATGGAACAATCGTAGGCAACTTCAAGGCCGATGCAAAGGCTAAAGCAAACATCACAGAGAAAGCAATTAAAATCCTACATGAGATTGGCGCTCCTATGCAGAGAGGGACAAAATCTTTATTCACTGGCATATGTACGATGGGCGGTAATGAGTTAATTTGTGGAAACACCAGACTAATTTGGCTCGATATGGATATATGCAAGAAAGGATTACCAATAAACCCATCAAGATTCCATCGAAGAAACCTCTTAACAGTCATAAAAGGACACTAGATTTTGAATGCTTAAACTAGGAATACCTTAAAATGATTTCTGCAGAAACTGCATCAAAGAGGAAGAAAAGGAGATCACGGAACATCTTTGCTGTCAATATCCGGCGTATGGGAATCTAAGAGCAGGAGGTTTTGGACACCCAGAATTTACTGACAAAATGTGGCTAAGCAAAGTTGATTTAAGTAAAATTCATAAGATACTCGATATGGTTGGGAGATGTCAACCAGGAGCTATAATAACATGGCGGAATAGTTAACATTGGTGTTACAACGAGGCCTCATATGACCCAAGAAAGGTGCAGCCATTACGGCGGCTTGCAGTTTAACCTAACCAAATCTAGCACTCGCTGATATTACGAGATTTAGGAGATTTCTGTAGTGGTTGTATTATGGTCGTTAAGGATTTGGTGCTTCGTTTGTTGACAACACTATTTATGCAATAGTAGTTGTGTTGTGTCTCTTGTGTTGCCTTTTTCAGTCATATTATGATGATTGGGTTTGTTTAGGTTAGGTTAGAGGACGTGTACTCGTTCAACTGTGACAAGTACAGTACAGTACAGAGTTTTTGCTAGAAATTTGTTGTTGAGCGGAAGCCGCCAAGGAAATATTTTTTTGAAAATTTCATTATGGTGGAGATGTTTGACCTGGGATTTGAACTTGTCGTTGCATAACGTCTAATAAGCCAATACACTAGCTACTAGAGTACAATGATTTCATGTCCTTTTGTCTTCTTTGTTTAATTAATATCTGTACAGTCTGTATATTGTACATTAGCCGGGGTGCTTGAAAGACGCCTCTTGCTGAGCTTTAACTTTAATTTTATTCATTCAAGTTCAATGACCCTTTTTTTCTTATTAAATGATTAAATATCATTTTAATTTTACTCTTGTTAATGTTGTTGCTGTTGTTGCTGCTACTGCTCCTATTTACTTGTAACCAACATTTTATTCTTAACACCTTCTGTTGCCATTGCCTCCTGTACCCGTCCGTAGCTGTAGTTGTTACCTGCCTCAAGTTATAATTTCGTTGAATGGGTTCGTTGGTTCTTATTGTAATGACAAGCTGTTACACAATTTAATGTTTTCAAAGTGTTGTTTGTATACAAACAAACATTGAATACGGTGTATGTAATTGTATAAAATGCGAGGGTTATCAGGAAAGTTTAATATAAGGTTTTGAAAAAATTTTTGTTATTTTTCAACAAATTATGGGCAGACAACCCTTGTAGTTTTTGAAATGATGATGAGAATGAAACCGTCGTTAACCTACATTTAACATGTAAAAGTGCTAATAATAGTTGCCTCGTTTTATATCAAAAAAAATTGTAACGTGAGAGTCATCATCATCATCATAACACTAGAGAGGTGGTGGCAGTTGTTAAAGTAGTTGCCACAAAAGAACAGACAATTTCGTTATATCAGCAGCAAGTAGCAGTAGACGACATAGCAATTTTATCAGTAGTTTATAGCTGCGAAGGAGATATGAAATGAGTGGATGAATGGATGAATGAATGTAAGAGACAAACAGTTGCTGTTGAATCTGTAATTGTGCTGCCATCACTTTATCTAGGAGTTGTGGTGGTTCTTGTTGTTGTTATTGTAGTGGCAACAAACGAGTAATAGTAACGAGGGACACAAAAGCAACATTAACATCTTTAACAGGCTTTTTACACCGACAATATGTTGCAACAGCGACATCGGTGTACCTTTCCCACACCACAACTAATTTTGCCACTCATTAAGGGGCCCATGTAAGTTAAGAGAAAGAATTTAACGCACGTATACATAGGCATACACACATAGAAAGCAAGAGAATGTGTAATAAAGTTATCTTAACAGAAAACAAGAAAAAAACAAAAACAATTCCTACACACAAGCATACATTAACTGTTAATTGAGGGGTCTACACGAAATATGCGTTGAACTTCTAGGCCTCCACTTAAAAACCCAATCGCATAGAACGTGTGCTACATTACCATAACAGGCTCAGAGGAAATGAAAATTGTTTGGCAAGAAAGTCATGGATTTTTCACGAGGATTTTTTTTTTGTTTTTGTGGAAATGTTGAGTTACTTCAGAATTTTTTTTTTTGTACATTTCCTGTGCTGCTTGTGATTAAAGTTCTGTTTGTGCTAACAACTTGGTGCCTTAATGTGGCTTATTTATGGAGTTTAGAAAATACCACGATACTGGGTTTGTTACTTCAAAAACAACAACAATAACAACAAGTATAAAAACAACAAAAATATTTCATTTACATTTACAAACCCTGTGAATAAAATATAAAATAATGTTGCTGGTATAGATATACAAACGATATACATACATACGTACATACATACATACGTACATACATACATTTGTAATGTATTTACATTCAATAAGTCACACATACATGCTTATACAGCCTAATAGTAGGCAATATATTTTGTATAATTGTTAGCAAATCATTGCAGAGAAATATTAAGATTTTTTTTTGTTTCTTGGAAATGAAATTAATGACACATTAACACTTAATTTCTTTAAATTATAAAGTAAAATTTAATTATTTCAATAAGAAAATGTATTAGGCTGTTAGTGTGCAAGTTATTGATTCGATTAGCTTTAGGGTCCTAGCTTTGTAAAGTGTTGTATTTTATTCGAGTGCATAATAACTATCGGTATCTGGATAATAATTGTAGGTAGTTGGGAATCTCAAACTGTGTTGACTTTTCATACTCACAACATTAATATCTAATGAAAATGTATATCTGTTAGCCAGCGTTGTTTCGCAACAAACCTTAACAGAGTCTGAATATCGGCTGCTAACAGAGATTTGAAGCGATTCCTACCGAAGGTATTTAACATTATCGAAACAAGTTAGATAATCAAGGAAAAGCTGCTGTATCGTCTGGAAGTCCTTTCCATCTCCTTATATCCTGCAGAAATCTGAGTGAGTTATTCTTAAGATTACCGTCAACACTGCAATGCTTCGCAAGGAATTCTGTTAGAGTTGATATTAAACACTATAAAGTGTACTTTATTGGTTCTATCCGAAATCATTAAGGGTCGTATTTGTTGTTATCTCAGTTTCTCTTATACCTCAGCTATTGTTACCTTTTGCTCCAGGAACTCTTATGAATTTTGAGTCTTATTATCTGGCTTTCTGGCCAACCTTTGGTGAAGTGTACAGTCCCTCAAAAGGTCTAATTGCTGTAAATATGCGTGCGTTTCTTGATACGGAAAAATCCTGATAGGATAATAATAATGCTTTTAAAGCCTAATATGTTAATATGTGCTATGGTGTTAGATACGATGAGTGGGCTAGTTTTCTAATCCCACTTTAGTGGCCCAAAATTTGAGGAATGTCTTCAAATGTCCCGAATGTATTCTCACTTCTTTCAGGATATACAGTACTGTCAAGCAAATTATTATAAATAAAAGTAAACAGACATGGGAATGCTCAATTGCTGCTTAAAGTCTACAAATTGCCATGATGATAGTTATGCCTTCAGTCAGCATTACGGCCTAGTTTATCACCCCATTCATGTTGTGTGAGCTAATTTTATAGGTGAGCGGCGGACCTATAGTTTTACGTCGAATCCAAACGATAGATATTTTGTGAAACTTTTTCAAGGCAGGTTTATTTACTCTCAGGGCTTTTGCCAGAAGCCTGCTGAGAGGAAATCTTATTTCATCATATTTTATTTTGATGCCTGATCTGGGATACGAACACGGACCTTAAGTCAACCCACTACCTGCTAGGCTACGGCTACTTTCCTTATAACTTAAACTTTTTAATACGAATCAAAATGTCATTTAAGAACATGTAAGACATTGAATTTTAATGTGTGTGAAGATAAATTCGAATTTGAAAATCCAAGACGCAATCCATAAATTTTAGCAGCGCCACATTTGATGTTAACAGGGCCTAATTTGCTTTTAACAGAACAAAATTTGCCCTTAACAGAGCAGTATTCATCTTAACAAGCCGATTTGTTGAGAAGCTAATTTTAGGACATATACTAAGCCTAAGAGTAAGGTCCAAGGAAGGTTTCAAGATCAGTGGCCTTTTTGGAACATATAGGAAATAGTACACCATATAGACTATATGCAAATAGTATTCCAGATGGTGTTCTTTCTAACCATGGTAGTGGGATAGCTGAACTAATTTTGAGAATTGAAATTTTCATTTTTGAATTTTGAAAAAATCGATTTTTGGCCAAAAATTATATGAAAATTCTCTAGACGATCACCAATCATCCTTTATATTTCAACACTTTTGTTCACAATCAATAGGGATCATAATGCGAATTATATTTTATATCAATAGTCATCAATAATTGCAAAATAGAAGAATAATCTACTATTGTCACTCTTAAATACGTAACAGTGCTTTGTTAATAACAAAGTTTACCTTGTTAGAGGCAAGAAGTGGTGCTGCTAAAAGTGAGGGTTTGTGTCTTTGGTGGTTGTGTCTTTGCTTGTCGCAATCTGATCGACAACTAAATAAAAGAGCACACAATTGTGCTATGAAATGGTAATCTCTGCTCTATAGTATCATGAGGATAGCAAGTAAAACTAATTTAGCTTGTATGGTTCTATACTTTCGTGATCTTGAGTCTCATAGGCGTGATCGCAGCGTCGCTCTGTAACGCTCCTACATAATTTTTAATAACAATTGAATTACTTTGAAATGTAACACATGCACTGACGGCTACAGGCTACTGAATCTTCTATTACTTACTTAACTTACTTAATTGGCCATTACAACCCTTCAGTCAGGATTACGACCTAGCTTCTCACACCACTTATGTTGTGTGCGTTAATTTTATACATGAGTGGCGGGACCTACAGTTTAAAGTCGACTCCGAACGACAGAATTTTGAGAAGCTTTTCGTGGCACTTTTTACTCTCAGAGTCTTTGCCAGAAATCTGCTGAGAGGAAGTCGCCGAAGAAATATTTTTCGTTTTGATGTCTGACCTGGGATTCGACCCCGGGCCTTTCGTCTAATAAGCCAACACACTACCCACTAGACCACGGAGACTTCAAATCTTCTATTGCGTTATAAAAATAATAGAAATTAAAGTCTCCAATTAATCCCCAGACTTTTAACGGATAATTTCGAATATTTGATTTTAATTAATTAAATTAAACGCACACATAATTTATTACAGAGATTATATACATTTTATTAATCACTATGGGCCCTTGGAAAAAGATTAAAAAAATACTTTTCATAAGAAAATAAATTTTGTTTGTTTTTTTTTTAATAATCTTTTGAATTTTCTCTTAAAGAATAAAAAGACTTAAGTAAGTAGTCGTCCATTAAAGTAATACCCGAAGATCAATTAAATTTAAATCAACATTTATTTTATTTGCCTCAAAGACTTTTAAAATTAATTTGTTTTTACCCCATCCAACAACAATTGCAAACAAAAATTTCCATACAAATTGACCCAAGTTCTTCTCCTTATGGACTCGTATAATTTTCATCTTGTATGGTAATAATGGCCACCCTAAAACGAAAATATTCAAATCCAAAGTGACAAAGTGGTTGTGATAGAAAGAAGGCCATTGATAGACTAGATGTATGTGCATATACTACAGTTAGAATGAATGAATGAATGAGTAACTGTTTAATATTCATTTAATTATTTTCCTTTATCTCTCTCTCTCTCTCTCTCTCGCTCCCTCTCTTTCATTTGAATACCTCCTTCCACTTATCAACACCAAAATGAAATAAATTTGTCCTCAAGTGCTGTGCTCTTGTGCAAGAAGTATTTAGAAAGGAGAAGAAGATGGCTAAGGAATGTTGAATTAATGTTTGTGTGACTTTGGCCAACCAACAAAACCGTAACTAAACGATAATGATTTCAACTTTAAATTGTTTGTCTAAACAATTGTGTCTGTCTGTCTGTCTGTATGTCTATCTGTCGGTCTCTTAAGTTTATCTGTCTCTGTCTGTCCTTTTTTGTGGATGCTTTTCATTGGTATTGGTATTGCAAATTGTCAAAAGCTTTAAATAAAATTAAATTTTTTAAAACAAACAAACAAAAAAAAACCAAAAGCAAAGAATTTAAAAATAAATCCAGGATATGGATGGTGTGTTTAACAGCCATTACTATGATGACATTTCTAAAATCATTATTTTGTTAGCATAGGCCTATGCAAACTTTAAGGTAAGTGTTGGGGACCGGGAAGTAGATTTCTTGTAGTCATTTATCATTTATGTGTGGGTCTGTGTCTGTTTGTTAGATTTTGCTGAGCTAAGCAATTAAGATTCGTATCTGAAATTAAATATTCTTTAAGATTCTGATGACAACAACAGCCCTCAAGTTAAATTTATTATGCGTTGCCACTTAATGTGGCATTAGCTGTTATTGTAACGTAATCAACGATTTCGTTAAAGCCACAGAGGCAAAACATGGAAATAAAAAACCCTATTAAATTCGTCCTTAAAGCAGGTCTTTTAATACAAAATAAATGGAAATAAAAAATGTTTCACTAGAGTAATTAATTCATCAAGGATATCATATAAATTCATCTCATAGTCAGAGGGTAAGGGAGGATCTCATAGCATGTAATTGATAAATGATTCTAAATAATCCATAGTCCTTAGTCCTGAAAAAATTAAAAGCTTATAGTAGAAGTAAAAGTAATCATATTTAGATTCAGGGATGGATTCTATGGATTAATTAATAATCTTTCAGCCCATAACGTCTTTCTTATTGGAACTTAACACTGGTGGATTATGGTATTATTACGAAAATGTTAAATAAGTAAACAAAAATACAACAACAAACAATGCTAGAAAAAATGTTAACAAAATATACAAAATAACAATAAAGAATGTAAACAACGATATTTAAATTTATAGAGATCTCGTGAAGGCAAAGTCACAAACATTCGATTTCAAGAATATTCATCATACCGTTTACATTGCCATATAAAAGGTAAAGCAAAGCAAAGCAGCCAACTAAGTCAGTAAAAGTTCAGTCAGTCTTGTGTGAAGACGCAGGTGCGTTTGAAGAGAGTAATCGTAGTTTTAAGATCTCCATTATAAAGATCTGTCGAACAATTGTCTGGTAATTGTTATTGTCTCTGCAATGGGTGTAAAGAGAGGAATCACAAACAAAGCAATTGTTGTTGTTACATCAAGTTGTGAACAGCGGCATACATAATTGTGCGAAAAATAAAGAATTTTAATTAAGTTTAAATACAAAATTTTTTTTTATTTTATTTCTAATGTACGAACTCAAATCGCAAACGTTTTTAAAAAAGCAAAATGCATTGAAGAGAGTTTTTAACGTCTATCTGAACCATTTTGAAGGATCATGCAACAGGCATACTCAGTGGAAAATCGTATTAATTGCTTATTCTTTAATAGGCGAATACATTATTTGATTCCACTGTGGTTTTATCTTTCGAGGCGATATAAACTGTTCAATACGGTTGGGAGCAGACATTTTCTACCGTAGACTTTTAGCCTTAAAAGCGAATTCTATATATCAGGTTTTCCAAAAGGGACTTCAGACTTTAACAGCTGATAACAGCTATCTTGTTTAAACTACATCTACCAAATCAGTTGTCATTTATTCAGTCTGTTTTAGCAAATCACCACGGACGAATATAGCATTCAACTCTACGTACAAATAATAAAATTCTTGTAAAAAATGGTTGCTGTGCTCGGACACGTACCGTGCAATTTTTATCGAAAAACCATCATCAGCTATGCGGTTCATTTATGAATGAATATGTTTGTGAATCAGCAAAATTGTCCAACCACATGACCTCTAGAAATGGCCTATGTATTCTGAAAAAGATATAGGTTTTGTGTAAGTCTAGACCTGGCGGCGTTATCGGTTCATATTTCTTAAATTAGGAGGTTGCGCCAAGGCCATCATGGTCAGCGACAGACACTATACGACAATGACTACCAACTTCTGCAAAGCTGAATTGAATGGCTTCAACAGGACAACACCGTACAGTTCATTGCATACATATTAGATATTCTAGTTTGGATTAAGGAACGCATCTTTTACCTACACACATATGATATTACAAAATAGTTGGCCAAAAAACCGACCCTTAAGAAGATCCGACATAAAGATATATCACTGAACACCCTTGTGTGATAGGTAAAATGGGGTCGTAGTATCGCTGGAAAATTTAGAAGCTTTTTTACTATTCAAGGCGAATAGAAATGTTATATATTTCGTGACTTTACTTTTATCCTTCATCACTACAATCCTTTAGTCAGGTTCACAACCGCTCTTCTCACATCATCCATGTTGTATGGGTTAATTTCATAAGCAAGTGGCGGGACTTTGGGAAACTTTTCATGGCAATGTAATGTACTTCCAGACTTTTTGCCAGAGGACTAGTGAGAAGAAGGAAAGAAATTTTTTTTAATTTTTTATTTTGTTCAAGATGGTTCAGCTGGGGTTCGAATCACGAGTTCTTATTTAGCAAGTCAGCACATTTCCTGCTAGACTAAGGTGTGTTCATATGAGATTGGAATAAGTTGCAACAATTTTCGGAATTGCTTTCCAAAAACACGAAATTTCTTTGGCCTTTTTAAGGATCTCTCAACAAACTTTTGTCCATAGTTTCCTGGGGACAGATTAAAAGGTTTGTATGACTGGTTATTTCCTAATGTTTTGCTCCGCTATAGAAATCCAAAAGCTCAGTACAATTGCATTTCTGTCTCTAGTCAAAAAATATACTCCCTTGCCGACAAGTCTACTGAAAAGGTTGGCCAACATATCGCTTTTAATACACAATCTAACCATCAGCTGTGTGTTGAGCTACTTGTAACTCAGCGTCATTCGATATATATGAGGCTTAATTGATAACCAAGTTGAAGACAATTTTGGTATTTACAACTAGACACATCCGCCACAGAATTTGTCAAACAATAGGAATATCTGAGGCTCTTTTAATTGAGTGTGCTTGGAATTCATTGTAATCATATAGGATTGGAAATGCAAGCTATCGTTAAACGTTCATTTATTTTCCTACAACTTTTGTAGCCCGCTTATATCCGAACCATGTCTGCTCCATGTCTCTGAGATGCTTTTATTTCTCTATGTCAACAACTCTTGACCATGTTTTCGAAATTTCAAAATTATACTCAAGAGTCCTATTGCACGCAAACATTATGAAATAAAAAAAATGCCCTTTAATCGACTGCTTTAAAGGAAACACTTTAAAATTCTCTTGAAATATTTTGTATTAAAACCTATGGTTGTGTGTGTGTGTAGGTGTATCGAGAAGGTAGAGGTGGAATGTGTACACAAATCCTTCCCGCTGATGCCGCTAACATAATAAAGTTATGGTTTCATGGTTTCTTTGGTGGTTTACCGTTAGCTTGACAAGAGAATTCTCAAGCAAAACCTTTGTCTGCTTTTAGGTTTCGTTTGCGTTTTATTTGAGAGTTCAAGCTGATGATGGTGATTTAATCTCTGGCGGAAATTACTTGCCACACCAAGAAACCGAAAAAGGCCAAAAGAGCAGACCAAAAGTCACAAAAAAAAAGAGAAGTAAACAGGCAAACAGTCAACCATGTAAGGCAAGTCAAATGCCGTGTGGACTGTAGTTGAAGTCGAGAAGCACTTTTAATTTCAAAGATTTAATAAAATGACAGCAACAGTAACAGCAAGTGAACAACATTTAAAATGAAACAATTTATTTGAAACACCAACAACGCCAACAACAACATCAACGGCAAAGAATTGCAAAAGGAAATCCAATTTATTTTTCGCCACCAAATAATCTTGAATCTTCAAAAAAAAAAAACAAAAAGGAACGCAACGCAATAACACATTGAGGAAATATGAACCTTAAAAAAAAACAGAGATTGAGAAGAGACAAAACAAGAGCGCGAATACAAAAAATAAAAGGTAAAGTCTACTTTTAGGTTAGGAAACACATAAAAATGTACGTGTGTAATTTGAGAGATTTTAATTTGTTTTATCTTTTGTATTAAAAATATTGCCTCAGTGCAGATAGTTTTGTCTTTTTTTTTAATATCATATCGTCATCTGAAAAGCAAAATCGTATAATTTCCAAAAGCTTAAAAAAATTAGTATTACGGTAATTTATTACAAATTTTCTGTAAATCGTTTTAAGCCTAATGGTGAAAATATACCTACTGCTTGTGAAAACCAAACAAAAAGCAGGATAACAATCATCTTTTCAACTATTTTCCCTTTCACGGGATCTCCTTACCATTCCTTAAATTCGCACCAAACAGTGTCATTTTTGGCATGTGCTGGACGCTTTTGGATCTCCCGTGCACTGGTATCCTACTAAATTTTACAATTTCCTGAGTCACGTGAAAAAATTACGCAAAGTTCGACGAGATGTGATCTCTGAAAGGCTGACTGCTACGCGAAAATTACTGCCTCGGAGTGGTAGCGCGCTGTGACGCCACAGGTAAACGCAGTTCCTGTACTGATCTAGGCCCACCAAACTAGGGAAGAAATTTTTTAGCGCAAGGGCTCCACATTAACAGCACAACTACCCTACACTGGAAAAACAACCCGAAAGTTTGATAAACGAAGCTGACAAGGATTTGAGAGCCAAATAACCTATACCTGCAACTCGCAAGACATGGACATTAATAAAGAAAGTGGATCTGCTGAGGTTCCTCTCTCGCAGCAGATCTGCAGCCTCGGTAGAAGTCGTAAGATGAGTGTTGCATTCCTTCCATAACACAATGACCTGTCACCATGTGAGCGAGATGACGTTACGATTAAGACCGCGTAACTGGTTGATGCGTCTTCTATACATCAATGGCCAGCAGGACTCCTCATTTATCCAGGATAGGTTGACATCTCGAAAGAATTTCCGCTCAATGAACAACTTGAAAGAGGCAAGTGGCATATCCAAACCGATTGACGACCATTCCGGAAGGAGTGTAATAAAACTGGCAAACTCGCCGTCTCTACAGATTCCCGAAATAGAACTATCCGCGGGAAGAGTATAGTTAATGGGCTCGGTGTGGAGTTGCATTTTTTAACCAGGTACCGTGACCCAAAGACCGGAAGGTCTCCACTCCTAACCAAGGGGGAAGTCTTGTCCAAATACATGGCTTCGAATTGGTACTCAATTGTAACAGTCTGTTACATTTGGGGGCGTTGGTAGACGCATTATATTTCACCCTGTGTGAAGAGCACCGTGGGATTAGGTCCACATGGACAGGTTAAAGCAATCTTCGTTGTCCCCGGGGACCCAGACCAGTGGGACACTGAAGAGCTCAGAAAGAAGTTCGACACAGCGGCGACACTCCCTAACCATCCCGGTGTTAATCATAACGCTCTCGACAAATATCTTACAGAAGCATGACTCTCAAAGAAGATTGAGTTGCTGGTGCAAGGAGCTCTGTTGATAAAGATCCTTTGA
This sequence comes from Sarcophaga peregrina, assembly GCA_014635995.1. Classification (NCBI taxonomy): domain Eukaryota; kingdom Metazoa; phylum Arthropoda; class Insecta; order Diptera; family Sarcophagidae; genus Sarcophaga; species Sarcophaga peregrina. The sequence continues at coordinate 39,187,787 of CM025790.1, read as the reverse complement.
ACAGTCCATGGAACAACCATTACTGCAGCCTGAAACACGCTCAGTAATCCGGCAGTCGTGGAATAAATTTTCGTGATGTAACGCGAATCACGTCTTAGATTACATAGAACATTGTAGTCCATCTGTTTTCATCCATGCAAACGTTGTAATCAAATCTAAATGCTTAAATTAAATGGTTTTCATGACAACACTAAACTGTTTGCTGGTGTTTGGAGGTGTAATTCCATTAGTTCTTGTGCCTGTAATTTGTTTAATTCATCTCCACATCTCCTATTGCCACTCATTTTCTGTTTCCTCTTAAAACAGATATCATCGCCAACTTATTATTACTCGTAAGACTGAAAAAAACAATGATTCTTATCTTCCTTGCTTCTTTTATGTTTTTCTTCTTCTCTTTTGTTTCCTTAAAATTATCTTCAACAATGTACAACTGTATTGTATGTGTGTGTGTGTGTGTGTAAATAATTTTTTTTATCGTTGAAGAAACCACAAAAACCAACACCATAATGTTCATGTGACTTTTGTGTCTTTGGAATTGAAAACCATATTTCACCAGCCAGCCAACATTGCTTTAGTTTATCTGACCTTATCTCTATGGATTGTTTTCATTAAATTTACAGGCCGAAGAAGAATTTCTATTTTATTACCGCAGAAAAGGAAATTATTTACAAATTGTCAGAGACATAATGATGATGACATTAAATGGGAATAGAAATTTTGCTTGAAAAACTATTTATTCGGAATGGAATGGAATGGCATGGTTGTATGAAATTGTTTTCTTAAAATCCTTAGAAAACTAGTCTATGTAAGGACATTAGCTGGTTGGGTTAAAAGTTGGTTTCAAACTGATATCGAAAAAAATTTTCATTGCTCAGACTTTCGACGTCTCAGACAGTTTGCCATCATAAGGTTACACTGTGGCGTCTTAAGAGCCAAAGTTCAAACTCCAGGTCAGACATCTCAAACAAAATGAAATAAGAAAAAATATTATTACGAAAATGAAAATGGTGTTTTGCTTTTAAACAAAATCTACAAAGAACAAGTTCGTTGGTAAACAAGTAAACAAGAATATACCAACAAAACACCAGTAAAAGAAAAACTGATAAACAAGTTAACAAAAATGCAACAACACACACTACAAGAACGAATGTAAATAAAATACACAAACAACAATAAGGTAAACAACATGTTTACATTTATAGAGATTTCGAGAAGGCAAAGTCATTCACCTTCAAGAACATTCATCAGACTGCTTACCCTGTGATATAAAAGGCAAGACAAAGTAGGCAATGGAGGGGTTTGTACAGAGAATAATCGTGGTTGGGAACAGAGTCAGTAAAAATTCAGTCAGTCTTGTGTGAAGACACGCTATTTTTGAAGAAAATAATCATGGTGTAAAGATCTGTCGAACTATTGTTATTGTTTACGCAAAAAAGTGTAAAGAAGAATAACAAACAAAGCAATTGTTGTTGTTTACAACATCAAGTTGTGAACAGTGCCACACAGAATTGTGTAAACAAAATAAAAAAATGTAATTAAAAAACACAAAATTTATTTTAATTTTTATTTGCATTCTACGAACTCGTATTTTAAATGTTTTTAAAAGTTAACCCGTAACAGCATTTCTTCGGTGACTGCCTTTCAGCAGATTTCCGGTAAGAACTCTGAGAATAAAATTGAAAGTAAATTGCGATGAAAAGTTTCTTTAAAAAAATCTGTTGTGCGGATTTAACTTTAAACTGAAAGTTCCGCAACTCATGCAAAAAACAGAATATTAGTGGTGTGAGAAGCTGGATTGTAATGTTGAATGATCAATTACAGTAGCGAGCACAAAAAATGCAACGTTGGGTAAAATTATCTTTAAAAAAATGGTGACCAGTTCAAAATATTTCCTTGGGTTATTAATCCCTACAGTTATAGATACCTATTATCAATAACATTATGTAAATATTTTTAATTAATGATTAATATTATTTTGTCATTTATTAAAAAGAGTGCGAATTTCATGGGAGCAATAAAAATGCAACAGCATAAATTTTAATGTGTTTATTTAAATTAAATAGTAATTCTTACAAAAAAAAATCTTAAAATTAATATTTAGTGGCGTAGCCCTTATTTTTTATGACTTCTTGCAACCTAGAAGGCATAGAGTCGACTAAAGCTATTAATGTGTTAATGGATATTTTCTCCCATTCACTTTTCAAAATTTCTTCTAATTGCCTCTTATTTGACGGATGTTTCCTCTTAACTTCCCGATCTAATAGCTCCCATAGATTTTCTATGGGGTTTAGATCGGGAGTTTCGGGCTAAGCAACTTAAGTGCTTTGGATCGTTATCCTGTTGGAATATGCTACCAGGAGGCATTTTTTCCCGCAGATGAGGAAGCATGTGTTCTCCAAGGATTTCACAGTACTTCTTGGCGTCCATTTTTCCTTCGATTTGAGTTAAGGGACCTACCCCATCACGGGAAAACGCACCTGTAAATACGTGACGTAAAATCAATAATTTTTTTTAAACATATCATTCCTTACCCCACACCATTGTATCCACCGCCATGTTTTACGATTGGAAGTTGATATCTTGGAGAATATCTCTGTCCATGGCGGTCTTCGAACAAAATTTATCCCATCGGAGCCAAACAAATTAAATTTGCTTTCATCGCTCCACAAGACTTTAAGCCCATTGTTCATTTGACCAATCCTTGTAACGTTTTGCAAATTCCAGGCGCTTCTTTTTATTGATTGCACTGATGAGAGGTTTCTTTGCGGGTCGTCTCGCATGCAAATTAGCCTCTTTCAACCTACGGCGAACAGTGTGAACGACTATAGAGACTCCCATTTGCTGATTTGCGAAATTAGTAAACGTCCACTGCGGTCCTTCGTGGATCTTTTTTAACCAGTGCAATCATCTGGCGGTCTTGGCGAGAGGTAGTTTTTCGAAGGATTACCACTACCTGGTTTCCTTTCCACACTATTTCTCAAGGAAAATAGAGATTTAATCCGACATACGGTTGATTGATTTACACCAAAGAGGTGTCCAACTTCACGCATGGATTTTCCTTCTTCTAAGGCTTTAATGATTGCAGTTTTGCTGTCAGCTGAGAGCTGCTTCTATTACTAAACACATGTTGTATAACTTATTTAAGAAATTTTCAATTATAATTAAATAAATAACTTACTTTAACTATTTTTTTATTATGTTGCATTCTTTTTTGCTTGCTAAAAATTTGCACTTTTTTCACTAATTCAAAAATATTTAACTTTTTAAAGCAGAATTTGGAATAAATTGTGGTTACTTTGAAAACTTATAATTGAAAGAATTAACAGCCAAAAGAAATAGATAAATTAGTTACCGTTATTTTGAAATAGATCTTATTAATGATCATATGGCACAGTGTTGCATTTTTTGTGCTCGCTACTGTATATTTTTGTTTGTATCTTAAAAGGCCTATCGTTTGGGGTGTTCAATTATTTCTAGTTGCCTAACATCCTAATGGCACCTACTGTATGTCTCATAAACAGTGTTTTTAAAAATTCTTTCCCATCAGTAACGTAGACATTTCATTTCAATTCAAGTTTAATTATCTTAAGCGTACCCCTTTTAGCTCCCCTGTAGTCCCTTACTCTACCATTCCATAATTTTGCTATTCAACCTATTCCATCATAACTTTCTAGCCTTTATCAGTTTTAGTTGTTCTGTTTGCAACAGTTCGTGTTAAATTGCCTGAGGCAATGTCACCAACACTGTTAACTTTTTGAAATATTCGTGATAGGGGTGGAGTGCAGGTGTATGAGTTGGTTTTTCTCCTAGAAAACGTATTAACGAAGGGTCATCGGGATGATTGCAGATGTAAAATTATTTCGTTTTCTTCTTTTTCTTCTTTCCTTCCTTCCTTCCTTCCTTGTCTAGTCTTTATTTGCGGTTGAGGTTGTTAATTTTGTGTTGAGTTTAGTTGAATCAACAAAATTAGTGGCAGCCAACTAGGATTCTAAAATTCTTTTATTTCCGAATGCATTTATTCGAATAATTATTCGTAAGGTTTTTAAGTTTAAGCGAAAAACTAATTTTTCGAAAATGCTTCTGTCTTTTAAATTATGTATGTGTGCCCGTGGTATTGTTAAACGATGGAAGGAATGCTGTTTACAACAATCAACAGCTATTTAAAGGGCGGCAAAGCAAAGGAAAACATTACAAAATTAAAAGGAAAACAATTACAAACACAACAACAAATTAAGCGAAACTGTATCGTCCCTGTTCTCCTATGCTACTCTAGCTGTAGGCGTTCGAATGGTATGTTGAAATTTAACCTGAACCGCCCTTGTTTGAAATTCACAAAATTCACCGAGCAAGCGGAAGCTTTAAACAAGCAGGTGCCAACAAGCCAACAATTGTCACTGCGACGGTAACAGTTTGACAAAAACTTTTGACGTACATAACCTTGTTCCTTCGTGTTGTTTTGTTTTGGTTTTGGTTTCTTTTGCTTGTGGTATTTTCTCAGGGCACTGTTTTCGATGCTAACATACCTGTTTAGAGTTCTAATGACTGACGCAGTATTTTGTTGCATGGTTGGGAGGGGTTGTGGCTGCTATTTCACGTGGTTCGATGTGCTTTCATTTACATTTTGTATGCTTTGGATGTTCCTTGAAATGTAAGGAATTTGATTTAAAAAGTTTCTGCATAAAGTTTTACATGCCATTTTATGTTCTTCTACTCTTTCCCGTTTCTCTCTACCTCTCTCTCTCTCTCTTGTTCTTTTCGTTTGCTTTAATAGGGTGATAATCTTGGGGTTGCTTGAAATACCTGCTAACTTTTCTTTACAGTTATTGAATGCCTTAATGAAATTCGTTAATAATTCCTTTGGTTTTCTAATTTTCTTTCTTTCTTTGTTTGTTTTGAAATTAAGAAGAAAAAACTTTTTCTTTATGTTCTTGAGTGCATCTTTAGACACATTTCGGCATGAGTTTATTAGTAATTATACTACAAGTACTCAGAAAATAAATTACAAAGTAAGTTAACTTCCAATGGTATGGCCAGAATGTATTGTCGTACTATATTCCTACTTTGTTCCAAGTAATGATTTGAATTCCAAAGAATGTGTGATGTTAAACCGTGTGATATGGAAAAACCAACCATCCAACGATTCTAATTAATATTTGGTGGGTATTTCTTTTCCGAATGTTGAGGTAGGTAAAGATGGCTAGCCATACAAGGGGTTTAAACCATACTTAGACCACTTAGGGTCTATTGTGATACTAAAGCTTTCCGTTAGCACCTAGCCATTAAGCTAATCAGAGCAAGCTCGAATATTTTAATAAAGAGAGATCATCGCACTCTAGTATGTAGTCTAGGTTTATTAGACGTGAGGCCATAGCTCAATATCCAGGTCAGACAACAGCTCTAACTAAACGAATTACAAAAACAAATTTTTTCGCTTAAACCCTCTCAGTAGATTTCTGACAAAACCCCGGTGAGTAAAGAAAATTGCCATGAAAAGTTTCCCAAAAATCTGTCTTTCAGAACCTACTTTAAACTGTAGGTCCTTACACTATTACATATAAATTAATGCAGACAACATAAGTGGTATGAGAAGCTAGGTCGAAGTGTTAACTGAAGGGTTGTAATGACCAATTATGTAGGTACGTATGTATGAGTAAACAAAAATGCAACAACAAACACTACAAAAATAAATGTAAACAACATGGCATTCTTGCAATCTATGAACATTTTTTCAAAGGACCTTCGTTCAACTAAACTGTTTCATTTCCTTCTGTGACGGGATTTTCCATGTCCTTTTACTTCGATTCTCTTATAGAAGATGTCCTGTCCTCCTGGCATATGTTCCTTGTAGACAGTGACTTATTGTCATTTCAAATACAATACAAAGATGAGGAAAGGAAATTTTTAAATGTTGTATCTCCTCGCTGCTGTAGTTTGTTTGGAGAATGATATCAGAGGCAAACGATAAAAAGAAATTTTAAACTTAAAGTCCACTTTGACTGAAAACACAGGCTGCAATCGATATTTGCTAAGAAATCCTCTGTGTTTTTTGTTCAATGTTGAATCCTTTCACTTAGCCAAGAACCTTTTTATTTTGCATTACAATGTACACTTAAATGATAAGCTGAGCCATGAAGATGTCAAAGCAAACAATTTCAATAAAATAAGTTCCAAGTACTTACATACATACATACATAATTGGTCATTACAATTCCCTTTAGTCAGGATTATTGACCTAGTTTCTCACACCACTTATGTTGTGTGTGTATTAATTTTATAGATAAGTGGCGGGAACTACTGTTTAAAGTCGGCTCCGAACGATAGATTTTTGAGAAACTTTTCATGGCAATTTTATTTTTACTCTCAGAGTTGTTGGCCGAAATTTGATGAGAGGAAATTGCCGTAGAAATATTTTCTGTATTTTGTTTTTATGTCTGGGCCGGGGCTCGAACCCAGACTTTACGTCTAATAAGCCAACATACTACTTTCTAGACTACGACGACTTCCAAGTACTTGCTTTACTTTATTGACCATTGCAATATTAAAGTCAGGATTACTTGTGCACTTGTTTAACAAGCCTTCGGAGTAGTGTATCGTAAGTCGAAAGCTAGTGTGTAGGCTTATCAGGCCTAAACGAAATATAAAAACATATTCGTTTCGGTGTTTACAGCTCGGGAGTCCACCAGCAAATACCATTAAAGTAAAATAAATTAAAATAAGTTTCTCAAATCCGTCATTCGAAGTTAACATAAAACACTAGACCTCGCCACTCACGGAAAAAATTAGCACACACAACATGAGTGTGAAAAGCTAGGTCGTAATCCTGACTGAAGGGTTGTAATGGCCAATTATGTATGTATGTAACATGAGTGATGTAAGAAGTTAGGTTGCAATCCAGACTAAAGCCTTGTCGTGAACCTAGTAAGTGATTAAGGTGCTGTTGAAAAATTATTTTCAAAGAAGAAATTCATTTTTGGCACAATTGTCAATTAAAAAAATGAAATTAATCAATAACTTGTGAAGAGCAGACAGAGATTGAGTTCAAAAGCAGATAACACCCACTACATTTCAAATCGTTTTGCACTAAAAACGATGAAAGGGGCTATTTATTGAATTTTTGAACCCACAATGGTAGAATTGGACTTCAAGCAAACGGTGGTAAAGTGCCACACAATACGCGATACCAAGAAGCTATTGATAAAGCAATTGTTCTCACGTTTTGTGGTGGTTTATTGGGAATCAATCAAATCTCAAACGGTTAAAAAAATCACCTGTTATGAGCTTTACACATTAGGAAAGTTTCTTGATGATGTACGTTTGTAAATAATTCGTAGGACGCTTTTTAATTTACGTTTACAACAATTGTCCATTTATTCTTAATTATTATGCTCACCACTGTATTTTTGAAATGATTTTAATTATTTTCCCTTTTTCCTTTAGAAAACTAAAAAAAAAAAAATTAAATGCACACACACACACATACACACGGACAGAAATACACTCAAACAATAAATATTCATTCATAAATCTGTTCATACAGATCCTTCAACTGTCTCTTCTAATTAAATGTCAAGAGAAGAGTAGAGAAAAATAACAAGAACAAGAACTAAAAAAAAAATAATAATGAAAACATGTTTTATTTTAAATAATAATAAAGAAACAGAGACGAGAATAAAAGAAAAACGAAACAAAACATACAACAACTGACACAAATTACCACAAATAACAACAGCAAGAGCTAACGGTAAGAGCAATGATTACAAGAGTAAGTAAATAAGAAAAATACAAAAAAAAAGAAAGAAAGAACAAACTACGATGAGAATATCATAGAAATCCGGAGAACTGTAAAGTGAACACAATAAACAATGCAGATGATGACATTACAAATACAAATTTGAACTGCATACACACGGACATAAAATAAAATAAGGAGTGTGCACAAAGAAATTTTGCCATTTTTGTAAGTATTCAACAGTGCTATTGCATATAAGCAAAGCTTTAATTCAATTACGAAAAAAGTGGCTTGTTTTTGTAAACGCTCAGAAGCCAGCTTACCGGAACATACCTTAACTTTACAACGACTTATAGGATTACCACTCTTAGAAAAGCTAACTCTGGCTCTTATCCTTTCTTGACTGAACCTGTACTAAGTGGTATTTGTCCTAACACCATATTGCCTAATACAGTGTCATGGTTTCCGGCTAGATGTCCATTTAAATGATTTTTACTGACTTTTTTTGAAAATACTTAAAAAAAAACTACTAAAAACTTTTCTCAATTTTCTTTTTTTATTTGAAAGTACAATCCTTCCTGTTAATAATCGAAAATAATTTCATTCAAATAGCTGCCTCGACTGGCCATGTAATAGACTACACGATTGATCCAATTTTTAAGCACATTCTCGATTGTGTACAGCTGTATTTCATCAATGGCTTCGCGAATATTATCCTTTAAAGCGTCAATTGTCTCTGGCTTGTCGGCGTAAGAGTTATCTTTGACGGCGCACCCCACAAATAATTGTTTTATGGTGTCAAATCGCAGCTCCGAGGTGACCAAACGACATCAGCTCTGCGGCTGATAATGCGATCTTCAAAAACTGGGCGCAAAATACCGAGTGTAGCTTCGACTGTGTACCACGTAGCTCCGTTCTGTTGAAACTAAATGTTGCCAATACATACATAATTGGCCATTACAGTCAGGATTACGACCGAGCATCTCACACCACTTATGTTGTGTGCTTTAATTTTATCCATAAGTGGCGGGACCTACAGTTTAAAGTCGACTTCGAACGACAGATTTTTGAGAAGCTTTTCAGGGCAATTTTTACTCTCAGAGTCTTTGCCAGAAATCTGCTGAGAGGAAGTCGTTGAAGAAATATTTTTCGTTTTGATGTCTGACCTGGGATACGAACCCGGATCTTTCGTCTAATAAACCACGGCGACTTCAATATCCTCCTCTTTAATTTTTGTGAACAACAATTCGTTCAACATGGTCCGATAACAATCGCCGTTGACTGTAACGGCCACTTCTTGCTCATTTTCGAAGAAAAATGGCTCAATTATGCCTCTAGAATAAAATCCGCACCAAACAGTGACTCGTTTTGTGTGCATCGGCTTTTCAATGTATTCGTGCGGGTTTTCTGTGCCCCAAATGCGACAATTTTGCTTGTTTACATACCCACCAAGATCAAAATGAACTTCATCTGAAAATATGTTTTTTTTTTTGCCAAAATTGGAATTCTTTTTAAAGAACTGCAAGTCAAACGATAAATTTTTGAGAAAATTTTAATGAAAATTTTAATTTTGTTCTTTGAATTCTTGCCATAAGACTGCTAAGGGGAAATAACAACACATTACCTGCTAGACTGCATTAATGTTTTGGTTCAACCAAATTTTTTCGTGCTTACTCCTTTGACAATAAAACTCTTTGTATGCTTATTTTAATAATTATAACGAAGTTTTGTTGTTTTTCTCTGTATATGTATGGCTATGTATGCATGTGTGGTCAGTATTCACTCATAACCTGTGCAACAATTGTGTATTCGTACCATATTTAGTGTAAATGGAAGTGTAAATGTAAGTTTAGCTGTATGTGTATGTGTACATTGGACATTTTATTTTCTTATTTTCTATTTTTTGATAGGCTTACAGATAACAATTTCAGAATCTTTCCCTTGCCTCTCGTTACCCCTTTTCTCTTACTTTCGCTTGTCCTTTCCCTGGCTCTTGTATGAGACTGTAAAAGTGACTTGTTAAGAAAGAAGAAGAAAAAAAACTCTCATGTATGGTACTAGATAAGCTTAAAGTATTGTATTGTATGTACACAGTATTGTATGAGTTTAGATGTGTTGCGTGTGGACTGTAGAAATGAACAATGAATGTGAGAATGGTTGGCTGAATGGTTGACTGGTTAGTTGGTTGCTTGCTTGCCACTGTGCCTATGCATATTTATAGTTTCTCTCTTGTATTGTTGATGCTCATCATTATGTTATTTGTTGTTGTTGTTATTGTTAGGTTTAACTAAATACCAACACACAATATTTATAAACATTATCAAGAGTATGTTGTTGTTGTTGTTTTTCATATTTTTAATGGATAAAATATACAATAAAAGACATGCAAACAACAACAAGGAGAAGAAGAATAAAAAAAATTAAATTTTTTCTAAGATCCTTGCAGGACATATATTTTCAATTTGTATGTGCTTTTGTTTTATTTCGTCGTTGTTTTGTTTTTTTTGAAAACATTTTGTTATTTCTAGTTCTCTATCTCTTTATTGCTCTATGTCTCTCTCTCTTTCTCTCTCTCTCTCTGTATATATTATTTATTTATTTAACATAAATTTTGTATTTATTTTCTCGTCTTTTTTTTTTTAATTTAAAAGAAACATTTTTGTTTACTTTCTTTTTTTGTTTTAGTTTTTGTTCATTCTAACCTAAAAATTAAATGAAATAAAATTTTATGTTGCCAACTCTCTTTCAAATGTATGCCAAGAAATCTTTATCTCTGTTCTTCTCTGTATTGTTTGCCTAAAATGTTTTGTTTTGTCTTGTATTCGTTCAAGAGTTGTGATCTATTTTTTTTTTTAGCCAAATTTAACTCTGTAAACTGTTTGAGCAAAAAAAAAAAAAAACAAACCTCAACAAAAATTGCCTTTAAAAGGAATTTAATTAAATTGCAAACATAAATAATTTGTTTTTAAATTTAAAACACTGACAAAAAAAAAAAACAAAAATGAAAGTGGTGCATAGCTTAAGGCCATATAAACAAATTGGAAAATATAAATTAAGGAATTACAATTCTATTGCAAAATTTATTTTTATTTCTTTTTTTTTGACAAAAATTTTCAAAATATTTAAAAAATACTATTTAAACAGATAATCGATATGTAAACATACATTACCCACACATATTTATTGCAATTGAATTTTATTTTTTTAGGAGTTATTTGTTAAGCCAAAAGTTTATAGAAAAGTTTTTCCTCATTTCTTATTATTTTTTTATTTATTTTAGTTTCATGAAACAATTTCCTGCACTTAAACATTTCACAAGTCTTCTATAACAAGTTCTGGACTGACAGGGTTGCCAACTACAATGCAATTAGAAATGTATTTGCTCATTGCTTTACATGTGGCTGACTTTTTAGTGATGCTATCTATTTACTTAAATTACTGGTAGTCTAGTGGGTAGTGTGCTAGACTATTAGTGTGAGGGTCGTGGGTTCGATTCCCACCAGAAGCTCTGGTCTGTGACACTACACCGGGCATATGGTCGAAGTTACTCAGCTCGTACATGAATGTAATATAATTTGTAATTGTATTGTAATTCTTAAATAAAAAAATAAATAAAAAAAATACTTAAATTAGTTGTTCACCCCAACCCTTTAGTCAGGATTACAATCTAGCTTTCCACATACCGTATATAGTGTGCTATTTGTACCCCAGAGTTCCACCACCTACGTAAAATATGTTTGAGAAACTCTTGAACGGAATTCTATTTACACTTCAAATTTTAATAGATGACTTACTAATAGGCAGTCGCCGAAAGAAATATTTTTTTCGTATTTCGTTTTGGTCGAGATGTCTGCGGTTTGAACCACGAGCTTTTGTCAAATAAGCCAACAGAGAACCTCCTAAACTATGGCGATGTCTATGCTTCTCAACCTTCTAATAATGTACGCTTTTGATGTTATTCTCTCCAGTGTAAGAGAGGTCTTTCTAAATGCATTATTTTGCCTTTCCTCGGCCATTAAATTCAATCAGTTTTTTCACGGATGGGAAGTACAATACACTCAAGTTAGGTATATGAAGAATGGATCAATCTTCTACCCTTAGATGGAATGTATTCCTCCCAGCTCTCTGAAAACCATTATAGATCTCATCACAGGCTGTCAACAGAAAGTTCAAAATCTTATTTTAGCCCCTAACAAGGACTGAACAGTTATGGAGGAAGTGTTTTATGGTCTTCGTCTTGAATTTCTTCTTATCTGGATAGCATCTATCACAGGTCTTTGTGAGTGATATAATTCCATAATTTGCACAGTCAGCAGTCTACCACTAGTCTTAAATTAGCAGCATCAAGGCGATTATGCTATTGCTGTCAGTCAAAAGAAGTGTGAAGAGTATAAAAGACTAAATTGGAAAAACCAGCATGGAATTCAACAAACCGTGGATGATCCAACATATCCAGTTACTGAATTTCAAAACTGCTATGTCCAGGATTGGACAACGGGAGAAACGGAGAACTACTTGAGTTTAGCAAGAGAACGGTTCGCATTCTTACAGGAATTCTTTCGAGACTCTGCACTATTGGCAGTTCCGTTACCCCAGGATAACTGCAGAATCTCAAGATATTGGGTTAAAGTCGCCGTAGTCTAGTAGGTAGCGTGTTGGCTTATTAAACTGATGTCCTGAGCTTAAACTGCAGGTCAGACAACAAAACGAAAATAGGAAAATATTTCTTCGGCGATATCCTCTCACCACATTTCCAACAGAAACTCTGAGAGTAAATAATATTGCCATGAAAAGCTTCTCAAAAATCTGTCGGTCATAGTCGCCTTTAAACTGTAGGTAACGCCACTATTGTATAAAAATTAACGCACATAACATAAGTGATGTGTGAAGCTAGGACGTAATCCTGAATGAAGGACTGTAATGGCCAATTTTGTATGTATGCCTCTCTTGCACTGTTGTAAAGAACATTCGTGATCAATATTCGGTGACAGAACATTTGAAGGTCTAGGCATGATGGCCAACGTATCATTTTCATTACTAAGGAAACTAACTGGTTTGATTCTGAGTTTGCGAAGTGATCCAAATTCATCACTGATGAATCATTTGACAAGGGTGGTAACACAATGGAACGTATGCGGCATGGAGTGAACTTGCCTGTAAGCGGTAAGCTACTCGCTAACCTTAGCTACTGTAGATCGCTAGAATTACCAAATTAAGATTGCTTCTTTGGGCCTAGCCGTGTGGTAGCGGGTAACAAAAGAATACTTCCACGGTGAACACCATACTTGTATTAAAAGGCGAATAAGGATGCTGCTACCAGTCAGAAACTATTTGGGGTTCAACTGGTTTTGTTCGGATGTGAAGCCGGAGGTCTTAAGCTGGTACTATATATGTCGGGAGCCCCAGGGACTTGTCCTCGCCCGGCAATGGTGAGAAGAAACGTCGTGGCTGTGGTTTAGACCCAAATCGCAAGAAGTGTGTCAGTATGGTGTGGCGTTACATTCTTAACCCATTGAAGGAGTTTAGATTGTCTCCGACCCCCAAATCAAGAGAGGAGTCATGCCCAAATAGCATGACTTCGAATTTGGTACCCACTTACTGTGTCCCACTTACCCACTTACTGTAGCCAGTATTTGTAACATGTACTTATGTGGAGGCGTTGGTCTACGCATTATATCCACCATGTAATCTCTAACACCGTGAGATATGCCTAACAGCGGTACTCACGTAAATCAGATTACTTTGCTTCTTTGGCCCCTCTATCAGAATGGCCATTTCAAAACTTCATTGTTTAATTACTAGTGCTAACGATATGGTCGGGTGCCATGACCTAAAGATTGGAAGGAGTTTTAGGTAGGCTTCGCTTCTAACCAAGGGGGCAGTCATGTCCAAATACACGGCTTCGAATTGGTACTCAGGTGTAACAGTCTGTTACATTTGGGGGCGTTGTTAGACGCATTGTATTTCATCCTGTACGAAGAGCACCGTGGGATTAGGTTCACGCGGACAGGTACCCACGTAAAACCCATCCTCGTTGTTAACGATTTAGACCGTCCGGTAAACAACAAATGTAATTGCTACTTGCTGAAGCATATTTCATTCTCTGCTTGAGTGCTGGCCATGTTTAATCTTCTTTATTAATAAGAAAATCGTTACCTTATCAGAATTGTCAACCTAAAAAACTATTAATTTCTTAACGATTTCTTTGTAAGTAGTTTTTGAAAGAAAAAACAGAAAATAATTACGATAAAATCTTAATATTCAGACACCATTTATAAGTAACAGACATTATCGTTTAGAATATTTCATAATTGCTTAGCTTTCTATGCCATGAATTACTTTGTCTGGCATTCTCTCTCTCTCTCACTCTTCCATTTTCTTTGTAAGATTTTTGTGTCAAAAAAAAAAAAAAGAAAAAAATTGAAAATCCTTTTTCGTTAAAAATCTCTTACGGATTTTTAATTACAAAATATTTGTTGTATTAAATGAACAGAAAATCTCTTTCTAACAATATTTAAATACCAAAAGAATCAAAAGAAAATCTAGAAAGTAATCGCATCGCTATTCCCCTGTATTTTTAATTTATGCTTGCAAAGCAAAGCAAGACAGAGTAACAGCAGGAAGTAATATAAAGGCAAAGGAGTCATGTGTGTGTGTCATCATTGTATGCACATGCATGCAATTTGTTACTACCAGCTAGAGTTTATTGCTATTGTTGTTGTTGTAGTTGTGTTCTCTTCAAAATCTCCAACATATTTTTGCATAAATGCCTCTCAACAATTGCTCCTTGAGTCTTACAAACAAACACACACACACAGACACACAGAGTCAACATTCCCTGAAAAGTAGATGAAGCAGCTGGAGAGAGACAGCATGAGAGATAGCAAAATTAGACTAAAAAGGGGGGGGCGGTTGAGCGAACAAATATCAGAGAAATTAAAATCATTTTTTAGTTCAATACTTTCAATTAAAATAATGCAAATAAAACTCATGATGAAATGATGAAAATCTAGGCAAAAAGACAAACAAAAACAAACATAAAGAGAATGGCAGAAAGAGAACATGATAGGGAAGGGGAATGAAACGTATTCAACGAATGAAATGGCATGAAAAATAAAATGTTTCAACAACAACAACAACAACTAACAACAACACGTTTAACTGAAGTGTTTTACAGAGACGAAAGGAACTCTGGGAGTAGGGAATTGTGTTAATAGAAGTGCTTAGAATAATAGCACATGCCCTATATAATTAATAAAGGAAGAGAAGTTATTACAGGAGTAATTAAGAAAATGTAATTTAATGAAAAGGATTTGAATTTAATAAAGTAAAGTGTTAGTAATTCTAGCAAAAAGATTTAGAAAATTAAATTCTTTTTTGTTCAAAAATCAATTATCATTCAAGCGAAGATACTGGAGAGAAATTTAATTTTCATTGTAATATAGGATGGGCCCTGCAATCGCTTTAAATATAAGACATCGGTTATTTCGAATCCGGCAATCTTATGCCGTTCTATGCCCTTACTAGCTTTACGAGAAAGGGGAAGTAATTGATGTTGCAGAGCACACTGTTTTCGAATGTGCATGCTGGCAGAGCAATCGCTCTGTACTAACGTCAACAATACGAACGATTACGGCCGCTAACATTATCAAGGTTATGACTGCGAGTAGAGAGAATTGGGCGGTGCTTTCTAAGACTGAAGAAGATAGATCTTGAGGCTGCAGGGCATGTAAGCACGTCGGTATAGATAACACTGGCACTTGTGTTTAACGAAATTCCCAACGGGGACGTAGATAATAGTGTAGACACTTAGAAGTCTCCTCAACTTTCGGTAAGCAATACGGACGTGGTTTTGAACACGCAGGGGCAAAGGGCCAAAAGGTCTCCACTTCGAAGTAGTACCACCGTAGTTCCGGAGTGGGCACAACAGTTCACACGACGAGAGGAGCTTTAGTGGGTGACGGCCTCACACACGGAAGATGTGGTGATTTCCTCCATGGTGCAGTAAATTTACCCCTTCTCGGCGTAAAAAAGTGCCGTTCTATTCTATTATTATCACCACTGAACGTAATAAATCGATTTACGCTTGAAAAACATTGGAATTCATTGGAAATTTATTTCTAAAACAGAAACAATTGGTCGGATATTGCACGAAAATGTCGTATAAAATTTGATCTCCGAGAAAGACCAGCCTGGCATTAGCAAGTTTATTGGTAAAGTTTGTGAAACTGGTTTCACTGCACGTACGTGCGTACAGCTGAAAATATCAAAGCTGTGGCTAAGAGTGAATGTGAGAATCCATTGACATGAACTTGTCTTCGTTCTTAAGAATTTAACATTTCAGGCTTTAGATTACGTCGATATTTGCGCAAAAGATTTTGGTATAAGGCCTTACAAAATTTAATTGCTTCAAGAGTTGATGACGCATGACCATCCCTTTTTGCTTCGCTAGATAGGCAAACGAGAAATTGTACGATGATGTCAATTTTGCTAAAAAAAAAAAATATGAACATAATTTCCATATTTGGGGTACAGATTGTCTGCCAAGAAGTTGCAATTTAACCTTAAAGGCCAAGATTTGTGTTATCATTGCCTAGATATGAGCCCAAAAATTGGTACGATCGATGAGATGCTTTGAGGCCAGCTGCATCAGCCATATAAATGAAATAATTTTCCATTTCTAACCAGAGCAATTGTAATTCACAGCATGAGCATAAATTTGACAAAATTTCAAACCATTTTTGTTTGATTGCATTTTAAAATTTAACCTTTTAAATGGCCCATCCTATAGTTTGTCTCCTCGAAAGAGGTGTATTAGGCATCTATTTTCTGCCAAATTTAAGCACAACCAATCACTCAATTTTACTTTGCATTGCTGAGGCTCATAAGACATTACCAAAATATCATTTGATTTCCTGCCAACAAAGATCGTATGCTGAAAATTACAGATAAGGAAGGAAAGATGGATCATTGATCTCACGGGATCCAGTGTGATAGTTTTATGTTTACAAGAGATTATCTGTATTGATTAGAAGTTTACGGTTCGGTTTTTGCTTTGTAGTTGTACTGAATACGGCTTGACAATTGATTTTCATGTGACACATCTGAGTCTTGCCAAGTACATACAATGACCTGAAGGACAAAGGTAACGACATCGATTTTACTTCTCGTTCATTGGCGTTGTCATATAGAAACGAACTTTCTGAATGGCTTGATTCCCATATTGCTGGAAGGACATGTAGAAGAATACAATACCTATTGGCTGGTTTTATGTTGTGTGTGTGAAATTCACAGAACACCGATATTGTAGGCGAATAAAGCTTTCAAATGTGATGAGTTAGTTGGTTGCGACGTAGTCTTGTAGATAGTGTGTTTGCTTACTAAACATGGTTCAAATCCTAAATCAAACATCTCCAACAAATGTTAGCACATTTCGGTCGAAAATGCGGTCGAAAAGTTTGTCGTTTGGAAACGAATTTAAATTTTAGGTCCAGCTACTCATTGATAAAATTATTTTGTAATGACCAAAATAGAAGGAGAATACATTCTAGAGATTGTTATTAAAGTGGCAATTACTGGTAAACCGGACTTTATTCTGTGGCTTTAGGAAAGTTTTAGCGAATAACCCTTTTTTAATCTTCCACATCTTTTCGATTGTTAATATCTGGAAGATTATCATAAAGATGACAACGTAAATATTGCTACGAAAATGGAAATGCTGTTACATCATTTAACATTATAATGATAAACAATAGTTACAAAAACAAAAACAATGAACTTGTTTACACAATAAAAAAAATACTAACAGCGCCTGTATGAAAATAGTGTTTTTCCCCCATTTTAGTAACCAAAAAAAGACCAACAACACCAGTATAAAAAAATTCAATATCAAGTAAACAATAATGCAACAACAAACAATGTAAACATAATACACAAACCGTTATAATGAAACAACGATGTTTGCATTTATCGAGATCTCGAGAAGGTGAAGCCATGAACATTCGACTTCACTATCATTCATCAGACTGTCTACGTTGACACAAAAAAGGCCAGACAAAGCAGGTAACGGTGTAGCGTTGCGTGTGAAGAGAATAATCGTGGTTTAAAGATTTACATTATAAAGATCTGTCGAGCAATTATTATTGTTTACGTAAAAAAGTGTAAAGAAGAATAACAAACAAAGCAATTGTTGTTGTTTACATCAAGTTGTGAACAATGAATTGTACACAGAATTGTTCGAATAATAAAGAATTTTCGTAAAAACTAAACACAAATTCATTTTTATTTTATTTACAATCTACGAGCTCATATTTTAAACATTTTCAAAAGGATAAAAAGGTAGCAATACTTTAACAACTTATATTGGAACCCAACAAATCTTATATATTTCTACATTTATTGAGTAAAAGTTTTCAATCTTCGAATGTTTAAAATTCATTAAAAATTATTTTTCTATAATTTCTTACACAAATGCTTTTGCTCCTATTTAAAATCGTTTTAGTGGCCTCCATATAGAATGGGCGGGGGAAGGTATTCGTGTGCATATTAAAAAATTATTATTTTTTTTTCCTTCTTTCATAAGCCTTGATTTGCTTCTTTTTATTATTTTTCTATTCTTTTTAAACCACCTAAGACGATGATGATGATGATGATGATGATGATGATAGAAGTATAATGAATATGATGCTTATGCTGGTACTGATGATAATGCCTGTGGTATGAGTAAGCAAATATACTTAATTGAGTTGAGTTGAGAGTAGAGCTAAGTTCTGAGCTGATTGTTGTTGGTGAGAGGAGTATGAATATGGCATAGAATAGTAGTGGAATTGATGGAGCTCTAATAGAGGAATGAAATAAATTGGCTTAAGTTCAACCAGGGGGAACACACACACACACACAAATCTTCATATAGCTTATAAGCTAACTGGAGCAAAAATTGAATTAAACAGTGCAACGAAAGGATGGAGGAATGAAAAAAAGAGAAAGAAGGGAAAGAAATGCTAAAAACTGAATTGAAATGTTAATGGAATAAAAGAGGTTTAAGAGAAAAAGGAAAAATACAAAAAAAAAACAAACAAATACTGAATGAAAAAACAAAAAAATTACTAAAGAAAACTTGCAAAAAAATTGTATTTTTTTCTTTTGATGGGTATGAACTGCTAAAGTATTATCGTCATAAACTGATGGCAATTAGAGTTAACACTGGCGGTGGTGGTGGTAATGGTATTATACAACTTATAATACCGACTGTATTCACACTCACATATACATCTACAGCACAAATGTGCATATGTATGCTTTACTTTAGCATACTTCACGGCGCTAACATACAACCGCAAGTTAACAAATATTATAAACGAGAGCAACAAAGCATAAGCCCGTATGATTGATAGAAAGACAAGAAATTTGTATGCGTAAGCCTGTATTGGTGTGAATGTTTGTTTGTTATTGTTTGTTGCCTAATATGGCAGCAACATTAATTTCCATATTTTCAGTTTTTTAGTATTCACTTGATCTCTCTCTTTCTCTCTCTCTTTATTTCTTTTGTAAGTTTTGTGCCTTCAAAAACATGCTAAATAGTTTGTTGCATAAACGTTAATGTTGTTATAAAGTACATTGCATTTCATCAGCATAAAATCATCGAGAATATCGCTTTACAGCGTCTAAATAATTAGGAATGTATTCAAATGCACACACTACAATAATCACCAGCATAAAATTACGATTTTAGAAAGCAAAGAGACGTACAGTAAAAGCTTATTGGGTTAAGAAACTTTGCCTTAATAGCAGGAAAATTTAATAACATTAGGGAATTAGGTTGGTTCCTTAAATCCGGACCACAAGGTCTAAATGCATTCTATGTATTCTATTCCATTAACTCGTCATAGAGCCTTGGACCTAGCATTTTATGTAACGCTTCTTTCACTGTTACTACTAAAGGAAAAAAATTCTCGTTCCCTCTCTAAAGGTTCCACTGTATTAGAAAATTTTAAAAGATATTATAATTAAAAAAAACACATACGTATGTACACACACACATGTGTGTGTCTGTGTGTTTGCATAGTTTTAAGTGAATATGTGTGTGATAACGGCTGTCAATTTGCGGTTTTAAACTGCACTAAACTGCTATTTTCCTTACACCTACACTTACATATGCATGGGAAACATATTCTTGTTTCTGTTCATATGCTTTTCTTTGTATTTGTGTTTTTTGCTTGTATTTGTTGTATTTTGTATTCGTATTTGTTATTATTTTGCATGCACATATGAAAATATGCAAATATTTTTACTCCATACTTGTACGTACGTATGCCCTCTTGCATGTTTTCTTGTCTACTGATCCTTGGCTTCAATGTATTTAAATTATTTGTTTTTCTTCATGTTGTTGTTTAATTTATTTATTTATTTACACATAAAAAAACGCGTCAAGGTGGAAAATCATTTACAGAATAAAGAAAAACTATCAACAACATATACATTCTAACAACGATGCAGTATGTTACGTTAACTTTTAAATACAGTGCCGCACAAAACTTGTTTTTAAAGTTGAAAGTTATTCCTTGGATTTGTTCCTACATAAAGGGTGATTTTTTAAGAGCTATAGGAAAATGATTCAAAAAACAACACATAAAATTCAGAAAAATGCATGAAATCTTTATTTGAATCGATAGAACGGCCAATATAATTTCATGTTTGGAGATTATTTCATGCAAACGTTGACCGCGACTCCGTCTCAAATGGTCCAATTTTGGCATACTTTTTCAACATTTCGGCCGGTATCTCACGAATAAATGCTTGTCTGTATAGATAAGAGTTTTAACATAGCCCCACAAAAAATAGTTTTAAGGCGTTAAATCGCACGATCTAGGCGTCCAATTGAACGGTCCCCAACGTGAAATAAAATGTTCTCAGAACATTCATCAAAAATTCTGAGTTCCGGTAGGTCTCTCGGCTTCAATTCTTGCATCAGCTCTATTTCCTTCTTCAAAATTGTCCACGTTTTTGAGAAACAGAGGCCCAATTACTGCGAACGGTGACGAATCAATAATTGATGGTCATCATTAACATTTGCCGATACAGCTGCAATATTTTCTTCAGTTGAGACTCTACGTAAGCGTGTTGGTTGTTTAATGTCCAGCAATGTAAATTTGGTGCGAAATTTAGTCACAATAGCCCAATATCCGCTTCAGTGGGTCGATTAAACTGACCATAAAATGGAAAAAGCATGCGATGAACTTTCTTAAGAGAGCAGGCATTTTAATAATAAAATTCAATGATTTGAAAGCTTTGTTCGTTTGTAAGACGATTCATGGTAAAATTATAGACCAAACTGAAGATGTTTTTGTACAATGGGTCAATTTCGACCTCCGGGTACTGTGCTTGTCTTGATCGATAGGTGCACGTCCTCTAACCTGAACATGTTTGACAGTGAAAAAAAAACGAAACGTGCGTGAGCTGTTTAAACCAGTATTGCTAAAAAGATAATTGCTAAAAAATCACTCGTTACATAATTGCAGTGTGTTTTATACATAAGAGTTGGGGTCTACAGTTTAAAGTCGACTCCGAACGACATATATTTTTAAGAAACTCTTCATGGCAATTTTTAGTTTATGCTCAAAGGGTTTGTCAGACTTATCCTTGTAGACGAATTCATATTGTTATGTTTTTACACTTTTAAAAATATTTAAAATATGAGCTCGTAGATTTAATTAAAATTCTTTATTGTTCTTAAAATTCTGGGTGCGACTGTTCACAACTTGATGTAAACAACAACAATTGCCTTGTTTGTTATTTCTCTTTGCATTCTCTTAAATAAACAATAACAATTGTTCGAATTGTTGTCTTTATAGCAGAGATCTTCAAACCATGGTTATTCTTTTCATACGTAACGCAACCCTGTCGCCTGCTTTGTTTCGTCTTTTATAGGCCCACGTAAATAGTCTAAGGATTGTCGGACCCTTTGCCGAGATCTCTATAAATACAAACATCGTAGTTTCATTGTTGTTTGTTTATTTTGTTTACTTGTTTATTCCCTTTTTTATATTGATGCTGTTGGTATATTTTTGTTTACTGGTTTTTCATGTAAACAAGTTCATTGTTTTTGATTTTTTGTTCTTTATCATTTTATTGTTAAACGAGGTAACATTATTCCCATTTTCGTAACAATATGTTAAAAGAGTTTTCAATAAATTAATTTTGCTTATCACTGTTAGTGAAATGAACATAAGCCGTATACGGCTGTTATGAATAACAACACAAACAACAATGTTGCTTTAAATAATTGCGCGCTTTGACACTCCACATAATTTTATTATTTAAACCTGAATTCATTTAAAAACAATTTAATGCTCTCACACTCTCGAACACTCATACAGGCGAACATATGCAAATGCTCACACAGTGATAAACACTTACAACGCTTATGCATGCACTTTTCCTATAGAAAAGCATTCAGTCGTGCTAACATTATTTACAAAAAAAAAAAGAAAAAGAAATAGAATTGCGAAGAAAAAATACGGGAAGAGAAATAGAGAGAGAGAGAGAGAGAAAGAGAGAGGTAAAGAAATTGCTTTTTTTATTTACGAGTATTTTAAATGAATTTGTGGTATTGAGAGCTTTAATTTAAATTTACTTTCTCGCGCTCTCTCTCTCTCTCTCTCTCTCTGTTTCAAGCATTTATTAACTACACTAGAGCACAGCAAGGAAGTGTATGTGTGTGTACAAAAGAGACTGGGTTATTGTGTTCTTACTCTCTCTTACATTCTATGTGTATAAAGAGAGAAACATAAATTTCAATGAAGTGTAAATTATGTAAATTAATATTTTATAATTTACGTATGTATGTGTGTGTGTGTGTATTGTGTGTTAACAATATTTCTTATGCATATGTATTGTATGTTAGGTGGAGAATCATAAATTTTATCCATAAATTGCAAAGGTATGACTGCATAATAACTAAGTAGAGAGTAAGATTTTCATTATGCCTTGTCAACTATTATCTGAACAGCATAATAATGTAGACCCTTAATGAGATTTTCGTTCTCTCCTTGAAGAAAACGATAAGATTTTCTGTGTATAAAAATTTTTTATATTCCATCCAAGATACGCTTGAATTTTTTTTTTAGATTTGTTTATGGCAATATATTACTAGATACGATACGTTACGTTACGATACGATACAATACGATACGATGCACATGATACGTTTTATTGTGAATGGCAAGTAGTGGAAGAAAATGTTCTCAAATTAACTGGCAGCCTCTTTAATTTATGTATGAGAGTTTATTTATTAGTTGCATCACGTTATCATATAATAGAAATGCCGGAGAGAGTGGAATTTTTGAAAAATTATACTCGACAGGTAATGCAATACATATTTACGGTTAAAAAGAAAATTTACTTCTTAATGAGCATAGTTGAGGAAAAAGTAATATTTTCATGTTTTTTTTTTTGATTTTTTTTTTTTTTTTGCAAAATATTGTACAAGAAAAAGAGGAAATAAAACGAAGAAAACCTTGTGAGTTAATTAGGATCTCTATGGGAAGAATTTAATTAATTTGTATAATTTAAAAAGGCTAACGAAATGAAATGAAGAAATTTAATAAATCTCCATACATTTATGCATACATAAGTGGTCATTACAAGGTTTTAGTTACGATAACGACCTAGCTTCTCACACTCCATACTTCTCACACTGTTTATTAATTTTTTTCGTATGAGTGTTGGGAACTACAGTTTAAAGTCGACAGCCGAACCACAGAGTTTTTGCAGAAAGATGGCAATTTTCCTTTCACTCTTAAAGTTTTTGCCAGAAATCTGCTGAGACAAAGTCGCCGATGAAATGTTTGTTCAGATATTTCGGCTTCAGCCGTAGATTGATACAATTTTTTGAAGAATCATTTCTCAAACTTTTTAAAATGTTCATCAACTACAGAGAAATATTTTGCAACGCAGCCATTTTTTAGCATAGTTATAACACTCCCAGAAAAAACAATTAAAGAAGTTAATAATTGCACGACATTAAGCATTTTGAACTTTTATTCAATGAATTTGGTTAAGGCCATTGTAGAATAGTACATTCTCCTTGCAAACAAGACAAATGTGATGTGCTTTTCTCATTTACGGCTATTAGCTGTTGTTAGGCTTTTCAATGTTTTTCTTGTCTCAGACCAAGCAATAGAGACTATGTCCTCGCCTTGTGTAAGAAAATACCTTCAGTCTACTGCACACATATCCCATAGCTCTTGGTTAGTTAATCGTTGTCAATACACAGACTTAAGGAGATTTGCATGCCAATCTTATATGATCTGTGAGTTTTCGCCGAACTATTACTAAGAGATAGACGCCGAAAGAAATATTTTTATCGGATTTTGTTATGCTTAGAGCTGAGGCACTCACTAAGCTACAACGACTTTTGTTGGGATTTGCCTCTACAAAAGTAAAGTCAGTATATCACGAGATTTTTCTAGTTTTTAAACTTCTGTATTCATCGTCTTTAATGAACGGAGGTTACTTTAAGGTTGGGGTAGCATGGGTATGGTTGAAGTCACCATAGTCTAGTAGGTAGTTTGTTGGCTTATTAGACTGAAGGTCCGAGTTCAAACCCCAGGTCAGACATCAAAACGAAAATATTACTTCGGTGACTTTCTCTTAGCAGATTTTTGGTAAAAACTCTGAGAGTAAATAGAAAATTGCCTATGAAAAGCTTTTGAAAAATCTGGAGTCGATTTTAAACTGTAAGACCCGCCACTTATGTGTAACACACACAACATAAGTGGTGTGAGAAGCTATGTCAATAATTCTAACTGAAGGGTTTCAATGTCCAATTATGTACATTTGTATACGGTTTCGAGTATTCTCCCAGGCATAGGTAACGAGCATATTCTATGAGGACAGCGATCACTTAAGAGACATCAAGATGGAAGACAAAAATTACTGCCCCGTTTAACAGCAGGCATAATCAAATGAAAGTCGCCGTAGTCTAGTAGACAATTTGTTGGCTTACTAGACGTGAGGGCATAATTCAAACCCTAGGTCAGACATCCCTATAAAAGATTTCTGGTAAATAATCTGAAAGTAAATAAAAAATTGCCATGAAAAGTTTCTCAAAAAGTTGTCATTTACTGATGATTTGCTTTTGCATCGGTTAATATTCAAATTATAAAAGCTACAAAAATAAAAACAATGAACTTGTTTACAAACTATCGCACTGTGTAACAAAACAACAAACACCAGCATAAAAAAAATGGTAAACTAGTAACGAAAAATACAACAACAACCACTAAAAGTAAATGTAAACAAAATACACAAACAACAATTATGAGACAACGATGTTTACATTTATAGAGATTTCGATAAGGCGAAGCCATAAATATTTGCATTCTATAACATTTCTAAGCAGTAATCGTAGTGTGTTGTCGTGGTGTTGTCGCCGTGGTCTAGTAGGTAGTGTGTTGGCTTATTAGACGAAAGGCCCGCATTCGTATCCCAGGTCAGACATCAAAACGAAAAATATTTCTTCGGCGACTTCCTCTCAGCAGATTTCTGGCAAAAACTCTGAGAGTAAAAATTGCCATGAAAAGCTTCTCAAAAATCTGTCATTCGGAGTCGACT
Organism: Sarcophaga peregrina; assembly: GCA_014635995.1. Taxonomy (NCBI): domain Eukaryota; kingdom Metazoa; phylum Arthropoda; class Insecta; order Diptera; family Sarcophagidae; genus Sarcophaga; species Sarcophaga peregrina. Next base: position 39,162,445 of record CM025790.1, on the reverse strand, counting down.
TTAAACTGTAGGTCCCGCCACTCATGTATAAAATTAACGCACACAACATAAGTGGTGTGAGAAGCTAGGTCGTAATCCAGACTGAAGGGTTGTAATGGCCAATTATGTATGTAATCGTGGTTTGAAGATTTTTTTAGTAATTGTTATTGTTTATGCTAAGGATGTCAACAGACGAATAACAACTAAACCAATTGTTGTTGTATACCTAAAGTTTTAAACAGTGGCACACATAATTGTGTGAACAAAAAAATATTTTAATTAAAACTAAACACAAACTTATTTTTAGTTTATTAGCAATCTACGACGTCATATTTTAATCAATTTTAAAAGGTAAAAACGTAACAATATTTTATTAATAAGCAGACATTCGTTTTATATTTATTTCATTTCATTTATAAGAAAAGAGAAAATGCATTTCTCTTTATTAGTTCACATTATGATGATGCTTTAGTTATGATAACAAATGTTGGGTGTTCATAATCTAATCAAATTAAGTATTTCCATTAAAACTGATAACATTGAGTCAGCTGAGCAGAAAAATAAAGAGCAGCAGCATAATTTTTCATTAAAATCATTGAATAACAGGCTAAAAGTACTCATAACCGTATTTTTTTTTGGCATAAAAAAGAAATTCATTTCAATATGTATAGAGAGAGAGGGGCAGCATCATCACATAAAAAATGATTTCTAACAAGAATTTTTTTTATTTGTTCTTCATCTTCTGATGGATATGTTGGCCAAATAAATAAATGCTGGTGGTCGACAAACAGACAGACATGCATACACACATAAATATGAACGTTATTATACCGTTATATAAACCTGTTATGCTCGAAAGTATGCTCTTCATTTTCTACACATCATAATTACGTTGTTTTGTGGGTCAGAAACCTTTTTTGGAGTATATTTGGCCATTTTCCTGTTGTATTTCAAACAGAAGCCAACATAATGGCTAATGTACTTTCGGATATGTATGTATATGTGAAGCAGGGTTAGAGCAGGGCAAGAAACTATTTTGACTTACAAGGATGCCATTCCATGTAATGTATTGAAATGTATGCAGCAACTTCGTTTTTGACATTCTACATGCTGTAGTTTATTTACATATTTTATGTGTGGGTGTGTTGGTGTACAATGTTAAAAATATTTCACTTCATTATACAGTATGTGGTAAAAAATATGAGGATAAATGTATTAAAATATACAAGAAAAATCTGGTGTTTAAATTATTCTTCAGAAAAAAATTTAAAAAGAGAACGAAAGATACTCTGTAGTTCCGCTAAAATAACCAAATAATACTGCATTGGGTTGTAGCAGATGCAGGTACGTATAGTCTGGCAATTCTGTTCAAACTCTCATAGAGGATCGGGCAATTGATCGACTTAAGCGATCTATAAAAAGGTTTCTGACCATTTCAAGATAAATTACTAATATGGCAATCGGCTGGGGTTATTTAAAAACTTTATTGCAAAAGGGCTGATTTATTCGTTGGCGTCCCCCATTTCGAGTAAACAGTATTGAAGTCGCCGTAGTCTAATATATATTCGTAGTATATTGGCTTATTGGACGTAAAGTCATGCATGGTTTAAAACTCAGGTCAGACCTGACTTCCTCCATGACTTTCAGCAGATATCTAGTAAACACTCATAGGGTAAATAAAAATCTCCATGAAAAGCTTCTTAAAAAAAGGTGTCGTTCGTTAAACTGTAGGTCCTGTCGCTAAAAGATAAAATTAACACACACAACATAATTGGCGTGAGAAGCCATATCGTAATCTTCTCTCTCTCTCACACCATTTATGTTTGCATTACGTGGCTTGTTTGAAAAAAATTCAACTGATGTTAGAGGAAAAATTGCTGCCTAGTAATCAACAAACATCTCAGCTGTAGTCATCCTGGTAGATTCCTTAATAAATTTTATGCAATTGACTCTATTTGAAAGCTCTGTAATGTTCAGTTTTTCAAGGAAAATGCATGTAGGTTTTTAAGCTCATAAGCATTCTTTAAGTTTCTGATCAAAGTTAATCATTGTAAGCTAGTATAATAGTGATGAGTTTTTGTCTTTTAAACATGTTTCAGATATGAGTTTGTAGATTGAAAATAAAATGAAATTCTTTATTATTCGCTTTATTCTGTATGCCACTGTTTACAATTTAATGTAAACAACAACAATTGCTTTGTTTGTTATTCTTCTTTACAGTCTTTTGCGTAAATAATAACAATTGTTCGACAAATCTTTATAACGATGATCTTCACATCATGATTATTCTCTTAAAGCGCACCGCGTCTTCACACAAGACTCACTGAACTTCACTAACCCACTCGCCTGCTTTGTATTGTCTTTTATATGGCAACATAAACAGTATGATGAATGTTCTTGAAGGCGAATGTTCGTGGCTTCGCTGTCTCCAGATCTCTATAAATGTTTTCATTACTGTTATTTGTATATTTTGTTAACATTTATTCTTGTAGGGTTTGTTGTTGTATTTTTGTTTACTTGTTTATCAAATTTTTTTTGGCTGGTGTTTATTGGTATATTTTTGTTTACTCTTGTTTATTGGTTTTGTTTTTGTAGCTTTTATTTACAATATTAATGTTAAGCGATGTAAAAGCAAAAAACTCTTTCCATTTTCGTAATATTAGATTTGATTTTGAAAACCTACGTTCAGGAAATCCATACACTAACTAAAATGGCAGACTTGAAAGCTATGGCTGAATGAAGGTTTGTGGCTGAACTAATCAAATCTAAATCTGGGACAATAAATCAATGAAACTGAACTTATTTGCCAGATAAAGATACGTGTTTATAATAAACCACTTAAAGTTTGGGTTTGGTGTTCTTTCAGGACGGGAGGCGTACCATCCAATTACTTGATCTTGACAGCGATGTTATCTCGATTACTGTGGCCGTGATTACAGGTCATTGCGTCAGGGGTAGACACGCAGAAAGAATGAGGCTGTCTTTTAACGACTTCTGCCGTAGATGCGGCTCGAGGAGACTGTTATTCACTTTCTTTGACAGCAGTGCCCATCTCTTGCTAGGTGTAGACGTAGGTTATTTGGCTCCCCATTCCTTGTTAGCTTAACGGAGCTATCATCTATTGATATCAAGGATATAGTTTCGTTCATAAAACTCTCTGTCTGGTTTTCCAGTACAGGGTAGTCGTGCTTTTGTTGTGCAGCCCTTGCGCTGGCCAACTTCTTCCTTTTCCCTGATTTTGGTGGAACTTGGTCAGTACAGGAACTGTGTTCACAACGTACCACTACGCGTGCTCAAGTGAGCTTTGTAATACCAGAGCTACCACTCCGACCTAATCTGACCTTGGATCACATGGACTTAAAGAATGACTACGTAAGGCATGGTAAGAGTAACGACTGTAGAGTAAAACGAACTTTTGTTGTATCCTGTTGGGTAAAAGCTTGATTAATCAAACTGAATCAAAGGCCAAATCAGGAAGATAGCTTTATGATATGATAGCCAGAAGAAACAAGAAAATAAACGGAATAAATACAGTTAATCATTCAAAGAGTGTCCTTTGATTAGAAATATTTACTGTAAGCATAAGCATCCTGTACAATATATTCTTATAGTTCTAAATCATTCACTCAACATTTTTGTTTGAGAATTTACATGAAGTGCCCCCCCCCCCCCATGTAAATAGCTGGGAAACATCAAAAAAAAAACCCTTAAATTGAAATGCATTAAAATGCATATGTTTGAATAATTTGTAGTGAATGTATTTCATTTTGCAAGAAATTTCTGGTGGTAAGAAATTTGAATTTCATTAAAAATACTAACACCACCACCCCCCTATGCAATCATAATATACGTATTCGTTTGCAATTTCTTTTGATTTTCTTGCAGTTTTTTTTTTTTTTTTGGACTGTGATTTAAAAGCATGTTCTAAACAAGTTGTACAAGTTATACAATACATATGCAAAATAACATATGTTGGTATGTGTATCGCAGATGTCTGTGTGTGTATGTATTTTGTTGTTGTTGTTGCCATAACTTATTTGATTGCCAAAGCAATTTCAATATTCATGTTCTGTTCTTGGTTTAGTTTCCATTACTTTTGTTTTTTTTTTCTGGTCTTTTATGTACTTCTTCTTCTTCTTCTTTTTGGTTTACTTTTGAGGGTCTTTTATAAAAAAAAAAGAACTTCATTTACTTTATTTTTTTTTTAGGTTAGAAGAACCATACAAATGATGCAGTATTTGCATATCAAAAGACAAGATGAAAAAATACTCTCATCTTGTGTAATGAAATTAGTTTTCAAATCCAAAAACAAGCTGAAGACAAAGCATAAAAAAATGGGAACAATGACTTGGACTTGTTTAAGCACTTCTTTTTTAAATTGTATTGGAAAGCATTGCATTTTCTTAATAAAATTTATTTAAGGGGAAAGAAAAGCAGGGACACATATCTGAATACAGAGCTAAGACACGCTCTTGTTAGCCTGAGAGCAGTTTCTAATAGAGAGCGACTACGCTGTATCGGTGCTTGGAAATTTTAAACATCTTAAATCCAGTCGCCGTGGTCTAGTGGGTAGTGTGTTGGCTTATTAGACAAAAGGCCCGGGTTCGAATCCCAGGTCTGACATCAAAACGAAAAATATTTCTTCGGCGACTTCCTCTCAGCAGATTTCTGGCAAAGACTCTGAGAGTAAAAATTGCCATGAAAAGCTTCTCAAAAATCTGTCGTTCGGAGTCGACTTTAAACTGTAGGTCCCGCCACTCATGTATAAAATTAAAGCACACAACATAAGTGGTGTGAGAAGCTAGGTCGTAATCCTGACTGAAGGGTTGTAATGGCCAATTATGTATGTTAAATCCATTAAGGGATACGTATTGACTGCAAACCCATAAAATCTGAGTTCAGTTTCCAGATAAAGAAAAAAAAATTCTTACAAACTGGAGGCTGTAGTTCACACTAATAATTGAGTCATGATACATACATAATTGGACATCGAAACTCATTAGTTAGGATTTTGTTGAAGTTACATCTGTCCAATTAATGCTCATTTATTCGATTACTAATATTTATCGAAAAATAATTTCTTCCCATGAGGCCTACTTTTGAATAAATAGAGTACATGAACAAACAATATTTTCGAACTTGCAATGAAACCAATGCACATGATATCCAATTGGGTCCGAAAAAGTTACTGTTTGCTATGAATTTTGTACTTCTGACGTGATAACATTGCCTTGATGAGTACTTAAATCATTGATTACCTATTTCAATTGGCCGCAACTGGATGATGTTGACACCAATGCCATAAGGTTTCAACGCCTAATGCCAATTTAAATATTCGGACAAAGTGATTTAGAGGCATTGATCAGTTTACGTGGAGGTGATGTTAGCTTGCAATTGAGATTGTTCGTTTTGATCCTGTTAATGTTTATATTGTTCTTGGGAATTTTTTAAAGTCACAGGAAAACACAGAATACACCACAAAACTATAGATATCCTCAAAGAAAACATGCATACATAATTGATCTTTACAACCCTGTAGTTATGTTTACAACATAGCTTCTTATAACGCTTATACAGTGTGTGTGTTAATTTTATACATGTGAGCGACGAGACTTACAAAATTTTCTCTGAAATCATTTACGTTTCTTACAGATACCAAATATGATCTCCTTGTCTTAATAACTTTGACAAAGTAGTGCAAAATTATACTTTAACCTAACCTCGATTAATTTTTTAAGCATTTCAACACTGCATGGAATGATAGAAAAAAAGTTTTGTAATCAATTTCTGATCAAACTTCATCGATACACATCCATGGGGGGTCAATAACATTATTTGTAAGGAATTTAAGTAAACTTCTGAGCCGATTATCAGAGTAACAAAATTGTTCATCTTATTTTTTTTATTGTAGATTTTAATGTTGTCTGCTATTTCCTTTCTCTATTATAAATTATTTTTGATTTGTTTCTTTCTGTTGTTTTTTCCCCCCATTCAACCATTAAGAAAACTCCTCACAACGGCAATATGTGATTAAAGGCTCATCATTTATAACAAAAAGAAAAACCAATACTAGGGGGGAAAGGGGTAGGTGTAATGGACAATAATCTTCGATAATTATTTTGCCAAAATAGTTACAAATATCTGACTTGCTTCGGGTTGCCAAATGGAAATGGCAAAAGAAAAGAAATAAATTGTCCTTTTGAATAATTTTCTTGTCAGAAATTTGTTTGAGATTGAAGTCTAGAACCTTTCCTCCTCCTGAAACAGGATTTTTATCTAGAAATTCTAGTTTATTTGGATTAGAATTCCTTTTGGACTGCTAATGATTGGGCGGTTGAAGTTATTTTGCTACCACCAACCGCACTATTTTTCAGCCTCGTATGCCGTGATTAGAGGGTATAATTCTTCTGGGCTCTCCTGAATAAGTTAATGAGTCCTGTCGTTACGTTACGTGAGTTTGCATTACTGTGTACACAACAGACAGTATGTTTTGATTGTAAGTTTAGAGATGCTCTCACTCATCTCCTCTTACATTTTGCTGGCTTCTCTAGCTAAGATTACAATTTCAGATTGACTAATATAGATACGGATTCTTTGTTCCTAGCTGTAGTTTTTTTTTTGTGTATTTGTAGCCGTTTCAATAAATTGCAGGCGATTTTAAACTATAGGTCCTGCCACTGAGAGACAAAATTAACACAGAGATACCAAACTAGATTGTAAACCTGTCTAGAGCGCTGTGTAATGCACTTAAAAACGTAACTTGTCTTCTGCAAAAATATTTAATTTTTATTTTAATTATCGAGATTTTATTTTCATCACAATTATTTATTTGTGGCAATTTGTTTGAGTCCTTTTAAAAACAAATTGATTTGACTTGAATTCCTTTAAAGAAAAAATCATAAGAAATTTGAAATCTTATCAGAATAATGAGCCAACACACAACATAAAAATGAAATTGGAAGAAGAAAATTAGAAAAATTAGAAAAAAAATAAAATCTCAGACATAAACACAAGACAATAGACAACAGAATGATGAAAATAAACTTACGAACTAAGGAGAGAATCTATTTTGATCAATTATTTAATATTCCCCTACAGCATATAAGAATACTTCCTTGGAAACACATTCAAAGACAGATATCTACTCATCCATGTACAAACAAATATTTGAAGAAAAATAGCAGCAACATGGCTTACAACACTAGCCAGATACAACACGAACCAGGGGCAGAGAGTGAGAGAGAGGCAGAGAGAGAGAGAGATAACAAATGATTTTGAATTTTGTGCATATGACTGGCTGTGTACCACTCGAATGATGGCATTTTTCTCTTTCTAATGATTTCCTTTCAAAATTTGTTTCAATTAGTTTTTGTTTATTTGCTGTTGTTGTTGTTGTTGCTGTTGTGGTAGCTTCCCAAATTGCTGTTATCGATAGGAGTGTAACTATGATGAGTCTTTGTGTGTGTGTGTGTTTTCAAATATGTTTGTTTTGTTCTCTTTTTGTGCTCTTTGGAAGAGTATATGTTGCAAAGTGTAAGTGTATGGTGCTGTGTTCATGTCCTTATGATGTGTGTGTGTGTGTTCCTTTGATTTATTCCGATTGTTTGCTTGTAAAGACTATTTCATAGAGAATCCACTTTTAGGCCATTTTCTTCATTTATTTTCGTTCTTTTCTTCTCTCTCTCTTTCTCTTTTTCTATTATTCAAAAGGACAATTTATTTTTGTTTTCTTTTACCATTTCTATTTGGCAAATCGAAGCAGGTCAGAGATTTGTAACTATTTTGGCAAAATAATTATCGAAGAATATTGTCTATTATCCTTACTCACCCCCAGTATTGGTTTTTCTTTTTGTTATAAATGATGAGCCTTTAATCACATATTGCCGTTGTGATGAGTTTTCTTAATGGTTGAATGGGGGCGCAAAAAAATAGAAAGAAACAAATCAGAAATAGTTTATAATAGAGAAAGGAAATAACAGACAACATTTAAATCCAAAAAACAAGAAGAACAACATTGATAATCGGCTTAGAAGTTTACTTAAATTCCTTACAAATAATGTTATTGACCCCCCATGGATGTGTATCGATGAAGTTTGATCAGAAATTGATTACAAAACTTTTCTTCTATCATTCCATGCAGTGTTAAAATGCTTACGGAATTAAGCGGGGTTAAGTTGGAATATAATACTGCACTGTTTTGCCAAAGTTATTATGACAAGGAGATCATTTTTAGGTCCCGCCGCTCACATGTATAAAATTAACACACAAATAGGATAAGTGGTATAAGAAGCTAGGTCGTAAACCTAACTACAGGGTTGTAATGACCAATTATGTATGCATGCTTTCTTTGAGGGATAGCTATAGTTTTGTGGTGTATTCCGTGTTTTCCTGTGGCTTAAGAAAACTCCCAAGAACAATATAAACAACAACAGGATCAAAACGAACAATCTCAATGGCCAGGTAACATTAGCTCCACGTAAGATGATCAATGCCTCTAAATTACTTGTTCCGAATATTCAATGTGGCATGAGCTGTTGAAACCTTATGGCATTGGTGTCCAGATCATGCAATTTCGTTTAAAAGGTTTTTTTGTAAGCATCGACTTGTTGTGGCTATCATTTACAATGACTGCCAAGGCAATGTTATCACGCCACAAGTACAAAATTCACAGCAAACAGTAACTTTTTCGGAATGCAATGGACCCTATTGGATATCATGTGCATTGGTTTCGTTCCAAGTTTGAAAATATTGTTTGTTCATGTTCTCATTGGAGAAAATATTTTTAGTTCCAGTTGCGAACTGCTTTAGGGCCCCATTCACGTCATCTATGGTCGTCCATCGGGATTTGGGGAAACAAACTAAATAAGTGAGCACTAATTTGAAAGAATGCAACTTTCATCATTTCATCAGTCCCTAAGGAAAGATCGAATATACGTCATCCTTAATACGATTACCCTGATGTACTTAATAATGGTGTGCGGTGTTAGTAAAGATAACTCTCTGACCTGGTATTTGATGTCCATCCAAGTGTATTCTCCTCAAAATACTATTAGGACAAATCACATTTCAGAACGAATAGCTGACCATTTTTTAATTCACCGGTCTTAACAAACAGCATCAGTTCACTGAAGTTTAAGCATAACTTCGGTCAGAAGTTTGAATACAACCCTAAGACTAGATAGTGGTCCAGGTAAAGTGATATATTACTCAATCTTTTTTGTATTTCCCTTCCGACATGTGCAACCATTACGTTCAAAAGAGTTACCTATCGCAACATGATAATAAAATGATAACTTTCTTCATGGCCTTTATGTGAACGATATTTGGCTTGAACTTGACCTACACATCTCATGCCACAATCGTGTTATTATGTCAAACGTTTGATGACCGTTTAATAAGCTGAAATGGTGATGTCAATTGTCGTTTTTGTTTCAGAGAATTCTCAAGTAATTGAAGAGCGGCAATTAAATGCAGAAAAATTCACTGTTTGGAAAGCTCTTTAGACCGAAGGTGTGATTGGACCTTACTTTTTCGAAAACGACGATGGAACGACTGTCATCGTCAATTCGGAGCGTTATAGTCATATGAGAACTGACTTTTTTTGCCTGCTATTGAAGCATACGACTTGTAGAATATGATTCAACAAGATGACCACATGGCACACAACTCGAGCGAATATGGCTTTATTGAAATTTCCTGGCCGCGTAATTTCTCGTCGTAGCTACATCAACTGGCCACCAAGATTATGTGATTTGACACCATTAGACTTTTTTGTGGGTCTACGCGAAAGACTGTGTTTATGCAGATAAACCTTCAACACTTGAGCACTTAAAAACCAACATTCGTCAAGTTATGGCTGAGATACCGCCCAATATGTGTCAAAAAATGGTCGAAAATTACCTCAAAACAATCAATGCATGCAACACTTCGCGTGAAGGTCATTTAAATGATGTGGTGTTTCACACATAATGTCAACGTTTAAAACGCTAAACAATAAAAAGGAAATATCATGAAAAAAATATTTTCTTTATAATTATTCATTTTGGAACCATGAAATGGATAACCCTTTTGTTTTACTAGCGTACATTTCTAACAGTTGCAACAACAAAGCAAATACAAAATTTTAAAAGATTTTTAATGTACTAAAGTAAAGAAAATGTTGTAAATTTTTAATTACTAAAAATCGTCAAAATAAGGCCATAAATCGTCATGCCGTCAAAATCACATTTTTGGAACTCAAAATCGTCAAAATGACGATAAATCATCAAATCTGGCAGCAATATCTACAATTCCTAATGACATGTACGTATGAGTGATATTTAATTTGATTCGTTTCATATATGACAAAATCAATGAATTTTTATTGCATACTTTTCAGAGTAACTATTCCAATACATGTATTATGGTGCGTATGAGTAATATCTTTCAAATTCAATTAAATAGAAAGTATACCACAGCTACCATAAGCTATGATGATATGATAATGATCATAATTCTGATGGATTTTTAAGAATTTTAAATTTTTCCAGATATCGCAACAATTCTTAAATACTCTCAATGACAACGGCCTTAAACAAATAGTTAACGAAAGCACACGTGTAACAAGAAATTCGAGCACATTAATTGACTATGTAATAACTAATAATTATAAGATAAAATGTACCAACAGTAAGGATAATAAAATTTCTGACCATGAGGTTATTAATATAGACTTTGAGAGATCGAATGAAAACCCTATAAATACAGCAAAAACCATCAAGATATTTAAATACGATAGGAATATATTAAATAATGTGTTAGCTGAGAATATGATATACAAAGATAATAAAGATCTTAATGAAAACGTTAAACTATTTGATGCATGTATGGAAAATACAATACAAAGATTTACGTTTGAAAGGCAAGTGCACATAAATAGCAAAGTGAATAACTGGTTTAACGAAGAACTGCGAACAATGAAAATAGAAAAAATAATAAAATATTGGGGAGAATATAAACTGATAAGAAATCAATACAAAGTACAAATTGAAAATAATAAGAATAATTATATAAAAAAATAAAATCAACAACGCAAGTAACCAAAAACAAATGTGGACACACATCAAAAACCTATTACTTAATAAAAGACAAAACTCAGCCAAATCTGTGATATTCGACCAAATTGAGTATAACGATATATGTGATATAGTAAATAAGTTCAATGCATTCTTTATCGATAGCATTAGTAGTGTAAGGATATCAATAGGCAGCGTGCAATATATTAACCGAATAGAATATAGATTAAATGATATTTTTAAATTCCGAAAGTTGGATATTATTGAACTGGAGAGCATCGTGAAGTGTATGAATAACAAATCTGACCATGAACGTGTATCAAATAAAATTATACTTGACAACTGGAATGTAACAGGAAATATTATGTTAAAATTATTAAACACTTCTTTACAGACAGGTATTTTTCCTGATAATTGAAAAAAATCAACCGTAACTCCAATTGAGAAAGTGCCCGGAACGTGAAAATGCGAGGAGTTTAGACCAATAAAGTCTCTGAAAACGTGCGAAAAGATAATTGAAAAAGTAGTAAACGGTCAGCTTGATAAATATATAAAAAATAGTGACATACTATCTAAATACCAGTCAGGATTCCGTAAGAAACATTCGTGTGAAACCACGGTAAACTATGTCATAAGTGAATGGAGAACGGTAGGAAAACATAAGAGGATTATGACAATATTTCCTAACTTTAAACGAGCTTTTGAGACGATTGATAGAGTAATAATGCTGAATAAACTATTGATGTATGGAATAAGAGGAATTGAGCTAGATTGGTTTAAATCGTACCTGAAAAGGAGAAGGCAAACGACAAAATTAAATGATAGTGAATCTGCTGAAATAATAAATAACTTCGGAGTGCCACAAGGCTCCATTTTGGGAGCATTATTGTTTATAATCTATATAAATTATATGCCAAGTATTTTGAAAAAATGTAAAGTTGTTTTGTACTCTGACGACACTCTGATATATAGTATAGCAAATAGTGAAGAATGTCGCGAAAATATCAAAAATTGAAGAACGGCTTAAGATGAATAAACTCAAACTAAATGAAAATAAAACTAAAATAATGGAAATAAACTTACATTCAGACGAAATATTTAAAATAAATGACACAGTAATTGAAAAAGTCGAATATATAAAATACCTTGGTTTTATAATCGATAAAAAAAATTAAATTTCAATGAACAAATAGATTACTTATGCAAGAAAGTTGGTAAAAAATTAGTTTTTTAAAGAAAATAAGAGACAATATATCCAAGTCTACAGCGATAAATATATAAAGAACGATAATAAAACCACACTTTGAATATGGTTCCACTATTTTATTCACATGTAGTGGCACAAATCAATTAGGCAGAATGCAGAAACTACAAAATAGAGCGATGAGAATAATACTGAAATGCGATCGTTACACATATATAACTACAATGTTAAGTAATCTAAAATGGATGAGCATAACACAACGACTCCAATTTAACACATTAAGGTTTATTAGAAAATTAAAGCAAGGAGACGACACGAAATACCTATGTGATCAAATACAATATGTTGGAGATAGCCAACCATATCAACTAAGAAATACTTGTGACTTTAGGATCCAAAGACTTTAGGATCCAAATGCAGAAAACGCTATTCTACAAGAGTTTACAGCTGTTTAACTCATTGCCAAACAACATTAAGTATGAAACAAATGAAAATGTATTACTTTTGTGCTATTTAATAATAATTTGTAATATATACATTTATTGTAAATTTTTAATGAAAATGTAAAGTAAAATAGTGTCCAGAGTATTTGATAGTAAATATTGCTTTATCCCGTACTTTGTAGTCTTGTTCCGTCTTTTCTAGTTCCTGTCCGAGTTTAATTGAGATTGTTTTTCTATGGCGTAGATTTCCTAAATATAATCTGCTTATGTATGGGATATCAGATATATCTGAACATTCCCGGGGACTGGTTCAAACCTATAATATTCGTTGGAACATGCGTGAGCTTCTATACTATCCTACGGATATGCTATCCATCGCTAGTACCAATAATTAAAAAACATCAACTTGAATTTTGATTTTTCATGAATTTTCCGTAACGTCAGGTCGCTGATGCTTGTTTCCATTGTTGTTTCATTAAAGAGAAAATGCCACATTTCAGGCATAAACAACATTACTAGGCAGCCATGGTAGTCAAAAATTCAAAAACTTAAAAATAAAAAAAATAAATAAACGATGAAAACTTTTTAAGCTGACACAACAAGATTCACGCGTCGCTACTTTTACTCTTTATTTTGCCTTCACATTCAAGTAAATTAAATGAAATCCTACAGCCTGAAAAAGCGAATAAAAAAGCGAACCAAAAACTCATACACACTCACACAACATTTGTGGATAGAAGTTTCCATTTTTTGGGACTCTTTTTTTTTGTGTTACTCCATGCAACACAAAACATACATTTTGTTCGTCTTTTATTTTTTTGGTTTTTGTTTTCTGCAAAAGTTTGTGGCAAAAAAGAGCCAAAAAGTTTATTGAACTCCTGTTTAAAGCCGTTATTCTATACTGTTGACTTCCTTGTTGTGTGACAAAAACCAAAAAAAGAACAAAATTTCCCCTCCATTTTTTTTTGGGGGGCAAAATGATTGTTATTGAACACAATATGAACACAATATGAACGAAAATATGTGTCTGTTGTTGGTAAAAGATATACAACAACAATACAATACAAATAAGGCAACAAAAAAGGCTGGTCAACATATAGCAAAAACTGCCAGTAGACTGTGAAATGAGAGAAGAATGAATCCCACTTTTACACAAATACACTCCAATGAAGAAAAGAGACAAAAAACAGACAACAACAACTGGTTGTTGTCAGCGAATACAAAAGCACACAATGAAAGAAAAGTAAAAAATAACACACTCTAGTTGAAGTTTAACAAAAACATGTTCTCTTAGCAGATAATACAGCCTACAGTGGGGGACAAAACTAAACCAATTTATGCATACGGTTATTTGCTATTCGTGAGATAGTATAAGTAAATTTAGATTGAATTCTAAAGAAAATAACAAGAAGAGAACAATAACATAAGCAAACTCCATGAAAAATATGTCAGGCAGCCCTACCTACTTTTTTAGAAAGTGTAGAAAAGTAGTTGACCAAATCATAGCGCGCATTCAAAGTAATGAAAATTATGGTCAAAGTCGTTATGAACAATTTCTGCTATCTGGGTAGCATTATAAAGAACTCAGGTGATCGATAAGTATTCGGTGTCGCACCACATATGCAAAATACTTATGCCTGACCTTACTGGCATTTCTTAATAAACGTTTGCGAATGCCCTTATGTAGTAGGTTTACAGACAGGACGCTGTTTATGGGCAATAAGAGATGCTAAGCCACTACTCCCAGGACTTGCTATAGGCTGCTTGTGGTTCAAAACAGTTAAATCTTGGCCCAACTTGTAGTATGATCATCCTATAATTCTGGGGAGGCATAGAAATATTCGGATGATCTTTCCTCGATATAATATAGCCTTTTAATTTTATAACCTAGGGATTACTGGTCTGACGATTACTAGGAGTATCCCGATGGAACCCTTGAAGTATACATTTATCGATGGATATTAAGGTTTCTGTCGTGGAGATATTGATAGCAAGGCAATGCTTATTGGCAGATGAAATTTTCAGCCCAATAGCGATTAAGTCCTTAATGAACGTCACCTCTACATCTGCATTCTTCCATTAACGGACATGATTCCTGAAGGAAATTTTTTATAAACTCTAGGCTAGTACGAGTTTGTAGTGTGTTAGCTTATTAGATGAGAGCCCCGCTCAGATATCTCAAACAAAACGAATTTTGAAAACAAAAAAATTTGTTTCGGCAATTTCTCTCGACTGTTTTCTAGCAAAATAATATTGTTATTAAGCGTGCGTGGATGTATAATTTTTCGGTCGCAAAATATTGTTGAAAAAGTGTTTAATAATATTACAAAATCAAATTTAGTGTATAAAAAAAAAAAAAAAAAGGAAATCTATATTGTTTATTTATCTATTAAATGTGTCGTTGCTTTTGTTTTTTGTTGTGTAAAGTATAAAAAGTAAATCGCTAAAGCATTATTTTGTTTTTCTATTTGCTTTTAATGTGTTTCTTATTGGAAAAATAATTCACTTTGCTTTGTCTTTGTTTCCAATTGAATCTGTAAACAAACAAAAATCAATATAACATATTTTTTATTAATATATAACAAGTGTTCTTTCTCCCGCGTTTTTGCTTGTGTTTACAAAATAATATTTACATAAATAAAAGTGTTGAATATACTTAAATTTTACATCTGTGAAAGTTTGTTGATCGTCCTGATTGTTGTATTTAAGCTTCATATTTGATCTGGTTTGTG
This sequence comes from Sarcophaga peregrina, assembly GCA_014635995.1. NCBI lineage: Eukaryota > Metazoa > Arthropoda > Insecta > Diptera > Sarcophagidae > Sarcophaga > Sarcophaga peregrina. The sequence continues at coordinate 39,147,033 of CM025790.1, read as the reverse complement.
AAGTTGATAAAGCTTATTAGTGTCGCATATATCGAAAGCTTTTTGCTGAATAAATTCTACCCAACGAACCTTTATTTCCACTTGAATAATTAAGTTACCATCTGTTTCGTATTTTTTTCTACTCTGAGCTAAGTATTATATTTTTATTGTGAAAATGGCTTGTTTATTGAAAAATTGTAATATAAAAAGCGAGGATGAAAGAATGATAGTTTGTTGGCTGTGTCATGAATGTTGTCACTTTAAATGTAGTGGTCTGTCAGGTCTCGTTGCTGAAGCCGTGTCTAGGGATAAAGGTCTTCATTGGTGTTGTGATCACTGTAGAAAATCGGAGTGAATTATTACCGTTTTTTCCAGGAGACTAAAATAAATTCACCGAACTTCAAAGGAGGCAATTAAATTAAATGATCGTATTGCGGCTTATGGAAAACTGTTTGATGATTTAAATCTTTGGATAATTTAAAATCTCCTCCACAGTCTTCCCCAAAAGTCGTAAGTCTGCAAGAAATATGAATAAAGATAAACGTGACGACCCAGCAATTGTTTCTGTGCCTTCATGCAACTCTGCATCCGATTGTAATGTTCAATCTTCCAATATTGCTGAAATGAATAGTAATAGTGTATATCGTGAATCCCATTCTCCACAATCTTTAAAAACTCCAATTTCAATTAATCCTCCTGTGTCCGTAAATGATGATCCAGGTATACTCCTTTACCTTTACCTCCGATTGATGTCACGTCTCAGTCATCTTCTAAACCGTCATATGGTTCGTATTCATCCGTAGTGACCGCTAGTTTAGTTACTTCTGCTCCAAAGGGACTGGTGGTAGTTAAACCTAAAGAACAATTTTTGTGTCACGTCTTTCTCGCGATACTTCGGTTGATGATATTAAAGGCTTTGTTGAATCGAAGATTAGAGAGCCTTTTGAGTTTGGTTGCTATAAGTTGAGGTCATCCTTGGATAGTAGCATTTCTTCATTTAAATTATATGTTGCTGATGAAAAGTTTGGTGAAATTGTTGATCCTGCATTCTGGCCACAGGGTGTATTGGTACGTGAATTTGTATTCAGGCTGGGTCATCGTAGGAATGGTGTTGATTTGCCTGGTTCTATTTCTCGAAAAAACTAGCTTCTAAATTGTCTTTTAATTTTGGAATTGCTTATCAAAATGTTCGTGGACTTAGGTCTAAACTTTCTTCGCTTTATAATAGTAGTTTTGATTTTGAATTTGATGTAATTGCTTTTACTGAGACTTGGCTGAATTGTGATATTTCTGATTCTGAGATTTTGTCTAGTAATTTTAATATTTATAGACGAGATAGGAAGTTAAGAAATGGTGGTGGTGTTCTTATTTCAATTTGTTCTAAATACTCATCTGAATTAATTGACTTTAGTTCCTCGGAGGATATTGAGTTTATTTGCGTTAGGGTCTATAATCATGGGAAGTCTATTTACATTACTTGTTCATATATTCCTCCTGGTGCTGACATTCATATTTATAGGGCTCACTTTGATTTGATTTCTAAGGTAATGGATTCAATGGGGCAAGAGGGGAGTATTGTAGTTCTTGGTGATTTTAATCTTCCTCATATATCTTGGAATTTTTCACCTGAGTCTGGGTCATTGGTGCCATGTTCTTCAGTTCCATTCTATGATGAAATTCTGTCCGCTATGTGTGATCTAGGTCTTTTCCAAGTTAATGGTGTATTTAATTCAATGGGGAGAATTTTGGACCTTGTGTTTTTGGAGGATCCAAGTATTTCTTCTTTATTTCGCATTGATCCTATATCTATTCCCGAGGATAGTTATCATCCTACGTTGTTACTTTCTATTGAAGTTGATCTTCGTTCACCTCCTGTAATTGATCGCTCATTTGATAATGAGAAGCGTTTTAATTTCCATCGTACGGACTTTGGTCGCTTGAATACACTTCTGTCCTCTGTTGATTGGTCGTCTGTACTTATCTCGCCACCGTACGACTCTCTTTCACTTGACAGGATCTTGGGTGACTTTTATGATGTATTATTTAAATGTTTTGGGAAGTGTGTTCCATTGGTAAAAAGTCGTTTGGAGCGTTCTGGTCCTCCATGGAATTCGGCTAGACTGTCAAGGTTGAGGAATAGGAAATCGAAATTATTTAAAAAGTTTGTTAGATCAGGTTCTGATATTGATTATGCTCTTTATTCTAGGGCGCGTGCGGATTATCGTAGAATGAATCATTACTGTTATGAGGAATATATGATTCGAGTCAAGTCGAATTTCGCTAACGATCCTAAGTCGTTTTACGACTTCGTTCGGGCAAAACGTAAATCATCTTTGTTTCCTACTGAGATGTTTTACGGGGATCTATCATCCTCCAGTCACCTTGATATTTCGAATATGTTTGCTGACTTCTTTCAGTCTACTTATAGGCAGTTGGACCCGGGCCCTGATCTGAGTGGCGGGTATCCTTATTCTGTGGGAAGTGTCTCTATTCCTAACATATACTCATTTGATGAGGAGTCTGTTCTTGATGCTTTGTCTGGACTGAAACTTACATACTTGCCGGGCCCTGACGGGGTCCCGGCCTGTATTTTAAGAAAATGTGCTGTTGTCTTGAGTGGTCCTTTGACCTTTATATTCAATAGGCTTCTGAGGGTTGGTCATTTTCCATCTATTTGGAAGAGTTCGTTCATAATTCCTTTGCACAAGTCGGGTAATAAATCTAATATTTCCAATTACAGGGGTATTGCCAAGCTAAGTGCTATTCCCAAGTTGATGGAGAAACTAGTGACGGATTATCTCTTTTTTAATACAAGATCTTTAATATCTCCTTTCCAGCATGGTTTTTTGAAGGGCAGGTCGACTGTCACAAATCTTCTTGAATTTACTACACATGTTTTCAGGGGCTTTCTTGTCGGTGCTCGGACTGATGTAATTTATACTGATTTCAGTAAAGCTTTTGATAGGGTTGATCATAGTATTTTGCTTCTTAAACTTTCACTAATCGGTATTCCTGATATTATTCTTCGTTGGCTAGACTCTTACCTCTCCCTTAGGACTCAGAGGGTATTGTTTAGGAATGTATTGTCTAAGACTGTATGTGTTACTTCTGGTGTTCCGCAGGGTAGCCATTTGGGTCCTTTACTGTTTTTATTGTTTCTGAATGATCTTCCTTCTGCTCTTTCTGATTGTAATATTCTGATGTATGCTGATGACGTTAAATTATTTTATACTTTTGATGATGATCATGGCCAGGCTGTTCTTCAGCGAAATATTGATTTGTTTGTTACTTGGTGCAGGATAAATTTAATGGATCTTAATTTGAAAAAATGTAAATGCATGGTTTTCTCTCGCCTTGGTGTAATCTCGTCCACTTATATGATTAATTCTTGCCCTTTGGAAGCTGTGCCTTCATATCTTGATTTAGGAGTATTATTGGATATTAAATTGTCTTTTATTGATCATATTAGTTTGATGATTGGCAAGGCTCGAGCTGTTCTTGGTTTTGTGAAAAGATGGGCTAGGGAATTCATTGATCCTTATATAACAAAACTACTGTACATTTCACTTGTTAGGCCTATTTTGGAGTACGCGTCTGTTATTTGGAATCCATACTATCGTTGTCATAGTGATTCAATCGAGTCTGTGCAGAGACAGTTTTTATTATTCTGTTTACGTGGCTTAGGATGGGATTACACCAATGGGCTTCCGTCGTATGAGGATAGATTAGCTTTGGTAAAACTTCCAACTCTGGAACGTAGAAGGTCTGTTTTAGGTGTTTGTTTTATTTTTAATTTGGTTAAAGGTGATATCGACTCTGAGTTTTTGCTTTCCAACCTGAATTTCAGCATTCCTGCAAGATTTACACGGCACTATCGTCCTCTTTCCTTAAATGTTTATAGATCGAATTATGCATGTAATTTTCCTTTCCGGAGATTATGTAATGATTTTAATTCGCATTATAATTCTATAGATTTTAATTGTAGTGTTTGTAACATAAAACGTATCTTGTATTCTCGCAGTAATTTATAAATTATCGTATAAAAACGTATTTTTGTTCTAGTCTTAGATAGTTCTGTTTTTTTTTTGTTACCTAGTTCAGCTTGTGATTAAGTTCTGTAGCTGTTTTTATGTTCTAGTAGCCATAGCTTTTCCTTTTCCCGCTACAGTCCGGACTGTGGTGTGTACGTGTCCCTGCGTAATGGGGACGACCCCTCCGCGGTCGGGTGAGGGTGGGTTAGTGTGTGGCCGGGGACGTTCGAAAAAAAAAAAAAAAAAAAAAAAAAAAAACTCTGTATGCAAAATTTCTTTTTAATTCTGCCGTTCGGAGTTGACCTTAAATTGGATAAAATTAACACACACAACATGGGTGGTGTGAAAAGCTGGTTCTGACTAAAGAGTTATGAGTAGGATGATTGCATGATCCCCTAGTTGTATACTGTTTTGTAGTATCACAATGGACCAAACATGGCAAGGAAAACTATCCGTCGCCTGACCTAACTTTAACAACTTTACAACGATCTGGACAGAAAGGTAGATAGTCTCCTCTATCCTCTTCGACTTCTAGGCAGATTTCTGGCTAAAACTCCGAGAGTAACAGAAAAATTGCCATGAAAAGTTTCTTCAAAAATCTGTCGCACGGAGTTGACTTTAAACTTGTAGTCCCGCCCCTCACGTATAAAATTAACACACACACACACTATAAGAGGTGTGAGAAGGTAGATTGTAAACCTGATTAAAAAGTTGTAATGACCAGTTATGTATGTGTGTATGTATGTATGCCACAGACATATTAAGTTCATAGGTTTCTTGATATGGCACACTGATACGGAACAACATAGCTGATACGTTTACAAAGTCTTGAGAATGACATTCTCTTAACAGAGGAAGATCTCACATGCATTACTCATTCTCAAATGAAAAATGTACCACCCTTAACCTGACAAATCTAGATATACGCTGTAGTGTTTGTCTTGGAAACCTCATAACAATTATTCAGGGGAGAAAACTTGTCGCTGGAGGCACATGGCCGAAAACAGAATAGTTGGAATGACGATAAAGAAAAGGAAGCAGCAGAACATTTTCTCTGTTCGTCCCTTAGAAATTTGTGGTGTGCTTGTGTCAGCCAAGAATTATATTTACGTAACGGCAGTAAATAGGGTTTAGAATTTAAAGCTTTCAAAACCCAACTAAGCTATGTATGATTGTAGTGGCTGCCAATGCAAGCTAACCTAACCTAACCTAGCTTGAACATGTCCTCATAACAATAAAATATGGTAACAGAGAGGCTTTATTTTATATTAAATCGAGTTCCATGGTTAACTCGCACTACATACATGGTGTGAGAATTGTGTATGTATGCATCCACTTCTTTAAAAATTTCTTAAGAATTCACAATGCGGAAAACGAAATATACGCGATTGCACAGCGGCATAGATAATTACAGTGTTCATCAACACTTACTAAACTATGTTTAACTCGTGGTTATGTTTTAGTATTGCTGTATTCTCTTTCCCCATTAGCCTGCACTCTCTCCCATTCGTAGCATAAAATCATCAATACCTTTAAACAACAACAATGGTATCCTAGGCCAAGTAAGGCATATATGGATTAAAAACAACTGAACTTGCTTTACGGACCAGACAAGTTAGTTTAAATCCCATATAAACTGCAGGTATTTGGAAGTATCAGCAAATAATTTCAATTATTTTTTTGGGAGTTTTTATGCTCCCCACTGTACATTTATGTATTGAATTTTTTTCTTGTTCCTTCTTTTTTTGCCATTAGCCTGGTCGAATGCTTCAATTATATGGAGCACCAACATACGTAACGCTTCAATGGCTAATTTTGAAAATGTTTGTTTGTTTATTTTCAGTTTTTTGTTTTGTTTTCTTTACTTTTTTTTTTTGGGAGTTTTTAGTCTATGTTTGCCTCATGTCGTTATCGGTATAGGCCTATCGTTATCAAATCATTTGCCATTGTATCCCCTATTTCGGTGTATTTATCAACCAAAAAAAAAAAAAAAAAAACAAATAAAAAATTGAGAGGAGAATATGAAATTAATTGAAATAAAACAGAATTCCTCTTATATGAGATGTGATGATGATAAATTGTAATAAATTGCAGGCAGATAACGTAATAAGTCTGATACGTTTCAATAATTTTTCAAACACTCTCCATTTTGCCCCCGTACACTGATAAATATTTCCATGTGTGGCGTTGTTGGTTTCCTAAGAGGCAAAGCTAATGTAGATTACCATGGTATTACATTAAAAAGCAAAAGTTCTTGTTTCTTTAAAGGATTTTCATGGAAAACCCGGAATTTCTTTAAAAATCAAACACATTTCAATGCAATTTACTTACCCAATATGGGGGGGATACTTATAACACTCCCTCTAATATACTAAAAAAAAATGAGCTCGTAGATTATAAATAAATTGAAAATAAATTTATGTTTTGTTTTAACCCTTCGTGACACACACTTTTAGCTTTTCACATTAGTACCACACTGGGCCTGACCAGACCCCATATAAATGTTAGTGTATTTGCATAAGTTAACATTGCTTTTTTTATGTAGATAGTTTTAAAAACGAATTAAATTGCATCAAATCATAACTCAAAATTAAGGTGGTTCATTAATTTCATTTCTTATTTTAATTTTATAAAATTTTTAATTCATAAAGAAATATAATCAGTGTACATTGACAAAAAATTTGTCATGTTGCCAATCTAAACAACTAAAACATTTATATATTCTACTTTAGAATGTTGCTGACATACAGCATTTGAACATTTTGAACAGAAGAATCGAGTCTTTCTAGGGTGTCAGCACCTCTTTTGGCAGTTATTGTTTTGTTTATCTGAAATGAAAACATAAATTCACAAAGTGGATGTAGTAGAACCAAAATATTATTCAATAGATTCTATAGCCGAACGAGTACTAAATTGACCAATAACATAAGTGTTATTCATTCGGTTTTCGATATTTGGGAAACCTAAAGAATTAGGCAACCTGTTCAAAAAATTGCGTCTTGCGTCATTTCTTTAATTATCATCGACTTCCTTACAAATAGAATACGCTGCCAGTGCCATAATATCTAACATATTCCAGAAAAATGCAAAAGTCCACCTCTTCCTTGGTCTCTTTGTTGTAAAATGCGACACCATTTGGTCCATGCAACCGATACCAGCTTTATTTTTATTATAAAATAAAATTGCTTCTGGTTTATTGGCTTCACCTTCACATTTATCTGTGTAATGTACAGTGGACAGAAGATTGACGCATCTATTCTTTTTTGGAACATAACTGCACAGTGAAACCAAATTGTCGTTTTCCTTGTAACGGATACTTTGTTTTCGAATCACAGACCCACCAAATTTTTATTCCATATTTTGCAGGTTTTGTTGGTATATATTGTGTAAATTTAGTTTTTCCCCGGCATGGAAACAATTGCTCGTCAATGGTTATACTCTCATTGGGAGTATAATTCTTCGCAAGATTTTCGTTGAGAAAACTCCACATATCTCCGTGTTCTTCCGTCGTCAAACCGAATGTATCTGGTCAGGGACATAAATCGATGAAGAGACATTGCGGCTCTGAATATTGGTAAATCGTCAGTACGCCACAAAACCCGTAGATTTTGAATGTTATTATGTGACACTCCCATTGCTAAAAGAATGCCGATGAAAGCGTATAATTCATCTTCTTTTAGATCCTTCCAAACTCCTGGTTTTTATTTACATTTGCAGTATCCCATTTATTGACTTGTCTGTAATACAATGATCTCCGTAATATTTAGTGTAAAAAATTTTTGAAAACTTCAAGTAGAGATTTGCTCTTTAGGTCCAGCTCTAAAACGCATCACATTATGTTGACGAGAATGTACACCACTGGTTGGCTGGTTTTTATTCCATATGGTATCATCTTTTCCAATGAAAAAATTGTCTCACCTGTTTCAGAACCGCAGTCTTTCTCCTCTTCATCGCTGTCGTTTTCCACATTTGGTTCGATTACCAAATCATTTTCAATGTCCGATGCGTCATCTTCGTATGTCAAGTAATCTTCATCATTTTCATCCAAAAATTGATCATCAGCTTCATGCTGTCCGGCTTCCTCATTAGCTCTTTCATTTGCAGAAGCCTTGGCAATTCTAGCATAAAAATCCGTATCGAAGTTACTAGAACGTCGCGTATTGAAAATAAATTCTAATTCATCATTCATTTTTTAAAAATTTCCAATTTTAATACTTTTTTAGAAAAAATTTCTCATAAACACTTTGAAAGTTCGCGTCAAACTAAAACAAAACATTCAAAGACTGCTTTGATTAAAAATTTATAACCTTTATAAAGTGGGTCTGGCCAGACCCACTGTGGTGTTAAAATTTCATAGGTTTCAAAATATTCTTCTAACTGCTTTTTAAATTACTTTATTCGCCCCATTTTTTCACCACCAGAAAGCCAAGAAAATTTCAGAATGATATCTGAAAATTCAAATCTCTAGCCATATTGCAAACACGCTTAAAATGCAAAATAAATTGGAAAAGGTCTGGCCAGACCCGTGACTGTGACGAAGGTTTAATTAAAATTTTTTATCCACAACACATCCACACAATTCTGTGTGCCAGTGTTCAAAACTTTATGTAAACAACAACAATTGCTTTGTTTTTATTCCTCTGCCTATAAACAATAACAATCACTAAGCAATTCTTCGACAGACCTTTGTAATGGAGATCTTTAAACCACGATTATTCTTTTCAAACACTTTGGGTTTTCACACAAGACTGACAGAATTTCACTTCATTTTGCAGAAAATTACTGCCCCCAACCGATTTAAACAGTTTATATAGGCTCGAATGATAAAACCGCAGTGGAATCAAATAATTGATTCGATTTTCCTTTGATTACCGCTGTTGCATGATCCTTCAACGTGGTTCAGATAGACGTTAAAAAGTCTCCTTAATATTGTTTCATTAAAGAGAAACAGTTTTCATGATTGAAAATGAAATAAAAATAAATTTGTGTTTAGTTTTAGTTAAAATTGTAAATTGTTCGCACACTATTGTGTGCCGCTGTTCACAACTTGATGTAACAACAACAATTGCTTTGTTTGTTATTCCTCAGACTACAAACTTTGCATAAACAAAGAATTTCTATACAATTGTTCAACAATTACTCGACACATCTTTGTAATGGAGATCTTCAAACCACAATTACTCTTTTCAAAAGCACCGCGTCTTTACACAAGACTGACTGAACTTTTACTAACTCAGTTGCTTGCTTTGCCTTCCCTTTCCTTTTTTATGACAAGGTAAACAGTCTGACAAATGTTCTTGAAGGCGAATTTTTATCACGAAATCTCTATAAATGCAAGCATCGTTATTTCATTATTATTGTTTGTGTATAGATTTATTCTTGCAGTGTTGGTTGTTGTATTTTTGTTCACAGTTTTTTATGCTAGTATTTGTTGTTGTATTTTTGTTTACAATTTCTTATGGTGGTGTTTGTTGTTATATTTTTGTTTACAATTTTAATGTTAAACGATATAAAAGCAAAACATCATTTTCGTAATAATACTATAATATACGAAGTCACCGTGGTCTAGTGGGTAGTGTGTTGGCTTATTAGACAAAAGGCCCGGGTTCGAATCCCAAGTCAGACATCAAAACGAAAAATATTTCTTCGGCGACTTCCTCTCAGCAGATTTCTGGCAAAGACTCTGAGAGTAAAAATTGCCATGAAAAGCTTCTCAAAAATCTGTAGGTCCCGTCACTCATGTATAAAATTAACGCACACAACATAAGTGGTATGAGAAGCTAGATCGTAATCCTGACTGAATGGTTGTAATGGCCAATTATGTATGTACTACAATACGCACAAAATTTCTCTTCATAAGCTTTTGAGTTCGAACTTGGTTGACAGCAAAGAAAATTTCTTTTGTGCACCAAACACAAAACAAAGGAAATACCCTGCGTTAATGCAAGGCACCATAAGGTCCATTTCTGGATTATTCTGTAAGTCTTGTTGTGATATTTTTCTTTTCCCTGTAATTGTGCATTTCCACATTTTTCCTTCCTATTTTTCCTTTATCTTTTTTTTTTGGAAATTTTCATTTTTCAATGTTTTCCAGTGTTGCATTGTCTTGTAGTGGCAGCAGTGCTTCACACTTGCCATCCAGAGGCATTGTATTGTAAGGCAAGGCAATGCCATTCAATTGTACTGTCGCTTGTAGTTGTTTATCCCGTTACATGACTTATTTTACGATATTTTCAAGAGATTCTATTTTTACAATATCTTATGGATGTCATTGTTGTTGTTGTTTGTTATTGTATTACAAAGATTGCCACAATTTCATGAACAACATGAGAACAATTGTTAACAACTCGCGCGTTCGTTACTTTAAAAACAATTCCGTTGTTGTTCTGTCAGTTACTCAGTAATTCAGTGCCTCTGTAACTGTAACTGTATTGACTGACAATTCTTTAGAAATCATGAAAAAGAATTTTTCTTTGAAAATTACAAATAAAAACCAACAACAAAAATACATTTTTTTTGTTACAACAATAACAATAGAGTGTAGGAATCTATACAGTATTGTATGGTACTTTAATGTTGGAATTTGATTTGTTTTTGTTTTTGCTTTAAATATTACAAGCAATGGAAAAATATTTTGTTGTTGTTGTTTTAATTTTTTTTGCTCTTCTCTTTTGGTTTAATAAACAGAAACAATAAACAAAATTTTTACAATAATAAAGCGTCGAAGAAAGAGAAATCAAAACAAACACCATCGAAGACATCTGTTGAACACGGCACAAAAAAAAGTGAAAGAATGAAAATTTGTTTTATGAAGAGAGAATTTCTTTAGAATGGTTTGATTAAGTTGAAAAAGACGATGACTTTTATTAAAAGTTACGTAGTTTTTTTCATTGGCAATCATTAGATTTAATTTAGGCATGATATTGAAACTTTTTATAAGTATTTTTCCAAAACAAAAGAAAGAAATAAAAGAAATATTTTATTGTGTGAATTAAATAAAGTGGATGTTATTTAATGTTCACTATACATTTTGAAAGAAAAACAAATGTGATTAAAGCTATGAACCATAGTTTTAGTAGTAATAGAAACAGTCTAAATGGTGAAGAGTACACTTCTTCTCTGTTCTGTGAAATATTTGAAGTTTAGGTTAGGTTAGTGTGGTTGCTTTATACCCTTTGTAGCCCACTGAAGCACACATAGCGGTCCGTTGTGGCGCTACAAGTGAATGTAGTCTTTATACTGACCAAGTTCCTCCAAGCCAATGAGGGAGAAATTGATCAGCGCAAGGGCAACATATTTAAAGCACGATGACCTCACGCTGCAAAACCAGCCAGAAAGTTTGACAAACGTGGCTATATCCTTTACATCAATGGATGATAGCTTCGTCTAGTTGACATTGGTTGCAGTTGCCAAATAAACTCTATCTGTACCTCACAAGAGATGGACAAAGTGGATAACAGTCTTATCTTCCACGCAGAAATCGTTGAATGGGAGCCGCATTCTTTCCGCATGTCCACCTATAACACAGTAACCTGTAAGCATGGTCACTGTGATCGAGATGATGCTGCGACCAAGTCCAAGTAACTGGTTGGTGCGCTTTCTATATAAGTGAGCCAGGCGATGGAGCAAATCTCCTTATTGGTTAATGATAGGTTGGCGTCCCGGGAGAATTTCCGCGCGATGGCCAGTTTGACCAAGGAAAGTGGCATTCCCAAATTGATTGAAGAGGATTCCGGAAGGAATGCGCCAGCCCTGAATAGCTCATCTGCTCTACAGTTTCCCAGAATGTCACAGTTACCGGGGACCCGGATAAGTGTGATACTGAATCGCCCAGTAAGAAGGTTGAAGGATTGAGATGCGGGCGAAAGGAACTCCGTATGCGAGGATCCATTGTGCGGCCTGGTAGATAGTCAATACCATCCTTCACGACTCGCTCTCACAAAATTTCCATGAAAAGTTTAAAAAAAAAATCTGTCTTTCGGAGTCACTCCTGGATAAAATTAAAACGCATAACGTGAGAAGCTGGATTGCAACAACCAATCATATAAGTAAGCAAGCAAGTAAGTAATTCATGCTCTTCTTCAGGTATCTATTTCTTCTTTGACTTGGAAAAGTAGTGAAGATCATATTTTTCTTATAGTCCAACCATTTCTTAGTGGATGGAGAGAGGAAGTTGGAAGTTTTTATGGACATTAAATAAGCAATGATTGGGCATTAAAAGAAAGAATTTCCCCCCTTAATACATAGTGTTTTCTCATAGCCAATCGACCATAAACGTATGAGATTTATTGAAAAGACATGAACTAAGTAAAAAAAGAGATTCTCGAGAACAAGTCCATTTAATTTGCTAGACAACAATCGCTGCAGAAGTATAGTAAAAACAAGTTAAAATTACGTCAGTGGTACAATGAAACCCCATCATAATTAATGAACAGCACATTTATCCCTCTCTGTACGCGATCGAGATGTCTTGAATTGACCCCAAGTTATCCGTCCGTACACATACATACATAATTGGCTATAACAACCCTTCAATTAAAATTACGCCCTAGTTCCTCACACCACTCATACTGTGTGTGTTAAATTTATATATGAGTGGCGGGACCTACAGTTTAAAGTCACTCCGATGACAGGTTATTTTAGAAACTTTTTTCATGACAATTAAATTTTACTCTCAGAGTTTTTGTTAAAAATCTCCAGACAGAGAGGAAGTAGCCAAAGAAATATTTTTTCAAATTTTCATTTTGATGCTTGACCTGGGGTTTGAACCGAGGCCTTACATCTAATAAGCGAACACACTACCTAGTAGACTACGGCGACTTTATGTTACTATATCAACAAAAATAAAAGCTTAGGTTAGATTAACTGACATGTAAGTGAAATGTAAGCAGAGGAGCAGGTATACAGACCAGACATAAGCTACGGCATACGGGAGGTATTGAGGCAATCGTTTTATCTTACAGGAGTGACCTTGAAGGCAAACTAATGAGTTTTGCTTATGACTAAAGAGGCCCTGAAAAAAGGGGTGATAAATCGGAACTTCATATTGATTTTTCAAGATAATGTAAGAGGTTAGATAAGATGCAGTTGGAAAGGCTTAATAGCCTCTTTGACAGAATATGGACCAAAAAGGCTACGACTTGTTTAATGTCCTGCCTCCTAACTGAACGAGCAACCTGATCATATCAGCAAGCTTGTGTAATTTAACTTTTTTGTCGAAATTTTAATATGATGCTCCATGGTTTTGTCTTTCCAAGTCAGTAATAGCAGACGTTCGCTTGATGTAAGTGGAAACAGGGCAACAACTTTCAAGTCAAACGGGGAAAGAATGTATGAACTTGTAAACCCATCTATACGTTATCTGCAGCATTTTTCAAATTTCGGCCAAAGTAACAATGAAAATATTTTGAAAGGACTATATAGTATGTAGTATACTAATCTCTGAAGAAGTAGAGGGAATCTCGTACAAACACAATGGCAACAGTTCACAGCATTTAAGTCATTATGATAGCCTTGTTTTGACATCAGTACCTGTGATTGATTTTGACTCCCCTAGGGTGATTCTAAATTGTTACAACAAATACAATATAATAGGATAACAGTTCGAATGTATATCTAGTGTTTAAGTGCTTTAATAGAATAGCTTTGCTTTTGATGAATTGTTTAAAGGACCACCTCAATTGCTGGCTATCAAATAAAATAAAATTATTTTACGAAATACCAGCTAAAGAAAGAGAAATAAATAAATTACAGCAGTGCAGAGGAGTAAATAAATCAATTGAAATCAATTTGATTTCATTCATTACGAATTCATTGATCACTTTTGTTGTTAAAAATAACATGACCCTCAGGTACAATGTTTAATAATAATAATAATGACTGACTGGCCTCTTAAAAGCAGAGGGAAAAAAATTTTTATTGCCAATTTCAAAATCTTAAAAGGGCTGTGAAACATTCTCTGGCCATGGAGAGGGAGAGAAACACTCACATACACACACACTCACACTCTTAATATTTTAATATACCAGCATAATAGACTTTTAACAGATGTTGTGCGAAAATTTTTTTTCGTATTTGATTCCCTCAATAAATGTGGACAAAAACAGTAAAAAAAACAAGAAATAAATTTAACAAAAATTTTTACGACAGCATAACTGAAAACGAAATACATTTGGAAACACATTTGGAAACCAAAAAAGGATGAAAGGAAGAAAGAAAAGAAACGAAAACAAATTGAAATAAAATCTTATGAAATGAAATAAAATTCGTTCAGAAGTCTGAGGGGCAAAAGGGACAGGAGCAATAAAAGAAAATCAATAGAGATTAAGAATAACGACCTGATTTTCTGTTCTTAAAGGAATTGTACAAACACACACACACACACACACACCATTATATACACACATTGAGTTTATTTACCGGAAGTATACCCACACCCTAGAATGTACAAATCAAATGAGCGAGACAAAAAGAGGAGAGAGCTACAGTGTTGCAAAGCCGGTGGAAAAAAAAACGGAAATAAAAATGAAATAAATGTTGGTGACTTTGCCAAAAAGATTAACGAAATTGTAATCATTGTTAGTGTGTGTGTGTGTGGGGGCATGTATTCAGATTACAATCGATATTTATGGCTGCTGTGTGTAATAACAATTCAACTTGAACAAGGCTGGCTGTTGCAATTTTCCAAACCATCAAAGAATAGAAGGAACAATCTTTACTTACAGTGAATGCCAATGAAGATCGTCGAGGCAAGATTCAAATTCACAATTAAAAATTAAAATAAGACCAGGGCTTAAGTACTTTTACGGCACAAAATTTCTCATTTCTGTAACAAAAATCCTTTTGGGCCCTTTAAATAGCGTGAAAAAAAAATAAAAACCAAAAATTCAGACTCTAGAGGCAGGCCAAGCGCTTGATACAGATTTTTATCACGGGCAATTAGATTTCATGTCCCACAGCGCTATGCTGGGGTAAAATTGAAGCTGTAGGTGAATATATTAACCACCGTCTTCCTAGATATGTGAGAGGCTTCCCATACTGAGCTCAGAAGTAAAAACGAACATTTGCTTTAATTTCGCCAACGGCAGTAAGTCCTACATTTTGTGAATAAGATAGCAGAATGCATCAACTTAATTAAGTATAACACTTTTCATCTGTAAAAGCTAGCTAACATTTAGTTCCGTGACTTGTTATTGCAACCCTTCAGCCAGGATTACAATCTAGCTTCTCATACTACTTCACGTTCTGGGTGATAATTTTATACATAAGGGGTGGGAACTACTATTTGATTACGACTAAGAGGGACAGATTTAAGAAATTTTTGTATGTCATGCATATGGATTTTGTCTTCCTCAAGTTTACAGCCACTCCAGCAGCTTCTGAGACAAGTCCCTCAATGTGAGTAGCAGGAGCCAATGTCATCATTATTGTCAAGAGTGCCTAGCCGCTTGTAACGTTCCTTGTCATAACATCAACGGGCGTATAATACAATCCCAACTAGCCATACTTTTCATATCCATTCAATTGCTGAGTTTATTCGCATAAAGTAATTCACTCATTTTGCGTTTGTTTAGGCTTCTCATAAATAAAAATACCGTTTTTGGTACCACCTTTCTATTCAAGAGCCGTCAGATTTTATCATTTGCAAGCTTTTCAAGTGCCTTGTCAAAGTATAAAGTAGGACTCCTACCTACATACTGTTCATTCACAGGAGTCCTCTAGCCGGACATCTTTTTGTTCTGTATCCAGTTCTGGTCCTAAGGCAAATGTCAGTCGTTGTTTCGCTGTCATCTTACTAACCAAATGTTGTTACGTTTTTACCTTTTAAAAAATTTTAAAATATAAGGTTCCAGATTGCAAAAAAAAATAAAAATAATTTTGTGTTTAATTTTAATTAAAATTCTTTATTTTTTGCACCATTCTGTGTACAACTGATCACACAACTTTATGTAAACAACAACAATTGCTTTGTTTGGTATTCCTCTATTTACACCCTTTTCATTAACAATAACAATTACTAGACAATTGTTCGACAAATCTTTGCAACGGAGATCTTCAAACCACGATTATTCTCTTTAAATGCACCGCGTCTTCACACAAGACTGACTGAACTTCAATAACTCTGTCGCATGCTTTCCCTTGCTTTTTATGCAGCGAAATAAATAGGCTGATGAATGTTCTTGAAAGCGAATGTACATTACTTCGATATCTCGAAATCTCTACAAATGTAAACTTCGCTGTTTACATATATTGTTGCAGTGTGGTTGGTAAGTTTTTGTTTATTTGTTTACCATTTTTTTATGATGGTGTTTGTTGTTTATTTATTTATTTATTTATTAATTACAATAAAATTACAAATCATATTCTAATCATATAAGAGCTAAGTAACTTCGACCATATGCCCGGTGTAGTGTCACAGACCAGAGCCTCTGGTGGGAATCGAACCCACGACCCTCACGCTAATAGTCTAGCACACTACCCACTAGACTACCAGGGCGCTCATGGTGTTTGTTGTTATATTAAGCAGTACGATCATTTGTAAACAGGTTCGTTTATTGCATTGTTTTGTTAAGCGATGTAAAAGCCAAACACCTGTATCTAGATTTATCATTTTCTTAACAATACAATATCCCCCCCACCACAATTTACTTTTCTTTAGTAGTTATTGTCAGAAAGTGTAAAACCAAACTCATCAGTTTTCCCTATCAATTCAATTAAACAAAGTCTTAACGCTTTATAATATAATGTCTTTGAAAGTAAAATTCCTTTATATTTCAATCTTATGATTAATGTGTACGTCTTTCATTGCTATGCACTGTACAGCCACACATGCAAAACATTGTCAAGTTTAAGCCTATGCTATGCATGGGTATTTCATTGTAATCGTAGGTCTCTCTCTATCTCTCTTAGTATAACTTTAAAAGGAAGGAAATTGTATTTCTTTTCGTTTCTATTCCTTTCTTGGAAAACATTCAGCGACAAGAAAATTGATTTTCTTTTTTGTATTTCCGTCTCCATTTTCCTCTCCCTGTTTTTTTATTTTGTGGTTACGTTAAATTTTGTATTTTTTCTTTTTTTATTCGAAATTCAATTTTCTGTGTTGAATATTTTGGTTCCATTGTTGTTTGACGTTTTTTTTTTTAATATCTGTACGGGTAATAAAATGCGTTTTTACGACGATTTGTTTTTATGTTTCCATATACTAATGCAGCAGACAATATACCACAGCAGCTGGTGATGAGACATAATTTAACAATTTATTGGCGAACAATCAAATGAAATCGATAGCAAGCGACCACAAAGTAAACTTTCCTTCTATTTTTGTTTTTAAAAATGAGAATGAAAGAAAAACAACAAATTGAAATTAAAAAAAAAAATGGAAAAAGTCTAGGATCTGTATGAGTCCTTTTACCTCAAAAAATTTTTAATAGCTTTTCACTTCTTTTGGTAAACTTTTTACTGGTTTTTAGATGTCAGTGGCTGTAAGCCAACTGTCAGTTTCCGAATCTATGAGAGCTTTAGCTAGACTTCAGCTATAGAAGCCATCAAAATGTATGTGGAGGTAAGTGAGAGCTTACCTTAA
Source organism: Sarcophaga peregrina (assembly GCA_014635995.1). Lineage (NCBI taxonomy): Eukaryota > Metazoa > Arthropoda > Insecta > Diptera > Sarcophagidae > Sarcophaga > Sarcophaga peregrina. The sequence continues at coordinate 39,129,441 of CM025790.1, read as the reverse complement.
TCAATCTTACTTACAAACAAAAAGAATTCCCTGTCGAGTTGGCAATAATGAAAACTCACATCGATCTATCGAGAAAACTTATTAACTTGTCCAGGATACCCTAAAGGAAACGTACGCTTCAACCAACGCTTTCGAGGCTGGAAAGAAAATTTTTAAAACGAAAAACTCTTGAAAAACATGGAGGAAGATATAGTACTCCCCGTCCAACCATTAGCAATACAAGCGGAATCTTAATACAAATACTGGAGTTTCCAGATAAAATTCTGCTGCGGGAGAGAGATTGTTCCAGACATGCGTTTCAATAAAAATTTCCAACTAAAAAGACTATTCCGATGCGGAAGAGTAAGGTGGGTAGTACAAAATAGATTTCTGGCTAAAAATCTGTAAAAAAATTGCTATGAAAAGTTTCTCAAAAAATCTGTCCTTGTAAGGCCTTAACACAAGATAAGTGATGTGAGGAATTAAGTCGCAATCCTAACTGCAGAGTTGTAAAGCCAATTATATATGCTGGTCTAGTGAATTATTCACTACATACTGTAGGTTACCATGTATAGCACAAAACAGAAAACTGCCTTCACCCTCAAAAACCTATTCAAGGGAATATCTTCCTTATGGAATGCCACTTAGCTTGAACTGGTGTGAAAGATAGACATCCACACGCTTACATAAACATCAGTTTATAAGTATGAATGTGATTTCTAGTTCAGAGGACGAATTTACAAATTCAGATTATCTGTCCTACAAATCTTACAAATCTCTGACACATTCATGGCTATATGAAGGGGATACTAAATGTTATTTGCTAGTGATTCAATTAAAACAATACTAAGGATTCACTGCTTACCAGGGGACACCTGGCAAATGCCAGAGTCCTAAATTGAAAGCATTGAAGTGAATAATTTTATGTTTTTTTTTTTTTGAACAAAAATTTCCATTTATTTTCTGTAAAAGAAAAACTGGCTTAATTTTTTGCTTTTAAGCCGATAAAAGTAATTTTTTTTTTTTCGAAATATTTGTTACGCACAAAAAAACAAAATATTTTTCACAAAACCCATGTCTTTTTACAGCAGCATCTTCATTGAAATTAATTCAGTTGAAAATTATAAGTGTACACATACACTGTACACACACACTGACATACAAAATTTCTCATTTAAATACAATCAAGATTAAATACTTAACTACCTTTTCATTTTTATTTTCCTATCTTTCTCTCTTTTCTTCTTTATTTTCCTTTAAATTCTCTTTTTTTTTGCATGTCTTCTTGTGTGTCTTTTGAAGGAATTTGTTGTTTTCTTTTCATTTTTATGCAAAAATTTTGCTGTTTTAACCCTTTTTATTGAGGCCTTCTTCTCTTGTGTGTGTTGGCTTATCTCTTTACTTAGCTTTTCGTTTTTGTTCTCTTGTTTGTTAGGTTGGCCTCTGGTATCCTGTTGTTGAAATTTATTCCTTAACAAGGCAAATATGCCCTGAAAACATTCTGATCATATTCATTTCCGTTCCTTTTATTTGTCGCTTTCACTTTCTCTCTCTCTCTTTGTGTGTGAATTTCCTTTTAGCCACTTAAATTCAAATGTATCCAACCACTCTCCCTATCCCCCTCCCCACACACGAAACAAGCCCGAAGGAAGAGTTTAAAATTTTATTTTTAATCCATGAACATCCATATTTTCGTATGAGTTTTCGTGTAAAGAAAACGTTTTCCTGATATTTTCCGTGCATAGCCAAAAAACATAGCGTCATTGATTGGTTTTTTTCTTATTTTTTTTATTAAAAAAAAAAAAAAACTAAAAAAGAGAGGCAGGGGGATGGATTTATCACGCCACACTATAAATGCTGGCAGTAAACCATGAATACAACCATTAAGACAAGTGTACGCCAGTGTATCCTTTTAAAAATATCCTGTTAGTAATGTGAGATATGAGAAAGCGTTTAAATGTTTCCCATTTACCCTCTCCCTCTCTCTCTCTCTCTCTCTGTTGCTCTCTTTCCCTTATGCAGTTCATTTTTTTTTAACGAGTACCTTGCACTTTCCACTTGTGAAAAACTCATTTAAGCCTCACGAGAGTTTGTTAACGCATTTTGTGTGGCGTTTAAGTAATCTTTTCCTTTTTTTCGGTACTTCTAGCCACAGTGGGTTGAAAGTGAGTAGATTAGGTCAGAGTGGTATCTCTGATATTAAAAAGCTCACTGGAGCACGCATTGTGACCCGTTGTGATGCCACGGGTGAATGCGATCCCTGTACTGACCAATTTCCACCAAAATTAGAGAAGAGGAAGGATTGCATAACAAAAGCACGATTACCCCGCACTGGAAAACCAGCCAGAAAGTTTGATTACCGATATCAACAGATTACAGCTCAGTAAAGCTGCCAAGGAATCCCATTCTAAATAACAATATCTACACCTAGCAAGAGACGGGCACTGACAAAGAAAGTGAATAACAGTCTCCTCTTCTTCAGCGGACAAGCATCCACGGTAGAAGTCGTTAAAAGGGAGCCACATTGCCGCCTGTCTACCCATGACGCAATGTCCTGTAAGCATAGCCACTGTAGTCGAAATGACGGCACGACCAAGATCAAGTAATTGGTTAATACATCTTCTATCTATCGAGGGCCAGGTGAATCTAGCGGTAAGGGCAGGGCTTCTCATTGACCCAGGATATGTTGCTGTCCAGAAAGAATTTCCGCGCATTAGTCAACTTGAAGGAGGCAAGTGGCATATCCAATTCAACAATCTAGTCGTCCTTGTAGTTTCTCGGAATTGCAAAGTGCCCGGATACCCACGAAACGCCCTGAAAGAAGGTCGAGACAGCGACGACATTTTCTAACGATCCTATAGTTATTCACGAAACCCAATAGAGATCTTATCGTGGCCTGACTATCAGAAAAGACAGAAACGCGAGTGAAAGGAGTATCGTTGCCATCACCTCCGCATGAAACACAATGCAGTAGTCCGTCAGAAGGTGAGGAATATTGAGGTCCAGTTTCCTAGAGTAGACATCGCTTCCAACCCCATTATCGAGTTTAGAGCCGTCGGTATATATATCCAGGACTACCGGGGGGACGACCTTAGTTGGATTCCAGCCATCCCTACTCGGAATCAGAAAGTGGAAACATCTGTCAAGACAACATTTATTAGGGAGATCGTCCATGTTCACAGGGGCCACCTCCAGAATAGTGGAGTGACCAGAAGGTACAATGTGCCAACGAGAGAGAGCATTAAGTCTAGTCGCAACAAACTTGGCCGCCTGCTTAACGAGAAGCACAGTAGAAAGTCAGTTGAGCATTGCGAACAAGGCTTTCTTACATGATATATGTAGCTTGCAAAGAACGCGATGTAGGACCTTTTGTGTCTTTCGAATACCTCAAAGGGTAGCGTTTCTTGGTTTACAAACGTCATTGGAAAGAATTTTTATATTGTCAAAAAATATTGTCAAAAAATCTCTACAAAAATAACAGAACTGGGTGACATTCTTTATTTCCTTCGAACATATTACAAATCGCTCTTGGGAAGTCGCTTTGATATGCACGGTTTCCGTTATAATTTTTCTCTCTTACAGCAATGGTCTAGTAGGTAGTGTGTCGTAAGATCATGGCTCAGATATCAACATGAAAATATAAAAAAAAATTTCTTCCGCGTCTGCCTCTCAGCAGATTTCTGCCAAAAACTTCGCGAGTAAAATAAAATTTACCGTGAAAGAAAGGTGTTGCTCCATCGGTCTGGAACCGAAGTAAATTTTGGTGGAATTCAAACTGGTGTGAGAAGCTAGGTCGTAATCCTGACTGTAGGGTTGTAATGCCCCATTATGTATGCATTTGATTATAGCTTCACCAACTTCATATCATGTCTCCTCTTTAGCTGTGGATTACAAAATGGCAGAGGGCTTTAAGAGCCTATAACATTCAGGCAGTCTGAAGTCTGTTTGAAATGATTTTTTGACTACTCAATGGGGGTTTTTCACAATCCCATCATTCCCACTGTGCATTTCCAATTTCCTTCTTTATTTTTTTATTTATTTTTGTTGTAATAGAGTATAGTTGCAATATAATGTTTATAACTTTAACAACATATTTCTCTGAATGCAATTGTAAGCCGTAGCCGGAATCAGTTTGAATGTGTTCCTCAATGTACGAGTATCTGCCACATACTTGTTCGTGTACACTGAGGAGCTATAAACCGATAGTGTTTGAATGTTTAAAAAAATTTACGTTAACATGTTAACGGTGTTTATGGAGTAGGAGGTGATAAAATTGAACCATAATGGCTATACAACCTCCTTACAGATACTTTGAGAATAAAGCTAATCGTTATAGATTCCTGGCTCAAAAAAAAAAAAAAAAATTCTTATAAACACAACAACAACAACAATAATGATACAGGAAAACAGCAAATATTTTTTGATTAAAATAAATGCACGCACGTAGTCAGCCAGCCAGCCAGCCATTTATGTAAAGCGTTTAAAGGGGGTATTAAAACCCGAAGAAAAAACCCCAAAAAAAAAGTGAAATTCGTAATCATTAATGCCGTTATGGATACAACAAACAGTAGAGAGTGGCAGACAGAGTGTAGTAGTTGGTTGGTTTTTATATTCAATTTAAGCCGCCAAGCTTTTATCACAACATTTCAACGATAAATGCTGCATACATTATGGGGCTTATGGTATGACTTTGTAAGAGTATAAGTTCAGGACGAAAGAAAAAGAGAGAGAGAGATAGAAAAAGAGAGAGAGCAAGAGTACAGGGCACTGATTGAGTACTGGATTTTATGCTGTTATTACTTGCAACATCCTTTTATTTGTTGCCCCCTTCGTCATATAAAAATATTAAATGCGATCCATAACTGTGCATTTGTAATGGTGTTTTGTAGTATGTATTATCTATATGTGTATAGGTACATATGTATGCATTTATGTCTGTTGCATACAAATATAGATTCTCTCTAGGGTATACACAGTACTATGTATAGTACTTCACAATTTGCAACTTGTTATAGAAACTATTCGCGTGTTAAAATGTTTTATAGAAAAATCATTTCGCTTTTCAATTTCCCTCTCTCTTGCACTCAGCCGCTCTCTCTCTCTCTCTCCCTGTATCTGGCCCTATGAACAACCAGCACTTTGTGGCAAGTATCTGTAATGTGGCACAAATGCCTAAATGGCTGTATGTATAGATGATGATGATGAAAAGCGTATCGTCTATCTCTATCTGTGTGTGAGTGTGTGCATAATCCAAACAAAAACTCAATTTAAATGAATTTTTCATGCGTTTATTTATGATGGCACGCAAGTGTTGTTTTCAACACACTGTATATAGAGTTGTAGTAGACACAAACGGACACACAGACACCCACATACACATACACGCTATAATGTGGCTTTTATACAAACCATTTAATATGGCGTTAAACTATAGCATACACACACACATATATACACAAAGCCATTTGCCATTTTTTTTTCTACTTTTTTTCGGTATAGATTTGTTGCAAATCGTATCAAATGTTATTTCATTTAAAAATATCTCATCTGCCTCCTACCCCAAAGCAGTTGGGTTGTGTTGCCAACTCTGCATATAACCAACTCAAGCAGCGAGGGGTGACAATAGTAGGCGTTTTAATGGTTTTGTTACCCATAAACCGCACATGTTGAGGTTTTTTTCTGTGTGATTTTTTATTCTTTTTTTCCGTTGCCGTAATCCCTGCTTGTGTGTTGTGTTTTTGTTTTATTTGCCACAGGTGATAAGGGTTTTCAAATGTCTGCATCAATTTTCAATGCATTTCAGTGTTGCATTAAAGTGTGTTGCCTCCTCTATGTGCTGTGTGCGGTGTGTGGTAAAGGCGTTTCGAAATTTATGCCCGCAGTTTTGTCAAAAAGCTTTTGAATGCCATTTTGATTTAATCTTTTTTCCGTTTTTACGTTTGCAATAAATAATACTTTCGTTTTAATGCATTTTGGAAAATCGTTGAGTAATCAATTCGAAAAATAAAGAAACAAAAATTAAAGCCTTTCAGTACCTATTTACGTTTACCAATTATTTGTACTTTTGTAGCTTGTTTTCACAGTATATTTTCATAGGATATAGTACACATCTCAATTTGGTTGTTGTAAAGGGTCCTCCAAATAATTCTTTTTTTTTGTTTTGAAAATGTATTAAAAAAAAAAAAACTATTGAATATTTTGTCAAATTTCTTTTTTATTTGAAAGTACAATCCTTTCGGTTAATAATGGAAAATAATTTCATTCAAATGGCTGCCTCGGCTGGCCATGCAGTAGCCTGCGCGATTGTTCCAATTTTTAAGCACATTATCGAGTGTGTGCAGCTGTATTTCACCAATGGCTTCACGAATATTGTCTCTATTGTCTCTGGCTTATCGGCGTAACACTTATCTTTGACGGCTCCCTACAAATAATAGTCCAACGGTGTCCAATCACAGCTCCGAGGTGGCCAAACGACATCAGCTCTATGGCTGATAATGCGATCTTCACAAATAGGGCGCAAAACATCGAATGAAGCTTGGGCTGTGTGGCACATAGCATCGACCTATTGAAACTAAATGTTGCCAATATCCTCCCTTTCAATTTTTGGGAACAAAAATTCATTCAACTTGGCCCGATAATGATTGCCATTGATTGTAACGGCCACTCCTTGCTCATTTTCGAAGAAAAATGTCCCAATTTTGCCTCAGGACCAAAATTCGCACCAAACAGTGACTCATTTTGGGTGCGTCGGCTTTTCAATGTAAGCATGTGGGTTTTCTGTGCCCCATATTTAACAATTTTTCTTGTTAACATACCTGCCAAGATCGAAATAAGCTTTATTGGAAAAGATGACTTTTTTGCCAAAATCGGCATCTTTTGTAAGTCGATCGCAGGCCCACTTAGCGAAGCGAAAACGCATTGGATGGTCGGTATTCATTCAGCGGAAGGATAAAACTAATTATCTATCAAATCAGACATAAGCCAAGTGTTACCATTCACGAAATAAGCAGTAGTTGAAAAAGAACGTTAGATGGCGGACCCGATATTTGGGCAAAGGCAAAGGTTTGCAGCATAAACCAGTAGCATCCTTGGCGATAATTTGTAATAGAGCGTCTAATCATTGAAATAAAATTCATTAGTTTAAAGTCCCCATAGTCTAGCAGGTGGTGTATCGTCTTATTAGACGGGAAACCATGGATTAAATCTTTGGTCAGAGATTTCCAACAAAATAACATATGAAGAGTATTTCTTCGGTGACTTCCTTTCAGCAGATTTCTGGCAAAAACTCAATAAATCCGTCGTTCGCCATTGACTTTAAATTGTGGTGGGTACAATCATGCACAAAATTAAAACACAAAACATAAGTGGTATGCAAAGAAATGTCATAATTCGAAGTGGATGTAACGATGGGTTGTAATAACGAATTATGTAAGTAAGTACACAGCCTTTATTAACAACGCTGCCTAATTTTTAATGGTAAGTTAGAGAAACTTAATCCTTTAACAATTGTTCGCTGCTTTAAAACTGTTTCTTCATTTCTGCTCTTAACTTTAGAAGTCGAAACAGAGAGAGGGAGAATATTGTCACATTTGCACAAACGGCATCAAAGCTATTTGGATATATCAAGTCGAGATACTTCTAAAGACTTCACCTTTCCAAGTATGCTTTTCGAACTAAATGAATTTCTCAGTGAAAAATTAAATGCATTATAGTCTCCTGTATGCAGTATGGAGTCGTCCTATATTTGCAAGACTGTGGACCTAGTTTAATACAACTTTTACTTTGAATTCCAGAAATATGATCTCAAAATTTACAACCCTTCAATCAGGATTACGATCTGGCATCTCATACCACTCGTGCTGTGCTTATTCATTTTAAACATAAGTGGTGGGACCTACAGTTTAAAGACGACTTCGAAAGTTAGATTTTTGAGAAACTTTTCATGGCAGGTTTTATTTGGTTTTATTTTACGTATTTTTTTACATATTTTGACAGCGAATCTCCTGAGAGGAAGACACCGAGGAAATATTTTTTTCACATTTTCGTTTTGATGTCTGACCTGGGGATTGAACCACACTAACTACTAGACTATGGCGACCAAAAAAAATCATATTTTCGAATGAAGCTTATTTTCATCGCGGTGGGTAAGTTAATTATGAAAATTGCCGATGCATTCATTACGAGTGAGCAGTTGGAGCGACTTATGGATTGGCATCATTGGGTTCTACTTCTTTGGAATGAGAATGGCGCAACCATTACGACCAATATAGATACCTATTGCATCCTCATAACTAAATTGATTTCGTACGATGCTCTTCATTGTATTGATGTGAATAATAATGTTTGGTTTCCACATATCTCATGTCACTAACGAGTTATTGAGTCAAACGTTTGATGGCCGCTTAATAAGCCGAAATGTTGAAGTCAATTGCCCACGAAAAAAACTAAGGTTTGCCAACGTTGGACTATTTTCTGTGGGGTGCTGTTAAAGAAAAGTGTTATTTCGACAAACCAGAGATAATTGAACATTTAAAGGCCCACGTTCGTAATTCTATTGCCAAGATAAGATCCCATACAGTCGAAATAGTAGATGAACATTGGAGCGCTCGAATCAGTTATTGAGAGGCCAGCCAGAAACAACTGTACTTCACAGCAGTAAGATAAATTTGGCAACAATTTCAAAACGGTTTTGTTTTATTGGATTTTAGAATTTTTACTTTCATTTTCCCCACCCTAAATTTCATAACACTAGTCGCCGTAGTAGGTAAAGTGCCGGCTTATTAGACGTAAATCCTGAGTTTGTGAAAAAATATTTCTTCGGCGACTGCCTCTCACCAGATTTCTGGCATAAACTCTGAGAGTAAATAAATTTGTCATGGAGAGCTTCTCAAAAATCTGTCGTTCGGAGTCGACTTTAAACTGTAGGTGTCGCCACTCATGTATAAAACTAATGCACCCAACATAAGTGGTGTGAGATGCTAGGATGTAATACTGACTGAAGGATGTATATTTCACAATATTTACTCGATCTCGGTGAATAAATTTTCTGCAGTGATAATAGAATTTTATTTTCCCCTACCCTTACTAGTACTGCTCAAATCCGTTATCGATTCCATCAACATTTTTAAGCCTTTGGCGTCAAACTGTTCATTACTAAGGGACAGATATTAATCTTGTTTGTTACTTCCGTTTAAAAGGCAGTTGTTGATAATTTAAATTGTTAAACTCCTCCCTCCCCTTCCCATTACCGTTTTCTCTCCCCAAATTTGTTCGCATTTAATTGTTGAAAATTAAAACAATTTTCGGCATTTCATGCAATGTTTTCAACACAAGCCAGGCATTTAAACGGAAATACGTTAAGCACTTGAGCTTTAAACAACAACAACAACAACACAAAAATGGTTTACAAGTAAATGCAAAATGTTGTACAAAGTACAAGAGTCCTGTCATATCCTTTCAAATGTGTGTAAGTGTATGAGTGTGTGTGCGTGAGAACGACAAAACATGTTATCGAGCAAAATATAAGGCAAATACCCACCAAATGCACCCTCTTTTGTTTCGATCTCGAATGACGGTTAAATGGCAAATACTGGCTAAACAGAGTACTTTGATGTCCATGAAAAATGCACACAAAAATTCGATTTTATAGGGGGTGGTATGGCAGAGGTGGCACAGAGAGTTGTTGTAAATCAAGTAGTTGCAGTCTGAAATATTCCAAAACAATTGTAGAAAATTTTAACAGCCAATGTCGCTTGTTTTATTTGCAAATGCTGGGTGGTTTGGCTGGGTAGTTGCGTGGTTTTATAGTTGCTGCTTCGAATTGTGGCAAAATCTCGATTGACATATTGATAGTGGATAGTGGATTGTGTATGGGTGTCTTAATGGCCCGTTAAGTTCTCCATAGCCATGTGTGCCAGCCAATTCTATAGATTTTCTGTTTTAGATACTCGGCAAGCGAGTTGTTTGTGCATGTATGCGGGCTTTGTATGCGAATGCATCGAAGCGTCTGGTTTACATGTTGTTGGCTATTAAATTTGATTGTTTTAAACTCTTATTTGTACACACAACAACCTTTTGCCTTAAGGGGTATTGGCGTTTATCGCTGGTAATAATTTAAAGAAAACAAAAAGCTTGTCATTCTAATCAATATTTCAGTCTTCTATTCTGTTCCAGTAAAAATTTTTTAACTGCCCTTGCTGTTGGCAGAAAGAAAAAAAAAACAAGATTTTTATACAGTTTTTGGGGAAGAATTTTTCAAAAGAATACATTTTTGTTTTCAGTGAGTGAGTGAAATGTAAAAAAGAAATGAAAAAAAAAAAATAAAATTTGCTTGAAGAAAGTCTACAAACGATAGTTTTTAAAGCTTGAAATGAAATTTCTTTCAAAAAACTGTGGGAATAAAAAAAAATATTGGCATGAAAAGGTTTTTCAAAAATCTGTCACAAATGCATAAATTAACACACAGTAATCCCTCGATTTGAAGTCGCCGTGGTCTAGTGGGTAGTGTGTTGGCTTATTAGATGAAAGGCCCGGGTTCGAATCCCAGGTCAGACATCAAAAAACGAAAAATATTTCTTCGGCGATTTCCTCTCAGCAGATTTCTGGCAAAGACTCTGAGAGTAAAAAATTGCCATGAAAAGCTTCTCAAAAATCTGTCATTCGGAGTCGACTTTAAACCGTAGGTCCCGCCACTCATGTATAAAATTAACGCACACAACATAGGTGGTGTGAGAAGCTAGGTCGTAATCCTGACTGAAGGGTTGTAATGGCCAATTACGATTTACGTCCCAGTTGATTTCAAAAAAAGGCGACGGAAATCGAACTTTATATTGCTCATACTATATAGTAGTCAGTTTTTAACAAGGAACTTAAAAAAGTTATATGAATTTACAGTAATCCCTCGATTTACGTCGTTGTTGTTTTCAAAAAAAAAAAAAAAAAAAATGCGACGTAAATTGAATGACGACGCTATTTGAAGTTAGAAGAAACAAAAAATTTGACGTCGTAAATCGAAGGATTACTGTACACAACATAAGTTGTGTGAGAAACTAGGTTCTAATCCCGAGTGAAGGGTTGTTATAACCAATTACATATGTACGTATGATATTATGGAACCATGTTTCATCCATCCTTATATATTGATGCAATACCTTTCCTTTATTGAGGTCTCGGAAGTCTCGCTTAATAGGCTATGAAATCGTCTTTAAATTTCTAATGTCCCAGAAAAAGTATTCGAAGTAGATTCAGTCTTTTGGTTGTATGACTGCCAAGCCTAACTGTATCATCTGTGAAATCATAAGATATCTCCAGTTATCTAGAATTTCACCGAGACGGCAGATAAGCTAGCATATAAGGGGATACCACGTCGCTATTAATGTAGGGATAGATAGTATAGATAGTGTATAATAGGAAAATATTTTTGAAAGGATATACTCGTCGACAGGAAAATGGAAATATGATATTCCAAAATCATCCTCCATCATCCAAAATCTGCCTGAGATCGATATACGTCTCAAGTTCGTCTCGTGGACGATATGACAATTACATTGAAGCGGCTTAGATGCATTCAGGAAGAAAGCAAATGGATAGAGACTTGCTGACACTGAGCAGCGTGCTACAATTAGTTCAGACAATAGGCTAATCAACGACATCACAGAGATGCCATATCGCGTGGCATGTCTGCAAAAACAACGATAACATGCCTGAATTTGTTTTATTTTGACACGTGTCTCCGCTGCATCATTCGATCTGATAGTTTGTTCAATTTGTTTTAAAAATTCTTTTTAATATTCATAATCGATGCGTAAAGGACAGAATCCAATTTGGAGTCACTTTTGCATTATTGCACGGCTCTGATTATGTTTTCCAGAACCAAATATTTGCTTTTTGTACTTCATTAGTATTAGTATTCACATACCTAATAATATTTGGTCATTACAACCCTTTCAGCCAGGATTGTAACCTAGCTTCTCATACCCTTTATGTTATGTGCGTTAATTTATACATGAGTGGCGGCACCTACGGTTTAAAATCAACTAGGAACTAGAAATTTTTTTAAAAAACTCTTCACACCAATTTTTTTTCGGAGCATAAAATAAAATTGCCATAAAAAAGTTTGTGAAAAATCTGTTGTCCGGTATCGGACTGGGGTCCTACCACTTATGTATAAAATTAACGCAAACAGTATAAAACGGTTTCAGAGGCTAGGTCGTAATCCTAACCGCAGGGCTAGTAATAACCAATTTTGTATGTAAATTTCTTGTAGAATTTATAATAATTTTTAATTTGTGTATATAATGAATCCTCCATGCTCCATGTAATAATATTGTTTGGTTTTGGTGTAATCCACGAGCAAATAAAAATAAAAATAAATTTGTATTTAGTTTTAATTAAAATTTTTTATTATTTACACAATTCTACGTGCCACTAATCACAACTTGATGTAAACAACAACAATTGCTTTGTTTGTTATTCCTCTATTTACACACTTTTGCATAAACCATAACAATTACTAACTCAATTTGTGCGATAGATAATTATAACGAAGATCTTCAAATTACGATTACTTTCTTCAAACACTGCATCTTCACACAAGGTTGACTGAAGTTTTTCTTATTCCTTAACCTGCTTTTTTTCTGCCTTTTATATCACAGGGTAAACAGTTTAATGACCAACATAAGTGGTAATGAGAAGCTAGGACGTCTTCTTAACGGCAGGGTTGTAATGACCAATTTTGTATGTACATAAAGGGCTATCCATTTCGTGGTTTTAAAAGTATGGGACTGGAATTCGACATCTATTAAACTAAGTTGTGAAACCAATTTTTTTCTTTTCAGTTGAAAGTCTGAAACTGACGAAAATGGATCGCTTAACTATCATACAACGCATAAAAATAATCAAAACCTAATACAAAAATGCTTTAAGAGGAGATTGTGGTTTACATAATCGTCCAACTACGCAAGCAATTGGCAGAATTGCAAAGAAATTTGAGAAGAGACTGTAGGGGTTACAAATATGGAAAGGCCTGTGCTTTATCGTTTCGCTCATTCCGCTGAACATATCGCTATAGTAAGTGAATGTGTCGATTCCTCGTCTTTCTCAGGTATTAGGACTGTCTTACGGTACATTATGGCGTATTTTGTTTGCATTTAGATCTACACCTACATCCATATAAAGTCCAGTTCACGCTACTACTGAACCCAGCTGACCATTCACAACGTCGTAGATACGTGGAATGGGTGCTTAAACAGCAGGCGGTGGAAGGGAATTTTTCGAACAAAATTTTCTTCAGCGATGAAGCACATTTCACACTCGGTGGGTATGTTAATAAACAAAATTGTCATATTTAGCGTTCTGAGAATCCTCTAGTAATTGAAGAGAGGCCATTACATCCAGAAAAAGTCACTGTTTGGTGCGCTCTTTGGTCCGTGAACCTTACTTCTTTGAAAATGAAGATGGCACGACTGTCACCGTCAATTCGGAGCGTTATGGTCATATGATAACCGACTTTTTTTTGCCTACTATTGAAGAACACGACTTAGAGAAAATGTGGTTTAGATGGTCCCACTTACCATACAACTTGAACAAATAAGGCAAAAGACATTGCCTGACCACGTAATTTCTCGTCGTGGCGATATCAACTGGCCACCAAGATCATGCGATCTGGCACCATTACACTTTTTGTGGGGCTACGCGAAAGGCCTTGTCTATGCAGATAAACCTTCAATTCTTGAGCTCTTAAAAAACAACATTCGTCACGTTATGGCTGAGATATCGCCCAACATGTGTCAAAAACGTTTTATTTATTTAAGTTTATTTTTGAAACCACGAAATGGATAACCCGTTATATTCGTATAGAATTTAAAATCATTTTTAATTTGTTTGTATAATTAAATCCTCTATGCTCTCAAGTAGTAATATCCATGGAAACTTCTCTGCTAGTGTACTCCATTGACCATTACCGAAAGAAGACTATGTGGGTGAGCCTGCGATCCAGGAATAAGTTTACTTGTGACAATAAATTTCAAGCTTAAGACATGACAGCCTTTTTTAAAATATAATTTAAGCCGTTAATTGAAATCGCATATTGCCACACATGTTTTATTGCCGTGCATGTTTTATTGACTGCGTACTTTACTTTATTTTTGTTCGTGTTGTTGTAATCAATTTAAGGCCATAAAAATGTATTTCTTGATAAGAAAAATTTACATTTTATTGCGTTGGGCTGGCTGATTGCATTCGTTTCATTTGGTTACGTTTGGTTTGGAATACTTTTAATTGCTTTTGCTGTGAATTGCATACATAAACGAAGTAATTCTTCTTTTTCAACATCATCTTCATCTTCTTTTTCTTATTTTACATGTCTAAGGGAAAACTTGAACAAAAAAAAAAATGCAACAAGAAAAGTTGAAAAGAAAATAAAAAATAAACGAAGGAATTTAAATGAATTCATTATAAATCAAGTCGTTTCAGAAAAATATGTGCAGCAGCACTTACACCCCCACACACATACGGATTGTAATGAAAACATGTTCTCATGTTCTCTTACTATCATCACAACAGGGCATGTCATTGAAAATATTTCTACAAGTAAGCATATGGGTAAGGATATGGGCGGTGGAGGTGGTATGAGTGAATGAAAAACGATTTTTATCTACAATTGATTCATTCATATACGGGATTTTAATTTAGAGCGTATGTATGTATGTGTGTATGATTGCTGATTGGCTTTTGCATATTGTAACAGTTTTCGTTTAAAAATATTTTGAATTTATTTCTACCACTACCACTACCAACAGTACCATCAACTCTAGATGTCTACGAACAAATCGTTGTTGGTTGGCGTTCCAGTTCTTTGTACATGTAGAGGTGCTTGGCTTCCTTATGCTGTTGATATCTGGGCTTCCAATACTCAATAAAATTTCAATTTTTTTTTTGTAAATAAAAAAAAAAAACAATAACAAAAGCAAAAAACACAATAAAACTGAAGTACTTGCATTGAATTTTCTCCATAAATTTATAAATACTGCGTGTAAGTGGTTTTGCGTGCAGGCGATAAAAACGGGAGCATGTGCTTTATCAGAAACCATTGGATAAGTGGTGTAAGGAGTGTGAGGAGGTGTGGGGGGAAGATATTATATATTCCATTACTAACATCCTCTGAAACGAACGCACTTGTAAGAAACCCAAAAACTGGGTTAACGGCTCAATGTATAAAATAACCGGGTTTGTGTAAATTGTATCCATACAGTGAATGCAAACGGAAATCGTACAGCAAATATCTGATTTGTCTTACAAAGTATGAATGTGTGTAATAGCTGGCATGGCCTATGCAACTGACAAAAATAAGGTAGAGCGCATACGAAATGAACAATTTCCCTTCCAATTTGGGCACATAAAACAGACTGTTTTTGACGGAAAGAATGTGTTACATTGACTTTGAGGTCTACACCCGCACCTTAAACAATTCACATATGCCGGTGACCATTTCACATCACCAGCATGTGAGACCATAAACTTAAATTTATCGTGCAGAATATCCAATAAAGGCGAACTATGTTTCATGTAATTTTGTCCAATTGAAACTACGTATTGTTGGTGTCCAAGTCATATAATTCAAATATAATTCAAATATAAAGGAATTGGTAAACAGCGATATTTAGAGCTTGGTAATGATCGGTCAGACTAACGTTATTCTACATATGAAACAATGATGCCGCCAAACCAAAATTTCAACATGCATTGAATACTGTAATATACATAAAATAATTACTCATTATAACCCTTCCAGTTAGCTTCTCACACCAATTATGTTGTGTGCATTAATTTTATACATAAGTGGCGGGACCTACACTTTAAAAACGACTTTGAACGACAGATTTTTTACTCTCAGAGTTTTTGTCAGAAATCTGCTGAGAGGCAGTCGCCGAAGAAATATTTTTAGTTTTTATATTCCGTTTTGATGCCCAACCTGGGATACGAACCTGGGCTTTTACGTCTAATTAAGCCAACACACTACCTACTAGACTAAGGCGACTACTTGGATGCTGTAATACCAGAAGATTATTAGGTTAGCGAAACCGTGCTCAGGCATTTCCATAATAAAATAATATAGAATACTACCTCTCAGCAGTCTTCGAAGTTCAAACGCCTGCATTACCAAAAAAAAATTATAGAAAACTTCTTCTCAGAAAATTTCCTCTAGGAAAAACTCTGCAAGTAAATAAAATTAATGAAAAGTTTCTCAAATCCATCTACTAGTTCGAGAAGCTAGGTTGCAATCCGCACTAAAGATGACGATAGTGACATTTGTAAGGCATGCATACGATTGCCACTGGCAATCACTGTAAAAATATTTGAATTTGTTATTTCACAACTTTAGCGTTTAAATGATGGCGTATGGTTCGCATTTAAGCCAATAACACAGAGAAATATACGAGAGAAATGAACAAGAGAGCTTTAAAGCAATATGTTTAATTAAATTCTTTAATTGTTGTTATTCTTGTTGCTGTTATAGTTTTATATTCGAATGTTTATTTTGCTTATTTCTCCGATTGTTAACAATTGGAATCAATTTTTATTGAAATCCGATTTTTTTTTTTACTCGGCAAACATTTTATGCATTTAAAGGAATCAAATTGAATTTAAAATTAATTTTACAATATTTTTTTTGTTTTTGTTTTTGATTTTTAATTCTGAAATACTTTTCATTTGCATTCATATTTCAATCATATTTGTATGGCTGTCTTACTAACGCAGACGTATGAGTAATATATTGTGTGTGAGAAATTATTTTTTTTTAATAATAATCATACGCACCGTACGCTAACAGAGCGACTAAATTGAATGGGGAATAGTGAAATAACAAAAGGAAAATTATTCTGTAATTCATTTAACGTTTGAAACTAAAAGGTAAATAGAAATAAAATTAAATTAACTTACCATTGTTATGGTTTTATTATGTGGTTAGTATTGTTTTCAATTTTTTCTTTACATACCTGAAAAAAAGAGGAAAAATTATTAACAATACGGTGGTTTTACAGCTTTAAAAATAAAGTTAAAGTTTAAAAGACATAAAAAACTTAAAGCCCTGATCGTATGTGCATCTGCAACCTTTTCTTATGGAACAGTGGTACTTCTAAGGGAGTAATCAATATGAATTGACTGAGTTGATTTGGGAGCTCCCTTATACAGCATTGAATGCTTGAGTACTATAATGTCTCATTGAAATATCGATTGTGCTCTCACTTTGCTTAGAGCCTTACAATTGTATGGAAAGTTTGTTTCTCTGTATAGAAATGCTAATACTACGTATGAATTCAATTGAGTTCTCTGTTGTATCAGCCTTTGTAAGTGAGTCTATCAAAGGGTTCTGGAACTCAGTGATTTTGCTATCTCTTAAGGCGCAACATCTTTGATAGTTGAAGGTGTTACCGATCTAATCACTACTTTAGTGCCATCAACAGTAGGCATGGTCCGTTGGCTACTACACTAGAATCGTACTTCAAATGTGCCAACTTACATACAATGGCCATTATACAACCTTCAGTCAATTATGACCTACTCTCACATACTTAGTTGGTGCGTTAATTTTATACATAGCGGGATCGTTTAAAGTCGATCCGAAGACAGATTTTGAGAAGCTTTCATTGGCTTTTACTATCACTTGCAAGAAATCGTGAAGGAAGTCACCAAAAAATATTTTCGTTTGATGTCGACTGGGTACGAACTTTGTCGTAGCAACACATAACCCACTAGAACATGGCATTGATCAGCTGTTTGAAGACACTTTTTATTAAAAACATATTCTTCAGCATGAGAACTTTGGCCGCAATTAGATCTGGATTCTTAAGTGAAAGCTTGTATGAAGTTCTTTGACAACATAAACTATCAGTTCATCCAACTGTGCCCTTAGAACATTGACAGCTGATAACGGTCACCGTTCTAAAATTACATCCGTCAAATTAGTTTGCAATTTACTTAATCTGTATTGTCAAATCACAATGGACATTAAAGGTATACAATAGCACGTGCAAATAATAAAATTTAAATACAAACCAATTCACAAGGCCGTCAATATATTCCAGAAAACTCACTGTTTGCTATAGACTTTCAGACTACGGCTTTAATGGTTTATAGTCCTTTGAGAACAACATTGGCCAGGACACCACTGTCAACGGCAAACAATATACACCGATTATTACCAACCTTTGTTTTTTTTTTTACTTAAACTCGATAATGTCCAACGACATGTGGTTTGAATAGGACGGCACTACGTGGCACACAGCTCATGTCAAATTGAATATCCTGCACGAGTTATTACAGGCCATTGCCATTTGATGTGAAAAGAGGAATAGGATTTGATTCCTTTAGAAATTTTCGTAGATGGGTTTCCATAAGTCGCATAGCAATAACAGCCAATAGAGAACATGCCATCGGTCGAATTTCATGAACCAAAAACCGGAAATTCCGCTATCAAGTTAAAATTTATTCTACTTACGGTCTTAGGGGATAATATCTCTGTGACATTAGCCAATAAAGCCTGGTGGCTGGGGTTAGACAATACAAAACTAATGAAACGTAACTTGAAGTGATTGAATACAAATGATTAAACATCGATCGCCTCCATTCTATAACTATTCTAAAGTCGAAAAATTGTGTTTTAAATTATGAGTTCTTAAAGTTTTCACAGGACACACGACTATATGAGTATTCTAAGTAGATTTTTCCCTATGACTTCGGAACGGATTTGTGCATTTTAACCAAATTTTTACAGTATTTATGTTAGAGGACGTAGAATTTAAAAATCTACAAAATTCTAAGTACACTGAGGACGTTATAGAATGAAGCCGTCGATATTATAATTGTATTTGAGGTAAGTAAGCAATGAGAGGTCCTAATTTCTTCGATCTATGGTTAAATGGAGTATTTTTCCTATCTTTTCTTTGGGAATAAGTGCAGCTTATGGAATGGAATTTCCAACTCATATCGGGATTTGTTTGAACCATTGTATTGGCTTTGAATAAAAAGTTTAATAGCAGATATTAAATTATTTATTTCTTAGAATTTGGCTGGCTTTTTAGGTTTAGACTGCAAGAGTAGATAGTAAATGGAATGCCAGTTAGACTGTGAAACTTAGTTTGAGGCCCGTACATTATAATAATCTTTGACAATTAATCCTCCAAAGTGTATGGGACTTTTGAAATTAGAATTGATTATGATTAGCCTTTACAACTTAATTAAAATTGATTTCTTTTCAAATATAAGCGTTCCTTGGTTTCAAATCTTATTAGAAAGAACTTTCATGGCAATTTTATTTATTCTCAGAGATTTGATCAGATATTTGCTAAGAGGAACACGCCGAAGAAATATTTTTTCATATTTTCCAGGGGTTTAAAGCCTTACGAATCCAATAATCTAACACATTACCTACTACACTACAATGACTGCTTGTAAACTGCCCAGTTAACACTATTTGATGACTGTGAAATAGGAATGAATGAAAATAGCTCCTACATTCTAAATAATATTGCTTTTCTTTACTTTTATATGCGTTCCTAAACGAAATCCTTAATATTTAGTCTATTTAGTTTTATATTTTAAGGAGAGTATGTAAATTGGTTTCATGTTATCATTCATAGGCAGTCTTTGCCTTCTCCCACTCCTCCAACTCCAAATGCATTATAAAGAGTAGAGTATTGTGTGTGTTTAATGGATATGAATGTGTTTGAAAATGTTTTAATGGCTTGAAAAGAGACGCAACAAGAAAACATCATTAAATTAATTACAATACAAACGTAAATGGGAAAAGCAAATGGAAAATGCTTTTGTACTGCTTCAGACACATATTATGTTTCAAAGATCTTTTGCCATTTTCCTTTACAATTATATCTTTCTCTCTCTTTCTCCCTCTCTCTCTCTCTCTCTATCTCTTTCTTTCTTTTGAAATGTTTGAAATGCAATACAAAAGTATTTGTGAGAAGCAAGTGGTCTACTTGCAAACGATTGTGGGAGAGACAAAGAGAAAAGCGGCAGAGGGAGGTAGGAAATATTTACAATTTAAATGATAATTAAAACTTAATTAGTATTCATTAAATAACACATACATTTACACATACCCATACTAAGATACATTTACACGGCTTTTATATTTTCTAATGGCCATGCTTATTCCACTTCATACATTTACACTGGCGTACATACATACATACTACTGCGAATGAATTCACAATTATTTTGTAATTTAGAGAGGACAGAGTAGTCTAGCATCTGGTTTAAAGTTTTCTAAAATAGTTTGTAAGAGTTTCGTTTTTTAAAAGAAAAAAATTTGCTTTTCAGCATATCTCCACTAATAGAGTGAGTTTCAAAGTCTTACATTTTTTTGTTTTTTTGTAACTAATTTTATTTGTTTTATAGAAAATTAGTGGAATTTTTTCTTTTTTTTTTGTTATTGTATTATATTGATGCCAATAAATTAGAAAAGAAAATGAAATAAATAAAAACCAAATTAAAGAAATTAAAACATTAATTGGCTCATATATCTTCTAACTATTCCGTGATTAATGTGAAGCATTTGTCATATACAGAGACGACTTAATGGAAGAACAAAAATTTTTTAAAAAATTTTTATTGACTTTTGAATAGAATAGCCAAGGGATCACAAAATTTTGGTGAATGGCAAAAGAAATAAGAATATTTATCACAATGATGAGCGTTTAAAGGTTTTAAAGTTGAAAGTTTTCGGTTATAAATCCTGAATTATCTGAAATATTGCTTAAAATATCGCCGTAGTCTAGTAGATAGTGTGTTGATTTATTAGACCTAAGGTCTGAGTTCAAATCAAAATATTTCTTCATCGTCTTAGAATCAGCAGATTTCTGGTAAAAACTCTGAGAGTAAATAAAATTGCTATGAAAAGCTTCTCAAAAATCTATCGTTCGGAATCGACTTTAAACCGTAGATCCCGCCACTCATATATAAAAAATTAACTCACACAACATATTTAAGTAGTGTGAGAAGCTAGATTGTAATCCTAACGGAGTGTATGTAATAGCCAATTATGTTATGTACAGTGACGAGCAGGAGTGAGTGCATGTTCACAATACTGAGTTTCGTCATCCACAAAAACAAAACCATACAAGCAAATACAACAAAAAAAAATTAATTTTAATTCTTTATTTTATTCTTAACAAATAGCAGTAAAAAAACAATAATTAATGAAATGAATTCAATGAGTTTGAATGAAAAAACGAAAATAACCCACATAAACTCAATTTTGCACGTTTCAAGAAAATTCAATACTGCAGTAGCCCGGCAGAGGGAGAGAAATATTTCGCCAATTTGTCACACCATTATCGAGATTAGAGCCGTCAGTATATCCAGAACTTCCGGGTGGAGACCGTATTATGATTCCAGTTATAGCTACTCGGAATCAGAAAATGGAAACATCTGTCAAGACAATATTCAGCAGGGAGATAGTCCATGTTCACAGGGGTCACTGTATCAATTTTCAGAATAGTGGAGTGATCTGAAGGAACAATGTGCCAACGTGAGAGTGCATTAATATAATAATCGCAACAAACTTGGCCGCCTGCTTAGCGAGAAGCACAGTAGAAAGCCAGTTGAGCATACGTGGGGGTGGTGCGTAGAGTACCAAGTGTATAAATGGTGGCAGACTTCCTGGCCTTGTCAAGAAATAAGAAATTATTCTTATTTCCTAACTTAACTTCTTCCTTTAGGCACTGTTTGCTGTTGTTGTAAAGATGCTACCTAAAGCATATTTTCACACAGTAAAGGATCATTATTTTCTTAGCTTTATGCACTGACATTATTTTCCATTATTACAGCCTAGATTTTCATTCTATACACGCTGTTGAAACGTATGGGGAAACATGGAGTTTAAAACAGCTTCCGAATAACAGGTTTCTGATATTTTTTAAAGTTACTCCCACTAGATTCTTTTTGCAATTATTTTCATTTCATCACGATGACAAGTCAGGATTTACAAGTCTGTATTTGAAGCCTTCGTTTCCATCGTGCATCTACCAAAAGAGCTTTACCGCGCATTTTATTTTTACGATAGAAGTGAATTTTATAATGCTAGTGAGATAAAAATGGAAGTCGTCGTAGCCTAGTAAGTAGTATGTTGGACAGATTTCTGGTAAAAACTCTGAGAGTAAATAAAATTGCTATGAAAAGCTTCTCAAAAATCTATCGTTCGGAATCGACTTTAAACCGTAGATCCCGCCACTCATATATAAAAAATTAACTCACACAACATATGTAAGTAGTGTGAGAAGCTAGATTGTAATCCTAAACCGAGTGTTTAAAATGGTTCTCGATTTTAAGCGATTAAAAGGCTTCAAATATCCTTTCCCTGTTTTGCATCAAATTTGCTTAAACTTAGCTTTCAATTTTAAACAAAACCTCCTTACATTCCTGATATCCTCAACTTTCCTACCAACCTCTAATCTGGCCTGGTATTGTTCCCAAAATTTTTGCTGGTAGAAGAAAGGAGAAGCTTGTGAGAAGACTATATTCGGATGAGAATAAAAGGTAAAAATTTAAAATGAATTCACGGGAAAGAGTTTTTCTAAGCTCCATCATTCAATAATCGGAGTTTAGTATCAATTTGTAGTCACAAATGACACTTTGCCTCTCCATACCTAAGGCATTTTTCTGCTCACAAGTCAATGACTTAGCGGAAAAAAAAGCAGTGGACATAATTGGAAACAACCAAAGAGCATGAGTTTGCCTCTGCATATCATTGATAAATTAATACTTAAAACAGTGGATAGAATTGGCAAAAAGCAAAACCAAAGCAAACATGGACTGATTTAACTGCAGCAATGATGTTTTCTGAAAGTTTGAAATACTCGTGGGATAGTTTTTATTGATTATGATTTAAAGATAAAACTAATCAATGCCAATACTTTGCTAATTTACTTCATCACTTAAGTGATGAAATAAAAAAAATCCCGAATACATTTAGCGAATAAGGAAGTCTGGTTTCATCAAGGCAATACATCAGTTCATTACGATTGCTGTAGTTGACTTTCTTGCTCAGGGCTACGAGAGTCCACTCATGACATTCTGAGTTTAATTTCGGATTAATTTCGTGGAATTTTATTTACTCTCAGAGTTTGTGATGGAAGGCTGTTGAGCGGAAAGAAATATTTCTTTTTCATCTTCTTTTTGTAAATAATTTCTGAGTTATTGATTGAACTAACTCACTTAGGTTAGATTAGATTGGAGTGGTAGCTCAGATATCATAAAGCCCATAGCGGCCCGTTGTGATGCCACGGGTGAACGCAGTCTATGTACTGACCAAGTTACACCAAAATCAGGAAAGAGGAAGAAGTTCGTCAGCGCACTGGAAAACCAGCCAGAAAGTTTGATGAAAGAAGCTATATCCTTGATATCAGTTTAGTGGATAACAGTCTCCTCTACTTTAGCGCACCTGCATCCACGGCAGAAGTCGTTAAAAGGGAGCTTCATTCTTTTCGCATGTCTGCCCTTGACGCAATGATCTATAAGCACAGTCACTATAGTTGAGGTGACGTTACGACCAAAACCAACTAATTCGTTGGTACGCCTTCTATCCATTCCGCGCAATGATCAACTTGACCGAGGCAAGTGGCATACCGTGGTCTAGTGGGTAGTGTGTTAGCTTATTAGACAAAAGGCCCGGGTTTGTATCCCATGTCAGACATCAAAACAAAAAATATTTCTTCGGCGACTTCCTCTCAGCAGATTTCTGGCAAAGACTCTGAGAGTAAAAATTGCCATGAAAAGCTTCTCAAAAATCTGTCGTTCGGAGTCGACTTTAAACTGTAGGTCCCGCCACTCGTGTATAAAATTAATGCACACAACATAAGTGGCGTGCGAAGATAGGTCGTAATCCTGACTGAAGGGTTGTAATGGCCAATTATGTATATATGTATGTATTCCGGAGGAAACGCACCAGCTCTGGCCATCTTGTCGGCCCTACAGTTTAATGGAGTTTTACTGAGCCCGGGGCCCACACCAGCGAAACACTGGTGAAGCACCACGAAAGAAAATCTAGACAGCGGCGACATTCTATCCTAGAGTTATTTATGAAACCCGATAAAGATCTCATCGCGGTCTGACTATCAGAAAATACCGAGGCGCGAGTGGAAGAGGCATCGTTGACAAGTATCCATTGAGGGACCCGGATACATGCTGCAGTAGCCCGGCAGAGTGAGAGAAATATTTCGCAGAGTAGTTACACCATTATCGAGATTAGAGCCGTTTGTAAATCCCGATTCCGAAGTTCCGGGATATTTCGGGATAATTCGGGATACAAAAATCCCGAAAAATCACAGGGAAAATCGCGATTTTCTTTTAATAATAAAAATATTTCGTTAGCAAAATCTTTTGTATTCCAATTATGTAAGTATGTACAGTAGCGAGCACAAAAAATGCAACACTGTGCCATATGATCTTTAATAAGATCTGTTTCAAAATAACGGTAACTAATTTATCTATTTTCTTTTGCTGTTAATTCTTTCAATTATAAGTTTTCAAAGTAACCACAGTTTATTCCAAATTCTGCTTTAAAAAGTTAAATATTTTTGAATTAGTGAAAAAAGTGCAAATTTTTAGCGAGCAAAAAAAATGCAACATAATAAAAAAATAGTTAAAGTAAGTTATTTATTTAATTATAATTGAAAATTTCTTAAATAAGTTATTCAACATATGTTTTGTAATAGAAACAGCTCTCAGCTGACAGCAAAACTGCAATCATTAAAGCCTTTGAAGAAGGAAAATCCATGCGTGAAGTTGGACACCTCTTTGGTATAAATCAACCAACCGTATGTCGGATTAAATCTCGATTTTCTTTGAGAAATAGTGTGGAAAGGAAACCAGGTAGTGGTAAACCTCGAAAAACTACCTCTCGCCTAGACCGCCAGATGATTGCACTGGTTAAAAAAGATCCACGAAAGACCGCAGTGGACGTTGCTAATTTCGCAAATGAGCAAATGCGAGTCTCTATAGGCGTTCACACTGTTCGCCGTAGATTGAAAGAGGCTAATTTGCATGCGAGACGACCCGCAAAGAAACCTCTCATCAGTGCAATCAATAAAAAGAAGCGCCTGGAATTTTAAAAACGTTACAAGGATTGCTCAAATGAACAATGGGGTAAAGTCTTGTCGAGCGATGAAAGCAAATTTAATTTGTTTGGCTCCGATGGGATAAATTTTGTTCGAAGACCGTCTGGACAGAGATATTCTCCAAGATATCAACTTCCAACCGTAAAACATGGCGGTGGATCAATAATGGTGTGGGGTAAAGAACGATATGTTTAAAAAAATTATTGATTTTACGTCACGTATTTACAGGTGCGTTTTCCCGTGATGGGGAAGGTCCCTTAACTCAAATCGAAGGAAAAATGGACGCCAAGAAGTACTGTGAAATCCTTGGAGAACACATGCTTCCTCATCTGCGGGAAAAAATGCCTCCTGGTAGCATATTCCAACAGGATAACGATCCAAAGCACCCAAGTCGCTTAGCTCGAAACTTTTTAAGCGACAATGATGTCAATGTTTTGTATTGGCCATCACAGTCTCCCGATCTAAACCCCATAGAAAATCTATGGGAGCTATTAGATCGGAAAATTAAGAGGAAACATCCGTCAAATGCAATTAGAAGAAATTTTGAAAAGTGAATGGGAGAAAATATCCATTAACACATTAATAGCTTTAGTCGACTCTATGCCTTCTAGGTTGCAAGAAGTCATAAAAAATAAGGGCTACGCCACTCCCATGAAATTCGCAATCTTTTTAATAAATGACAAAATAATATATCATTAATTAAAAATATTTACATAATGTTATTGATAATAGGTATCTATAACTGTAGGGATTAATAACCCAAAGAAATATTTTGAACTGGTCACCATTTTTTTAAAATTATCGCACTTAAAGATAATTTTACCCAACGTTGCATTTTTTGTGCTCGCTACTGTATATCAGAATTATATGTCATTAAAAATAAAATATAAAAACAGCAAGACAAAAAGTAACAAACACGCATAAATTAAAAAAAAATAAAATTTATTCATACGATGCAAATGCATTAATTTTAAGAAAATTATTTGGATTCCAACAAAAAGAATAAAGCATCTAACATGTGATCTGAAAGGCTTGAACGAATTTTGTTGCCAACATACTCTGCCGTTAAAAACACTTCTCGCAATCAACATTTGTTGGTAAAATAGTTCCAAGATAGCTGCATGCAGCTTGTAAATAATCACCTCTGCCCACTTCTAAATAAATGTAAATTAACCTATTTCGTTGGACAGTTGATTATTAATTAGTTTTATAGAGCTTTTTCATTCTTCGATGGCATAAAATAACTTTTTATCAATGGAAGTGGGGTTTTCCTCATCTGAGAAGCTATAATCAAAGTCAAGTGGTATAGAATTTTTTTCAGGCCCTTTTGTAGGATCAAATTTCATATGCATCCACAATCCCGAAAATCCCGAAAAGTCCCGGGACAAGTTTTTAAAAATCCGGGGTTTCCCGATTGGCATCCCTAGTGTGTATGTATGAGAGCGTAAAATTTTACTTTGTGTACCCCTACTGTTAACATAAAATCTGTGAACCCCTAATTTTTTTTTATTTCAATTTTAGTACGCTGCTTGGAAGAATCAATGGAATTATTTGTATGCAATAGTCTCAATCACTGTAAGCTTTTGTTTGAGGCACATTGATTGTGCCATTTGCTTACTTTAGTGATCAATAAACATGTCTTGATCAATAGATTCTGAGCATTCACACTTAAGGTCAACATAATATCGAACGTCCTTTCTCAGTGCCAAAGTATAGAAAAGAAATGTGTTATATAAGATTTAAAATAATACCAGCCTTAGCTAGAGTCAATTGAAAATACAGTCAAATGTAGAAGAATATGCCCAGGCTTTACTTACCATGTGGCCATCGTAACATAAATTTAAAACAATAAAATAAACGACAAAGGAACCTATTTTTTGAATGTATTTGTTTAACTTAAGCCATTCAACTTCTGCGTTTCCCTTTACTTTTATAAAAGAAAAGATGAGAAAGAGTGTCTGTTTCCTGTCACCGTCTGAATGGAAGTCTACAGTTTCGTTCAAATAATAACGATTTTAAATCATAAAACGAAACACAATGTTCATCTCATTATATGTTATCCGAGAAAGAGAGAACGAGAGAGAGAGAGAGAGAGAGCGAGTGAGAGTGTGTGTATGTAAAAGTTTAAAGAAATGGAAAGAAAGGAATCCTTTTTATTATCCTGAATGTATGTATGTCCGTTTGTTTAAAATTCATTTCTCTTGTTTTAAGGTTTTTTTTTCCTTTTTTAAACTTCATTAGCAAAATGAAACGATAAATTAACATGAAATTATGGTTGCAATTATAGCTGCAAACCCCATGCCAAACCAACGAAAGAATCAACATTTCTCTTGTAATCTCATTATGGACGAGATGAAAAAGAAAAATAACTGGTACAGGAGAATACAAGACAATACATGGAGAACAACGAAATGTAAACATTAAACCCAAAAGGGGAAACAAAACAAAGAAATTGGACGAGTAACAGCAACAGCAACAGAAAAATAACAACACAATACGACAATGACAACAGACAACAGAGAGAGAATCAGAGAGAGAGAGAGAGAGACTTTAGTAAATTATGCTCAAAGATAAGTTAAAACACACAGAAATACATTAAAATACAGTGGGTCTGAAGAAAATATTTTAGTTAAATTCGTTCTACCTTCATTTAGAGGTTATGTAAAGGCGATAAAAAGAACCGGGTATCGAGACTATTCTTACGAAAATAAAAAAAAACATCCAGATACTGGTGTTTTACTTTTACATTGTTTAACATGAAATTTATAAACAAAATCTACAAAAGCAAAACAATGAACCTGTTTACAAATAATCGCACTCATAAACAAGTAAACAAAAACACAACAACAAAACTATGCAAAAATAAATAAAAACAAAATGCGCTAACAGCAATAACGAAACAATGAAGTTTACATTTATAAAGTTCTGGAGAAAGCAAAGCCACGAACATTTAACTTCAAAAACATTCATCAGACTTTTTACGTTGCCATATAACCAACCAAGCAACGCAGGCAACTAACTCAGTGTGTTGAAGAGAATAACCATGGTTTGAAGATCTCCGTTACAAAGATCTATCGAGCAATTGTTATTGTTTGCTTAAGATGATAATGTAAAGAGGAACAACAAACAAAGCAATTGTTGTTGTCTACATCAAGTTGTAAACAATGGCATACAGAATTGTGTGAATAATAAAGAATTTTATTTCAAACTAAAAAAAAATTATCTCTTAAAATTATTTGCAATCTGAGAGCTTATATTTTAAACGTTTTTAAAAGACAAAACGTAACACGATTTTATTTGCATTTAAAAAAATGTATCAAGCGAATAAGAAGATTTCATAGGAAGAAATTTTTCCAAATTTTTATTACAAAGACAGATAATTTAAGGAACAACCCCGTATATGCAATTTTTTAAGGCACTGTCAGACAACAGACTACTTCTACAACAACAAAAGAGCCATAAACCAAAAAAAACATTAACCGGGTAAGAGACCATGTAGATGGATTTAATTGCAATGACCGATGGTCATTATGGTCTGATTCATGGTTTTCTACACAACAACAACAACAACAACACATAAAACTCTGTATACATGCAGCAGATCTCATAAGAATACAATACAAATACATTTACAACTTGATGTAGAACATAAAGATATTGTGATAGAGTGTGTGTGCATGTGTAAACAAATTCTCCGACAATAATACAGATTTTAAATAAAATATAAGAACCAAAGAGATAATATTCCAATATAAACCATAATGAACCATATATAGAGGAAGGCAATACACACAAGTATGTGTGTATGTGTGTGTGTGCATGTGTATTGTGGTAGTATAAGTTTCAATGGCAATAAATGATTCAGGTTTTCCTTTACCACTACAAATAAAGTTAAATGTTCATGTGTATTGGTAATTTATAACAATAACTCAAAGGCATGCCTGCATACGTACACATACGTACACAGAAGAGAGTTCATAAATATTTATTGTTGTAAGCCCAAATACTTTATAAGGAGTTTATTGCTCTCTCTCTCTCTCTCTCTCTCTGTTGTTATAGTCATCATAAGTAAGTGTTAATATGTCTCTTTTAGTATTTTATTAAAACTGTTATTACAGTTATTTCGGTATTAATTGTACACTCAGAAAAATAAATGAAACTGAAGGATATTTGCTAAGAGCAACAGAGTAGGCGCAAATGCAGAATGATTTGAAAATTTGGAATTTGACTGCAAAACTTTTGTAATTTATACTGGAACCATTTCTAATAAATCAAGGTTAGGTTAGGTTAGGTGCACCTGTCGGTCAAGACAAGCACAGTACACGGAGGTCGAAATTGACCAATTGTACATTGTCCTTAGGGGAGGAAGGATATGGAGGATATAGGAATGTAAGGAAGGGGAGGGAGAATCAAACTGCAGTAAATTTTCGGTTAGCAAATATTTAAAAAAAAAAAATGTACAAATATTCCGTTTTTAGCACATTATATATTTACTCTTTTAAAAACATTTAAGATATGATTTCGTAGATTGCAAATACAATGAAAATAAATTTGTTTTAAATTTTAATTAAAATTCTTTATTTTTCACACAATTCTTGTGTCACTGTTCACAACTTGACGTAAACAACAGCAATTTGTTTTGTTTGTTATTGCTCTGTTTTCACTCTTCACATAAACAATAACCACATGCAGGGTAAACAGTCTGATGAATGTTCCTGAAGGATAATGACTTTACCTTCTCGAAATCTCAAACATGTTGTTTATGATATTGTTGTTTGTATATTTTGTTTACGTTTGTTCTTGTAGTGTTGTTGCCTTTTTGTTTACTTGTTTATAACTTTTTATATTGATGCTGTTGGTATATTTTTATTTACTTGTTTTCATGTAAACAAATTCATTGTTTTTGTAGCTTTTGCTTATGATTTTAATGTTAAGCGTTGTAGCACCATTTCCGATGATTCAGTTTTACCAGGTTGCATAAATGCATACATAATTGGTCATTACAATCCTTCAGTCAGGAATACGACATAGCTTCTCACACTGCTGCTGTGTGCTAACTTGTTAACAGTTATGTGTTGTTATTTAGGCTAAATCTACCGTTTGAACTCTACTGCGAACGATTGATTTTTCAGAAACTTTTTAATTTTATTTACTCACAGAGTTTTTGCCAGGAATCTGCTGAGAGGAAGTCTCCAAAAATATGTTGTTTCGTTGCAAATTCCTGATCTGAGATTTGAACTTAACGTCTAATAAGCCAACACACGTACTAGCCTACGGCAACTATACGCTCCACTTTAAGTAATCATCTTAAGCAAATATCAAATATTTAAACGAAGAACAATTTTTCCTATTTTTATATTCATAACTAAATTCTCATAATACTCGGGTTGTGTGTGTTAATTTTATGCATAAGTCACGGAACGTGCAGTTTAAAGTCGATTCCGAACGACAGATTGGCTTTCTACTGCGCTTCTCTTGAAGCTGCAAGCACTTTTTGCCATAATCTGTTGCATGATGCAGCTCAAATAGAGATCACATGAATGCAAGGACAAACGGTTGCTGGAAATATATTGCAATGGCTCGTTATGCGATGGGAAAATGGTACGTAATGTGGCCATCAGAATTTTGAATAGACTTTTAGAAGCAATTGCTGCTATTTTTATTCCGAACGACAAATTTTTGAAAAATTTTTCATTGCAATAATCTTACTCTTACAGATTTTGCAAGAAGATTTTGCTGAGAGGAAACCTCCTTAGAATTATTGGAGACTAAGACGACGTTCATGTTTATTTGAATAGGCGTTTGAAGTTTTTGTATGGTGTCATACAGCAGGCTGATTGATTTTGCGTTTGGTTCATTACCTTTAAAAGAAACAAAATAAAGATAGAAATGAGGTAAATATACTCTAAGCGTTAGCCAGTAGACTACGGTGGTGGTCGCTTAAGGGTGAAATTAACACGTTTTCCGATAAACTATCAAGATCCATCAAAATTTCTGAAAATTTTTAAAAGTTTTTAAAAACTCATTTGATTCACAAGAGCACAGACTTTAAGAAGATTATCATTTATTTCATATTTTTTTAATTAAAGGTTGCTACTATGAATGGACAAATTTAAAAAAAAATATGAAAAACATTGGAATTTTCACACATTTACTATATACCGTTATTATATACTAATACACCGTTTTAAAGGTCCAACCCTCCCCTTTCCAACAAGATTTAAATTTTGGAAATCGGATTGGAAATGTTTGAGTAATTTAGAAATTTGTGCGTGAAGTAAAAAAAAACAGTTTTTGTAAAATAAAGTAAAGTTTGGAGGTTTCGAGACATATAGGATCCGCCAAATTACTATTTTTTTGAAATGCTTTAAAAAAAAAAACTACTGAATATCATTTCAAATTTCTTTTTTTATTTGTAAGTATAATCTTTCCAGTTAATAATAGAAAATAATTTCATTCAAATGGCTGCCTCGGCTAGCCATGCAGGAAACTACACGATCGATCCAATTATTAAGCACATTATCGATTGTGTGCAGCTGTATTTCACCAAAGGCTTTACGAATATTGTCTTTTAAAGCGTCAATTCTCTCTGGTGTCTGTTGGGAATACTTTATATCCCCAGTGAAAGACGAGACGACCTTTTCATTTATACACTTTATTCCAGAGTAATTCAAAAACTTACAAGCTAAATATTTACAGGTCATATACAGTATTACCAGATAATAATTAAATATAATTCATTGTTGCCAGATATAAATATTATGCAATCGTATTGCCATATCAAATTCATATCTTTAACAGTGTCGACGTAACACTTATTTTTTACGGCACCTTACAAATAATGATCCAACGGTGTCAAATCGCAGCTCCAAGGTGGGCAAACGAGATGAGCTCTGCGGCTGATCATGCGATTTTCAAAAACAGATCACAAAATATTGAGTGTAGCTTTGGCTGTGTGGCATGTAGCGCCGTCCAGTTGAAACCAAATGTTGCTAATATGATTGTCTTCAATTTTTGTAAAGAAAAATTCGTTCAACATGGCCCGATTACGATCGACATTGACTGTAATGGCCACTTCTTGTTCATTTTCGAATGAAAATGGCTTAATTATGCTTCTGGACCAAAATCCGCACAAAACAGTGACTCGTTTTGGGTGTCTCGGCTTTTCAATGTATGCGTGCGAGTTTTCTGTGCCCGAAATGCGACAATTTTGCTTGCTTACATACCCGCTAAGATCAAAATGAGCTTCATCTGTAAAAAGATAATTTTTTATGCCAATATCTGCATCTTCTGTAAGTCGATCGCAGGCCCCCTTACCAAAATGAAGACGTGTATACACAATCATATTCGTTTATCGGAAGGAAAAAACTAATTATCTGTCAAATCAAACATAAACTAAGTGTTACCCTGCACGAAATAAGCAGTTGAAAAACATAAAACGTTGAGTTCTACTCAACTAATTGAAGAACGTAGACTATGTGTTACTCGGCTGTATTTTCACTGTTGCACCGTATTATCAGAAACAACTGCCTCGTAAGAGTATATACTTGTTATTACCCACTGGGCGTATGAGTATTTATGAATTAATTATATTAAATATTAATCATACGCATTGATGTACTGAAACAATGAATCAAATTCTTGCATAAATATTTTAATAAATATTTGTGTAATACATAAGTAGATATGTAAACGAATGTGTATTTTCAATATTTATCAATTAATCATTAGGAGTCTTAAATATTTTTAAAGCATAATCGTGTTTCAAAGATTTTCTTTCATTTATTTCAGCTTAATTATTCAATAAATCTTTGTAAACATGGGATTACTTGTTTTGTTTTCGGTTTTTTTTTTCTTCTGAGAATTAAGACTTTGAAGAATTATTTAATTTCATTTATTATTTATGCGGTAATTGATTTTGTTTTTTCGTGCAACATTTTTTAATCAATTATTTCATGGTCATTTCAATAACAACAGCTTTTAAAACAAATCAGTACCGCTGTCATTGTGAAAGTGAAAACTTTTCATAATTAATTTCGTAGAATATGAAAACATTTTAATTGATTTTGCAAAGTTCTTGTCATTGTCAATGACATTAAATTATTTAACAATATTGTCGGATTATTATTCCACTGATTTGATTAACAAATACAACACATTTCAAGTATCATTTTCAATTAGAACTTAGCATAACAGATAATTGAAGCTCAAACAAAGAAGCAGAGAATTTTGTCCAGAAGTAAATTTACAAGACTAGACTACTAGGCTGGAAGAAATTTAAATAACCTTCTCGTCTATGATCTAGTGATTGAAGATTATCTTCGATTCCAAACTCTTATGGAAATCGAATATGCTCAAGAAAAGGTGCGAAGAGCGGACATGATTCTTTTAACCTATTTAGAAATGTTTGATGGATTTCTGGCTTTACAAGGCAATCGTTGAACCAAAAACACATTCTTGTCTGGTGAGTGTCAGAAATTAGAAGACTTTAAATGGAATAAGAAGGCAGCCTATTGAAGTCGCTGTAGTGTGGTAAGTACTTAAAGCCCGGGTTCGAGCCCTTGGCCAGACATCAAAACAAAATGTAGAAAGTATTTCTTCGTCGATTACCCGCCAGCAGTTTTCTGGCTAAAACTCTAAGAGTAAATAAAATTGCCATGAAAAGCTTCTCAAAAACCTGTAGGTCGGACTTTAAACTGTGGGGGCCGCCACTCATGTATAAAATTAACACACACAACATAATTAGTGTGAGAAACTAGGGCAATAATCCTAACTGAAATGTTGTAAGGACTGATTATGTAAATTATGTAAGAAGACCGTCTGGTATCCTTATTACTAGTGGTCTGTGTACAATATTGTTACGAAAATGAAAAAATCTAAATGCTGGTGCATTGCTTTTACATCATTTAACATGAAATTTATAACCGAAAGCTACAAAAACAAAACAATGAACTTGTTTACAAGTTATCTCACAACAAACACCAGCTTTTTTATGCTGTGAACAAGTAAACTAAAATACAACAACAAACACTGCAAAAATAAATTAAAACAAAATAGACAAGCAACAATAATGAAAAAACAATGTTTACATTTAAAAATTATTAACAAAAGTTACAAAAATCAGTAAACAAAAATATAGAAACAATACAGCAACATAAACAATATGATAAATAAGTAAACAAAAATGCAACAACAAACACATGAAGTACAAATGTTACCAAAAATAGAGAAACCACAATAATGAAACAATGATGTTTACATTTATAGAGATCTCTAAAATAAGAAACCACGAACATTTGTCTTCAAAATATAAATGGCAAGACAAAGCAAGCAACTAACTTAGAAAAAAATTCAGTCAGTCTTGTGTGAAGAGGCGATGCGCATGAAGAAAGTAATTTTGGTTTAAAAATTTCCGTTATAAAGATCTATCGAACAATGGACTAGTAATTGTTATTGTTTACTTAAGCGAATGCATAGAGAAATAACAAACAAAGCAATCGTTGTTGTTTACATCAAGTTATAAATAGTGGCATATAGAATCGTGCATTGAATAAAGAATTTTAATTAAAACTTAATATAAAATTTATTTTTAATCTTATTTGGAATCTGCGAGCTTATATTTTAAACGTTTTTATAATGTAATAACGTAAAAATGCCAACTCAGGAACTTTATGTCAAGACAAATTGAGTTTCAAATACCCTTCTCTTAAGGCAGAGAGCACTTTTTAATGGGAAAATGGTATGTAATGTGACCATCAGAATTTTAAACAGACTTTTAGAAGCAATTGCTGCTATTTTTATTTGTGTTAAATAGTATAATGACATGCTTAGACGCCAATGTTATATGTTGCCTACATTTCCAGAGTAAAAAAATTGCAAATAGCTTCTCAAAAAAATCTGTCGTTTGGAGTCGACTTTAAACTGTAGGTTCCGCCATTCATGTGTAAAATTAACGAACACAACGTAAGTAGTGTGAGAATGCAATGACCAATTACGTATGTATGTTTACGAAAATCTTTCTTTCTCGATTAAATAAGAGGGTGTCTCTCGCCCAATTTATGACTCGGAAAGTGAGGAGACAGTCTGTCTCTACTTTCGATAATCCGTGAAATTCAATGGAGTGGAGTGCGTTAAAACAAAAGGACACTTGCCTGGATTAGGACACTTGCCTGGATTAGATTAATTTAGTTTGTTGCATGGCCCATTGTGTTATCCAGTGTGAGGTGAGCTTCTTTACAACCGTGAAACGTTCGCCACCATGCCCATAATGTCTATCCTTCACAACACTCACATAAAAGGTGTTGCATCAATTCCATTTTCACATCATGACACATCATGCTTCTGCAGTAATCCTGGTGGAGCAGACTTGTCAGCGAAACTCCCATTAACGTAGTTTCTAGATTAGATTTCCTGTTAGAACCATAGAAGAGACCGGCTTAAATTTTGAGTGATTTAACGTGCAATGTCATATAACATAACAGCGGAAACCATATGTTGGAGACTTTTACCTTCGGAAACAAATTAAGACGATGATTTTCAGACACCTTTATCGAGATTATTCATTAATATCACAGTTTTTAATCAGATTGAATGGAATTGGGTCGCCGAGGTCTAGTAGGTAATGTGTTGGCTTATTAGGCGTAAGGCTCGAGTTCAAATCCCAGGTCAGACATCAAAATGAAAATATGAAAATATTTCTTCGGTTACTTCCCCTCAACAGATTTCTGGCAAAAACTCTGAGAGTAAATAAAATTGCCATGGAAAACTTCCAGCCACCATTTATGTATAAAAATTATCGCGCACAAAGTAAGTGGCGCGAGAAACTACGTCGTAATCGTGACTGAAGTGTTGTAATGACCAATTATGTATGTATTTATGAATGGAATTGAATTTGTTTTCACCTGTAATTCATTAGCAACTAATTTTCGTATTCCAAAAAACTATTTTAACAAGATATTTTGAAGGGTAATTCTAGGGAGTAATCTGCCATTGACTAAAATTTTTCTTCGTGTGTATTTCGTTTTATATTACTTTCTTTCACTTCCTTCTCAAGTTCTGCTGACTTTATTCAACCAATAAAACTCCATTATGCCCTTAATGAATTTCATTTCATTCTTGTCTCTCTCTTTCTTTCTCTCCCACCTCCTCTGTCTCACAAAATACTTATGATTGCTTATGTTATTATTGTTGAAAGTGTTATTACTACAGCATTTCTCGTTCTTTAAACATTTTGAAGCGGTTGAAACGGAGCTTTACACATTTCTGTTAACTCATTCAATTTGTTGCTTTTAATCCCCTTTCAATCCTTTGTGCTGTGTGGCATGAATTGTTTGTTTTAATTGTTCATATAAATGTTTGATGTGTAATTGTTTTATGTCATTATTAAATTTAATTATTGCATTCACTGGCTCTATTTCTCATTCACTCTTTCTATCTCTCTCTCACTCTCTGCCTTTGTTTTTCAGCTTCAATTTACTGTAAACCCCGATAAGCATGCTGCATATTCATATATTCATTGTATTATGCAGCAGTAAATGAGTAAAATTATTAATTATATGTGTGTGTGTGTGTGTGTATGTAAGCTTATATATATTAAGATTCACTCATACAACAGATGACAAATGACGTATTAAAAATGCCTTAAATGAGTTTAATTGCTTATTTTCAATGTTACTCTGTGTGAATGGGTTTGTATACACTCTTAAACATTCAAGATTAAGTAAATACGTAAGTATATGTGCGTATATGGATGTATGCCAGTTTATTTGCATTGAATGTATGTATGGGAGTATGTGTTTTTAATTTAAATACTGGTCTGGGCATTTGTCTCATGTTCAATTAAACTTTTACACAGTAAAACTGTATTGAATTTTAATGTCACAAATATTTTATGAACGTTTCTCTTCTTTTCCTCCACTTTGGGATTATTTTTGCCTTTCATGTTGTAATTGCCAATTCATAATAATTTGCACTAAACGTTGTAAAGCTTCTTGATGAGAATTATGATTAAAAGTTTTCAGGTTTACTTAAGCCATGAATATTCAAAGGGAAAACGTTTGTTTTTTTTATTCATTTTCTGTATTAATTTTTGAATTGAGATCGAAGGGAAAGGATCTTACTCGCCTCCTATACGATATTTCCTACTTAACTTTCAGCAAAGAAAGTACGAGTAATTACGAAGGCTATTACCACTCCTTCGCTGTAGTTTAATAGGTAAAGTGTTGGTTTATTGGACGAGAAACAACGGTTCAAACCCCAGGTCAGATATCCCCAACTAAACGTGATATGAAAAAATATTTCTTCGGCGATTGCCCCTCTGTAGATTGCCGCTTAGTCTAATTTTGGCATTCTCTTTCCAATATTTCGGCCGGTATCTGAAGAATAAATGCTTCAATGTTGCCATCAAATGCGTCAAATGAAGCGGGCTTATCTGTATAGACATGGGTTGTCTTCTTACTGGCCTCCTATCTGCTATTTTCGACATAACCTACAACAAAGAATGTAAGGGTAATTGCCAAGGCTTTTAGCACTCCTTCGCCGTAGATTAATAGCTAAAGTGTTGGCTTATTAGACGTGAAACCACGGTTCAAACCCCAGGTTAGATATCTCCAACTGAACATGATATGAAAAAATATTTCTTCTATCAGAAGATTGCAAAAACTCTGTGAATAAAGAATGGGTGATTTTTTAAAAACTATAGGAACATTTTTCAAAAAAAAAAAAAAAAAAAACACATTAAATTCAAAAGAATGCATGAAATCTTTATTTGAATCGATAGTACGGTCCATATAGTTCCATGTTTGAAGACTATTTCATGGAAAAGTTGACCGCGACTGCGCCTCAAATGTTACATCCGCTTAGTCTAATTTTGGCATACTCTTTCCAACATTTACTGTAATGTTACCATCATACATACATACATAATTGGCCATTACAACCCTTTAGTCAGGATTACGACGTAGCTTTTCACACCACTTATGTTGTGTGTGTTAATTTTATACATGAGTGCCGGGACCTACAGTTTAAAGTCGACTCCGAACGACAGATTTTTGACAAGCTTTTCATGGCAATTTTTACTCTCAGAGTCTTTGCCAGAAATCTGCTGAGAGGAAGTCACCGAAAAAATATTTTTCGTTTTGATGTCTGACCTGGGATACGAACCCCGGCCTTTTGTCTAATAAGCCAACACACTACCCACTGGACCACGACGGCTTCAATGTTGCCATCAAATGCGTCAAATGAAGCGGACTTGTCTATATAGACATGAGCTTTAATGTATCTCCACAAAAAAATAGTCTAAAGGCATTAAGTCGCATGATTTAGCCCAATTGACCGGTCCCGAACGTGAAATAAAATGTTCATCGAACTCGCCTCTCAATAAGTCCATTGTTAAGCATGTTGTGTGGCATGTAGCACCGTCATGTTGAAACCACAAGTCATGCAAGTCAAGCTCTTGCATTTTGTATAAAAAAAATGTTAAATATCATCTCGCGGTAGCGCTCAGCATTCACATTTATGATTCGCACCACCTTTGAAGAAGTACGCTCTAGTAATGCCACCAGGCCATAAACCGCACCAAACTGTAACTTTTTCTGGATGCATTGGTAGCTTTTTCAATGCTTCTGGCTGATCTTCACTTCAAAATCGACAATTCCGCTATTTTACGTATCCATACATACATACATAATTGGTCATTTCAACCCTTGAGTCAGGATTATTGATCTAGATTCGCACAACACTTATGTTGTGTGTGTTAATTTTATACATAAGTGCCGGGTCCTACAGTTTATAGTCGACTCCGAACGACAAATTTTTGAGAAACAAAAATTTACTGAGGAGAAATCGCCGAAGAAATATTTTTTGTTTTGATGTCTGGCCTGGGACTCGAACCCTGGTTTTACGTCTAATAAGCCAACACACTACCTACTAGATTACGGCGATTTCACGTATCCATTGAGCCAGCAATGAACTTCGTCGCTGAACAATAAAAACTTTTTAAGACCACATTCACCAAAAATTGTATGCTGCGGTATGTCGTTCGGCTTCAATTCTTGCACCAGCTGCATTTTGAAAGGCCTCACATCTAAATCCTTCCGAAAAATTTTTGACATTGTTGAGTAACAGAGGCCCAATTGCCGCGAATTGCGACGTCTCAATAATTGATGGGGCATCATTAACACTGGCCTATACAGCAGCGATATTTTCTTCTGTTCGCACTCTACGTAA
This sequence comes from Sarcophaga peregrina, assembly GCA_014635995.1. Lineage (NCBI taxonomy): Eukaryota > Metazoa > Arthropoda > Insecta > Diptera > Sarcophagidae > Sarcophaga > Sarcophaga peregrina. The sequence goes on along the minus strand of CM025790.1, from coordinate 39,090,103 downwards.
GCGTGTTGGTGGTTTATTGTCCAACAAAATGTAAATTTGGTGCGAAATTTCGTCACAATAGCCCGAATATCTGTTTCAGTGGGTCGATTAAACTGACCATAAAATGCAAGAAGCGCGCTATGAACTTTCTTAACGGACCACATATTTCGATAATAAAATTTAATGATTTGGAAGCGTTCTTCATTTGATAGACGATTCATGGTTAAATTATAGGCCAAATTGAAGACAGTTTGACAGTGAAACAAAACACGAAACGTGCGTGAGCTGTTCAAACCAGTGTTGCCAAAAATATAATTGCTAAAAAGTCACCCCTTAAAATAAATTGCCATGAAAAGTTTTTTAAATATCCATCCTTCGGAGTCGACTTTAAACAGTAGGTCCTGCCGCTAATATATAAAATTAACACATACGGCATATGTCGTTTAAGAAGCTATATCGTAAGCCTCTTTGCATTAACACTTCTTACTTTAAATTTTCTTTTATTCCTTATTCATTAGCCTTATAAAAATTTTAAATTAAAAACATACCTGATTACTTACACAGATAGTCGGCTATCATATAGTAAATGAAACGTTTCATTAGAAAAGAAAAAGTTTTCCTTTTTACTTCAGAAAACTTTTAAAACATTAAGCAGAACCAGCAAACTGCAGCAATACCCGTAAAACTGCAGCAATACCATTCCATTTGCCATCTGTGCAACAAAGTATTTCGTTTTTTTTAAAGTCATTAAGATTTTAAAACTTCTTCTCTTCCTTTTCCTCTTAATTTCTTTTGCTTTTCTACTCTTTAAATAAATTATTTTACTAAGAAAAAAATCGGATTTTTTTCACTTAATTTGACTTAATGGCGTGGGAGAGCAAAAATTAAAGAGAAAGAAAGAAGAGAAGAAAAAAGAAACGCCGTCTTTTAAATTTTATCAAGTTTTTCTTCATGTGCTGATGATGCACAATCATTTGCGGCAAAGAGCAATAGTTGAAAATTACAACAAATTACAAAGTACTGCAGAAAAATAGCTGAATTTCTATTATAAGATAATTATTAGGTTAGGGAGAAAAATCGTTTCTTTATGATTGCGTTTCCGCAATAAATCTGTGAGGAAAGTAAATTTAGTGAACCAGAGAGATTAGTGGATGATGAGATTACCCTAACAGAACTTCTACCTGCAGCGTTAGTAGTTTTAATTAAAGAACTATACCCGTATTGATGCTGTACATTTATTATGAAGGTTTACCGATTACAACTCCTGGGCATCTCTGGATGACATGAATCAATTATTAAATCTGAAGGAATCTTATCAGCAGGACTGAATATATGATACCACAATAGGTTTCTTGTATTCCAGAAACAAAGGATTCGTGGTGCAATGTACCTTGACTTGATTAAAATGTTCTCTAATGGGGGATAGAATTTAATTTGATTGATTGATTTGATTGATTTGATGGAGTTGAGGGCTTTGATAGATTTGATTGATTTGATAGATTTGATTGATTTGATAGATTTGATTGATTTTTATTGATTTCATGGATTTGATTGATTTGAAGAATTTGATTATTTTAAGGGATCTGACTGATTTGAAAGATTTGATGGGTTTGATTGATTTGATTGATTTAATTGGTTTCAGTGATTTTATTGATTAGATTGGTTTAAGGGCTTTAATGGATTTGATTGATTTGATGGATTTTATTGATTTGAGGAATTTGAGGGGTTGGATTGATTTGATTGGTTTCATTAATTTTATTGATTGTATTGATTTGAAGGCTTTAATGGATTTGATTGACTTGATTGATTTGATAGATTTTATTGATTTGATGGAGTTGAGGTATTTGAGAGATTGGATTGATTTAAGGTTTTTGACAGATTTGATTGATTTAATAGATTTGATTGATTTGATAGATATGATTGATTTGATAGATTTGATTGGTTTTATTATATTTGATGGATTTGATTGATTTGATAGATTTGATTGATTTGCAGAATTTGATTGTTTTAAGGGATCTGACTGATTTGAAAGATTTGATGGATTTGATTGATTACATTTGTTTCATTGATTTTATTGATTAGATTGGTTTAAGGGTTTTAATGGATTTGATTGGTTTGATTGATTTTATTGATTTGATGGATTTTATTAATTTAAAAGATTTGATGGATTTGATTGATTTAAAAGATTTGATGGATTTGATTGATTTGATTGGTTTCATTGAATTTATTGATTAGATTGATTTGAGGGCTTTAATGGATTTGATTGACATGATTGATTTGATTCATTTGATAGATTTGATTGGTTTTATTATATTTGATGGATTTGATTGATTTGATAGATTTGATTGATTTGCAGAATTTGATTGTTTTAAGGGATCTGACTGATTTGAAAGATTTGATGGATTTGATTGATTTAATTTGTTTCATTGATTTTATTGATTAGATTGGTTTAAGGGTTTTAATGGATTTGATTGGTTTGATTGATTTTATTGATTTGATGGATTTTATTAATTTAAAAGATTTGATGGATTTGATTGATTTAAAAGATTTGATGGATTTGATTGATTTGATTGGTTTCATTGAATTTATTGATTAGATTGATTTGAGGGCTTTAATGGATTTGATTGACATGATTGATTTGATTCATTTAATTGATTTGATGGATTTGATTGATATGAGGAATTTGATGGATATGATTAATTTGATAGTTTTGATTGATTTGATTGATATGAAGGATTTAATTGATTTTATTAATTTTATTGATTTGATTAATTGATGTATTTAATGGATATGGTTGATATGATTGATTAGAAGGACGATTTGAAACTAGCTTACATTTCATAATGGAAGAGTATGATATTCATAACATTTGGATAACAGAAAATGCGGATGTTGCCGGATGTGGCTTACAAATCATACTCTTCCTCACTTTGGTAGCTTTAGATACGATCAAGTTAGAGCTAGATTGAGAGCCCATGAAAGCTCTGCTCAAACTATGCAGTAGTATGTTCAGTATAACTGTTGCGATTATTATTGAATACTGCAAAACAAACATTAATACGAGGCACATTAGTTTTGATAACTTGACAAATGATTTCTACAGAAGTTACAGGAACGGGGAACAAGGGAAGACTGTATTTCATTTATTACGGACATACCCAGATTTATGCCGGGGAAGGAAAAAGCATCTTGCCGACAATCACATGAACGATTTGTTTGAATTTTTATAGATGGACGTTAGCAGTATAAATCGTTTCATCGGAAGCTCCGAATGGTATCGAGGCTGGGAGAAAATGGAAAACTAGCGTAACACAATGGATTTTTTATGGTTCTTATATGGCTTGATATGGCATCAATCCCAACTGCTTTAGACGGATGTCCACCTCTTTTTAACTGATTTGATTGAATTGATTTGATACGTTTTTAATCCTCCCTATTTCTTTAAAATTTACAATAGTCGTTCTCTAGCTAGTGCAACCAGAATGAAGAAAGACAGTTATACCTACATTTGTTACTTCTTGCAATTATCCCTAGGAATTTAATGCTAGAGGTACGTCGTAAATATTCTCTTTCAGCTTAAAGAAGAGTGAAGAATGTAAATGAGCCCAGTGTAATGAAAATTAAGTAAAGAATCTACGATATTCGATTTATCTAGACTGTAGATTCTAGATTTCATAAGAGTCTATTCCAAGTGGCAAAATTAATACTGCTCTGTGGACCCAAATAGGCACTGCACATAAGCGTTTTAATGCACGCCAGGTTATATTTTGTTAAGTGCTCTTATTGCTTATTTTAATAGCAAAACCCCAACTTATTTTAAATATTCTATAAAGAAATTATTTTCTCCCCAACCCAATATTAAGTGCTTAAAAGAATCTGCTTTTTCGCAATGTTCGTTTACAAAACAAAAAAAACAAAAACCGCGCATTGCTTGTTTGTTAAATGTTGTGATTTTAGTGCACAATATTAGCTTTCATTGTAATTAGTTGTTGTTGTTGTTGTTGTTGCTGTTGTTGCTGTTGTTGCTTTTGTTATTCTCTTTAATTTCTTATATACGAAGTTTTTTTTTTTCGTTGGAAATTTCGTTGCTGCAAAAAAGCTTCTGTTTTGCGGTTGAATTTCTTTGAAAAGCAGAAAAAAAGTTTTGAATTCATATTCTGCTGCCACATACTTTTGGCTTTTTTACAACAAGACATCTTCGTTAAATGACAGCACTCAGTCACACAACAATGCAATTAAACACACACACACCCACATATGTACGCCAATGCAAGTTTTCTATGAAATATACCAACACGTGTGTTGACATTCCTCCTACTCTACTACTTTTATGCAGAAGAGTTTAAATGAGAAACAAAAGAGCAAGAGAGAGAGAGAGAGAGAGATAGAGAAAGGGTAAAGGATGAGAACAAAAGTGAACTAGAGCGCAACAAAAACCTTAAGCATTTGTATGTGTGTACCTTTTTTTTCTGCTTAATTTTATGCTTGTATGTGTAAACGAATTTTGTTTTCATAATGACAACAGCAGCAGCAGCAGCAGTAGAAGTAGTAGCAGCAACACTTTTTTGTTTGTTTTAATGTTTTTTTTTTAATAAGTTTTCTGCTCATTTTTGTTTATACTGCTTTAGTATCTGTGTGTGTGTGTGTGTGTGACTCTTACGAGTGTGTCAAGTGTTGTAAACAATTTAATGACATTGACAATGACTTTGAAAACTAATTACGCTGTTTTTGCTTAAAACGAAAATCTTTTACGAAAATTAATTATGAAAAGTTTACATTTAAAAACATCAGCAACGATGGCGATGACGATGACGACGATGATGAGGATGATGCTGATGATGTGCTTAAAAGCTGTTGCTTGTTCTAAATGATTGTATGATTAAAATGGCCATGAGATACTAAGTGTTACAATAAAAAAAAAATTTTTGTTTAAAAAACGAAAACAAAAACACGAAAATTAATTTGAAAAAATTAATTAAATTACTTGGAAAAAATAAATCAAATCAAATCAATACATGGTTCACTTGAAATTCATTTTAAGTGCACGTTTGAAACTGAAAAAAACAGTGAGGCATAGTTGTAACAACAAAAGTTTAATAGAAGCCAAGCAGTTTATAGTGTTAAGCTATTAACTAAGCTACAAGGCAGTGAAAGACTGATGCGATGGAACAGATGGAAGGAAGATTTTGAAGAAGACATCTACATAATGAACCGCAATAGACTTTTAGAGAGTGTTTCAAGAATATAAAGCGTTAAGGCTGCAGTTTAAATCGAACAAAAATGGGGCAAGTAATGTAATAAATATGTAAACGATAGATGATAGTCTTCTGGCGAAAAATTTGCATCACCTTCACCTTTCCTTCCTTTTGCCAGCTTCAAAATTCGGCATATAATCATAAAACCGCCCTAGTCTAGTGAGACCACTGAGCAAACCCCAAGTCAGTTATTTCCAACAAAATCAAATACAAAAAATATTTCCTTGGCGACCTTTCTCTAAGTAGATTTCAAAAACTCTGAATTGAAAAACTGTCATTTGGAGCAGGATTTTAACACAGCTTTTAACATAAGTCGTTTGAGAAAGTAGGTTGTAGTCCTGACTAAAGGCTTGTAATGGCATACATGTATATGTACGTAAGTGATACAAGTATGATTATCCTACCAATCCACAAGATATCTAAGGCCTACAAAGCATCTCACTGATTGTTGTGGTTTTAGGGCCCGAGACGTCATATGTCCATATTTCTTTCAATACGATGTTGGCGAGGCCATTATTGCAAACGGTGAGTACTGAAGGACCATATATTAGTAACTTCTTTTAGCCTGAATTGCATAATAGGGACACTAAAGACATGTTCATTCAACAAGACGTCGCTACATTCCATACGGCTTATGCCTCAGTTAACATTCTGCCCAAGCGATTTAAGGACATAATGATGTCATGTTGTGATAATGTGAACTGGCCACCAAAACTGCACGATTTGACTATATTAGGCTTTTTATTATGAGATTTTCTTAAGTCGCATAAATAGTACCCACGCGATTGATGAAATTCAACCTTTACTTCACAACATCCGACCTTTTTACTATTTACAGGATGGAGTATAACTCTCATGTATGGGCCGGTATTATCTATTTTGATGCTTCTCCACCGCATACAGGAGAGGGTTAAGGTGTTTATTAATGACAGTATCCGATTCTATTGATTCGTTGGAGTATCGTCGCAATGTAGCGTGTGTTTCATTCTTCTATCGGTACTATAATAGGTGAGAGATAAGGGACTTGGTTCCCGATAATTACATATTTTTATATGGTCTCGTACTTCTCGCAGAGCACATCCTTTTGTGGTTGATTGTCCAGTATACCGCCCAATGCATTACAGAGAAAATTCATTTTTTGCCCGTACTGCTCACTTGTGGAATGATCTTCCTGCGGAAGTTTTTCCCATTAGTTACGATATTACATACATACATACATAATTGGCCATTACAACCCTTCAGTCAGGATTACGACCTAGCTTCTCACACCACTTATGTTGTGTGCGTTAATTTTATACAAGAGTGGTGGGACTTACAGTTTAAAGTTGACTCCGAACGACAGATTTTTGAGAAGCTTTTCATGGCAATTTTTACTCTCAGAGTCTTTGCCAGAAATCTGCTGAGAGGAAGTCGCCGAAGAAATGTTTTTCGTTTTGATGTTTGACCTGGGATTCGAACCCGGGCCTTTCGTCTAATAAGCCAACACACTACTCATTAGACCACGGCGACTTTCAGTTACGATATTGGTAAGTTTAAATCAAATGTCCACAAATACTACTCCCTCTATCTGCCTTTCTATAACTTATTTTCCTAAACCCGCACAATGCACTGCATTAGTAGGGGCTATCTCCTGAGGGCCGGTCACAGTCATTGAAAATTTTATATTTTGGAACTGGTGTTTTGCTTTTCAATCGTTTAACATTAAATTTGTAAACAAAAACAAACAGAAACATTGAACTTATTTTCAGATTATCACACTGCGGGATAATAACGAGTACAAATGACAAAAACAAGTTTATGCAAAGGGAGAGGAATTACAAACCAAGCAATTGTTGTCGTTTACAACAAGTTGTGAATAGTGTTACACAGAATTGTGCGAATAATAAAGAATTTTAATTAAAACTAAACACAAATTAATTTTTATTTTATTTGTTATCTACGAACTCATATTTATTCATTTCGTTTTCCATTTAAAACATATTAATGAACCATTTTGTATGCGTCCAGATTTTATGTGAACATTCACTGTTCCAATCGAATGAATAATTCATTTCAAATTACTTTTCGGTGGCATTCTTAATCAATTATTTTATTTCCGATTGTTTTCGTTTTGATGATTGCATTATAAAATCATTTAGCAATAATAACTGTTTTAATAACATTATAACGGCATTATTGTGTTTGACACAATTAATGACTAATTAATACAAAACACTTTCTCTTCACATTCTTCTCGTCTTTTCTGTTTGGGCATTAATAATACTCCACACCTCCTCCTTATTATACTCGCTCACATGCTGTCATAAGCTATTATGGCAGACCGCTGAAGCGTATGATTAATATTTTGTTCACAATTTAATTCAATAACACTCATACGTTTATAGGGTGGGGGGGGGGAGTGGTAGACCATAATATGAATGAATTGTAATTCAGTTGAAACGAAAACAATTTATTAAAATAAGTATGGGGTCTGGCACGTTTGCATATGCATGTGGTTTCCATTACGTACACTCTCGTTTGGAGAAGCGTATTCCATTGGCACTGCTTTTGAAATACTTTTCAACTGATATTCCCATATGCTACCCACCATTATCATGATTTAATCTGAATGCATAAACTTTGTGGTTTTTAGAAAATGCTTGCAACATTCAGTATAAGATCCCAGCTATCGTTTACTCTGTTATCAACAGATCATGATGACAAGCTTCTAGTCAATCCAAGAAAAGACATTACCATGGCAAAGTTCACATATGAAAATTTGTGCCTGAAGTTATTACTTACTTACTTACTTAATTGGCCATAACAACCCGATTAACGGATTTCGGCCTGCCGCTACACATCCTTCCAGGCGCCTGTGCTTCTTGCGCGCCTACGCCAATTGGTCACACCAATCGATGACAGGGCTTCTTCGATTTGGTCCTTCTAACGGATACAAGGTCGTCTTCTTCGCCGACTTCCGCAGATCTCCGCATCAAACACTCATCTCGCCGGAGCATCCTCCCCCATTCGAACGACAAGACAGAGCCAGCGCAGCCGCTGGATATTAATACGCTGTACAACGTCCATATTGTTGAGGAGCTCATATAGCTCACTATTGAATCGGATGCGCAAATCATCGCCAACTCGCACAGGACCGAAGATCTTACGTAGGACTTTTCTCTCGAATACTCTAAAGGCAAATGCATCAGTTCTTAATAGTGTCTGTCCATGCCTCTGCGCCATAGAGAAGCACGGGTAGGATGAGCGTCTTGTAGAGTATTAGTTTCGTCTTGCGAGAGAGGTCTCTGCTACTCAATTGCCTATTGAGACCATAATAGCACTTGTTGGCAAGAGTTATCCTGCGCTTGATCTCCAGACTGACATCATTTTCGGTGGTAACGGCGGAGCCAAGGTATCAAAAGTATAGTTATCGGCCGTAATTTGAGAATCAATATGCCGCACGGCTCTAGTTGTCGATAACATATACTTCGTTTTGCCCTCATTTGCAAATTGCAATTTTTAAGTTGTAGTCTGGTAGTCCTAGTTCAAACTTAAGGTAAGACATTTCCAACAAAACGAAATACGAAAAACAAAATAATTTTGCGGTGACATCCTCTCAATAGATTTGGGATAATAACTCTGAGAGTAAATAAAAAATAGGCTAACGTTCGGAGGCGACTTTAAACTGTAGGTCCCGCCACACATACCCATAACATAAGTGGTGTTGGAAACCAGATAGTCATCTTGATTGAAGTGTTGTAATATACGACACAAAAATCTCTTATTTTTAAACACTTTCAAGCAATGCTTCTTAGCCTTTTATTTGTATAAATGGGCAGTTAGTACTGCACTTTGTGCACTTTGGATTAAGAGAAATCAGATTTTGGTATCACATATGAGGCCTGCCAATAATCTAACCCAGTTCCTTTGGCATCATTATAGTCATAAAAAATTGGGTGAGTTATTCTGCCTTAATTGAAATGGAATCTTGTTTTTAAACGATTTCCAAGTCCATTTTTAATACTATTACGTTTTAATCTTTTAAAAACGTTTTAAATATAAGCTCGTAGATTGCAAATAAAATAAAAAGTAAATTTATGTTTAGTTTTAATTAAAATTCTTCTTTATTGGCACAATTCTGTGTAACACTGTTCTTAACTTGATGTAAACAACAACAATTGCTTTGTTTGTTATTCTTCTTTAAACTCGTGTGCATAAACAAATTGCTCGACAGATCTTTATAACGTAGATCTTCAAACCATTATTATTCTTTTGAACACTCTGACCCAGTTGCCTGTATTGCTTGGCCTTTTATATGGTAACGTAAAAAGTCTAAGGAATGTTCGTGACTTTGCCTTCTCGAGATCTCTTTTTTTTTCATTTTTGTTTATTTAACAGACATATTTATACTTAGACTTAAATAAACAACAGTACTTATAACCTAATAGAGCTCCATACACTGTCCCAAATTGGAGCTCTCTAGTACAATAATTATTATAATATTTATATTTCTAAATAAATTACAATTATTTATACAATATTTACATTTGTATGTACTTATTAATCTTATTTCTTGTAAAGAAAAAATAAGCAAAAAACCTTACTTAAATATGTAAAAAAAAAAAATAAAAATAAAAGTTATTAAAGGTAAAAAGAAGAGGAAGTGCAACTTGGTTTGTAAGCCACCAAAATTTTTTAATATTTAGGTTTGGAAACATAATTTTATCTTTTGTATAAACGCTAGTGTCAAATCTTTTATTAGTATCGGTCAGTTCATTGCATTGAATTGCTTTGATATTGGCCCGTCTATACAAATGATAAAGTATAGGAACGCCGAACTGGTTTTGAATATAATCATTCGTATCGAAGTATACAAAAGCCTCAGGTGGTATAAATCCGTTTAGAGGTGTTTTTTGGATAAATTCATTGCAAACATAGTATGGAGCCATAATTAAATTATTTTCTATACACTCAGAGCTTTTCACGATATGGTTCCTTATCAGATGTATAATAAAGTTATCGATCCTACTTATTTTAGCCTCATTATATAATTTTTTGTTTGAAACATATTGTCACGTTTTTACCTTTTTAAAAACGTTAAAAATATTAGTTCGTAGATTGCAAATAAAGTAAAAATAAATATGTGTTTGATTTTAATAAATTCTTTATTATCTGCACAATTTTTGTGCCACTGTTCGAACTTGTTTCACGTATACAATGATACTTGACAATATGTGCTTACAACCCTTTTGTAAGCAACAACACTTGTTAGTTATTCTTCTTTCTCACAACCTTTTTGTAAGTACAACACTAACAACTGTTTTCTCAAACGCAACTTGTCTGCACACAAGTCTGTCCGAATTAAAGCTCGATAGATTTTAATTCTCAACCAACGTTACGTCGTCTTACACGATCAAATTCAAACTCAGCCCTGCTCGCTTTAACTTGCCTTTTATACTACTGCATCATCAGTGTGATGAATGCCCTTGAAGGACGATGACGTCCTTCTTATTTTTGTTGTTTCTTGTTTACATTCGATCAGGTAGATTAGTTGTTGTTGGGTTATTTCTCTGTTCATTATTTTATACTGCACATTGTTGTTTCTTGTTTACTTCTTCGTTCCCTTCATTTTGTTGTTGGTTATTTACGTCTTTTTATCCTTGTTGGTATATTTTTCTACTCATTCATTGATCACGTGAACAGTGCGCTGTTTTGTTTTTGGGGCTTTTGTTTATCATTTTAACAACACCATTTCCACTTTCGTAACTGTTACGGTACGTAATAATTGAGCCGGTTTTAAATATAAAACAAAATTTTTAAGAGCACTCCTGGTGCATTACCGATTTATTTTATTATTATATTAACACTTAGAAATGAGCGATAAGCGGTGAGCGCTTTAAAACAATTTTGTAGGCTTGCTTGCCTTTAACCGACTGACTAATACATTTCATAATTGATAACTGGTGACTTCAAATTCCTATGTGATACATAAATAGGTACCGTTATAATCAACAACAAGTTCTTTTTTACATATTTCAAGAAGAAAATAATGTGTAATACAAAATATAATTACAGTTAGCGAATATTTGCTATTTTAGGAATTTACGAATTTAAGACTTTAATGGGAAGTATTCCCAATACTAATATGTGACTAATATTTAATATTATTTATGAAATTAGTTTCTTTTAGATAAACATTAAATATTAATAAATTAATAAAATAAGTAAATAAAATATATTCATTATCAAGTTGAAATCGGCGGCAACATTCTCCCCCTCGTAAATGAGTCCATGGACGAGTTTACCTTTCATTATTGGCGACGTCTAGTTTTGCTATCTTCACCGTTGGTCGTTGGAAAGTACCATTTTTAGTCTGAACCTTTACCTGACGTACCTGACCATCCTTTGCCATGATTGTATCGATTATTTTGCCTTTTGGCCAACAATGCCTCGGAAGGTTTTCATCAACTATGATGACGATATCACCGACTCGTAGTGGAACTGTTTTTTCATGCCATTTACCTCTCTTGATAAGTGTTGGTGCATATTCCTTTATCCAGCGATGCCAAAACTTATCTGCAAATAGCTTAGTTTGAATCCATCGTTGTCGTAAATCAACTTCTTTGTAGTCGATGGGCTTGAGGCCACTTGAAGAGCCCAATAACAAATGGTTTGGTGTAAGTGCCTCATCATCGCACGATTCTAGTGCCACAAAAGTAAGTGGCCGTGAGTTAATAATGAACTCTACCTCAGCTAGAGCACATTTTAGAGTTTCATCATTAAAATTCATATGAGGAGATATATGATATAACGCAGTTTTTACCGAACGTACAAGTCTTTCCCAGGCACCACCCATGTGGGGCGCGGCTGGTGGGTTGAATTTCCACCTGATGCTTTCAAAAGCTTTTGAGATCTCAGTATGATCAATCTGAGGACTAAATATTTTAGATGCACTTATAAAGTTTGTGCCATTATCGGTGTATATTTCTCTTGGGGTTCCTCTTCGAGCTATAAAATTTTTGATGCACATAACACAGGAACTGGTATCGAGACTGTGGGCAATTTCGAGATGAACTGCTCTTACAGTTAAGCAGGTAAATAAAACTCCCCATCTTTTCTCCTTTCTTCTTCCCACGGTGACGTAAAGCGGCCCAAAGTAATCTATTCCCACAAATGTAAACGGTCTTTCGAAACTTGCTAACCGAGCAGGCGGCAGTGAAGACATTTGTGGTATAACTGGTGCGGCATTTGCATTTTTGCAAATTTGACAAGATTTCCTTACACTTCTATAGAGTACTCGTAGCTTAGGAATATAATATCTACTTTTAATATTGTTGATGACGGTCTCGTGTGACATATGATGAAATGTTTCGTGTTCATGGCGAACTATTAGAAATGTCACATGATGATTAGTAGGCAGTATTATCGCATCTTCATAATTTAGGAATGATGCACGACCTTTAGCTCTTAATACTCCCTCGTCATCTAGGAATACATTTAAAGATATTAGTTTACTGGTTTTCTCAATACTCTTACCCTCTTTTAAATAATATATTTCTTCATGAAATTCGCTCTGCTGTGCTTTTCGGTACAATACGGATCTTGCATGTTGTAACATTTCGAATGAAACTTCTGTTGGCAACGTCCTTTTTTCACATCGTGCTTTGAGCTTACCCAAGTAGAGTATAAAGGTAGCTACAGCTCGGTAAAGTCTTCTCCAGTTGGAAAAATGCTTAACGTTAGGTAATATGTTCATTTCTTCCCCATTAATGAGTAGTAAACGATGTCGAATTTCCTCTTGATTGCATTCGCCCAAATTGTTGCAAGTTGGCCATGTTGACATATCTTCCTGAAGAAATTTAGGACCAGAAAACCATAAGGAGACATCCCATCGTGTTAGAACCTTTGTTGCTAGATCCGCCGGGTTCATTTTGGAGGGTACCCAACGCCATTGCGTTACCTCTGTTGCTTCTAATATTTCGCCAACACGATGCATAACGAATAGTTGGAATCTTTTGGGATCCATTCCTAGCCACCGTAGTACGGTTTTAGAATCGGTCCAAAAATACTTCGCGGTGAAATTTATACGTGAAATATTTGTTACCTTCTTGGCTAGCCTAACACCCAGAACAGCAGCTTGTAGCTCCAGTCTTGGAATGGACATCGGGTTCAACGGAGCAACTTTCGACTTGCCTGCAGCGATAGTTACATCATAGTTTCCTTGGTACACAATACGAATATAAGAAACTGCTGCATAAGCGTCTTCGCCAGCATCGGTAAAAGTATGTAGCTCAATATGAGTCGCCTCGTTAATGTATTGAGAGTAGCATCGAGGTATTCGAATAGAAGTTATGTGTGTAATAGCCGTTTTCCATTTTTGCCATTTGGATAATAGAAAGTCAAAAACCTCCTCATCCCAATCGATGCCAGATCGCCAGACTTCTTGTAGAAGAATTTTTAACGCTGTAGTGTAGCATGATATTAAACCCAGAGGGTCAAAAATTGACATCAGCACCTGAAGTAGTTCTCTTTTTGTAGGAGTAATTTCTTTAGTACATACTTCACGACGAAGTCTGACAAATTTGAAGATATAAAAAAATGAGTCGTTATTAGGGTCCCAATACATCCCCAAAACCTTTTCTGTATCCCCTAGATCTTTCGGCTTCTGATCTTGGAAATCTCCATCCTGTAGATTATTGACAACCTCGCGGCTATTTGAAGACCAATTTCGAATATGGAAACCTGCGGCAGCATGAATAGATTTTACTTGCGATGCTAATTCGATGGCTTGTTGAACGTTATCTACACTATCAATGAAGTCGTCTACATAATGATTATGTTGAATGGATTCTACTGCCCGTGGAAACTCTTCTTTGAATTTTTCAGCATTGAAATTGCGCACGTAATGTGCTATGCATGGAGCACACGAAATACCAAATGTTAACGCCCGCATTACGTAAACGCTTGGCGTATAAATGTCATCATTTGTTTCCCACCATAGGAATCTCTGAGCGTGCATATCGCTCTGTCGTACGTTTATCTGGTGAAACATCTCGGCAATATCACCGCAAACTGCAACTTTTCCTACACGAAAACTCACCAATACATCAAATAACGATTTTAACAAATCGGGTCCACTGCTTACAAAGTCGTTAAGAGATGATCCATTAGATTTGGCAGCAGCATCCCACACCATTCTTATCTTACCGGGTTTGTTGGGATTTTTTATAATAAATATTGGGAGATACCACACTCGTTCCACAGTTTTCGTTATCTCTTCTTTACTTAACTTGACGGCATAACCTTTTTGTAGTAAATTATCAATTTGATTTTGCAACATAATTTTTAAATCTGGCTCCTTTTGAAATTTTCTATTTAGACACATGAGGCGCTTGTAAGCGTTATTGTAGCTTTCAGGTAGCACACGAACATAATTTTTCCACAATAACCCAACTTCATAATGTCCATTAACTTTCTTGCATGTGGTCTTCAATATCTCCATTGACTTATTATCTTCTAAAGATAGCAATGACGCTTTTGGTGATTCTTCTATATTGAAACTTTCTTTCACCATTTTATGCAAGTCATTGTAATACTTTTCACATTCACAGCGATGAATGTTTAGCCACTCACCTTGGCTAGAGCGTCCACTATAGCCTTGAATTGTCCAGCCTAACCGCGTTTTAATGGCAATTGGTTGATTCCACGGTCCTTCACGGATCTTTAGCGGCACTGCGACACTCCAGTTATTTAAACCAATTAAGATACTGGGCTTCACCTTTTCATAAGACTGTATGGAAAGTCCTCGTAGGTAGGGATAGTTTTTTACCATATCTTTCATATTTAACGTCTGTTGGGGTAGATCTAAATTCGCAACCGTATGCACACACTGGAGTGTAAATTTGTTACCATTATTTATATTTGCGATATTTAGCGACGTTTTTACAGATGCATTTTCTTGACGAGTAGTATTACCCGTCCACCTTAAGCATAACGACTGCTCTTCACCATCAAGATCAAGTAGATCAAAAACTTCTTTTTCGATTAACGACACGGAAGAACCTTCATCAAGAAATGCATATGTATTGATGTAACCACTTCTTTTATAAAGACGAATAGGCAATATTCTGAAAATTTGATTTTGGCCCGTCGTAGAGTGCGAGTTAATTGTTTCACTAATAATGTTATTTTGTTGGGTCGTGTTGTTCTGTCGCGAAGACGAGTTAAATTCATTCGAATATTTATGTAGCAATTTATGATGCTTAATACTGCAGCCATCAATACCGCATTCTTTTCTGACAAAGCATTTACCTTTGTGTTTATTCAAACAATGACGACACAAATTGTTTTTCTTTACTATATTCCACTTTCTATCCAATGAAAACCTTTTGAATTCTTCGCAAACTGCTACTTTATGCTTATTATTGCACACAAAACACTTCAATTTAAATGTTTGTTGTTCTTCAGTATGTGTATTTATATTACCATTTTTAATTGTAGGCACGACTGACACAACTGTGCTTGCAGCGTCAGCTATTTGAAAAATCCAATCACTAAATGTTTTCATTATAGGTAACTTATTATTTTTTGGGTACGTAGCCCAGCTTAATTTATATTGGCTAGACAGCTTGTCAACTAGTTCCTTTACTAACATGGGGTTATTCATATAATCATTCATTTCGCATACCTCCATGGTGGAATATATATTTTTTACACACAGTGCAAAATCAATCATCGACTCCAACTTGTCCTTTGGTGGGGGTATTTTTCTCGCCTTTTCAATTACTCGCTCTAAAATATGTTCCGGTCGCCCAAAACACATTTTTAAAGTATAAATTATTTCTGGCACCATTTTAGGTAACATAAGCCTACTCTTTACCAGATCCCTTGCCTTTCCTTTAAGGCAGGCTTGAAGCCGTATTAAATTTTCTGCATTTGAATAACCTGCTAATTCTGTACTATTTTTGAAGGTGCTAAAAAACAGCGGCCATTCCTCAGGATCCCCATTAAAATGCGGTAAATCGCGGGGAATTGCTTGGCGTGCGGCCAGTTGTGATGGAGTCGGACCAGAAGCAAAGTTCCAATTACAAGTCATGTTAGAAGGATTTTGATCAAACTCACCTTTTTCACCAATTTGTGATAATAGTTGATATTTTCTTTCGAGAAATTCTTGCTGTAAACGCTGCTGCTCCTCCAAAAATTTTAGCTGTAAATCCACTTGCGTTCCGAAAGTCTCATTCTGTTGCTTTGCTGCTACTTTTTCTTTATTCGTATTAAAAGGGAATGATGATAAGTTAGTAGCAACGGTTGAAATAAAAGGCCTTGAAGCAAACGGTCTTCCTGGAGAGGAGTTATTGGTATTCGCTTGACTATAAAATGGAAAGCTGATATTTGTGCCCATAGGTACAGACGATGTTGCGACTGCATTGCTTGATGGTAAAATCCTATTGCCGTTTTCTCCTGCGATCGTACCAGCGCATTGCCCCATCTCTCGTAAAGTCGGTGATGACGTTGCCTGCGGTTCCTTTGATAGACCCATAGAATTGGCTGTAACTGGATTTTTACTTAAGCGACTTGTGGTGCTTGTCGTTGCTTCGCCGTTGTTGGAATTACAACCTTCACAATTCCAGCTGACATCAGCAACTCCACTGTTCACTGCGGCACAATCATAATGATACCATTGATCACATTTGTCGCATTGTACCATGCGATCATTATCTACTGCACTGCATTTTCTGCAATTATGATCTGTTGTTACGTCTTCGTTTTTAGACATTTTGTTTCCACTTTACTTTTATTATTTTTAGCGTGAAGCTTAACCACGTAGGTTTATTCTATTTTTAATTTTGTCCTTTTACTTTTTAAACTAAAATTGTTTTAAAGAATTGTTACGGTACGTAATAGTTGAGCCGGTTTTAAAATATAAAACAAAATTTTTAAGAGCACTCCTGGTGCATTACCGATTTATTTTATTATTATATTAACACTTAGCAATGAGCGATAAGCGGTGAGCGGTGAGCGCTTTAAAACAATTTTGTAGGCTTGCTTGCCTTTAACCGACTGACTAATACATTTCATAATTGATAACTGGTGACTTCAAATTCCTATGTGATACATAAATAGGTACCGTTATAATCAACAACAAGTTCTTTTTTACATATTTCAAGAAGAAAATAATGTGTAATACAAAATATAATTACAGTTAGCGAATATTTGCTATTTTAAGAATTTACGAATTTAAGACTTTAATGGGAAGTATCCCCAATACTAATATGTGACTAATATTTAATATTATTTATGAAATTAGTTTCTTTTAGATGAACACTAAATATTAATAAATTAATAACTAAGTAAATAAAATATTTTCATTATCAAGTTGAAATCGGCGGCAACAGTAACAATACTTTAAAAAGTTACTATTAGGAGATCTGAAAAGTAGAGTACACACTCTCAAACATTTTCTCTCAAAAATTCTTAGTTTTTCCATATACGATGGTGATATGTTGAACCATATTTGACATCCATATGTTAATATAGGGCGTATTAAAGATTGGTATAAAATAATTTTGCATAAAATGCATTTCTTGCTTTAATTATTTGCAAATTAACGTGTGTATTAAAATAGAGAAACTTATCGAGGTGAATACCTAAGTATTTAACCGTGTCTTTATTGGGAATAATTGAATTGTTATTGGATTTTATTTTGAAAGATTTCCAATTCTTTTTAACATTATTGTTACACTTACTCACTGGAGGACGAAAGAGAATAGTCTCGCATTTATTAGTATTGATTTTCATATGCCAATCTATAGCATAATTCACGACAATATTGAATTTGTTTTGAATCGAGATCTCTATAAATGTAAACATCATTGTTTCATTATTGTTGTTTGTGTATCTTGTTTACATTTCTACTTGTAGTGGTTGTTGTTGTATTTTTGTTTACTTGTTTACCATTTGCTTAAGCTGCTGTTTGTTGGTATATTTGTTTAGTTTACTTGTTTATCATTTTTTTATGCTGGTGTTTGTTGTTATATTACACACATTTAGTGGCCATTACAATCCTTTAATCAGGATTATTGACCTAGTTTCTTACACCACTTCTGTTGTGTGTGTTAATTTTATACATGAGTGATGGGCCCCTCAGTTCAAAGTCGACTTTGAACATTTATTTTGCTGTCAGAGTTTTTACCAGATATCTGCTTAGAGTAAGTCGTCGGAGAAATATTTCCTTTTCGTATGTTACTGGGTGTTTAAACCTTGGCCTCTCATCTAATAAGGCAACACACTACCTTCTAGACTACGGCCACTAAGCGCCGTTGTTTACTGTAATTAAACTGAATTCCTATCACTAGAGTGTTATTGATTTTAAAAATTGAATTCCATTCAAATTTCAATCTTCATTTGGCATTCATTGCTTAACGAATTGATGAATTTACCATGACAGTGCATTCCCTTTTGGTTTTATAAATAATTCTTTCGAAATGTTTTATAATTAATGACCACAAAAGTAAAAAGCAAATTGCAAATCCATACACACACACACACACACACACATACATTAATGCCTTTTAACAAATGAAAATCAGAATTTTTTCCGAAATTTTTTTCCTTTTTTGTTTCATTTTAGCGTATCATGGTGCATAAGTTAAGCAATCCAACCATAATAGAGTTTTTAACCCCTTTTTCTACTCTTTGTATGCAGTTTACAAAAGGCCTAAATACGTTATAATGGATTATGATTTCATATGCCAAACCACAAAACAAAAGCAGAAAAAAAAAACAAAATTGGATTCAAATGAGGTAAAACACAAACAGGCTTTCCTCTTATAAAATAAAATAAAAATAAAAAAAATATGAATTTAATATTCACTATGTGAGATGAATTATAATGGAAATGAACTAAAAATATTTTATTTATTAAAAAAATAAGGGGGAGAAAACCCAAGCAAAAAATATAAATTTTTATGATACATTGTATGGAACGTATTCGGCCAGCACTAGTCAGTCACAATACTTAACCGCAATCAAGCTTTTTTCTCTGTGTGTGGCTTAAACGTTTTAACTGGTATTTTCGTTTTATTTTTTTTTGTTTCTCTTTTTTTTTTTTGGTTTTTTGTTTCAATAAACCTTAACTTTTAGGAGGATAGCCATTAAACAGAGCTCTCTATGCTTTTAACAGAAAGAAAAAGCCACACATTGATTCCTTTTAGTTATCCTTCCCCTATAAGTTGTTCTACATTTATGATGAGCATTTCCTTTATCCTGATCCAGCCTGGTCTTTTGATTGCTTACAGTAGGAACCAAGTGATGGCAGTATTTATTTGCCTTCTTTTCTTTAATATAATGGAAATGGCTTTCGTTTCTTTTTCGTTTTCTGCTTTTACCTTTTACGTTCTCTTGAACAATTTTACTGTCTTGTTTTTCTTAACCGCTTGACAATGTTCTTGCTGGCCATAATTTTGTAGGGCATTTATTTTCCCTCACACACTTTTACACCCAAACACAGAGAGAGAGAGATTTATTGCATATTTTTCTAGCCACTTTTTTGCCATTTTTTGCTGTCTCTGCCTGTTAACGGTGTTTACTTCAATGTTTTTTTATTGACGCTTGGCCACCCAAGGTGGTTTAACGCTTTTGCACCATCGCATGACTGATATTGAAAGGCCAGAAGGCAAGCAGGCAAACAAGCAAGCAAAGCCATCATAGGATATTTATTCTTAAAATTCTTCTTCTTTCTTACAAGAAATGTCAAGATTTTATGGCCCTCGCAGATAAATTTTAAACAATGTCGTCGGGTATACACAAGTGTGTTGGTTTTGCTTTCATTTCTATTGACTTTAGCCCTGTTAATGTGGTAATAAAATTAAACAAAATTAATGAATATTTATCATTAAAATTAACCCATTGTGAGGTTTGAAGGACATAAAAATTATGCGAAAATTTTAAACATTTTCTTGTGAATACGTATACTTTTCAATTGGTTCTACCTGAAAGACCCATTTAATGTTGTTTTTTGTCGTGTTAACTACCTCAATCAATTGCTTTTTAACTACAAATGCAAGGCCTCTAGAGGAACTTACATTAAGCGCTTCCTATTTTTAAATTTAAATAAAAAAAAACACTAAGCGTGAGATAATATTGCAGTTTCATTTGAAATACCTTTATGTGTGGCACGTACATACTTACATACATAATTGGTCATTATAATCCTTCAATTAGGATTTCGACTTTGCTTCTCACACCACTTATATTGTGGGCATTAATTTTATTCATGAGTGGCTGGGCCTGCAGTTTAACATCGACTCCGAACGACAGATTTTTGAGAAACTCTTTCATGGCAGGTTTTATTTAACCACCGAGTTTTTTACTAGAAATCTGCTGAACAAATATTTTTTTTCTTCCAGTTCTTTTTGATGTCTGACCTGGCATTTGAACTCAGGCCTTCCGTCTAATAAGCCAACACCAACTACCTACTAGACTACACCGAATTCTGTGTGGCCAGTAACATCATTAAAATATTCGTTATAGTTTTTCTGTATAAGCCGCATACGAAATGTCCAAATTTACATGAAACTGATAAATAAATGAAGTTGAATTTGGCTGTTAAAACTGCTGTGGCTAATGGCGTGAATACTTGCAATTTAAAAAAACAGTACAAGAAAAAATCTAAAGAAGTTAAATCTCTATGGCCTCCTTACATCATACCCTGAAAATGTTCGTGCAAAATATCCAATGTAGCTTGTGTCTAGGTCCCATTGAAATCACATATCATGGGTCTCCGAATCATCTAACTAAGACCAAAAGAAGTTGGTAATCATCGTTTTATCATGCTTGCCGTTGAATGTTATAGCGTTATTAACATCTTCCACAAAGAAATATAAACAGATGAAGCTGCCAGCTGAAAGTCCTTTCCAAACAGCAAATTTTTCGGTATGCATAAGGCGCTCTGGGGTGTTATATGCATTAATGTTGGAGCAAATTCGATGATTTTATTTATTTACGTGCCCACACTCATTCACAAATGAGTCTAAATGCTGAAAATGATGTTTCGAAGAATACTACGGTGAGTTGATAAATGTTTCCATGTTCATTCACCTTTCGTTCCTCAATCAGTCGAATTACCTATATGTAGATGCAAGTCTATGGTCTGCAAAAGGCTAAGTTTTTCTTAGCGCCATGATATCGAATGCTTAGGATTCTAATGGTTAATAGAGAGATTGCAACAATTGTTGTTCCATCATTTATTAAACAAGGTCACCGAAAATCTATCTGTGTACCTATTATATTTCACTTTTTTTATTTTGACGTCCACCACGTATTTTAATGGTCTGTACTTTGTGTGTAGTTTTCAGTATCTCTCCTTCTGCTGCCGCAACATTTCACAATTTTTTCTCTCCAAACGATAAAAAATTTAACAAAGACAGCCTGTATTAGATAAGAATTGTATCCAGAATTTATTTTTTAATACTCCAACTTATTTCCTTCATTAAATTTCCCATGTTCCAATAGTTCATGCCTTTTGTCTTAAACTTAAGATTTTTTATTATGAAAAAAAAAACATAAAAATATTGGCGTAAATAAAATCAGAAAATCAAAATCATATCGTTTTAATGAAATCAAATTATACCCACATGACTTCATTAAAAAACAGCAACAAACAGCACACTCCCACACACACACAGCATCAAATATACGAAATAAAAAAGAGCGAAAAAAAAGGCGAAGCAAACAAAAGAAAATGTGCTAAAGATAATCAACTATTAACAATATGTTCTTTGTTTTATAACAACAGCAACAATAACAATTACAATCAAAATAAATGAAAACAAACGAATATTTCTTCAACCGAATTCAAAAGGCAAATACACAGAATATTATGATCATTTTTATAAGCACTTAAACACATACGCACCCACACACACACGCACTTATTTTCTTTAACGATACCATAAACTCACACACAATTATTAGCTTGGCTGTGTATATGTGTTTGTGCCAGTGTGTCCCAATGAATTGATTTACGTGAGCATAAGCACACCAAACATACACACACATACACATTATTTTGTGTCTCTTAACAAAACATTAAAAATGGCAGTAAAAACAAAACAAAACAAAAACTACAAATACAAACAAAATTTAATGGCGCTCAATGAGTAAAACGTAAACACACGCATAAATTACGTTGTGGAGATAAAAAACAAACAAAAGAACAACACAGCCGAACGCAACACAACCGAACGCAATATAACACAACGTAAACACCACACAATGAGGAAGCTTAAGTGGCTGCTTTCCTAACCACATACACCGCGTTAAGCATACTCTCGCATAGATTCACATTAAAACTGTACTTAAATACATTAAATTTATAAGGACTTGTTGTTGTCGTTGCTTGTTTTTCTACTAAAAAAAATTTTAATAATTGGCAAATTTAGAGAGAGAGAGAGAGAGGAAGAGAGCATTGCGTGAAAAAGAAATCAAATTTTAAATACAAAATACAGGGGCTTATTTAATGACACTTATAAGAGGAATTTTATAAAGAAAAAAAACTAAAGAAACATTTTAGTGAATGAGGAAGTGGATTAAAGGATTTTAAAATATTTAAAAACCTTTCTATTCACATTTAACAATCGAAGAATACGTAAAACTAGTTAAAATTCTCCATAAAATATGTTTTACAAACCGGGCCACATTTGTTTTGGTACTGCAGGGTGATTGTGGTCACCATAATCGACTTACAGTATTAAGAAATACAAGGAAAGAGGCGAGAGAATGGGTTAGATTTGTGTTAATGCCTGTGTCCTGCAGAAATTATCGCATTATATTTGAGTAATTTAGGCAAAAGCTAGAAAGACCGTACATAGAAAATCTGTTTAATCTCCAAAGGAGCACCCTGAGTATGGAGTTATTACAGAATGCAAACATTCTTGTTACTCCTATTATGAGCATCTTGTATTGATCTTAAACTCAGGAAATTCATTCTGTAGGAGCTGTAAAAATGGAGAAGCGGAGTAAACTCTTCTTAATTTATAGGCCGAATGCCAAGCACTCCGGCAGTGAAGAAGTGAAAAAGAGACATTAGCAGAGACCTGCGCCGATCGGCTGACAGCCGACAAAATTTAAAAGCCGCCGCCGACGAAATTTTATTCGGCTTAAGTCGGCTTAAATTTAGCCGCCGTTTTATGTATGTAAGAAAATTAAAATATATGAAAATATGTTTTTAATACAATGAATTTTAATAACATATAAAATATGATATTTATATTTTATTATTTTAGTTGACTTAAACACATTAGAGAAGTTTTTTGTTCATTTTGTGATATGTTAATACAAAATTTTTGAATTTTTTGATATGGTGATTTTGAACACCCTTTCTTGCTTTTGGTGAATGTGGTAACAGTTTTAACTTAACGTTAAATTTTTTAAAAGACAAAAAATTATAATGGAAAATCAAAAATTACAAATTTCTTTCAAAATTTAAATAGTAATTTAAATGAGTTAAATTCATCTGATTGCAATGATGACTTGCTATTTTTAATGGTATTGACAATGACATAAACATAGCCACTAAAACAACAATTAAAGAAACAACCCAAATCCTTTTAAACAAAAAAATCTTCAGCAGGGTCCATAGTTTGACACCATTTTGGTTAAATGGTTATTGGAAATAAACCTGTGCTAAAAAGTATCATATGCGTAAAGTTTGCTTTGATGAGTCCCCCATGGGTTTGAAGGAGTAGGTACATAAATATATTATTTCTATCCAGGAATTAAATTTAAAGATAATTAAAAAGATATTTTCCCAATACAATAATTGAAACTCCAATTTCAATTAGCTTTTAGCCAAATTTTTCGGGAATTTTTTTTTTAATATTTATTTCTGATAATTATTTTGTAAGTGTTATAAAATGCGAAATAATTTCAGGTTTGGAGTTTCTACGTTGTCATCAAACATCTGTAACCATTTACGTGCTCATGGTATTGACGTAAAATCAAAAAAAATCCATATTGTCAGGATGTTCTAAAAATGCAGATTCCGAAAAATTTACTAACGCACGTCTGCTTGTTCAAATGTGCTACAGAGATCTAAGACCCTTTAACATAGTGGAGCAACCAGGGCCATTTTATTTATGTCATTTCGGATCACAGTAGACATAAAGGCTCCACCGAAACTTTACCATATTTCGGCTGACAGCCGACTTAAAGCCGCCGCCGCCGCCGACAAATTTGTTCGGCGCAGGTCTCTGCACATTAGTGTCCGATATTTAGTTTGACGTTGGCAGTCGAATTTGCTTTATCTGAAGTGTTCAGATATTAGATGAAAATGTAAAGTTATAGTACCACAATTGACCTTATTCAACTTCTTTGAATAGACAGACATTCATCTCTACCTATCTATCTAGATTTCATAATGGAAAATTTTGCATTTGAATCTGCACCTCTATCCATATAAACCCAAACTTATGCAGACTAATCATTTGCTTGGTCCTAAATACTCCGATTAGATGCTGACCCTTCATTGCAATAAATTCCATTTCTTACTCCTTGATAATCCATAAGGGAATAGGAAAAACCATTGCACATGGAATAGAAGATTGTTTGGTATTCATTATGATCTGGAGGTGTCGTTAGACTGTAGTTTAAAAAAAAATTACATTGGAATATGAACCGCTTCCGTCTAACCAGTTTTAATTTTGCCCGCAATTAGAGGCTTTGTACAGTGGAGTAACAAGATAGGCAGTAATACTGAGTCCAACTCTACAACCAATTTTTAAACAAAATGTTATTTTACGTTTATTTCAAAATCGGTTTCTAGTTCTACTTTGAGTAACGTTTAATTACAAATTATCGTTCTATTCGGTATTCGCCGTTGTTGTATGTTTATTATGAATTTTATCCTGCAAGAAGTGATTGCCTTAGTTTTCCTGCACGTGGCTATACTTGCATTTACTACAACAAACGGTTAACAATATCAAATAACAGTAATTATTTTCTTCAATCACAGTTTGAATAAACGACCAAATTTTTTCATCCCCACTCCTTAACTGAGTGTCCTTTCAATATCTTTAAATTGCTTTGATGAGTCCCCCATGGGTTTGAAGGAGTAGGTACATAAATATATTATTTCTATCCAGGAATTAAATTTAAAGATAATTAAAAAGATATTTTCCCAATACAATAATTGAAACTCCATTTCAATTAGCTTTTAGCCAAATTTTTCGGGAATTTTTTTTTAATATTTATTTCTGATAATTATTTTGTAAGTGTTATAAAATGCGAAATAATTTCAGGTTTGGAGTTTCTACGTTGTCATCAAACATCTGTAACCATTTACGTGCTCATGGTATTGACGTAAAATCAAAAAAAATCCATATTGTCAGGATGTTCTAAAAATGCAGATTCCGAAAAATTTACTAACGCACGTCTGCTTGTTCAAATGTGCTACAGAGATCTAAGACCCTTTAACATAGTGGAGCAACCAGGGCCATTTTATTTATGTCATTTCGGATCACAGTAGACATAAAGGCTCCACCGAAACTTTACCATATTTCGGCTGACAGCCGACTTAAAGCCGCCGCCGCCGCCGACAATTTGTTCGGCGCAGGTCTCTGCACATTAGTGTCCGATATTTAGTTTGACGTTGGCAGTCGAATTTGCTTTATCTGAAGTGTTCAGATATTAGATGAAAATGTAAAGTACCACAATGTATAGTACCACAATTGACCTTATTCAACTTCTTTGATAGACAGACATTCATCTCTACCTATCTATCTAGATTTCATAATGGAAAATTTTGCATTTGAATCTGCACCTCTATCCATATAAACCCAAACTTATGCAGACTAATCATTTGCATGGTCATAAATATTCTGATTAGATTCTGAGCCTTCCA
Source organism: Sarcophaga peregrina (assembly GCA_014635995.1). Lineage (NCBI taxonomy): Eukaryota > Metazoa > Arthropoda > Insecta > Diptera > Sarcophagidae > Sarcophaga > Sarcophaga peregrina. Next base: position 39,063,991 of record CM025790.1, on the reverse strand, counting down.
CAAACCTCAATTTTCATTGCAATAAATTTCATTTCTCACTCTTTGATAATCCATAAGGGAATAGAAAAAACCATTGCACCTGGAAAAAAAGATTGGTTTGTATTCATTATGATCTGGAGGTGTCGCTAGACCGTAGTTTAAAAAAAAAATATACATTGGAATATGAACCGCTTCCGTCTAACCAGTTTTGATTTTGCCCGCAATTAGAGGCTTTGTACAGTGGAGTAACAATAGGCAGTAATACTGAGTCTAACTCTACAACCAATTTTTAAAAAAATGTTATTTTACGTTATTTCAAAATCGGTTCTCTAGTTCTACTTTAAGTAACGTTTAATTACAAATTATCGTTCTATTCGGTATTCGCCGTCGTTGTATGTTTATTATGAATTTTATCCTGCAAGAAGTGATTGCCTTAGTTTTCCTGCACGTGGCTATACTTGCATTTACTACAACAAACTATTAACAATATCAAATAACAGTAATTATTTTCTTCAATCACAGTTTGAATAAACGACCAAATTTTTTCATCCCCACTCCTAAACTGAGTGTCCTTTCAATAACTTTAAATTTCTTTCATGATATTCAACTTAAACTTTTAAATACAGAGAAGCAATCCATCAAAGGAAAATCCAAATAAAAATAAAAAAAAACGAACAAAAAGAAATGAACAAGAAATGAACATCATGCAACAGATTTGCAACAATTCAAAAACGGTGTTTCTATTTTCTTTTTCAAATTGTTTATTTTTTTTTTGGTTTTTGTTTTTCTTTTTTGCTTGTTTCCCCATGTATTTGATTGAATTCTAATAAAAATATTATCGAATAAAAATCTCAAAAAGAAATGCAGAAAAAAGAATCCAAAACAAACAGAAATACTTGTAAGAGAAAAAGAAAACAGCAAAAAAAACAAAAAAAAGAATACAAAAAAACATGTTGACACATTCAATATTTCTTTTGTTTGAAACTTATTTTTTTTCAAAGCAAATTTTTTACAAAGAAGAAAAAAGAAAAATAAATTTCAAAATTCCCTTAAAAAAAGAAAATGAAAAATTATTTCTTTTCAAAAGAGAACATCAGTCAGTCAGCCAGTCATTGAGCCAGTCATGTTGTTTTTGTTTTTTTCTTTAAACAGAAAGCATGTGCATGCCACACCTACTAGTTTCCATTTGGTAAAAAGCCATTTAAAACATACAAATAATGTATGTAATGTACATATGTGAGTATGCATACTCATGAGTACATAAAGTACTCGTATATGTTGTATGTATTATGTATGTTCGTATAACTTTAGTGTCATGAATTTATAAACAAAAATGGCAAAAAGGATGAAGAATTTTTTTAAAATACATTCCAAGGCATCAATATGATGATTACGATAGAGAGAGAGAGTGAGTGAGTCGAGTTGATTATTTATGCAAAAAATATTGTGTATCTGTGCCTGAAACAAATGCATTTTTCGTCATAAACATCAAAACGTGATTCTTTTAATAAGAAGGACATGACAGACACACACACACACAGACACACACTCAAAAAAGTCTCTTTGGAAACACATGTCAATAAAGATACTCCCTTACATTGATATGCATTCCAAGGATGTTAACAGAGAATAGTTTTAAGTATGAAGGATGTGATGTTATGCTCCTATACATTTCAATGAAATATTCTCTGAATGTGTGTGTGTATAGGAATAATGTATGGACAAATTATTCCAAGCTGAGAGATTTATTAACATCAAGTCTTAGAATAATATTTCAAGAAAAAAATGTAGGTACTTAATCCTTACTTTAGTATTTCAAAACATTTTTTCTCGCATGACACAACAAAATTCTGCCTAAAAGCAATTCCAATATGAACACAATGCAATGTGTGAGCAAATTCGTTTCGATTTCAGTAAAAGTACCAATTTTCACATAATTTTCGGGTATTTAATCCATGGCTGAAGATTTTATAACGTCAAACATTAATTCTAGGCATTTTTCCTCGCATGATATAACAAAATCCTGCTTACAAGCAATTAGAATACAAATACAATGCAATGTGTGAAAAAATTCATCTCGATTTTCAAATAGTTTTCCTTGTTTGGTTTTTATAGCATCAACCATAAATTCTAAGCATTTTTTTTCTCACATGATACAACAAAGTTATACATAAAAGCTATTCCAATGTGAATACAATGCAATAAGTGAGCAAATTTGTATTGATTTCAGTGAACGTATTAATTTTCAAATAATTTTCAGGTATTTAATCCATGGCCATGAGGATTTATTGCATCAGCTATTAATTCAAGGCATTTTTTTCTCGCTTGACATAACAAAATCCTGCCTAAAAACGATTCCGATATGAATATAATGCAATGTGTGCGCAAATTCATATCGATTTCAGTTAAGGTACTAATTTTCAAATAATTTTCTGATATTTAATCCATGGTTGAAGGTTTTATAACGGTAAACTTTAACTCAAGGCATTTTTTTCTCGCATGATACAACAAAACCTTACCAAAAGTGTTTCCAATATGAATACAATGCAAAGTATGAACAAATTCATCTCGATTTCAGTAAAAGTAACAATTTTCAGATAGTTTTCCCGTACTTAAGCCATGGTTAGATCTTCTATAGCATCAGCCATTAATTCAAAGCATTTTTTTCTCGCATGATACTACAAAATCTTTCCTAAAAGCAATTCCAATATGAATACAATGCGAAGTATGAGCAAAATTGTCTCGGTTTCAGAAGAGGTACCAATTTTTTATAGCACCAGTCATCAATACAAGGCATTTTTTTCTTGCATGATACTACAAAATCTTTCCTAAAAGCAATTCCAATATGAATACAATTTGAGAGCAAATTCATCTCGGTTTTAATGACGCCACCAATTATCAGATAATTTTCCTATATCGAAAGATAATGCCATGTAATCATGATTTTTCCAGCGATTAATCGAAATACCTTGTATAAAAGACATTTAGAGACTGTAGTACATACTTGAATGATTCAAAAACGTTCGAAGAACAGTACAACCAAGATCCACCTGAATCATTGTTGTCTTGAAAAGAACTGGATAGGGAGCCTCATGAAACAAATAACAAAATAAGGCTGTTATGGCTTATTCTTGAACTTGGCACTTCACCTTCTTTCTGTAAAAGTTACGTATTCTTTTTACTTTTCGCTTAAAGGCTGCTTGCTTTAGAAGAAATGATTTATGATTTCAGAAACTATACGTCCGTTACGGTTAGCGGAGAATGGAAAAATCATGTAACACTCCATTGATTGATTCCGTATAAATCGCAAAAGATGATTCGAAACTGAATGAAGCTATGCCTGGAGGCATGTTTTCCTTGCTAGAAGGAACTGGACCTGATTATTTATGGCCATTTCTTTCTAATAGCCAGACCTCTAAGAGGGCTCTAGATTCTAACTTACTGAGTTCTAAAACCGTCTACCTCAGCGGCGACTACTGCAAGGTGCATTAGGGTATTGGCCTTAGAGAAAATTTGTTTCTGCAGTTGATGCTTAGGCAAAGAGGAGACTGAACCAAAATAACAACAACTTGGTAGTTCTAGTCATCCAGATGGCTTATCGAATATTAATGGTATTCGAGCAGACATACATACATACAGTAAGACCCCGCTTAACGCTGTTCTGCTTAACGCTGTTCTGCTTAACACTGTTCTGCTTAACGCTGTTCTGCTTAACGCTATTTCAGTGTTACACTGTATTTTTTTTTTTTTATAGATATGCCAGGTTGGGAAATCTTCGAAAGACCTTGGTAGCCCGGCCTACCAAAGTGCATGATTCGCCGCAAGACTTACTCTCGACTTGCTAAACGCATGCGTACTAAAACCAACCTAGTTCGTCATACACTTTCAACTATTTGCCCTAGAGATAAGCCATATAACATCCATGGCCGGCTAGCAACTGTGTGAGGTAGAAGTTCACCTGACCGTGTCTCCTTTTGGTCCATTCACCTATGCTCGGTATGAGTCTTTGGGTCCATCTTCCCTTAGTGGAATTGGACCAGTCCTGCTGCCATCTATCTAAAGCATCATCCACTAACTGAGCTGGGTTGGAAAGATCCAATCCCCTCCTCGTGTCATGTTTCCTCCTTTCTATACTAGCTTCAGGGCCATCATCCCCGCAATCACGAACGCTGCATCAGTAGACACCGTGCGGAAGGCAGAAATTACCCTGAGAGCTGATCTCCTGTAGGCCCCTTCCATTCTTGCTCTATAGGTCCTCTTATCCATGGCCCCGGCCCATATAGGGGCTGCATATATTGATGTCACAACCTTCATCAGTAACCGCCTTCTCTCTTGTTTTGAGCCTCCTAGGTTAGGCATTATTCAAGCAAGTGCATATGTTGTCGCCACACACTTTTCACCGATGTACGTCAGGTGTTCCCTAAACGTAAACCTTTTATCAATCATTACTCCCAGATATTTAATCGCCTGTTTTGAAGTTATGCGCTGATCACCTACCGTTATTGTAATAACTTCCATCCTCTTCCTACTGCTTATAAGTAGAACATTCGTCTTGTGATCAGCAAGTTTGAGACCTATTCCCGTGATCCAAATGTATTCCTCTTATCACCAGGGCAATATTGTCCGAAAAACCAATGATTTGTGTACCTCTAGAGAGTCTAAGCCTCAGTACACCATCATACATGACATTCCATAGTATTAGGCCCAGCACGGAACCTTGCGGGACCCCCGCCGATACGGTATATGACCTCCTGCCAACATCCGTGTCATATAGGAGCGCTCTATCTTTAAAGTAGTCTCTAATAAGTTCCATCAAGTAGTTCGGTACATCCTTCCCATCTAGTGCTGGTAAAGTGGCATCCCAAACCGCAGAGTTGAATGCGTTTTTTGACATCCAGGGTGATGATAGCGCAGTAGTACTTGTCGCCCTTAAGCCGCGGTATCCCGATGCATCCTCAGCGTTGTTACCCTTTGGAATGAGAACCAGTCTCTGCCTTTTCCATATCCTAGAAAATGTCCTTTCCTGAATATAGGTGTCAAACGCTTGTCTAATCAGCTCAGTGTTACTCTCAATGGCCTCCTTAAGCGCAATGTTTGGGATCCCGTCGATCCCCGGTGCTTTATTGAGTTTCATATCCACACAGACTGCTTCCAATTCTTGTCTGCTAACTCGTGGGATTTTCTCATCACCACCTTGTATCTTGTAACCCAGGGATTCTCGTCCACTTTCTCTTGCTATGCGCAATTGCTCCATTAAAGCTGGTCCTACATCTTCTATATCTTTTCCGTAGTGCTGCATATACGAGTGGCGGGGCCTACGGGTTAATGTTAGTCTCCGAACGATAGATTGTTTGCCTTCTTCCGGATATCCTTCGGAAAGCTGCTGAGGTGAAGTCGCCGTAGAAATATTTTTTCACATTTTCTTCAGTTGGAGATGTCAGGCTTGGGGTTTTAATGAAGCCTCTCGTCTAATAAGCCAACTCAATACCTACTTGACTATGGCGATTCACTATGGAGCAGAAACAACAGAATCTCAAAGTTTCCTTAACCCATTTTTGTACAAGAATGTGAAAATGGTGGCAAATGCTGAAGAATATTTGGATCTGTTTTACAGCAGAGCGCTCAAGGGACCCTGAAGGAGTAATTTCTGTTGTGAAAGCATCATATTGACTTAGTAGGTAAAAATGAAATCAAATTAATTTTGATTAGATTATCTAGCTCTAAAGCGGATTTAAGTGGTAAATATGAACCATGCAACCACATAACATTTCCTTTAACAAAAGTAAGTTCAAGGAACTAGAAATTTTTGTTTTTTTTTCTAAGGTTATATGCCTTCTAACATTTTTGAAATGTTATTGAAAAAAACCCTCGCATGCATTGTTACAGAAGTCATTACCGCGACTCTATTTTAATTAAAATTCCCTTGTTTTGTATCCCAAAATAATGTCTCTATTACTGCACAGCAGCAGCAGCAGCTGCAGACAATTGTTGTCTGTATTAATGGCTTCTAAACAATTGTCAATTGACAAAAGGTTTTAACATTTAATATGTCTATTAAAACTATAGAGTTTGGAGACAACAGCAACAACAACAACAACAATACTAACAAATTTCTTTATTATTGTTAAGAAGAAAAGAGATTTCAATGCCTTCTATGAGTATTTGAAGTTTTCTAAAGACAAAAAGTTTTTTTTTTTCATTTTCTTTTTAATGATGTTGCATGCACTCTCATGTTGTAAGCTTTTGTATGTTAAGGTTGTTGCTTTTATTGTTGTATTGTGTCAGATTTTTCTTTAACAAGAGAGAGATAGAGACAAGACAACTTAATAGTTTCTTTTATATTTCCAATGAACAGAATATGAACAGAAAAAACGAGTAAAAAAGAGTGAAAAACTCTTTCAAATGTGGAGTAACAACACCGGGCCCCAAAGATAATTTTGTTTAAAGCCTTAGTTTTTTAATATTAAAAGTCTCCGTGTGCATGGAAAATGTAAAGGAAGAGCCATTATTTCCATTATGCTCATCATGTTGCAACATGGACAAAAAAGAAAAAAAAGCGTTTAGAAAGCCTTGGTATTGAAGCCTCCATCATTCCATATGCATTTTTAAAATGTTTTTCTCTTCTTTGTTTATTCTATTCTGCTCCATGTATGTGTTGGTGTACTATGTTAGACAAAAAGATTAGGCCTGGTTGTCTGTTTTGCTTTCTTTTCTTTTCTTATTTGCCACTAAATGATGTTACTGCGCCCTTTACGTGTTTAAATATATTATGCAGGGTTACTCTATAGCCATTCATCTGTCTTTGTTAACACAGTCTTCCTTTTTTTCTGTTTTTGTTCTTTTTGCCTCAGATTTGTTTTAGATTTTTTGCCATTATGCTGCTTCATAGCTTAGGCCTCAGGCCTAAAGGCAAAATCAGCACACAGGGGAGGGAGTGGGGGTTGTGGTACGTTACATACAATTACTGGCTGTTAAAATAGCATTCAGCAAGCCTTTCAATGCCAGTTAGGCAGGCACTAACTACCCTTAGCATTTTTATAGCCTTCCTAACTGTATAGCCATCATTTTGTAGCAGAGCTCGTAATCAGCAGTGTAAACACCATTAGAATGGATTTCAAGTATTTTTGCAATGTTTGAATAATTTAAGTTTCCCCACACATACATACACAACTACACACATACAAATTTATTAAGCATTTATAGCGTTAAAAGAAGATGTATTAGTTAGTTTGTGTTAGTGTTACAAGTAATATTCCTTAACGGATGCTTTCAACACTTGCAATCAGTTTTTCTTTTGAAAAAAAAACCAAAAAAAAAAATTCATGAAACGGTTAAACAAAAGCAAACATATGAGGAGGCATAAAACTACAGTGATGGACAAAAGTTAAGTGAAAGTAACTGTCATATACAAGCCAAAAGAGTATCTTCTTCAATACCATTTGAATTGTTATCACAACAGCTATTTAAAGGAACTCTAAAGATTTTTCAAATCCGCGGAAAGTTCAAAAGAAGTTAAGTGAGCAGCTTGACAGTTGTAATCCCAACTGAACGTTTGTAACTGAATGAAGCTGTGAATGGTGGCATATTATTGTTGTACACAGTCAGAAGTGTTGGCAATCCCAACTGGTCTCATGCATACTAAGGACGTCAATATCTTTAACAGATGTATGGTCACTCCTTCTATTAGCCAGGCCACTAAGATGCCATTAGATTCTAATTAGAACAGTCTACCTCAGCGGTGATTACTGCCAGCTTCAATGGTATTGGCCGTATTGAAAATAGTTTCTGCAGGAGAGAGACCAAAACAGTAAACACATGGTTAAGGGATATCCATTTCGTGGCTTTAAAAGTATGGGACTGGAATTCGACAAAATTTTCTTCAGCGATAAAGCACATTTCACACTCGTTGGGTATGTTGATAAATGGAATTGTCATATTTGGGGTTCTGAGAATACTCAAGTAATTAAAGAGAGGCCATTACATCCAGAAAAAGTCACTGTTTGGTGCTCTCTTTGTTCCGAAGGTGTGATTGGACCTTATTTCTTCGAAAACGATGATGGAAGGACTGTCACCGTCAAATCGGAGCGTTATGGTCATCTGATAACCGATTTTTTTTGCCAACTATTGAGGAATACGACTTGAAGAATATGTGGTTTCAACAAGACGGTGCCGCATGCCACACAACTAAAGCGAATATAGCTTTATTGCAAGAGACATTTTCCTGGCCACAGTAATTTCTCGTCGTGGCGATAGCAACTGGCCACCAAGATCATGTGATTTGTCAGCATTAGACCTTTTTTTGTGGGGCTACGTGAAATATCGTGTTTATGCAGATAAACCTTCAACTCTTGAGCACTTAAAAATCCACATTCGTCAAGTTATGGATGAGATACCCCCCAATATGTATCAAAAAGGGGGTCGAAAATTACCTTAAAAGAATCAATGCTTGCAACACTTCGCGTGGAGGTCATTTAAATAATGTAGTGTTGCACACATAATGTCAACGTTCAAAAGAAATATCATGAAAAAAATATTTTATATGTGTTTTAGTTATTTACGTTTACTTTTGTAATCACGAAATGTACAACCCGGCATATTTATGCCCTTTACTGTCCATAAGTTAAGGCGTTATTTTCAATAATCATCACCTTGTACCACTCTGAATTGCATTGCATTGCATTGAAATTTCTGAGCAAAACAGAAACTTGAATCTCTGCCTTTGTATTATAAAACAGGAGTTTCATTACAACCTTATATTTGCACTGTAGCACACATACACTTATGTATACATAGGCTTTGTTACATTCTTCCACCTGGACAGACACACCCAGTTAGTGTTCAAATTGTAGATCAATTTGTATAAAGACTTTAAAGATGCAATAAATTTTTATACAAACAAACATACACACGCACATTTGGAAGCTTTTGAATGGGTGTATGTGTCTCTGAGAGAACGAGAAAGAGAGTTTCTTTTCCTGCTGTGTGGTAACCAGTTTTTATTGCAATTAATTTGTTGCTGTTGTTGCTGTTAGTGCCTATTTTTCGCGGCGTATAGCTTTCCTAAAAACCAAGAATTACTTTGTAATTCTAGGCTCCTATGGTTTTCTTTCTTTTTCTTGTAAATTTAGGATAATTTTCTTCATTTCTCCGGGAAATATTGTGGGTAGTGGTTGGTTTATATTTCAATTCCTTTTCTTTTCCTTTTTCTTTCCTTTTTCTCCTTTTAATGTTTCGGGTTTTTCTTTTCCAGCAATTTTTATTTTTAATTAAATTTTCTGTTCGTGGCATTAATACCGTGTGGGTATTTGTTTAAAAGTACACTCAGTGATATAGTTCCAGGAGCACTGACAGCAGAAGAAGGGATCTATCATCTTTTTAAATTTTAGAAATTTAACGGTAAAGTCCTCAGAATATATTAGCATGTATGAGCACTTTCACTTCTATTTCGTATAGCAAACAATTCTTATCCGAGTACAAAAATGTTTCCTTTTACTTACTGTTACTTCCTGCAGCGTACGATATCCAGAAATTGTCTTTAGCTCTTTAAACCTTGAGTCTACTCCTTGAGAAGTTTACTCTTTAAAAAGTTTGCTGGTTGAGAAGTCTATTCCTTTAAAAGTCCTCTCTTTGAGAGGTCTACTCCTTGAAAAGTCTACTCCTAGAGAGGTCTACTTCTTGGGAAGTCTACTCCTTGAAAAGTCTACTTCTTGAGAAGTCTATTCCTTGAAAAGTCCACTCCTAGAGAGGTCTACTTCTTGGGAAGTCTACTCCTTGAAAAGTCTACTTCTTGAGAAGTCTACTCTTAGAGAAGTCACCTCCTTAAGAATTCTATTCCTTGAGAAGTCTATTCTTTGAAAGGTCGACTCCTTGAGAAGTCTACTTCTTGAGAAGTCTACTTCTTGAGAAGTCTACTTCTTGAGAAGTCTACTTCTTGAGAAGTCTGCTTCTTAAGAAGTTTACTCCTTGAGAAGTCTACTCCTTCAGAAGTCTACTTCTTGGGAAGTCTACTCCTTGAGAAGTCTACTCCTTGAAAAGTCCACTCCTTAAGAGGTCTACTCCTTGGGAAGTCTACTCCTTGAGAAGTCCACTCCTTGAGAGGCCTACTCCTTGAGAAGTTTACTCTTTAAGAAGTCTAGTTCTCGAGAAGTCTACTCCTTGAGAAGTCTACTCCTAGAGAAATCTACTCCATGAGAAGTTTGGTATTTAAAAAGTTTATTCCGTCTTTTATCATGACTGTTTCCCCATTTTCCAAGTGTCACTACAGTTTTACCCACGACTGTTATTGAAAATACTTACAAACACTACGTGCCATTGGTTTTGCTTTTGTGTCGTTTCTAATTTAAGTTTGAAATTTCACTAGAACGTGAATTACAGGCCTCGATAATAAGATTCTCTCTACAGAATACGACACACCGCCACCACCACTAATACCACAAATGAGAAACGTAAAGTTTTTCTAACATTACATGGCAGTAATTCCATTGTAAAATAAGATAAGCAATGGAAATATCGATTAGTGGGAAAGAGAAATACACACACACACAAAGCCAATTAAAAGCACATACATGCATATACACTTGCATACAATACATACAAAGCGTAATAAAACAAAACAAAATAAATGAAAGAAAAAAAGAGAAAAGAAGTAAAATTTTTAAAACAATGAAAAACTAAACCAAATATGCAGGTAATTAAACTCAAACAGAATATTTAAAATCTTTAAAGGAAATCGTTAACACTCCAAGAGTTTTCTATCATAAGTTTTCCTTTTTCTTTTTTTTTTCTTAGAATTTTCTTTCTTTTCTGCTTTCTTCTTTACCTTCTTTGCCTTATTTAATCTGCTTAAATGGCAATTTCCTTAAAAAAAAAAAACTTCTCTAGATTGATTTCGTCCTTTTTCCCTATTGCTCTCTCTCTCTCTCTCTCTTTCGCTTATGCTAAACTGTTTACAGAGAATCCTCAAATGGCAAAGTAATTAAAAATGTAAAGCATGCTTTTAGGCACTTTATTTAATTTATTAATTCATTATCTTTTCCTTGTGGCGGTTCGTTGGTTCGTTGTTTAGTTGGCTTCTTATTAACAACCAAAATTTGCCAACAAACAATAAACCCCCACAACGAATGTGATTTTTTAACGAAATTTAATAATTTATTTAGGAAAAGTTTACAAACTTTGACAGAATGTGTGTGGTGTAGGGTAGGCTACTGATGAATTGGATTTGCGGTGATGTTTCTAATGCTTTAACATCATTCTCTATTAATGATAGTATGGGATAGGAAATCTGTTTATTAAAACTATGCTGTTTTCAATACAATGCCAAATGCTCACCTCATAAGATGCCCTGTCGGATTTTACCACCTAGAAAAGGATGGCAATTATACTTTTTCACCTGAAGAATTCTTTACACTAAAGTGTCTTGCAACTATTGCAATAGCGACTGTAAATACAAGGTCAATAATAATATCATCGTAACTGTCTGATACCCAGTCAGTATTCTTGTATGAATAAAATCTTAGAGAGAAGGAAAGATGAAGAAGGAAGGTTTTGAAATAATTTCAAGGCGATTAAACTAAAATTTTGCTGTATTTGCCAGACAGAAGTGTTTCTAATCGAGGGGACTATAGACTCACTGAGGCAAGCCTTACTGTCTTGAAATATCCCTGAACACCATAATTACCCTTGTTTGTCATTCATGACCTCTAAATTGGAATAATTTTTGTTACAGAAGAATCAAAGAACTAGTGAACTAATAAATATCGCCACCTACCACCACCTACTAAGTGTTGCACCTTGTATTTTTATTACCTACTAAGGCCACCATCTACTATGGACATCTCCTTCTACAGTCACCATCTACTACCGCCATTATATACTGGTAAACTTTACGGGCAGCGCCTAGTATATTTACCATATACTTCTACAGTCACCATCTACTACTAGTATTACATACTGTGGGCACCAGCTACTGTGGCCACCAACCACTGTGGCCACCAGCCAATGTGGCCACCAGCCACTGTGGCCACCAGCCACTGTGGCCACCAGCCACTGTGGCCACGAGCTACTATGGGTACCAGCTACGATGGGTACCAGCTACGATGGGTACCAGCTACTATGGGTACCAGCTACTATGGGTACCAGCTACTATGGGTACCAGCTACTATGGGTACCAGGTACTATGGGTACCAGGTACTATGGGCACCAGCTACTATGGGCACCATATACTAGTAGTGCTAATTGCTATGGACACCACCATCTGTAAACACTACCTATTAAGGGAACCACCTACTTCAGTTATTACTCACTAGGGATGCCAAACGGCATCGATTTTAAAAAATCCCGGGATTCTGGAGATATTTCGGGATAATTCGGGATCCAAAAATCCCGAAAAATCATGGGAAAAATCGCCATTTTCTCCTAATAAAAGAAATATTTTGTTAAAAAAATCATTTATATTCCAATTATATCAGAATTATATGCCATTAAAAATAGAATATCAAAAAAGCAATATAAAAAGTAACAAAAAAGCAGTAAATGCAGTAGTTAGTTGTAAGAAAATTATTTGGATTCTAACAAAAAGATTAAAGCATCTAACATGTGATCTGAAAGGCTTGAACGAATTTTTTTGTCAACATACGCTGCCGTTGAAAAATACTTATCGCAATCAACATTTGTTGGTAAAATAGTTCCAAGATAGCTGAGTGGAGCTTGTAAATATTTACCCCTACCACCTCCTGATGTAAATAAATCTATTTCTTTGGACAGCTGAGTATCTAAATCAGTTACCCTATTAATTCGTTTTATAAGGTTGGTTTTGCATTCTCCGATGGAATCAAATAACTTTTTATCAATGGAAATGAGGTTTTCCTCATCTGAGAAGGCATTACCGAAGTCAAGTAATATAGAATTTTTTTTCAGGACCTTTTGTAGGGTTAAAATACATATGAATTCACAATCCCGAAAATCCCGAAAAATCCCGGGACAAGTTTTCAAAAATCCCGGGATTCGGGATTTTGTGAATCCCGAAAATCCCGGGATTTCGAGATTCGGGATTTCCCGATTGGCATCCCTATTACTCACTAAGGGTACCACCTACCAGGGGCCCCACCTCTTACAGTCACCAGCTACTACCGGCAATACCTAATGTTGTCATTATCTACTGGAGGGTACTACCTGCTAGGGGCACCACTTCCAACTATCGTCATTACCTACTATGTACACCAGCTAATATGGATACCACTTACTAGTGTGGTACCTGCTATTAGTTCCAGCTGCTATAATCACTAGCTACTATGGACACCACCTACTATCAGCTACTATGGATACCATTTGCTAGTGCTATTGGTTCCACCTACTATGATCGCCAGCTACTACGGGCACCACCTGCTACCGGCTTCTATGGTAAGTGAAAAGCCCTAGTATGCTAATGCTCTTCCGTTTACACAAATTTCGAGGTGATACCATAAGGACAGCGAATAGAAGAGTGGCAGTTAAGAATGATTACCCGTAATATCTGAATTAAAGTCTTATATTCATAGCAGACGCGCGGATTCTTCGATGAGAATGAGTAGGAATAATATGGATTTACTCGTGTCATTATTGGACATTACTTCACAAGCTCTTCGGCACAGAATGTAAGGACTGGCACCGCAGCTGTAAAAATAAAGAAAAACGAGATGACTACAGAGTATCCCCTAAGACACAGTACCGCTTTCACTTCCAACCAACAGGTGCACTCTTGCCAACAGGTGCTACTATGGAGTAGCAGAGACCTCTCTTGTATGATGAAACTGCAATTCGCCCATCCTACCTGAGCTTATTTATGGCGCAAACGCATGGACCCTATTAAGCACATATGTAGCAGCTATGAGAGCATTCAAGAGAAAAGTACTACGTAAGATCAACTGTTCATTGGCGATAATTTCCGCATCCGATGCAACAGTGAGCTATATGAGCTCCTCAACGAAATCGACGTCGTGTAGCATATTAACATTCAACAGATCGGCCATGTCGAATGGAAGAGAATGTTCTTGTGAGACGGGTATTTGACGCGAGACCTGCGGAAATCGGCGAAGAGGATGACCTTGTTTACATTAGAAAGACCAAATCGAATTTCGTTATTCGGCTTGTTAATGGCCAATTAAGTAAGTAAGTAAGTTAAGAGCTTCAAAAGTATTTACTAGAGATTTCCATTTGGACTTACCACTCCATATACTTTAAAAGTGTTTTTGTACAGAAACTGTAATTACCTGGAAGTAAAAGAAAAAATGATTTTTTTATGTAAGCAGCTGATAAACTTAATCAATTTAAAATTCAAATTTTAGCTTAGAAGAGATAAAAATAATTTAGCCAAGAAAAGGAGAGATATTTTATAATTCCGTGTAGAATACCCTAAGGAAAATAGGGCACGGAGAAATGAAGTTATGCAAGCGTAATAGAAGAGACACATGATAAATTTTCCAAGGAAAGGCTATTAACCAATAAAAAAATATGACAGCTGTTCTGTTTACTGCTGCCCCAGATGTTGTAATGAAAACCGACACAACTGCACTTATGGAATCTATTAGACGACATCACTGTAATGTCTCCTGAAAGCCTATTGCCCTGAAAAATTCCTGTTTACTGTCTGATATTAACGGAAACAATTCTTTGCTTAGCTTTTAGAATATTGTTAGGAAAATTGAAAGATCTATCGCACTGCGTAATATAAAAACAAACACCAGCATAAAAAATTATGAACAAATAAACAAAAATACAACAACAAACACAACAAGAATAAATGTAAACAAAATCATAATGAAACAACAATGTTTACATTTATATAAATCTCGAGAAAACGAAGCCACGAACATTTACCTTCAAAAAAATTCATGAGACTGTTTACGTTGCCTTATAAAAGGTAAGGAAAAGCAGGGAACTGAATTAGTAAAAGTTCAGTCAGTCTTGTGTGAAGATATATCGAATAATTATCTAGTAATTGTTATTGTTTATGCAAAGGGTGTAAACAGAGGAATAACATGCAAAGTAATTTGTTGTTGTTTACATCAAGTTGTTAATAATGGAACACAAATTAATTTTTATTTTTTTTTTTGTTTTCTGCGAGCTTATATTTTAAACGTTTTTAAAAGATGTTTCCTCTTGGGATGCATTAATGCATCTTACTTTCTAGGAATGTGTTCCAATGATCAAATCTGGATGAGTGTACTTAAAAAAGGATTTAATAAATTCCATTTAATAAGTTTGTAAATAATCTCTTTACTGCTTTTATTTTTGTTTTTGTTTTTTTTTTTTTTAATTAAATGAATACAACAAGAATATCCTGTATCCCTAGTGCATTTATTTTTAAACCAACAACAATTTATAATCTCGTGCAATATTGATTTTGTTTTTGTTTTCATCCTTGCTTCTTTGGAATGGTAAACAATTTTTTTGCATTTGAAAACACAGAGAAAAAAATTAAAAGAACTCATTCAACTCATCAATTTTCTCAAACCATAATCAACACCAACAACGTTCGATATACCGACTAATGCAGCATTTAAACCCTTGAACGCTCTCCTCTGCTGGCTTATCATCTATCACTCCTACTCGGTCTCGTTTAAAATTGAAAATTGAAAGAAAAAATTATAATCGTGCTATGGAACTAACAATTTATTTTCTTTCTTTTCATTTTCTCTTTTTCTCTTTCCTTCTCTTTTCTTTAATTGGTTTTTTTTTGTATTAGTTTTTCAATTTTATTTTCTTTAAATGCTACTAAAAAGGAAATATTTACACCATTTAACATTGATTACAGCCATCAACGCCACTTTATTTGGCGGCCATAGATATTGCTGCTACTGCTACAGCTGCTGCTACTATAGATACAGCTGCCAATGACTTTGAGTCTGCCTATGTAGCCAACCAGCCCCGGCAGCCAAGTTAGTTCAATGCCAGTCATCTTAGAATTGCTGGAAACACTTGAGATATACGAGCAGCTCATCATACAATGACTATGATATTGAAGTTTTCATCCATACAAATACAAACACACATACACACACTCGCACACACACACACCCACTCTAATAAATACTAATAAAGTAAACAGTTATTTTATGTAACCAAACAAAAGCAAAAAAAAAATGTGAATTGAGTACAGGATACAGAGAGAGAGAAAGCATAGAGACATCAATGCAATAACGTTACCAATACATTGCCAACTTTTCTAATAACGTTTGAGTGTATAGTTGCAATAATAACATTAACGGTATTTGCAACAGTAGCTGCATTAGCAGCAGCATTTACTGTAGAACCATCATCAACGACAACAACGATGACGACAAAGTCATCATTTACAAACAAAAAAATGCATTTCAAGTGATACTCAGAAAGCATCACTCAACTGTCAGGCATTTTTTAATACTTTTTATACACTCCAGTTTGTTTGTTTGCTTGTTTTTTTCTCTGTTTTATCTGTTACTGGCAATACGCCGGCACTATGGGACTTAAAGTTACATACGTTGTGATAAAACTAAACTAGAAAGCCTTACGCCTACCGTGGAAAATATTGAGAGCTTCTAATGAAACCATTCAAACACGTAATGTTCGCTGCAGACATACAATTAAGATCGTCTGAATAGTGGAAACCAAATTATTTTCATCTTCTCCAATAAATCGCCGTAGTGTAGTACGTTGTGTGATGGCTTATTAGATGTAAAGCCCCCGGTTCATACCCTAGGTCAGACATCAAAACGAAATGAAATAAGAAAAAAATATTTCTGTGGCGATTTCCTTCTAGCAGATTTCTGGCAAAAACTCTGAGAATCAATAAAATTTCCATGAAAAGTTTCTCAAAAATCTGTTGTTCGTAGTCGACTTTAAAATTAACACACACACAACATAAGTGGTGTGAGAAACTAGCCTGCAATCCAGACGTAATTGCTAAGTTGATTTTTCTTTCTCGATTAAATAAGAGAGTGTCCCTCACCCAATTTCATCTGAAGTTATGACTCGGAAAATGAGGAGACAGTGTGCCTCTGCGTTCTATAATATGAGAAATTCAAAGGAGTGTGCTAAAACAAAGGGACTAATACACTTGCCTGGATTAGTTGTAATGTCCAATTAGTTTGCAATTCCAATTCATTTCACATCTGTGCCCAAGGTTTTTTAGGTTAGAGGACGTGTACTTGTCAACTGCGACAAGTACAGTACTCGGAGCTCGAATTGACCCATTGTACAACGTCCTAGCTTCTCACACCGCTCGTGTTGTGTGCGTTAATTTTTATACATGAGTGGTGGGACCTACAGTTTAAAGTCGACTCCGAATGACAGATTTTTTGAGAAGCTTTTCATGGCAATTTTTACTCTCAGAGTTTTTACCAGAAATCTGCTAAGAGGAAGTCGCCGAGCAAATATTTTTTGGTTTGGTGTCTGACCTGGGATTCGAACCCGGGCCTTTTGTCTAATGAGCCAACACACTACCCACTAGACCACGGCGACTTCATCTGTGCCCAATAAGGTCTACAAATAAAAAAGAGCAGACTTTCCGTACGTATCTATTCTACCCTTGATCAGATTTGCCATTTAGCCCAAGAACTTTCATAATTTCACATTCAACCCATTAATCAGGATTACAATCAAGCTTCTAATACTATCCTTACTACTTAATGTCCGCTTTGGACAAAAGAATTGAGAAGTTGTTCATGAAAATTTTGTTCCCTTTTAAAGTTTTTACCAGAAGATGATCTGAAGATGTCATCGTTTTTATTTTTTATGTAAAAGCTGGGATTTGAGCTCACGAGCTCTTGTGTGATAAGCTAATACACTGCTTATGCCTACTAGAATAGGGCGACTTTATTGAAAGCATTATTATTAAGTGTAGAAAACACACCGTAGTCGCCGCAGCCTACTGGGTAGCGTCTTGCCTTATTAGACGCGAGGCCACGGTTTAAAACCCCAGGTCAGGCATCTCCAACAAAACGAAATATGAAACAAATATTTCTACGGCAACTTCCTCTCAACAGATTTCGGGCAAAAACTCTGAGAGTAAATAGGAGATTGCCATGAAGAGCTTCTCAAAAATTTGTCGTTCAAAGTCGACTTTAAACTGTAGGCCTCACCACGCATCGATAAAATTAACACACACAAGATAAGTCATGTGAGAAACTAGGTCGCAATGCTGACTGAAGGGTTGTAATGACCATTTATGTATGTAGATGTAGAAGAGTCACCAGTCAGTTTAACGATTGTGTTACGTTTGTTAAGTTTAAACAGTATCCTGGAATAGTACGATGTCCCTGTACTTATATGAGGTGAATGCCTTATCGCATTGCCATTTTATTCATTTCAGTCATAAACCATTTCAGAGGTCGTCGTGTTAAAAGGCAGTGATTTCACAGTCGTGTAGCTGTTTATCACAGCCTGTATGAACGAAACTTCTAACTGGAAGATGCCATAGTGGCCAGGTAGACTCTGTCGCGGGAGTTATTCTTCCAGTCGCAGTTCTATCCCGTTTCGAAGTATTCGTGAAAATCTGAAAGGAGTTGTTCACGAAGTGTTTTACAACACTTTTTCAAACTTCTCTGCCAATGTTATTGACAGTTCCAAATATCCTTAGAAAGCATTACGAACAAAATTTTGATCATATCCACACATACATTATTGGTCTTTACAACCTTTGAATCAGGATTATTGACCTAGTTTCTAACACCACTTACGTTGTGTGTGTTAATTTTTATACATAAGTGGCGGGATCTACAGTTTAAAGTCAACTCCGAACGACAGATTTTTGAGGAACTTTTCATAGCAGTTTTTACTTACGCTCATAGTTTTTATCCAAAATCTGCTAAGAGGAAATTGCCGAAGAAATACTTTTTTTTTGTATTTTGTTTTGTTGCCTTGCCTAGGGCTCGAAACCTAGCTTTCCGTTTAACCAACACACTCCCTACTAGACTACGGCGACTGGCATCATATCCGGGCATTACAAATAGGAAAGAGAATTGCAGAATCGTTGTAAATGATTAAAAATCTTAGGCAGCCTTTAAGGATACTTGGTTCTGTTGTTATACATACCAATTGAATCGAAATTGCTATTTATCTGCTGGATATGCTGTCTGATATATGAATTATCAATTGGCCATCTAAATAACACTAAATTATTGACCTAGAATTTTCTCTTGAAGGTTCTGATTATAAAAAAAAACGTTATTTATTGTAGTA
The DNA here is from genome assembly GCA_014635995.1 of Sarcophaga peregrina. Taxonomy (NCBI): domain Eukaryota; kingdom Metazoa; phylum Arthropoda; class Insecta; order Diptera; family Sarcophagidae; genus Sarcophaga; species Sarcophaga peregrina. Next base: position 39,044,818 of record CM025790.1, on the reverse strand, counting down.
CCTCTGTAGGGGTTTATGCTGAGATATCGAGCATACGATCCCCATAGTCTCAACAAGTTGTCATTACATACTCATTGTTCTCCTCTAGCCAATATCACATCGGAGTATCTTTCAAGTATTCAACCGAATATCCGTTTTCTCATTTCCGATCACTCCTAAACGAATAGATATCCGTATAATGAGTGCCGTATCATACCTAGAGAAATTGTTTTTTCGAACGTCCCGGCCTCACACTAACCCACCCTCACCCGACCGCGGAGGGCTTGTCCCCATTATGTAGGGACACGTACATACTACAGTCTGGACTGCAGTGGGAAAGGAAAAAGTTATGGCAACTAGAACATGAAACAACTACAGAACTTAATCACAAGCTAAATAAGGACAGTTTTTGATCCCTTAACCCTAAATAATCCTATTAATGAAGATATCGATGTCCGTGTAAGTCAAGTCTACCAAATTATTACTGGTCCATATTATACATTCCTTATAGAGTTGAGGAGGACAATCACAACACGAACAGTCGAAGATGGAATGCACGGAAATTGAATGCTAATCGGCTAATCTTGGAAGTGGACAGACTGTGTAGCAGAGTGGAACTCTCGGACAACGCGAGGACAAGAGTAGAACAAACAATGGAAATAATAAGACGCGGATGTAAAAAGGCAATGCCCTTGCTGAGACCCCCGAATATCAGAAAGAAAGCAGTGTACTGGTGGGACGATAATATCGCAGCACTCAGGAGAGAGTGCCTACGTCTACGGCGAAGGTACACGAGAGCCAGACCCGATGGACCAGCCGTTGAGGAAATGCGGATATATAAGGAAGCAAAGTAGTCTCTGAAAAAGGCTATAACGCGCAAGAAGTTTCAGGCATTCCAAGAACTACGCGAAGACGTAAACTTAAACCCGTACCGACTTGGATACAAGATTGTAATGGGCAAACTCAACAAAAGGAAACCAATGGAGATTATGGATGAGCGAGTAATGAGAAATATAGTGGATACACAATTCCCCACTCACGAACCGGCGAACGAACGGCGACAGAACATGTCCAATACGGAATTTTTACCATTTTCCACAGAGGAGCTTAAAGCAGCGGCGGTCGGATTAAAACCCGGTAAGGCACCTGGGCCCGACGGCATCCCGGCTGAGGTATTACGGGAGATTGCCAGTCAAAGACCGGAACTCCTACTGAGAATGTACAACGCGTGCCTAAGGGAGTGTATTTTCCCCGAAATATGGAAGAAACAACGGCTGGTCTTAATAAGCAAGGGAAAGGGCGATCCCGAGGACCCATCCGCGTACAGGCCACTGTGCATGCTGGATACGACGCGAAAACTGCTCGAGAGGCTTTTGAAGCCACGGCTTACTGCGGCTATTGAGAATAGTGGCGGATTGTCTGCCAGACAAAATGGATTTCGACCCGGTCGGTCTACCATTGACGCCTTGAGAGAGGTGACAGAAGCGGCGATGGTCACACAACGTGGTAGTAGCTCTACGAGGCCAGTGGTACTGCTTGCGACTTTGGATATTAGAAACGCGTTTAATAGTCTAAGATGGAGCGATGTATTAAATGCTTTGGAATACAATTTCTCGGTACCAAACTACATTCTGGCCATGATAAGTAGTTATTTGAGTAACAGACAGCTGTTGTATAACACAAGCTCGGGACCAAGGGTGAAACATATAACATCAGGAGCGGCACTGGGATCTACCCTTGGCCCTGACCTATGGAACGTCTACTACGATGGAATTCTAAGAGAGGATATGCCAGATGGAACTTTTTTGGTTGGATACGCAGATGATATTGCTTCCGTCATCACGGCCAGGAATACGGAAGAGGCGCAGCGAAAACTGAGACGTGTCATGCTAAGGACGGAAAGATGGTTGGATTCCCACGGCCTAGACCTGGCCAAGCATAAAACAGAATTACTGCTGATCACTAGTCGCCGTATCCCCTTACAGGTGGACATGAGTATTGGAAGCGAGGTAATTAGGACCAAGAGCTCGGTAAGATACCTGGGAATAAGGCTGGACCCCAGGCTGAAATTTTCATACCAGATTCATTACTCGGCTGACAAAGCCCGGAAGATCGTCGGGCAGCTCAGCAGATTAATGGCGAATATTGGAGGCCTGCTACCGGCGAGACGGAGACTCCTGATGGATGTTGGAAGCAGCATTATGCTCTATGGGAGCGAAATTTGGGCCGAAACGCTAGGGGCTGAAAAACGGGCGAACTTACTTCTAGCGGTACAGAGAACGGGTGCACTACGTATCGCGTCGGCATATCGTACGGTGTCCGCACCAGCCGTACTTGTGATAGCAGGTACAATCCCTGTCGATCTACTGGCAGCAGAGCGGATGAAGATTTATAAGGCGAAATCGGCTGGAAACCACATAACCGGTCACTTCAGGGAAAACACAATTTCAGAATGGCAACGACGATGGAACAGCGAGGATAGAGGAAGGTGGACGGCGAGACTCATCCCGGAAATAAAGCCATGGATCTGTCGGAAATTCGGAGAAGTAAATTTTTATGTTACACAGATGCTATCGGGCCACGGATATTTTAGGAAATATCTCAACAGAATGGGCAAGACCACCTCGCCTTATTGCCTTTACGAAGAAGAGGAGGTAGTAGACGACGCGGAACACACTATCTTCGAATGTGCACGCTGGCAGAGCTATCGCTCTGCACTGACGTCGATGATCGGAACGATAACGGCCGCTAACATTGTCGGGGTTATGATTGCGAGCAGAGAGAATTGGGCCTCAGTGGCGAATTATGTGGAGCGCATTCTGAGATTGAAGAAGAGAGATCTGGAGGCGGCGGAGCAGGCGGGCACGCCGGCATAGATGGCACCAGCTCACGTGTCAAACGAGGTCCCAGTCGGGAGCTTGGACGGAAGGAATAGTGGGGACAATTAGAAGTCTCCCAAACCTTCATTACGCAGTCCGGACGCGGATGTGAGCATGAAGGCGGCCAAAGGGCCAAAAAGGACTCCACTCCGAAGTAATACCACCGTAGTTCCTGAGTGGACACAACAGTCCACGGTACGAGGGGGGGATTTAGTGGGTGAGGGCCCCACACACGGAGGACGTGACGACTTCCTCTATGGTGCGGTTAGGTACATTTGCCCCTCCTCGGCGTAAAAAAAACAAAAAAAAAAAAAAAAAATATTATACATTCCTTAGTTGCCCGTAGCTCCGCTTGAAAGACTCTATTTTGTATCCAGTAGCTACAGACATAGTTTCGTTTCCAGTTATACTATTTAGAAAACCATTTACGTGAAATGTTTAAAGCCAACCGTGTAATTCGGATTTTAATCGGATTACTTAATAGCTTTTTTTTTAAGTTTAATAAGCTTCCTTATGTTAAATAGTTTCTTTCAATGGTGTGGATCGGTGCGCTAGACAATCATGTTAAAGACAATCTGATAAGCCATCCATGATCAGATCTCTATATGCAGGTAAGGCTTGCTAGCAATTACTAAAGTTCCACTAGACTTCCATTAGAGTTTGTTTCGGAAGTCATCAATTTAAAAATGTTTTCTGTTTTTGTTTCTTAAAGTATTTCGATACCCATTGTAAAATATTTATGAAAGTCGTGGCATCACGTGCCACATACCAAACACATTCACTCACTCACTTACTCATGGCACATACACAAATACAATCCACCTCTTGAAACCAATTGTATTAATCAAGTGTTGGAGGAATTTTATAAAACTACTACTGCCTCCATATTTTTTCTTTTTAACACGATAACAAAAGTTTTTTATTTTTGTTGTATTTTACTGAACCAACTTTGTCTGATTTACAGTCACGTCTACAACACTGGCCGTCGTCTGGCCAGTAAGTGTTGCTTATAACAGTGACTCAAGGAAAACAAAAAAAAAAGTTAAAAACTAAAGGGAATATGGATACAGTGGAAATGCAACATATTGTGGCATGAATAAAGAACACACCCTCATACTATAGTTTTCAAGTGTTTGTTTGTATTAGTTTTTTTACAATGAAAAGAAATTTTTTTTTATTATTAAATTGGATGCTCAACTAACCAACACAAATAAAAGAGAGAGAGAAAGAGAAAAAATATGTAGGCTGCTATACCAACCAACACTAATGCCAACACCAATACACATACTAGATACAGAGACATAAAGAGATATAAACGTCTGTAGTAGTAAGAGTAGTAAATATAATAGAGAAGTCAAAAGATAGTGACAAAATTGCCAATTAGTCAGTCACCTGTCACAAGTGTGACATAAAAATTCTTCTGCAGATTCTAGCGAACGACTGCAGACAATCTTGCCAGCAACAATTACAACAACGAGGCATGTTTTTTGCTCATTTCATTTCATTTAATTTTCTTTTCTTTTTTTCTCATTCTCCAAATTCATTATCTCTCACCAGTCTAGTCATATAGACTCACTTGATGGTAGAAAGCAAAAAAAAAATCTAGGAAAAGTAGGCGAAAATAGATAATAAAACAGTAGAAAGCCATATTTTTTTTCGTTGTTTTTATAAAAAATTTATAAAAATTCGTGTAGAAAAAATTTCCTCAAAGTTCAATGACTCGACTCTTTGCTACTCTCATATGTACATATAGAGAGAAAAATGTTGGCAGGTCATATGAGTTTAAAAAATTTTTTTTTTCTTTATCGCTGGCCTGTTTGTTTGCCCACAAAAAACCACAAGTTGCATGTGATGGTAAATAATAATAAAACGGCGAGGGAAAAATAGGAAATAAATAAATATGCAGGGATGGGATTTTAGTGAAACTACAAAAAGAGGCAAGAAAAAAAAAAAAAAAAAAATGGAAATTAAATTAAACCATGGAACTCGACTTAAAATAAAATAAAGCCTCTCTGTTACCACATTTTATTGTTATAAAGTTATGATTAAGTTAGATGAGATTAGCTTGCACTGGCAGCCTCCACAATCAAACCCCAACTTCTAAATCCTATTATATTTACAACCCCTCTATAAACCCTATTTAATGTCGTTAGGTTAATATAACTTTTGGCTAGCATTTCATAGACAGTGGAGCTATGAATTTTATCCAAATCACACCACAGAGTTCTAAGAGCCGAGCAGAGAAGATGATCTGATGTTTCCTTTTCTTTCTCATCATTGCAACTGTTCCGTTTTCGGCCGTGTGCGCTCAGCGACAAGTTTTCTCCCCTTATAATTATTATGAGTAGCAATATGCCAAAAACGGCTTTTTGCGAAAAAGAACTTTTTTTATTATTGAAAATGATTCTTTAGGGTTTCAGTAACAACTTTTGTTCCGGAACTTTTTCGTAATTCTGTTATTTACAAAATTACCGTTATTTTTATGTTATTGAAGAAAATCAAAATTTTGACCCATAAATTTCCAAAATTCGACCAAAGGATATTTGGCAACTTTGTACAAAACCCTTTGACGAGTACATTTGCAGAATATATGAACTCATAACATTTCCAAATACAGGGAGCTTCGATACATTTTTCAATAAAAACGAATTTTTCGCCATCTAGCGGCTACAATTTGTAATACCTATATTCAGCAATTAGACAGATAATTTGAATATCTTTCGATCAAAAAACAAATTTTGAAAATCAGTAGAAAAATGACCAATTGAGAAAGAAAAGAGCTATAAAATAATAAAATACATAGGAGTGTAAATTCTTTAGTTTTTCTTTGAGTTGGGACTCTATACCCAAATTTGTTGTTCGCCAAACTGTTTCACCGCCATATTTATAATTTCAGCGTCTTAAAATGTTTATTTGCTTTTTAAGAATTTTAATTGAACATTTAGGAAGACCTCTTTAGACTTATTGGTGCACTGCAATTTAAACTAATCAAATTTCCGCAGCACTGTTCTTCTTTCGAGAGGACCTTCGTCTTCGTTTCAAAATTTAAAAATTTTATCTTTATCGTAAGTACATCGCGCAGTAGTGGACTATCAGTTAATGATAACTTTGGAATATTATATGTTTTATTGATTAATTGAAAGTCATAGCATAGCATAGGGTGCCGACTAGAATATTAACAGCCGTACAGTGCGTTGGCCCATAGAAAGGACAATTTTTAAAGGTTTTGCAGGAACTTTTTGTAAAAGGATATATGGCAGGACCAATAGTCCTTGCTTTGATTTTATTAAAAAATTATATTGCTAGTATTATATGTATGTTAACTGCAACTTTTCATAACTTTATATACATTTTTGTGGAAAATATGAAGATTTTAATTTAAAGGACATATTTGAGGTGGGCGTTTCCCTCAGTCGATTCTTTTGAAAATCCAAATTTTTCTTAATTAAGGGCTTTCACGACAATACACCAAATTTCAAAACTCTATTTTTCATTCCTTCTATATTTGTCCCTTCGTTTTAAGGGGTCAATGCACTATTATCACGATAGTAAATAAAATATAACGTAAAAACAGTGTCTATAGTTTTAATTACTGTCGTATAATTCATTTCAGTAGCATAAATTTCAGTTTATTACAATATGCACTCTATTTTTAAACTTAATTAATAAAATTTGTCGAAAATAGGTTTTAGTATTTTTTAAACGGCACAAATTGAGCTGAATATTTTGGCTTGAAAGTTAGCATAGTTATTGACAGCTATAATATGTAAAATTCTGCAAAGTTGCTTAAATATTACATTCCTACTTCAAAAGTTATATGTGAATGAAGATGAAAAAAGGGCATTTTTTTTAATTTTTTCACATTTTTTTTACATTTTCCAAATTTTTTTGAAAACGCAAAGTGCGATCGTCAAGCAATTTCGCAAAATTTTAAATTTTGAAGTCGTTAACAACTGTGTTGAATTGCAAGATATAATATGCAGCCCAATTTGTGCCTCGTTAAATGTTAGCAGAAGTATTTTCTTACTTTAAAGTTTTGTTGTTGTAATTTTTTTTCCCTCAGTGTATTATTACAACAATACCAGCAAATGGAAGATTAATAGCCAAACTAACTATCAAATATCAAAAAATTTTGATTTTGTAGCTTTTAACATAAATAATGCGTTAAAATCACGAAAAGTTAAAAAGCCCAAGTTTGAAAGGCAACCCTATGTTTCTGTTTTAGGGCAAGTGAGGGACAATCTAATTATCAATTAAGGTAGCTGACTATACCCCCGAAGCATTTAAAATAATTCCGCATTCATAGCTTTAAAATGAAAAAGTACATTTTTTTTGGCATATTGCTAATTATGAGGTTACCAAGATAAACTTTACAGCGTATATTTAGATTTGTCAGGTTTCTTAAGGGTTCACTAGCTCATCTTTCATTTGCGAATGAATAAACTGTGTGTATGGTCACCCAAATATCCTAGAAAAATTTGAATCTGTAGTAGGCATTGTCTATATGGTACCGTGATATAGCTTCTCAATGAAATTCATAATGATCATCACGGATAGTGAACTATGGAGGAATGGTACTGGGCAGTTCGTAAATGACTCTCTCCAAATTTTCGTTGATGGATACAAGTTGGGAGGAAACGTCGGTGGTGGAATTTTCTCGGAGTTAGTAGGATTACTGCACCGTTGGCTGAGGTGTGGCAATACAGACTGCGGTAAAGATTATTTGGGATTCGTGTACCCCTAATGGAATCATCACCATAGCCTGGGCTCTGGGCTACAATGTGATAAACTCCAAGACGGTTTACGATCATCGGAAACATCTAAATAAGGTGGCGAATCTCTTCGCGTACATATCATTTGGGTTTCGGGACACAACATTATCCCAGGAAACTGCAGAGCGGATGATCTGGTCAGACGCGACACAACCATCGAACTCTCCGGCGAATTCTTAAGGGATTAATGACGAGATCACGAACGTTGTCAACCGCAGTTGGGCGGCTTCGGATAAAGGCAGAGGGGCACGCATGATCTGGCCTCGTCTGGTTAGAAGGCGCACTGCAAGGCTGCTGAAACTCGAGAGAAGCGTGTTCAGTCCGGTTATTGGAATTGTGACGGGTCATTGCATTATCGATGTCTACGCGAATCGCATTGGTCTGGGACACCCCGTAAACGATTTCTGTAGAAGCTGCAGGGACGAAGAGGAGGAAAAGACGGTTCTTCATCTACTGGGAATATGCCCGACACTGTGTCAAAGAAGGAAGGGACTATATCGATGATCTGAGTGATTTATCGAACACTGACGTAGTCTGAGTAGCTTCATTGTAGGCTCTAGATGGTTTCAGGTTTAGGGGATAGTTAGCGCGAACTGTGGTATCACAAAGGACCCCTAAAAGGCCTAAGTGCATCCATCCAACTCATTTAAGGGAACGGTCACACTACCTACCTAATGTGTGTAAAACCATGCTTGTATTTACCCCTCCATTAAGAGAATGCCATTCTCACTAGGTTGTTCCTTGTAAGTACGTCATGTCAAGGAACTTATGAACTTAATATCTCTGTGACATACATATGTGCACATAAATACATAACTGGGCATTACAACCTAGCTTCTCACACCATTTTCGGTGTGTGTGTGTAAATTTTATTTATGAGTGGCGCGACCTACAGTTTAAAGGCGATATTGAACGAAAGATTTTCTTTGAGAAACTTTTCATGGCAATTTTCTTTTTAATCTCAGAGTTTTTGCCAAAAATCTATTGAGAGGAAGTCGCCAAAGATAAATTTTTTCGTATTTCGTCCGTAATTGTACATGTCTAAACTGGAGTTTTATCCTTGGCTATACGCCTAATAAGCCAATATTTTAATTAGCAAAGTACAGCGACAGCATGAGAGATACTTTATTAAAAGGCCATTGAAATTATGTTTCCACAATATAAACAAAATCAAAAGTAAAGCTCTCTGTACTCAGACCCCTTTCTTACTTGTTTGCTCAATAAAGTAGTAGATGTTTAAAGAAACTACGAACATTTTTTCTCTTTCCTTTGTAAACTCTTCCCTTTCTCGAAATAAAAATACTCTTTGAAACATTCTATGAATACTTAAAGTTGAAATCATATTTTAAGTTTTATTTGCACACACACACACTTAAATTATTTATAAAACATACGTATCCAGCATAACTATCCATCAAATCATGTCTAGTTTTTCTATTATTGCTCCATAAGGACCACTTACGAAAATATCTTCAATTGTTTTTTAGATTCGTTTCTTTAAAAGTTAAACAAACATTTCTTCAATAGACAAGTATTGTATGAGTGTGTAAACACACATACAATAACAATTTTTTATTCAATCAATATATGTTCCCCGTTTCTCTGCAGCGATTCTTTCTTTTATGCTGTTTTCTTTTCATATTTTAAGGCCAGACCATGATACTCAATATTCGAATCAAATAAATTCTATAATGCCACCTCGAAAAATAAAAAAGAATGAAGAAAATGAAAGAAAAACTGGAACATGCTTTAAGCAGCTGTTGCCAGAGACTTTCAAAACGAAAGATTTCATTACGGCTGTCATAACGACACTCTTCAAAATACCCCCATACCCCACGACCCATAGTCGTCGTTCAATAACCCAATCATGACAACAGAAAAGTCAATCACTTACCATGCGATTGAAGTGGAAAGGAAGATGAAATATAAGACGCTTGCTTTAAAACTCATGTGAAGTGTATTGCATGGCGTTATTTAATCGTTTGTTTTGCTGTTTCAAATAATTTTTTAAGAAAACTTTTCAAAGAACTCTTAAAAGTTATTGCAGGAAAGAAATTGAAAGTATTTTGTAAATAAAGAAATACGCTTAAAAAGGATATACAATAGGAAGCACGGTTCTGCTACCATCACTGCTTTTTTGAATGACCTTTAGAAAATGTTCAATAACTTAATTGTCGCTTAATACATAAGATTTGGCGCGGAGATCTGCGGAAGTCGCTGAAGAGGACAACTTTATTTAAGTCTAATAAACCAGCATACCGCCTACTAGACTACGGCGACTTTCATGTTACGTTTTTACATTTTTTTTAAAAACGTTAAAAAGATATGAGTTCATAAATTGTAAATAAAATACAAATAAATCAGTGTTAAATTTTAATCCTTTATTGTTCGCACAATTCCGTGTGCCACCTTTAACGATTTGACTTATACAATAACAATTTACTTTAATTGTTATTCGTCTTTCACATGCTTCCGCGTACGCAATAACGACCGTTCGTTATTCATCTCGGCTTTCAAACTTTTTTGTAAGCAACACCACAATATTTTCTTCATACACAACGTGTCTGAGCGAATTCCTACTGAATCCCACGTATCGTCTTCACACACGACTGACTGAATTTTAACTAAATCTCCCGTACCGTCTTCACAGACGACGTACTGAATTCTCACAGAATCCCACGTGTCGTCTTCACACACGGCTACATACATACATAATTGGCTATTACAACCCTTGAGTCAAGATTACGACCTAGCTTCTCACACCACTTATGCTGTGTGCGTTAATTTTATACATGAGTGGTGGGATCTACAGTTTAAAGTCCACTCCGAATGACAGATTTTTTTGAGAAGCTTTTCATGGCAATTTTTACTCTCAGAGTCTTTGCCAGAAATCTGCTGAGAGGAAGTCGCCGAAGAAATATTTTTCGTTTTGATGTCTGACCTTCTTCACACACGGCTGACTGAATTTCAATTCAAATTCATGTGTCTTTACACACGACTGACTGAATTCTCACTGAATCCCACGTATCGTCTTCACGCACTACTGACTGAATAGGTTCTGGGAAAAGAAGTTTTCGAACTGTGCCAGTTGATAAGACTAACGTTATCAAATGCTGGTGCTACATGTATGAAATAAGTGGTTATTTACTTAGTGTGTTTTGATAAACCATGGATGCCTATGCTATCGGAAAAGGCGATCTCTCAGTTTCCTTTGAAGCCCACATTATCTTTATATTAGATAACCCTGCCCTCAAATCAGTCTTGCAGAATATCCAATGTGGCATAAGTTGCGCATCACTTAGACGATTGAAATCGTATGTCATTGGTGTTTAGATCATCCAAAGCATCGACCTATAGTGCTTGCTATTGACAGTGAGGGCCTAGCTGACGTCATGCTCAAAGGACTATAGACTAAAAACACTGCCAAATTCACCCTAAAAAGTTAACTTTTACGGGATGTAATAGACGTTTTTGGATGACATGTGGATTAAACATGGACTCAAATTCGATTCTCAACTTGTTTGATGGCTGTTATCAACTCTTAAAGTTCCAAACTCAAACCCAATACAATAGAAAGCCAAATAACCATGAAAATTTGATGCGAAAGCCATATGAAACAGAGAGGAGAGAATTACGATAATACCTACACGACCAACAATTCGCGTATAGCCTGATTTTGTATGAACAATATTTTCGTTTATGTCCATTCAAGTGTAAGGCATTATTATTAACGCTGAGACAGAGGCTTAAATGTTAAGAATCAAGAGAAGAAAAAAAGAAAATGAAAATAATATTCATGAAGTAAAGTAAACGGGCAAAAGCAAGAATTCTTCCGCATATTTTTCCTCTCCTTTTGATTCTTTTTAAATTTTCTTTTTTAAATTCCTTACAGACAGAATGAGGTATTAAAGATGAAAAAAAAAAATTAAATCATAAGTCGCATGACAATGACAAGTAAAAGTAGCAAGTAACAGCAGAACAGCAAAAAACAATTCCATGAAAGCCAATAACATTGTAATGAAAAATAATCAGCAACAGCGAGAAAAGAGAAAAGTAAGGAAACAAACCCAAGACAATAATGATGAAAAAGAAAGAGAAACAGAAATAATGATAATGATGATGATAGTGATGATAATGATGAGTGTCATATGAATTTCCTTTACTTGTTTTCGGAGGCAAACAATGTATTTTTAAGCCCCTTAACAAAACATTCAACGACAAGAACAACAATTGACAAGAACAACAAGAAATTGTCTTTTTAAGCAGATAACAACACAACTTACAACAAAAACAACAATTTGTAGTGTTTAGCTATTATCATATCATGTCAGGGGGTGTGAGAAGGGGCCAGGAAAAACCTAAGAAATAGAAATGTTTGTCTGTCATGGTTATAGAGATTTTTGTTTGATGAAAAAGATTTTGTTTTCACATTATTTTAGTACTTTAGTTGAGTACTTGTTGGGAACAGTAAAAGAAAGAAAGGAAAAAATGGCAGCTTAAAGGTACCGTTATCTGTTGTTCACTTAATTAAGAGTACAAATTGCCCGTTTTTAAGCCTCAAATTTTTTTTCGTACTTCCTCAGGCTTACACCAACCCACCATCACCTCATCCCCATTACGAAGGAACACGTACACACTACAGTCCGGACTGTAGTGGGTAAAGGAAAAGTAATGCCATCCGGAACATAAATCAGCTACCAAACTTAAATGAAGTTTTGCTACACGAACGTCCATAACGCACATTGTATTGGCACGAGAGGCAAATAGATATTAGCTTAGCCTTGAAGTAGGGAAGGCAAGCACAATAGATTGTATGGTTGCAGTACTAAGGTACCTGTCTAGAAATTGGCATAGTCTGGTGGATAATGTGTTGGCTTGTTAGACGTGAGGCTACAAGTTAAACCCCGGGTCAAACATCTCTAGCAAAACGAAATACATTTTAAAAACGTTTGAAATATAAGTTCGAAAATTACATTTAAAATAAAATAAATTTGTGTTTTCATTTTTAATTAAAATTCTTTATTATTCACACAATTCTGTGTACCACTGTTCACTACTTGATGTAAACAACAACAATTGCTTTGTTTGTTATTTTTCTTTACTCTCTTTTGCGTAAACAATAACAATTATTAGAGAATTGTTCGACCCGCCTAGCTTTGCCTTGCCTTTAATATGGCAGGATAAACAATATTGATAGTCGCCGTAATCAAGTAGGTAGTGAGTCGGCTTATTAGACATAAGAATTGAGTTCAAATCCCAGGTCAGGCATCAAAACGAAATTGTGAAAAAATATTTGTGGCAAAAACCCGGTCTGATTTATGCACCAAAATTGTGGGAAATTGGAAAAAAAATGTGTATGCACTCTACCCCGGCAAGCCATGGCGGACATTTGAATGATGACACATAATGACATCAATTGGCCTATTAAAAGAATAAAAAATAATATCGCGCCATAGCATTCCATAATCTCAACAGGTTTCCAGCAAAAACTCTGAGAGTGAATAAAAAAATTACCAAGAAAAGCTTCTCTGTTGCTCAAATTCGACTTTAAAATGTAGATTCCGTCACCCACTTGCACTTGCAGCACAGCATAAGTAGTGTAATAAATTGTTGTAATATCCTATCATGTATGTATTCATGCTTAGAAGTCCCATTCGTTGTTGATTCATTATAGTTTCCATAGTCGAAGAAAAAGCAGAAATCAAGTTGCAGAGGTTACTTCAGAGGGAGTAACGAAAGGAGAGAAGTCGCTTTAGTCCAGTTGGTATTGCGCTGGCTTATTAGACGAAAGGCCCGCATTCGAAGATCAAACAGCAAAACAAAAATACGAAAATATTTCTTCGGCGTCTTAGTTTCAGCAGATTTCTGGCAAAAACCCTGAGAGTAAAATATTACCATGAAAAGCTTCTCAAAAAATCTGTCGTTCAGAGTCGAGTTTAAACTGTAATTCCCGCCAATCGTATATAAAATTAATGCACACAACACGAGTGGTGTGAGAAGCTAGGATATTGAATAATGGGTCAATTCGACTTTCGGGTACTGTACTTGTCACAGTTGACAAGTACACATCCTCTAACCTAACCTAACCTAACGAAAGTAGAAATACTAGCATGGGTGACAATAGAACTGCTAATGGAAGTTCAGGCACTCAATAATATTGCTTTAAGAGATTCGACAAATCAAGTCCCTGTATTTGGATCCTTGTAATCGAATGCCATTAAAAGAATCTACTGGCAAGTAAATATTACTTTTACTTCATGCCTGCTTATGGAGGTGATTACTATGCCAATGAGTACTTTATGTTTCATTCTTACAGGCTGTTTTTATTTTTTCCAAAGGAAATTCGTATTGATTTTGTCGAAGTAAATTCTGTATGAAGAAGGAAGCAAGAAAATAAATTTTCTTTGAAGGTCATCAGTGCGTATCATAAAGTCCTTAAGCCCCATTATGTTGTTTGGCATTTTAAGTATGAAATATTACTTAAGCGTTACAAAACATACTATTTACATACTTATACTGTCATATACATACGTGCCATTATATACATAATGTTTCAATCTTAATAAATATTTAAAGGGTATGACATTTAGGGTAGTAACATACAAAGTAACCTTAACATTATGTAGCAAGGATAAGGGGTTCTAAACAATGCTGAAATTTTCCTTGAACAGCGACAACACCAGCCTGCCACCTGAATACTACATCGATATGGTCGTTCACGGATTTCTGACAATCCACATTTTAAATTCTAAGTTTAGTTTCTAATTCACTTATGAATAAAATTTAATTTTTCTAATTTTGAGTTCAACAATTATTTTTTGTATGCAAATGTGAATATATTTCATGCCAGGCTTTCTGAGCTCGGCACTTGGTAACCGCCTGTTACTCATGTCTAAGACGTATTACAAATCACCTTCAACGTTGAGTATATGCAAACGTTTATGGCTTCAAATGATGGTAAAGAACAGTCAAACCACCATTAAGACGCTTTAATACTGCTCGAAAGAACGCTGCTTGTTTACACAGTTTTACGTGTAAATGTGGAGGAGAAAGCCATGAATCAAACCATAATGACCACCAGTCATTGTAATTCTGTATGCCACTGTTCTCAATAGATTGTATGGTTGCTGTACTAAGGCACCTTATTAGTACCAGTCTAGAAGTCACCATAGCCTGGTGGGTAATGATCAAACCCCAGGTCAGACGTCTCTAGCAACACGAAATGCCTTTTAAAAACGTTTAAAATACGAGTTCCTTGATTAAAAATAAATTTGTTTTTAGTTTTAATTAAAATTCTTTATTGTTTACACAATGCTGTGTGCCACTGTTCACAACTTGATGTAAACAACAACAATTGTTTTGTTTGTTATACTTTTTTACACTGTTTTGCGTAAACACCAGCTATTGTTTGTTAGATCTTTATAACGGGGATGCTCAAACCACGATTATTCTCTTCATATCCAACGTATCTTCACACAAGACTGACTGAACTTTACCAGTACTGCCGCCTGCTTTGGCAGGGTAAACAGCTTGATGAATGCTTTTGAAGACGAGCGTTCATGACTTCGTAAACAATGAATGTTTACATTTAGTCTTGTAGTGTTGTTTGCATATTTTTTGGTTTATTGGTTTACCATTTTTTATGCTGGTGAAAAATTGCGCTTAATGGGAATAGTTGCCACACCACAAATGAGATATTATTTGTGAAAATGGTATCTCTATATGGTTAAGCCTTTTCATATTGATACATTTTATAAGATGTTAGCGTGTCTAACACTCTTGTAACATACATGTTATAACAGATTTGCCTTCACTTTGTATTTTTCCATAGCAAAAATAATTTTTTTAATGTTCTTTAAAGTGCAACGAACGATACAATCACCATCACTAGTGGCAGTAGCACTTTTTTGAGTCTCAAGAAGATTTTTGTTGGCGTATGTACAACAACAACAACAACATTTTTCATTTAAATTTCTTGTAAAAAAATGTTCAACAACAACAACAATATTTTCGCTTAATGCGAATGCTAAAACTGACAACATTATGAGCGTTAAACCTCATGTGTACGTAACAAAAGGCAAAAAAAAAATTGTGAAAGAAAAACTTTTCTCAGCCATGTACATAATATTGCTTTTAAATACCCTTTAGCTTTTCATGTTCTTCATCTTCTTCTTCTTCACTTCTTTCTTCTCCTTCTTCTTCTGTGTTCTTTATTACTTTTCTTGCCACATTATGAAATTACAGCGTCTCGCAAAAGACATGTGATACACGTTGCCAGCAAGCTTTGAAAAGCAAAAATTCTTTAAGGAATTAAGCCACTGCTTGTTTCCACATGGAAACTGGAAAATTACATTCGTTTTCATGTTGCATTTTATTTTGATTGAGTCTCAAAATGTCTTAAAATGTTAGCTGATATTGTGTAGCATATTACCAGTTCGTTGCATATGGCCCTATAGTCTATATAGTCGTTGCCACAACTTGTACGAGTACAATCTTCTTGTCAGTATTCTTCCGTTTATTGCTTTTATTCTCCTGCTAACGTTTTCAAATATTTAACTTTTCTTAAATTTAAGTTTGGTTCTTCCAGCCTCTTTTTTTTTATTTGCTTTTATTGTGGGCTAGTATTTGTCTTAAAAATGTGTTTATGCGCTCAAAGAATTGTATGCCTAACAAGGATTCAAAAGTTTAAGCTTCAGTTGCTATGAACAGTTAAGGCATAATAATCCTAACTTTCTTAGTTGTGTTAATAAACGGACATAATCATTACACCAGGCTAAGATGAAGCCTAGGTTAGGTTAGAGGACGTGCACCTGTCGGTCAAGACAAGCACAGTACCCGGAGGTCGAAATTGACCCATTGTACATTGTCCTTAGGGGAGGAGGGAAATAGAGGATATAGGAATGTAGGGAGGGGAAGGGAGAATGGGAAACGGAGGAATTACATATAAAGAAACAGACACAAAACAAAAAAGGTCGAGAGTGCGACTACATTTATTAAGCCCTAGCACCTCTCAACCAGCCCAAGCTGCTAATAAATCTGTGGAGAGCCTTGATGTCGGCTCTCGACACAGAACTCAAGCTCTCAAAGAAGGCCCTACAAGGGTCCTCAACCTACCAACAGTTAGGCAGTTGCAGAGGAGATATTCGACAGTCTCCAATTCCTCCTCATCGCAACATACCCTCCAATAGTCCGGCTGCGATCTGTTCCAGATCCCCGTCAGCGACCTAATCTCGCAGTGCCTCAAGAAGCCTAACATCAGTAAACAATAGAAACCAGAACGCTTTTAATAAATTGTAGTTATTTACAGTGAAGGGACAAAAAAAAAACGTACACATTATAATATAATCATGAGATATCAAAGCCTTGAAACCAATTTTAAGTTCTTGTTCTATTAAGTACTACGTGCTAAAAACTAGCTTGGTCGGACAACAGCATAAGATTCTTGTTAAGTTTCTTGCCATAGTTCTGGACCACACAGTACACGTGGACACGGAAAATAAACTTCTACACAACCCTACTGTCCATATGTAAGCGGTTACTTTAATACTGGCCAGTCCAGAATATGAATGTGTTAACACATGGCTTCTAAGTTCATAGTTAACATACAAATCCAGAAGTTGACTAAATAAATATGAGTTCATTGATTGCAAACAAAGTAAAAGCAAATATGTGTTCAGTTTCAAGTTTCGTTATATTTATTCTCTGCTTACAACCTTTTCGTAAGCACAACACTTCTGCTAGCGTAAACACTAACAAACTGTTATCTTCACACGCAACTTCACACAAGACTGACTGAATTACTCCTAACTCGTCGTCTGCTTTGTCTTGCCCTTTTATAGTCCAACACAAACAGTCAATCGAATCTTCTTGAAGTGGAAGATTCGTGTTCTCGCCTTCTCTAGGACTATATCACTCCACATTGCTTGTTGTTGCTTTTGCTTACTTGTCTATCTCTATCTATAATAAGTTTGAAATATGTGTTAGTGTTGCTGATTTCAAGTCGCCGTGGTCTAGTGGGTAGTGTGTTGGCTTATTAGACAAAAGGCACGGGTTCGAAACCCAGGTCAGACATCAAAACGAATAATATTTCTTCGGTGACTTCCTCTGAGTAGATTTCTGGCAACGACTCCGAGAGTAAAAATTGCTATGAAAAGCTTCTCATAAATCTGTCGTTCGGAGTCGACTTTAAACTGTAGGTCCCGCCACTCATGTATAAAAATTAATGCACACAACACGAGTGGTGTGAGAAGCTAGGTCGTAATCCTGACTGAAGGGTTGAAATGGCCAATTATGTATGTATGTTTCTGATTTTGTTTATTGTTTTTATGTGAAACGATATTAGGTTGTTTCGTTCTGCGTAGCAATATGTTGCAGCAACTTCTAGAAATATAAGGCTGCCATCTGCCACTATTCTAAAACAAACCCTGTGTTGGCTGTTATAAGAAATATAGTGGCGAGCAACTTCATCCATTGAATCCCATATTTCCCAACATGTTTATTGTTGTTCTTGTACTTCTTTGCAATTTCAGTAGTTTAGATTCTAGTAATTATTTGGAGAAGAATTAAAGCATCTTTATGATGGTTTGTATGGTCTTTAGCCACATTAGAAGCCATAAATGAAATCAAAGTTGACCTAGAACTGACTTCAGAAAGCCTGACATGAAATATACGTCAAATTGAATGAAGAAGATAATACGAGCAACTAAGATTTGAAACGAAGCCTTATGATAGAGAACTACAAACAAAATTTAGAATTTTAATTCCGGGTATAATGGATCAACTATAACAATTAATTTTGCGGAACCTTAGTAACTACAGAAGTTACCTTGCAACATGCTGTCTTAACAAGCTTCCACCAAGCTAACTTAAATTTCCAAACATTAACGAAATGTTGCAAATTTGTATCAAAAGGAGTCTATGAACGGCCATCACCAAATAGTATCCAATAAATAGGACATATTGCCACTTTCCAACAAACCAACCTAAATTACGGCGTAAAGCTCAACGTAATTTTGCGCCCAGCTTTTCCGCTGTAATGAGCACTCTAAGAACAGTAGTGTTAACTTATCATTTTAAATAAAAATCGTCAAATGAAGATAAAAAATAGAGATAAAATCTCAAAATTGGACTGAAACACCATTACTTAACAATGACAAAATTGTTTTACAACAATTTTCACTTCTTTAAGGTTCAATTAGTCGTGACTTTACCATAACGCTGTAGTCGTAACATAATCCATAACCGTAAATTTACTATTAGCAGCAATCAGTGCTGCCATAGCCATAAACAGCTGTTTACGTCAATTGCACATATGTATTTTTCAAAAGTACAAAAGTAAACAAAAAAAAATGTGTATGCATTTAAGTAAATTCAGCAAACAGCTGTTTATGGTTATGGCAAAAAACCAAAATTCAATTGGTACATATGGTTATCGTTATGACTATGGCATTATGGTAAGGCACCTATAATCGAAAACAGTGATGTCCATAAAGTTGGTTAAAACAGCTGATTTATATGGTTATGGTTAAGTCACGACTAATTGAACCTTTACGTTTTGTCCAAATTGGATTTTCCAATTGCAAAGCGTTAACGCCGCGCATGAGAAATTTTGACATTTATTTTGCGCTTTACGCCGTAATTTAATTGGGGTTGTAAGAAGAAAAACAGCGTATTATAGAACTCCATTAAACTAGTCAACGAAGCACTGTGAAAGCAGAGCCCAGCATCTTGTTGAACCCATTCATTCTAGTCACGTGACCACGATTCGAACCTCAAGTCAGACATCTTCAACAATACGAAATATGAGGAAATATTTCCGCGATGACTCCCTCTCAGCAAATTTCTGGCAAAAATGCTGAGAATAAATAAAAACTACCATGAAAAGCTACACCAAAAACTGTCGTCCAGAGACGTCATCAAACTGTAGATTCCACAACTTACGAAAAAAAATAAACACGCACAATATAAGTGGCATTGAGAAGCTGAATCTTAATTATGATTAAATGACCAAATAAGTAAGTAAGCCTAGATAAGTAAAATTTTGTAGGCCACTTTCATGTCCACAACGACTATGAATGAGCATTCCTTTCATTGCAACAAAAAAAAAAAAAACAAAAATTTTGTTACGATAATGGAAATGGTGTTGTTAAAATGATAAACAAGAGCTCCAAAAACAACAAAATGGACTTTATCTTGTATAAAATGGTAAACAAAACAATAAACTTGTTCACGTAATCAACGAATAAGTAAAAAATGTAGCAATAAAAACAATGAACTTGTTTACTTGTACTACTACTACATACATACATAATTGGCCATTACAACACTTCAGTCAGGATTAAAGTCGACTCCGAACGACAGATTTTTGAGAAGCTTTTCATGGCAATTTTATTTACTCTCAGAGTCTAGAAATCTGCTGAGAGGAAGTCGCCGAAGAAATATTTTTCGTTTTGATGTCTGACCTGGGATACGAACCCGGGTCTTTCGTCTAATAAGCCAACACACTACCCACTAGACCACGGCGACTTCAAACTACTACTACTTGTTTACTACTTGTAAACAGGCAACTATAATGTAGAGTGGACAAAAAAGTAAATACTCAAAAACAAAGTAAAGGATAGACAAATAAACAAGCAACAACAACAACTCTGACTGGACAAACGTAAACAAGATACACAAACAACAATTATGAAAACAAGTTGTTTACATTTTTAAATATTTCTCGAAGACAAGACAGAACAGGCAATGACAATCCAGTTAAAATTCAGTCAGTTGTGTGTGAAGACGACACGTGAAATTCAGTTAGAATTTAGTCAGTCGTGTGTAAAGAAGACACATGGGCTACAGTTAGAATTCAGTCAAACATGTTGTGTGGTTTGAGAATATTGTGGTGTTCCTTACAAAAGGTCTTTTTTATGGCTTAGGTTTGCACCTAAAGAACGATTCTGATTATACCAAAAGATCACAGATTTTCAAAGAAGTCTACATCAATATCAGACTGATACTCAACTTCATAACAATTTGTATGTATGTTTGCTAAAATTAATCCAGAATTCCCCTCAAAAATAATATTACAACCTTGAAAGACTAGGGAAACATCGAGTGGGATCGTAGTAATGAAACTAGAATTGTACGGCAAAGACAAACTAAAAACAGACTTTCGGATGCATGTAGGAGGAAGTTTACCAACAAACAACCTCTTTAAAATTATACGAACCATGAGATCCTCTATGTTGGTGTGTGTGTGCATGTGTGTGTAGTTATTGGAATGTGTGTGTTGTAAAGTTTGGTTTTTTGTTTTCGTATTTGTAAGCTTATTTACACATATTATACCCTTGAGACACATGACGAGATGAAAGATGCTTTTTATTCTCTTCGTTTTGTTTTTTATTTTTTTGGTTTTTTCTTTTAAGGAAGCAACAACCATTTGTGCAACTTTTGTGGCAAGTAAAAGAAACTGAAATTGCTTTTCATTTTTGTTGTTTTCTTTATTTCTATATTAAGTTTCTGTTTCTTCTCTACTGCGTTTGAGTCAGTGTCTGTGGTTTTGTCTGTGTCTGTGTCTGTATTCGTATCTTTTCATGTTCCTTTAACCGCACACACATAATAAAAGTCTATTTCCTTGTCTAGTTTACTTGAAGTATTGCTCTTCAACGTCAAACAAAAAAAAAGAAAGGCGTTATGTGTACATACGTATGTGATCATATGTGGTGAGTGCGTAGTTTGCCTCCAACGTATCCAAATATTGTATTGTCTTGTGTTTCTTCTCTTTTTTATTCTTTAATTTTTTTTTAGTTGATGAAGAGTTTGGAGTTTTATTTTGTTTGTTGCTTGTAACATGGTTTACTTATAGTTTAAGTTACTCTTCCTTTCCTTTGTTTTCCTTTGGTTTTAATTTTATTTTTGGTTTGTTACACACAACCCATTTACTTGACTCGAAATGGAAATGGTTTTTCTATACTCTTCTTCAGTGTGTTTTATTATTGTGGTCTTGCGGTGGTCCTGTGTTGTCACAATAGCGTTTGAAGGCAGGCGTGTTTTGTTAAAAAAAAAAAAACAAAAAAACTTTGACAGCACACGCAGTTTATAAATCCAAATTGTGGTTAGGAACTACCCCCAGAGCAAGATCTAGCTTGGCCTTAACGTTCATTAAACTGTAAACTTTCCAAAAAAAAAACTACTGAAGTCGCTGTGGCAATGTACGTAGAGTGTTGATTTAATAGATAATAGTCTGACGTTCAGACCACGTTTTAGATATTTCAAATGAAACGAAAAAAAAGCATTTCTTCAGTGACTTTCAACAGTCTTCTTTCAAAAATCCTGTGAGTATTATAATCTGAGTGATGTGATTAGCTAGATTATAATCCTGACTAAAGGATTCTAATAATAAATTCATTCAAATAGCTACCGAGGTCGAAGTGGGCCTGAGATAGACTTACAGAAGATGCCGATTTTGGCAAAAAATCATCTTTTCAGATGAAACTCATTTTGATCTTGGCAGATAAGCCGCACGTATACATTGAAAAGCCAACGCACCCAAAACGAGTCACTGTTTGATGTGGATTTTGGTCCGGAGGCATAATTGGAACATTTTTCTTCGAAAATGAACTTTTTGAACGACTTTTTCTTCACAAAAATTGAAGAGGAGGATATTGGCAACATTTAGTTTCACCAGAACGGCGCTACGTGTCACACAGCCGAAGCTACACTCGATGTTTTGCGCCCTGGTTTTTAAGATCGCATTATCAGCCGCATAGCTGAGTCTTTTGGCCACCTTGGAGCTGCGATTTGACGCCGTTGAACTATTATTTGCAAGGTCCCGTCAAAGAAAAGTATTACGCCGAAAAGCCAGAGACAAATGACGCTTTGAAGGACAATATTCATGAAGCCATTGGCGAAATACAGCTGCATACAATCGATAATATGCTTAAAAATTAGACCGATCGTGCAGGCTACTGCATGGCCAGCCGAGGCAGCCATTTGAATAAAATTATTTTCCATTATTAACCGGAAGGATTGTACTTTCAAATAAAAAAAGAAATATGAGAAAATATTCTCTAGTTTTTTTTAAAGCATTTTTCAAAAAAAAGAAGTTATTTGGCGGACCCTTTACATATGATAAAGTATTCCTTTTGCTACTTACTTTCAACAGTTTTCTGCCACAAACTCTAAGGATCAATAAAATTGCAGTGAAAAGCATGTCAAACCTGGCGTTAACACATACAATATAGGTGGTGTAAGAAACTAGGTCGTAATCCAGACTGGCAGGTTGTAATGAACACTTTAATGTATAGGTAACAGGTAAAATTATTGTTTCATTTCAAAGTATAATACTATGTTCAGATATGAACTTTATTCGGTTTATTGAGCACAATATTTTAAGTGTTCAGATATAATAATAAACGTAATTCTGCTGTTTATTCAATATTAATTTGACAGATGGTAAACAAGCTGGTTGTTTTAACAAGAATATTTTAATTTTGTTATTTTGTTTGTAGTCGGTGACGTTTGAGTTGTCAAATATCAATAGAAAGTGCTCAGAAAATTATAAGGTAATGACATTTTAAGTTGTACTCAATATTATAACAATTTGCATTTTTATTGCGCAATAATTAATTGAAACTTTATGTGAAATATTGAGTTCAATAAATGTGCTTATTGCGATTTACGCAATAAAAGTCCATGTCTGATTATAGTAAAACTTACTTAATAAAGTGACCGCAAAAGTCTTATAAGAGCACGAATGCATGCTTTAAAACCTTTGTAATGTTTTATAATTGTGGAATTCCTATTAAAACCCATGAGAGACCTTTTACCACTTCTGGCTCTACTCTCATTACATCTATTTGATTAACTTCGTTTCTTTGGTAGTTTAAAACATTTGTTTTGTTTTTTTTTTATTTCAAATAATTTGTGTTTAAAAAGTAATTTGTTAGTGTTTGGAAAAATAAAGTTTTTCCCTTTCCATTACAACGGAAAAAGTCTTTTCTCTTGTAGAGGCAAAACACAGATAGAAAAAGGAAAATAATGTAGTTAAACTAGTATTTATTACAAACTCTCTTACGCTTGCTAAAAAAAGAAAGTAGAAAAAGTCAAAGAATAAAAACTTTTTGTATTTGATTTCTAATACTCTTAGCAAATGACTTTTAATAAAAAAAAAAAAAACGGAGAATATTTTTAATTCCAGAATAATTGCATAGCCGGTGATAACTACTATTCTAAAGAAATAAGAGAACCCGGTATGTTTTCCGTACCCTGTATTGTTACACTGTAACTAGTGTTACACTTAAGGCATGCAAAGATAGTTTCCTTACCTACTAATGACTTGTGCAACATTTCCAGATCGATTGAGCAGAAAGAGAGATACTCTTTACTCTACTGTATTGGAGGAGACTCTCTACCAAGCCTGTTTTCAGTTCGCTTAATAAAACGCTTAGTTCACTCAAGTGCGCATTGATTTGTCTGACCTGAGATGCCAACTAGACTAAGGCGATTTCTCCAATGGTAGAAACAATAGTAAAACAGGGCATTGTTTCTGTTTCATTGTAAACAGTTTCGCAATGTAGGCATCCGGTCAGATTTTGCGTAGATTACCACTGACTACCGCAGTTGTTATAGATCGATTGAGGAGAAAGATGGTCGCGATGCAGATTGCTTTTATATCGCTTGCTTAAACGCAAAAACGCAGGTCAGACATCAAAACCAAAAATATTTTTTCGGCGACTTCCTCTCAGCAGATTTCTGGCAAAGACTCTGAGAGTAAAAATTGCCATGAAAAGCTTCTTAAAAATTGTCGTTCGGAGTCGACTTTAAACTGTAGGTCCCGCCACTCATGTATAAAATTAACGCATACAACCTAAGTCGTGTGAGAAGCTAGGTCGTAATCCTGACTGAAGGGTTGTAATGGCCAATTATCTATGTATGTAAACGCAAAATGTTAGTTCACCCAAGTGAGCATTGATTTAACAAAATTGCACCACTCTCCTCTAGGATCTAGTATCCTAGGATACTATTATAGCCAAAAAAAAAAAAGAAAACAGCTTCCAGCGAACTACTCCCAGTAAGAAATTTAACCATAAATAACGCAGGACTGATCATAAATTACTTGGACCTCTGGAGAAAGTAGCCATTGATTGAAATTCTCATAAGGAATTGAATGTCAGCATAATACATACATATTTGGTCACTACAACCCATCAGTCAGGAGTACGACATAGCTTCTTACACCACTTATGTTGTGCGTGTGTTAATTTTATCCAAAAGTGGCGTAACATACAGTTTAAAGTCGGCTCTGAACTACAGATTTTAGAGAAACGTTAGGTTAGGTTAGGTTAGAGGACGTGAACTTGTCAATTCTGACAAGTACAGTACTTGGTGGTCGAATTGGCGCATTGTACAACGTCTTAGCTTCTCACACCACTTATGTTGTGTTTTTGTGTTAATTTTATCCAAAAGTGGCGGGACCTACAGTTTAAAGTCGACTGGGACGATACATTTTTTGAGAAGCATTTCATGGCAATTTTTACTCTTAGAGTTTTTGCCAGAAATCTGCTGAGAAGAAGTCGCCGAAAAAGTATTTTTATATTTTCGTTTTGATGTCTAACCTAGGATTCGAACTCGGGCCTTTCGTCTAATTAGCCAACATACCTACCTACTAGACCACGGCGACTTTCTTGAGAAACGTTTTCATAGCAATTTTCACTTTACTTCCCATAGTTTTTGCCAGAAAACTGCTGCGAGGAAGTCGCCGAAGAAATTTTTTTTTCATATTTCATTGTGATCAATATATCTGGGCTGGGGTTTAAAACTTGACCTCACCTTTAATTGAAATGGACTCAGCTAGAGTGCTATAAAACCTATTTGATCAAGCCAAACAAAGTAAATAGTGTTCGTTATGGTATTTGTGCTTAATAAAGACCACAGAACATAACATTCTTGTCCGTTTTTTATAAGTTTAACGTTTTACATTAAAATTAAAGTCCTTTTTTTTTGTTAAAGTGTTCCACTTATGTCCCGTACTATAATTAAGTCCCTTAACGGATAACATTTTTATCTGTGTGTTGTAAATATTTTTTTTTTTTTTTAATTAAATGACATTTAAACTGTTCATGACATTTACAATGTTTTCTTGTTTTTTCTCTTTTTTTCCTGGTGCCTATTTTTCCTATTTAAGTGTTGTGCAAGGATAAAACCCACTCATTCTATAAGTAAAGCCTACAAACTGCTCACATATGTTAACATGAGTGTTAGTTAAATAACTCGCTCTGATTAACACTCTCTGACATTTTCTTTTTCTCTATGGAAATATAAAAAAAAAAATGTTTTAAAAAAAATTTTCTTTTTAAACAGAATTTTTTTTTTTTTATTTGCAAATAAATTAAAAACTATTTAGTTGCACTATTTACAGTTGCATTTAATTTTTTCGCATTTTAAAAGTGCAAACTTTTGCTTTTTTAATGCATTTTTAATACCCAACCAACTAACTATTCGCACTCTGGCAGGCAGAGAGGCAAAATTTGTTTCTATTTTATCCTCTTTTGTGTGTGTATGTGTGTGTTTTCTTGTGTTGTTTACTACTCATTAATTGTGGTGGAATTAAAAATAAACGGGGAAAAACTTTTGTAAACAAAAACCAAATGATGGCAGGCAAATTAACAAAAACAAACAAAATTGTTGTTACACTAGTTACCACACGAAGAGTAGGGTGGGTAAGGAGAGTAACAGTAAAGTGGGAAAGAAAAAACCTGTTATAATTAGTATACTTGAATGTATAAATAAAGTCCACCACTTTATTTAACACACACACAGCCATCCACAATAATATTTTATATTACAGCGGCAGAGGGAGATCAAGGAGATGATTTTATTTTTTGTTGTTGCTGTTGTTGATATTTACATAAACGACATGCATTTAATTTAAATGTATTGCCAAAGAATTCATATAAAAAACTGTTCGCATACATAAACGCACGCATATTTGAATCAAATACAAACAATAAATGTGCGTAAGGGCATGTGTTCGTTTTTATTTGTAACTGCCCAGCCAGCATTTTTGAACATTTTTAATCAAATTCGAATCTTTTTTGATTCTTCTGTGTGATTAAAAAGCTCATATGCGATCATTTTCTGATCATAAAAAAACTTTTTTGTCAGGAGAAAAAAGTAATTACACACGTCTCTTCTTAAAAAATTCATTTATGAGTCATTTTCTACATTATTTTAGAGTAATTTTCGATCCTTTTTCTATTAGCTTTATAATCATTTTCGACTCACTAACTGATAACACAGCCCTGCATGGGTTTTGCAAATATGATGGCTCCAGGTGGTTCCGAAGGTATTTTCAACACGAATCTGGGTTTAAAAACTTTCGATTACGTGAGGTTTTCGAGAAAAAGATTGTTGAAACGCGTAAAAAATAACGTTTCCGCCCATTTTTAAAAAATTGTAGAACGAGACACTGACATGCTAGAACCACCGCTTTTATTGTCAGAAATTGACAATTGATCTTTGCTCTTTAAAATGAGCCCAAAGCCAAATTGTATGCATGCACCCTTAAAGTAGGGGGTGGGTTTGTATCAAGGGGTGCAAGAGAAAAACAAATACATTGTGGAGATCCATAAAAATTAATCAGATTTACTTGAAAATTGTTACTCCGGGGTTTTTGGTTTTTAGGGTCGCTGATTACAGATATTCATTCAGTTTTAAATAATTGAAAATGGCGGATTCAATATGGCGGTTGTAAATCTGTTTAATTTTTATAAACCTTTATTAGTCTTATTTACCTTCGTTTATGATTCTTTTTCGAGTCGTCTTTCAGTCATCATTTAATCGCAAACGAGTCTTTTATGTGTAACTTATCAGTATGTTTAGTAGTCCTATTATTGCCATTTATGAGTCATGTTCGTATCAATTTGGACTTGTTTTTATGTCATTTATGATTAAAATTTTAATCATTTATTAGTTGTATTTATAATTGTATTTTACTCACTTCCAGTGTATTTATTAGGTTTTCTGAGTCGTACGTTTACATTGTCGCGATTGCAAAAAACATGAACGTATGAACGTTAACTATCAAAGAAAGAATATTAAGTTTATATTCGTGATCTTCACACTGCCCTAAATCTTCGAAAAGACCCATGAAAAACAAGTCGATACACACCATCTATTTGTCGACTATAAGGCTGCCTTCGATAGCCCCATAAGGGATCGTGTCTTTGCCGCAATGTCTGAGTTTGTAATGCATGGGAGGCTGATACAAAATGACGTTGAGCAATTCCAGCAGCTCCGTCAAGGTATGAATGGACCTCTCAGAACGTTTTGATACCATGCAAGGTTTCAGACAATGCGACCTCTTCAACTTCATCGGCGAAAGGCGGGAGTGCATCGCAATCGCAATATTTTCAAAAAAGTGTCCAGTTGCTTGCGTACGCAGACGTCATCAACATCATTGGGCATTCCAACTGAGATGTAACTGCTGCCTTTAGTGCTATTGAACGGGAGTCTACTAAGATGGGTCTGGCAGTAAATGAGTATATGTTATCGACATGTGGAAACGTGCGGCAGTATTGATTCTCAGATTACAGTCGATAACTATACTTTTGATACAGTCAAGGAATTTAAAATGATGTCAGTCTGGAGATCAACCGCAAGATTACTCTTGCTAACAGGTGCTACTATGGTCTCAATGGGCAATTGAGTAGCAGAGGCCTCTCTCGAAAGACAACAGTAATATTCGCCGTGGTCTAGTGGGATAGTGTATTGGCTTATTAGACAAAAGGCCCGGGTTCGAATCCCAGGTCAGACATCAAAACGAAATTTTCTTCGGCGATTTCCTCTCAGCAGATTTCTGGCAAAGACTCTGAGAGTAAAAATTGCCATGAAAAGCTTCTCAAAAATCTGTCGTTCGGAGTCGACTTAAAACTTTAGGTCCCGCCACTCATGTTTAAAATTAACGCACACAACATAAGTGGTGTGAGAAGCTAGGTCGTAATCCTAACTGAAGGTTGTAATGGCCAATTATGTATGTATTGTAATATTCTACAAGACGCTCATCTAGAAGCATGGACCCTATTAAGAATTGATGCAGCAGTCTTGAGAGTATTCGAGAGAAAAATCCTACGTAAGATTTTCGATCCAGTGCGAGTTGTGGATGATTTCCATATCCTACTTAAGAGTGAGCTGTAAAAGCTCCTCAACGAAATGGACGTTGTGCAGTATATTAATATCCAGCAGATGAGCTGGCTTAGGCATGTCGTTCGAATGGAGGAGGATGCTCCGGCAAAACGGGTATTTAATGCGGTAATCTGCGGAAGTCCGCTTATATCCGTTGGAAGGACTTAATCAAAGGAAGCCCTGTCATCGATTGGTGTGACCAACTGGCATAGGCATGCAAATCAGAACGATTTGCGGCAGACCGAAATCAGTTATTGGCGTTGTTAATGGCTAATTATGTAAGTAAGTAAATACTTTATTTATATAATAGCTATCTACAAAAAATAACAACGATAAAAATTGACTCATAAATGAGTTTTTAAGAAGAGTCGCTCGTAGTCACTTTTTTCTCCCGACAAAATTGTTTTTTATGATCAGAAAATGAGCGCATATTTGAGATTTTTAATCGCCCAGAAGAATCAAAAAAGACTCGAATTTGATTAAAAATTTTCAAAAATGCCGAATGGGCAGTTACAAATAAAAGCGAACACATGTCCTCACGCACATTTATTATTTGTTTTGTATATAAATATGCGTACCGTGTGTGTTCTTTATATGAATTCTTTGGTAATGAAAATTTATACAGAGAAGCAGTTTCTAATCATCTATCTGCTTAAAATATGATCATAAAATGCGTAATTTTGATTAAACGTATATTAATCTTCAGTATAAGTCGGAGATAATAGCCACATTTTAAACGTCTGGATGATTAATTTCCGATTGCTCTACATACATACATACATACATAATTGGCCATTACAACCCTTTAGTCTGGATTATGGCATAGCTTCTCGACACCACTCATTTTGTGTGTGTGTTAATTTTATACATGAGTAGCGGGACCTATAGTTTTAAAGTCGAAACTTTATGACAGATTTTTGGAGAAACTTTTCATGGCATGTTCTTCTTTACTCTCAGAGTTTTTGCCAGAAATTTGATGAGAGAAAATCACCGAAGAAATATTCTTTGTATTTTGTTTTGATGTCTGGCCTGGGGCTATACAACTTTTTTTTGTATTTTAAATCGAACTCATTTTTCTCATTAGCACGAAACATTTTTGACTCCTTTTTCATCGTGTAACTGGCTAATAAGTTTTAGATCACCAAAAGTGATTATTTTTTAAAACCATCATCCAAATGCTAGCTGGGTAACTGTTCAAGAAAGCATATTTATTTAATACACATTCATACATGAATGTTTGTATGTATGTACGTATACATGAACATGTATGCCTATTCATATTCCCCGAGTTTTTATGAAATAAACTCACACTCTCTCTCTCTTTCTCTCTCTATTTCTTTGTATGTATGACCATTTAAATAATTAAAAGACCATTTAATTTATTATTTACAAACAAATGCTCTCACGCATACTCTTCTACATACTTACATACACAAACACACATATACACACACACACACATCTAAATGTCAAACAAATAAATTGAAACGACAAGAGTAAAATAATCATAAAAATATACACAGAAAATGAAAAGAAAAAATTTAAAAAAAAATTCTGTGCATGTGTTTCATATAGAAAATTATAAAAAAAAATTGTTGAGTTTTCTTTTTCAATATAAAATTAAAACAAAAACAACAATATAAATAATAATAAAAAAAAACAAGAAAATACAAATAATATCCATTATAAATAAAAAAAATAATAAATAAAAGTGAGTGCATGTTCCATTCTTTATATTTTTCATTATTATTGTAGAAAAAGGCTTGATTTTTTTTATTTGTTTTCTTTTTTATTTAAGCTTTTAAAAAAAAAAATTAAAAAGGCAAATAAATATTAAAAAAAAAAAATAAAAAAATAAAAATAATACAAATCAAGGTCATGCAATAATAATGAAATGAAATTAAAATTTCATCATAGTATTCTCATTCACGTTAAATTATTTACTCTACAGAAGTTTATGAATATAAAATGGATTTTAATTAAATAAATAATTTAAAAATTAATTTCATTTAAGTATTTAAAACTGTGCACTTCACATTTTTTAATTAAATTTTCAAGTTTAATGATAAAGGACTCGTTGGACGTAAGCATCAGCTAGAAACGCAATGGTAACATGAGAAACTGGCAAAAGATTGATGTAGACCCGCAGTGTACATAAAAAATAGTGAAGAGCTACGGAAACTATGCAATGTCCTGTTGTTGCTTCTAGGAGTGAAGTCGCCGTAGTTTAGTTTATAGTGTATTGGCTTATTAGACGTAAGACCAAGGTTCAAATTCCAGGTCAGATATCTCGAAATATAATGAAATATGAAAAAAATATTTCATCGGCGTCTTCTTCTCAGGAAATTTCTGGTAAAAACTCTCAGAAAAAAAGAAAATTAACATGAAAAGTTTCTCAAAAAGCTGATAAAGAGGAAAGAAAAAGAAAAATGGATTTAAATTAAAAAGAAAAAGCAAATCAGTAGGCTGTACTATATACATATGAATGTGTAGAGGACTGAACCACTTCTCTCCATAAATCGCATGACCACTGGCCATTTTGCGCCAAATGATTTTTGCAGGCGACTTTATTTCATATTACATGTCAGTTCCCTGCAGTTGTTAAGAAAAGACTGAGATTTTTAATTTCCTACTATCTGAGCCATTTGATTGAGCTCTCTTATAATATTGTTACGAAAGTGGAAATGGTGTTGTTAAAATAATAAACAATAGCTCCAAAAACAACACAATGATCATGGATAAAATGATAAACAAAAGCTCCAAAAACAAAACAGCGCACTGTTCACGTGATCAATGAATGAGTAGAAAAATATACCAACAAAAATAAAGCGCTTGTTTACAAGATCGATGAATAAACAAGAATAAAGGATAAAAGACGTAAATAACCAACAACAAAATGAAGGGAACCAAGAAGTAAACAAGAAACAACAATGTGCAGTATAAAATAGGATAGACAAATAAACCAACAACAACTAATCTGCCTGCTCGAATGTAAACAAGAAACAACAAAAATAAGAATAGGTTGTTTACATTTCTAGAATATTCCCGAAGGACGTCATCATCCTTCAAGGGCATTCATCACACTAAAGATCCAGTGATATAAAAGACAAGCCAAAGCGAGAAGGGACGATTCAGAGTTTGAGTTGAATCAGTTGTGTGTGCAGACCGCACGTTGTATTCGGAGTGTGAATTAAGCTAGTCGTGTATAACAACATTACGTTGGTTGAAGTGATAAATCTTTCGGTTGTGTGCAGACAAGTTGCGTCTGAAGGAAGCATTTGTTAGTGTAGTGCTTACAAAAAGGTTGTGAGCGGAGAATAACTAACAAGTGTTGTTGCTTACAAAAAGGTTGTAAACAGGGGATTATCACGAAGAAACACATATTACGAAATTTATCGTTGTATACGTAGAATAAGCTGGAACATTGACACTAAAGTTGTGCAGATAATAAAGAAATTATTAAAATCAAACACATATTTATTTTTACTTTATTTGTAATCTACGAACTCATATTTTTAACGTTTTTAAAAAGGTAAAAGCGTAACAATATACATATTTTCATGGTTTTAAAAGTATGGGACTGGAATTCGACATCTCTCAAATGGTGAAACCAATTTTTTTATTTTCAGTTGAAAGTCTGGCATTCACGAAAATGGATCGCTTAACTACCACACAATGCATAAAAAGAATCAAAGCCTACTACAAAAATGGTAATTTTGTCACAGCCATGCATCATGCTTTAAGAGGATATTAGAGTTTACATAATCGTCCAACTAAGCAAGCAATTCGCAAAATTGTAAAAAAAAAATTGAGAAGAAACTTGAGTGGTTACAAATATTGAAAGACCTATGCATCATCGTTTCGCTCGTTCCACTGAAAATATCGCTATTGTAAGTGAAATCCGAATGTGTTGATTCCTCGTCGTCCTCAGGTAATAGGACTGTCTTATGGCACATTATGGCATATTTTGCATTTAGATCTACACCTACATCCATATAAAGTCCAGCTTATGCAACAACTGGAGCCAGCTGACCATTCACAAAGTCGTAGATACTTGAAATGTATGCGATGCTTGAACAACAGGCGGTGGATCGGAAAAAAAATTTTCTTCAGCGACGAAGCATATTTCACACTCGGTGGGTATGTTAATAAACAAAATTATCGTATTTGGGATTCTAAGAATACTCTAGTAATTAAAGAGAGGCCATTATATCCAGAAAAAGTCACTGTTTGATGGGCTCTTTGGTCCAAATGTGTGATTGCACCTTATGTCTTCGAAAACGACAATGCAATGACTGTCACCGTCATATGATAAACGAATTTTTTTCGCTTGCTATTGAAGAATACGACTCCGAGAATATATGGTTTCAACAAGATGAACGATTGTACGAATATGACTTTATTTCAAGAGACATATCCTGGTCGCATAAGGAACATTAAATGTGATATCATGGATTAAAAAACTCGTGCCAATATCACCAGTGATTACATTGAATAAGAACGAGATATTTAACATAGTTCTGCGATTTTTAAGTTTGATTAAAGCTAGTCTGGCAGAATAAGATGGTAAGCTAGTGGGATTAAAATTCAGTCCTCGTAGACAAAATATCAGAAATTGCTTTTGGACAGATTCGATGACGTCAGAATATTTTTTATAAAAAGGGTCCCATATTATGGATCCATACTATAGTATAGTTAAATTCTTTTGCCCACCATTTTATAAAACCAAGTACGTTTCTTGCTTTATTCACTGTCATAGCTATGTGCGGAATAAAATTTAGTTTGGGATTAAGTAAAACTGCTAGATCCAGGAAGTTATCTACAAGCTCAAGATCGTATCCATGAAAAGCATATTTTGCAGGAATCGGATTCTTCCTTACAAATCTCATGTATTTGCATTTTTTTTAGATTAAGTTGCATTAAATTTAAATTACACCATAACTGAAATGAATTTAGATCCTTTTGAAGTAGTTTCTGTTCGGAAATTTGGCGATAACTTAGGAAAATTTTTACGTCATCAGCGTACATTATAATGTTGGAATAGCGAATCATATCAGGTAAGTCGTTAATAATAAATGAAAACAGAAACAGTCCAAGATGGCTACCCTGAGGAACACCAGAAAGGACATCAATACTTCTGGAGCAGCAGTTATTAAAAAGTACAGTTTGTTTTCTGTTAGTTAAATATGAGTAAATCCATTTAAAACTAAGATCGCTAAATCCCAATAAATGAAGTTTCCTCTTCAAAAGGACATGATTAACTTTATCAAAAGCCTTGCTAAAATCCGTGTAGATAATGTCTGTTTGTTGTTGATGAAAAACAACTGTTGAAAGACGAAGTAGGTTTGTTGTAGTTGAACACTTCTCCCTGGAACCGTGCTGATAAGGTGATATCAAGCTAGAAACCTGATAACATAAATCATCAGTAATCATTTTTTCAAATAGTTTTGGAATTATACTCAGTTTTGCAATACCGCGATAATTTGTAACATCGGTTGTATTTCCTGACTTGAACAAAGGAATAATGAATGAATCCTTCCAAACGTTAGGAAAATAACCACATTTAATTGATTTGTTGAATAAGTATGATAGTGGAACAGCTATGTCGTCGGCGCAATTAATTAAGATGTTACTAGGAATGTTATCAGGTCCAAAGTTATAGGAGAACTTTAGCTTTCTTAATTCCATACAAATAGCAGGAACGTTGATTAAAGATATAGACACAGTGGAATTTGTTTTTATTTTAAAGGGATACACAATGGAATCATTATAAGTTGAATCCGAATAAGTTGTGGAAAAGAAACTGGCAAATAAATCGCTTATAATGCTGTTATCGCTAGATTCAATATGCTGAAATCTTATGGAAGAGGGAAAACCAGTTACTTTTCTCTTTGAATTAACAAATTGAAAAAATGATTTCGGATGACGCTTAAAATTGTTCTTCATTGTATTTACATATTTATCGTAAGATGACATATTAAGTATTGCATATTCAGCACGGGTAATAGAATATCTTATATAATCAATATAACAACCAGCTCGTTTAAACTTTTTGTGGTATTTATTCTTCTTATTTTTCACACGAGCAAATTGTTTATTATTCCTATGGAGGACTGGATAGTTGTCTTGATATTTGCTTTGGAACACATAAATTCAAAAAGGTATTCACCTTGGAGTAAAAGGCATTAGACATATCGTCCACATTAGTATAACATGATAATAAGGAATTCCAATTCGTATTGACAGATAAACTTAAAACCAACGTTCGTCAATTTATGACTGAGATACCGCTCAATATGTGTCAAAAAGTGGTCGAAAATAAACTCAAAGGCATCATTGCCTGCAATACTTCGCGTGGAGGTCATTTAAATGAGGTAGTGTGCCACATATAATGTCATAAAGAAATTTCATGAATAAAATATTTTGTATTTTAATTATTTGCGTTTACTTTTGAAATAATGAAATGGATAACCCTCCGGTACTATATAATTGGTCATTACAACCTGTCAATAAGTTTAAGGCTTGCTTAGACCACTTATGTTGCGGAACCAATAATTTAAAGTCAACCCTAAACGATAGATTGTAGAGAGACAATTTTCATTTACTCTTACAGTTTTTGCCAGAATTATCCTGAGAATTCGCCGAAGAAATTTTTTTTCTTATTCCGTTTTGCTGGAGATGTCCAACCAAAGTACTAGACTACAGCGACTTAATTTATTTTAGTCTTTGGTTGGAGTTAGAGTTGGTTTTTTCCACGAAATTTTTGATTGATTTGGATATTAAAATATGCCTAAATGGTGACTTAAAATGGTTTTCTTAACCTAACCTATCCGAAGCAGGCTTTTTTTTTGTCATATTTCGAAACAAATAAATTATTCCATTAAAACCCGAAATTTTTTTATTTATATACACAATATTTTTTCTTTTTACCAAAAATTTTTATTAAAAATAATTGATAATTGAAGTCATACATGATTTCATAATTTAATAACAAATTTTTCAATAAATAAAAATTCTCTACTAATTTCTACAAATTCATCTCGTTTACACTAATTCAAACTATACATCTCCCTCTCTCTCTTTCTCTCTATCGTTCCCTATCTTTCTTTCTCTTTAAAACCATTTTTATTACAGAAATATATCCACAAAAATATCCGAAAACATAAACATTTTTTATACACAAAATAATCGTACATTGTTTACACAAATTGCAAATACTTATGCATGCATGTGCTTCATGCTTTTACTACTATTTCATAGAAATATGTACGTACATATGTCTGTACGTATGTATGTATGAAGAGATTTATGAAAATTTTCTTTTTTTATTGTAATTCATAAACAAAAAAAAAAAAAAACATAAAAAAATCCCATAGGAACTGTTGTAAAATTATAGACAAATAATTTCACCAAAAAAAAAAAAAAGTTAAATTAAATATAAAAAAATATGAAATTGATATTGATATTGTTGTTGTTGTTGGTTTACTTTTGTAAACATTTTTTCTTTCAATTTTATGGAGACAATTTGTTGTTTAAAAATTGTAGTTCTAGTACATGATTTTATTTCAAAAATATTTGTATTTATAGAGCAAACAATTTAGTTTAAAAATTAAAAAATTTAAACTCTTCCTTTTAAAAACATTTAAAATATCAACTTATAGTTTATAAGTAATATAAAAATAAATTTCTTTTTAGTTTTAATAAAAATTTCTATATTATTCCATAATTTGGTAAGCCACTGTTCACAACTTGATGTAAACAACAACAATTGTTGTGTTTGTTATACCTTTGTTTACACTCATTTCTGTAGACAATAACAATTGTTCGAAAGACCTTTGTAATCGAGATTTTCAAAACGTAATTACTTTCATCAAACCCACTACGTCTTCACACAAGACTGACGGAATTTCACT
Source organism: Sarcophaga peregrina (assembly GCA_014635995.1). Lineage (NCBI taxonomy): Eukaryota > Metazoa > Arthropoda > Insecta > Diptera > Sarcophagidae > Sarcophaga > Sarcophaga peregrina. The sequence continues at coordinate 39,008,104 of CM025790.1, read as the reverse complement.
AACTCACTCATCTGCTTTGCTTTGCCTTTTATGCGGTAGGGTAAACAGTCTAATGAATGTTCTTGAAGGTGAATGTTAGTGGATTCAGCTTTTCCAAAACTCTATGAATGTAAACGTCGTTTTTTCATTAGTGTTGTTTGTTAATTTTATTTACATTTATTCTTGTAGTCTTTGTTGTTGCATTTTTGTTAACTTTTTATCATTTTTTATGGTGGTATTTGTTGTTGTGTTTTTGTTTATAATTTTAATGTTAAGTGATGTAAAAGTAGGACACCAGAATTTAAATTCTTTATGAATACACAAATTGTGCATGGTATGTTACGTATTACAAAGTATTTGTTTTCAAATAGCAAAAACTCGGGAAGTAAATATAAAATTACCAAGGCAAGTTTGTAAAAAAATCTGTTGTTCGGAGTAGAAGTTCAACTGTAGTTTACACACAACATCGGTGGTGGGAAAATTTAAGTTGTAAACTCTAACTACAGTAGCGAGCACAAAAAATGCAACGTTGGGTAAAATTATCTTTAAGTGCGATAATTTTAAAAAAATGGTGACCAGTTCAAAATATTTCTTTGGGTTATTAATCCCTACAGTTATAGACACCTATTATCAATAACATTATGTAAATATTTTTAATTAATGATATATTATTTTGTCATTTATTAAAAAGAGTGCGAATTTCATGGGAGCAATAAAAATGCAACAGCATAAATTTTAATGTGTTTATATAAATTAAATAGTAATTCTTACAAAAAAAATCTTAAAATTAATATTTAGTGGCGTAGCCCTTATTTTTTATGACTTCTTGCGACTAAAGCTATTAATGTGTTAATGGATATTTTCTCCCATTCACTTTTCAAAATTTCTTCTAATTGCCTCTTATTTGACGGATGTTTCCTCTTAACTTCCCGATCTAATAGCTCCCATAGATTTTCTATGGGGTTTAGATCGGGAGACAAAAAAACATTGACATCATTGCCGCTTAAAAAGTTTCGAGCTAAGCGACTTGAGTGCTTTGGATCGTTATCCTGTTGGAATATGCTACCAGGAGGCATTTTTTCCCGCAGATGAGGAAGCATGTGTTCTCCAAGGATTTCACAGTACTTCTTGGCGTCCATTTTTCCTTCGATTTGAGTTAAGGGACCTACCCCATCACGAGAAAATGCACCTGTAAATACGTGACGTAAAAATTCAATAATTTTTTTAAACATATCGTTCCTTACCCCACACCATTATTGATCCACCGCCATGTTTTACGGTTGGAAGTTGATATCTTGGAGAATATCTCTGTCCAGGCGGTCTTCGAACAAAATTTATCCCATCGGAGCCAAACAAATTAAATTTGCTTTCATCGCTCCACAAGACTTTAGCCCATTGTTCATTTGACCAATCCTTGTAACGTTTTGCAAATTCCAGGCGCTTCTTTTTATTGATTGCACTGATGAGAGGTTTCTTTGCGGGTCGTCTCGCATGCAAATTAACCTCTTTCAACCTACGGCGAACAGTGTGAATGCCTATAGAGACTCCCATTTGCTCATTTGCCAAATTAGTAACGTCCACTACGGTCTTTCGTGGATCTTTTTTAACCAGTGCAATCATCTGCGGTCTTGGCGAGAGGTAGTTTTTCGAGGATTACCACTACCTGGTTTCCTTTCCACACTATTTCTCAAGGAAAATCGAGATTTAATCCGACATACGGTTTATTGATTTACACCAAAGAGGTGTCCAACTTCACGCATGGATTTTTCCTTCTTCTAAGGCTTTAATGATTGCAGTTTTGCTGTCAGCTGAGAGCTGCTTCTATTACAAAACACATGTTGTATAACTTATTTAAGAAATTTTCAATTATAATTAAATAAATAACTTACTTTAACTATTTTTTTATTATGTTGCATTTTTTTTGCTCGCTAAAAATTTGCACTTTTTTCACTAATTCAAAAATATTTAACTTTTTAAAGCAGAATTTGGAATAAACTGTGGTTACTTTGAAATCTTATAATTGAAAGAATTAACACCAAAAGAAAATAGATAAATTAGTTACCGTTATTTCGAAACAGATCTTATTAAAGATCATATGGCACAGTGTTGCATTTTTTGTGCTCGCTACTGTATATGGTTGGAATGACCAATTGAATAAGTAAACCGAAACATTCACAGCATTATTCGGAAATTCCGCTGACGTAATAATTTCTTCATGATTTTTAAAGAATAGAATAGATTCACTATTCTGTTGAAATATGATTTCACTCTTAAGATTGATGCTCATTTCCATAAAATTCGGAGAATTTGTCTTTAGGTCTTCAGCGAAATACTATAGCCTCTTCAGGGCTTTCTAAACTAAGTTGTATACTCAAGCAATGACAAACAGTATGAAATTATTTCATCTAAACAATGCCAGATTACATGCAATGATGGCCTCCTAAAAAAAAAAAATTAATAGAGCTTGGCTGCCAACTTGGCTGCCTGCGTGGCAATGATAGGTGGTTTCAACACGACAACTGTACAAGCCATACAAATTATGCCACAGTAGGTATGCTACACGACCGAAATGACTACATGATAATATCACATGGAGGTGTTATGAACTGATTACCTAGATCTTGCCATTTGACCTACTTAGATCTTTTCTTGTTGAATTTTCTTATGTCGCAGGTGAATGCGCATAGGCCACTAATCACAGTAATCTTCAATGCCAATATAACCCATGCCTTCGAGTAAATTCGGTCTGATTGATGCATCAGAGTCATAGAAGATTCCATATTTCTTATGTGCTCCACCCAGAGAATAAATATCCGTTGTTCATTTGGAATTTTCTTAAATCCCGAGTGTATTTAAATAAACTATAAAACAGTGCTCGGTCCAAAATAACCCATGATGATTACAGCTCAAAAGATTTACAGAACTTGGATGACTGGACTTTTATTTTTATATCATCAAAAATCTCTTCATTGCCCATCTGTTATCATCCTTTCTGTAAGTATCTTACTCAATACTCTACAGTAGACTCTTTTAGTAAGGATTACAATCTAGCTAATCACACCACCTATGTTGTGTGTACTAATTTTATGCAAGCGTGGTGCAATGTACTTGACAAAGCGATGATTTCGAAAGACAAATTTTAGAAACATTTTCTGGCAATTTTACTCTCAGAGTTTTTTTCAGAAGACTTCTGAGAGGAAGTCACCGAAGAAATATTGTATTAGGTGGCATTTGAAAACCACAAGATTTAGTCTAAAAAGGTTAACACCCTACCTACAAGGCTATTAGTGATCTGCTGAGCATAGTAGATCACTGATTACCTTTTACAGTAGAATTTCATACATACATAATTGGCCATTACAACCCTTCAGTCAGGATTACGACCTAGCTTCTCACACCACTTATGTTGTGTGCGTTAATTTTATACATGTAAGTAGCGGGACCTACAGTTTAAAGTCGACTCCGAACGACAGATTTTTGAGAAGCTTTTCATGGCAATTTTTACTCTGAGAGTCTTTGCCAGACATCTGCTAAGAGGAAATCGCCGAAGAAATATTTTTTCGTTTTGAACCACGGCGACTTCTTACAGTTACAGTGGAATTATAAATGGCAATTAATCGATTAGAATGTAATTTTTTTAGAATATTTGATTTCAATTCTATTTACCCCAACAAAAAAACCGCCGATACTTTTGCGATTACCTACTAATCCAAAAACACAATACGAAAATATTTATTTAATATGCCTTTTGGCCTTATGGCCTCTGGCCAATTATTTAATAAGTTTTGTTAAACCGCAAAACATATTTTTGGCCAAACTTAATTTGTTACATTTTATCGGTTAACTGGAATAAGAAAACAACAACAAAAACAACAAAAATAAATGAATCCATAAATATTGAAATATCCATACTTAAATACATTCAATTCAAATACAATTTTTGCCAAAATACACTCACGATTACTCGCTTCTACTCTCCCTGGCTGATTCAAGTATTTATATGACGACCGTATGCCGTAAAATTTATGCTTAAAATAGTAACGTTTGTTATAATATTACGACGACAACTAAATATGCATTCTATTAATTTTTAATATCCATACAGGTAGGTAACATATGGACCGTAAATGTATGGAGGGAGGTAAATCGTTATGCGTTACTAATACATGAGCTCAGGACCACGACAAATGTATATTTAATCCAATATTTAAATGCCTACTTCAGACATACGTACATACATTCATATGTACATACATTCACATGCAGACATTCATATGCAGAAAAATATGAAAAGTTAGTGTAGTGCAGGTAAAAAGTAAACATACATGTGATCTTAAAATTTTATATTAGAAACGTGCAAGTTTAGTAAATGAGTTTCGCAATCTATATATACATAAACGGTCATTACAATCTTTTAATCCGTATTACAACCTAGCTCTTCCGCAAACTATAGAACTGAGAGAGGGTGATTATAGCCGCAGTCTAGTTGGCACGATTTTGGCTTATTAGACATGAGGCTGTGGTTTAACCTTTGGCTCAGACATTTCGAACAAAATGAATTTGTCTTGCCACAAGAACTTCGAGACTCAATAAAATTAACATGAAAAGTATCTCAAAAACCTATCGTTCATATTCGACAGGATCCACCACTCATGGCCAAAATTAACTCACACTACTTGGGTAATGGGCGAAACTAGGTTGTAATACTTACTGCAAGATTGTAATGAACAATCAAACAAATAGTCGCCGTAGTCTAGTAGATAGTGTGTTGGCTTATTACACAGGTTCGTATCCCAGGTCAGTCATTAAAACGAAATATAAAAAAAATAATATTTCCTCGGTGACTGCCTCTCAGCAGATTTCTTGTAAAAACCCTGAGAGTAAATCAAATTGCCACGAAAATCTTCTCAAAAATCTGTGCGTTCGGAGTTGATTTTAAACTGTAGGTCCCGCTACTCATAAATAAAATTAGCACACACCACATGAGTGGTGTGAGAAGCTAAGTCAAAATCCTAACTGAAGGGTTGTAATGGCCAATTACGTACGTATGTATGTAATCCTGCAAGTGAATAGTCGTCCTCCTAGGAGGTCTATTCCCAATATGGTTAATAATATCAAGACCACTGACTTAGTAAACAATCGATCAACAACCGTACACCCATAAAAATCAAGATCTGGCTAAAACATAATCACTGTTCGTGAGAATTGACAGGGATCTCAGAAGCAATTGATCGCGCGTCGTTCAATAAAACTCAGATTTTCACAGACTACAACTTGATGAACTTGGTGTTGTAACTTGGGCTTGTAGGTTTGGGGCTTTCAAAATTCAATTGACTAACTAACTGATGGTAAACGAAAATAGACAATGGACTTGTGTTTGCTGAATGGGCTCAGAAATTCACTTTAATTTTCATTGAAAAATCTTTTTTAACCATGAATCTGAGATCATGATGAATATGCACGTGAACGCCTTGGTCTAGTGGGTAGTGTGTTGGCTGACAAAAGACCCGGGTGCGAATCCCAGGTCAGACATCAAAACGAAAAAATATTTCTTCGGCGACTTTCTCTCAGCAGATTTTTGGCAAAGACTCTGAGAGTAAAAATTGCCATTAAAAGCTTCTCAAAAATCTGTCGTTCGGAGTCGACTTTAAACTGTAGGTCCCGCCATTCATGTATAAAATTAATGCACACAACATAAGTGGTGTGAGAAGCTAGGTCGTAATCCTGACTGAATTGTTGTAATGACCAATTATGTATGTCATGCATCAGAGTCATAGAAGATTCCACATTTCAGATATGCTCCCCCCAAAGAATACATGGCGGTTGTTTGAACGATCTTATATATCACACAAAATGGCATCAAAGGTAGGTAGTGCGTTGTCTTATTAGACGTAAGGCCACGATTCAAACCCTAAGCCAGATACCAAAACGAAGGACATGAAAAAAAATATTTATTCGATGACTTTCTCTCAGCAGATTTCGGACAAAAACTGTGAGAGCAAATAAAATTTCCAAAAAATCTGTCGCTCGGAATATGGTAAATCGTCTGAGAAGGATTGTAACGATCAATCATGTATTGTTACGTCAAATGAATACAAAATTAAGATGAAAGCTCACAACGCTTTCAACTATAATGAAGGACACCGCTTAATGAAAATCCGTTTGTTCTGTGTTGTTTAAAGGCCAATAAGAATAAAATTACTTGGTTAAGTGTACGAATAATATTGCCATAGTGTTTATGCTATCTACCCATATGGGTACTTACAGTATTAGTTGAGGTTAAAGATTATAAGGCCACATAGAAGCCATATGGACCCTCAAACCTACACCCTAAAAACACACAAAATATTGCCATTCCGGGTTTAAGCTGATGGGTGAAACCATTATCTTGTGCTCTTGTGTTCTTGCTTTTGTTTTGTGTTTTTTTTTTGTTTTTGATTTTCATTCAACGTTTAATGTTTTAATAAATTATGGAAAATTGTTAATAAATGCTTAATATTTTGTTGATATTGTTTCTATTGTTGTTGTTGTTGTTTGTTTGTGGGATGATTCTCGGCTCGACTGAGCTCGACTGTATATTTTCATTTCCACAATTTTATGTTAATTTTTGCCACAATATTCTGCACATTTTGGTTGATGTTGGGGAGAGATTGTGGAAGAAGGGGAGTTATATGAAATCCTTGGGGTTGATTTAATGAAATTTAATTCAAATTGAATTGAATAAGACCAATGGTTTAATGGTTTATAAAGAAAATTTAATTTAAAAAACTAAAACGAAAATATTTCTTAAGTTTCTTTAAATCGTTGGGATTTAATTTTTTTTTCTTCTTCTGTTCTATGGTTAATTGCCATATTAATTGTCTTGTATTAAAGACATCAATTTGTGTTTAGAAATCAAAAACAGATTTATTTCGCTTCAAAAAGAAATAAAAGTTATTACACTCGACAACAAAATACTCAATAGCAATACTTGTGAAAGGAAAAATCTTTTAATCATGATAACATAAAAACATAAACACGATTTACAAAAATATTCCCTTTAATAATATCACTGTAGCCCAGTGTTATTGTCCTTAGACATTCAATTTAGTTTCTCCTCTACTATTAATGGTTGGCCTCATAATTGTTGTTTCTTCTCTATGCTCTAGACTTCTTCTGTTGCACTATCAACCGCTAGCTCAACTGGCAATTGTATTAACAACTACAACAACAAAAAAGAGAAAAAAAGAACCCAGTTTGATTCCAATATTAAATTATTTTTAATGGCATCTTTATTGCTGTAATTGGCCAAGTTTATGTACATTTTTTCTACTTTCGTTGTTATAAACTCAACTCGACTCGACTCAACACAACTCAGCTCAACTCAACTTGACTTAAGTTTTCTAATTACCAGCATAAATACAAACACAAATATGTCTGCATATATAAGCATATTGTAGTTAGTAGTACAAGCAAATAATAACAACAACAACAACAATAGACTTAATAAACATTGTTAATGCATACATACATACATACATAAGCCCGGTTACAAGAAAATTATACTCGTTGTTTAGACAGACTAGAAGAGTAGCGAGACAACTAAAGTGTCACTCTCACAGTCCACAATTGTCTACACACACACACACATAAATATAAAATTACAGACGTAAATACTCGTTAAGTCAATGGCAGTTAATGTGGGAATGATTCCTAATGGCCAGATACTGGAATTTTACTTTTACATCGCTTAACATTTAAATTATAAACAAAAGCTACAAAACAATGCAGTAAACAAATCTGTTTACTACTGCTTAATATAATAACAAACATCAGCATAAAAAAATGGTAAACAAGTAAACAAAACTACACCAATAACAGTACAACAATAAATCTCAAAAAAATACACAAACCACAATAATAAATGTAAACAAAAATGTTTACAATTATAAAGATATCGAGAAGGCGAAGCCACAAACATTCGTCTTCCAGAACATTCATTAGACTGTTTACCCTATCATCTAAATAGGCAAGGCAAACCAGACGAGTGAGTTGGTAAAAGTTCAGTCAGTCTTGTGTGAAGACGCGGAGTGTTCGAAGAGAGTAATCGAGGTTTGAAGATCTCCGTTCCAAAAATCTGTCGAATACTTGTCTAGTAATTGTTATTGTTTATGGATAGGGATAACAGAAAAGGGCAATTGTTGTTGTTTACATTAAGTTGGAGAACATTGGCACCCAAAACTGTGCAAGTAATAATGAATTTGAATTAAAACTAAATACAAATTTATTTCGATTTTATTTGCAATTTACGAGATCATATTTTAAACATTTTCAAAAGGTAAAATCGTATTACTTGCGACCTTAAGGACAACAACGAGACTAAGCGCTACAAAAGCAAGGAAGAACAGAGGCTATGGTTAATGCAGTCTTAGTTACTATTTATTTTGAACTCTCGGTTGACCAAAAATTTCTTTAAGCCACCTTAAATCCAAGCTTTAATCCTGCAACTTCCAGAAAATAATGTTAAAGTTTTAACACAAGACAAATTCGAATAGGTAATCCTTTTTGGTTTGTTCTGAATCTGAGATTGTCCTTTAAACTCTCCAACTATGGTATCTCCATTCAGACCAAAAAATGCCAACAAAAATAAAAGTGCGGATATCTACGAAGAGGATAAAGAGGCATTCAATGATTGCCCTAACTTGTCTATTGTCCAGAACAAGCCACTGTTTGGTGCACGTTATCGTATTTCCAATGGAAACAATTTGGTAGACGGTTATGTTCATAAGTAATCTAAGTCTGATGGACCGCAGGGTCATTTCTATTGGGGCCTATTAAGAAAGATAGTTTCAACGAGAATATAATAAATTATATTTTATACTAGGTCCCTCGTAAGCTATAGTTAAATCAACTGTATTGGTTGAAAGCTGGCCGGTTAGCGATAATATCTGTCGGGTTCCTCGTAAGCTATAGTTGAACTAACCGTATTGACTTACAGCTGGCCGGTTAGTGATAATGTCTGTCGGTTAAAAATACTACATAACGATCATGATCAGAGTTTTGATAGTGTTGAAGAGAAGGATGCCGTCTGATCATCGTCCGGCCCTACTTAGCTGTCGCCTACATCACCGAGACGTTGTAAATCGATCTGACTGTCATTCCCGCATACATCAGTCAGAGATAATGAAGGTAGGAAAACATCTACATACGCCGAAGAAATATGTTTTCATGTTTCATTCCACTGGAGTTTGAAACGAGGCCTCATGTCTAATAAGCCAACACTACCTACTCGACTATGAAGTTATCGTTCTTGTTAAATCTACTTAGAAATCGTCCTCATCGCTTATAAGAGACTCTGACTAACAATCAACAAGACTAGAATTACTTCTCTCTCCAACTGTTGAGCCCCCAAACTTCATCCATAAAGTACGTCGGGGCAGTTGAGAAACTTTAAAAATTTTAAAAAATATGCTTTCATAAGGCATCTTCCCCAAGCAGTATTTATTCGACCAACAGTGATAATTGAAAACAATACAGAAAGCTAAACTCGCCTTTCTGATATGCTACACAACAACTTTCAGATACTAGTAGAAGGGCCTTCATATTCGGATATAAGATTGCATCCGGTATTGGTTTTAGTACAAATGCTGACAGATTGTCATTCTGCTGACAGAATTAGAATTTTATTTGCGTGTCAAGTTTCTATTAGAGGTCCTAGAGTTGGCTAACTACTTTCAATGTAAACAGCAGATGAAGGTACTCAGTCAATCGCCTCCTACCTGGACATTTGCTGTCCTATGTCTGCAAATTGGGAAGATAATCTGCAAGTATTTACATACGAGAGTATGGAAAATGTGCTGCCTGTGGCTGTGCACGGATAAAACACTAAAACTCCATCAACACTTCATATTTAAACGTATGGTTATCATTTGACGAACGATACACTAGTGCGAAATTATCACTGTAAAGACCTAGATCTTTAGTGTCGGTTAGGATAAAGTTAAATCAAGCCAGGACCCAGATATGGCTTGAGGACCACTATCTAGAGCACGCGAAGAACAAGGCTGAAGTCATACTGATGAGAATGGCTCACATTCCACTCGAGGTGATGTGTCATTGGTCACAAAAAGTACAATTAAATACTTGGGCCTAATACTCGAGTGTAGACTTAATTATTGAGCCCAAATACAGCATGCAGTTACCAAGGCAGTAAAACTAACGGGCAGCAGACTGAGAGCAAATATTGGCAGATCAACACATGCCAAACGAAATCTGTTTATGACAGCGACGAGCTCGATATTGCTGAATGGAAGCGAGATATGAAGAGATGCGTTGGAGATCAAATCTAAGCGGAAAATATTAACAGCGATGCAGCAAATAGCGGCACTAAGAGTTGCCTCGACATACCGCACTGCATCGGGCGTCGCAGTTCTCGTGATCTTCGGTGAGATACCTATTGATCTACTGGCTTTTGGGCGAAGAAATCTTGAAACACGAAGAGGGAAAATCTAGCCGTTAGTAGTGCAGATCTCAGATCTCAAACACTACGATGGCAAAGTAGATGGAGTGAGGAAACAAATGGAAGATGGACTGGTAGACTTATACTGTCTTTAGAGGCATGGATGCGGAGAAATTTTGGGAAAATTAACTATTTTCTGACCCAGTTTCTTTTGGGTCATGGTTATTTCCGACAATATCTATACTACATGGACCAGATGATTGATCCTGGCTGCATTTATTGCGAGAAAATGAGTGACGACGCTGGACACACATTCTTCCATTGCATCCGACTACATTGTGGACGCAATGCTCGAAAGTGAAACGAAATGGAGCGCTGTGAGAAGTTACGTTGAATGTGTACTCCGCAGGAAGAAGGTCAGCCTTGATACAATACAACGAAATGATACATGAGAAGACAAGCCAATAGCATGAAGCTGGCTTCAAATATGAAGTACCCTGACATGGGAGAGTAGACAACGATTCATAAGTGGACGTCGTTCAGGGATCTTTCCAAAGTAATACAGATAGTCGTCCCGGGAAGAGAGTATCCCCAGAAGAGGAGGAGAGAATGTTTTAGTGGAAGCACCACTCGACGCAGTTGACGACGGTCACTGTAAGTGCGAAGGCCTTTTGAATCTCATCTTACACGCTAAAAAAAGACCTAGATCTTTTCCATTTCATAAACAGCTCAGGGTGGATGTAATTCTTCTGACTTTTCCTTTATTTGGCAAATTTATCAGTTACGATCTTTATATGGCTTGAAAGCGGCTGACTGCTGATAATTGCTGTCAAATCTGTTGCCGGTTTATTGGCCAACTGATCTAACCTAACTGTGATAGCATTTTACAACAGTTATGTGATGAAATGTGAACGAAAAGGCCATGCAATCCAGTTCATGGATCAATTTGAATTCCTTTGTAACTCAACTTTCTCTCCAGGCTTCAGTCATTCGAATAATTTTCTAAATCTATTGATGTTCTAAGAATCATTTTTTAATCGTCGCAAACACTAACATGAACTTAAAATACCCCAATCACCTATGGTGGCGCAGACTAACTCAACACGCATGCAATATGAGAACAGCAAACAAAATAAACATACAAACCCGACAGTTAAACACTCGTAGAAAAACAACAATAACTAGCCAAAGAGTTGTAAAATTGAGAAAAATCCAACCTAAGGTCTCACTCATACATACATACGTACTTACATATCCACCAATGCACCAAAGCATTGTTTTAAGTTAAGTGAGTGTATAAATAGTAAGTTTAGTAGTGTTCATTAAACAATGCATTAAAAATTATGGTGAATATAAAAAACATAAAGACTAACAGAGGAGAAAGACAGAGAGAGAGGCATTAAGAAACAACACAAAACAATTTTATTTACCCTTAGACACAGTCTTAGATGTACGTACGTACGTACGTATGTACGAATTTATATTCTCAAAACACATTAAAATTAAAAGCAAAATACACATAAGCTTGCACGCACATCTTACTTACACTCATGCATACACACACAGACAACATTACGACTCATGAGAGGAAAGAGAAAAAAATAAACATAAACAGACAATCAGTCGTCGTTTACACAGCTACACACACACGCATGCATGTTCTTGCATATTAAATGTGTGTGCGGGTGTGTAGCAGCATTAGAATTTCTAAGAAAATTATTTTAAAAAGTATGCTCTTGTGTTGTTGTTTGTGTTGGTTTGAAGATTTTACGAGTAGAAGCAAAAAAAGGCTCTCATTCTCTTTTGGATGTTGTTGCCATATTTACCTGCAATTATTTACATTAAAAATAATAACACTTTACCCACACACACACACAGACACACACAAGTACACAGAGACAGACTTTTTTTATTTTCTCCCTTGTAGAATTCTTCTCTGTCGTTTGTTTGTTTATTTAATATGTGGGCGTAGGATTTTTAAAATAGTTTTCATTACATTTCTTAATTGCAATTGTTGTGGGCATAAATTACACTCAAAGAAAAATTTAAGTAAGATAAGGAATTTTCATATGAACAGGAAGCAACGAAAAAGATGCCTGATATTTCTACAATACGTTACTATTCTTATCGTCATTATTTTCAAGCAAACAGAAAAAAAAGAAAATTTCAAAAAAAGTGGTGAAAAAAATCAAAAATTTCAGAATTTATTTCGTTTTGTGTTTGATTTTTTTTTTTTTAGGTTTTCAAAGACTTGTGAAATTTATTTTATGGTATTTGAGAAGGAATTGTAAGATAAGTGTTGGAGGAAAGTAAAAAAGGTTGAATTTTCTGTTCATGATATAACGGGTGATTTTTTTAGCAATTATCTTTTTGATAACTCTAGTTTAAACAGCACGCGCACGTTTCATGTTTTGTTGCACTGTCAAACTGTCTTCAATTTGGTCTATAATTTAAGCATGAATCGTCTAAGAAACGAACAACGCTTGCAAATCATTGAATTTTATTATCAAAATGCTGCACTAAAGTGGCTACTCGAGCTATTGTAACGAAATTTCGCACTAAATTTACATTGTTGGACATTAAACCACCCGCAAGCTTACGTAGAATGCGATCTAAAGAAAATATCGCAACTGTATCGGCGAGTGTTAATGATGACCATCAATTCGTCGCCGTTCGCAGCAATTGGGTCTCTATTACTCAACAAAGTGGAAAATTTTGCGGAAGGATTGAGGTGTGATGCCTTTCAAAATACAGCGACCTAACACAACGCAGAATTTTTGGTGAATGGGTTCTAGGTAAGGTGGCCGAAGATCCACTTCTTTATCGAAAAATTGTGTTTAACGATGAAACTCATTTTTGGCTCAAAGGATACATAAATCAGCAGAATTGTCGATTTTGGAGTGAAGATCAGCCAGATGCATTGCAAAAGCTACCAATGCATCCAAAAAAGTCACAGTTTTGTGCGGTTTATGGACTGGTGTCATCATTGGATCGTACGTCTTCAAAGATGCTGCGAATCGTAACGTAACTGTGATTAATCAAATGGCAGCAAACTTTTTTTCAATAAGACGGTGCCACATGCCACACAGCATGCGTAACAAAGGACTTATTGAGAGCTGATTTCGGTGAACATTTTGTTTCACGTTCAGCACCGGTTAATTGGCCAACTAGATCGTGCTATTTAACGCCTTTAGATTATTTTTTGTGGGGCTATGTTAAAGCTCATGTCTTTACAGACAATCCCGCTTCAATTGGCGCATTGGAAGACAACATTGAAGCACTTATTCATGAGATACTGGCCAAAATGTTGAAAAGAGTATGCCAATATTGGACTAAGCATGAAATAATCTTCAAACATTAAAATGAAATAAAGATTTCACGAATTTTTCTGAATTTAATATGTTTTTTTCTTTTTTTTGAAAAATTTTCCTACAGGTCTTAAAAAATTACACTTTACAGGCATGTATGTACGTAATATTCTTGTTGCTGAAAAAATCAGTACCAAAGTACCAAAGATGGTACTACTTTAGTTGTTTAGGAAGAGATAATACTTACAAGTTTCACGCAGACTGCTAGCAGCTGTTTCTTGAAATATTGTAGAGTCTATCTTACTATTCTTCTCATATTTATCTCACGTGATAGGCATACATGCATACATAATTGACCATTACAACCCAGTTTAAAATCGGCTCCGAATGACAAATATTTTTGAGAAACTTTTTCATGGGAATTTTATTGCTTTCAAAGTTTTTGCCAGAAATCTGCGAAGAGAAAGTTTCGTATTTCGTTTTTGATATCTAGCAGGGGATTTGAACCTTAGGTTCGCATTTAATAAGCCAACATACTACCTAATAGACCACGATGACTTCACGTGATAGGCAAACATTATAAAAAAAAGTATTTCGTCCTATATTTTATTTCATTGATATTACAAAAAGATAATATTTTGGAGAGAATCATTCGCTTTGATAATGTGGTACTCGATAATACTGCTTTTTTGAAAAATGAGCTGAAAGTGATTCAGCTTTTAATAATCCCAGATTAGTAATTAATTGAATAAATTTTATGGTTTATATAATCGAATTTGCAGTTTTACATTCAAGTACATGCTACGTGTATAGCAGCTACTTACGGTCATATTTTTAGAAACCCGTATCCGAGAAATCAGAGAGGAACTCAAGAGAGAGCATTATTGTTGACATAATCGATGGTGTATTACTATGGGACACTTTTTTACCACACATGACGTTGAGAACAAAGTTTTCTAAGAAAATGCAACAATGGTTAGGTTAAGTTAGGTTAAAGGATGTGTACTTGTCAATTCTGACAAGTACAGTACTCGGTGGTCGAATTGACCCATTGTACTACGTCCTAGCTTCTCACACCACTTATGTTGTGTGCGTTAATTTTATACATGAGTGGCGGGACTTACAGTTTTTAAAGTCTACTCCGAACGACACATTTTTTGAGAAGCATTCCATGGCAATTTTTTGCTCTCAAAGTTTTTGCCAGAAATCTGCTGAGAGGAAGTCACCGAAAAATTTTTTTTCAAATTTTCGTTTTTATGTCTGACCTGGGATTCAAACTCGGGTCTTTCGTCTAAGAAGCCAACACACTACCTACTAGACTACGGCAGCCTCAACAATGGTTTGTACCATTAGATTTCAGCCAGCCCTCAATTAAGAGTGTTGCTGACCTGAGAGACAATAAACTGTCCCATCTTAACAATTGGAAACTTATAAATCGCTGCAAAGCACAGTTGCTAAATGCCAAAATATTAAAATTTTTTAACAAAATCTAACAATAATCGTTAAAATACTATGTTCCTCCAAGTAAGTATCAAAAGTGATACATTAGCTAGAATTATGAAGTTTTTTTGGAAGGCTCGTTCTACGGTTAAGAATTTTACTCTCAGAGTTTTTGCTTTCAAGAATTATCAAATTCCTTTCTATACATAAGAAGATATTACAAAATCCTTTAATTTTTTTCTCTGTGTATAGAATAAATATTCCTTTTAACTCTTGTTTTCTTTCTCTCTCTCTCTCTCTCTCTCTCTCTCTGGATGTATTTATAAATTTCTATTAATTATTCTCCCATATTTGCCAGTGTTTACGGACGTATATTATGTGTGTGTGTTAATGTTTTGTTTTATAATTTCTTGTGTTTCTTTAATTAAATTATTCTCTGCATTTTAAAATAATTAATAGATTCGACCTGAGGACTTAACTTAAGAGATATATTATGCCTAGAGTCTCTAAGGTACTGAAAATATATGTTTTCCTCGTCCCTTGTCTTCTCTTTATGAAAAACTTAAATTGATTTTAACATACTTGTTTAGAGGGATAGAAAGAGAGAGGAAGAGGAAGATAAAGGGGTATTAAAATATTTAAACTATTTAAAGGCTTATAGGCTATTAGAGTGAGTGTATGAGAAAAATAATAATATCCATTTCAATTTTAATAAAAGCAAATAAAACTGAAGGAAAAAAGATTCTCAATATAGAGTCTTTAAGAATTAATGGAAGCAGCTATTTAAGTGTGTTTTGCTAGAAGCTAGTGTTGTAGTGGGAATTATTACCATAGTAAGGCCAGCAAAGAAACGTTTCAATTTATATAATCTGTTGATGATCTAAGACTTCAGCTGAAAAACGAAAATATCTGTGAAAGTAGCATAAAAGTGTTAACCACTGGGTTTCAGGTCTCATTTCAATCCCTTACCATTAAGGGATACCCATTATATTTCCTATCTATTGCGTACAATATAGTATACAGAATAATGCACTTGTTCACCTGATCAACGAATAAGTAAAAATATAGCAACAAAAACAATGGACTTGTTTACAAGATCGATGAATAATATAGAACAACATGAGTATAAAAAAAAATATAAGAGATAAAGATCTAAATAGGCAACAACAAAGTGCAGCGGGAAGGGAAGTAAACAACCAACAACAAAATGCAGTATAAAAAAAGAGATCGGATAAACCGTAAATAAGATACACAAAAAACAATAATGTAAACAACTTGCTTACATACATACATACATACATACAACCTTGCAGTCAGGATTATTGACCTATTGCTTACATTTTTAGATATTTCCCGAAGGCCATTATTCTCCTTCGATCCAGCGATATAAAAGACAAAATAGAGCAGCCAAGGATGAAGACGATACGTGAGATTCAGTTAAAATTCAGTCAGTCGTGTGTAAAGATGAAAAGTGGATTTCAGTAAGAATTCGGTCAGACATGTTATGTGTGAAGAGCATATTGTAATGTTGCATACAAAAAGGTTGTAAGCAGAGAAGAATAACGAAGAGTAGTTATTGCGTACGCTCATGGTATATAATATTCACACTCCAATAATCAGAATATTTATGTTCTCCTTTCCATTCGCTCCTTGATTATTGGCTATTTATGTAGTGCATACCATTCTATGCCTAGTGTAATTATTAATCGCGTTATAATTTTCACCGGCCGGTAGCCTAACTGTCGTTTGAGTATCAGCAAAGATACCACTGCATCTGAAGTTTTCAAACAGGCTTAGATCATATCTAATCGCATGTACATAAGTTTTAAAGATCGAATTATTTCACGAATACCGAAAGCTTAGTTTAGTTTTTCTATACACAAATCCAGTTAAAATTTATTTCCATGTTTAAAATCATCCAAATAACAATAAGATCCATGAGCATTTGCGTAATAGATCAATTTGTTTAAGAAAATTGATCTGTTTTTAGAGTAGAGCAGTTTTCTGGCAAAAATTCTGAGAGTAAATAAAACTACAATGAAAAGCTTCTCAAAAATTTGTCGTTCGGAGTCGACTTTAAATTGTAGGTCCTGCTACTCAACGAACACAACATAGGTGGTGTGAGAAGCTACGTCACAAACCTGACTGTATTATGAAAAAATATTATGAAGAGCGCTAATGAAATTAGATTGTATATGGCATTGTTATTAGAACATGTATCCTTAATCGAATTACTAAATTATGGCTCTAAATTAGAGCCAAGAAGTCGCCGTGGTCTAGTGGTTAGTGTGTTGGCTTATTAGACAAAAGGCCCGGGTTCGAATCCCAGGTAAGACATCAAAACGAAAAATATTTCTTCGGCGACTTCCTCTCAGGAGATTTCTGGCAAAGACTGTGAGAGTAAAAATTGCCATGAAAAGCTTCTCAAAAATCTGTCGTTCGGAGTCGACTTTAAACTGTAGGTCCCGCCACTCACATGTATAAAATTAACGCACATAACATAAGTGATGTGAGAAGCTAGGTCGTAATCCTGACTGAAGGGTTGTAATGGCCAATTATGTATGTCTAAGTTAGAGCCATTAAATGCCCTCAATTTATTAGAATCATATTGTGAAGAAGGCTTCAACAAGAGGTGAACAATAAAATGTGCCTGGATATTAGGTACTCCAAGTAATAAGCAACGATTAGAAAGTCTATTTACTACTCTTCTCTTCTCTCCTTTTCTCCTCTTTCTTCTGGTCTTCCCTTACAACCTTGTAAGTAATTATGATTCTTAGAAAATTTTCCAAGATTTTTGCTTGATTTTATAAATTGAAATTAATATCGTTTTGTGCTCGTAGGACAAATAAATTTCCAACAAATTAGAATTTCTTAGAAAATAAATAAAAAACAAGAGAGAGAGGAAAGTGTAGCAAAAAGAAACAAATATCCCTCGTAGTAATAATAATAATAATGAGAACAACAACAACAACAACAATAATTCAGTAATTAATCATTTTTAATTGTTTGGCAACAGTTTGAAAATTTCACAAATAAACAGTGGCAATAGCAAGCAAAACAATTAAAAAAAAATATCAAAAGCAAGCTAAGCTAACGTATTCAGCAATAGCAATAGCAACTGCCACAGTGCTACCTTGACACAATTTCACACAACAAAAGTCAACGTTACCCCATCCTAGCTTAGGTAGTGTTTTACGGCGGCAGCAGCAGAAAGCAAAGGATAATAAAAATAAAAATTTATTTTAATTTAAACGATAATTTTTCCTCGCCATTATTTTTCATATTTTCCAATGAGTTTTTCTGGTTTTTTTGCGTTGTCTTTATATTGCAGAGGCAAACAATTACAAGTCAGCTGTCAAAATATTTATTTTAATTGTGCGACAAATTTTAAATGACTAGAGACTAGAGTTCATTTTAAACTTATACTCGTAATGCGATTAATTTTATTCAATAATAATTATTTTATAAAAAAGAGTAATAAATTCGTGATAGGGCATATTATTGCAAAATGCTTGACTTCAATATGAATATGCATTCCAAATGGCCATCAAACCTATGCTGGTAATAATATTTGCCTAGTGAATGAACAATAATTGGCTTCTGTAATATCACATTATCAGTCATCAGTCATCAATAACGTCGTCCTGCTGTTCCTTCATTACTTTGTCAAAATTGTAGATTCATTCCGTTGCATGTTTATACTCAAGTAGTGTAAGGCAAAGCCATTAACGTTATTGAAAATTTTATTACACAAAATTCCTTAATTGATGGATTATTGAGCGCATTATGAAACAACATTTGTAACTAAGCCATTCAAGTCAACTAGTTTGTACAGCACTTCATACTAAATTACTTTTCCTACATAATATGGAGATATTCTATGTAATAGCGACAGAAATCTTACTTATAAAAGAACTTATGGGTATAAGGATACAAAAACTTTGGGAAACTTAATCTCCGACACATAATCTGCCTTTAAGCGTCCTAGAAATGATACATTTAGCTTCAGCATATGAGTGTTACAACCCTCTCAACACTCTGACTATACGGAGACAAATGAAATTTGATTTGCGGTCCATAACTTGAAAGGTGCATACATACAAACATAATTGGTCATTACAACCCTTCAGTCAGGATTATTGACCTAGTTTCTCACACTACTTATGTTGTGTGTTAATTTTTTTATACATGAGTAGCGGGACCTACAGTTTATAATCGACTCCGAATGACAGATTTTTGAGAAGCTTTTTCATGGCAATTTTATTTTTAACATTCAGAGTTTTTGCCAGAAACTTGCTGAGAGGAAATCTCCCAAGAAATACCTTTTTTTGTATTTTATTTTGATGTCTGGCCTGGGACAGGAGCCCTGGCTTTACGTCTAATAAGCCAGTACACTACCACTACTAGACCACGGCGTACATAGGAAAATATAATCTAGAAGGTCTTTGACAAAAGGTAAGTTGAAGGTACTATCACTGGATGATTCACATTGTCTTTTAGAATAAATACGAGTCTCATCAAAAAAAAAAGAGGTCTTGTATTGAAACGGATTTCGTTTTCTGTGTCCACAATTGTATCCAAGAAGTTTGCTAGCTTTTCTATTCCTTTGTCTTTGACTGAATAATGACTGAATCGCAGTTGACTCTTCCGTCTTGCTTTTTTTGTATCGCTGAATCAATAGTGTTATGAATACTCACGAAGGAGGATGACAGCCTCTGCACTTTGCTGTTGGCTGTTTACATCTTTATCCCTTATACTGATGTTGTTGGAAGTCGCCGTGATCTAGTCGGTAGTATGTTGGCTTATTAGACGTAGGGCCCGAGTTCAAATCTCAGGTCAGACATCAAAGCGACCCTCTTCCTAACAGCGGAATAGTCAATAACATCGGATTTTCTTGTGGAGCACAGTGACCTATAAAAGCATTCAAAAAGTAAAAATTTCACAGTACAACCTGCTTTTCTGGTATCGAAGCTTAGGAACTTTTTTAGGAGATATCGATAACACAACATATTTTAATATTTACAGGCCATGGATGTCAATATTTTCTTCATCTTAACTTTCCGAGTGGTAATGCTGACGTCAAAATATGGAATGCATCAAATGAAGATTCTTATGATTTATTTTCTCAGCTCTCGTATTATGACATCCACAACAAAGCAATTTAATTCTGTACGGAAAGGTTGTCCGGTGCATTGTGGTTCTTCAGTAGTGGCCACCGGGATAAATGAACTATTCCTCCAAAGTCTCTTTTTGGATAGGATTCCCACTATATCCTGTATTGCATTACATTTCTCATGAAGAATTATGTTGTCCACGTACAAATTTATTTATTCTGTATACTTTAGAATCCAGAGACTATTATACACCTTCACTGTAACTGTCCAACCCTCAGTAGGTTGAGATTGAAGACCCCTGGTAGGGGCTTCTTCGAAGATTTTGCATTCTATGTCAAGAGCCGTCATAAAGTCTATCCATAGATTCATTATTAGTTTGAACTGATTGAGAGGTGCTTAGGAGTCAATAGAGTAGTCACGCATTCTTGTGGCTTTCATTAGTCTGTGTAATTACAATGCTTCCTTGTTCTCCCCTACTTCCTCTATCTTTTTCTCTATTTCCCCTATTATCCTGTCCCCGTTAGGATTTTGTGTCAATGGGCTAGTACACGTCCTCTAACCTTAACCTAAATCTACTCTAGAATCCATTATTTTTGCCTACTATTGTTGAGCATTTAAATTTCATTCGTATATCACAATTTGAGTCTACTATTTAGAGCCCACTTTCAATACTTCTCTACCGGAAAAAACCATTTTAGGATTACCCAAAAACCAGGGACTTTTAGTGCCTTAAGTGAGTGGAAATTGCCTGTATCGCAGACATCTCTTGCTTTGCCACGTCATTGTGTGTATTGGATTTACGAAATTGGAATATTAAGACACATCGGCTTTATGGTTGAGATATAGGCTTTGCATTAACATCCTCGGTTTACGAATTATAATCGCCGTAGTTTAGTAGTTAGTGTGTTGGCCTTTTACTTGTGACGTCTCCAACTAAACGAACTTTTAAAAAATATTTCTCCAATGCCTTCTTCTCAGCTGATGTCTGGCAAAAACTATGAGCAATAAATAAAAAATTCCATTAAAATTTCTTCAAAAATCTGTCGTTATAGCTCCCGGCCCTCGGGTATAAAAATTAATACACACAACATAAATAATGCAAGGAACTAGATTGTAATCCTAGCTAAAGGGTTATATGTTTACGGATTAGCCATGTAACTTGGTTAGACTCATTCTTGGGCATTCAATTAATATTGGCCAATACTTTTAATAAATTAATGTTGCATTAGGGTCTTGCAGTTGCTACTTCAAAATTTCTGAAAATTCCTAATTTTTAAGTTATGCTCCTGCATTAATTACTCAACGTGTAAATATAAACGTCCTGCCAGCTACAATTCTTCACATTGTAATCCTTGCTTGTTGCTATGTAATCCTTTAAAACAGAAAATAATTAAATTCGAAAAATTATAAAAATCATATGCACATCCTCTCCTCCTAACACTATGTAACTATTTAACTATCTCTAGTGCTCGCACTCTCTCTCTCTCTTTCACTCTCTCTTTCGCTCTTTGTGGTTGCCTTAGCATCAGAGTATATTGTTCTATGCATTGTATGTGCGTGCATTTCAAGAACACAGTAATATATTCCCATTAACAGAATCTAGGTGGAGGAGGAAGGGTAACAAAAAGTGATAATCCGTATTCATTGCCAGCGGAAATGTAAAAAAGTAGGTAGAGAGAGAAATGGAGAGAGAGAGAACGACAGACATATCCAGTGTAACAAAATCGTTTCTCATTCATTTACTAGATGTACACACACACACACATACACACATAAACATGAGTGCAACCATTTATTATTATTTTTCATTTCATTTTCATAGTCATGGCATATGGTATGGTATGGCAGAGTATGAGGTGGAAATACCCGAAGCTAAATATGAAGAAGAAAAAAAAATTATGAATGGAACGCAGAACAGAAAACTATGGTAGGAAAACAATAAATTATTTGATCATCATGTCATAATGTGCATATGACAGCATAAGGCGTACAATGTCTCTACCCTACTCTACTCTCTCTTGTAATAGGGAGTGTGTGTATGTATAATGGGATGTAAAAAAAAACTAAAAATTGAAGACAAAACCAGTGCAACAGCCATGTAAACTATTTAGTACAGTAGCATACATATAATGGGTGATTTTTTAAGAGCTATAGGAAAATTTTTCAAAAAAAGAAACACAAAATTCAGAAAAATGCATGAAATTTTTATATGAATCGATAGTACGCTCCATATAATTTAATACTTGAAAATTATTTCACGCAAATGTTGACCGCGACTGCGCCTCAAATGATCCATCCGCTTAGTCCAATTTAGGGATACCCTTTCCTACATTTCGGGCGGTATCTCACGAATAAATGCTTCAACCTTATCTTCCAATACATCAATTGAAGTGGGCTTGTCTGTATAGACATGCATTTTAACATACCCCCCACAAAAAATAGTCTAAAGGCGTTAAATCGCACGATCAAGGCGGCCAATTAACCAATCCCGAACGCGAAATAAAATATTCACCGATCTCGCTTCTTAACAAGTCCATTGTTACGCGTGCTGTGTGGTATGTAGCACCGTCTTATTGAAAAAAAGTTGGCCATCATCTCATGATAGAGGTTACTATTCACAGTTACGTTATGATTCGCAGCATCTTTGAAGAAGTACGGTCCAATGATACCACCTTCCCATAAACCGTACAAAACTGTGACTTTTTCTGGATGCATTGTTAGCTTTTGCAATGCTTCTGGCTGGTCTTCACTCCAAAATCGACAATTCTGGTTATTTACGTATCCATTGAGCCAAAAATGATTTTCATCGTTAAACACAATTTTTCGATAAAGAAGTGGATCTTCGACCAACTTTCCAAGAGCCTATTCACCAAAAATTCTGCGTTGTGGTAGGTCGTTGTATTTTGAAAGGCTTCACACCTCAATCGTTTCGCAAAATTTTCCACTTTGTTGAGTAACAAAGGCCTAACTGATGCGAACGGCAACGAGTCGATAATTGATGGTCATCATTAACACTGGCCGATAAAGCAGCGATATTTTCTTTAGTTTAGACTCTTCGTGAGCATGTTGGTGGTTTATTGTCCAACAAACTGTAAATTTGGTGCGAAATTTAGTCACAATAGCCCGAATATCCGCTTTAGTGGGTCGATTAAACTGACCATAAAATAGAAGAAGCACGCGATGAAGCTTTCTTAACAGAGCACTGATTTTGATAATAAAATTCAATGATTTGCAAGCGTTGTTCGTTTGTAAGGCAATTCATGGTTAAATTATAGAACAAATTGAAGACAGTTTGACAGTGAAACAAAACACGAAACGTGCGTAAACTTTTTAAACCAGTGTTGCCGAAAAGATATTTGCTAAAAAATCACCCGTTATAATGAGAGCACACTGAAATGCAGAGAAGGGAAAGCAATTTTCCTTTCTTCTTGTGCCAGACTGTAACCAAAAAGATAAAGTAAAACGCCAAGTGAAGCGATAAAACATAAAATATTAAAAATAAGATGAGATTTTCTGTAACAATAATTCCTTCAAAGGAAATTTGTAAAAAAAAAATTTTAACATTAGCGTTTTATTATCTCATAGACAAGCTATAGAATATAAAATACTAACGACGAAAAAGACAATCTGAATCTATCTGCATAAAACTTACAAAAACAACCTATATATATATATATTAATATATATTATTATCAAGAAGGTAACAGGTTCCAGCTTATGTTCTCCCAGATTTAGCTTCATGACTGTATCCAAAGCTTAATTACCCTAAATGCCTTGCAATGTTGGAAAAAAGGGAATGATTTCTAAGTAGAAACTTTCTTGTAGTCATGTTCCTTTATAGTCGTAAGAATTTCAAACTGCTTTCAATGTAAAGTAAGTAATGCTTACTTACATATTTGGTCATTACAAGCCTTCAGTTAGGATTACGATCTAGCTTCGAGCTTCTCACACCACATATGTTTTAATTCATATACATGAGTGGCGGGACCTACAGTCAATTTCGTACGACAAATATTTTGAGGAATTTTTCATGGCTGAGAGAAAATTGTTTCAAAAAATCGCTCATTTCGTTTCGTTGGAGAGGTCAGATCTGGAGTTTATACCTTGGCATCTGGTCTAATAAGACAATACACTACGTACTAAACTAGGACACCTTGCTAACGACTTTTGCAGAAACAGCAACTGTCCCTCATCTCCTGGGTACATGACCGGCACTTTGCCATAGGAGAAGAAAGTACTTCAGAACTTACTACATGAATGATCTGGAAGAACTGTCAAAGATTGATATTGGCAGCCTAAATCGCTTTATAAGGACCTCCGAGTGGTTACGAGACTAGGGGATAGTAATAACTGTGGTAGCACAATGTGTCCAATGTTGCCTAAGTGAATCCTTCTAAATTTTTCTTGAATGGATAGCCACCTTTACCGTCTTACCTATCTACTAAACTACGACAACTTTCAAGGACATACTATGAATAATTAGAAGTCTCTGGCTACTTCACAATTTGCATTTTTAACATCAAGACTGACAATCAGCCTAATACCATTCTAAGGTGGCCATAGTTAGTAAATAATTTGCTGACTTATTAGCCAAGAACCTTAGCTTAGACATCATATAATAAAATAATTTATTATCCTTAATCTACTCGCAAAAACTCTGGGACTTTAGAAAATGCCATTCGGAGACGATGTTAAATTGCTGGTCTTGCCACTGATCTGTGAAATTAATACCTATAACTTGGATGATGTAAGAAACTAGGTTGTAAACCAGACTACATACATACACAATTGGTCATTATAACCCTTCTGCCAGGATATTAATGATCTGGTTTTTCACAACACTTATGTTGTGTGTGTTAATTTCATACATGAGTAGTGGAACCTGCAGTTTAAAGTCGACTACGAACGACAGATGATTTTGAGAAACTTTTCATCGCAATTTTATTTTTAACACTCAGAGTTTTTGTCAGAAATCTGCTGAGAGGAATACTCTTGGTATTTTGATTTGATGTTTAGTTTTTGGCTCAAACTCTGGCTTTACGTCTAATAAGCCGAGACACTAACTACTAGACTACGGTGACCTGACTAAATAGTTGCAAGTTTCCAAAAATCTGTGCATGGTTTACTTAAGTTTAAGATTTCTTAACCACTTTTTACCAGACCAGGTATCATAATGGGACTTTAATTTGTGCCTTAAAATATGCCATAGCTTGTCTTATCTAATTTTTCTTCCATAAAAACAAATTATTTCTTAAGACTTTTAGTTTCCGTAACAACTATTCCGCGGATAGCCTGTAGCCACTAATAGTACTTTTACGCCTTTTCATAAGTATAAACATCGGTGGCAGTATTGACGCATATAGCAACTGTTGTATGTGTGGGACAGATATGTAGGGCGTCTATTTATTGTACTTGAATTGAGCAAATAGTAAGCGTTTGGATAGTATGTTGCAGGCGTTTGTTCAATGTTAACTTAATTTCTCTCTCTCTCTCTCTTCTCTCTCTTCTCTGTTTGATTTTTTTCGATTTTTGTTTGTTTGTTTTTTTTTTGCTTTCTATTTCCCTTTAGTTTTATTATCATATTCGTTCATTCATTCATTCGTTTTTATTTATCCTATTTTTCTATTTTCTTGTTTTTGTTTTTGTTCTCTTTCTTCCTCTTGTTATTGTCGTTGTTGTTGGTGTTGTTGTCATTATGATGGTTGCCTTGCATTTTGAGCTCATTTCTCATTGTCATAACGAATGAATGTTTTGGTTGTGGCTTCTAGTTTAACACCCAGTAAATATTACTATACGCCGAGTATGTGGGTGTGGGTATAGTTGTGTGGGTGTAAGTGTTTGTCTTAAACCGTCTGCGTGTTTTAGACATTCTATATTGAGTGTGGGTGTGGGTGTGGGTATATATGCCTTGAGTGTTTTTATGACACATTTTAACATGATTTTGTTTCCTCTTTTTCTCACTCTCTCTCTCTCTTTGTGTGAGTGTATGTGTGTGCGTCTGTGTGTGTACGTAATTTAACGATTATTAAAGATAAAGTGTAAGCGATATTAACAATTGTTTTTTCTTTGTTGTTGTTTTTTTTTATAAAAATTAATTTCTAACGAAGCGTATGAGTAAGATTTAATTTGTTCCATGGAAAATTGCATCAAGTATACGCTACCATGGCTGCCTGGCTGGCTGGACAGCCTTGTTTAACTGACAGTAACCGTAACAATATAATCAAGACAATGGCAGTTAAGAGAAGAATGAAAAGACGATAACGATGCTATAATATATGCCGTACATACAGAGTCATAAAGCGAAAACATAATTCCAGTAGAGAAAGTAATTGTGGTAGCGGTATCAGTAGCTTACAGAAGACATAAGAAGCAAAAGTGTTAAGAATTCTTTTAAAACAAATTGGTGTTACAAAGTAAAACATTAGTTTTTATGCATCCTTGACATGAATGACATTGGTTGGCGGATTTTTCTTTTCTTTTTAACTTTAAGTATTAAAGATGTGTTAAACAAATCAGTTTCTGGTAAGGCATTCTTAAAAAAAAAAATTATTTCTTGGTGGGATTTAAAGTAAATACAGGAATCGACTTTAAACACTTAAAAAATCTCCTTTGAATGAAAGATATTATTAAGAATGTAAATTAAGAGACAGAATTCTGAGGTAATCTAGTAGATAGTGTAAAAAGCTATCAACGTTCGATATACAGTGAGCGTCAAAAGAAACTTTTCATTAAAAAATGTAAATATACATTAATAAATAACCGTTATTTTTATTTTAAAATTGTTTTATAACCAGTTTTTAAAATTGAAACGAAATAATTACAAAAAATTTCAAAATATTTTTAAATTCTTCTAGGGGACTCTCCTTAAAGACTTAAGACATGAGTTTGTTGATTGTTAAAATTTTATCCTTAGTGTACAATATCTTTTGACGATCACTGTAAGAACCCAAACTAAAATTTAGGAGGTCAAGTTCTCAATAAAACGTCTAGAGTATGCAATTATTAGAGCAGCGGAATAGAATGGCATGAGGACATAACTTTTTCAATATCCATTACAGTTTATCGGCCTTCACTGTGAATTAAATTAATTGAATATTACAAAAGAAAGGAATAAAGATGGTGTAAATCATAATGGAATATATAATCCTGCACCTTTTTTAGCAACATAGTGCTCTTAACTTTCTCCTATACGTAACTTTTTATTTCCAATGAAATACATTGCCTAAGTCGGTAAGAATTCCTTACTTAAAGCGAAACTTCAAATCACTTTTCAATGTGGTCGACTCGTATGACAACTGGAAAAGGCGCACAAGAAGCAAAGGTGTCTGGAAGGTGTGTTATAGCAGGTCCAAATTCGTTTATGACAATCTGGGGAAGAAAGTAACTAAGAAGTTCGTTTCAAATGACCCCCTTAAACCTTACTTCACCAATATTTAAGTAAAAAGGTCAACAATAAGTGTTTTCTGAAAAAAAAATTCCGGTTCTTACTAAAAACTGTACGTTTTTAATTGAAGCTGTAGGTGAAATAGAAGCGGCTTTCAATCACAGGTAAAAGTTAATGTCCTCTTTGTTTTACTATACTTCTGCTTTCTGAATTTGGTGAATTTGTTCTATTATTTGAGGTTAAAAAAGAAAATGCGAGAATTCATTACAAAATATTATTACTTGCTTAACTCTCGCCATTGGTCATTACAAGGCTTTTAGTAGAGACTATAACCTAGCTTCTCGACACCACTCATGCTCTGTGAGTGTTTTAATTTTATTCATGAGTGGCTGGATCTACAGTTTAACGTTGACTCCGAAAGACAGATTATTGAGAAAACTTTTCTATCGCAATTTTTAATTTGCTTTTAGAGCCAATACGATTGAGGTCATCATAGAGTAATAGATGTAATGGCTTATCAGAAACGAGCCCAGCTTGAACAAAATGAATTCAGAAAATATATTTCTTGCGGCACCTTTCTGTCAACAGTCTTCGAAACAATGTAATGCAATAACAGCCATACATTCCTTAACAGAATGAATGCCCCATAAGCAGCAAATCCCTCAACGATTCGAACATGAATAGCCGTTCAGATGTTAGATGTCTCAGTTAGATGGATGCTCACTATTATTATGTTGTGTTGACAGTTAAACGCCTATACACATAGCTGCCAGATTTGACCATTTATCGTTATTCAGACGATTTTGAGCTCCAAAAATATCATTTTGACCAGATGAAAATCTGGCGGTTCCAATGAACATTATATTGAATTATCATGGTTACATTTATAAAACCCATAGATTCACATTGTACAATATTATTGCTGCGGTTATTTTTTTTTTTTCGAACGTCCCCGGCCTCTCACTAACCCACCCTCACCCGATAGCGGAGGGCTCGACCCCATTACGTAGGGACACGTACACACTACAGTCCGGACTGTAGCGGGTAAGGTAAAAGTAATGGCAACGAGAACATAAAACAGCTACAAAACTTAATCACAAGCTGAATAAGGTAACAATAAAACGGAACAATCGGAGACAAGAAGGAAAATACATTTTTATATAATAATTTATAAACTAATGCCAGCATGCAAGCTACGCTTTTTATTACAAACACTACAATTAAAATCTATAAAATCATAATGCATTTTAAAATCATTACATAATCTACGAAAAGGAAAATTACATGCACAATGCGTTCTATAGAAATCTAAAGAAAGGGGACAATAGTGCCATGAAAATCTTGCTGGAATGATGAAATTCAGGTTACAAAGCAAGAACTCAGAATCGATATCACCTTTAACAAGATTGAAAACAAAACAAACCCCTAAAACAGCCTTCTATGTTTTAAAGTTGGAAGTTTTATCAAAGCTAATCTATCCTCATACGGCGGAAGCCCATCGGTGTAATCAAATCCTAAGCCACATAAACAGAATAGTAAAAACTGCCTCTGCACAGACTCAATTGAATCACTATGACAACGATAGTATGGATTCCAAATAATAGACGCATACTCCAAAATGGGCCTAACAAATGAAATGTACAGTAGTTTTGTTATATAAGGATCACAAAACCAAGAACAGCCCGAGCCTTGCCAATCATCAAACTAATATGATCAATAAAAGACAATTTCGTATCCAATAAAACTCCCAAATCAAGAAAAGAAGGCACAGTTTCCAAAGGGCAAGAATTAATCACATAAGTGGACGAGATTACACCACCAGGAGAGAAAACCATGCTTTTACATTTTCTCAAATTAAGATCCATTTAATTTATCCTGCACCAAGTAACAAAACAAATCAATATTTCTCTGAAGACCAGCCTGGCTATGATCATCATCAAACGTATAAAATAATTTAACGTCGTCAGCATACATCAGAATATTACAATCAGAAACAGCAGAAGGAAGATCATTTAGAAACAATAAAAACAGTAAAGGACCCAAATGGCTACCCTGCGGAACACCAGAAGTAACATATACAGTCTTAGACAATAAATTCCTAAACAATACCCTCTGAGTCCTAAGGGAGAGGTAGGAGTCTAGCCAACTATGAATAGTATCAAGAATATCGATTAGTGAAAGTTTAAGAAGCAAAATTCTATGATCAACCCTATTAAAATGTTTACTGAAATCAGTATAAATTACATCAATTCGAGCACCGAAAAGAAAGCCTCTAAAAACATGTGTCAATAAACAAAAGTTTAAACAATTTTTTCCTTGAAAATATTATAGAACTTCTGCAGTTTTGGAAAAATGAAATAAGAAATATTGGCTTTTAATTTCCAGCCTTGATTAAATTTATTAAAAATACTTCAGCTAATGTAGAGATAGTATTAAGCCAAGTTAATTAAAATTAAACAAAATGTCTTAGAATGTTTTTAATCAATAAATATATCGTATAAAACCACCAATTGACGATTTTGACGTTTTTTTTTAATATTTGATGATTTGATGCCTTTTTTATGTGACAGCAATGCAAATAACGTAACGTATGAGTGATATTAAATTCGAATACATACAACAAAATTAAAAACTATTTTAAAGCATACTTTTCAGAGTAATTACTTTAGTGCAGTACATATAGTACATATATGGGTGCGTATGAGTAATATTTTTCATATGGAATTCAATATGAAGTATACGCTGTCAATATGATGTTTGTCAATACCAACTACATACAGTGGAATTTTTTTTCTGTAATATAAGCATTTAAGGAATTTTTTTATAACCTGTTAATTCTTTTTTTTAATTTTTTTTTATAAATATGAGTCAAAATGTACTTAAGCAACTATCAACTGCCAACCATCAAGTTCATGTATTCTTATATCACTTAAGAATAAGTCTTAAACACATTTTAATTTATTTATTTAATGGCTTTCCGTTAAAAAAGGAACAAAACAGGAATCTCCATATTCATTTATGATATTTAACTTGGAGTACAAATAAGTTTAAAGTTTTTTTTTGTCACGAATGAATTCAAAAGTAAATGATTTTAACATACATAACAGAGTTAGCACAAGTGATCGAAAAAAGTCAAAGAAATGAGTTGCAAATACTTTCCAATAAAGTTGAATGCATTAACGAACTAGTGAAAGAGTTCAAGTTCTCGAAAAATACCCCATCAAATATGTTTAACCCTATCCTATCAAGGGCTATTGGTAGGACATATCATCAGGAATCACAATATATTTTGACAGCTGGAATGGAACGACATCATATCATAAAAGTACACGGGGCACAGAGACATTCAAAGTAACTGCAGAAAAGATGAACAGCATAGAACCAACGAACTATCCGTTAAATCACTCTGTAGATCTACAAGCTCTTAATGGACAATGTAATAATAGATTCAATTCCAGATCTGAAATTTTGGACACTGGCATGACGTAAAGAAAATCTAGCCAAAAATAGATAGAGGATAAGTCTGCTTAAACTAAGATAAGCCATAACAGAGCATTGTATTATAGGCACGAATATGGTATGCATTAGTCTTTGACGCTTTGTAACTGCTGGAAGGCGATTGTTCATTAATTAGGGATATTCCTTGTCGGAAGAAAAAACACCACCTTAGTACATACTATACAGTTGATATGGATATTAGATATGCTTGATATTGGCAGTCGAATCACTTCATCAGACGCTTGGAGTTGTTTCAGGACAATATAACAATTTTTTGTGAGCATTTTTTACAAGCCTTTAACGACTTTAACGATTTGATACTTTGCTCATCTGGCAGCTATGCCTACAACATGTTGTGCGCTCAAACATACCAACTAGAATATGGCGACAAAAGAACTATTTTGTATAGTTCTTTGTCTTATAAACTCCCGGTATACTCCTAGAGTTTTTGTCAAAGTTTACTGAAAGGAAGAGGAACCAACACACTGCCCTCTAAACTAAGACGACTTCAATCAACCATTTTCTCCCGTTGAGTTCTTATTGGAATATTTAGATTAAGTAAGACTGATTCAGCATGACACAGTTAACTCCAATAGCTCCATAAATGACCAGAAACTGTCTACTTCAATATACTTCAAATGCCTAGAGTTTCTTTTAACAAATGGTAGCGATTAAACTAGTATTTCTTAGGTATGGAGACATTTCATTGAAATTCATATGATATACTAGCATAGCAGACTGAAATCCTGAAGCTTTAACGTCTTATGACTCAAACAAATTAACAAAACAATTTGGCACCACAAAACTTAACCCAGAAGTTTTTGCTTTGGATTTAATTTTCAATACGTTTGCAATTTTTAAAGTAAACTTAAAAAAAAAATACGAATAAAAATTTCAAATAATTTTTTTTTTCAGATGAATTTTTCCATGTTTTTCCTCTTCAGAAACTTTCCAAAACGTGTCGAAACACTAACATTTAATGCCAGCCAAACACTATTTAACTGCATTTCTGTGTTTATCGGTGTGTCATCCTTTTTTGATTTGTTTTTTTTTTGGTTTTTTTTAGTGGCATTTACCTTCTGATTTTTATTGATTGCTTGGAATTGCTGCTTGAAATGCTTGAAATGTTAAACTTCCGGTGTTTTATAGTTGTTCGCTTGATTTTTCATTTCAATTTTTATTTCCGCCGCCTTAACGACGTCTCAACTCGCTCTCTCTCTGTCTTTGTAGGTGCTGCTCAAATTTTTATTACGTTTTTATAGTTTCTGCTGCCACACTTGGCTGGAATATTTCGTCAAGTGTGAGTGTGGTGGTGCAACTGAAAGGAAAACATCTTGTGTTGTTTGTACATCCAAAGGAGAAAACATTCATCACCACCTGATGTTTTCTGTTTCTTATTTTTTTTTCTTTTGATTTTCAAACAAATCAAATCAAATCATACAGACTGGAGACAATCACTCACTTACTCGATGCTATTCATTGTTGTTGTTGTTGTTGTTGTATGGCAAAGATAAACGAACTTTTGAAGACAACTTATCTTCACACAGTTTAACAGCTGCAGCTTCGAATCGTATAGACTTGAAATTGTTCAACAAATTGAATTTCGCACAGTCATGATTATGGTTGGAAAGACTGAAATCAAATGAGAATTTTGCATACAAAACTGAAAAAACAGAAAATTATAATTTGTTTGCTACACAGGGAAACAAAATGTTGATAGGGAGAAACCAACTAAAGGACTTTCTCAAGTGCATTCCAAAAAAAACTGATCCTTCAGTATGGAATTTAAACCTTTTCTAGAGGAGTGACTTAGAGCTTTATAATAGCAACCGCGATAGAGGGCATTCAGAAGGATGGAAATAAAAATATGTGGGAGTATTAAGTTGACAGCCTTTTTAAGCATAGCTTCCTAAGAGATTTATCACTCAATTCCTCAATAATATTTCAACAATTTTATCAAGGATGAATGGACAATATGTATCCATAATGTTTGTAAGCCAAATCTTGGATATTATATATCCCCAACAGACCAGGATCATCTTTCTTGTTGTTGTTGCCATGTTCGTTAAAATCCTAGACAAACCAAATACCCACCATTTCACCTCTAAGTTACTCTCCTGTGGTCAAGAATACTTATTTTAATCGACCCAAAACAAAATTTTAAAAATCATTTCTTCGACGCCTTCCTCTCAGCAGATTTCTGTCAAAAGTCTACGAGAAAAATAAAATTGCCATGAAAATCTCCTCAAAAATCTGTCGTTCAGAATTGACTTTAAACTGTAGGTCCCACCAGTCAGGTATGAAATAAACGCACACTACATATGTTAGCTTTTAATCCTGACTGAAGTTTAGTGGTGACCAATGTTATGTATTTATGGAAGAGTATTGCCACTGAGGTGAGATATGTTAACAGGAGTTAGTTATCCTCCTACTTTAATTTCAATGAAACTTATGTGACCTATAACCTCCATGTCCGTCATCCAAAAAATAAGGAGTGAAAAATTCAATTCATTACTCCTTTATCTCTTCAACCATGAGGTGGTTATGTGTAAACGGGCAACTGTCAACAGAAATACATATCCCACCAGCCAAGATAGTAGTGAACACGTTTCTTTGATGATTTAATTCTCCATCTGACTGAGAAAACATCCGACCCATACACATACACACATAATTGCTCATTAGAACCCTTTAATCAGCATTATGAGCTAGTTTATCACACCACTTATGTGGTTTGTGTTAATTTTATCGATAAGAGGTGTAACCTTCAGTTTAAAAATTTTGACAGAAATCAGAATATCGCCAGGAATTGGAACCGTAGCTTTACGTCTCATAAACCACCACCATTACCCACCAGACTACGGCGTTACCCCCATGAACGTTCTTTAAAAAATACGAGTTAAATATAAAATTCCTTACTGAAGTAACTTACGAACTGTAAAGAGTTAATGTGTGAGCTCCTGACAAGTATAGATGCTTGACTGTCAATACAAATACAAATCCCACTATCTCCCATAATAGCAGTGAGGACATTTCTTTGATATCCTAGGTCTCCATCTGCCTGAGACATCTGACATTCGATCCATGCATTAGTCAATTCTGAATAACTGTTCATGTTCGAATCGTTGAGAGACTATCCAGTTTTCAGCACTCGTCTAGTACGACACAGAACAAGCTTTTATCCTGCATATGTTTCACATCACCGTGCGTGTAGCTATTATTGAATTAATTTGTTTCGAAGACTGCTGATAGAAAGGCGTTTTTTCAAGCTGGGGTTCAAAGCATGGGTTCGCAGTTGATAAACCATTACACTGATTAAACTATGATGGCTTCGATTTAAAATAATAAATAAAAATTGCCATGAAAATTTTTACGAAAAATTTGTCGTTTTGAGCTGACGTTAAGCTGTAAGTCCAGACACTCATGAAAAAAAACTAGCACCCACAACAACTAGTTTGTAATTTCTACTAAAAGGCTTGTAATGAATAATAAAATGTGTGTAAGTAGGTTTCATTCAATTTCCTTAAGAATTTATAATTCAGCAAATAATTATTCTACTATTGCAGATTCTAGAATAATAGAGTTGCCATCTACTTCAGTTAGAATGTTTTGGTTTGCTGGATTGGGTGTCTTATTTGCTTATGGAATTGTAAATGCTGTCTTTTGAATATTTTTGTTAAGGATTTCATCGGCTTTGGTTAGCCAGGGAACCTTCTGGAGAGATTATTTGAAGGACAGGTAGGCGTAAAGCCGCCATAGTCTATAGATAGTGTGCTGACTTATTAGACAAGAAGCCAGGCTTCAAATCCCTGGTTAGACATCAAATACGAAATATGAAAAAAATATTTCTTCTGAAGGTAAAATAAAATTGCCATTAAAAGGTTTTCAAAAATCTCTGTATAAAATTAACACACACAACATGAATGGTGTCGAGAATCTAGGTCATAATCCTAACTGAAGGTTTACACCATCAAATTAAATAAATAGATTGCATTGATTTTTTTCTTGCTTTTTTCCCTTATCAACTATTTCGAATTGACCGAATGATTATTTTACTGTAGCAGATTCTAGAATGCTAGAGCTTGCCATCTATCGTTACCTTGAAACAATGCCGCCCATAACAATTTATATTTCTTGTATTAGGTGCCCTGCTTTGCTTTTATAATCCAACGTTTTCCAAGGGCTATCATTTAATTATCTCCATTGAGGACTTGATGGCCCTTGTTTAGTTAGGAAAACTCCTAGAGAGATTATTTGAAGGGCGAGTTGATGCCTTTAAATTCAAATACTGAAGCAATGATAACTACAAGAAAGAAATTTGTTTTCTATTTTATTTGTACTATA
This sequence comes from Sarcophaga peregrina, assembly GCA_014635995.1. Lineage (NCBI taxonomy): Eukaryota > Metazoa > Arthropoda > Insecta > Diptera > Sarcophagidae > Sarcophaga > Sarcophaga peregrina. The sequence goes on along the minus strand of CM025790.1, from coordinate 38,972,599 downwards.
CAAGGGCTACGATTATTTAAACGTTTGAATGAAATCGAAAAAATAATTCCTGATGACTGGTGTCATCAGTCCTTATATGATGATAACGATGATAGTGATAGTTGATGGTTATGGTTGTATAGTAAATGATTGAGTTTTCTTGAAGTCTGGCTTTTTATCTGGCATTTCATTTCTATTTCTTGTTTTTTTTTCCTTTTTTTTCCTTCCATTTAATGCCTGAGTTTAATATACGAATTCGTTATTACTGAAGAGAAATTGAAATTGCCGCAAATGATTCAAATACAAACACACACAGACACTAATGCCTTAAAAAAATATAAAAAAAGAGACAAAAAAAAAGAAGAAGAAAAAAACTAAAGAAAATGAAAATAGAGAAACGGAAATATTTTCCCAATGCAGGTTTACCAGGCACAGAGACACTTAAACAACCACAATTGCAGGCACACAAACATAGACACAGACACTGGCACTGGTACGGGCACACATACATATGTACGTACAATACATTGAGAACGAGAGATTCATTTATTTTGCAGTTACATTTGACTTCAATTTCTTGCTTTATTTCTCTTATTTACTCTGTAGCTCTCTGTATCTGCTCTTGCCTTAGGGTATGTGTATGTTGAGTTCTTGTGCCTTGTTGCAGTGCAAAACCCCAAAAGTGTTTTTTAACTTTCAGTTTGAGTTCCTTTTTTGTTGTGTTTTTTGTTTTGTACCTTCAACTCTAGAGCGTTAAGAGAATTTCTGGTGTTTTTAGTGTAACATCCGGTGCAAATGAACATCATAACTTTAGGGAAAACGAAAACGTATACGTATACGACAACCCATCAACAATACAAACGTTTGTTGGTTTGGCAGAAACATTCACTTGCCACAGAAATTTCGTTCATTTTGCCATGGCATTACTAAACTAGACTACGTTACAATACAGTATCTTGAGAAAGTATGTATCCATGTGTATAGTTTTCCTTGATTTGTTTTATTTCCCTCCGTTACTCTTCACTGATTTGGATTACGTTTGTGTTTCAGTAACTTTATGACTTCGAAATCGAAATGAAAAATGGTTTGAAAACACATACATACGCTGTAAAATAAAATAAAAATTTTTTCCCATTTCATTTGTTTATACATTTGCTATCTCTTTTCCATTTTCACTCTCTCTCTCTCACTCTCTCTCTCTCTCCGTCTTCATCCCTTTTAAAGTCATTACAGCACTGTATAACTGTATATTCGTGTGTAGTTATATGTGTGTTTGCATGCAGCAAAACCACAATCATTTCAAAGGGCGGTTTTCCCATTTCCTCTTCCTTTACCATATGCCAAGCAATAACCCTTCTTAGCAAGGCTTTAAAGCCTTAAATTCTATTTTGAAGAAGAAAATTTCCCAATTCACATCAAAGGGTTCTAGTGACAAAACGAATTTGTGGATTTCTTTGCCTTAGCATGCCCAGTAATATCCATTAACACCCGTATATGGCCAGCAATGTTAAGGGTTTACAAATTTAGGTCAGTTTTTTCAAATGCAAAGAAAATCAAATTTTTAAAAATAAAAATTCTACTTTTGATGGCAATGTGAATAGAATCAAATCAAATTGTGTTTTATTGATTGCAAAAGTTCATACAAGGGTTGTCATAATGAAAAAGGCAATGATATAGGTGTTGTATCCTAGCAAAATGCATTATAAATGTAGCATGATTCCAAGTTTACACAGTAATTTAATCAATCTCCCGAAGAATATTGTTACGTTTTACCTTTTAAAAATATTTAAAATATAAGCTCGATTAGATTGCAAATAAAATAGAAATAAAATTTGTATTTAGTTTTAATTCAAATTTTTTATTATTCGCACAGTTTTGGGTGCCACTGTTCTCCAACTTGATGTAAGACAACAACAATTGCTTTGTTTGTTATTCTTGTGTTATCACCCCTTTGCATAATCAATAACAATTACCAGTCTATTGTTCGACAGATCTTTGTAATGTTGATCTTCAAACCTTGATTACTCTCTTTGAACATCCGGCGTCTTCACACAAGACTGACTGAACTTTTAGCAAATCACTCGCCTGCTTTGCCTTGGCTTTTACATGGCAGCCTGATGACTGTTCTGAAAGCGAATGTTCGTATTTGTGGTTGTTTGTGTACTTTTGTTTACATTTATTCTTGTAGTGTTTGTTTTTCGATTTTTGTTGACTTGTTTACCATTTTTATATGCTGGTGTTTGTTCTTATATTATGCAGCGCAATAATTTGTAAACAAGTTCATTGTTTCTTTGTTTTTGTAGCCTTTGTCTATAGCTTTAATGCTTAACGATTTAAGAGCATTTTGTAACAATATTTTGAAATCAAAGGTAATCAAATACTCCCCACAAAAGACCTTAAGAGAGTGTTTTACGTGATGCAAGACCATCTCATTACCGAAAATCAAGGAAAAGCTCACGATATTCAATTAAGGGCAATTTCAGATGGTTTACAAGGCAAATGAATTCTGGCTACGTTTACTACATTTCAACTTAACATATTGTTAACAAAGTAGCCGGTTAAACGCGAAAGAGTATCCTTAATTGCATCAGAAATCCAAACAAAGCCCATCAAGTAACTTGAATACTTGTCAGCTATTTGCACAACGAATTATGTTTAGAGTCGGTATAATCGGTTGAGAGTACAAGGCCAAAGTGGCAACGCACAACGAGGTATTAACTGAAAGCCTACTTTGTTTAAACTAGCAGGGAAGCACACCCTTAGCATCCTAGAAAAGAAGAACAGAAATACTATACCACCATGACAGATCCTTAAAGAAGTCTCAAGGAATAATACTAAAGTGTGGGAAAGAGAAAATAGTATTTGAAGCTTAAGAGGGTTTTATGCCATTCCAGACAATTAAAAATTTATCGGGAAATTCCAATATCTCATAAGCACTACTGCACTTTTCATATGGTGATGGAATCCAATCTGGAAAATTCTGCAGTCTAATGGGGAAATGTCTAAACGGTTGGGTCCAAATATCAGCCAGATCGCATGAGTCCATAATCAAACTCCCGGCCATCTTCTGAGTAAAAGTGGAAACGGAGAAAGAAAAATTGAAGGATGGAACACAGCAATACCATCTCTTAGGCCCCCATATTCATTTATACATCTAGGTAGGACTGTTTGAGAAACCTGAATGAGCTAGAAAAGAAAACTAGGAATAGAATGTCGAACTTTCACTTTACTGAAGCGACAAGAGGTGTATGGAAGGGTATAGAGTATGAAGGGCAGATAGAGAGAAGCAAAATTTCTTAACAAATCATGTAGCATTAATTTGATGGCGATGTAGCATTAATGTATGCCATCCGAAAACTGCGTGGAGCATCTCAGCTGCCTAATACTGAATTGTTCTTACTGGCACCAAGCTGTCAAGGCCGTAGGTTTCGAGGACATATTAAACGGATTTCTTGTATAAGCTGTAGACTGGAAATAATGCGGCATTTCTACATGACAACAATAATTATAATATCACCAGCAATTTTGTTTTTTTTATGTACACACCCTCTATTCTTTCAAGTATATTGATCTTTTAAGGCCTCACCACTAAAATTCAAAATATTCAAGCCAAAATTTCCTTTTTACTTATCAGACAAAAAATCTTCCCTAAAATTTTCTTTGCCTTCCAATACAGAAACGTTTTAAATTGTTTTCCAATTTACTGTTAAATTCCATTGTTAATAAAAATCGCCTTCTCTGGGGAAAATCGAATTGTGCAACAGATATTCTGGCCTGAATGATAAAATTTTCCTTTTAGCCTTGCATTCTTAACCTACTTAACAGCTTTAAATTATAATTTTTGGCCGTCTATTCAAAGCAATCCAATTATAATTGTAGTATTGTGTAGTACTGTGGCTAACAACAACTATGCAAACTAATTGTAACATTTGCTAGAGTCGAAATGGAAACGGGAATATGACGCAAAACAAGCCAAATCTTCCACTAATCAAAACACACTCAACCATGAAACCAATTCATCAACAATTAGAGAATGTGATAACGAAACAATGACAATTACAAAGTACACCCCCCGCCCACCTCTTCACCACTTTTACCATCCACATAACAATCCATCCATCTAGCCATCCATTCATCCATCTTTGTTTGCAAACATTTGCAGTCAGTTGTGTGGGCATGGATGCGTGCGTGTATGGATGGAGCATCAGCACTACAGCTCGTATGTGTGTGGGGCATTTGCATCATGCATAAATCGCTTGAGGCTATTTTGCGATAAGTCATGTTGGTTGTAAATTAAACTTTACGATTACGATTAGAAAATTGTTGCACATGTTGTTGCCACAACAGTACTCCCTTCACACTCCTAACATTGCAGTTGCAGTGCCAGTTGTTGTTACTAATGAGCACAATGACAGCATTTAAGAAAAATTTGCCAGGGTTGTATACGAACTAAAGGAATTCCAATTTGTTGTTGTAAAGAAACACATTTGCAGGCGATTTTAAGAATCTGCTTTTTTTTATTGTTCCTACATTTATGAGGATTGTTGAAGGGGAAGGTCGTAAACTACTGTGCACCATAAAAATTGTGTTTTGTTAACCCAAAGAATAAGCATTACAAGACGAAAATCTTTAGTTTGAACAGCAGCTGTTATTTTTCGGAGAACGAAGCATAACGAGGGACAATTGAAAATTTGTTTGTAAAGTCATTCATCATAAAAAAAAGATATGAAAAGTCTTTAGTTTCCATAAAAAATTACCAAAAATTGAATGCAAAAAAAAAATTCCCAACCCCACCTCGTTACAATATGCTTTCTATTTAAACGTTGTGTTTATATGCATACATTTGGATGGAATGGACTTTTCAACAGCAGCAGCAGAAGCATTTTGTTTTAAGGTTACACAAATAAATCTTCTTTCCATGCTCCCCCAAACATTTATGTTTAGCATCAGGGGCAACAGCTGCTAGTGACCACTTTTATAACAGAAACAATAATAATAACAACAACAACAACACACTATAACAACATTTAGAAAAATAATTCACACTGGATTTGATGTGGTAAACTGTGATGTGATGTGATGGATATTACAATGGCCAGGAGTTTGTTTTCTTCTGTTTTGTTTCTCTCTCTCTTTTTTTAATGACGCTGTTGCCGCATTTTATGCTGCAGGATAAATTGAAATATTTAAACTTAAAAGCATAACATAAAAGCATATGCAAATATTTAAAATCTGAATTCTAAAAGAGTTGACAAAATATTGTTAAAAAAAGCCCTCATTGGTAAAGAAAATAATTCTCGTAATGAATGGATTTTTTTTTCCTGGGGCTCAATTAGTTTCAGCGATAATATCCTGTACAATACATCAATTTATTAAGAAATTTTTTATTACTAAGGAATTGAATAGGACTGCGGAAAAACATTAGAAATTCTAGGATGTGTCCTCATTACCAACATCGAAAAGGAGAAAGCATTAACTACACTTTACTAACAGATGGTTAGTTGAACTCGAAGCCTGCATTAGTTGTCTTTCTCTTTACAATTAGACGCTGATTAAGGGATTAAAATACTCCAAGCCAAACTACGAGTTATCCCGTACTTACTAATGTGAAAAAATCAAATTGTCGTTTTTTGGCCAGTTTTCTGAAAATTTCCTCGGCAGTCAACATGTTAAATTATCCAAAAAACGTTCAGCATGCCGACTACAAGTTTCAGAATAGTCGCCATAGTCTAGAACGTAGTGAGTTGGCTTATAGGACGTATGGCCTCGATTGTCTGACCTGGGGAGACAACTCCAACTTAACGAAATATGAGAACATTTTTCTTCGGTTACTTCCTTTTAGCGGATTTCTGGAAAAAACCCTGAGAGTAACACAAAAATTACTATGAAAAGTTTCTCAAAAAGATCTGTCTTTCGAAATAAACTTTAAACTGTAGGTCCCCCGTCACTCACGTGTATAAAATTAACACACACAATAAAAGTGCCGTGAAAAACTAGGCCATAATCCTGACTAAATAGTTGTAATGACCAATTATGTATGTATGTATTAGAATTTTAACGATATTATAACGGCTAAAAACAACCTTTTGCTGCTGCCATTATTAACATGGAAACCGTTTTCCCATTACTTCAGAGTGGTTTCTTATTCTCCAAGTATCTGTTTTTAAGAGCTATTGGAAAATTTTTCAAAAAAAAAAAGAACACAAAAAATTAAAAAAAAATGCAAGAAATCTTTATTTGAATCGATAGTACAGTCCATATAATTCAAAGTTTGAAGATATTTCATGCAAATGTTGATCGCGATTGCGTCTCAAATGGTCCATTCAATTTTGGCATATTCTTTCCAACATTTCGGCCGGTATCTCATGAACAAATGCGTCAATTGAAGCGGGCTTGTCTGTATAGACATAAGCTTTAACATAGTCGCACAAAAAAACAAAAAATAGTCTAAAGCCGTTTAATTGCACGATCTAGGCGGCCAATTGACCGGTTCCGAACGTGAAATATAGCGTAACGATTCGCAGCATCTTTGAAGAAGTACGCTCTAGTGACGCCACCAGCTCATAACCGTACCAAACTGTGACTTTTTCTGGATGCATTGGTAGATTTTGCAATGCTTCTGGCTAATCTTCATTTCAAAATCGACAATTCTGTTTATTTACGTATCCAATGAGACAAAAATTCGTTTCGTCGCTGAACACAATTTTTCGATAAAGAAGTGGATCTTCGGCCTGCTTTCCAAGAGCCCATTCACCAAAAATTCTGCATTGTAGTAGGTCATTCGGCTTCAATTATTGCACCAGATGTATTTTCAAACCTAAATCTTTCCGCAAAATTTTCTAAGTTCTTAAGTAACAGAGCCCCCAATTGCCGCGAACTGCGACGTGCCAATAATTGATGGTCATCATTAACACTGGCCGATAGAGTTGCGATATTTTCTTCAGTTTGCACTCTACGTAAGCGTGTTGGTGGTTTAGTGTCAAACAACATAAAATTTGGTGCTAAATTTAATCACAATAGCCCGAATAGCCGCTTCAGTGGGTCGATTAAATTAACGATAAAATGGCAGGAGCACGCTTTTTGACAATAAAATTCAATGATTTACAAGCGTTGTTCGTTTGTAAGACGATTCATGGTTATATTATAAACCAAATAAACAAAACACGAAACGAGCGTGAGCTGTTTAAACCAGTGTTGCCAAAAAGATAATAGATACAAAATCACCCTTACTTGTTTTTAATATAATGTTTCTTTTGAATATGGGATCTGTTCTCCAGTTCTCGCCTGCTAACGGCTGCATAAATCATGTTTTAAAGGCTTTGATAAAATGATTTTCCATTCTCTTTCGAAATCAAGTTTTGCCACTGCCATATCCTTTTTGCCTTTTTTTTTTGCAGGCCTGAGTTATCTTTCACTAGCATTCATAATTCTCTTTATATTTACGACTGTAATATAAACCGTGTATCCTAATATACGGTGGGCCTTCATTGGCCCATATTGCTTTGAAAAAAAGGACAGCGCATCTTATCGCACCATGATAATCGATATTTTGTACCCGTTTTTCATGGCATTGATGTGAACGATATTTGTTCTCAACATGATTCAACATTCATATTTGGCCATTGCAACCCTTCAGTCAAGATTACGGGCTACCTTCTCATACCTTTCATGTTGGGAGTGTTAATTTTATGCATGAGTGGATGGCTCACTATACAAACAATTTATTGTGAAAAACGTTTGATGGCCGTTTAATTAGCCGAAATGTGTGAAGTCAATTGGTCGCCAAGAAACTAAGATTTGATTCCGCTGGACTATTTTCTGGTGGGCCTTGTTAAAAAAGAATGTTATCCCAAGAAACCGGAGACAGCTGAACATTTGAAGGTCAACATTCATGATGTCATTGTGGAGATAGCAGCCTTTACGCTTGAAAAAGTATACGAACATTGGTTTGATCGAATGAGGTACTGTAAGGGCAACCACAGCAGCCCTATGAATGATATTAAATTCCATTTGAAACCAGAACAATTATACTTTACAACAAAGTAATAAATTTAATAAAATTTTTAAACGTTTTTGTTTCATTGGCTTTTTAAATTTAAACTTTTAAATCACCCACCCATTAGAAACGTGTTCATTATGAAATCTTGTGCAAAAACGTACAACAGAAGGTGTTAAGTCCAGGCCAGACATCAAAACAGGTCTTAAACAAGTATTTCTACTGCAATTCCTCTCAACGGATTTCTGGCAAAAACTCCGAAAGTAAATAAAATTGTCATGAAAAGTTTCTCGAAAAAAATCTGTCGTTCCCGTCACTTATGTATAAAATTAACACATGCAACATAAGTGGTGTGAGAGACTAGGTCAATAATCCTGACTGGAGGGTTGTAATGATCCATTATGTATGTACTAAAAGTCTACATTAGCCTTACTATGTAAAATTAGACTTTGCTTAGGAGATTAAAATACTTTAGACATTGCTTAAGACCGAAACCGGATGAAATCGTATAAATCCAAAGTTTTCAGCATGATATACGAAATATAACGAAAGTCAAAGAAATAATTTAGTCTAATAGCTTATTAGAATCGAAATAACGAAGCCGTCATTATCACCAGAACACGAACATTTAAATTTCCAACTGGGTTTACTAATAACAACGCCTATGTCTATGTATGTCTGTGTTTCTTTGTTGATTTATATTTTAGTTTTTGATTTACATTTCCGTCTACATTTTATTTTATTTTCTATTTTTTAAAATAGTTTCTCTCTCTCTCTCTCTCTCTCTGCAGATACAAATTCATTTCATAGAAACGTTTTACAGAATTCCATTCCCATCATTCAGACATTCTCATCTGCATGTCATTATTTTTAAATGTTTTGATATTCGCACACCCAAAAAGAAAAAATCAAATTTTTTATCTTCAAAAAGAAAATTTTCATAATATTTGTCGTTGTTGTAGCAGATTTTCCAGTACAAGAGTATAAGAAATGTTTAGTTTAACCATTTAGATGAGAACACAGTTGTTGTTCATTTGGTAGTATGACTGTGGTTGTGGCTAAGGCAGTGGCAGTGGCAGAAATAAAATAAAAATAAAAAAGAAATCTTTTTATAAAATGAATTTCATTAAATTTAAACGCATGTACGTGTTAATAATTCTAAACGTTATTCTCCTTTTTATCTTTTCCTAAAACCTCTTGGTTTTTTATTAAAAAAAACAAAAAGAACAAAAACAAAACAGGACATTTAAATAAATTTTGTACCCTACATGCAACAGATTTAAAAGAATCAAACAATATGGCTTAGTACTATTTTTTTTAGTATAGACTCTGGTTATAGCCTCTACTGAAGCAATACATTGTATTATCTCTGGAAAGTGTGTATGGCTGCAGTACTGGGCTGAAAGACGTCAGGGTCTCAAGGCTGAAATCGGTATTATTAGTGTCACTAACATCGTGCCGAAAATGATAAACAGCAGAGAAAACTGGTACGCAATAAAACAATTTGTGCACTAAGTCCTGCGATGGAAAAAATATGACCTAGAGGCAGGTCAAAAAGGGGTCCACCTCGATGAAATATAACCGTGGTTCCGAGGTGGAATGATACTTTGGTGAGGAGGCAAGGCGTGTTTTTGGTCGGTATACCCAGTGAGAGAGTCTGTCATACCATGTATGGTACCGACCTTCATGCATACATAAAGCATTTTTCCTCCTACAAGCAAAAAAAAAAAAAACAATATCTCTGGTATACAGTGACAAGCAGAAGTGAGTGCATGTTCAAAATACTGAGTTTCGTTATCCACAAAAACAAAACCATACAAGCAAATACAGAAAAAAACAAAATTAATTGAAATGACTTCCAATGAGTTTAAATGAAAAATGAAAATAACCTACTAAACTCAATGTTTTGCACGTTTCAATAAACTTCAAGAAACTAGCCAATTTCAATATTTTGCCATAGAGATGCTTTCTACCAAATGATCAATAGCATCTTTTGGAATTCGATTCCATTACGTATTTATACGATCCCAAAGTTTGACCATGTTTGTTGGGGCTGTTTCGTACTGTCGGAGCTGGATTTTCACGAATGGCCAAACATTTTCAAATACAAAGTACCGACTTCGTTCCGATTGAAAATCTTTGACCATTCGTGAAAATCCGGCTCCGGTAGTACGAAACAGCCCCAATAAACATGGTCAAACTTTGCGATCGTATAAATGCGGAATGCAATCGTCAAACTAAGTTGTGAAACCAATGTTTATATTTTCGGATGAAAGTCTGACATTGACGACAATGGATCGCATAACTATAACAGAACACATAAAAATTATCAAAACCTACTACAAAAATGGTGATTCTGCCACAGCCATGTATCGTGATTTAAGAGGAGATTATGGTTTTCATAATCGCCCAATTAAGCAAGCAATTGGCAAACTTGTAAAGAAATTTGAAAAGAGACTGGAGTGGTTACATATATTGAAAGGCCGCCTATGCATCATCGTTTCGCTAGTTCAGTTGAAAATATCGCTATTGTAAGTGAAAGTGTTGCCTAAGACCCGAATGTATCGATTCCTCGTCGTTCTCAGGCATATTAAGAGGTATTTTGCATTTAAATCTACACCTACATCCTTATAAAGTCCAGCTCAAGCAACAACTGAAGTCAGTTGACCATTCACAACGTCGTTGATACGTGGAATGGGAGCTTAAACAACAGGCGGTGGACGGCAAATTTTCGAACAAAATTTTATTCAGCGATTTCACACTCGGTTGGTATGTTAATAAACAAAATTAGCGTAATTGAAGTTCTGAGAATCCTCAAGTAATTGAAGAGAGGCCATTCATACATAAATACATAATTGGCCATTACAACACTTCAGTCAGGATTACCACTCACACCACTTATGTTGTGTGCGTTAATTTTATACATGAGTGGCGGGACCTACAGTTTAAAGTCGACTCCGAACGACAGATTTTTGAGAAGCTTTTCATGGCAATTTTTACTCTCAGAGTCTTTGCCAGAAATCTGCTGAGAGGAAGTCGCCGAAGAAATATTTTTTCGTTTTGATGTCTGACCTGGGATTCGAACCCGGACCTTTTGTCTAATAAGCCAACACACTACCCACTAGACCACGGCGACTTCATATAAGAGAGGCCATTACATCTAGAAAAAGTCACGGTTTGGTGGTGTCTTCGGTCCGAAGAAGTTATTGGACCTTAGGTTAGGTTAGAGGACGTGCACCTGTCGGTCAAGACAAGCACAGTGCCCGGAGGTCGAAATTGACCCTTTGTACCTTACTTCTTGGAAAATTATGATGGAACGACTGTCACCGTCAATTCGAAGCGTTATGGTCATATGATGATAACCGACTTTTTCTTTACCTGCTATTGAAGAATACGAATTGGAGAATATGTGGTTTCAATAAGACGGTGCCACATGCCACACAGCTTGTGAGAATATGGCTTTATTGCAAGAGACATTTCCTGGCCGCGTAATTTCTCGTCGTGGCGATAACACCATTCGATATTCGATATTTTCTGGTGGGCCTTGTTAATCTATCTATCTATCTATCTGGAAATGAGCAATTAAATACGTAAGCAAATATAACAAAAAACAAAAGAAACCCTTGAGGCACCTTGAATCAATTTTACGAAGTTATTTAACGAAATTTTCGTGATTCCTAATCAACCTTCAGATATCATATAACACGACAAATTATTTTTAATAATTTGTGATTGCATCGTATGCCTTACACTCCTATTACACCGACTGTAGCGTGTCTACATGATTCTTACATTTTTTAACGACAATTACGGTGTGTTGTAATGTTTAGGGTTTTTTTTATATTTCCGGTATTAAAATTATAAATAAAAATGACTGCAATAAGAAGGAAATAAAGATAAAAATAAACAAATAAACTGAACTGATTTACGATAATTAAAAACAAAAAAAAAGAGAACATTTGTATGGAATACATTCATATTTAACTGAAGATAAAGTAAAGTAACAAACAAAGTTTAAGACAACACTCCTTACATTAAAAGAATAGATTTTGAATATTAAAAGTACTTTTTTTTGGAAAACCAAAGTAATCCCTTTTTTCTTTAATACAATTTAAATAAAATTACTTTTTTAAATCTCTTTCTTGGCCAATTATTTCTTATCCATTTTAATCGACTGTGATGCATTGAAGCTCATTTTTCTTTTCTTTTGTAAAAATTTCTTTAAAAAATGCAAATTCAAGGCCATAAAATGATTCAAAAGCTTAGCTAAGCCCCTCTTCTTTACTTTTGCATTCGTTTGTTTATGATAAATTTTATTTAAAACCTGCAATAAATTTATTGAAATCCTCAGATAATTATCGTAAATGAATGAGCAGTTAAACCTTCACTCAAAAGAAAATAAAGAAAAAATGAAAATGGTAAACCAAAATTGAAAATAAATCCCAAAAAAATTCCAGAAAATCTTCACCCCACTAAGAAATATAAACGAAAATTAGCTTATCAAACCATTAAACCAAGACATTGGCACTGGCAAACATAGAAGAAAAAACAATATCTGGAGGATAAACAGGAGTACAGGGATAGAGAGAGTTGATAGAGACAATATTGTGGACGCAATGCTCGAAATTGAGACGAAATGGTGTGCTTTGAGAAGATACGTTGAATGTGTACTCTGCAGGAAGAAGATCGCACTTGTCACAATACAACGAAATGATACATGAATAGGCGAGCCAATAGCATGAAGTTGGCTTGAAATATGGCGTACCCAGACGTGAGAAAGTAGACAACGGTCCTTAACTGGACGTTGTGCTCTCCCGTTAGCCGTCCCAGGAAGCGAGTTTACCCAGAAGAGGAGGAGGGATTGTTTTAGTGGAAGCACCACCCGACGCAGCTAACGACGGTCACTGTAAGTGCGAAGACATTTTGAACCCTAACTCACACGCCAAAAAATAGAATTTGGGTACCATAAACGAAGACAAGCAAATATTGTAAGCCCTTCGGGACTTTATGGCGAAAAACTTTATATTTTAGTCTATTATACTAGCCGTAGTCTAGTAAGTAATGTGTTGGCTTATTAGACGTAAGGCCCGAGTTCAAATCCGAGGTCAGACATCAAAACGATCATCAGATTTCTGGCAAAAACTCTAAGAGTAAATAAAATTGCCATAAAAAACTTCCCGCCACCGACACAAGTGGTGTGTGAAGCTAGGTTGTAATCCTGATGGGAGGATTTGTAATGACCAATTATGTATCGGGTCCGCCATCTATCGTTTTTTTCTTCAACTAGTGCTTATTTCGTAAATGGTAACACTTAGCTCATGTCTGATTTGACAGATAATTAGTTTTATACTTCCGCGGAAGGAATATGGTTGTGTATACGCTTGTGTACGGCTTGAAGTCGCCGTGGTCTAGTGGGTAGTGTGTTGGCTTATTAGACGAAAAGCCCGGGTTCGAATCCCAGGTCAGACATCAAAACGAAAAATATTTCTTCGACGACTTCCTCTCAGCAGATTTCTGGCAAAGACTCTGAGAGTAAGTAAAAATTGTCATGAAAAGCTCCTCAAAAATCTGTCGACTTTAAACTGTAGGTCCCACCACTGATGTATAAAATTAACACAACATAAGTGGTGTGATAAGCTAGGTCGTAATTCTGACTGAAGGGTTGTAATGGCCAATTATGTACACTTGAACAATGCTAGGAAATATTGCGACATTACTTTGAAAATCATGGTAATGTTGCAGAATATGTGCAAAAATTGCTTACGGATTTTGGAAGCAGAGAAGCACCGTCAGCTTCGTATGTTCGTTATATTATAAAAAAAAGGGGAAGAACTGGCATCCTTATCGATAAACCAATGCATGGAAAGCCAAAAACAGTGCGTACACCCAAGAATATTGCTACTGTGGCTAAAAGTGTGCGTGAAGCTCCATCAACATCAATTCACCGTCGTTCTCAACAATTTTGCATGAAGACCTTGGTATGACGCCATACAAAGGCCAATTGGTTCAGGAGTTGAAGAAAATGCTGATTTTGACAAAAAAAAAAATCATTTTTTTAAATGAAGCTCATTTTGATCTTGGCGGGTATGTAAACAAGCAAAATTATCGCATTTGGGGCACAGAAAACCTGTACGCAGACATTGAAAGACCTATGTACCCAAAACGAGTCACATGTTTAGTGCGGATTTTAGTCCAGAGGCATAATTGACACATTTTGCTTCGAAATTGAGCAAGGAGGGGCCGTTACAGTCAGTGGCGATCGTTATCGAGCCATGTTGAACGAATTTTTGTTCATTAAAGAGGAGGATATTGGCCACATTTGGTTTCAACAGAACGGCGCTACGTGCGTTCTACGAACAGAGTGTGCCGAAGCTACACTCGATGTTGTGCGTCCTGTTTTTGAAGATCGTATTTTCAGCCGCAGAGCTGATGTCTTTTGGCCAACACAGAGCTGCGATTTGACACCGTTAGACTATTATTTGTGGGGTTCCGTCAAAGATAAGTGTTACGCCGACAAACCGACACTTTAAAGGACAGAATTCGTGAAGCCATTGATGAAATACAGCTGCACACAAGCGATAATGTGCTTAAAAATTGAATCGATCATGTAGGCTACTGCATGATCAACCGAGGCATGAAATTATTTTCCACTCTTAACCGGAAGCATTGTACTTTCAAATGAAAAAAGAAATTTGAAAACATTTCCCGGAGTTTTTCTTTTTAAACATTCCAAAAAAAAAGTTATTTGGCAGACCCTTTATAAAATTAACGCATATAACAGAAGTGGTTTGAGAAAGCTAGGTCGTAATCAAAATTGTGTGGTTGTAATGATCAATTATGTATGTACAGTGGCCGTAAATAAATTATTTAATCCATCCACTATGTGTCTTCCCCTTTTGCCCTTTTGAGGACACCCTGTATACATATTATTAAGATTTGTTGAAGATTGCAAACGATTTGCTTCATCTTCATTCAATATTTATGTAAAGTTTCTTTCGTTTACATTTCTGCGTATTATTTACGCTTAATTAACAGTCAAATAGTAAATAAATCTTCAAGAAAAAAATCATGACTGACAATGACAAAAACATCATCTGGTAGAATAAATGTACTGTACAGAGAGAAAGGGAGATAAAGACAGAGATAGGGAGAGCGAAAGAACAAGTTCAACCCCATGCCATAAATAATTCATGGTTACACTTTCGTTAGCCGTCGCAAAAGGTTAAAGGAGTGTGCTGTCAGTGAGGACTCTCATCGAAGGTGACACATACCGCTTCACATTTGCCATTACCAAGGAAGGCAGATGCTCAGTGCAGTGTACGTTGCGTTCCATTGTATCTGTTGAAGATTTTTTTCTTTTTTTCGTTTTCTTTTTGGTGTTGAATGATTGAACAGCAGGCCTGCTTCCCCAGACAGAAGTTTATGTTGAAATAATTATGACAAATTACTATCAAGTGACACACTGTGACACTGTGACTGTATGGATTGTCTGACTGTATTATACTACATGACTGCGAGAGTTAATCGAGGATGAGTGTATAGTGTATGGCGTACACTGGTAACGATTCAAAGTTCAATTGTCCAGAGTTGAAATGTCTGAAAATCTGTTTGTCATGTTGTATCCCACACAACACAAGCTGATGATTTTTCTTTATTTTTGTTTTCCTTTATCTTTTAAGATAAAATTTCATTATGTGGGGGGGGGGGAGGATATTGTATGGTTTACGTTGATAAACTTACCTGGCAGCGTTATTAATAATCCAAGAAGTCCATAAGCCAGCCAGCAAGTGACAGCGGCAGATGTAGCAGCAGCAATTGTTGCTTTTGGATTTTGTAGGAGATTCATTATTGCCACAACCGAGTGCATATGAAATGAATTGAAGTGAGTCCTGATTGTGTCCGCTTGTCTATCTGTTTGTCTTTAAGATGATAACTTAAATAATAACACAGTTAAACACAAGAAAATAATTTCAATGACTTTCACTATCGTAATCACGCGTCTATACCTTCAATACCTTTTGTATGCGATACTCATTTACTATTTCCGTTTCCTAGTCGCTGTATTAGAAACTTTTTTTGATTTTTTTTATTTTATTTTCTCTCTCCTGCCCCTTTTATAAAGGAAGCTGCTAGAATGGGTATTAAGTGAGTATCATTTCATTTCGTTTTCAAAGTTTTCTTTACAACTTTTTCAAGCATTTTGTTTTACATTGTTTTTCCTGTCCTTCGCTCTATCTCCCTTACTCTCTCTCTCGAATGGCTATGGCCAGGATTATGATTGTTTTTTTATTTTTATTTTCTTTTCGTTTTTCTATTAGTTTGCCAAAAAGAAGTTTTCTTCTAAGTAAACGTTTTACTTTTTAACTGGATTCAATGATTTCGTGTGTTTTTCTTTTCTTTTCTTGTTTCTTTCTTTTAATTTTTAATGCCGTGTTCCTTTTGGTCTCTGTATTTTAAGGGTCATTGACTGTTTACAACCATTCAAGTGTTATTTCTCGTTCGTTTTTATTTTCTTCGAAAGAAAAGAATATTTTTGCCATTATTTTTGAAGAAATTTTGTATTTCTCTTGTTAAAAATGCAGTTACACGAGCATTGAGTTTTACTGTTTCCTTGAACTTTTCCGATTTTCCTCTTTCTTTTCTCTTCTCTGCAACTTTCTTTTTTTCCGTTTTGTTTTACCCGGTTTTTGTTTTTCAATTCTCACGAAATCTCTTCATATTTTTTTCTGCTTGACGAGTATTAAATATTTTCCTAGCAGATCTGTAAAAGAATAAAAACATTTGTTATACCAGATGTCAGAAATAATTCGAAAGTAAGCTTAAATGAAAAGTAATCGATTAGGTTAGGTTAGGTAAAGTTAGGTTGTGTAAAGCTAGGTTAGGTTAGTTTAAGTTAGATAAGTTTAGGTTTAGGTAAGGTTAAGTAGGATTTTATTGGGATGAATTAGATATGGACCTCCTTAAACTAACATTAAGACCCCTTGTGATTACACAATAAATTCTATTGGAGAATTACACATTCCATAGAGGAATCAAGCGCAGGACTACTCTTGCCAAGAGGTGATACTATAGAATCAATAGACAATTGGGTAGCACAGACCTCTCTCGTACAACGAAAATAATACTCTAAACCAGAGTCATCCTGCCAGTGCTTCTTTATAGCGCAGAGGCATGTACAGTGTTAAGCACTACTGCAGCAGCCTTGAGAGTATTCGATAGAAAAGTCCTACGTAAGATCTTCGGTCCAGTGCAAGTTGGCAAAAGTTTCCGCATCCGACCCTACAGTGTGCTAAGTTGTAATCCTGACTCAAGGGTTGTAATGGCCAATAAAGTAAGCAAGTAAGTAGATAGAGGAAACTAACATGATTTCCAAAAATAATTCTGCTATTGCAGCAATCTTTATATTTACATACATAATTGGCCATTACAACCCTTCAGTCAGGATTACGACTTAGCTTCTCATACCACTTATGCTGTGTTAATTTTATACATCAGTGGCGGACCTACAGTTTAAAGTCGACTCCGAACGACAGATTTTTAAGAAGCTTTTCATGGCAATTTTTACTCTCAGAGTCTTTGCCAGAAATTTGCTGAGAGGAAGTCGCCGAAGAAATATTTTTTCGTTTTGATGGGATTCGAACCCTGGCCTTTTGTTTAATAAGCCAACACACTACCCACTAGACCATGGCGACTTCTCTGTTAATACCCTTTGCAAAAACAACAACAATTACTTGACAATAGTCCACCAGATCTTTGCAACAGAGATTTTCACACCTCGATTACTTTCTTAGAACACACCGCGTCTTCACACAAAAAAAACTCGCTTTATTTGCTTTGCCTTTTATATGGTAGAGTAAACAGTCTGAATGTTCTGGTAGGCGAATGTTTATGACTTCGCCTTCTTGAATTCTCTATAAACGTAAACATCGTTGCTTACATTTATTCTTGTTGTGGTGTTTGTGTATTTTTGTTTACTTGTTTACAATTGTTTTTATGCTAATGTTTGTTATTAGGTAGGACGATAATTTGTAAACAGGTTTGTTTACTGCATTGTTTTATTTTTGTAGCTTTTGTTTATAATTTTAAAGGTTTCGTAACAATACTTTAGACAATAGTCCATAAAACTAGGAGTAAAAATTCAAATTACAAGTCCTTCACAAAGGCCACAATAAATGGAAAAAATTTGAAATGAAAAAATTTAAAACTCTCAAAAGTTTTGCGACTATCTGGTTAAACAAAAACACAAAAACGGGTGAGAAACAGAAATAAATTGTCGTTATTTTCTAAAATTGTCTTCCGGAAACAGAAAAAACAAACCAAGCCAATGTTGTAAATCAAGCAATTTTTTCTTGTGATTTTATTTTTGTGGTTCAAACTTTTTTTTGCTTGATTTACTTTGCCCACATCGTTGGCGGAGTTCTAGAACTCTGTAAGCATGATAGGTAAAGCACACGATTCGTGCATTGACTTTTAACACCCCCACTCAGTATGGGTTTATTTTGTACCATTTTGTAGCGGTTTTTTCCTTCTCCTCTTCTTTTATTATTCATTTTGTTTTGAGTCAACTTATTAGTGGGACAACCAAAAAAGAAATGAGAATACCCAGTAAAGTCTTTTTTTTTTGCAGAAAATAATTCAAAAGCGGAAAAAAAAATTTTGTATACATGACTGACGGGACCTCCGACTCCGAACGACAGATTTTTGAGAAGCTTTTCATGACAATTTTTACTCTCAGAGTCTTTGCCAGAAATCTGCTGAGAGGAAGTCGCCGAAGAAATATTTTTTCGTTTTGACGTCAGACCTGGGATTCGAACCCGGGCCTTTTGTCTAATAAGCCAAGACACCAGCCACTAGACCACGGCGACAGAGCTCGGCTAAGTATATCCAAAAAGTAAGAACTTAGAAATCTCAGCACATTAGATGAAAGGCAATCTCTTCCTATTTTTCAGTGTTATTTGTCGGAGTGACCAAGTCTATTGACATGTCCTTCAAAATGAAAAGTGGCCCGTAAAAATCGCTTTTAAACGTTGAATGGACTAGCTCTGTAGCATGTTGGAGATTATGAGTTTCGTGTCTGCAATCTGCAATGCAATTTTCAACGATATTCCTATATTAGTAATCGGTTAAAGCTTACACTATATATGAGGCTAACATTCGATTCGCTGCAACGTTTCATGATTCGCTCCGCGAAATCGGCTAATAGGCTATACAATGTTAATCTCAGACACCAATTCTCTTTCTAGGACTTACGTCAACTTAAGTGTTAGAGGCTACGCATATTACTTAATATTCTTGAAGATGCCAAAATGCCGATTGACTTGGAGGATAAAAGGCTTAAAAGGCAACACAAATCTTCCATGTGTTAAAAAACAGCTGTTCGACCAACTCCTGGAATTAATTCCTGTTAATGTCCATATGATTACAGGATATTTCTTTCCATTAAGCTCTGTAAGATAACCATCAGTAAACTACATACGGTGTTAGCGAGGCGCCAAGAATAATGTGTTTATTGCAGCAGGCTTGTTTGCATCAGAACTCTAAATTCTGATTCTATCTGCATATGGTTAATTACAGGATAACGAAAGCTAATAAAGAGTGGCCTAATGTTGTCGATACAATCATTGTTCTTAACGAAAAATCGCTGCCATGGATTAATGAACGCAATGGTCAATCATATTTCCTGAACTGGCTTACCTAAGTGCATGAAGGGTCCCAGTAGCATAATAACCTCCTGCATTTATTGTATGTACCATTTGGTGTTAGCAGCTCTTGCTCACTGTGCTTCTCATTTAGAAGTGCTTAGAGTTTTGAATTGGCAGAGTTTGATTCTTTGCATTCTTGTTAGCCTTCGATGCTAAGTGTAATACTGCATTCAGGGACTTATTTGTACATCATACTGGAAACTTATGCTTTTCCAGCATTCCAGTGTATACCGGGATACCGGCCTATAGACATAATAACGTTAGACTTAGGAAATTCCCTCACACAGACTTAGGTTAAGTTTGAATTTGTGTACTTGTCAAGCAAAATACTTGTAGGTCAAATGACCCATTTAATACGTCCTAAAGAGAGTGAGATGATAATAAATCAGACAGGGAGGATAAGGAGACATAGGAAAAGGTTAGACCAGAAGCACACAAGAGAGCGCAACTACAACATTGAATCCCTAGGCTTCTCAATCAGCTCAACCTATTAATAAATCTATGGAGAGCCTTTCTAGCAGTAGCATTAATAATAGCGTAATCATAAGATCCCTTGATCATATGCTAGTCATTTTTGCAAGGATAAAAAACTAATCCCTTGAAACTAAGAGTTTGTTCGTCAACAACACCTATTTTGGAAAACTTTTATTCCTTCAAAGAAAATTTCGATAAAATCTAGAAACAAGTCCTGAATACACGCAAAAAGTTTCAGAGACCAACAACTGGAATTCGTCGAGGTCTACCATAATTCCACCCCATTTTCTATCTTTCTCTATGTCATTCTCCTCTTAATTACTGCATGCATCATATGTTGATCAAACTGCAAGCTCGCTATATCCCATGAAGGATCATAGTTATAGGATGGTGTATCTAGCAGTTTGAACACTGTATGACAGGCTCTCTATTGATCAAGCTTTAAGCGCTCAATATCTCATCAATGTTAGTAGGCAAAGCCTTTTAGACATTGTGTGACTGACTGCGTTTTGATCAATCTTTAAGTGCTAAATATCTCATCAAGCATTATATTTATATGATAGTAGGCTAAGATTTTAGATTATCTGACTAATTCCCTTTTAATTTATCTTTGTAAGCTCAATACCTCATCAAGCATCTTATTTATATGATAGTAGGCTAAGACTTTTGGAGATTGCATGACTGACTGCCTTTTTAACCGCCTGATATCCCATCAAGCATCATATTTAAAGGATAGTATAACAATCCTTTTGGTGATTATATGGCTAATTCCCTTTTGATTAATCTTTAAGCTCTCAATATCTCATCAAGCATCATATTTATATGATAGTAGGCTAAGACTTTTGGGGATTGCCTTTTGATCAATCTTTAACCGCTCAATATCTCATTAACAAAGCCTTTTGAAGATTGCATGACTGACTGCATTTTGATCAATCTTTAAGTGCTAAATATCTCATCAAGCATCATATATATAGGATATTAGGCTAAGACTTTTGGAGATTATATGACTAATTCCCTTTTGATCAATCTCCAAGCGCTTGTTGCCCCATCAAGCATCATATTTAGATGATAGTTGGCAAAGTCTTTTGGAGATTATATGAGTGATTAGCTATTGATCAATATTTAAGCGTTTGATATCCCATCAAACATCATATTTATAGGATAGTATAGCAATCCTTTTTGGAGATTATATGACTAATTCCCCTTTGTTCAATCTCCAAGAGCTTGATATCCCATCAAGCATAATATTTATATGATAATGGCCCAAGCCTTTTGGAGATTATATGACTAATTCTCTTTTGAACAATCTCCAAGCGATTAATACCTCATCAAGCATCAAGCGCTTGATATCTTGTTATATATTTACAGCGGTTTATTGTAAATTAAACAATCTATTTGCCTCTCGTATTTCTCAAAATATATTCGAATTCTTTTCGATTAATTCCAAAACCGGTTATTTTTGCATCTTTAGCTTCTTATTTTATTTCATTTTAATGCCTTTCCTACCATTTTGTTGTCGATTATTTTCTACTGCGGCTGCTGCTGCTACATGTTCTTCGTTTTGTTACAAACTTTTGCTACAACAATAACAACAACAAAACTGACAACAAGTACTACAACAATTGTAAAAGCAGCAACAACAGCGACTATGAAACAAAACTTTAGCAAAACAAACAAACGATTTTTTTAAAAAAATTTTTTTTTTGCCTTTTTTTAACTACAACTGCGAATAAAATGTTGGGGAATAAATGTGATATCAAGTGTTTATATCTGCTGTTGAAATTGTTTTGAACTGTTCACTGTCTGTCTACACGAACTCTCCGCAATTGTTTTCACTCACGTCACGCTTTATTTGCCTGCAACTGTTGTTTGCTGGTTAGTCCGTCTAACTATTCTTATGGGGTACTAGAGTATCTCAATTTTATTTAAATTTTTTCCAAACAGTTTTCCTTCTCCTGCTCCTGCTGATGCAGCCGGCAACCTATGTTGGTTGTATTGTGTTGTGTATGAGAAGAAGAGAAAATTTTGTTTTCTTATTATAATCCTTCTCCTTGCGTTTTCATTTCCCTATGAGTCTGCCCGGCTGTCTGTTTGTCTGCCTGCCAGTCTCGTGTTCGTGTTCATGTTCTTTAACTATTTTGCAGATAAAAATCTTGTAGTTTTTCTATAAAAATTCCTTCTTCGTTTTCTCTTTTTTCTTCTTTTTTTTCATTTTTTTATTACAAAAACTGACTTGTTGTTGAACTCTGTCGTTGTTGGTGTTGTGATTATTTTAATTTTCATTTTTCTCTGTGATAGTCTCTCACTCTCTCAAAGGAAATATTGTCTTCATTTTAATATTTGCTAAGGAATACCGTCGTTTGATTAAAGAAATGGAATAGTTTTCTTGTGCAAAAAAAAAAAAAGATTTTGTCTGCTGCTCTTTGCCCGCATAAAGTTTTCACAAATTGAATGCTGAAGTTATAATATTTCTTAAGGAAAATTATAATCTGCTTAAAAGAGTAAATAATTTTCAAATAATATTGAATGGAAGACACTTTAATTTACTAAAGAAGTAAAATTGAAAAACATGAAGGGGATCGTGAATAATTGAAAAACATAGACTACATGAATGCAGAAGAAGAGAGTAATAATGCCATTACTTGGGTGCAAAAAATTCCTCTGTACCATAAAACAAAATTGTGTCAGAACTAAAATTTAATTTCTCACAAATCCATTGTAGCCTTCTGTTTTATGTCATCCCAGGATTTTATACTTATTAAGGCACATAACCAATCAGGTGGTACAAACAAAGAAATCCTATCCTGGCTTAGCTTCTCCAAAAACTTTCTTATTTTGCTATACCTAAGCGTGTGATATAATGAAACCTTTACCACATAGTTATACACGCTCAATATTTTCTTATTATTACCAGTTTCGTAGGCTTCGGTATAAACTTACCAAATCTCCAGTAATACATAAGCCATCCAGCTAACAGCCCAATAAATTCAACCGATTCTTAAACTAATGAACACTCTTTTCTCAACTATCCTAGTAAAAAAAAAAAGAAGACTTTGTATTCAAACTATCCACAACGTGGACATTTTTGTCTTTCAACCTTCCTGTGTGCTCTTCAGACCTGTGGTCAAATTCCCTTATTGTAAGTAAGATATTCAGATATGATCAATTCCGCTTATGGATTCTAGGCAGGCTATAGCAAAGAAAAAGACCGACTGAAGTCGTGATCTTAGTGTGATGTTCCAGCCGACAAATATCCGTACTTCGACAATACGCAAGATTTGCCAAAAATATCGTCACTGCCAGTGAAAGTGCACAGGAAAACCTTGGGCAGTCGATTTCGCATTGCTTACAAGAACTTGGCCGTTCGCAGATAGCTTCTTGGGGAAATGTTCATGATGATTTGAGACTGCATTCGTACAAAATTTTTCATTCATATGAATTGAAGATAATCGATCCTAAAGGGCTTCTAGAATAGCTGGCTAGAATAGCTGGCTAGAATAGCTGGCTAGAATAGCTGGCTAGAATAGCTGGCTAGAATAGCTGGCTAGAATAGCTGGCTAGAATAGCTGGCTAGAATAGCTGGCTAGAATAGCTGGCTAGAATAGCTGGCTAGAATAGCTGGCTAGAATAGCTGGTTAGAATAACTGGCTAGAATAGCTGGCTAGAATAGCTGGTTAGAATAACTGGCTAGAATAGCTGGCTAGAATAGCTGCCTTGAGTTACTGGCTAGAATAGCTGGCTAGAATAGCTGGTTAGAATAACTGGCTAGAATAGCTGGCTAGAATAGCTGCCTTGAGTTACTGGCTAGAATAGCTGGCTAGAATAGCTGGTTAGAATAACTGGCTAGAATAGCTGGCTAGAATAGCTGGCTAGAATAGCTGGCTAGAATAGCTGGCTAGAATAGCTGACTAGAATAGCTATCCGCATGAGCTCTACAACAGGGGGCAATCAAGTTCATCAAAAAATTCACATTCAGCAATGAGATCAACTTGTGGATGAATTCGTGCGAGAACAAATAAAAATGCCGCATTTGCAGCGATACCAGTCCGCGTTTGACCCAAATAAAATCATTGTTAGCGATCTTTTTTTCTTTGCAGGCATCTTTGATCAGCCAATCACTTTCCAATGCGGACTTTTTGTATTGATTTTGTCCAAAACTTTTGGCCTCAATTAAATGATTTGGACGCCAATGACATGGGGACTCAACCAAATGGCCCTTCGTGCTACATAGCTCATGCAACATTTTTGTGGGCATGAACATATCACGTGGAACCATACAATTTTACTTTGTTAGACATTTTCTTGTGGAGTTTTCTTAAGTCGGAAGAGCATTCGAATAAATTACAAACCTATTCCATTGGAAAATTTAATATTTCATATGCGCTCCAAATAGGGAAGATCTTGTAACGCCGTAGTCTTGTAAATAGTTTGTTGGCTTATTCGATATGAGGCCTTGTTTCAAACCCTAGGTCAAACATCACCAACTAGACGAACTATGAAAAATATTTCTTCGCCACCTTTCTCTCAATATATTTCTGGCAAAAAGTCTAAGAATAAAAGGAAAATTGCCATGAAAGGCTTCTCCAAAAATCTGTCGTTCGCGATCGTTCTATGACTGTAGGTCCCGTCAATTATAGGTAAAGTCAACACGCACAATATTAGTGGTGTGATGAACTAAGCCGCAATCCAAACTGAAGGGTTGAAATGATCAATTACGTAGTCGCAGTAGTCAAGTAGGTAGTGTGTTGGCTTATTGGACGTAAAATCATGTTTCGAGCCCCAGGCCAGACACCAAAACAAAATACAAAATATTTTCTGCGGCGATTTCCTCTCAGTAGATTTCTGGCAAAAACATTCATAAATAAAATTGCCATAAAAAGTTTCTCAAAAAAAGTCTGTCGTTCTGCCACTCACGTATCAAATTAGCACACAGAACATAAGTGGGGTGGCATACTAGGTCCATAACTCTGACTGAAGGGTTGTAATGACCAATTATTCCCCAATAGGTCTTTCAAATGAATAAAAAATGTCGACGATATCTTATAGTTAGAACTAAATTTAAATAAAGGAAGCGATTCGAAATCGACATTGAAATTAAAAAAACATTCAAAGAGGTTTGGAACTAAACTAATAATTCATACTCTTACAAAAATGGAAATAGTTTTTTGCATTCAAATCGTTGAAATTGTAAAAAAAAGCTACAAAAACCAAAAACAATGAACTTGTTTACATGATAAACATGTAAAGATATAACAACAAAATCCCGAATACAGCAGGAATAATTGTAAACAAAAATACATAAACAACAATAATGAAACAACGATGGGGACAACATTTATGGGGATTTCGCGAAGGTGAAGTTACGAACATTCTTTAAGATCAGTCATCAGACTGCTTACATTGACATACAAAAAGCAAAACAAAGCAGCCAATGGAGTCAGTAAAAATTCTGTCAGTCTTTTGTTAAGACGCGTTGCATGTGAAGATAATAATCGTGGTTTGAAGATCTCCGTTATAAAAATCTGCAGACAATTGTTATTGTTTATGCACAAGAGTGTAAAGAAGAATAACAATCAAACCAAATTGTTGTTGTCTACATCAAGTTGTGAACAGTAGCACACAGAATTAAGCGAATAATAAGAAATTTTAATTAAAACTAAACACAAATTTATTTTTTTATTTTATTTGCATCAATTTCAATTTTAGGAAACGATTACTTTTCATTTAATTATGTTGTGGGAAATTTATTTGTATATTAAACTCACCTAACAATTCGTCTCTATTGCATTGCGTTCGAACATTTTTGAAAGGAGGAATTTCATAAGAAGTTTTCTTTACAGATTTAAACGATATTCGAATAATGATTTACGTGCAACATGTAGATACGCTTAAAATGATTTTTAATTCAATTTCTTTTTTTGCGTTTATTTTTATTAATTTTTATTGTTTTATTAATTTGAAATGAAATTTTTTCATTGTAGATTGATTATTTCATTATTTCCTTTGGCATTTCAATAAATGAAGTTATTTTTGTCAATTTATTTTTATTGTGTTTATTGGGGGTGTTACTTTTGTTATTGAAATTATTTTATTTAATTTTATCTGTTGATGATTTGAATAAAATTTAATTTTTTTATTTTTTTTTTTTTAATTTAATTCAATGTAATTTAAGTAGGCTTTTAATTATTTGTTATTAATTGAAACAATTTTATGAATTTAATACAATTTTAATTTTTATTTTATTATGATTTTATGTTTTTTTTTTATAATTTTTTTTTAACGTCTACCCTACTTATGTAGGAGACTGTATTGTACGTGTGTTATTTAAATTTTTTTTTATTTATTAATTTTTTTATTTTATATTTTGTTTATAATTTTGTTTCGGTTTTTTTTTTTATTATAAATTGAAATTTATAACTTTATTTTACTGTGTTATTATAATAATTTTTATGTTTTACTTTTTTTAATTTATTTATTATTGCTTTTTATTATTGTTATTACTATTTTTTTTGTTTTTTTTTTTTTGCTATTTATTGGCTTATCTCTGATGGCAACAAATTTCAATTAAAATTTTAATTCATTTTTTTTTATATTTTTGTTAACACTTTTATACTCACTTACTCTACGTATCTTATCAAATTTTTGTTGTATTATTATTAGAACTTTTTTTTCGTATTTTAAATATTAAATGCTTTTTTATTTATTGTTATAATCTTTTTTTTTATAATTTTTTATTAACTTTTTTTTAATTTAAAAAATCAAAAAAAAAATTCCATGATTTACTTGCAAAATTTCTCTTCGAGTTGAGGTTATATTATCATGTGCATGTGTAATGTAGTATTGTGGCAATAATTATTTGCAAAATGATTATCTGTAATTAAAAAAGAAGAAGAAGAAGAAGAAAAAAAATTATTTTTTAATAAATTTATGCCACACAAATAATTTACAATGTGAATTTTTTAATTAAAATATTTTAAATTTATCATTATAAACATGTCTACCGATTTTCCATAAATATGGCAGTAAATACAGTGTAGAGCACAAATGGCTACATATTTCTACTTTGGACATTTTTTATTAAATAAAACTAAAAGTAATAAAGTAAACACCAAATGTTTTTTTGTCATTTATTTAGCATTTAGTGGTTAATAAATTAAAATTTAAAATAAAAAGCCTCAATCTCTTAGGATAAAATAAACAAAGAAAAGACATCTCGCATGTACTCAATTTTGCACGCCTGCTTTTTATAATATGTTTGCATAAACGAAATAAAAAACTGTCATTATTTTTTTATGTTTTTGTACTACTTTGAAAATATTCTTTAAATCTGAATTACTTAATCTTTTTGAGCGAATATTTTTTGTAACTTATTGAACAAAAATCAATTTCTAAAAAATTCTAAAAATGGAGAAACTCTCGAAATCGACTGAAGATATTATTGTAGCTTTGACCGGAAGTAGCTATTCTAACAGGTAAATTTCTAAAAAATTAGTCAGCCAGTAGTCATCAGAGTTCAAAAACGTTGCCCTGTTTTTCTCAAGCCTCAAGTCACAGGTCGTAGAAATCTACTAACAAATGTAAATGCTCGTCTAGTGATCGCTCGTCTAGTGTTTAACATCAAAAGGAACTTCTTTGGCAATCGGGAAAACTGTTAGCCGATGGACGGCAAGAAGAGCTCTTAAAAATATTGTCTATACCTCAGCACCCAAAAAGAAAAAACCTGCACTTTCGGTTAGAAATGTAAAGGAACGGTTAAAGTCTGCCAGGGAACACAGAAATTTAATACTGGATGACTGGATATATGTGATCTGGCCTGACGAATCAAAATTCAACCGCTTTCAGTCCAATGGTAAGCAATATTGTAGGCGACGCTATGGGAAAGAATACAAAGACACCATGTTGAGGATAAGTCATGGCATGGTGTTGCTTTGCCACCATGTTGCCTCAAACAACTGGAAAGAAGATTATTTGACAATTTTTCAGACCCTTCTTCTTGATTTTGTCGACAAGAGCGCCTAACCTTCACAAGAAGTATTTTTCCAGTTGGATGGCGATCCCAAACACACCTCCAAAATCGTTAAAGAATGGCTTAGTGAGCAAAATTTTCTATTAGTGCAGTGCTTAGAACAAAATCCTGACTTCAATACGATTGAGAATTTATGGTCAATCGTGAAGAGGCATTTGGGACGGTAAGGATTAGCCCTAACGAATTTAGATAAGCTTTGGCAACGGATTCATATGAAATGGACAAATATTGAGAGCATGCCAAGTCGCATAAATCAGGTTTTACATAACAAGAGTCTTTGGACTAAATATAAAAAATAAATAAATTAAATACTCGTATTTCCTAAAATTTTGGAATGGTGCAAAATTGTGTACATCCGAGTATTTTCCTCTTGATTATTTTTCTTTTCTCTTCTTAGAATTTGATAATTTTAATTTTATTTTTTATATTATTTTGTTAAGTACTAAAATATACATAATTGGCCATTACAACAGGTCAGTCAGGATTACGACCTAGCTTCTCACACCACTTATGTTGTGTGCGTTAATTTTATACATGAGTGGCGGGACCTACAGTTTAAAGTCGACTCCGAACGACAGATTTTTGAGAAGCTTTTCATGGCAATTTTTACTCTCAGAGTTTTTACCAGAAATCTGCTAAGAGGAAGTCGCCGAGGAAATATTTTTTCGTTTTGATGTCTGACCTGGGATTCGAACCCGGGCCTTTTGTCTAATGAGCCAACACACTATCCACTAGACCACGGCGTCTTCAAGTACTAAAAACTAAATTTTTTTAAGCAATTTAAATTGATTGGAATATAAACATGTGCTCATTTGTGCACCCCACTGTATATTCCATTTACTTTCAATTAAAACTACTTTAAACTTTTGTTATAAATTATCTGTAAGTGATATGACATACAAATATAATAATTCCGTAAGGAAACATAATTGCAACATTGCTGCATACGTTGAGCTAACTAAATAGAAGCTAACCAGAGCACAAATTCTTGCTTAGATTAAAGAAGGAAAGGCAGCATCAAATCAATTCTTTCATCACCTATTCAATTTTCTCTATGTAACTGCCAACTGGTTGAGCATAATGTCTAGATGCTCCCAAAGAACCCCAATAGCAAACGATATCTTTTGTGTAAGACAAGGCATCCATACTTCAAGACTCAGAGACCCCTTTCACTTTTCTTTATAAATAATACGAGATTATTGATGTTAAAGTCTGAGAAATCTTCCACGTAAATCATAACCATATCTACCCATCTGCCTTGTTTTCATGATGGTTTTATAATGGAGAGCATAATACATGATCCTAACTATTGCCAGGGAAAGATAACCCCTAACAGTCTTGCAACGGAAGTGCCTCACAATAGATGGCAGAGAATATCATAAGAAAAGCCATGGAAGCTGAAAGGATTGATTTCAGGGATTATTGCCCAGTAAGTCGCTGTAGTAGTTGTAGATTGTGTCTCGGCCTATTAGATGAGAGCCCGTGGGTGATGCTAACCCAACTTCAGACAATTCGAAATATGAAAAAAAATATTTCTTTCGACGTCTTCAACAACAATCAACAATTAAAGTCAGCGTAGTCTAGTAGGTAGTCTGTTGCCTTATTAGACGTAACACCTCAGTTCAAACCTCAGGTCAGATATCAAAAACAAAATTGTTAAAAAAAAAATATTTCTTCAGCGATTTTTGACTAAAACTCTGAGAGTAAATAAGAACACGAGTCTGCCCTTCGGAGTCGACTTTAAACTGTAGATTGCACCACTTCTCTTATCACATATAATGTTCTTACAGGCATATTGTGTGAGCGACTGAAGCCACTCAGAAAAACACTGATTAGACCTTATCAGTACTGCTTCAGACCTGGCAAGACCACCATCGATCCGATCGTCATACTACGCCAAATCCTACAAAAGATTCACGGAAAACAAGTCGACACACACCATATTTTTGTCGACTATAAGGCAGCCTTCGATAGCCCCATAAGGGATCGTGTTTTTGCAGCAATGTCTACAGTCGATATACCTGCGAAGCTAATAAGGCTATGCAGAATAAAGTTGAGCAATTCCTGCAGCTCCGTCATGGTAGGATACCTTGCAAGGTTTCAAACAAGGTAACTTCCTTATGCAGAGTGTTCTGCGAAAGGTGGTAGTGCATCGCAATGGCACTATTTTTCAAAAAAGCTTTCAGTCGCTTGCGTACGCTGACGACTTTGATGTCATAGGGCGTACCAAGTGAGATGTTACTGCTGCCTTTAGTGCTATTGAACGGGATTCTACTAAGATGGCTCTGGTAGTAAATGAAGGCAAAACGAAGTATATGTTATCTACAAGTAAAGACGTGCGGTGTATTGATTCTCAGATTGCGGTCGATAACAATACTTTTGATGCACTCAAGGAATTTATTTGTCTTGACTCCGCTCTGACCATAAAAAATACTTACAGTCTGGAAATCAAACGTAGGATCATTCTTGCCAACAGGTGCTGCTATGGTCTCAATAGGTAATTGAGTAGCAGAGACCTTTCTTATAAGACCCGTGCTTCTATATGGATGCTCTTAAGCACTGACGCAGCAGCCTTGAGAGTATTCGAGAGAAAATTCCTACGTAAGATCTTCTGTCCAATGCCAGTTGGTGATGATTTCCGCATCCGATTCAACAGTGAGCTGCATACGTTCCTCAACGACATAGACGTTGTGCAGCGTATTAAAATCCAGCAGCTGCTCGGCCTTGTCGTTCGTATGGAGGAGCATGCTTCGACGAGATGTATATCTGCAGAAGTCGGCGAAGACGACGACGTGGTATCCGTTGAAAGGAACAAATCGAGAAAGCTCAGTCATCGATTAGTATAACCAACTGGCGTAGGCTGCGTTGCGGCAGGCCGCAACCCATTAATCGGGTTGTTATGGCCAATTAAGTAAGTATGAAAGTGATGTATGAAGCTAGGTTTTAATCCAGACTAAAGAGTGGCAATGGCCAATTATGTATATGGACGTATGTATTCTTCTTCTTCATCTAGTGGACATATCGAAGGAGAAAAATGTGGATACCTAAATACATGGATAATGTAAACGAGTTATCAATTATAAGGATTGGCAGCTTGAAGCACTTCTTTAGAATCCCTTAATGATTCATAGATTATAGGGAAATATTAAACTGTAGTATCGCAATGACAAATGATAAGCAAATTTGAGGTCTATGGAACTTACCTTGTCACAGCTAACTATATTTGCCGAATCTAGAATCTAATTACAAATGTTAACCAGTTTTTTAAGGTTTGATGAGATTAATTGACTTTGCTAGCCGCTTGATGATAAATATTTACTAAATCCAAGACTTGTGGGGAAAAGTATGTTCAATTATTAAATTTCAAAATAAAAATTAATCAATTGCAGCAAAAAAAAACATTTCAATTCCATATTGTATTGTAAATTCTCGTTGGTATTTTCAAAAATAAATCTTTTTCTTTTTCCTTTTTCCCTTATTATGTGTGGCTTCATATTCAGACTTATTTTCTTAAGTATTTTCAATAATTTCGTTACAAAAAACAAACAAAAATCCCCCTAAAAGCTGGACTTTTATCATAAATAAATTGAATAAAAAAAAAAAAAACAAAAACTAACACGAGAGACATAAAGGACAGGAAACGGACATGTTACTTACACAGACACATATATATTTATATGTATGGGTAGCCATATTTATACATACAATCCCATATGCATTTAGCAAAAACTTTGTATACAAACTAAGCACCCACAGACGATGGCAAAGAGAGTGATAACGAGAGAGAGAGAGAGAGAGAGTGAGAGAGAGGAGGGCAGAGAGAGATAACTGAGTTCTGTTGCTTATAAAACTCATGTTTATTATAAACTAATCTACGAGTAAACCTTTAAATCTACAACATTAGCCATGGTCATGTCCCATAAGGATATATTAAGAGTGGCACAGAGAGAGAGTGGGAGAGAGAGAGACAGGGGAGATACTGTACTGTACATGTATTTATAGACATATGACCCGCTTACTTTTCTTTCTTGCTATAAGGAATAAATAGAACAACAACAACAATGGCAACAACAACAACAAAATATTGTCTTTCCCTTTTTTTTTGGCTACCAAACAATGAACATGAAGTTTTATTATCCTGCTTAAAAGAGAGCCAGAGCCCACAGTTACAGAAAAATACAAAAAAAAGGGAAAAAAATCTAACGGGAATAAAAAAACTGTAAATGAAAGCCATACAAGTGGTACATGTTGTATTAGTTTTGGCATTTACTATACAACATACACACACACCCACACATACATACAAACGAAATAGAATAGAAAATAATCAAATAATAATGGTACACTGAAAGAGCAAAAGAAAGAAAGAAAAAAAGAAATGCTACAGCATAACTGAACAGTGAGCGAACACAAATACGACATTGAAGTGCCACAATGATTGTTGCACACCGTTGTATGTGACAAAATCTATTGAAAATAACCACGAAGAACGACGAACGAAACACCAACAGCAAAACCTTCATTTCCATTTAATCCTTCTATACAAATGCATAGAGACTTGGCACTTAATACACATACACATACAAATGCAAATACGAGTCCAAATCCATACTCGTATAGAGACGATGTAAATATTATTTTAGAAAACGAAAACGAAAACAACAACAAAGAAAAAAACAGCAGCATTTGAGCAGGAGTCATGTCACTTTATATTGCTTGCATGCATCATCATGTTTGCATGTTAGTGTGTGTGTG
Organism: Sarcophaga peregrina; assembly: GCA_014635995.1. NCBI lineage: Eukaryota > Metazoa > Arthropoda > Insecta > Diptera > Sarcophagidae > Sarcophaga > Sarcophaga peregrina. The sequence goes on along the minus strand of CM025790.1, from coordinate 38,939,667 downwards.
TGTGTCTTTTCACTACGTGAAGTTAGTATATTTTTGAATGATTTTATATTCAATACATGCATACATATGTACATATTGAGTTACTGCTGTTGTTGTTGTCATTGTTGCTCCATTTTTAGCGCCACTTTTTTTTAATATCCACGTACATGTGACAATATTCCTAGAGATTCAGAGCACAGTGCAGCACCGACTAAACCAATTTTAGTTTCTTTACATGTGTATTACGATTTTTGTTGCAAGCTTCTGTACACAGTTAAGGCAAATTGAATGGTTTTATGTTGCTTAAAGGTAAACATTGCAATGCGGTAGACGGTTTGTGAAGTTATTTCAAGAGGGAACGTTGTTAAATCATTTTTAGGGCCATTATTACAACATACATAATTGACCATTACAACCATTCAGTCAGGATTATGACCTAGCTTCTCACACCATTTATGCTGTGTGCGTTAATTTTATACATGAGTGGCGGGACCTACAGTTTAAAGTCGACTCCGAACGACAGATTTTATGAGAAACATTTCATGGCTATTTTTGCTCTCAGAGTCTTTGCCAGAAATCTGCTAAGAAGAAATTTTTTTTCGTTTTGATGTCTGACCTGGGATTCGAACCCGGGCCTTTTGTCTAATAAGCCAACACACTACCTACTAGACCACGGCGACTTCTATTATTACAACTTGCCGTAACTTAAGCGTCCTGTTTATTATTTATTTTCGTTATTACTACCTACATATCAGGGATCGGAATAAGTATTCAAAACGATGAGTAGATTCGAGTCATACTTACAATTTGAGATACTTATATGCATTCATACTTATTTTGATATCATACTCATACTCGAGTACATCCACGTCATATTCATACTTAACAACAAGCGTGATGTTATTAACTGCGACTCGTCTCTACTAAACATTTACACGAATCACAAAATAAGTATGATTCGCTTACGAACACTAGATTGTGTGTATATAGTCACAAGAAGATTGTGTGTATGCTTTGCTTGTTGTCTTTGTCTTTTCTCTCTTCTTTATTTGTATATGCAACAACAACAAAGGCTGTAAATTCTTATAAATGATTCGAATCACACGAATCACTCGAATCATTATAGTATTTTTCTAAATTTATGAATCAGAATGAGTAGGCATATGAATCAAACATATTTTAAATGTTGTGAGTTTAATGTCAACGTTGTAGCGAATACCAATGAATCAGAGTAGTTGAATTACAATTCTGTTGATTCATTCATACTCAAAATTGCATGAGTGCTTATGAGTAAAGTACATAAAAAATAAAATTAACTTTTTCAGAAATAAGCCAGTGCCGGAACAATGTCGCTAATACTATGTTCAGACATGCACTATTATTAAATCAATATTCGGTTTATTGAGAACAATATTTTTAGCGTTCAGACATATAATCTACGATAATTTATTTGACAGCTGATAAACAAAACAGCTAATTGCTTCAACAGCATTGCTTTTAATTTAATCGCGAAAATTAGTGCCAAAAATTTTTTTTATAAAAAATGGAAAACAATTTAACATTGATAAAGGAATTTCCTAATGATTAACCGAAACGCCGAGCTGTTGCGGTCAATAGGGACTACTTGTGACACCAAAGTGGATTTCCTCAGAAGGATGAGAAATAAAAATTTCATAGTATTGAATAGCTAGCAGAAAAGAATGGTTTTGCTTATGGCATTGTCGTTGTTTACATTTGAGGTGTCTAATATCAATAGAAAGTGTTCGGAAAAATGTAATATGGGGCACTGAACGTACTTATGACAGTGTTGTATTTGAAGTTTTAATCAAAATTATAACAATTTATGAATTTATTGACCAATAATTAATTGAAATTTTATATGCAATATTGAGATCAATGCCGTTTATTAGGATTTTCTCAATATAACTGCATGTCTGAACATAATATAACACTGCTCAATTAAACAAGTTTTTTTTTAAACGCAGTGGCAACGATAAGATTCTTTTTTGTTGTTGTTTATCCTGATTTTTGTTTATATTTGAAGTTGCCATATTGAAAATCGAACACATATATAAAATTCTAGTGTCACGGTGTTAATGGTTAAACTTCTCCGAAATGGATCGAATGATTTTCATCAAATTTTGTGTGCATATTGGATAGGTCTGAGAATCGGACAACATCTATTTTTCTTATTCCTAAATATTAAGAAGGCGTTGCAAACTTTTAAAATTGAATATTTAGGTACATATTGAACGTAGACGAATAAAATTTGATATGAAAGTTCGTCGAGTTCATATCGACAATCCCCAGGCGTGGCAACCCCCCCTACAAGTGATACCTATAACTTTTAAACAACTAAAACGATTTTAAGCATTCTTTTTTTGTTCCCAAGCTTATCAGGTTCATATGGTTTAAGAAAAAATTCGATATAGGAAAATATAGGCGTGGCAAACTTTTAAAATTTAATATTTAGGGACATAGTGATCGGAGATGAATGCAATTTGGTGGGTGAGTTTGTGCAGTCGATATCGACTAACTCACCAAAAATGGGCGTAGCAACCCTCCCCCTAAAGATATATATTATTCGGATAATTCGATGGTTTATAGCTACATATGTACATATATAAAATGTATGTTTGATGGTTTTTGCTTTGGAGCGAGTAAAACAACTACAACTTCATTAACCAGCGTTTCAGAATTCTTCTTGTTATTCCTCATATGCCTCCCCTAAGTAACGTATCGACTTCGATTAAATTTTAAACTATATAGATCTGCGTACCGGGCGGGACGAAGTTCGCCGGGTTAAGGTTCACTTCCACCATATTGTCTACTTATAATAATGAAAAACAATTAATCTGCCCGTTAAAATCCTACCTTTAGGTAATGGCGCGTTATAATAATGGCCGTTAAATAGAGGACTTTAGATGGTTAAGATTAGCAACGTTTGGTTAAACTGGGCAGCCGCCTCAAAGGCCAAAGCTTACTTGGGTCGTATAAGGTAAGCCAGAGCACACTACCTACTAGATTACGGCGACTACTATGCACTATTACGTATACCGTCATCTAATTTTAATTCCTGGTTGACAACCCTCAACTATCCCGACATGCGTATAAAGTGTAGCTTTTAACTACACACATTTTGTCATTAAATTCTGGGTTGTCAGCATCGCACAATGACAGTGAAGATATAATGTGGTCTGCTTTTCTTCTTCGTCGTTATATAATGTCACCGGTCTCCTGGCAAGAATACCATGAAGCCGTTGTCCAGTTATGACTGCTATGTGATGTCTTAGATAGAATCTTGATAGATTCAAAGCAAATTCTGTTCTGGACATATTCATGTTGGGCTACATGTGTCTCATGCCTCTACAAGTGGGTTCATTAACCATCTTACCTTTGCCAACGGAATGGAAGTTTCATGCCACCTTTTTTTGCCCACCTGCAGAGGAGCCTCACTGTACTTGCAAGAAAACGCAAGTTTGTTAGCCTTGTTGTTCCTAGGGTAAGGACACACAAATAAAGGTAACTGTCACATGTCTCGTTTCTCATCCAAAGACTCCCGTCACTCTTGAACAATCTTAGACGTGTCCTGGCGTAAACTCTCCAAGAACTACTCTAGGATTTCTTAGATGGAATCATGATAGGTAAATAGGATCAGCTCTGTCTGGTGTCTGTACAAGTGTGTTCATTAACCCATCTTATCTCTAGCGATGAATGACATTTTTGTCATAACATTTGTCTGCTTCTCTGCAGCGGAGCGCCAGTCTTTTGTAGGAATTCAATTGTCAATTATAAGGGAGTGCTAATGTCTAGCTATTCAATGAATTTATGCGAATGTTTACTTCTCTTTAGAGAAGTTCCAGTCTCATGTAGGAATTCAATTGGACTTTCCATGGCAGGATCATTTGTCCAGATATAACGGGTTATCTGCTATTAGGAGTGCCACAGTGTTTTCTGTTCAAAGGATATTAACGAAACTGGAAAATGACACGTTAATTGCAGCAAACTGTTCAATCCACTCACTAAGTACAATAAGTAATACATTCTTTGCCAAACAAGCTGCTCAACCGTTTAAAACTTTTTTTCTTTTTTTTGCAAAAATACTAAACAAATGAAGGCAAAAAGAAGGCAGAAAACAACGAACCAAAAACTCAATTCAACTCGACGGTATTTCTGGCATTCATTCTTATTAAGGCAGCAAATCGAATTGAATCGAATCGAATGTCACTTACCCATAAGGATATGCTCTACTATTGTACACATTTTATGTTTCTTTTTCTTTCTCTTCTTGTTTTTTTTTTTTTCTTCCACATTTTTTCGTCCTTCTTTCATTTTAAGCAAAAAAGGATATCAAATTCGTTACAAAAATTTTTTTTTCCGCTTTTGAATTATTTTCTGCCAATAAAGGCATTACTGGGTATTCTCATTTCTTTTTTGGTTGTCCCACTAATAAGTTGACTCAAAACAAAATGAATAATAAAAGAAGAGGAGAAGGAAAAAACCGCTACAAAATGGTACAAAATAAACCCATACTGAGTGGGGGTGTTAAAAGTCAATGAACGAACCGTGTGCTTTACCTATCATGCTTACAGAGTTTTAGAACTCCGCCAACGATGTGGGCAAAGTAAATCAAGCAAAAAAAGTTTGAACCACAAAAATAAAATCACAAGAAAAAAAATTGCTTGATTTACAACATTGGCTTGGTTTGTTTTTTCTGTTTCCGGAAGACAATTTTAGAAAATAACGACAATTTATTTCTGTTTCTCACCCGTTTTTGTGTTTTTGTTTAACCAGATAGTCGCAAAACTTTTGAGAGTTTTAAATTTTTTTCATTTCAAATTTTTTCCATTTATTGTGGCCTTTGTGAAGGACTTGTAATTTGCATTTTTACTCCTAGTTTTATGGACTATTGTCTAAAGTATTGTTACGAAACCTTTAAAATTATAAACAAAAGCTACAAAAATAAAACAATGCAGTAAACAAACCTGTTTACAAATTATCGTCCTACCTAATAACAAACATTAGCATAAAAACAATTGTAAACAAGTAAACAAAAATACACAAACACCACAACAAGAATAAATGTAAGCAACGATGTTTACTTTTATAGAGAACTCAAGAAGGCGAAGTCATGAACATTCGCCTACAAGAACATTCATCAGACTGTTTACTCTGCCATATCAAAGGCAAAGCAAATAAAGCGAGTTTGTTTTATGTGAAGATGCGGTGTGTTCGAAGAGAGTAATCGAGGTGTGAAAATCTCTGTTGCAAAGATCTGGTGGACTATTGTCAAGTAATTGTTGTTGTTTTTGGAAAGGGAATTAACAGAGAAGTCGCCGTGGTCTAGTGGGTAGTGTGTTGGCTTATTAGACAAAAGGCCCCGGGTTCGAATCCCAGGTCAGACATCAAAACGAAAAAATATTTGCTCGGTGACTCTGAGAGTAAAAATTGCCATGAAAAGCTTCTCAAAAATCTGTCGTTCGGAGTCGACTTTAAATTGTAGGTCCTGCCACTCACATGTATAAAATTAACGCACTCAGCATAAGTGGTGTGAGAAGCTAGGTCGTAATCCTGACTGAAGGGTTGTAATGGCCAATTATGTATGTATGGATGTATTAACAGAGAAATAGCAACAGAAATTAATTGTTGTTGTTTCCGCCAAATTCCAAACAGTGAAGTACAGAATTGGAAACACTTCTCTACTCTGCTGCAAGGCGATGACGACATCAATACCGCCTCTAGAGATGATGTTCCGGACCCGATCGATGATGACGGCGTGGAGATTCCGCCGCCTAGCCATGAAGAGGTTAAAGTCGCGATTATGCGACTTAAAAACAGCAAAGCGGCAGGTCCTGATGGCCTCCCCGCTGAATTGTTTAAGACCGGATGTAATGAGTTGGTAGGGCGCATGCACCAGCTCATCTACAAAATATGGCTAGAGGAAAGTATGCCCAACGATTGGAACCTCAGTGTCCTCTGTCCCGTCCTGAAAAAGGGAGACCCTACAATATGCGCCAACTACAGGGGTATAAGCCTTCTCCCTATCGCATATAAGGTTCTTACAGGCGTATTGTGTGAACGACTGAAGCCACTCGTCAAAACACTGATTGGACCTTATCAGTGCGGCTTCAGACCTGGCAAATCCACCATAGACCAGATCTTCACACTGCGTCAAATCCTGGAAAAGGCCCACGAAAAACAAGTCGACACACACCATCTTTTTGTCGACTATAAGGCAGCCTTCGATAGCCCCATAAGGGATCGTGTTTATGCCGCAATGTCTGAGCTCGGTATACCTGCGAAGCTGATAAGGCTATGCAGAATGACGTTGAGCAATTCCTGCAGCTCCGTCAAGGTAGGAATGGACCTCTCCGAACCTTTTGATACCGTGCGAGGTTTCAGACAAGGCGACCCCTTATCATGCGACCTCTTCAACTTCGTCATGGAGAGTGTTCTGCGAAAGGCAGGAGTGCATCGCAATGGCACTATCTTTCAAAAAAGTGTCCAATTGCTTGCGTACGCTGACGACATCGACATCATAGGGCGTACCAAGCGAGATGTTACTGCTGCCTTTAGTGCTATTGAACGGGAGTCTAAGAAGTTGGGTCTGGCAGTAAATGAGGGCAAAACAAAGTATATGCTGTCGACAAGTAGAGACGTGCGGCGTATTGATTCTCAGATTACGGCCGATAACTATACTTTTGATACAGTCAAGGAATTTATTTATCTTGGCTCCGCCGTTACCACCAAAAATGATGTCAGTCTGGAGATTAAACGCAGGATTACTCTTGCCAACAGGTGCTACTATGGTCTCAATAGGCAATTGAGTAGCAGAGACCTCTCTCGTGCGACAAAATTAATACTCTACAAGACGCTCATCTTACCCGTGCTTCTTTATGGCGCAGAGGCATGGACCCTATTAAGAACTGATGCAGCAGCCTTGAGGGTATTCGAGAGGAAAGTCCTACGTAAGATCTTCGGTCCTGTGCGAGTTGGCGATGATTTCCGCATCCGATCTAACAGTGAGCTGTATGAGCTCCTCAACGACATAGACGTTGTACAGCGTATTAATATTCAGCGGCTGCGCTGGCTCGGCCATGTCGTTCGAATGGAGGAGGATGCTCCGGCGAAACGGGTATTTGATGCGGGGATCTGCGGAAGTCGGCGTAGAGGACGACCTTGTATCCGTTGGAAGGATCAAGTCGAGGAAGCCCTGTCATCGATTGGTGGACCAACTGGCGTAGGCGCGCAAGAAGCAGAGGCGCCTGGAAGGATGTATTGCGGCAGGCCGAGATCCGTTAATCGGGTTGTTATGGCCAATTAAGTAAGTAAGTAAGAAGTACAGAATTGAGCGAACGATAAAGAATTGAATTTATTTAAAACTTAACACAAATTCATTTGTATTAATCCACTCTACGCCTGTCGTCCTGCTGTTAGTCAATGTATGGAAAGTGGTTGCAATCTTGGCTAATTGTCTGTGCTAAAATCGATTTACAGTTCGAAGGAGGAATCGGCAGCATACTTTACTTCAAAATTCAGTTATGAAAGTGAACCATGTTGGGTCAGTTTTGTATTGGGTCCTCTATCTAAAAGTTTATTGTTTTAAACTAGTGCTTATTTCATGAATAGTAACACTTTGCTCATGTCTGATTTGACAGATAATTAGTTTTATGCTTCCGTTTAATGAATATTTAACAATCCAATGCGTTTTCGCTTCGCTAAATGGGCCTGCGATCGACTTACGGTAGATACCAATTTTGCCAAAGAAAACAAGCAAAATTGTAGCATTTTGGGCACAGAAAACCCGCATGCATACATTGAAAAGTCGACGCACCCATAATGAGTCACTATTTGATGCCGATTTTAGTCCAGAGGCATAATTGAGCCATTTTCCTTCGAAAATAAGCAAGGAGTGGCCATTATAGTCAATGGCAATCGTTATCGGGCCATGTTGAAAGAATTTTTGTTCACAAAAATTGAAGAGGAGGAAATTGGCAGCATTTGGTATCAACAGGACAACACTACGTGCCACACAGCCAAAATTATAATCGATGTTTTGCGCCTTGTTTTTTTAGACTGCATTATCAGCTGCAAAACTGATGTCGTTTGGCCACCTCGGAGCTTCAATTCGACACCATTGGACTATTATTTGTGGGTTGCCGTCAAACATAAGTGTTACGTCGACAAACCAGAGCCAAGCGACGCTTTAAAGTACAATATTCGTGAAGTCATTGGTGAAATATACAGTAGCGAGCACAAAAAATGCAACGTTGGGTAAAATTATCTTTAAGTGCGATAATTTTTAAAAAAATGGTGACCAGTTCAAAATATTTCTTTGGGTTATTAATCCCTACAGTTATAGATACCTATTATAAATAACATTATGTAAATATTTTTAATTAATGATAGATTATTTTGTCATTTATTAAAAAGAGTGCGAATTTCATGGGAGCAATAAAAATGCAACAGCATAAATTTTAATGTGTTTATTTAAATTAAAAAGTCATTCTTACAAAAAAAATCTTAAAATTAATATTTAGTGGCGTAGCCCTTATTTTTTATGACTTCTTGCAACCTAGAAGACATAGAGTCGACTAAAGCTATTAATGTGTTAATGGATATTTTCTCCCATTCACTTTTCAAAATTTCTTCTAATTGCCTCTTATTTGACGGATGTTTCCTCTTAACTTCCCGATCTAATAGCTCCCATAGATTTTCTATGGGGTTTAGATCGGGAGACTGTGATGGCCAATCCAAAACATTGACTTCATTGTCGCTAAAAAAGTTTCGAGCTAAGCGACTTGAGTGCTTTGGATCGTTGTCCTGTTGGAATATGCTACCAGGAGGCATTTTTTCCCGCAGATGGGGAAGCATGTGTTCTCCAAGGATTTCACAGTACTTCTTGGCGTCCATTTTTCCTTCGATTTGAGTTAAGGGACCTACCCATCACGGGAAAACGCACCTGTAAATACGCGACGTAAAATCAATATCGTTCCTTACCCCACAGCATTATTGATCCACCACCATGTTTTACGGTTGGAAGTTGATATCTTGGAGAATATTTCTGTCCAGGCGGTCTTCGAACAAAATTTATCCCATCGGAGCCAAACAAATTAAATTTGCTTTCATCGCTCCACAAGACTTTAGCCCATTATTCATTTGACCAATCCTTGTAACGTTTTGCAAATTCCAGGCGCTTCTTTTTATTGATTGCACTGATGAGAGGTTTCTTTGCGGGTCGTCTCGCAGCCTCTTTCAACCTACGGCGAACAGTGCTCATTTGCGAAATTAGCAACGTCCACTGTGGTCTTTCGTGGATCTTTTTTAACCAGTGCAATCATCTAGCGGTCTTGGCGAGAGGTAGTTTTTCGAGGATTACCACTACCTGGTTTCCTTTCCACACTATTTCTCAAGGAAAATCGAGATTTAATCCGACATACGGTTGATTGATTTACACCAAAGAGGTGTCCAACTTCACGCATGGATTTTCCTTCTTCTAAGGCTTTAATGATTGCAGTTTTGCTGTCAGCTGAGAGCTGCTTCTATTACAAAACACATGTTGAATAACTTATTTAAGAAATTTTCAATTATAATTAAATAAATAACTTACTTTAACTATTTTTTTATTATGTTGCATTTTTTTTGCTCGCTAAAAATTTGCACTTTTTTCACTAATTCAAAAATATTTAACTTTTTAAAGCAGAATTTGGAATAAACTGTGGTTACTTTGAAAACTTATAATTGAAAGAATTAACACCAAAAGAAAATAGATAAATTAGTTACCGTTATTTTGAAACAGATCTTATTAAAGATCATATGGCACAGTGTTGCATTTTATGTGCTCGCTACTGTAGCTGCACACAATCAATAATGTGCTTAATAATTGGACCGAGCCTACACTACTGCATGGCCAGAAAAGGAATTTGTGAAAATGCTTTTTTTAAGCATTTTTTAAAAAAAAAGTTTTTTTGGCGGGCCCTTTAGCTTTTCATAAGGGTGAAGAACATCACGATTTTATAAACGTTTAATCGTCTGATACTCGTAATTATTTATCAGCTAAAAACTTAAAGAAAAAATCAATTCGAAATTGAGTTTCCACAAATTTTTTGTAAAATACAATATAAGTAAACTTCATTTCTAAATAGTCTTAAGTCGACCCACGTTTTCAACAATAATTCTACGGTCTGACGACATATTTCATTCGGATTTCTTCTAATCCATTTCTGGTTAACACTGTCAGACAACAAGAAAAAAACGTTCCTTCATATTGAATATCGTAAGCAATATGGGAGAATTTTTGTCTTCCCTATCATTCTCTCTCTCTCTATTCATTTTTTTTTTCAAAGATTAAAGGATCTTTTTTGAAAATATTGTTGTTGTTATTAAATATGCAAGACAAAAAAAGGACTTTTTCTCTTCCAAGTCTTTAAGCAGATTTTTTTTCTTTTCTTTCATTCTATTTTTATGAATTTTTTCTACAATTTTTTCTATTATTTTTCTAACTGCCTTTCATAAAGAAGACGACTAAAGAAAGAAAGAAAGAAATGAACGAGAGAATTATAATCGAATTAAATGCTTAGCTTATGGTTTATTTTTATGGCAACAAATTTTGCTTTTCCTACTCAGACGTAATAATGAAGGCAGACTCTTGGTTTTGTTGGGTAATTTTTTGTTTTTTTTTTTTGGTTTTTTTTTGGGGGGTTCTTAAACTGCTTAAAAGCCAAATTGAAATTAAGAAAGTTTAGAGGCTATTTAGAATAATATTGTTGAACAGAGGAGATCATAATTAATTGAATTAAAAATAGAACAAAAAAAAACCCATAAAAAACATACATAAGCCTTAAAAATTAAAATTATTCGGCTAATTTAGAATTTCGTAGAATTTTTTATGAAGAATATTCCACAAAAAAAAAAATTTTATGAAATTTTTTTTTACAGAATGTGCATTTGAATAAATAAGTTTTGAAAATATTAAATTGTTGTTGTTGTCTTTATGTAATTAAGAAAAACAAATTTGTTGTATTTAAAAGTTTCAATGAATCGTTAATTATGTAGTCGCCGTAGGTTTTTATATAGTTGTTGACCTATTAGACGCGTATCCGTATATGCAAACAACAAAGCTGTTTATAAATTATCGTACTGCTTAATATAACAACAAACAGTCATCATAAAAAAAATGGTAAATAAGTAAACAAAAATATACCAACAAACACTACAAGAATAAATGTAAACAAAATACACAAACAACAATAATGAATGTAAGCAACGATGTTTCAAAAACATTCATAAGACTGTTTACCTTGCCATATAAAAGGCAAGACAAAGTAAAGCAACTGAGTTAGTAAAAGTTCAGTCAGTCTTGAGTGAAGACACGCTGTGTTTGAAGAGAGCCATCGTGGTTTTAAGATCTCCGTTATAAAGATCCGTCAAACGATTGCCTAGTAATTGTTACTGTTTACGCAAAGGTTTAAACAGTGGCACACATAATTAGTGCGAATAATAAAGGATTTTAATTAAAACTGAATACAAATTTATTTTCTTTTTTTATTTGCAATCTACGAGGTCTTATTTGAAAAGTTTTTAAAAGGAAAAACGTGAAAATTCGCCTCCAAGAACATTCTTTAGACTGTTTTCCATATAAAAGGCAATGCAAAGCAGACAACTGAGTTAGTAAAAGTACAGTCAGTCTTGTGTGAAGACGCGATGTGTTTGAAGAGAATAATCGTTGTTTATTTCGGTCGAACAATTGCCTAGTAATTATTATTGCTTTTACAAAGGGTGTAAACAAAAGGTTAGTAAACAATGCAATTGTTGTTGTTACATCAAGTTGTGAACAGTGGCACACTAAAAATCTAAACACACGTTTATTTTTATTTTAATTGCAATCTACTGGCTGATATTAATTTTAAAATGTAAAACGTAGCTTTAGAAATTTTTTTTGGGGCACTTATCAAAGGGATAAGAGAACGTAGACTATTTTTAACCTCGGGTTTGAAAATAAAGTTGATTTGATCAACTTAGGATGTTCCGTGCAATACTTAGATCAACTTGACAAAGCCACTTGAATGACAAATTAACTTCAAATTATTTGTGCAAAATTTCAAAATGTATATCAGGAAACATTTAAGAAACATCTTGTCCATGTAAGTTGCACGCTAAAGACAGTGCCTCTTCTGTAGAGCAATAGTTTAACATTTATTTCCGATAAACAATCGATTTCATCGCATATCAAATGGCCGCATCCATGTTTAATGTCTGAACTGGTCATTGTAGATTTAGACTACATGAAGCCTTAATTTTCAATGCTTTACCTACAATGTAGTCTATTAGGCAGTGTATTGGCTTAGTAGACGAGAGCCTAGTACAGATATTCCAAACGAAACGAAACATTTGGCGACTTTCTCCCAGCAGTCTTCTGGCAAAAGTTCTGAAGAGTAAAGAAAATTGCTATGAAAAGTTTCTTAAGCAAATCTGTTATCAACATTAAATTGTAGGTACGACCATGACTGGTGGTGTGAGAAGCCTGGTTGTTATCCTTACTAAAAGATTGTAATGATCAGTATCTAATATAAGACTTTTGTTTTGAATACTGCGTCTACTACATCAGTACTTAATAGAGTCCATATTTCTATGCCAAAAAGAAGCTCGAGTCTAGATGAGCATCTTGTTCAATATTAGTTTTGTTGTACGTGAGAGGTGTCTGCTACTTAATTGCCTCTCGAGACCATAGTTGCATCGGTTGCAGGAGCTATTTTAGGCTTGATCTCTTGGCAAAGGATGCAAGGTAAAGTTTCTGATTTTGGTCAACATTGGCGATCATTCTAGAATGATCCTTGCCTTGCTGCATGCAAGTTAATACACACTCTCCCATGTTCAATCCTAGATGGCATTATTAGCATTCAGGCTAAATTTCATCTAGTTCTAAGTAGCTGTAAGTGTAGCGACAATTACAACCTTAACTGGAGGCTTTGAAGTTATTCCATTGGTTTGCCTTTAATAAGCGAGAAAATAAAAATCGTTAAACTGAAGAGGTAAACTGAGCTACTTTAGATATCGTTTTTTGGCTTTCATAATCAGGAGATGAAACCATACAGTGCCTCTGCACAGTTTTGAATTTAATACAGAAATATCTCTCATCGAATAGTTTAAATTCCTTATGCATTTAGGTTAGGTTAGGTTATGTTAGCAGGTAATTTGCCGTTCACAGCTTGTCAGCTACCGCTAGTATTGGGTTTGAACCATTCCCGAGCTCCTAGTGAAGTGGCCAGCTCCCTTAGTGACGCCTTCGCCACCATGCCCACTTCTTTAAATGTAATGTCCCCCAAAAGGTTCTCCGAATCCAATAAAAGATGCTCTAGAGAAAGAAAAGTCATGTCATTAATACCAACGTGCTGCTCATCATTCAATAGAACAGTGAATGTAAGTCAACAGCTCAGCAGCGACAGTAGGTTGGATCATTTCGAAGTGATAGTGAAAAGTATTAGAATTTTAATGCCTAACCATAGTGGTCATCAAATTTGCTTTGCTCCGAAAGCAATAAAACACTTGTCGATTATATTCGATCAGAGTGTTAAGCATTCTCAAGCTATCTGAACCCCTTTCAATAAATTTTAAATGCGATTAATTGGGCCTCGAAATACTTTCAAGAATTAAAGCGTTCTTTAATAAATCTGCAGACAAACAGCTGGGGAAACTTTAGATTGCCAGCAGATTTCATAAAAAAAATCAATTTTACAAAGTTTTTCTTTTGAGTTCATCTGCTGGACTAAACAAAACTTCAATCATATTTCCTAGCAATAAAAGGAACACTACACCCTGTCAATTGCAGAACTTCAATTTGACATACACATGCACACATACACACACGCATTCTAAATTATTTTGAAATTAATATTCACAAAATAAGATTTGAAAGGCAATTGATAGAATCTGTCTCTCTCTCTCTTTCTCTTTCTAACTCACTCTCTCCCTCCTTTTTCACAACCATTACCGTCGTTTTGTGTTTTGGATTGCAAAAGCATATCCTTGTGAGGGTTTGTTGGTGTCATCGAATGAAATTTTAGCAACATTTTCAAGCAGTAAATATGGCAGAAGGCAAAAGTAATTAATTAAACACATCAACAACAATATTGCTGTTGTTTGTTGTTGTGATTTTATCATTTATGATACATCAACATTATGTTTGTTTGTTTGTTTGTTATGTTTCTGTTCTCTTCTCGCCTCTATTTTTCTTTATTTTATTGGAGAGGGTCGTTTGACATTTGAATGGCTCTTAACGATTGTACGAGTAGCTGAAGTATGTGTTTATCAAACACCGAGAGAAGAAGGAGAAGGAGGAGATTGTGGGTGCAAGAGTGTGGAGGAGTAAATATTTTATCTGGTGATGCAAAAACATAAATTCTTCCTTCAAACAGAGGAACACACAGAACAATTTACACATAAAGTTCCTGCCATCATACTCCTTAAAAACTTGAGATGTAAACAAAAAGATTTGTTTGATAAAGTAAGACATACACACACACACCATGGCACCTTGGCATATACAGGGTGATTTATTATGGTGTTTCAAAGCTGCTGTTGTGATAGAAATCATCGGGCGTTAAATAGTTTTCATATGAAAACGAATAAATATAGTCGCCGCCGTTGTCTAGTAATATTTGAAGTTGGCTTATTAGACGTAAAGCCAGGGTTCGAGCCCCAGGCCAGAAACTAGGTCAGTAATCCTGTCTGAAGGGTTATAATGACCAATTATGTGTGTATGTATGTGTCTAGTTGCCAGTATGTTGGCTTATTAGCTTTAAGGCCGGGGTTCAAATTCCTCAGCTCAGTTATCTCAAACAAAATGAAAAATCTAAAAAATCTTCGAGACTTGTTCTAGTCAATCCTCTGGCAAAAGGTTTTCCAATGCCCGATACATGCCATTTTCCAGTCGCCAAAGACGTCTACTAACCCCAGCCGCCACACGCCTTCTGTATAGGTCAAGCGGTAGAAGATATAAGATCAGCTCCAGAGCAATCGTTGTAGGAGCAGATCGTTTTAACTTACGTATCAGGTTTAACACTAAACCTACCGATACTTCAAGTATTCCTTTTCCTACCAAAGGGGATCAAATGACCCCTTGTGGTATTTAAGGTAGATTACATATATTTCTCGGTAAAAAAAATTAACAAGAGAGGAGTAAATCTTGGAAAACACATGCGATGTATTTTGTAATAAAAGTCGTAAAGGCAATTGGCGATGTGATAATGTTATTTTCAAGAAATTCTGACAAGAAATTCAAAATGGGCCATTTGACCCCTCCATGGTAGGTTTAGTCTTAAGTTCGTTGTCTTATTTAGGAATTAACATCACACCAGGCATCCGTAGGTCAGGATAGGTCTGACCACCGTTGTGTAGATCTAGAGAGCCATCCTAGCTTTCAGGCCTCATTTATTACCCCACACCTTGTAACAGATGAGAGGGTTGAGAGTAAATAAAATTTCAATGAAAAGTTTCTCAAAAAAAGAAAAAAAATCTGTCAATCGGAGTTGATTTTCAACTGTAGATTCCGCCATTCTTAGATAAAATTAACACACGCAACATGAGTGCTGTACAGTGTGGAGATCAGATGCAGAATCACTCTTGCCAACAGGTCCTACTATGGCCTCAATAGGCAATTGAGTAGTAGAGAGCTCTCTCGTACGACAAAACTAATACTCGAAAAAACGCTCTTCCTAGCCGTGCTTCTTTATGGCGCAGAGGCATTGACCCTATTAAGAACCGACGCAGCAGCCTCAAGAGTATTCGAGAGAAAAATCCTACCTCAGATCTTCCCTCCTGTGGCAGTTTTTGATGATTTCCGCATCGACCATACGGTGAGCTGTATGAGCTCTTCAACGACATGTACATTGTGCAGCGTATTAACGTCTAGGGGCTGCTCTAACTCGGCCATGTTGTTTTAATGTAAGAAGATGCTCCGGCGAGACAGGTATTTAACGCAGAGGTCTGCGGAATTCGGCGAAAGGACTAAATCGGGGAAGCCCTAGCATTGTTTAGTGTGACCAACCGGAGTTGGCGTGCAAGTAGCGCCTGAGAGAATGCATTAAACCAGGCCGAAATCCATTAATCTGCTTGTTAATGGCCAGTTAAGTAAAGTAAGTAACATAAGTAGTGAAAGAAGCTAGAAAACAAGCATTAGACTTCTTCACTTAATTGGCTATTCTTTCATTCACAGGCATGAACCCAGAGACAAGGTAATGAAGTTTCTTATTAATCACAAATCGGCATCGAAATTCATGCTTATCGACATGGCAGCTGTAGTACACATCATAAGATGCCAGCCTTTTGTATCCTTGCCCAATCTACCGCATTTCCTATATGGCAGTGCCGTCCATCTTACATTTCTTGAGGGCAACCGCCAGCTGGTCGAAAGCGCTTACCCTGAGAAGGATGCGGACGTTCAAAGTTCTTATTCTTAAATCGTTGTCCTTTGAAAGTTTGCCGTGGTCGTCAACTTCTGTGGGGATCTTATTGAAGTCAATTGTTGTTGTGGTTTTCAGTGGAGAAGATTTTTACGCGGTGGACTCTAAGTTCTAAGCAGAACCCAAATATAATTGAATTTGCTGCAAGCATTAGTTAGCAGGAGGGGCCACGAAGAGGCTGCATGTCAATTTGAAGACAGAAATCCTCCTGGTGGTCGCCACGTTCACCACAGCCAGGAACTTTACCTTTTTTGCATGCATTGCAGCCCTCCAAGTATTAGAATGAAAAGAAATTTTGAACAGAATCATCGCTGTACGTCAGTAAGTTTTGTTTAACCTTAGTTTTGATATCTATCAATGGATAAACCCTTCACATGTCTATGTATCCACATATATTTTCTCTATTTTATCGTAGCCTATATGCATACCAACTGACTGACTGACTGACATAAACTCGTATTATAATTATGATTGTATTGTTCTGATGCTTTCATTTCAATGTTTGTTTTAAAACATATGGAGAAAGAGATAGATACTTAGAAAGAGAGAGAGAGAGAGAGAAATCTATAGTTTGCTTTAATTGTCGTTTCTTTATATTGTTTTTTTCCTTTTTGGCCTCTTTGTTTTTAAATAAACAGAGAGAGAGAGGGCTAAGAGAGCCCCTTTGATATGATGATGCTCTTTGATAAATGTTGCCTACTTCCTTCCTTAGCTTTGATGGTTTTTATGTTGATTTTTGCTTTTCGGTTTTTATTATTATTATTGTTGTTGTTGTTTTATTTTATTTGTTTATATTTGTTTGTGTTTATATTGGTCTATTATGTGGCCTCAAATCAAATAGAGAGTGTGCTTAGCTTTTATCCCTACTCCTTGTGCTCTCTTTTGCTATTTGTTGTATGTGTGTGTGGCCAACAATATGTCATTGTATGTTAATGTTACTAGAAATATTTCTTGCTTTTTGTATGGCCCTTAATATAGTAGGAAGCAAAAGTATGCCTACACTAGCTACAAATGTTCCTTTGGAAAAGAAAAAAAATTAAAATTTAATTAAAAGAGGAAGAAAAAAATTATTCTTCTTTCTTCTGGTTTTGTAAAGCTGAACCTTAACGTAATTTTCTATTGACTGTTAAACTTTCTACAAATATTTCCTTTTTTTCTATTTTTAACTCAAGAAATTGTTATGGTTTTACCTTTTAATTAATTGCAAACCAAGTAAAAAAACTTTCTTAATTATCCGCACTATCTTATGTGCCACTATTTCCAGCTTATACCGCGATAACTATAACAATATGTGCTTGTTCGCTATTCTTCTTTGCTTACAATCTTTTTGTAAGCAACAACACTTGTTCGTTATACTTTTCTGTTCACAAGCTTTTTATAAGCAATAACACTTCTGCTAGCGTAAACACTAACAACTGTTTTCTTCACACACAACGTGTCTTCACACAATACTGACTGAATTACTACTGACTGGTTCCTTTTTATATACGCAAGAGATCAGTTTGGTTCTCGAAGTGGAACATTCAGGGTTTCATCTTCTCGAGAATTCTTTTGCGACTACATTATTTGCTGTTGTGTATGGTTTATTGTCCATCCCCTTTTCTTTCATACCGTATTGCTGTTATTGTTGCTTTACTAGTTCGATGGACATATGTGTTAGAGTGTATTTATGTGATCTCTGTATTAGGTTTTTTCCATTTGGGTAACTATATTGTTATGTTTTTACTTTTTAAAAATTGTTAAAAATGTGAGCTCGTAAAATGTCAATAAAATCAAAGTAAATTTATGTTAATTTTTAATTAAAATTCTTCATTATTCGCACAACTCTCGGAGCCATTGTTCATAACTTGATGTAAATAACAACAATTGCTTTGTTTGTTATTCTTCTTTATATTCTCGTAACACGAAACGCCTCTTCACACACATACATACATAATTGGTCGTTACAACCCTTCAGTCAGGATTACTGACCTAGTTTTTCACACCACCCACGTTGTATATGTTAATTTTATGCATGAATGGCGGAAGCTACAGTTTAAAGTCGACTCCGAACGACAGATTTTTGAGAAACTTTTCATGGCAATTTCATTAACTCTCAGAGGTTTTGCCAGAAATTTACTGAGAAGAAATCGCCGAAAAAAAACTTTTTGGATATTATTTTGATGTCTGGCCTGGGACTCTTCACACTAGACTAACTAAATTTTTACTGACCCCGTTAACTGTTTTATATTGCCTTTTATATGCCAACGTTAATAGTCAAATGTTCATGGTTTCGCCTTCTCACAATCTCTACAAATGTCTCTATATAATGTTGTTTCATTATTGTTGTTTGTATATTTTTGTTTACATTTATTCTTGCAATGTCTTTTTTATAATGGTTTTTGTTGATATATTTTTGTTCACTTGTTTGTTATGTAAGCAAGTTCATTATTTTTGTTTTTAAAGCTTTTTTTCATAATTTTAAAGTTAAACTTTGTAATAGCATAACAACAAATTAGAACCTCCGGTAACTAGAAATTCCAGAAATTAGAATCAGTGCTTGCAATACATTGTAGGATCTAAAATTCGAATTTAAAATTCAAATTTGCAATTTTAACACAAGAAATCTCCAAAATTTCTTTTTATTCTGTAAAACTACAAAGGGGAACTACCAAATTAGAGATGTTTTTCGCTATTTGACGTATTTTTTTGTGTCACATTTAATTGTAAAATTTGTTAGGCGTCTACAAAAAAACTTTCAGAAATTAGAATTGCTTGAAAAACAAAGCGATTCTAATTTGTGAGCGACTACTGTAACTACATTTGTCCCTTTTCTTTGACAATATATTTACTTTTTTAACCCACTGTTAAGATATCTATACGCCCCTATAGATGTCTGTGGCTTTGTTTACTTTACGCCTTTAATCTTTGGCTAAATGATACAAGTAAACTTGACGCACACATTAAGTGTCGCAACAACATACAGAAAAACAGCAAAAAAGGAAAAAAGGACGCCCCAAAAAAAGATGATAAATTGTTTCCGGACAAGGCAAAATGGCTTGTTAAACTAAATACGCATTTAAAAGCATACACATCACATGCACTTGTACATACACTGGTTAACTAACGCATACTTACTGTATATCGATAACAATAATAATAAAAAAAAAATAAAAACAACAAAAAAAAAACAAATTCCGAAAATGACAACAAAATCAAAACTTTAAATACCATACACGTACGATAATACATTCCCTTATACTCTCGCTTCCTTTCTCTATCTCTCTCTCTCTCGCTCTCTCTGTTTGTTTCTGTTTCTGTTTCTGTTCAAACAATAAGGGTGCGTATGAGTAACATTTTGTTTGAAGGAAGCATATGTTAGTGTGCGTAACTTATACGCAACCATTCATAGAGAGGGTGACAGAATGGGATATTAGGGGCAGGGATGGAAAAGTTGGTACAATTGTACTTTTTTTTAGCACAATTTGGAAGTCAAAAACACCATAGCACCTCAATGACTTATTTAGCACTATTGCAAAATGTTCTATACTTTACTTTACATCACTCAAATATTCTGTCTCATCAGTGTAGAATTTTTTGTTTTCGTTTCATTTGCATATGGCAACTCGCTGCTAACTTGACATATCAAGAGTTATAAAAGGAATATTATCCGTTCCACATTCATCTGCAAATGTAGAAAGGATATTTTCATACCAAAATTTAATAAAAATCAAAGGGATTAATGGACTGTTTGCTTTGACTGTGTCTAATTTAATCCAAACCAGGAATTTATTGAACTCATTTAATTAGTGTTGCTATAATTTTGAAATAACAAATAGTTTGCTGGTACAAAATTTATCACAAATAGTGATTTAAAATTTAGATCTCATAAACTTTTTTATTCCTTTATAGCTAAGTTTTAACTATAAAGTTTATAATAGTGCTTTTCATAATTATAGCACCACCAGCATTTCAACAATAATAAACAATGAATTGTCTTCAGGTCATATTCTCTGTTGAAAAAAAGATGGAACTTATATAGACCAGATGGGTATCGATACTACTGTTGTGACCTTAGAAATTAAAATTTTTGCCAGATAGTCTATTGCTGGGAGGTTATTTCTTTAAGTGGCTGCCTCAAATTTCAGTTTCTATCTACGCGAATGCATAGTACATAGTACTTTACTGTTCTTAGCTGTAGTTTGCTTCTCTTCTTAAGAGAAAATAATGAAAAAATATATTTTACAACAGGACAATGCCAGAATTCATGTCAGCAGACAAAGGACAATCTATTGAGGTTTTATCGTGGCCAGCTTGCTCTCCTGATATGAATATTATTGAAAACGTTTTCCCAAACGAATTCCCCATTCTTGTCCAAAGATTATATTCAAAATAACAGACAATTTACCATTGCTGAAAATTTCAAATTAAAAATGATCGAAGAGTGGGTGAAAATAGACGGAAAAATATTAAATAATCTTTATAAGAATATCAAAGACCGATTATTTACTTTAATAGGAGGGGTTTACTAAGTTTTAAGTATAAATATTTTTGGTAAATAAAGCTTCTTATTGCACAAAATGGAGACTGGTGCTATAATTTTGCAAAGACTTAAAATCTTAATTTTTATAGCGAAGTTTTGTTATTTTACATTAATACTACACACAATGAAATGAATTGTCATTTATATTTTTATAAATTTATAATAGAAAAAAGTTTAAAAAAGAAAAAAGTGAATTTAGTACAATCGGTCTGAAAAAAGTACAATTTTTTGTGAACGTTTTGTGAACAATTTGTTAAGACCAATTTCCCATCCCTGATTAGGGGGTATTTGTTTTAGTTGTTGTTGTTGTTGCTGTTGTAAAAATCTGTAATAATATTTCTTATGTTTTCTTATGATTATTTTTTATTTGATGTTCATTTGTATGTTAGGGTAGACTTCCCTTACACTATTAAGCAGAGATTTTATGCTTGCGATAGTGGCTCTTAATGTTCTCATTCGCGTTCTATTTCTGTTCCTGTTTCAATTCCAATTACTTAAAGACGTTCTATTCCTGTTTAAATTAAATTTTATTTCATTCGCTCGTATGTACAGACAAATGTGTACGAGTACATGCATATGTGCACATGTATACGTATATGTTCTCATGTATGTATGTATGTGTGTTTCACGATGAGATCATTGTTTTATTTTTTTTGGTTGTGAAAATTGTTATTTATTGCCTGTTCGTAACAAATTTATTAAATGAGATTTTTTTTTCTTCCCTGCCCCTCCCCTCCTCTCCCCTTCCTTTTAGTTTCTTATGTTTTTCTGGTTAGCATTGGCAGAAGGAAACTTGACTTGTTCGGTTCTGTTGGCTTATTTAATTTCCCGATTTTTGTTTTATTCTCTCTGTGCTTTCCTTTAAGTGGCCATAAATTACAAAAAAAAAAAACATGGAATCTTATCACAAGTAGTAGCAAAAAAACCCCATATTGAGTTCGAAGAAAGTGAATTATTTTTATAAGGCGGGGAACGACTTGTGCCTACTAACAAATAAAATTTATTTTATTCGGACGGTAAACTAAATTTGAAATAAAATTTAAATCGTTTTAAAGTAATACAACGTTGAAAAGAAATGCCTGTCAAGTAGCCCAGTTTATGGTCAAACTGTATTTCCGCTTTAATTCTGTTTGAGCGACAGTCAAATAGTGTTCCCATTCATACAAAGCCTTCTACTACAACTGGAAAATTGTTACCATGGACTAGTCGCTATCTGATCTCCTATGGCAGACAATAAATTCTCAGATCTGTGTCCACATGACCCCAAGAAATGTCTAAGGATTAAATTAAAGAAAATTTCTGAGAAAAATTGTATTTTATAGGTAATAAATGAATCAAAAGTTCAACTTGTTTAAAATCTTAGAAGACGTACCACTTTTTTTAAAATAAGCATATGAAATTCCTCCAGAGCCTAGATGTCGATGAAGGCAGGAAATATTTTGTACAACCCATATATAAAATTTTATTACGTTTTTACCTTTTAAAAACGTTTAAGGTATGAGCTCTTAGATTACAAATAAAATAAAAACAAATTTGTGTGTAGTTTTAATTAAAATTCTTTATTATTCCACAACTTGATGTATACAACAACAATTGCTTTGTTTGTTAAGAGTGCAACTATTTTGAGTAAACGATAACAATTCCTAGACAATTTTTTGACAGACTAAGAGTTCAACTCTTTGCGTACATGATAACAATTACTAGACAATTATTCGACAAATCTTTAAAACGCAGATCTTCAAATCACGATTACTTTCTTGAAACACGGCGGCTTTACACATTTATTCTGGCCTTTATTTCGCAGGGTAAACACTTTGTTGAATGCTTTCGAAGACCTTCTCGAAATCTCCGTAAATGTAAACATGTTGTTTACATTATTGTTGTTTGTCCATTTTGTTTACATTTATTCTTGTGATGTTTGTTGTTGCATCTTTGACGACTTTGTTTATCATGTAAATTGTTTGGAAAGAATTGCTGGAGAGTTTGTAGTGGGTACGCAGTCTCCTACTACCTACTAAAGCCGCCAGTATTGTAGCAGAAATTAACCCCATAGATTGTCTGTTATTCGGCATCAACTAAAGGGTCCGCCAAATAATTTTTTCTTTATAAAATGCTTTAAAAAAAACTACAGAATATTTTCTCAAATTTATTTTTTATATGAAAGTATAATCTTTTTGGTTAATAATGGAAAATAAATTCAGTAGCC
Organism: Sarcophaga peregrina; assembly: GCA_014635995.1. Classification (NCBI taxonomy): domain Eukaryota; kingdom Metazoa; phylum Arthropoda; class Insecta; order Diptera; family Sarcophagidae; genus Sarcophaga; species Sarcophaga peregrina. The sequence continues at coordinate 38,916,500 of CM025790.1, read as the reverse complement.
TACACGATCAGTCCAATTTTTAAGCAAATTATCGATTATGTGCAACTGTACTTCACCAATCGCTTCAAGAATATTGTCCTTTAATGCCTCAATCATCTCTGGCTTGTCGGCGTAACACTTATCTTTGACGGCATCCCAAAAATAATAGACCAACGGTGCCAAATAGATGCAATTTGATCCAAACAACATCAGCTCCGCGGCTGATAATGCGATCTTCAATAACAGGACGCAAAACGGCAAGTGTAGCTTCGGCTGTGCGGCATGTAGCGCCGTCCTATTGAAACCAAATATTGCCAATATCCTCCTCTTCATTTTATGTGAACAAAAATTCGTTCAACATGGCCCCATAATGAACGTCATTGATTGTAACGTCCACTCCTTGCTCATTTTCGAAGAAAAATTGCCCAATTATGCCTCTGGACGAAAATCCGCACCAAACAGTGACTCGTTTTACTCGTGCGTCGGCTTTTCAATGTATGCGTGCGGGTTTTCCTGCGACAAATGCAACAATTTCGCTTGTTTATATACCCGTCAAGATCAAAATAAGCTTCATCTGAAAAGATGATTTTTTTGGCAAAATCGGCATCTTCTGTAAGTCGATCGCAGGCTTACTTAGTGAATCGAAAACGCATTAAATGAACCATATTCGTTCAGCGGAAGGATAAAACTAATTATCTGTCAAATCAGACATGAGCTAAGTGTTACTATTTACGAAATATGTACGAAAAGTTACAAAAAAAAAAGATACGTTAGGTGTCGGACCCGATACAACATCAGTGGTGTGTGACGCTAAGTCGTAATCCTGGCTAAAGGGAATAAGACTTAACCAAATAAGACTTTACCACCTTAAAGATGAAACTGATGGAACAAATGTGTTTAAATCTTAAGAAGTCTTATAAAACCAAGTCTTATTGTCTGTCTTTGGCCAAAAGTTAGTTTCAAACAACTCTAATAGAGGTTCTAATACCACATGCTTGTGATACTTTCGAATATTTCCCATAAAAAAATGTAAGACTCGCAAAATTAAATTATTTTTGAAAAAAAATACACCAAAAGCCTTTAAAAAAAATTAAATTTTAAAATTATTTTTTGCCTTCAACAATTTAAAAAAAACGTCACACACACACACACACACAATTTCATTGATTTTTGCAGAGAATCTATTCTTTGTGTACTGGTACTCTATCCTTTTTTTTCATGTTATTGTTGTTTTTATTTTTATATTCTATTTGCATTTGTATTTGTATTTCCATTTGTGTTTATGATGATGATTTTCTATGATTTCTGTCTCTCTTTTAAATGTACATGTTCATGTAAAGACAATAACACTTTAAAACACTCATTCACTGACACTCAAATACATTTATTTACGGACATGTCTTCACTACATGGTGGAAAACTTTACATATAGTATGAGTGAGTGTGTGTGTGTGTGAATGTAGAGTACAACAGACATGAGATTCAATAGAGCAAAGGAGAAGAGTAACAGAGCACACAGAAATAGCAACAATGGCGACATTTAATTGTAAAAATAGCAACAAAAAAAAAACTACTCACAACAAAATAGAAAAATACAACAAAAATATAATAAATAACTACAACAACATTACTATGAAATAGAAAACAGAAACAGCAACAACAACAACGGCAATAACGTCAACTAAAATCACTAACACTCATACTAAAAGCAATAACAACAACAAATAACTTTTAAATAGAATAGCAAAGATAGAGAGAGAGAGAGAGAGAGAGTGAAAGAGAAAGAGAAAGAAACATTCATAATCTAACAAAGAGAATCAGGCCTACAGTACGAGTAGAGCATATAGAGGCTTGTTTAAGATAGAGTTTCCATGTGATTTATAAAATGGGGAACTATTTCAAAGGCAATGTTTGGTAAAAAAAAAAATCAATTCAATTGAAAATGGAAAGGGGAATTGCCTTCAGATCTATTAGTGAATGGTGAATGGTTCTCCTAAAACCTAGACAAAAAAGAAGCACACAAAATTAGGAAATCCTTCTAGGCAGTAGGCCAACTCAAGCACTCCATATTGCTACAAAAATGGAAAAAATCTAGATATTGGTGTTTTGCTTTGACTAACTCGTTTAACATTAAAATTATAAACAAAAGCAATAAACAAGTAAACAAAAATATCTCAACAAACACCACAAGAATAAATGTAAACAAAATACACAAACAACAATAGTGAAACAACCAGGTTTACATTTAGGGAAACAATTAGTAGGCGATAACTAGCAGGCTGTTTACTTTGCCGTAAAAAAGATAAGGCAAAGCAAGTAACGGAGTCAGTAAAAGTTCAGTCAGTCTTGTGTAAAGACGTGTTGTGTTTGAAGAGATTAAAGATGGTTTGAAAATCTTCGTTGCAATTGCCTAGTAATTGTTATTGTTTACGCAAAAGAGTGTAAACATAGGAATAATAAACAAAGTAATTGTTGTTGTTTACATCAAGTTGTAAACAGTGGTATACAGAATTATGCAAACAATAAAGAATTTTTTTTTGAAATCTACGAGATCATCATTTTAAAGGGTTTTAAAAAGTAAAAACTAAAGAGGTTTTAATATATCGATGATACCATATAAACATTAAAACAATTATGCATATTGATTAACAAGAACAATCACAAAGAAAGTGGTACCAAATAGAAACACAAAACCTCTATAGAAATTACTAAACAGATGGCTGGGCATCCCAACCACTTCAAGTTGTTCATTGCAACCTAACTTCTCACACTACTCATGTTGTACCCCTAACAAAGACGGAAGTCATGTCCGAATATATGGCTTCGAATTAATAATGGGTGATTTTTTAAGAGCTATAGGAAATTTTTCAAAAACAAAAACACATAAAACTCAGAAAAAATGCATGAAATCTTTATTTGAATTGATAGTACGGATAGTACGGTTGCGATCATGACTGTGCCTCAAATGGTCCATCCGCTTAGTCCAATTTTGGCATAATTTTTCCAACATTTCGACCGCTATCTCACGAATAAATGCTTCAATGATGTCTTCCAATGCGTCAGTTGAAGCGGGCTTGTCTGTATAGACATAAGCTTTAACACAGCCTCACAAAAAATTTTCTAAAGGTGATAAATCGCACGATCTAGGCGGCCAATTGACCGGTACCGAACGTGAAATAAAATTTTACTCCGAACTCGCCTCTCAATAAGTCCATTGTTATGTGTGCTATGTGAGATGTGGCACCGTCTTGTTGAAACCACATGTCAGGCAAGTCTTTCGAAAGGTTTCACACCTAAATAATTCCGTAAAATTTTCCACATTGTTGAGTAACAGAGGCCCAATTGCTGCGAACGGCGACGAATCGATAATTGATAGTCATCATTAACACTGGCCGATAAAGCAGCGATATTTTCTTCAGTTCTCACTCTACGTAAGTGTGTTGGTGGTTTATTGCCCAACAAAATGTAAATTGGTGCGAAATTTAGGCACAATAGCCCGAATATTCGCTTCAGTGAGTCGATTAAATTGACCATAAAATGGAATTCAATGATATGCAAGCGTTGTTCATTTGTAAGACGATTCGGGGTTAAATTATAGACCAAACTGAAGATGTTTGACAGTGAAACAAAACACGAAATGCGTGTGAGCTGTTTAAACCAGTGTTGCCGAAAAGATAATTGCTAAAAAGTCTCCCGTTACTTACATACGCTGATGCAATCTATGGTGTGATCTTATCATGCATCTTTATGCTTGGAGGCATTGATAGGGGAATTATTTTTAACTGTACTAAGAAGTATGCCATCATGGCGATACTCACGTCAAGCCCTGGACTATCTACTACCCAAGTTGTCTATATTAATTTCATCCAAAAGTGACGGAGCCTACAGTTTAAAATCGTCTTTGATAGACAGATTTTCAGATTTTTTTCATGGTAATTTTATTGGAATCCCAGAGTTTTTGTTGGCAGACAGCTGAAAGGAAATTGCTTTAAAATATATTTCTTATTCATATTTCGTATTTTTTTTTTTAGATGTCTCGACTGGTCTAATAAACCTACAATATTTACTAGACTAGAGCGTGTAAGGTAGTCAAGTCTACGGAATGTATTAATGTGTTCCTATATAGCCTGTCTAATTAGATTAAATCGGCGTGCGATAGAATTTTATTATTAATAGATTGCTTATGTATTTGCCTATGCACTAGAAAAGCAGCATTAAGATCATTTTAAAAATATAGGATTTAAGGCACTCCATTGCCCATTACTCGGAGCCATGAAATGGTGAAAACCTGTAGAAATTCCTTCTGCAACTAACTTCACTTATAAGCCATCATCAGCCAATATGGCAACACTGTCGCTATAACTGTATGAGTAGCTATTTGAAGAGTTGCAAAATGTATGAAAAAATTATTTTAAAAATAGTAAAACACAAAAACAAAAATTTCCACAAAATAACACACGAAAAACTGAATAAATTTTGTCGAATATATTGCATATTTCCTACATGTAAACTAAGTCCATGCACACACACACACACAGACATAGACCAGCTCAATTCATAAAATTTTAAACATAACACTCTGTGTATGTATGTTTAGTACATAAAAAATCTTTAATGCATATTTCTACATACTATACACACACACACATGACGACATTTAGTAAAAATGTTTTAAATTTAATGGACAAAAACTATCACATGGTACCCTACTTAACTATGCAATACTATCCTGCAGCAGATATTATAGGTTAACAGAAGATATTTTGTGTAATTGAAAAACAAAAAAGCCTTTGCTTTTGGGAACTTCAGAACAAATTTCGAAAAGAAAGAATTTTGAAAGAACAGTGGCAACAAGAACTTTTCTTACAGCAGTAGAAGCATTACAAGTCTTTTGACCTTAAAGTCAAATCAAAACCAGTAGGCAGTGTGTTTTCTAGATTATTGGAAGACCAGATCGAATATGAAATTATTTAGAGAGTATAGTGACCAGGGGGTTCAGACGTGTATGGTGAAAAGGTTGGTCTTCACATCCCTTAATTTAGGTTAGGTTACGTTAGAGGACATGTACTTGTCAAATGTGACAAGTACAGTAACCGAAGGTCGAATTGACCCATTGTACAACGCTCTAGTTTTACACAACTCTTATGTTGTGTGCGTTAAATTTATACATGAGTGGCGGGACGTACAGTTTAAAGTCGACTCCGAACAAAAGATTTTTGAGAAGCTTTTCATGACAATTTTTACACTCAGAATTTTTGCCAGAAATCAGCTGAGAGGAAGTCGACGAAGAAATATTTTCATATTTGCGTTTTGATGTTTGACCTGGGATACGAGAACTTGGGCCTTTCGTCTAATAAGCCAACACAATAACTACTAGACCACGGCGACATCCCTTCATTGTTTGCCGTTACCTCAACTCGGTAGAGAGTAAGTCTTCAAGTGTGAAACTTGTCTCTCCCTCTCTCTCTCACTCAGGCATTGTGACCTTGGAAATCAAGTGATTAACAGTTCACATTTCAACAGTTCTATTAAAAACCCCCCGATAACTCGAATGAATGGCGTAATTTAAGGGTTTCATATTATGGTGACACACAGAAAAATCAATAACATAGACCAAAGTATTCAAAGCATTTGGAAAGGCTTAAAAGTTTCTAATTTTTAAGACGAAATCCACGCTGCCTCAGAAGATGTGCTTAATTCATCTTCGATATAGGTCACAGCGCTACCCATGATTATTCATTCAAACACTTAGTTCCTATTAGTTTAATGCTAAATTATTCAGAGACTATCTACAAAGATAAGTCCGTTGGGTAAAGCCAGTAAGGCCGACTTTTGTCGAACATCTGGTGTCACGTGGGACTTCAAGGAAACCTATGTAGGTATACTTGGCGAAAAGGAAGCCAAATACATACGTACATAATTGATCATTACAATCCCTTAGCCCGGATTACAAGCAATCTACTCACACCACCACTTATGTTGTGTATGTTAATTTTGTACATGAATGCCAAGATCGAACTCGTATATATTGTTACGAAAATGGAACTGATGTTCTTAAATAATAAAGAAAAGCTTCAAAAACAAAAATAATGGACTTGGTTACGTGATCAACGAATAAACGAAACTATGACAACAAAAACAATGGACTTGTTTACATGATCAATGAATAAATAAAAATATAGGAACAACATCAGTTTAAAAAAGGGATTAAGAAGTAAACAGGCGACAATAACAACACTCCAAGCAACTTGTTTACATTTATAGAGATTTTGTGAAGGCAAAAACATTTTCCTTCATCAGACTGCATTCATCAGACTGCTTGCCTTGCGCTATAAAATGCAAGACAGACCGAACAGACAATGGCGATTCAGTAAGAATTCAGTCAGCTTTGTGTGAAGTCATGTTGGGATGAAGAAAATAATTGTGGTTTGAAGTTTTCTATTATAAAGATCTACTAGATGACCCGTGCGAATATTTCGCACCGTTAGTTGTCATTTTTGTAACATAAAAATAATTGCCAAAACAGCTTTTTACAACTTAATATGCATATTATATATATAACTGAGTTAGTAATAAACGGCATTATAGTAAATAGCGGTATTGCCAGAATGGATTTTAATACATATTATATTATGTAGAACTGCATTACTATTAAGCGACCCTGTATTAGCACACTTGAACAAAAACATATAATCACAATGACAACAGTATTATCAAGCAGTTCTATATAAAATATAATTTTTATCAATGAAAATATTAATTTTTCAATTTCTAATTATTTTTTGCCATTAGTGTTAGATATAAGCTTTTTAGATATTATTCATTAAATTTGATGCGGTGGTATGGGAGATATTTGGAACCGACAAAAAAAGTGCTTTAGAAATAAAATATGATTGGACGATTGTTATTGTGTATGCCAGGGAATTGTGTAAAGAATAATGGCAATTTGTTGTTCTTGAAGTCAAATAGTGAAAGGTGGCACACGGAATTGTGTGAACAACAAAGAATTTTAATTAAATCGAAACATAAATTTATTTTTATTTTATTTACAATCTACGAACTCATATTTTTAACGTTTTTAAAAGGATAAAAACGTAACTATATTTTTGTAAATCATTTCACGGCAGTTTTATTTAGTCTAAGAGTTTTTTCCCAGAGATCTGTGGAGAAAACAAAAGCAAAAAAATAGTTGAGTTTGTAACAATTTAAAAGTTTCCCCAGTAATTATATGTAATAGGAAAAGATATGAGCCCTAGAGTAGACTGTCCACGAAACCATAGCAATCGAACTTCTAATTAAGAAATGTAGACTGCAAAATCGTTTACAAACCGGTAATATGCCGGTTCTGTGAAAAGGAAATTGAAACAACAGCGTGTCTTTTTGTTATCTTCACTGTTTTTATGCATTCCATAAAGTGAATTGTAGACAGTTTATCTCGTACACCTTGGGGCGTTTGCCCTACTTACCAGACAGTATCCTGCAATTCGTCAGTGAAACGTCATGTGGTATATAAATAGGTTAAGTTAGATTGTAGTGGTAGCTTTAATACTAAAACCTAACTTGAACACTCAAAGCGGCCCATTGTGATGCTACGAATAAGCACAGTCCCCGTACTAACCAAATTCCAACGAACTCATAGAAAAAATTAGCCAGGGAGGTACCGGCATTAATCGTTTCTAGAGATTCATCTACTCGTTAATTATAACAACAACTCAAAATAATTTGCATTTGTCCGATTTTCACTGACAGTCACTGTACATTTTCAAACACTTCTGCAGTACACATTACTTCTTCTAAGAAGGATATGCAAATAACATTGCGGTGAGTATTACAATTTAAACGCCAGTTAGATATCCTTATTATTATGCTCAGTACTGTACATTCTAAAATGAAGGTACAAATTCCTGTACACATACACTTAAACAAGAACATGTACACTCACACTTCTGCACACTATACATGTACGTATGAGGAACATTAAAAAAAAGTTTTCAGAAATATTGTTCCCTTGCAACTATTGAACGCAGTTAGTGAGAGGCAGCAAAAGAGAGAGAGAGAGAGAGAGAGAGAGAGAGTAAGAGAAAGGAAGAGAGAGTAAGGATTTGCTGACATCTGTAAGGCCACATTTATAACTGTAAAATATGACAAAATGTTGTATGTATGGGAATAACCAAATAACGAACAACACAAAACTATGAAGATGACATGCAAATATGTACGTGTGTGTTCGTATATACATACGAGTATATGTTACAGTGGTGGATAGTAATTGTACAGGATATTCATATACATATGCATAGGCATTTATATGCTTATGCATGTCTATGTATAGGTAAGTAGCGTAGTGTATGTGTGCATGAATGTATTTCACAATAAATACGTGCGTCTTTTCAAATATTGTACGTGCATGGCAAATATTTTTTGATTTTTTATTTTTGCTTCGTTTTCCTTTAGCTGTCACTGTCCGTATTTGAGTGTAGTGTAGTGTGTGTATATATTTTGCTGTCAGTGTTTACACTAGTCTGGCTGCATTATACCGACAACAACTGAAGATATGAATTTATTCAGATAGACCAGCTTTTAGCGGCTGTGTTTCGAATATTTTATTGAAATAATTTTCCAGGTTGGAAAAATTCTTCTCTCTTTTTGTTTCAATTGAAAACCCTTTAAGTAATTATCGGCAACTAATTTTAAATGTTCCTCATAAAATAATGAAGTTTAAATAATACTGCACGTGTGTGTTTGCAATATTTTTAAATAATAAAACTGATATCTGATAAGCTATTAACGATTATTATTAAACAGAACTCAATGTATTCCCTTCTTCATCTAAAATAGATAATCTTCATGCACACATAAGCCAATCGATTAAATACGTTGTAAATATATAGACTTTGGTGACTTACAAAGTTAAGCAAATAAATACAATGAAAAACATCTTAAGCTTACTACTCTGGACTGTAAATACTCGCAGTTATAAAAGGTACTGAGCTTTCTATTGACGAGGTTGAAAGCCTAAAGCTTCGACTGTGACCTTACTGAGTAGGAAATGCTGTATTCTAAGGAGCCTTAAAAATTTTCGGGTCGCCTATAGGTCTGATTTGGCTTTACAATTCAATATTCTAGTATGGTGAACATTCGCAGTGCAAGTCTTGAGGTATATTTTGTTACGTTCTTACTTTTTTAAAAAAATATGAGTTCGTAGATTGCAAATAAAATAAAAATAAATCTGTGTTTAATTGTAGTGGTCTAGTACGTAGTGTGCTGGCTTATTAGACATAAAGACAGGGTTCGAGTTGCCAAAAAGCATTTTTTTGGCAATTTCTTCTCAGCAGATTTCTGCCAAAAACTCTGAGAGTAAATAAAATTGATTTGAAAAGTTTCTAAAACATCTGTCGTTCGGAGTCGACTTTAAACTGTAGGTCTCGCCACTTATGTATAAAATTAACACACACAACATAAGTAGTGTGAGAAACTAGGTCAATAATTCTGACTGAAGGGTTGTACCGCACAATACCGTATGTCACCTTTACAAATTGATTTACACAATAACAATTTACTTTAATTTTTATTCTTTTTTCACACTCTTCCGTACACGCAATAACAACTGTTCGTTATTCTTCTCAGCTTACAACCTTTTTTTAGCAACACTACAATATTATCTTCACACACAACGTGTCGTCACACAAGGCTGACTGAATTCTTTCTCAAACCCACTTGTCTTCACACATGACCGACTGAATTTTTACTGAATCACTTGCCTGATCTGTCTTGCTTTCTATAACGCTGGATCTATAGTGTGATGAATACTCTCGAAGGAGAATGACAGCCTTCGAGGAATATCAAAAAAATGTAAATAAGTTGTTTTCATTATAGTTGTTTGTGTATTTCATTTACATTCCTCCAGAGAGTTGTTGCTTGTGTATTTGTCTACGTATCCGCTTTTTTTTACTGAATTTTGTTGTTGGTTGTTTACTTCTCTGTCCGTTGCACTATGTTGTTGTCTATTTTTTTATATTGATGTTGTTGCTATATTTTTGTTTATTAATCGATCTTGTAAACAAAAACATTGTTTTTGTTGCTACAACAAGTGAACAAGTCCATTATTTTATTGTTGGAGCTTTTGTTTATTATTTTAATAACACCATTTGCATTTACGTAACAATATATATGACTGTGTATGAGATGACGATAGTTCTAGCAAGGGAGCTTTGTATAGGCTGCCTGAGCACCGTTGAGCTTTCCAAGTAAAGATCATGACAATATTGAAAATCTCTTAGTTACCTAAACTGTCCTTTCCTTTTAATAGCCATGGTTTTTAAGTGAAACTTATATAGATTCAAAGGGGTAACTCTTGTGAACACAGTTAACACAGGCCATCGTTAGCATTTCAATTAAATTGCTAGAAATAGTACAGAGATGGCCTTCTTTAATATATTACAAAACATGTGAGTTCTTTTTCTTCAATCGTTTTAAAGATAGACTCTGTATGATATAATTAAGAAGAGGACTTATTTCCTTAAATAACATGGTCATATATTATCCTATTGAATACTTCATATTCCCTTAATTGACTTTTACAAAACCAGTGTATATGATGAGGAACAAGAGGATCTATTTCGTGATTTCCCGGCAGCCTGATCCATACCACCACCCTAGTGGAAAGAATATTCTTCCTTTTCTAATTCATCTCTTCAACTTTTGCAGAAAATTATTGGAAATTATTATATGACCAAGTTAAATATGTCCGGAATAAGTGCCCAATACGCAGCGTCCAGTTACAAGTTACATGTCCAACAACAAAGCTGGATAAACTTTTAAGGAATTTAAGTTCTAGCCTTTATATGATGTTCTAGCCTGTATACAACACCAGTTACCGTCAAACAAAAAAAATTAAAAATTCAATTGAACACCCTTTTATAACCCTTTTCAACGTTTAAATTTCCTACTGGGTTGTTTTCATTTCTGTTAGCATTACCTCTCTCCATCATATGTGGGTTCATTGTCCAATTTTCTATTTTCGTTTGTTTAATGCGGGCTTTTCTGTCGTGTTTTTCTATTTGTTCTCCTTTTTTTTTTTGTCTCTTTATGTTTCCATTACAAAATTTATCGCCAAATTTACATGGTGGATGGGAGGCGACAAGTCTAAAATCCATAAAATTTTGTATTCATGACTGATAACACGTTAAGGGAGGGGAAATATTTGATTTAATCTGGCGCTGCTGCTGCATTTGTGTGTGTCTATTGATCTTTAATTTGCTGGTGGATTTTGCCCACACAATACACAGTGTCAGCAGAGAGTGCAACATCAGCACCAGAAAAAATATTCAAATTTGTCGATGTGAATTTGAATTTCAATGAGAAAAAAAAGGAAAGTTTATTCAAGCAAGTTACGAGAGATTCAAATAAAAGGGACGAAGGGAATAGATAATATTTGTAGAAGAATTGTAAATTTAGGTGGGCCTCATGCTCAAAGCAATTATAGACATAAATCAGTTTAAAGTGGCATATAAGGGGCATACAACATTATTTCAAAAATCTTTTTGCTTTTCTCATTCTTATTACTATACAAAGGAACCTTAAAGGATCCAAGTAAGCTGTACCCAATAAGGAGTCTCCCAATTAAATCTAATCTGTTATTGCCTTTCATTTTAAACTTCTCCCTGAACCCTCATTGCCCAATGTGTCTTCACTAAATTAGAAATTAACTCTGAAAGAAAAAGGAGACCGGACATATCCATCATCATATCGCCCTCTTTACATGTTGGATAGTGCCGGTAAAATCTACTAATGCAGACTGGCAGCGGTGATTGAAACAGCTGATGGTTTATCGGAAAGGCTGTATGGCTTCCGACCAGATAGGTCAACGCTTGGAGCCGCAGGGGACGTACAAGAATGCCCTTGCCTTGGCTCCTTGCCTGGTTCGATGTGCGAAATTTTTTCAACAGCCTATGATGGGAGGCCAGGAGAAAACTAAATCAAATCATGATAAGAACTCAGATATGGCTTGAGGACAACGATCTAGAGCTTGCAAAGAACAAGACTGAAGTCATACTGATGTCAATGGCTCACATTCCACTCGAAATAAGTATACAGATAGGCGAGGCGCCACTGGCCTCAAAAGGGAAAATTAAATATTTGGGCCTAAGACTCGACTGTAGACTTAATTATTGGGCATACGGCATACAGCTACCAAGGCAGCGAAACTAATGGGCAAATATTGGCGGCCCAACACAGGCCAAACGAAAATTGATTATGGCAGCGACGAGCTCGATATTGCTGTATAGAAGCGAGATATGGTGAGCTGCGCTAGAGATCAAATCTAAGCGGAAAATATTTGCAGCGGTGCTGCGAACAGCGACACTAAAATTTGCCTCGGCCTAACGCACTGTAGGGCGGCGCAGTGCGCGCGATCGTCGGTTAGATTCCTATTGACCTATTGGCAATTGAGCGAAGAAAATCTTGGAAAACGAAGGGGGAAAATCTCGCCATTAGTAACGCAGATCTCAAATACAATGACAATGGCAGATGGAGTGAAGAAACAAGCGGAAGATGGACTGATAGACTTATTCCATTTATAGAGGCATGGATACGGAGAAATTTTGAAGAAATTAACTATTTTCTAATCCAGTTTCTTTCGGGCTATGGTTATTTCCGATAATATCTATACCGCATGGACCAGATGATTGCATTTATTGCGAGAAAATGATTGACGACGCTGAACACACATTCTTCCATTGCATTAAATGGCAAGACGAGAAGAACATGTTGATAGAGCAAATTGGTGAATTTACACCCGACAACATTGTAGACGCAATGCTCGAAAGCGTGACGAAATGAAGCGCTGTGAGAGGATACATTGAATGTGGAAGATAGTCAACCTTAACACAATACAATGAAATGATACATGAGAAGACGAGCCAATAGCATGAAGCTGGCTTCAAATATGGCGTATCCAGACTATGGTCTTTAACGGAACGTCGGTCTAGGCCCCTCCCAAAGTATTGGATATAGCCATCCAGGGAGGGGCGTATCCCCAGAAGAGGTGGAAGAGCTTTTTAGTTAGGATTAAAACCTAGTTTCTTACAGCACTCAGGTTGCCTGTATCCATGATTAGCGGGATCTAATGTTTAATGACGACTGCGAATGACAGATTTATGTGAAATTTTATTTTACTCTCAGTGTTTTCACCAGAAGACTGATGATAGAAAGTCGCCGAAAGAAAGATTTTTTTCTTTCTTCCTTTAGGTCCAGATGTCTAAGCCAAGGGTTTAAACAAGGGCTCTTGTCAGAGACCTGCGCCGAACAAATTTGTCGGCGGCGGCGGCGGCGGCTAAAATTGAAATGTTACGGCGGCGGCTTTAAGTTGGCTGTCAGCCGAAATATGGTAAAGTTTCGGCGGCGCCTTTATGTCTACTGTGATCCGAAATGACATAAATAAAATGGCCCTGGTTGCTCCACTATGTTAAAGGGTCTTAGATCTCTGCAGCACATTTGCACAAGCAGACGTGCTTTAGTAAATTTTTCGGAATCTGCATTTTTAGAACATCCTGACAATATGGATTTTGTTTTGGCATTTGAATTTTACAAATTTTTTTGATTTTACGTCAATACCATGAGCACGTAAATGGTTACAGAGGTTTGATGACAACGTAGAAACTCCAAACCTGAAATTATTTCGCATTTTATAACACTTACAAAACAATTATCAGAAATAAATATTAAAAAAAAAAATTCCCGAAAAATTTTGCTAAAAGCTAATTGAAATTGGAGTTTCAATTATTGTATTGGGAAAATATCTTTTTAATTATCTTTAAATTTAATTCCTGGATAGAAATAATATATTTATGTACCTACTCCTTCAAACCCATGGGGGACTCATCAAAGCAAACTTTACGCATATGATACTTTTTTAGCACAGGTTTATTTCCAATAACCATTTAACCAAAATGGTGTCAAACTATGGACCCTGCTGAAGATTTTTTTGTTTAAAAGGATTTGGGTTGTTTCTTTAATTGTTGTTTTAGTGGCTAGTATTTTTTCGTATTCGTTTATGTCATTGTCAATACCATTAAAAATAGCAAGTCATCATTGGAATCAGATGAATTTAACTCATTTAAATTATTATTTAAATTTTGAAAGAAATTTGTAATTTTTTGATTTTCCATTATAATTTTTTGTCTTTTAAACAATTTAACGTAAAGTTAAAACTGTTACCACATTCACCAAAAGCAAGAAAGGGTGTTCAAAATCACCATATCAAAAAATTAAAAAATTTTGTATTAACATATCACAAAATGAACAAAAAACTTCTCTAATGTGTTTAAGTCAAGTAAAATAATAAAATATAAATATCATATTTTATATATTATTAAAATTCATTGTATTAAAAACATATTTTCATATATTTTAATTTTCTTACATACATAAAACGGCGGCTAAATTTAAGCCGACTTAAGCCGAATAAATTTTCGGCGGCTTTAAATTTTGTCGGCGGCTCGGCTTAGCCGGCTGTCAGCCGATCGGCGCAGGTCTCTGGCTCTTGTCTAATAAGCCAATATTCTACCAGTTCAACTATGGCGATTTAATGACCTACATGAACTCCCTTTCAAAAAAGACTTCAGCATCATTAAACAAATTCTCTTGCCTATACAGGCAGTGATGCCAACTCTTGGGACACCAAACGCGTGAAAAAAAATGAAAAAAACGGGCTAAAAAGGGCTAAATTGAAAAAATTACGTTTTTAGTACAATACAATTTCATTTTTTTCAAAAAAACGCATAAAGGGGGCTAAAATTAAAAAAGTCTTTTCAGATAAAACCGCCACAATATTTAAACAAAACAATTTATTAATAAATATTATTGCTTTTGAGATCATTTTATCTTCGATAGAATTGAGGCACTAGATTAGTTTCAAATAGAATTTACATTACAATCTTTCAAAGTTGGTCACTACCCATATGGTATTGAGACTTGGCTCTGTCAAGTGTTCTGTGGAAGCAAATGGTGAATGAATTGCAGTATATAACGATAACCCAGCCTGACATTTCTTTTCCACCTAATTATTAAGTAAATAAAATTTTAAACTTTCAGCAAAGCTTGTGTTTCCCGGTACTTTTGGTAATTCTATGTAAATAACAAAGAAGAAAACAAGAAATAGAAGAAAAAAGTTGTTCCACATTGGTTTACAATTTGTCATTGCCAGAGAAACGTTAGATAATATTTCCATACAGAGTTAAAGGAAAAACGGGCTAAAAGGGCTAAACAAAAATACTGAAAAGCGCTGAAATTGCGCGTTTTTTAGTTTAGGGCTAAAAAATTTTTTTCGCGTTAAAGACATTCCAAAAAGGGCTAAATCTAGCCCGAAAAGGGCTAAGTTGGCATCACTGTATACAGGATAGCTCCATAACCATGCAATTACTGAGTTTTTTCCCACCAGGAACTTTTTCTTGGATTCGAAACATAAAGCTCAGACGTAGTAGTGTATCATCAGAAGCAAATTGATTATGGCATTGAAAAATGTCTGTAGACCAGTTACCTTCCTTAGTTTTATTTCTCATCCTCTCATCTGTTATGGTTCCTTAAAGTATATACATTTGAATGTGATACGTTTTCCCTGCTTCCATACTTCCCGTATATTCAAGAATTCATGTGCAAATTTGTTCAAGTTTATCATCACACGTTCATTATCAATTTAAATTCAATCATGCCTCAAAGCTACTTCTCTTCTGTATGCGTTGTTGAGAAAATCAAAGGAAACTGATTATGATTTAGTTTGCATGGAAATATTTTTTTTATATTTCCTTTTTTTTTATGTAGAGAAAGTCAATTAGAAAACTTAAGCAATTGTTTGACAAGAGTTTTGCTTGTTAAAATTTCCAAAAAAAAAACGACGAAAAAAGGTAAAAAACTTTTCAAAAATTTGTTGGATTTGTGGTGGAAATAAAAAGAAAAACTTTATCATGCCATCATTCAATATGTTGCAGAGGAAAATAATACAAAAGAAAAAGGAAAAAGAAAACTAAAAGAGAAAAACTTTTTCCATACAAACTCTCTCTTTCTCTCTGTGCATCACACATTCTGTGTCTCACAAGGATTTTCCGTATGTTTTCCTTAATATTTGTAAACACACAGCACTAATATGTGTACATGCACATATGTATTCGTAGCATGTGTATAAGATGAATGCTATTATTATCTCTCAATATTTTAGAATATATTTGTGTAATCCTTTTATAAATCCTTTTAATAAATTTCAAATTTTACATTATTGCCCTTAAGGTTATAAAATTAATTCCACTCTTATGGCAACACACTGGCCTACACTTGCTTCATTGAAATGCTTTTAAATTATTCAAGTAAAGTGGATTAAAAGTTCACTAAATAGGCCAAAACCAATAGGCCAGCATTAAAACGTCAGTCTATAAAGCCGATCACTATAAATCCCATTAAATACTTGGAGACTTAAAAAGTTTATTTTGAATTTTATTTGAATCATTGTATGTTCAACAGCTTAATGAAGTCTTATTACATACACACACACACACACACATGTCCATGCCCATGCAGTTCTTTTAATACGTATCTAATAAGGGGATCAAAAATAAATTCATTTGGGATACTTAAACCAGCCCTACTAAGCATATTACCTACTGCCTTAGCATGACAGAGCATGGATGAGTACTGTCAAGTGAATGCAGATGTCACAGACACTGTTAATCCCTAAACCATGAAAGAGTTATGCTCGGAAGTGAGCTGCAAATGCAGTAATGCAGTACAGTTTATAGTCAAATAAAGGGACTCGGAGTACTTTGATTCAGAAAAATACCGATTTGATAAGTGAATACCACCATACATTCCGTAGAATGAGCTCGTGTAAGATATCGGGTGGCTCATCTACCGGTTTACATTTGAAACATCGAATATTGCAATACTTATGTCATTCTATTCTGTCACAAAATGGCTTCTGTTTAAGGAAAACCGTTTTTCAACAGAATAAATTAAATAAACGGTTACAGAAAGAAGTTATTTTTTGTGTTGAACAAAAGGCAGGACAATGAAGACAATGCACTAAATGGCCCCGCCTTCATTTAAATATCGCCCAAGACTTCATTCTAGATGGTCAAGAATACCAAAATTTTTCTCGTATTTTTTGCACCATTTTGTTCAATATCTCACCACCATGGCTACTTCAATGTTATCCTTCAAGGCTAGAAGTGTATACGGATAGATTGAAACTGTAATCTAGGTAATCTAGCCAATGGCACCGGTAATGTTATACCCCAGAACTGGCACTGAGTCATAAACAAGATGTTTGTTATCACTGCTGGAAATACTCTCTATTGGTCTGAATTTCTTTTGTTTTTAAGTATGCAAGTGCAGCAATATTTGTTGACTATTTTCTTAAGAAAAGTGGAGGATGGATGTCAACCTTATTGCATTGTTATGTTTTAAACTTTTTAAAAACGTTAAAAACATGAGTTCATAAATTGCAAATAAAATAAAAATAAATTTGTGTTTAGTATTAATTAAAATTCTTTATTGTTCGCACAGTTCCGTGCACCACTGTGCCATTGATTTACACAATAACAATTTACTTTAGTTTTTATTCAACAACTATTCGTTATTCTTCTCTGCTTATAACTTTTTTATAAGTAACAACACAATATTCTCTTCACATACAACGTGTCTGACCGAATTCTTATTGAATCCCACGTGACGTCTTCACACACGACTGACTGAATTCTAACTGAACCTATCGTGTCATCTTCAGACATTACTGACTGAATTCTAAGTGAATTTCACGTTTCGTCTTCACATACGACTGACTGAATTCTAACTGAATCTCATGTATCCTCTTCATATACGACTAACTGAATTCTAAGTGAATTTCACGTGTCGTCTTCACACACGACTGACTGAATTCTAACTGAATCTCATGTATCCTCTTCATATATGACTAACTGAATTCTAAGTGAATTTCCCGTGTCGTCTTCACACACGACTGACTGAATTCTAACTGAATCTCACGTGTCGTCTTCACACATGACTGACTGAATTCTAACTGAATCTCACGTGTCGTCTTCACATACGACTGGCTGAATTCTAACTGAATCTCATGTGTCGTCTTCACACACGACTGACTGAATTCTAACTAAATCTCACGTGTCGTCTTCACACACGACTGACTGAATTCTAACTGAATCTCATGTGTCGTCTTCACACACGACTGACTGAATTCTAACTAAATCTCACGTGTCGTCTTCACATACGACTAACTGAATTCTAAGTGAATTTCTCGTGTCATCTTCACATACGACTGGCTGAATTCTAACTAAATCTCACGTGTCGTCTTCACACATGACTGACTGAATTCTATCTGAATCGCCATTGCCTACACTGTCTTGCCTTTTATATCACAAAGGTCAGCAGTCTGATGAATGCACTTAAGGGAGAATGTCTTCGAAAAATATCAAAAATGGAAACAACTTGTTTTCATTATTTTTGTTTGTGTATCTTGTTTACATTCATCCAGACAAAGTAATTGGTGCTTGTGTATTTGTCTATCTGCTATTTTTTTTATACTGCGTTTTGTTTTTTGCTTGTTTACTTCTTTGTCCGCTACACTTTGTTGTTAGTTGTTTACATCTTTATCTCTTATATTTTTTTTTTTTTTGATACTGATGTTGTTGCTATTATTTTTGTTTATTCATCGATCTTGTAAAGAGTCCATTGTTTTTGTTGCTACATTTTTTACTTATTCGTTGATCACGTGAACAGGTCAAAATAATGGCCTTTGACATTTTAGAGCTTCTGTTTATCATTTTATACATGATCAAGTCCGTTGTGTTTATAAGATATTTTCGTTCAATTTCCATGCAATTGCCTTTTGCTTTGGAAATAAATTCCCCAATAAATATCCACATTGTTCAAACGTAAAAGTCTAAACCCAAATTTAAATGAAATAATATATAGGAAGGCTGTGTCATACATTGCTTTAAATAAATATTTGAAACTGACATTGTCCCCTGTATTGTTTAGTTCCATCACTTTTGCTCCCCATTTTGTATGAATACAGAAAAAATAACTTCATTGTGTAAACGTTTATTTAATTTATTCTGTTGAAAAAAAAAAACGAAAACAGTTTTCATAACCAGAAGCAATTTAATAACGGAACTTTTGTACAAAATCTAAAAAGAAAAAAAAAACCAACAATAACAACAAAAGACAATCAAAAATAACTAATAACGTTCGATGCGAGATGCGATACATAAAATTGAAAAGAAAAACAACAACAACAAAAACAACAAAAAAAAATGAAATCAAATGAAATGTTAATAGTTGCAGTTATTGTTGTAAACATTTTAAAACTTAATACACGAACCCTCCATCAACTCACATCTCTCTCTCTCTCCATCGTGTAAAATACGAATGCCATACAGCTAAAACAGGCAGACATGTAAACGAATTGTCTGTTCAATGTTCAATTGAAAAACAAAAACAATACATTGTTGTAATATTTTTTAAAACTTCTATACACACATATACACCAACACACTCTCAATAAATATAACCAACACATGCATTACAGCACAAACATATTTGAATTTTGTAAAGTCAGAAACTCAATCTCTTTTAACAGCCCTTTGGCAAAATTTTCTAATAAAATAAAATACTAGGCAGTGAACAAAAGAGAGCGAGGGAGTGTAGTGTATAGTGGAAAGAGTAAAAGAGAGAATAAGATTTTTTTTTTACAATAACAATAAATTGATTGCACATGTAACAGCAATGAGTACATGTAAAGCAATGTTGTTTTCTTTTTTCCATTCTTCCATTCATTCCTGAACTTATAAAATTGTAAAGTGAAGCAAAGAGCACGTGGTGGAGATATGGAGGAGAGAGTATAAAAGAAATAAAAATATTTTTGCATACGAAACAATCACTACATACAACTTAAATTTTTATAGTACAATATACACACACATACACGCCTGTATACATGCTTACAAAATAAGCCGTATAAGCATGTTCATAAATGTTTGAAGATGAATTGTTTTTTCTGTTTTTTCCCTTTCTATGGGAGGAAAAAAAGGAAAAGAAAATAAATTTCATATAAAATTTAATACAATACAATACAAATTCATATACACATACAGTGAGCGTCAAAAGAAACCAGATTCATGTTTTAACACTTAAGGAGAGTGCCGTAGAAAAATCTGAAAATATTTTGAAATTTTTTCTACTTTTTTTTTTGTTTCAAATTTAAAAAAATTGAAAAAAAAAATAAAAATAACGGTAATTTATTATGAATAATTTTTTTTTGAATGTACAATTTCTTTTGACGCCTACTGTACATTAGAGCGACTCAAGTTGTATGGAAGCGAAATTCGTGCTCGATGTACCCCTTTAAAAATGAACCTTGGACTTTTTTAAGACAACATTTCAAATATTTCGGCTCCAAATTCAACCTCTCGTGAGCTGGACCATTTTGAAAAACGGTCTATTTTTGAATATTTTGTTAATTTGTGGATCTGTTTCCTTACCAACATATACAATATCTATATCATAAGAAAGGTTTTTTCAAGGCGCATCCAACAGTGTATACAATTTGTCCAAGGATGATCATTCATGACCGTTTTTTAAGGATATTCTGTAAAAAAAAATGGTTTTTGAATTTTTTGTTCGGGGTTGTTCTTAATAGAAATGCCAAATTAACATATTTTAATCTTTAGACGATTTAATTAAATACGGGTCTCAGCTTTTTTTGAAATTCGCGCAAGTTCGCGTTTTGAAAAAAATGCAATGGAGTGGCAACCCTTCGTTGTAAATGGGTCAATTGGGTATCAATTTTTTTCTTTTGCCAGGTACATCATCTTTATATGAAAATAATTTAGATTTTTGCAAATTAGATGCATTTTACAGGGTGCTTTAGAATGTATAAAAATGCAATTTTGTGGTAACTCTAATTAGATAGCGAAATTATTTTCTAGATCATGTATGGATTTAGACAGGACTAAATAAAGAAAAAAAAGAAATGATCCATGACTTTTTGGCGGCATATTTGTTTCCCAACTTAAAAAATGTTATAATATTTTATTGTTTTTACTTACAAAACTACAAACTACAACTACTACAAAACGCGAACTACCTCGAATTTCAAAAAAAGCTGAGACCCGTATTTAATTAAATCGTCTAAAGATTAAAATATGTTAATTTGGCATTTCTATTAAGAACAACCCCGAACAAAAAATTCAAAAACCATTTTTTTTTACAGAATATCCTTAAAAAACGGTCATGAATGATCATCCTTGGACAAATTGTATACACTGTTGGATGCGCCTTGAAAAAACCTTTCTTATGATATAGATATTGTATATGTTGGTAAGGAAACAGATCCACAAATTAACAAAATATTCAAAAATAGACCGTTTTTCAAAATGGTCCAGCTCACGAGAGGTTGAATCTGGAGCCGAAATATTTGAAATGTTGTCTTAAAAAAGTCTAAGGTTCATTTTTAGAGGGGTACATCGAGCACTTTTTTTGGTGAGTCGCTCTACTGTACATGTGTATGTATGTATATATTTATGTAAATATGTATGCTCTTTCTAATATATTGTTCGTTTCTTTTTTCCTTCTCATTATATTTGTTGTTGTTGCCATTGTCTAGTGTTTGTTCTGGCTTTAGGTTGTCGATAATCAGAAAAGTTGTTCAGAATTGCATTCAAGAGATTGATTTTTTCTTCTTTTTTCCAATTTCAATTTTTTTTTTTTAGATTGTATTTTTCTTTCTTGTGTTTTTTTTTTATTGTTTTTGCAAAGACTTAAGTAGATAAAGTAAATATTTTAGTTGTCGTAAATAGTTTAGAATCATATTTTTTGTTTAAACAAATATTGAATACCCATACACTTGGCACTCGAAAGACTATGAAACCCAAACAAACGAAATGTTCTTACAACATCAGTTAGTTATGGCTTGTACACGTGTGTTAAGAAGTACCATAAGAGGTGTTGTAATAAAAAAACCCCATAAAACGTCTACATTCTTTTTTAAGTACCATTTTATCTCTTTAGATGGCATTGGGAAAATAATATTCTTATGAAGTGTTAAAAACTGTTTATATTGTTACCTTAAAACGTTTAAAAAATTAATTCGTAGATTGCAAAGGAAAATAAAAATAAAATTGTGTTTAGTTTTAAGTAGATTTTTTTTTTATTGGTCTCTGAATTCTGTATTCCAATGTCCACAACTTAATGTAAACAACAACAATTGCTTCTTTACACTCTTTTTTGCGTAAAATCTAACAATTGTTCGACATATCTTTATAGCGGAGATCTTCAAATCAGGATTATTCTCATCACATAAGTCTATAACAAAAACATCAATAAGAAAGGTGATAAACAAGTAAACAAAAATACAACAACAAATAAGATACATAAACAACAATAATGAAATAACGATGTTTACATTTATAAACATCTCGAGAAGACGAGGCCACTAACATTTGACTACAAGATCATTCAGTAGACTGTTTACGTTCCAAATAATTGTTATTGTTTAACAATCATTCATCAAAGCAGGCAACGAAGTCAGAAAAAATTCAGTAAGTGTTGTGTGAAGAGAATAATCGTGGTTTGAAAATCTCCATTATAAAGATCTGGCGAGCAATTGTTATTGTTTAACAATCATTCATCAGACTGATTACATTCTCATATACAAGGCAAGACAAAGCAGGCGACGGAGTCAGTAAAAATTCAGTTAGTGTTGTGTAAAGAGAATAAACGTGGTTTAAAAATCTCTGTTATAAAGATCTGGCGAACAATTGTTATTGTTTAACAATCATTCATCGGACTAATTACATTCGGATATATAAAGCAAGGCAAAGTAGGCGACGGCGTCAGTAAAAATTCAGTTAGTGTTGTGTGAAGAGAATAATCGTGGTTTGAAAATCTCCATTAAAAAGATCTGGCGAACAATTGTTATTGTTTAACAATCATTCATCTGACTGATTACATTATCATATACAAGGTAAGACAAAGCAGGCAACGAAGTCAGTAAAAATTCAGTTAGTGTTGTGTAAAGAGAACTATCTTGGTTTGAAAATCTCCGTTATAAAGATCTGGCGAACAATTGTTATTGTTTAACAATCATTCATCAGACTGATTACATTCTCATATACAAGGCAAGATAAAGCAGGCAACAAAGTCAGTAAAAATTCAGTAAGTGTTGTGTAAAGAGAATAATCTTGGTTTGAAAATCTCCGTTATTAAGATCCGCCGAACAATTGTTATCGTTTAACAATCATTCATCAGACTAATTACATTCGGATATACAAGGCAAGATAAAGCAGGCGAAGGAGTCTGTAGAAATCCAGTCAGTGTTGCGTGAAGAGAATAATCTTGGTTTGAAAATGTCCGTTATAAAGATCTGGCGAACAATTTTATTGTATTGTTATTGTGAAAAAAATATAAATAAGGGAATAACAAAGAAAAGCAATACGAGTTCATATTTTTAACGTTTTTAAAAGGTAAAAACGTAACAATATGTTGAATTTTATCAAATTTATGAGCAAAGAATACTTAGGACCAATAACTTTTTTCAGTTTTTAAACTAATTTTTCAACGTTTGATTATTTCTAAGCCTATCAAACAATTTTCTTTCTAGGCTTAGATGTCCTATTGTGCAATAATAGCTATTGTATTGTATTACATTCTAATGCTAATATTTATATCGTACAAGTTCTTATGTCCATATGTATGTATGCATGTATCATAATATAATAAAATATTTTAGAAAAAAAATTCTTAGACAAATAAAATATTTGTATAAATACATTAGAAAAAAATAGAAATAAAAAATATACAGAAAAAGTCAATAAAAAAGTCAGCAAATTTAGAATTAAAAAAAAAATCGAGAAGAAGAAAACAAAAGTAGAGCAACAAATGTTTATTTGATGTAAAACAATAACAAAAAAAATGTATTGATTACTGAATTTTATTTTATTTGTTTTTGTTTTATTTAACATTTAAAAACGTTTAAAATATGCGATCGTTGATTGCAAATAAAATTGTGTTTAGTTTTAAGTAGATTCTTTATTATTCGTACAATTCTGTGTGCCAATGTTCACAACTTAATGTAAACAACAACAATTGCTTTCTTTGTTATTCCTCCATTTACACTCTTGGGATCTATGTTACGCAGACGTTCAAACCACAAATATTGTCTTCAAACACACCGCATCTTTACACAAGTCTGACTGAACTTTTCTAACTCAGTCGCCTGCTTCGCCTTGTTCTCTATATGGCAAGGTAAATCGTCTCATGAATCCATTAAAAAACTACAGCAAGGCATGGCATATAGTTCCGAAAGCTCTTTTATTAACAGTTGTCTACGCAAAATATTTCAAATCTTCTGTCATAAGCATATAAACGACGTTGCGTTCTCATAGGCATTACCAAAAATTTATAAGACACATCCTAGATACGTCTCAGCTCAGAGATATATTAGAAGTTTTGTACACTCCTTTAGAAAACTAACTAAAGAAGAAAAGTGAATAGATTGGCTAATAATGGACTAGAAATCAAAGAAATTCCTGGTATTAGGATAATTTTAAAGATATTTAAATACGCCTACGTATGCTCAACTATTTAATATTGAGATAATATGATCCATTGTACTCTTCTTAAACTTTTTAGGATATCCCTGCGATATGAAGGCTTATTGCTTTGCCACAGTTCAGGATGCTTCTGATAGTCAGGAATAGCAAATCCTTGCCTAGCACTTAATATGCAAGCGCTGGTGTCCCTGCTTGGGAAGAACATGTTCCGATTATTCATTCTCATCGTCTCAGAAACCTCATGTTCTGGTCAAAGCGACCCGGATTCTGAATAAGTATACTTTGAGTATACTTGAGTGCAGTCAAAAGATCTTTAACTCACCTCGGGTTATTATTGGATAATCTGATGCATGACTTAGATCTCTTTTTGTTGTAATTTCCCAACAAAAGTTTCGATTGCCACAAACACAATTGGTTTGGGAAGATTCTTTGTCTGTCTTTATCTTCCCTTTTCGTTGAGGATATCTTTCCAAACATCCATGTCCATTGAACAAAAAGGGCTTGGAACGTCCATTCTAAGCAAACTCGTCTGCTTGTTCATTAAGGAGAATATTGAAATGACCTGGAATCCAGCAGAAGACAACCTTCTTTTCTCTATTCATAGTATATCTCAGACAGCTCCATACTATCTTCTATTTAACCTCTTAAGAGCCAAATGCTCGAGTGATGGCCAGACAGTCATATAGTATCCTTTGTATCTCCTAACCAAGTTGAAATGAGCAAATCTTTCGATGGCATAGACTTCTGCTTGGAAGTTGCTTTCAAGTTTCATTCTGGTCAACTTCTTTCCCCGGCTATTATTAAATTTTGCTTCTTAGCATGAAGCACAAGCATACAAACCTAATTTGCTTTTTAGTCGAGATCACAACCTACCTTCTCACACCATTTGTGTTGGGTATATTAATATTACACATGAGTGGCAGTGAACCTAAGATTAAAAGGCGACACCAAAGGTTAGATTTTGCCATTTGCATGGCAAATTTATTTACACGCTCCGTTTTTTACATGTGAGGCTTTACTTACTTACCTAGTGTTGGTAATTACACTATATTTAGCCAAGATTACAACCCAGTTTCTTACACGAACTATGTTGTCTGTGTTAATTTTAGCCAAGTGTGACAGGAGAGAGATTTTTTATTGCAATTTTATTTATTGGCAGACTCTTTGCCAGGGGAGGTCCCCAAAAGAAATATTTTACAACCTTTCGTTTTGTTTAAGATATCTGAAGCCGAGTTTGAACCATGGACTTTCGACTTTGGACTAATAAGCCAACACTCTACCTGTTAGAATAAGGAGATTTCAGCTATCAAGTTAGTAAGTATTATTAGCTTTATAAGCTCATCTGTGTAAGTGGTTGCAGGGATTTGGTTGAGTATACCTGGGATCAAGAGTCACTCTAAGTTTTGTGGCTCTAAAATGATATCACGTTTTAATTCTATGCCTTTATTTAAGGTCTAGGGGTGTTATATATTCGAAAGGAAAAACCCAAGTGATTTGTATGGGAATAGGGTAGTTGATAACATTAATTATAATAATCCTTCAGTCAGGAGTTCGACCTAGCTTCTCACTCCCAAATATGTTGTGTGTGTTAATTTTATGCAAGAGTAGTGGGACCTACAGTTTAATATCAACTTCGAATGACAGACTTTTGAGAAACTTTTTCATGGCAATTTTTTCTTTTTACTCTGAAAGTTTTTGCCAGAAATCTGCTGAAATCTTCTGTTTGAACTGTCTCTTAGCGTGAAGTAGATGAACATATGAGGACCTTAACATTATCACCCAATAAAAGAAAAGAATTTTTTGTTTTGTTTTTCAATATGAAACTCGTACGCTTATAGGTTTCTTTGTATTTCTATTGTTTAACATGGCCGGAAGCGATTAACTTGAAACATGAATTCCGTTTTTTTATTAGAAAAATATTTCAATTGCATTTGCATTCGTATGTAAATAACAATAATAATACGAGTATTAAATAACTTTTTATAAAAAAAAATTACAAAAAAAAAAATAAATTAATTGTGTTGGCAATAAAACAATGAACTCAACATGCCAGAGCATAATGACATAAATTACTTGCGCAAAAAAGAAAAAGAAATAAAAAAAACAGGACGAAAAGGCAACATTAAGCAAAAATGGCAAGAGAAAGAAAGAAAAAAGAAGACATTAAAACCCAGCCTGCTGTTGCTGCAGGCAATATTAACGAATGCAAATTTGTAGCTTAACGGCGGTTAAGGAGATAAACGCACGGCAGATAAAATGAGAAAAAACAAAAGGCGAAGAATAAAGTTTATAAATGAACAACAACAATAGCAACAACAATAATAATGAAAAACAATGGCTGTGTGTTAACATTATGCCATACAGCATACAAAAACAACAAGAACAACAACAACAACAATAGTATGTGGTTCAGCTAGTAGTCAACACCAGCGAAAGCAAAAAACAAAAGCATAAGAAAGAAAGAAACGAAAAGAAAAGAAGGACGAAAAAAAAATGCAGTAAACAAAACGATTTGAAGTGATTTATGAGCACTTGATATATGCACTTAAACACACATGCAATACACACACCCATACACACACATACATACAAACACCATTAACAATAAAACAAAACATACGCATACATTTAAATGTAAGCAGAGAAACAAAATGTACGTTTTATTACACAAACTCTCTTACTCACTCTCTCTCTATCTTTCTCTCTCCAACACAGTCAGTGTTCGGTTCAGGGATGGAAAAGTTGGTACAATTGTACTTTTTTTTAGCACTATTTGGAAGTCAAAAACACCATAGCACCTCAATGACTTATTTAGCACTATTGCAAAATGTTCTATACTTTACTTTACATCACTCAAATATTCTGTCTCATCAGTGTATAATTTTTTGTTTTCGTTTCATTTGCTTATGGCAACTCGATGCTAACTTGACATATCAAGAGTTATAAAAGGAATATTATCCGTTCCACATTCATCTGCAAATGTAGAAAGGATATTTTCATACCAAAATTTAATAAAAATCTAAGGGAGAAATGGACTGTTTCCTTTGACTGTGTCTAATTTAATCCAAACCAGCGATTTATTGAAAAATGAGTTAGTGTTGCTATAATTTTGAAATAACAAATAGTTTGCTGGTACAAAATTTATCACAAATAGTGATTTAAAATTTAGATCTCATAAACTTTTTTATTCCTTTATAGCTAAGTTTTAACTATAAAGTTTATAATAGTGCTTTTCATAATTATAGCACCACCAGCATTTCAATAATAACAAACAATGAATTGTCTTCAAGTCATATTCTCTGATGAAAAAAAGTGGAACTTATATAGACCAGATGGGTATCGATACTACCGTGATCTTAGAAATTTAAATTTTGGGGAGATAGTCTATTGCTGGGGTGTTATTTCTTTAAGTGGTTGCCTCGAATTTCAGTTTCCATCTGTCCGAATGTATAGTACAAAGTACATTACTATTCCTAGATGTAGTTTGCTCCTCTTCTTAAGAGAAAATTATGAAAAAATATATTTTACAACAAGACAATGCCAGAATTCATGTCAGCAGACAAAGGATAGAATGGTTCCTTAAACAATCTATTGAGGTTTTATCGTGGCCAGCTTGCTCTCCTGATATGAATATTATTGAAAACGTTTTCCCAAACGAATTCCCCATTCTTATCCGAAGATTATATTCAAAATAACAGACAATTTACCAGTGCTGAAAATTTGAAATTAAAAATGATCGAAGAGTGGGTGAAACTAGACGGAGAAATATTAAATAATCTTTATAAGAATATCAAAGACCGAATATTTACTTTATTTAAACCCCCCTGGTTGCTAAGTTTTAAGTATAAATATTTTCGGTAAATAAAGCTTCTTATTGAACAAAAATGAGACTGGTGCTATAATTTTGCAAAGACTAAAAACCTTAATTTTTATACTGAAGTCAAAACTGCGCTAACAATTTGAAAATTTTACTGTTATTTTTGTTCTTTTACTTCTTTTTATTATATTTCTTTTTATTTATATTTTTATTAATTTATAATAAAAAAGTTTAAAAAATGAATTTAGTACAATCGGTCTGAAAAAAGTACAATTTTTTGCGAACGTTAGTACAATTTGTTAAGACCAATTTCCCATCCCTGGTTCGGTTTTTTCTTTTGTTGGATTAAACTGATGCTTACCATGTAAGGCAAAGAGACAAGAGAAACAGTGTAGGTATCGGGTCCACCATCTAACGTTTTTTTTCTTTCAACTAATGTTTATTTCGTGAATGTTAACACTTAGCTCATGTCTGATTTGACAGATAATTAGTTTTAATCCTTCCGCTGAATGGATATGGTTATGTATACGCGTTTTCGCTAGGCTAAGTGGGCCTACGAACGACTTACAGAAGATGCTGAGTTTACCAAAAAAAAAATCCATTTTTTCACAGATAGCGCTCATTTTATTCTTGGCGGGTAGGTAAACAAGCAAATTTGGGCATTTGGGGCACAGAAAACCCCACACGCATACAATGAAAAGCCGATGCACCTAAAAACAGGCACTGTTTGGTGCGAATTTTGGTCCAAAGGCATAATTGAACCATTTTTCTTCGAAAAAAAGCAAGGAGTGGCCATTATAGTCAATGGCGATCGTTATTGGGCCATGTTGAATGAATTTTTGTTCACAAAAATTAAAGAGAAGGATATTAGCATCATTTTGTTTCAACAAGGCGACACTACATGCCACACAGCCGAAGCTATACTCGATGTTTTACGCCCTGTTTTTGAAGATCGCATTATCAGCCGTAAAGCTGATGTCGTTTAGCCACCTTGGAGCTGCGATTTGACACCACTGGACTATTATGTGTGGGGTGCCGTCAAAGATAAGCCAGCGACAATTGACCTTGGGGCTGCAATTTGACACCACTGGACTACTATTTGTGGGGTGCCGTCAAAGATAAGCCAGCGAAAATTGACGCTTTAAAGGACAATATTCCTGAAGCCATTGGTGAAATACACCTGCACACAATCGATACATACATACATAATTGGCCATTACAACCCTTCAGTCAGGATTACGACCTAGCTTCTCACACCACTTATGTTGTGTGCGTTAATTTTATACATGAGTGGCGGGACCTACAGTTTTTAAAGTCGACTCCGAACGACAGATTTTTTGAGAAGCTTTTTATGGCAATTTTTACTCTCAGAGTCCTTGCCAGAAATCTGCTGAGAGAAAGTCGCCGATGAAATATTTTTTTCGTTTTGATGTCTAACCTGGGATACGAATCCGGGCCTTTTGTCTAATAAGCCAACACACTACCCACTAGACCACGGCGACAAGTAGTTGCAGATTTTCTGAGAGATTCGGGTACTTACGTAAACTCTGAGTAGACGATTAACAAAGGAGTACACAATTACGGTTTCTTAGCTCAGGACTACTATAACCATTTCGTATTTTGTTCCATATTTAGTTGATCGACCACATATTTAGCAAGTCGGGCTAATTACCAACCATCGCATAAGAAGACACCGTTGTTGATTCATTACCACAAGGAGCTAATTGACGAAGGAATAAATGACGAAGGGATAACTCATTGGCATGGACCATACAAATACACCATTGTAGCAGTCTCTTCAAATACTCCTCCAAATATTGAATAACGCCATCCTTTCAACCGGTATTAGTTGCAGTTCCATTACTTCCAATCCAAATCACATCATCTAAGTTCCAACCTTTGTCTTCTAATAAAGTTTAGATCAAAGCTAGAATACCCATTCCACGACCACGATTTGGCGTTGTGTGTACATTATAAATGAACTCCACTGCGTCTAGCAAATTAGTCAGATGCGATTATGGCCACTAAAAGAATAGAGTGGAAACAATGACGTGTCATTTAGCCACCTCGGAGCTGCGATTTGACACCGTTGGACTATTATTTGTGGGGTGCCGTCAAAGATAAGCCAGAGACAATTGACGCTTTAAAGGACAATATTCGTGAAGCCATTGGTGAAATACAGCTGCACACAATCGATAATGTGCTTAAAATTTGGACCGATTGTGTTGGCTACTGCATGGCCAGCCGTGGCAGCCATTTGAATGAAATTATTTTCCATTATTAACCGGAAGGATTGTACTTTCAAATCAAAAAAAGGAATTTGAGTAAAATATTCGGCGGTTTTTTTTAAATAAATTTTCAAAAAAAAAAAAAGTTATTTGGCCGGACCATTTAGATGAGCATTGCTAACATATCTATGCTTTGGTGGGTATGTGCCTGTGTGTGTGTGTGACTTTGTTAATGCAATTGAATACATTACAGTTGCATTATATTGTTTTAATAAAAACGAAACGAAATAAAGAATTTTGAGTGAATTTTTTATTCGCTCTCTGCTTTGCTCTGCTCTGGTCTGCTCTGTTTCTTTTTTGTTCGTTTTGTTTTTTTGTTTCTTTACATTTTTTGTAAATTGCATAATGGTTGCAAGAAGAAAACATATGAAATGAAATAAGGAGAGAGAGCGAGAACGAGAAAGACAGTTACGGGGGAATATAAAATTGCCGAAATAAAAAACAACACAATAATGGAGCCATAGTTTTGAAACATTTTCCATGCATGTCCATACGATACGGTTAAGCTTACAATACGCTTTCATTTCTTTTCTCATTGTTTACTTTGCATATTTGAATGTTTGCAAACATTTCATTTTATTACACACACACACTCTCTCTCTCTCTCTCACACACATCCAACATTTTAAAATATTTTATTTAAACGTTCTTTTTTACATTTATTTTCCTGTTGGCCATTTAAATTGCAAAAGAGTGACATTTTTCCTCCCAAAAAAAAAAAAAATGTAGAAAAAAAACAACAACAACTAAATGAATAATTCGTTTTGAATGCCTTATGCACTGTATGTATACGCTTGTGTACGAGTAATTGCTTTAACCATTCTAGAAAAATTGGTAGAGAGAAAGAGTAAGAGTGACAGTGAAATTCATACATGAGTTGCAATTTAATGAAGAAACATTTGAAATTTTTAACATTTTGACTTGCCAACCAATTTGTTTAGATTTTCGGTAAGCATTTGACATGTCATTTCCAACGAAAAAAAATTCATTTTTTTAGAAAAAATTAATCTTATGAAGTAAAAAGCAAACCAAAGAACTCATGACCATGCTAAGCTAATGTAAATAATTTGAATAACCTTAGCTTATTAGTCATTCGAGTCCCGAAGGTAATATGTTGGCATATTAGATCAGAGCCCGTGGTACAAATCCCAACTAAAACATTACAATCAAAACGAAATATTAAAGAAAATATTTCTTTCGACTTGAGTTCCATTATATAAAAGCTTTAAAAAAAACTTTAAAAGTAAAACAAATTGCAATTAAAAACTTAGCAATGGACGTTAAACTATTGAGAACTAAACAATTGAAAAAAATTAATACCCTCAACATGGGTGTCAGTAAAAAGCTAAGTTGTAGTCATGACTAAAGAGTTGTAATAATCAATAAAAAAGTATTGTAACAGTAGTTACCTCTGCCGAAAAGATGTTTGCGTCCCCAGCTCCCATATACACCAGGTCCGCCAAATAACTTTTTTTCTACTTTTGAAAATGATTTAAAAAAACTACTGAATATTTTCTGAAATTTCTTTTTTTTATTGGAAAGTATAATCCTTTCGGTTAATAATGGAAAATAATTTCATTCAAATTTCTTCCTCGGCTGGCCATGAAGAAGCCTACATGATCGGTCCAATTTTTACGTACATTATCGATTGTACGCAGCTGTATTTCACCAAGGGCTTCACGAATATTTTGCTTTAAAGCGTTAATTGTCTCTGGCTTGTCGATGTAACACTTTTTTTTGACGACACCCCACAAATAATAGACCAACGGTGTCAAATTGCAGTTCCAAGGTGGCCAAACGACATATACTCTGCGGCTGATAATGCGATCTTCAAAAACAGGGCGCAAAACATCGAGTGTAGCTTCGGCTGTGTGGCACGTAGCGCCGTCCTGTTGAAACCAAATGTTGCCAATATTCTTCTCTTCAATTTTTGTGAACAAAAATTCGTTCAACATGGCCTGATAACGATCGCCATTGACTGTAACGGCCTCGGGAACAAAATCTGCACCAAACAGTGACTCGTTTTGTATGCGTCGGCTCTTTAATGTATGCGTGTGGGTTTTCTGTGCTGCAAATGCGATAATTTCGCTTGTTTATATACCCGCGAAGATCAAAATGAGCTTCATCTGAAAATACGAACTCGGACTTTACGTCTAATAAGCCAACACACTACCTACTAGACTGCGGCGACTTCCATCAAACTATTGAAGACAGTATGAACGCCTATTTTATGCGACTTTTAAAATTTTAGAAAGGATTCGCAGTTATATTCCGAAAAAACTATACTAATTTCTATCATTTATTGCGGTACATTATAACACAACCTTCTCAAAATAGGATTAGTGATGCTACTGCTTAACTTAAGTCATCTGGGCTCTTCAAATGGAACAGAAAGTAAGCGTGTCAATATCTTTTAATTTGATTTTGTTCCTTTTGCCTTTTAACTCATCTTTTAAAGGCAAGTAAACAGATGTTAGCCAATTAAATTAGACCTTCCAACTGCGAGAAACTGCGGGCTTCTTGGGGACGATTGCTGTAGACTGTCTAATGGTGAAGGTTTGGCACTGGCCATTTTATAGTCACCAGCAGCTTACTCGTTTCCTTACCGTTCGCATCCTTCCTCTCTCTTTCCACCTTTCCACAAAAAACCTGCACAATGCACTGCATGAGTAGGGGTCATCCCCTGAGCGCTGGTTTTATATAAAAAAAATTGCCATCCCAATGAACGTTAGGATGACTTGTTATTGTCACAATGACATCCAAGACTACTGTTAGGCAATAGAGGCATTAACACAATGCCGTATTTTAATCTCAATAAGTGCCTTTTACCTGCTTTTGCCATAATTATGACCAAGACTATGTCAGATAATGGAACAATTAACACAATGCTATGCCCCACCCTATTTTTTTTTTTTTTTTTTTACAGGACTCGTATCATCGAGTAAATAATTTCCGTTACTTGATCATCTTCATGTGCGTATGATTTATATTAATTTATGTACGTACGTGGTATTAAATATCACTCATACGTCTCGACGACGTCTTTGGCAAGCAGTAAATTTAGGCGTTTGGCAGAAGTGAATTTATTTTTAAATTAAATTTCAATATCTTGTCCGTATGATAACAAACTATTAAAATAAATAAAAAAAAAATCCTACTGCAGCAAATATAAAATTATAAATAATATGGCCATTAAGCCAAAATATTATTTCTACGTATACTGAGTGCGTTTATGTGTTAGAAATGCTATCGTATTACAATAATGGCTGACTGAGCTTATTTTCAAAAGGAACTTGAATTTCTTCTTTTTTTATATACGCAGCCATTTAAATTGAAAATTCGAAAAAAGGGTTGGCATTCGAGTTAGTCAGCCAGCCAGCCAGCCATCCAGCCAATGGCCAGAAATGTTAAATAAATTTTCAAAAATAAATTACCCGCTTGGGCATTAAAGAAGGCCCTATTACGATACATAAACTATCACAAACTTCTGTAAACCTTTCCGTTTCCCATTTCTCTTTTCATTTTGAAATGAAAGTGATAGGAAATTTAAAGCTTCTCATCATTTTCAATTCTATTTAAGCAGCCTTGTTTATAGAAACGTTTTCATATTTCGAATTCAACATGATTTTCAGAAATTATTTGTTTTGCTTACATACTGGAAATTTAAAAAAAAAAAATAATTTTCGGTAAATTAAGTTTCAATGCAATGCAGCATGCTTATGAAGTGTTGAATTGTAAAGCGTGGAAAAAGAATTCATTAAAAATAAATACAAAAACAAAATAAATGCTAAAAACCACCTGAAAACATTTAAAAACAAACAAACTTTTTTCCCATTTAAGTAAAGTGTTGCTGGAGAATAAAGAAATCGAAACAAATCCATCAAAACCGAATACATAACACCCCTAGACTTTAAATAAAGGCATAGAATTAAAACTTGCTACCATTTTAGAGCCACAAAACTAAGAGTGACTCTTGATCCCAGGTATACTCAACCAAATCCCTGCAACCACTTACACAGATGAGCTTATAAAGCTAATAATACTTACTAACTTGATGGCTGAAGTCTCCTTATTTTTACAGGTAGAGTGTTGGCTCATTAGTCCAAAGTCGAAAGTCCGTGGTTCAAACCCGGGTTCAGATATCTTAAACAAAACGAAAGGTTGTAAAAAAAAATTAACACAGACAACATAGTTCGTGTAAGAAACTGGGTTGTAATCTTGGCTAAAAATAGTGAAATTATCAACACTAGATAAGTAAGTACAGCCTCACATGCAAAAAACAGCGCGTGTAAATAAATTTGCCATGCAAATGGCAAAATATAACCTTTGGTGTCGACTTTAAACCGTAGGTTCACTGCTACTCATGTGTAAAATTAATACACCCAACACAAATGGTGTGAGAAGGTAGGTTGTGATCCCGACTAAAAAGCAAATTAGGTTTTTATGCTTGAATTTCATGCTAAGAGGCAAAAATTTAAAAATAGCCGGGGAAAGAAATTGACCAGAATAAAACTTCTAAGCAACTTCTAAGCAGAGTTCTATGCCATCGAAAGATTTGCTGATTTGAACTTGGTTAGGAGATACAAAGGATACTATATGACTGTCTGGCCATCGCTCCAGCATTTAGTTCTTAAGAGGTTAAAAAGAAGATACTGGAATAGAGAGAAGGAGGTTGTCCTCTGCTGGATTCCAGGTCATTTCAATGTTCTCCTTAATGAACAAGCAGACGATTTTGCTTAGAATGGACGTTCCAAGCCCTTTTTGTACAATTGACATAGTTGTTTGCAGAGATATCCTCAACGAAAAGGGAAGAATCTTCCCAAGCCAAATGTGTTTGTGGAAATCGAAACTTTTGTTGGGAAATTACAACAAAAGGAGATCTAAGTCATGCATCAGATTATCCAAGAATAACCCGAGGTGAGTTAAAGATCTTTTGACTGCATTCAAGTATACTCAAAGTACACTTATTCAGAATGCGGTTTGCTTCGAGCTCGACGATGAGAATGAACAATCGGAACATGTTCTTCCCAGGTAGAAACACCAGCGTTTGTGTATTAAGTGCTAGACAAGGGTTTGTTATTCCTGACTGCCAGAAGCATTCTGAAATAAGTCAAGGCAATAAACTTTAAGAGGACATTATAGGGATACATTAAAAAGTTCAAAGAGAATACAATGTTAAGTTAAATCGTTAAGCAGACGTAGATGTGTTTAAATATTTTTAAAATTATCCTATCATCAGAAATTTCTTTGATTTCTAGTCCATTATTAGCCAATCTATTCACTTTTCTTCCGTAGTTAGTTTTGTAGAGGAGTATACAAGACTTCTAATACATATTTGAGCTGAGACATACCAAGAAAGTGTCTTATAAATTGCTGATAATCCTTATGAGAACGTCCCGTCGTCTATATGCTTAT
Source organism: Sarcophaga peregrina (assembly GCA_014635995.1). Taxonomy (NCBI): domain Eukaryota; kingdom Metazoa; phylum Arthropoda; class Insecta; order Diptera; family Sarcophagidae; genus Sarcophaga; species Sarcophaga peregrina. The sequence continues at coordinate 38,880,387 of CM025790.1, read as the reverse complement.
GACAAAAGATTTCAAATATTTTTCGTAGGCAATAGTTTATAAAAGAACTTTTGGGGCTTACGTCCTATGCCTAACTGCAGTTTTATCATGATTTTGGAGTTTTGAGACTTTTTCGTGAGTTTCTCAAAATGCTTTTGGATGCCTTAAAGACTGGTATCGTCTTAAATTCGATAATTTTCTTTGCTCAAATAGCAAATTTATATCAAAATGTTTTTTCGTTGTAAATTGGAGGCAGTTGTCATTTGCTAAGCGAACCTATTCGTTGTTTATGGTCATTTACCTTTACTTTAGGTTATTTGAAATTTTTAACTGTGCAGGCTTTATACTTTAGACTTCTCCTAGCCAACGTTGAAGTATACGAAACTAAATCCTACACACATTTCCCACTCATTTGTAGTAGATTGCAATTGTTCTTATGTCAATTCAATTGGCAAGTACGTCCCCAAGTCAAATAAGTTATGTAAGCTTCCATACTCTAGGGCGTTTGTTTTTTTCTTTTGTTAGTCATAAGGATATCAGATTTCCTTTTGCTGAGAAAGTCCCTAGGATGATTTAAAAGCCTGATTCTGCACTTACTTACTTATTTAATTGAACATTACAACTCTTTAGTAAAGATTACTGTACGGTACACCTCGGCAGCTTCAAATCGAAATTACAACGTTGTTATCAACCACAGGCGTGCATATATTTCGTATCATATTTTAAGAATCTCCTACTTCAGGTACTCTATGCCTAGTATAAGCATACTGATCTCAACAAACTTTTTTGTTTTTATTTTCCTTTTCTTATTTTTCAAATTTTAATTGAAAATGAAATTTTTTTTCCTTCTTTTTTTAACAAAAAAATTTTTTTTTAACACTTGAAATTAAATACACTTTTTGGAACTCCGTTCAAAACCCTTCTTTGCACTTCATAAATAAAATTGTTGTAACCGGTGTGCTATTACAACAGCCATCATCATTAAATGCAACACACAAGTATCAACAGGAACAATAGCAACAACAAAACTAAAGAAAGAATGAAAGAAAAAAAAACTGAAAATCATATTGAAACATGAAAATTGCTAACACAGCAGTTTTTTAAACACACACACACAGCACATACACCCAGTCTTATTCTCACTGCCCCCATAATAGTTTTCAATTTATTTTGAAAATCAAAATCAATGTAAAAACATTGATACAAGTACACCAACAGACACACATACACAGACCAACTCGCCAATGCACCTTCATGTACAATCAGAAGGCAATGGCAACATACATAAGTACACGTAAGTGTAGATGTATGCTGGTGTGTGTTCAACATTAGTGTCTGTTAAATAGGACGAGTGTAGAAAGAAGAAAAAAAAAACGGAGAAAAAACAACACAAAACTTTTCAATGTCAGTTTAATAAAAAAAAAAGTTAAACAAGCATTACACCCACACACACAACATGCTACCTTAGAGACATGGCACATGGCAACTCTCATTGAACAACCAACAGCAAAAACATTAACACAAGCAAGCAAGCAAGTAGTAGCAATCAGAGAGATAGAGAGAGAGAGACAGAGAGGAGAGAACGGGAAAAAACCTTGATTATCGAAAAGTTCATGTCTGCATCACATGTGTGTTAAACAATATTTTGTTTTTGTGTACAGCTGCTGCTATGGGTGTGTGACTATAATTGTTTCAAGCACTCTGTTTGTAACATCCATCCAAGAAATGTGCTTTAAGATAGCAACAGCAATAGCAATCATTGATAATCGTTTGATCGCACTTAATTTGTTTCTTTTCATTTATTGTTACTATAGCAGTCACTTGAAATTGACTACACTATGCGACAAAAGTCAAAAAAAATTAAATACACCTGGCTAATGACATTAGTGTAGCTTAGTGAGTTTTGCTGAGTAGATCTTAAACAAAAATTTTTTGGTATTCTCGTAGCCTCCAAACTAGTTTTATTTGACAAAAACTGCTTTTTTTTTTAGCTTTGCGCACAAATTTCTGGATTACTAAAACATTTCTGGCCCGGATTTAAAAATTTAAATCCTTTTGGAAAGGGTAGAGATGGAGCTTTAAAACGGTATACACATATTTATTATTAAACTTAATTTGCTATGAGTTTTGATGAGGTAAACTTAGAAAATTTGAATTTTTTTTATATTTTTTCAAGTTTGTCCAATCATAGTAGGAAATTTTACTTAAAAAATACGAAATAAGTGATGACATTCTGAAAGAGCATTATCTTGTAAAGAGATTGTCATTTCGTTTGATCAAATCGAACAAAAATTGCCGTAGTTATTATATAAATAGGCTAACAGTTGTGTTATATTTTTAATATATGTATGTCATCTCATCAAATGAACCTTTAGTTCAAACATTTTCAAAATTTTTTAATGGATTTTCATTGTTTATCAAATTTATTCATTCTTTCTCATCAAATTTGTCAATATCACATTTGAGCGAACACGAGAAATTGGCACAATGTTTAGGCAAAGAGGAATAATAATATTTCGCAAAACACAAAAATTATAAGTCAACTTCTGGTGCTTGTGCAAACGTGAAATTGACACATTTTCCTATAAACAATCAAGATCCATAAAAAATTCTGAATATTTTAAACTAAAAGTTCATTTGATGAGATATAAAAAAAATATCGCTTAACTGTTACACTCTTTTAATAATAATAACTATGGCAATTTTTGTCCGATTTGATCGAATGATGATTGAATATCCTCACAAGAGTACAGACTTTCAGAATATTATCACTTATTTTATATTTTTTCATTAAAGTTTGCTGGTATGATTCGACAAACTTGAAAAATATGAAAAAAATTTGATTTTTCTAAGTTTACCTCATCAAATGTCAGAGCATATTAAGTCAAATAATAAAAAGATTTATACCATTTCAAAGGTTCATCTCTCCCCTTTCCAACAAGATTTAAATTTTGGAAATCGGATCAAAAATGTTTGAGTAATCCAGAAATGTGTGCGTAAAGCCAGAAAAACCAGTTTTTGTCAAATAAAACAAGTTGGAGGGTTCGAGAAATATAAAAAAAAAATATTTTTGAGTTCTACTCAACTAACTGGACAACGTGGACTATATACATAGTTACTCGGATGTATTTTTAATGTCGCACCGTGTAAGTTTACCCTGAGCGTAACCATAACAGCAGATACACAACCGTTTTAAAAATAATAATTTCAACCACATATCGGCTTTATCCCAACCGTACCCTGTCGTACACAATATTTCCTATTAGAGTATCACCCAGTCGGTGCTGATCAACTCTCTCGTAACTATACGACTCGTGTATACGACTCTTGTTTGATTTTATTTGTTGCTAAAATACATTACAATCAACGTAAGTATGCGTGTGTGTGTGTGTTCTCTCTACAGATGCTACAACCTGTTCACAACCTAACAAATCAACAGGAATTGAGAAAAAAGCAAAGCCACCACACACAAACATACACATACACACACACACAAAACAAAACAAAACAAAACAAAATAAAGCATACAACTGTACGAACATTCATAAGTAAAATACAGAGAGTTTTAGAAAGACCTCGACTAAGAGAGAGCGAGTGCGAGTGCGAGTGGAAGAGAGACAAAGCCAAAAGAGTCAAGGAAAATCCAAAAGAAACAAAAAGAAAAAAACGAAACAATAAAAACAACAAAAAAATTGTCAGTATTTGTTTATTGTTTTTGTTCCTTTTGTAGTTTATTTTTTTATTTATTAATGCGACGTGTAGTCATGCATATGCAAGAGAGCGCGGAAGCAAGAGAGAGTGAGTGAAGGTAAGCGAATGAATTTTTCATTTCAAGTAGTTGGTCGTTAACTCTGTTTCGATTAAAATAAATGACTGTGTGTGCGTATGTGTGTGTGTGAGTGCGTAAGAGTGTTGTATGAGAGGAAGGATTTATTGTAAATGTAGACTTAAATTCATTACAGTTAATGCTTTAAATGAAGCATAGTTTAAGGCAATACCATTGTAAATACAATGATTGATGACACATTAAGGCAGCAAACTTCAATTACTGGATGATCTAATTTCGAAATTAAATTGAAATAAAGACGAAAACATTGAAATAATTTTTGGGAATAGAATTTCTAGAAAATATTGAAATTTTTGTTGAAATTTTTGTATGATTTTTGAATGTTTTACTGGATTTTATTGGCAAGAAAAATTAATGAAATATTTAAAGTCGTAATCACAATATTGAAAGTGGAAATTCATTTGGAAGAACACATTACTTGCATCCGCTACAATGTTTAATTGTTAGCAGATGGCTTTAAAATACAATATCCCTGACAACGAATGTCCATTAGCGTCTATTTCCACTTCATTCCATAGTTTTTATTAAGTTTTAGAAAATGTCGTCCAGTATCTCTTTTAACGTGTCTCCTTACAGATACATTTATGCAGAATAGATGAGTATGCTTTGCATAACAGTGCAGATTATGAGGAGAAAATATCGAAACTATGGAAGACAGGACCAAACTTAACAGAAAAACTGTTATCTCTGGATATCCAATCTAAAGGCTAGGGTATCTTCAAAAAATTTTCTTTGAACGGCACCATAATAAGCGAATTCTGCTTTCTATTGTCTCCCAACAGGTATCTTCAAACTTTGCCAGTCAATATGGACCATGTTGTTGGAACTATGTCATTATTTCTGCCTGTTTTGTCAAATTACTATGTATGACCCTTGACAACGACATATGAAAGCTTAATAGGCTCTGGAGCAGTTGACAATGGTCTCCTCTTTCATCGAAAACATCGTCATCAGTATGATACGTAAACAAACGATTTTTTTACAATTTAGGACGCTACAACTCTACAAGATATCCAAAGGGGTCCAATGCGTTTCGAAGGATACACTTTTCAGTTCATTCCTAGTTGAGCTAGGAGCGTAATCGGTTCAAGTTCCTTTCAGTATGATGAGGCCAATGCCAATACCGCCAACGGCGAGCACATATATCGATGATTACCAACGACATATGATTTCAACAGAAAGGATATTAGAAATCCTGTATGAGCAACAAATGGTTTCAAAAGGAAGAATATTGGCTATCTGGCAACAAGGGATTTAATTGCCTGGTCCTCTTAGGTGGAGATGATGTGAATTGGTCACCGAGATCGTGCTATTTGACCATGTTAAACAGAGCAGTTTTCATAAAGTGCAATTGTATGTGAATAATCCCATGTCAGGCATTAAAACGAAAAATACTTCTTCGGCGACTTCCTCTCAGCAGATTTCTGGCAAAGACTCTGAGAGTAAAAATTGCCATGAAAAGCTTCTCAAAAATCTGTTGTTCGGAGTCGACTTTAAACCGTAGGTCCCGCCACTCATGTATAAAATTACGGCCACAACATAAGTGGTGTGAGAAGCTAGGTCGTAATCCTGACTGAAGGGTTGTAATGGCCAATTATGTATGTATGTATGTATGCAATTGTATGTGAATAAGCCAGAAACCATAGCGTTCTCAAAGTCAGCATAACCCAGACTATCGGTGAAATTCAGCCTGATTTAGGCGCCAGAGTTATGCAAAAATTTGACATTCCGGACGCATTCCATCCAGAGCAGCGGCAACAAATATTTAAGCGATATTATATTCCCTTCACAGTGCAATCTCTAGGCCTCTAACATGAAATCTTACACTTTCTTATATCAAAAAAAAAAAAACAAAAACAAAAATTTCTAAATGATGTCTGGAAAATCTCTCTTCAAATCTCATTTGCCTGTTCAGACGATTGTTTAGTCATAATTTATCTTTTTCTTAGAATTTCTAGACAAGAATTTGATACAAAAAAAATATTCCTTGTCGCTATGAAATACAAGCATTGCAAGTCATTGAGAAAACCCCAAACCGAGAAGAGTTACAAAAGAAATCCAAGGAATTTGTTTTGTGGTTGAAATCTGGCCACAGAATTTTACTCTTTCCAGAGGGTGGGGGCGATTAGTCTATTACAGTGCGTTTATTTTTTATTTATTTTCTTCAAAAGAAAGAAACACAGACTGATTTATGAGTTGTCAACATTTAGCAGCAGCTGTAACAATGACAATGACAGTGGCTGTGGGACGGTGACAGAGACACGCCATGACAACATAAGGAAAGATTAAAATTTTATCAGCAATTCAAAGATGGCATGGGAGAGGCAAATTAAAATGCGTAAAAATATGAAAATATTTTATGAACAAAATTTGTTTTGTTGTTATTATAATGGAGAGACATGCGTATGTATGCATGTATGATGATGATAATCAAAAATACTTTCGTAGCATTCAGCTTACCAAAGAATTCGTTTGAGTTGTATATTTAAAAGGGAAGTTTAATATACAATCCACACAGCGAATAGAGCAAAGAGCGATTGCGTCATAAGAAGACATTCATTATGACTATGGAGATGACAATTAAAGCTAAAGTATGCAACACCTCCTAAATCATTGACTTGTTCTCACTTAAACACTGTCTCAGACTTGAAACTGCGGAATATCATGAGCTGAGGCTATATTCTGTTTAATTTGGATGTTGTGTTAACGGAATGGACCTAAGAGCTTCAATATAACGAATTGGTTTGGCTGCCAATCTCACCTGCACTAATCCTAACGTATAGCGGGTCGAACGACATTAAAAAATATCACAACGCATTTATTGGTTTTTACCCATTTAGATACGACCAATTTAGTCTGTTTCTCTTTTCTAGAAAGTTTCATTACTGACTATTTCCGACTACATCCCTTGGTGGTTATCGCAAAGTCAGTGCATATTATGACGGAGCTTTTCGATTTTTTTAAAAGATTTTTATACTTAGAACAAAAGATGCTAAGAACTCTGCTAAGAAAACCTATGCAAAAGATTGGATCATTGCTAGTCAAGCTTCGATGGATTGAACATTCTTAATTCCAAAAACAACACAGTGGACTTGATAATGTATAAACTGATAAACAAAAGTTCCTAGAGCAAAACAATGGACTTGTTCATGTAATCAACGAAGAAGTAAAAAATATAGCAACAAAAATAATGGACTTGTTTACAAGATCGATGATTAAACAATAATAATAGCAACAATATCAGTATAAAAAAAATATAAGGGATTAAGATGCAAAGTTTAGCGGGCAGAAAAGTAAACAACCAACAACAAAATGCAGTAAAAAAAGTGTGCAGATAAACAGTAAACAAGACACACAAACAACAATAAAAACAACTTGTTTACATTTTTAGATATTTCCCGAATGTCGTCACTCTCTTCCGATAGTATTCATCACACTATTTATCCAGCGATATAAAAGGCAAGACAGAGCAGGCAAGGATGATTCTGTTAGAATTCAGTCAGTCGTGTGTGAAGACGACATGTGAGATTCAGTTAGAATTCAGTCAATTACGTGTGAAGACGATGCGTGAGATTCAGTTAGAATTCAGTCAATTGTGTGTGAAGACTAGGTCGCCGTACTCTAGTAGGTAATGTGCTGGCTTATTAGACGTAAAGCCAGTGTTCAAGTCCCAGACCAGCCATCAAAATAAAATACAAAAAGTATTCCTTCGGCGATTTCCTCTCAGTAAATTTCTGGGAGGCAAAAAAATTGCCATAAAAAGTTTCTCAGAAATCTGTCGAACGGAGTCGACTTTAAAATGGAGGTCCCGCCAATAATGTGTAAAATTAACACACACAACATAAGTGGTATGAAGTCAAACTAGGTCAATAATCCTGACTAAGGGGATCTAATGACCAATTATGTATATATGTGTGTGAAGGCTGTATGTGAAATTCAGTTAAAACCCAGTCAGTCGTGTGTAAAGACGTCACATTACATTTAGTAAAAATTCAGTCAGACACGTTACATGTGAAGAGAATATTGTGTTGTTGCTTACAAAAAGGTTGTAAGTAGAGAAGAATAATGAACAGTTGTTATTGCGTACGCGGAAGAGTGTGAAAGAAGAATAAAAAGTGAAGAAAATTGTTATTGTGTATCAATTTGTAAAGGTGACACACGCAATTGTGTGAACAATAAAGAATTTATTTAAAATTCACACACCAATGCATTTTTATTTCATTTGCAATCAACGAACTTATATTTCTAACGTTCTTAAAAACGCAACAGTATCTTAATTGCGGTGCTTAGTTGAGAAAAACCTGGTTCTGAATAAATAAATCACAGAGTTTACATATGTATTGGATTCAAAGCTTTTTGCATTTCCATTGAATACTTATCACCTGGCTTTTGTTTTGTAATGAGGCCAGTACTGCATAAGCATTAGAAACTCATTTGTGGGCAATAAAATCGCTACTAATTTTTGTGTAATGTAAACAGTAAACCTACTCGGCCTCCTCTTCAGCACAATAATTACGTAACTATTGTTTGCTGTTGACCAGTGTTATTTAGAAACATCTTTAGAAAGAGAAAACAAAGTACTCTTTACGTGTAAACTGCATTGCTTATTACACACGCTGACCATTCCAACAAACAAACAAAAAAAACGTGTACCGTTGACTCATTTATTGTCATACTAAACTCTCTCTCTCTTTCTCTCGCTCTCTCTCCCACTTTGCAAAATGTTAATGAGTTTGTAAATTACATTCAAGCACTCACACATGCTTACAATTATCTCATGGTGCTCTGTTTAAAAAATCCCCCCGTTTATTTTGGGTGAATTTTTTTTTAAAGGAAATTTTTTTTTTGTGTGTGAGTGCATTATAAGCCTGTTCATGTTTGTCTTTTGGTGTCATAATGCTCTTGTTGTCGTATAAACAAACAAACACACACAAACACAAAAACTGTCCAACAACACTGGTGGTTACCACATCTTTTGGTTTGTGTTTTCCATTGTGTTACAATGCTGTTATCTCTCCTCTCTCGCTCAGTGTATGTTTAGGTTTCTTTTCGTTACAATTTTCGTTTGTTGTGTGTGAATTTGTTGTTCGTTTTTAAATTCTTAACGGATGTGTGTGCGTATTATCACTGCATCATCATAAAGAATTTCCCTAGTGAGCCTTTTACATGAACATGACATTTTTTACTTGCTAGTCCCACTATATATCTCTCTCTCTTTCTCTCCTTGTGCTTCTTGAACTGTGTATTCTTTTTTGTTTCTTTTTATTTCATTTAGAAAAAGACAAGGGAAATCTAAACTGGTTTTCTGTTTGTAATTCACTTTCTCTCTGTCCTGTCACACTTTTTTTCTTTTTTTTTTTTTGTAAATTGTTTGTTGTTCGTATTTTTAATATGTAATTGCATTTGTATGTGTGTGTATTTTCATTTCCATGTATGTATGTATGTCTTTAGAGCCTTTATTTTAATGTGTTTTTTTTTTGTTTTCGTAATTGTATGCGTGTTTTGGTGTTGTATTAAGCTAAAGGGACCTCTGAGTTATTATTCTTTTGCCCAAAATGTTGTGTTTCTTTTTCATTACTTTGTGTGTAATTCTAAAGGGAGAAATTGTTTATTATCCTTTTATTATTATCTCTATCTCTCTCTCTCTCCCTTTCTGTCTTTTGGTTTCATTTATTCATTTGCTTGTCATTTAAACTCTGCAATGTGTGGTCGCTTGTTATCATCATCATTACAAATGTGTTAACAATAATGCTCGAATAAATTTAAAAGCAAAAGAGTACGGAATTCTTAATAGAATGAATTGAATTTTATTTAATCTTAAGGAAAATTTTCCTTTACTTTAAAACAAAACAAAAAAAAAAAAGTAAGCAAAGGCACAGGCAAAGCCTATTCACTACTAAAATATTACTAGATGATCCGTGCGAATATTTCGCACCGTTAGTTGTCATTTTTGTAATATAAAATTATTAGAAAAATAATAGAAATTTTATTAAGAGTATAAAAATATTAGAAATCATAATATCAGCATACATATTTACACACATACATATATACAGCAGCGTGCAACTAATTAAGGACACGAAGCTTACATGTGAGCTTGAAGCAAAAACTACAAATGGTTGCTTGATATTGTCAAAATTTGGCCAAGTTTAATTAATTAAACTCTTAGTAGTAGAAAATAACTGCTTATTGCGTCAAATAAATTATTACTTTTAATGCTGTGAGCCATATTTTAAAAGAATATTGATTTCTGTCGTGCATATAATTAAGGATACACTGTAAACTTTATGAAAAACACGTAGTAATTAGAAAAAAATCAATAATTTGTTGCAAAACCATTGTTGTCGACAACAGCTTGACATCTACAAGGTAGCAAAGTAGTCAGATATTCACATACACTGGTTGGAATGGCCTCAGTACTTGAAAGATTATTATAAATGGTTTTATAGTACTTCTTTGAATACAATGTTAGAGGTAATGACATGATTATCGTTAGCTTTTAGCCCGTACGAATCCTTAATAGAAACAAAAATATCTTTAAACGTACGCACATGGTTCTGGTAAATACAATCCTACCTTTTGAAGGGTTTAACCTTGTGCTTTGTTTATCGTCATAGCAAAGGCAACTTTCACAGGGAATTGTTTTCGTGTCGTTTCGGAAAGCCACAGTTTGATCAGAAGGTATTAGTTTGATTCGGGCTATGAGTACAGTTTTATCGGCATGAATAATTTTTGCTGATATGATATGCTCTCCCAAGTTTGTCACAATTAGCCTGGTAGCATTTATTAACCCGTGTTACTACATTTCATAAAACAAACAATGTCTTGACAATAACGACATTACCAAAATGGCTTTTACAACTTTATATATTATTATGTGGAATAGCATTACAATTAAGTGACTTGATCTAACGCATTTGATCTATTAACTACTGCAAAGTATTGCTAAAGCAGCTTTTTAGCCAGCAACTTACTGACTTAGTAATAAACGGCATTATATATAGTAAAAAGCGGTATTGCCAGAATGGATTTGAATACATATTATATTATGTAGAACTGCATTACTATTAAGCAACCCTGTATTATCACACTAGAACAAAACTATATAATCATAATGACAACAGTATTATAATGCAGTTCTATATAAAATATAAATTTTATTAATGAAAATAATAATTTTTCAATATCTAATTATTTTTTGCCATTAGTGTTAGATATGAGCTTTAAAATGAGATATCGCTTATTAAATTTGATTCGGTGGTATGGGAGATATTTGCAACCGACAAAAAAAACTGCTATAGAAATAATATGTATGATGATTGGAAGCCTTTATGGTTTACATTTTGAAAGAGTAGTGTTCTGTGTTGTTTTATAGGAATTCAATGGGAAAACACTTTCGATTAACCATTATGGAGATCGTATTATAAACTTTGTAACAAGGATTTCAAAAACTTGGAAGCATAACGAATCCAGAAGTATTCAATTCTAGGCTAATACATTGTCACAATAGCCAAAGCATTTGTGACATTTGGCGACATTTTTTGGATAGACAGAACAGTTCATTTGGGGTTCGATAAGATACCTGAAAATTTGCATACTTGCTTCCTTACTTAATTGTTCGTTACAATGCTTTATTCAGGTTTACAACCTAGCTCTACATACCACCCATGTTGTATGTATTAAATTTTTTTTTTTTTCATGAAAGGGCCTTTTGTTCAAAGACGACTTTAAAACACAGATTTTTAAAAAAAACTTTTAATGGCAATTTTTTTTTACTCTCATAGTTTTTGCCAGAAGGCTAATAAAAGATTGGCGCTAAATAAATATTTTTTTTTTTTCATTGGCCATCTAATAAACCAACTACTAGCCTACTGTGGTGACCTTAAGGCTATTGTGTGTTAATGTAATCGGCACTATGATAACCTACCTTACAAAGAAGCTTGAGACTCTCTATTGGATTTAAAGTCATTGCACATAGTAATGAGGACTAGAGCTAGGGTAATGGGTATAAAGTCTAAACCAATTCTCACCTAATTGCATTGTCATCTAATAAATCGAACGGCTAAGGCTAACACTTCAAACACTTTACAACGAAACTTAATAACAAGAGTAAATGTGGTCATAAATCCTTTGAAAGAAGTATCATTCTATTGTCAATTGGGAAACTTAAGGCTATGTTTTAAGCAAAATTTTACTTCTTCAAAAAGATGTGTTCATTTCAACTTCGATAGAAAATATAAAGGATGGGAAGTAGCACTTCATTCCAGCTGAGAGCTTAGGTTATATAAAGTTGACTCAAGAATTGTATGCGGCTAGCTGTGTGAGCACTATCTGCTGATTTACAAGCCTTTTCATCCAAATCAAACCAGTAAGCAGGCAAATCAGCTGGTGAGAATGAGAGTTTTGATGCCGAAAAGAAAACACATTTCAGTGAAGGTTTGGTCAACATTTTTAAGAACGTCAATAATTTAATTTCACACTGAAAGTTTTTCTTTCTTTCGATGAGTTCTAATGAAAGCTGGTGTTCGAAAATGTACAAGGGTACCTCCAGCATATTTAAGATTTCAATTGGAATACCATAAGGTCCTAAGCATTTGAATTTTTTTTTTTTTATTTTATTATTTCGTTGAAGACTTTCGTATGTAATAAGTTCTTAGCAATCTTAGGCACATCTTACGTATTATTATACTTCTCTTTTTAAAAATTTAACCCAGCAAACCATTTTCAATGCCTTATCTATGCTGATTGAGTGCTATATTATTAAATTCGAAAGTATTCGAAAGTATTCGAAAGATTTATTTAGGTCATCCTAACGCAAATTTTCGAAAATAAATAAAAAGAATTGTTATCAACAATTTAGATTGATAAATTTTTACTTGCAATTAAATTTTATGAACTGGACAGTAAGCGGTTTCGACAAAACAACTACACTGAGCCACATAACAGCGCCTATTTTGCCTTTAAGTCTTGAGAAGTTTCCAAAGAGAACAAATTAACGTTTTGCTGCATTTGAAAGGCAAAATTTGATAAATTTTCATGGAGATACCCAAGGATCGCAAAAACCGGCTGCGAACGGAAAGGGAATGTGGTAGAATTGGTTGAGCCTTTTAGCCTTGAATGTTATTGTTACGTTTTTACGTTTTAAAAACGTTAAAAATATGAGTTCGTAGATTGCAAATAAAGTAAAAATAAATTCGTGTTTAGTTTTGATGAATTCTTTATTATCTGTACAGCTTTTGTGCCCCTGTTCCAGCTTATTCTACGTATACAACGATAAATTTCGCAAAATGTGTTTCTTCGCGATAATTCTCTGCTTACAATCTTTTTTGTAAGCAACAACACTTGTTAGTTATTCCTCGCTCACAACCTTTTTGTAAGCACAACCCTAACAACGGCTTCCTTCAGACGCAACTTGTCTGCGCACAACCGATTGATTTATCACTTCAACCAACGTAATGTTGTTATACACGACTAGCTTCATTCACACTTCGAATGCAACGTGCCGTCTGCACACACGACTGATTCAACTCAAACTCTGAACTCTGAATCTACGATAGATTTTAATTCTCAACCAACGTGACGTCGTCTTGCACGATTCAATTCACACTTCGAATACAACGTGCCGTCTGCACGCACGACTGATTCAACTCAAACTCTGAATCCACGATAGATTTTAATTCTCAACCAACGTGACGTCGTCTTACACGATTCAATTCAAACTCCGCTCCCTGCTCGCTGTAACTTGCCTTTGATATTACTGGATCATCAGTGTGATAAATGCCCTTGAATGCCCGATGACGTCCTTCGGGAACAATCTAAAAATGTAAACAACTTTTGTTCATTTTTGTTGTTTCTTGTTTACATTCGAGCAGGTAGATTAGTTGTTGTTGCGTTGTTTCTATTTTTACTGCATATTGTTGTTTCTTGTTTACTTCTTTGTTCCCTTCATGTTGTTGTTGTTTATTTACGTCTTTTTATCCCTTATTCTTGTTTATTCATCGATCTTGTAAACAAGCGCTTTATTTTTGTTGGCATATTTTTTACTCATTCATTGATCACGTGAACAGTGCGCTGTTTTGTTTTTGGAACTTTTGTTTATCATTTTATGCATGATCCAGTATATTGTGTTGTTTTTGGGGCTTTTGTTTATCATTTTAACAACACCATTTCCACTTTCGTAACACTATTATTGATTTAGTCATACTCCAACTGTTTACATTGCCTCAAGGCAATACTGAACAGTTCCCCTGATATATTCAAGCGTCATAGGGCTCTACGCTGAAATGAATGTAAAGTTGGTCATTTATATGACACTGTATTGAGTATTGAAGTGGCCGTAGGTAGTAGAAGTATTCTTTCAGCAACTTCCTCCCAGCAGTCTTCTGACTAAAACTCTATGATAACAATGATTAATTGCTTCAGAAATAATGCGAGATTTTAAATTAAAATTTTGAATTTTGTTTCCAATAGAACAAAATCAAAATAAAACTGATAAATAAAATAAAAAATAGCCTTAGGCCTTAGCCCTTTTGAAACCAATAATTTTGTTTCTTTACACACGATTAATATTGTGGGGCAACAACAAACATCAACCATTTACGGGTACGAGTATTATTTCAAGCGATGAAAGTAAATTTAAGTGGCCTTGACATTTTTCTCTCTCTCCATGTACATGGTTGTATAGAAAGTTAAGAAACAAAGCTTGCATGCACACACGAATGTTTTAATAAAGAAATCTTAAAAGCACACACATACATACATCCATACACGCATAACCAAGTTCTTTGGCAAATACTTTTGCATTCTCTATCTCTCTTCCTCTCCTTCTGACGTTGGAAGGGGAATGAAGTAATTATTTGGTATTCCTTTTGATTATAAATTCTTGCTTAACATAAACGCATACTCTGCTATAAGCAAAGACACACACACACACACGCATGCATTTATAAGAAATTCGAGTAAATAATTCAACACAGTAACGTTCATGTAAACAAAATACTTCGTATGCTTGCTCGCAAGTGTATGTATGTGTGCGTGAATATGTTATTTAGTGGAACTTGGAGTTCTCGTAGATATTTGTTTCACAATGTTTCCGATTTAGTGAAAAAAAAATATAAAAACACCAACAACAACTAAATATCATCCACATGTACAACAAATATTTCCAATATTTTACAACAACAACTAAAAAAGCCGTTTAAACAACACCATCATGAGTAAGACAATAAAACAATCGAAATTTTAATTCAAAATACTAATACCAATACAAAATAGCAGTAACATAGTAGCGCATAGTAAATCTCTATAAAAACAATTTCAACAACAATAACAATAAAAAAACGCTACCTTTGGCGGAAAGTTTATGTTTTTAAGCCTGAGAATACACAACCAAAATATCGAATAAATATTGGAACAAAAAGGAGAGCATTTATGGCACAATAAAACAAAAAAAAAAGAGAGAGAACGAAAGTTCAATACAATATTTGACCAACAAAGTTTTAACGCAAACATAAATGGTCCCATATGGGCACTCACTATAACTCAAACGGCTTTATTTTACTCATGCAGCACAGTGGTATGAAATGGAATAAAGAAAAAATGGAAATTTATTTATGTAAGCAAAATTATTACAAATGATTGTATCGTCAATCATCATCAATCGTCATCAATCATAATCAATCACCACCAAATCATTATCAATCATCATCAATCATTTACATTTCAATTTTAGTTAGTGGTATAGAATCCAATTTGGAAATGCAGCAAGTGATAGCGCTGTGGTCTAATGGATAGTGTGTTGGCTTATTAGACAAAAGGCCCGGGTTCGACATCAAAACGAATAAATATTTCTTCGCCGACTTCCTCTCAGCAGATTTCTGGCAAAAACTATGAGAGATTGCCATGAAAAGTTTCTCAAAAATCTGTCGTTCGGAGTCGACTTTAAACTGTAGGTCCCGCCGCTCATGTATGAAATTAACGCACACAACATAAGTGGTGTGAGAAGCTAGGTCGTAATCCTGACGGAAGGTTTGTAATGGCCAATTATGTATGTGTGTATGATAGCTTTACTAACTTATGTGGGAGCTAGGAAACTTTGCCGAAAGGCAGAAATAATGTATGGAGGTTTACCAAAAATGTACTTTCAAGCTTTGATAGTCTGTAACCGCCATCTTGTTGAGGCTAAATCTATCAAATTTGTTGTCAAAGGATACTCTCTGTTGCCAAATAACCATGGATGTGCTTAGCAAAAAATCTGTTTTCTGAATAGAGAAGTTTTCACATTTTTCTTGATGAATGCGAACGTGATGAAAGAAAATTGTCGAATTCGAAGCGCTACTAACCCAAAAAGGTTGCAAGAGCACTCAATATCCTGAAAGAGTCACTGTTTGGTAGGGATTTTGGCTTAACAATGTCGGGAACAACATTAACGGCCTGTGAAAGGGGATATCTATTGGCCTATGATTAAAAACTTCTTCTGGCATGAATTGTATGCTGTAGACACCAACGGCATGTGGTCGTGTGCTACACACCTTACGCCAAATCGCGATACAAGTTTTGTAAATAACAATTGCAGGACGACAGTGCCATTAAAAGAGAAGAACAGCAGAACTGTTGGTGCTATCTTCCAAGCAATAGGTGATGTTAGCAACATGTAGTTCCACAATAGGCCAATTAAGTTTGGCAACAGATTATAGCTTCATCGGAGGGGTAAAGAAAGGGTCATTGAGTGAATTTTTGCTGTAAAAAATGTGTAGAGTTTTTCTGTCTATTGCAAAGTACTTTAGAAATGTGGTAGAAGCCCAGGTGTTCCCAGCTTCTAAGGTATATGCAAAACGTCTTTTGACGATGGTGGGCATTACCAGCGAGGAAAAGGAATATTTCTCAACCAAAATACTGTGAACCAATTAACCTCGCCGCGGTCTAGTAGGTAGTGTGTTGGCTTATTAGACAAAAGACCTGAGTTCGAATCCGAGGTCAGACATCAAAACGAAAAAATATTTCTTCGGCGACTTCCTCTCAGCAGATTTCTGGCAAAAACTCTGAGAGTAAAAATTGCCATGAAAAACTTCTCAAAAAATCTGTCGTTCGGAGTCTACTTTAAACAGTAGGTCCCACTCATGTATAAAATTAAAGCCCACAACATAAGTGGTGTGAGAAGCTAGGACGTAGTACAATGGGTCAGTTCGACCACCGAGTACTGTACTCGTCAGAATTGACAAGTACACGTCCTCTAACCTAACCTAACCTAACCTAACCTGATGTGGATATAATCACGCAATGTTGTTCTTTCACCATTAATATGGACAGCTTGCCAATCAACCTGGGCGGATAATACAAAAGACGAGACATAACAATGCTATTTGACGGCTATGCCATCATCTAACCATTTTTTTTTCTTTCTATGGAAGACTGAAACAGTTAGATACTGCTAGAGAGGTTAGGTACTGCAAGAGCTGAGTAGGTGAGCTTACATGCAAGCAAACTTTCAAGGCGTTGATAGGGCCGTAACCAAAGATTCTTCTCTTATCGAAAGGATGCAAGGCAATCTGAATTTTTTGTTGGATACTGCAAACTCAAAGAGCATTTGTTGCAGACAGAGGTCCGTCTCGAGCCCAATAAATAGACTTTATGATGAGCGGTATTGATTATTAGAGCGTCACTGAACGAAACAGCTGCAGTTAGATTTTAATTCTCAACCAACGTGACGTCGTCTTGCACGATTCAATTCACACTTCGAATACAACGTGCCGTCTGCACGCACGACTGATTCAACTCAAACTCTGAATCCACGATAGATTTTAATTCTCAACCAACGTGACGTCGTCTTACACGATTCAATTCAAACTCCGCTCCCTGCTCGCTTTAACTTGCCTTTTATATTACTGGATCATCAGTGTGATGAATGCCCTTGAATGCCCGATGACGTCCTTCGGGAACAATCTAAAAATGTAAACAACTTTTGTTCATTTTTGTTGTTTCTTGTTTACATTCGAGCAGGTAGATTAGTTGTTGTTGCGTTGTTTCTCTGTTCGCTATTTTATACTGCACATTGTTGTTTCTTGTTTACTTCTTTGTTCCCTTCATTTTGTTGTTGGTTATTTACGTCTTTTTATCCTTTATTCTTGTTTATTCATCGATCTTGTAAACAAGCGCTTTATTTTTGTTGGCATATTTTTTACTCATTCATTGATCACGTGAACAGTGCGCTGTTTTGTTTTTGGGGCTTTTGTTTATCATTTTAACAACACCATTTCCACTTTCGTAACACTATTATTGATTTAGTCATACTCCAACTGTTTACATTGCCTCAAGGCAATACTGAACAGTTCCCCTGATATATTCAAGCGTCATAGGGCTCTACGCTGAAATGAATGTAAAGTTGGTCATTTATATGATACTGTATTGAGTATTGAAGTGGCCGTAGGTAGTAGAAGTATTCTTTCAGCAACTTCCTCCCAGCAGTCTTCTGGCTAAAACTCTATGATAAAAATTATTAATTGCTTCAGAAATAATGCGAGATTTTAAATTAAAATTTTGAATTTTGTTTCCAATAGAACAAAATCAAAATAAAACTGATAAATAAAATACAAAATAGCCTTAGGCCTTAGCCCTTTTGAAACCAATAATTTTGTTTCTTTACACACGATTAATATTGTGGGGCAACAACAAACATCAACCATTTACGTGTACGAGTATTATTTCAAGCGATGAAAGTAAATTTAAGTGGCCTTGACATTTTTCTCTCTCTCCATGTACATGGTTGTATAGAAAGTTAAGAAACAAAGCTTGCATGCACACACGAATGTTTTAATAAAGAAATCTTAAAAGCACACACATACATACATCCATAGACGCATAACCAAGCTCTTTGGCAAATACTTCTACATTCTCTATCTCTCTTCCTCTCCTTCTGACTTTGGAAGGGGAATGAAGTAATTATTTGGTATTCCTTTTGATTATAAATTCTTGCTTAACATAAACGCATACTCTGCTATATACAAACACACACACACACACACACGCATGCATTTATGAGAAATTCGAGTAAATAATTCAACACAGTAACGTTCATGTAAACAAAATACTTCGTATGCTTGCTTGCAAGTGTATGTATGTGTGCGTGAATATGTTATTTAGTGGAACTTGGAGTTCTCGTAGAAATTTGTTTCACAATGTTTCCGATTTAGTGAAAAAAAAATATAAAAAGACCAACAACAACTAAATATCATCCACATGTACAACAAATATTTCCAATATTTTACAACAACAACTAAAAAAGCCGTTTAAACAATACCATCATGAGTATAAAAACAGAAACAAAAAAAGAGACAATAAAACAATCGAAATTTTAATTCAAAATACTAATACCAATACAAAATAGCAGTAACATAGTAGCGCATAGTAAATCTCTATAAAAGAAATTACAACAACAAATAACAATAAAAAAAAACGCTACCTTTGGCAGAATGTTTATGTTTTTAAGCCTGAGAATACACAACCAAAATATCCAAATAAATATTGGAACAAAAAGCAGAGCATTTATGGCACAATAAAACAAAAAGAGAGAACGAAAGTTCAATACAATATTTGACCAACAAAGTTTCAACGCAAACATAAATAGTCCCATATGGACACTCACTATAACTCAAATGGCTTTATGTTACTCATGCAGCACAGTGGTATGAAATGCAATAAAGAAAAATGGAAATTTATTTATGTAAGCAAAATTATTACAAATGGTTGTATCGTCAATCATCATCAATCGTCATCAATCATAATCAATCACCACCAAATCATTATCAATCACTATCAAGCATTTACATTTCAATTTTAGTTAGTGGTATAGAATCCAATTTGGAAATGCAGGAAGTGATAGCGCTGTGGTCTAATGGGTAGTGTGTTGGCTTATTAGACAAAAGGCCCGGGTTCGACATCAAAACGAAAAAATATTTCTTCGCCGACTTCCTCTCAGCAGATTTCTGGCAAAAACTCTGAGAGATTGCCATGAAAAGTTTCTCAAAAATCTGTCGTTCGGAGTCGACTTTAAACTGTAGGTCCCGCCGCTCATGTATAAAATTAAAGCCCACAACATAAGTGGTGTGAGAAGCTAGGACGTAGTATAATGGGTCAGTTCGACCACCGAGTACTGTACTCGTCAGAATTGACAAGTACACGTCCTCTAACCTAACCTAACCTGACGTGGATATAATCACGCAATGTTGTTCTTTCACCATTAATATGGACAGCTTGCCAATCAACCTGGGCAGATAATACAAAAGACAAGACATAACAAAGCTATTTGACGGCTATGCCATCATCTAACCATTTTTTTTTCTTTCTATGGAAGACTGAAACAGTTAGATACTGCTAGAGAGGTTACTTACTGCAAGAGGTGAGTAGGTGAGCTTGCATGCAAGCAAACTTTCAGGGCGTTGACAGGGCCGCAATCTTTCTATAAAGAAAAAATAGAAGTTCCAAAGGGTATATTTGACGAAAAATTGCAAAGATTTTTCTCTTAACGAATGGATGCAAGGCAATCTGAATTTTTTGTTGGATACTGCAAACTCAAAGAGCATTTGTTGCAGACAGAGGTCGGTCTCGAGCCCAATAAATAGACTTTATGATAAGCGGCATTAATTATTAGAACTCATACTAGGACATTAATGCGTCTCTGAATGAAACAGCTGCAGTCGAATTTTTCTATACTAATACTGACTAGCAACTTTCAGTTGGTCAGATCAATATAATATCGGTATAAATCGGTTCATCACCTTCGCTATTGATTTCTCATTAACGAAACAGAGTTCTGTGGAGTTCAAAGCGGCTCGTGGTTTATACCCCCAGCTTAGATGTTCCGAACAAAATGAAACATAAAAAATAGGCAATAATTCTTAGAGTATATTCGAATATCAAGGAAAAGTTATTTAAATTGACGGTCACGCCACACATGGATAAAATTAACACACACTACATAGGCAATGTTGCAATGGAAGTCGCCGTGGTCTAGTGGGTAGTGTGTCGGCTTATTAGAAAAAAGGCCCGGGTTCGAATCCCAGGTCAGACATCGAAACGAAAAATATTTCATCGACGACTTCCTCTCAGCAGATTTCTGGCTAAGACTCTGAGAGTAAAATTTGCCATGAAAAGCTTCTCAAAAACCTGTCGTAAGGAGTCGACTTTAAAACTGTAGGTCCCGCCACTTATGTATAAAAATTAACGCACACAACATAAGTGGTGTGAGAAGCTAGGTCGTAATCCTAACTGAAGGATTGTAATGGCCAATTATGTATGTATGTATATAGGCAATGTTAGAAACTAGATTGTAATAATGACTAAGTGAAGTTAAGCTGAGAAGAAATTTTCTTATGGATCATTATGCCTTCGTAGGGTTTTTTGAATTTGAAGGCATTTCGGAATTTATTTATTTGAAGTCTGGTAATTTTTAAAATTTGAAAACTATAAGGCGTTGAGTTACTGATATTTAGTTGTATTAATTGAATTAATTTATTTGAATTTCTGCACAACAAGAATGAATCTTATATTTACAGTACAGAATTAATTAAGGAAAAAAGTTGCAAACATAAAAAGAAATAGAAATACTTAAAATTTACTTAAAACTAATACTTTATATCAATACTTAAAACTAAAAGAGGGACACAAGTAGAAGAAACGAAAATGAGAACAATTTGTACACACACATAAAAAGAAAGAGTAAAAAGATAAAAAAAAAAATAAAACAAAAAACAGTAAGAGTATAAAAATAATTAATTAATTAATTTGATAATAAAAATAAAAAAAATTAAAAAAAAAATTATATGTTATTTGTGTAGCAAAAGTAATATATGTAAATTAATTAGAGAAAAAGAAGAGCAATTGCTTTCTAAAATGCGTTACTTTACCAGTTAGTTGTATACTGTGAGGGAGCGAATTCCATAGACGAACTGAGTAAATTGAGAACTGCCGCTCAGAGACAAGTGTGTGATGTGCAGGAGGTATCAATTTTCTTCCCCTGCGTGACCTGGCGAAGATAATATTATCAAATAGATATTTAGGTTCCTGTGTATAAATGACTTTATGCAAAGATAAGAGCACTCTTATTTTAATCAAATTCTCAAAAGATACCCCATATAAGTTTTCAGAAACGGAAGATGTAGAGCTAAATCTTCTTAAACCATAGACATATCTAATAATGTTGTTAAAGACAGCATTAAGTCTTCGCTTGGATAAGGAATCTGAGTTAGCGAAAATTTCGCAACCATAAAGAAGGCCAGGCATAATATACGATTTTGCAAGAAGTAATCTTATTCTCTGAGGTGTAAAAGCCTGAGTAGCCCAAAGGGATCTGAGTTTCACATACGCTTGCGCCACAGCGAAATTAATGTGATCGTTCCAAGTCAGTGTGCTATTAAAAATAATGCCAAGATTCTTAGCCTTGGTGGTCAGTGAAATCTTGCTGTTGTTCAGAAAAATATCGTCGGTAATCACGGGACTGCGTAATCTTTTATGTATCAAAAGACATTTAGATTTAAGGGGATTCAAGAAAAGTCCATTTGCCAAGGCCCAGTTGTGTATACGCTCAAGATCAGCATTGATTCTGGCAACATTCGCCGACACCGAATCTTCCGGGCTACTCAGATATAGCTGCACGTCATCAGCGTACATATGTACTATTATCTAAAACACTTCAGTTAAACTAGATTAAATGTATACATAATTAAATACCTTTTTTTTTAACATCAAATATTCTTCCTTTATACTATCCTATCCTATCCTATCGAATTGGCATGAATGTTGAAATTGATTTTGTTTTGTTGATTTATTTTCATGGTAACATAATAACCCAAAATCCATTGAACTTATTATTCATGCATAGCCTATTGGAATTTTTTTTTTGTTTCTTTCAAAATAAAATTTAACCTAAAAACATACACACAAAGAGAGACACACTAAAACAAATCAAAGCAAATCAAAATGATTTTTATTTTCTTTACAATTTTTAACCTATTTTCACTAAAATCATGGTCCAAAAGACACACAAATATTATTATTATTGAACGCTTTTAATGTTGGTTGACCCTTTAAATATTTACAAAACAAAACCAAAAAAAAATGTTTTCTCTACTGAATGGATATATGAAAACAAAACTAGAATCCTACTTTTGGGGCTCTTTTTTATATGTTCATAGTGTTAGAGAGTGTAAAACAATAACAAACATTAACATCAACATCAGCATCAGCATCAACATCAACACATCAAATGGTATTCAGGCTATAAATGTGAGTTGTTGATGACTTTTTACTACATTTTAGCTCTGAGTTGTATATGATACTCTCCAGCACTTATACACTTATGCTCTCTCTCTCTCTCTCTCTTTCTCTACATTGTTATTGTTGTTGTTGTTGTTATAAAGCCATAGTCACTACACTTGTAGTCATTGTTAACCTAATTTTCATGTTGAATTATTGTCACACACACACACACACGAAAAGCAAAATATTTTCGTCGTATTTTTTTAATACTCAAAATACTTAAAACCTATGCAAGCACACACACATGGTTGGCACTCTCTCCCCTCCCTCCCCTATATCTTACCCATTTGTGCTCGGTTTTATTAAATACTTTCAAGTTTTAGTTTTTATTTTTTGTTTTTTATATCGAAATGTCTTAAAAATAAATGAACATTTTAACACACACGCATACTATCGCAAACGACCGTACTCCTTACGAAAATAAATACGAAAGTACAGATCGTTTTGCTTTCTTTAACATTCGGAGATTGTGTATACACATATGCGTGTACATGAAAGTGTGTGTGGGTTTGTGTATGTATAATGCTTTAGAAAACCTACAAATCTATGGAATGGATTTTATCGCCTACTTTTGTAAGACAAATGGTTTCAAACGTACATACATTTGCTAGCATGGAAAAAATGAAATATAGGGTCCGCCAAATACCTTTTGTTTTTTAAAAAATGCTTTAAAAAAAAGCTACTCAAATTTCTTTTTTTATTTGAAAATACAATCCATCCGATTAATAATGGAAAATAATTTCATTTAAAATGGCTGCCTTGGCTGGCCATGCAGTAGCCTATACGATCGCTCCTATTTTTAAGCACATTATCGATTGTTTATTATTTATTATTTATTATAATTTACATAGCACAACAAGTTATGAATCTTATAAGTGACAGTGCTATGTTAGGAATCATTAAGATTTAAAAATTAATAGTAAAGCAAAAATACATTGAACAATATAAAGAAAAAATATAATATAAAGAAATTAAAAAATTAAAAAAGTAAGTAAGTAAATAAGTGAGTTAAAAATATTAAAAAAAAAAAAGTTACCATTACAAAAATTAGTCTAAAAAAATTAGTCTAAAAAAAAATGGGAATAAAAATATATCCTTTATAGACCTATAAAATAAATCACAAATAGTAAAAAATTTTACTCATGAAAATAATTTGAATAAGTCCTTCTTGAACGCGTTTGCATTGCCTAGATTCTGGACATAATTTGGTAGGGAATTCCAAAGACTAGTGGTATGTATAAGAAACTGTCTCTGAGATAAAAGAGTCTTAAATCTTTGCTGAATAATGTTCCTACCCCGGTAGGATCTAGCAAATTTAATTCGACAAAATAAATATTCCGGCCGTTCCGTGTAAATTATCTTATGAAGTAGAATAAGGCATCTAATTTTCAGGAGATTATCAAATTTTACATTAAGAATCCGGCAAGCCAAATGGGAAATGTGATCACGACGCCCCTTCTGAAAGACATATCTAGCTATGTTATTAAATGCCAAGTTAAGTCTACGTTTATCATTACAATCGCAGTTTGCGAAAATTTCACACCCATACAAAAGTACCAGAATTAAGTACGTTCTGGCAAGTTGCATACGAATGACAAAAGGAGTCGAATCAGTAACAGTCCACAAGTTCCTAAGCATACTATAAATTCTAACTACAACGGCACCTATATGGTTAGACCACGAATAACTGCCATTAGAGACAATATCCAGATTTTTCGCAGCTGCCCACAAATAATAGTCCAACGGGTATCACATCGCAGCTAAGACATCAGCCCTACGGCTGATAATGCGAACTTCAAAAACAGGGCGCAAAACATCGAGTGTAGCTTCGGTTGTGTGGCATGTAACGCCGTCCGCTTGAAACCAAATGCTGCCAAACTCCTCCTCTGCAATTTTTGTAAACAAAAATTCGTTCTACAATGCCTGATAACGATCGCCATTTTCGAAGAAAAATGGCCCAATTATTCGTTGTGGACTAAAAAACGCTTTTCAATGTATGCGTGCGGATTTTCTTTGCCCCCAAATGCGATAATTTTGCGTGTTTACATACCCGCCAAGATCAAAATGAGCTTCATCTGAAAAGTTGATTTTTTTTTCCAAAGTCGTCATCTTCTGTAAGACGATCTTAGGCCCACTTAGCGAAGCGCAAACGTATTGGATGGTCAATATTCGTACAGCGGAAGGATAAAACTAATTATCTGTCAAATCAGTCATTCACGAAATAAGCAATAGTTGAAAGAAAAAAAAAACGTTAGATATCGGACCCGATAAAATTCAGTCGTGTGAAATCGTTTGTCTTACAAAAAACAGACTTTTGGTTTGAAAAACAAAAAAAAAAACTCACTGCGGATACCCTTTTTTTTTTTGCATTCAAGAAAAGAGAACGAAATTCTTTTTGCTTTTAAAGTGTGCAAGTGGAAGTTTTTATTTCTTTTTTTTCCCCCTTCCAAAAGGCCCTTAAGGACCTAAAGCAATGCTGGTTTATATTTTCGTTTTTTTTTTTAAAGAATTCTTTATTATGATTCCATTTTATTTCCTTTTCTTTTTTCATTGGTTTTCTATTTAAAATCGTGTTATTTTTCTTCTCTTTTCGGTTTCTGTGCACACTCTCTCTCTCTCTATCTCTCTAGGGTTAGTTGGCAGTGGTAAAAGGCATCGTCAAAGTTAAGTATGAAATTGTAGCCCAAATAAATTGCCCAAAATCACATACTTATACTAACACTTACACACATCCCTACATATGTATGTATGTATATGCTTAGGGCCAACAACAACAACAACTAGAATTTTTCTTTTTGCTTAATTTAAAAAGGTCAATGCACACACACTTTTGAGAAGATACCCAGTAACGGTTTCAGCTTCTACTGCCGTTGTTTATACAAAAAAAAAAAGAGAAAGAGAAACAAAAAATAAGAATTGAAGTGTGTATTTAGGCGTTTATAATGGTTACTTTATGTGTAAGTGTGTAAGTGTTTGTATGTGTAAATAAAATTTAGTGGTTAAATGTTAAATTAAAAATAAATAAAAAAAAAATAAAGTGGCATTTAAGTTTTCTTTTATTTTTGGTTTCCAAATTTTTTCGTTCTTTATCCTTTTTGTTTTGGTCTTTGGTAACCTTTAAAGTGATTGGAAAATAGCCTCCCAAAAAAAAATATATTTTAGTAGAGAAAGTTTTAAATTTAAAGAATGGAAAAGGGTTCTCTTTAAAGGCTTAAAAAAATTTTTAAAATTTTAATTTCTTTTCAAATGGAGAAAAGATCACAAATTCAGAGAGGCATTCGTTATAAAAGTAACGAAAGAAGGTGCAACTTTCTAGACAAGGGCTCGAGACCTCAAACTCTTGATATCTTGAAGAAAAAATATTTCTTTCAACAGCTACCAACCCCCTAATTAATTAAAAAAGAGATGTAGTTGTCATCGTCCACTGACGGCATCTTGAGATTTCAAACCTCTACTCGAATATCTTGAAAAAAAAAATTTCTTTGGATGACCTCCTCTAAGGAGTACTCCGGCAGGCCATGATACGGCTATGACGTTAAACTTTAGGTCTTGCAGCTCATGGCTAAAATTAGAACGCACTACATAAATGGTGCGAGAATCCCGCCCATAAGCCTAACCAAAAACATTTAAAAAAGTTAAGTAAAGTTGCCGAAGTCTTGTAGGTGGTGTGTTGGCTTATTAGACTGAAGGCCCGAGTTCAAACCCCAGGTCAGACATCAAAATAAAAATATTTCGACGACTTCCTTCTCAGCAGATTTCTGGCAAAAACTCTGAGAGCAAATAAAATTGCCATGAAAAGTTTCTCAAAAATCTGTCCTTCGGAGTCGACTTTAAACTGTAGGTCCCGCCACTCATGTATAAAATTAACGCACACAACATGACTGGTGTGAGAAGCTACTTCTTAATCCTGACTGAAAGGTTGTAATGACCAATTATGTATGTATGTAAGCAGAGAAGGACTCAGATCAGTCCATCAAAACATTAAAGCAAGGCTTTGGAATACACTGCTGTTGTATTAAGGGTGTATTTCGAATGTGCTTCAGAAGAGAGTTTATTGGCTGATATTCTACGTTATATCTCGTTTTCATACCTGCCAAGCCATTTGGAAGGTTTCATCATTACACATTTAAGAACATTCTTCGTTATTATGCATTCCCGGATGAGTGAATGGACCCCATTAAATGCAGCAAGAATCCTTCTTTTCTCTTTCAGAATTACCACACAATAACAGAAACTAGGCCCTAAGTTTTCATTTCAATTGAGCTGCTATTTGCTAGAAATACAAAGTGGATGATGGACGACGATAGATAACGACATGTGTTCGATATTGAAAAATCATCTTCAACAATGTAGCCCATTTCTGGGTAAAATGGTAGGTAAACAAACAATTTACTAAGATGCTGATTGATTGATCGACCTGATTGATTGATGTGATTGATTGACTTTATTGATTGACCGGATTGATTGATCTGATTGATATGATCAGGACACCAATGACATTTGGTTTCAATAGGGCCACGTAACACGCCATACAGCCCATAAAGCTTTTTTTATTGTCCAGGATCAATTTGAGAGCTTTGTCATCCCATGTGGAGGTGATGTGAACTCCAATAAGATACCAATTTATTTGAGAGCCATGAGTGTCCAATCCATCCCAAAAATATCACGGTTTGATGGACGGATTGATTGGCCCATATTTCTTTGAGAAAAACGATAGCCAAAGAATCCCTATCGACGACAAGCCTGATTGATTGACTTGATTAGTTAACGTGATTGATTGACCGGATTGATTGACCTGATTGATATGATCAGGACACCAATGACATTTGGTTTCAATAGGGCCACGTAACACGCCATACAGCCCATAAAGCTTTCGATATTATCCCGGAGCAATTTGAGAGCTTTGTCATCCCATGTGGAGGTGATGTGAACTCCAATAAGATACCAATTTATTTGAGAGCCATGAGTGTCCAATCCATCCCAAAAATATCACGGTTTGATGTGGACTTTGCTTTGGCGATTGGTCCATATTTCTTTGAGAAAAACGATGGCCAAAGAATCGCTGTCGACGACAAGCCTGATTGATTGACTTGATTAATTGACGTGATTGATTGGCCGGATTGATTGACCTAATTGATTGACCTGATTGAAATGATCAGGACACCAATGACATTTGGTTTCAATAAGGCTACACAACATGCCGTACAGCCCATAAGGCTTTCGATATTGTCATCTCATATGGAGGTGATGTGAACTCGCGAACTAGGTCGTGAGATTTGATCACATTTAACCTATTCTTATGAAATTTCAATAAATCCCAAGTGTATACGAATGAACCTTAAACCACAGCGTTCCTTAAATCTAACATAACCCAACTCGATCAAATTCAGCCTGATTTATGCACCAGAATTATGGGAAAATTGAAAATATTTCTGAAGCGCTTCAATCGCGGGAATTGATCTTTCAATCAAACATCTTGCATTGTATGGCTTTGACAATAATTGTGATTATCCAACCAAATAATAGAAGTGAACTAAACCCGCTATACAAGATAAAATAGAATAAAACCCAATGCGACTCTCTTGATGACTTATCAACTGGTTGGTAATGCCGAAATACAAAAAAGGTGTGTTTATTTATTTAGTGGCCTATTTATGATGTAAATGCGTAAAACGTAACATCGAATTTCCTTAAACAAAATATGCGTTAAATGCTTTCTAAGAAGATTCAATATCTTCATCACCATAAATTATTCATATTTAAAGAATTGTTTACCTTTCTTGCAAATGTATTTCCATTTTAAATGTAAAAACTGAATAAAAAATTTAAAATTCTTGTTTTTGTTTTGGTGACTTCCGCAACAGAGATCAACGAAAATAAAATTTTCGTCTCCCATTCTTTCTCGCTTAAATATTCTCTCCGCTGTTGTTACCAAATGTATGTATGCGTGGATTGTAAAATCAGGGATGGAATATTTTATTACTTGTTTACCTTATAAACACGTTTAAAATATGAGCCTGCAAATTGCAAATAAAATAAAAATAAATTTCTGTTTAATTTTAATTAAAATTTATTATTATTGGCTTTATTCTGTGTGCCACTGTTTACAACTTGACGTAAACAACAACAAATTGCTTTATTTGTTATTCTTTTGTTTACATCCTTTGCACAAACAATAACAATTACTAGATAATTAGTAACGGAGATCTTCGAACCACGATTATACTTTTCAAACACACCGCATCTTCACAAAAGATTGACTGAAATTTTACTAATTCAAATTCCTGTTTTTCCTTGCCTTCTATATAGCCACGTATACAGTCTAAAGAATGTTCTTGAAGGCATATGTTCATGACTTCCCCTTCTTGAAATCTCAATAAATGTTTCGTTGTTTACATTCATTATTGTAGTGCTCTTCAACTTCACAAAAGTCTGACTGAAATTTTACTAATTTAGATGCCTGTTTTTTCTTACCTTTTATATGGCCACGTAAACAATGTAAAGAATATTCTTGAAGGCATATGTTCATGACTTCCCCTTCTTGAAATCTCAATAAATGTTTCGTTGTTTACATTCATTATTGTAGTGCTCTTCATCTTCACAAAAGACTGACTGAAATTTTACTAATTCATATGCCTGGTTTTCCTTGCCTTCAATATGGCCACGTAAACTTTAGACTGTTTAGAATGTTCTTGCAGGCAAATGTTCTCGAAATGTCAATAAATATTTCGTTGTTTACATTCAGTGTTGTTAGTATATTTTTGTTTACCCGTTTACCATTTTTTTATGCTTGTATTTGTGGTTGTTTTAAACAGTACGATAATTTGTAAATAGGTTTTTTCGTTGCATTGTTTTGTTTTTGTAGCTTTTCTTTAGAATTTTCTTATAACCTTAATAGCCTTAACCTCTTATATTAGTTGACAGTAATTAGATGTGAAAAGTAACAGTGAAGGCGTACAGAAATATTCTTTAGTCAGAACCTGTAGTCCCCCTTACAAACAAAACTGAGGGTATGTGAATGCCATATTCTGAATTTCCCGATTTTATTTTAATATTCTCCTATAGACTTATTAGAGGAAAGGCCCGGGTTCGTATCCCAGGTCAGACATCAAAACGAAAAATATTTCTTCGGCGACTTCTTCTCAGCAGATTTCTGGCAAAGACTCTGAGAGTAAATAAACTTCCTATGAAAAGTTTCTCAAAAATCTGTCGTTCGGAGTCGACTTTAAACTGTAGGTCCCTCCATTCATGTATAAAATTAAGTGGTGTGAGAAGCTAGGTCGTAATCCTGACTGAAGCGTTGTAATGGCCAGTTATGTATGTATGTATTCTCCTATATAAACCAATGTTCTAATTTTATTCTATATTAAAGCCATAGATTTATATGCTTTCATATAGAATTTAACAATAAAAATTCCTATGAAAACTGTAACAGGCTGTAAAGGAATCCTTTTCATCATTCTTTCCAATGGAATGCTGTAATCAGCGAAAGTTTCTTGTTACCATCCCTGTCTAAAATAACAGTTCAGTGTGTATGTGTGTGTGTGTGTGTATGTTTTTGATTGTGAGAGGTTAAATTTGTGTAAATGAATAACAAAGTATAAGTTAAGGCGCTATGGAAACCACCATTTACATGTGTGTGTGAGTGTGGTGTAGAATTGGTGTTTACAGGCTTAAATTTACACAGAATTTCTTATTACAATTTTTTTTATATTTAAATCTTTAACTGTATATGTGTGTATGTGAATGAATTTATTTATATGCATACATGTATGTATGTGTGTGTATTGTGTTTAGTTGTGTAAGTGTTTGTATAAATAATAAAATGAAATTTTCTTTCATTAACATGTTTTTCTTCTTCTTTTTTTTTCTCTTTCTCTTCTCCTTAGCCTACGTGTTTATTTTACTTTCATTCATTTAGTCACATTCATTCACTCACTTTTTTTCTTGACAGCCAGCCAGACAGACAGACAGACAGACAGGCAGACAGACACCTGTTTTCCTTACACCGTTATCAGCTGGATATGGATGGAGTCTGTGTTTAGATTTCCAAGACGGAATAAAAATATTATTCCGGTTTCGTTTTTTGTTTACGTGCGTATGTATTCGTATGCTTAACAGGTAGTAGAAGTATGTGTCAATGTATGTTAAGTTTTTAAGGGGCGTATTTGGGGTTTTTTTCCATGCTTTCTTTCTTTCCCTTTAACTTTAATGTCAAATAGCCTTTAGTCTGGTTCCCAGGGTTTATTTTTTATTTCTTTTTTGCCGTATTAAATTCATTTCATTCTCGTCCTTTTCATTCATACTGTCTTATTACCCTCATTAGTTGTGTTATTTGTGAATATACTAACATAGAGATTAAATACAAAGTGATTTAGAAAAGAAAAGTGAGTGTAAAAAAAGAATGAAAAAAGCTGAAGAATAAAAGTGTGAATGACTTGAAAATATTTTGGTAAAAAAAAAAGTTCGTGAAATTATGTTTACAAAAGTTTCTTTTATTTCTTCTTCTTGAATATTTCAAACCTACTTAGTAACCAACTGAAAATTTTCTTAGGGATTATGAAAGTAAGAAAAAAAAACTTTCAGATTTTGTTTCAGTTTGAATCATGGGCTCTCGTTTAATGAGTCAACAAACTGCCTTGTAAACTATGGTGGCTTCTGTCTATTAAGCCGAAATATTTATTGCATGAGGAAGAAACCTGCTTTATTGCTCGCACGCTCAACTGTTTGAAAAAAGGAGCGGAAATGCACTAATCATGTGCTTAAATTCGATCGCCACTGCCACTGCAACTACAGGAGATCATTTCATAATACCTAGACACATGGAGAGACTCTGGAGTGGATTCCAGGGACATAAAAGTTATTTGAAATTGTGAAAAGTATTTTTCCTTATTCCTTTCTTTCAACAGTCTTCTGGCAAAAGATCTGAGAGTAAATAAAAATTTCCATGAAATGTTCTTTTTTTTTAAACTTTCATTCAAAGCCTATTTTATATTGGAGGCCACATGGCTCATGAGTAACATGAACACACAGCACATAGGAGATGTGAGGAACTCGGTTTTAAACCTGACTAAAGGGTTGTAATGACCAATTAGGTAAGATAACTCATATGTAGTTGAGTATTCGGTAGGTGTATGCCTGCTCTAGCCAGCATAACAAGCAAGATAATTATCAACGATATGCCTTTGACCGGTAGCTTATGGCAGATTAACAAAACTACAATATACTGCTCCGCCAAAACAATTTTTCTTTTTGAAAATGCTTTAAAAAAATCTACTAAATTTTTTCTTAAATTCCTTTCTTTATTTGAAAGTACAATCCTTCCGGTTAAAAATGGGAAATAATTTCATTCAAGTGGCTGCCTCGGCTGCCGATGCAGTAGTCTACACGATCGGTCCAATTTTTAAGCACATAATCGATTGTGTGCACCAATGGCTTCACAAATATTGTCCTTTAAAGCATCAGCTCTGTGGCTGATAATGCGATCTTCACAAGCAAGGCGCAAAATATCGGTGTGGCACGTAGCACCGTTCGGTTGAAACCAAATGTTGCCAATATCCTCCTCTTCTTTTTTTGTGAACAAAAATTTTGCAACTTATCCCGATAACGATCACCATTGACTGTAACGGCCACTTCTTGCTCATTTTCCAAGAAAAATTGTCCAATTAAGAATCTGGACCAAAATCCGTACCAAATAATGCAATGAAAAAACAAATTATCGTACTGGGTAATACAACAACAAACAAAAGCATAAAAAAATGGTAAAAGAGTAAACAAAAATATACTAACAACACTACAATAATGAATGTAAACAACGAAACATTTATTGAGATTTCGAAAACATTTGCCTTCAAGAACATTCTTTAGACTGTTTATGTGGCCATATAAAAGGCAAGAAAAAACAGGCATCTGAATTAGTAAAATTTCAGTCAGTCTTTTGTGAAGATGAAGAGCACTACAATAATGAATGTAAACAACGAAATATTTATTGAGATTTCAAGAAGGGGAAGTGATGAACATTTGCCTTCAAGAATATTATTTACATTGTTTACATGGCCGTATAAAAGGCAAGAAAAAACAGGCATCTGAATTAGTAAAATTTCAGTCAGTCTTTTGTGAA
This sequence comes from Sarcophaga peregrina, assembly GCA_014635995.1. Lineage (NCBI taxonomy): Eukaryota > Metazoa > Arthropoda > Insecta > Diptera > Sarcophagidae > Sarcophaga > Sarcophaga peregrina. Next base: position 38,847,130 of record CM025790.1, on the reverse strand, counting down.
GATGCGGTGTGTTTGAAGAGTATAATCGTGGTTTGAAGATCTCCGTTTCAAAGATATGTCGAACAATTATCTAGTAATTGTTATTTTTTATGCAAAGGGTGTAAACAAAAGAATAACAAACAAAGCAATTTGTTGTTGTTTACGTCAAGTTGTAAACAGTGACATACAGAATAAAGCCAATAATAATAAATTTTAATTAAAATTAAGCAGAAATTTATTTTTATTTTATTTGCAATCTTCAGGTTCATATTTTAAACGTGTTTATAAGGTAAACAAATAATAAAATATTCCATCCCTGATTTTACAATCCACGCATACATACATTTGGTAACGGCCACTTCTTGCTCATTTTCCAAGAAAAATTGTCCAATTAAGAATCTGGACCAAAATCCGCACCAAATAATGACTCATTTTGGGTGCGTCGGCTTTTCAATGTATCCGCGCGGGTTTTCTGTACCCCAAATGCGACAATTTTGCTTGTTTACATACTCGCCAATATCAAAATGTGCTTCATCTGAAAATCTGCCAAAATCGGCATCTTTTGTAAGTCGGTCGCAGGCACACTTAGTGAAGCGAAAACGTGTATGCACAACCATATTCGTTCAGCGGAATTATAAAACTAATTATCTGTCAAATCAGACATAAGCTAAGTATTACCATTCACGAAATAAGCACTAATTGAAAAAAAAAACGTTGGATGTTGGACCCGATTGATGAATTACTCATTTGTAGATTAGTAGGTAGTAGAGCGTAAATGAATGCATTCTCTAGGAGTATGTCTGATCTAGCTAGCTTATAAGCAACATAATTACCAGAGCTATGCCTCAGAACAGTTACTTTTAGCAAACTGATAAAACTGCGGCATATGTTAACCACTTGAGGCCTGATGTTCGCACCCGAGAAAAATCTATTTGTCGCTAGGTCGTTAGAAAGGTTAGACATGCAAGGAGTTGAAGATTCCTTACCGAGAATGAGATTTTAACATGCTTTATGGCCATTTATTCAATCGAAACTATGCTTTTAAAGTCGCCGTAGTCTAGTCAGTAAGCTAACGCATTAAAAACAAAATTAAAAAAATATTTGTACGGCGATTTCCTCTTAGCAGATTTCTGGAAAAAAACTCTAGGAGTAAATAAAATGCCATGAAAACTTTCTTAAAAATCTGTCGTTCGGAATCGACTGTAAACTGAAGCTCACGCCACTTATGTATAAAATGAACACACACAACATAAGTGGTGTGAGAAGCTATGTCGTAATACTGACCAAAGTCTTGTAATGCTTAATTATGTATGCATGTATGTGTAATACATACGCCACTAATCAGAGGACAGAGGTAGAAAATTCCATTGTGTGTAGAACCTTTTTGATTTTAAAAAGTTCTCATAGCCGACAATATGAAAAGATTGGCTTTGCCAACTTGAAATTTGGGTATGAAGTCTCCCAGCGCTGATCAATTTCTTCTACGATACAAGGGGCCGCCAAGCGTGCTACCACTTCAACCTAACTTAACCTAACCTGATTCCCATGAAAGCTAAGATCAGACGAGTTATTATCCTCAAATAGAAAAGAGCTTTGCATGGAGTGAGTAATGTATCAGCATAACAAAGCATTACGCCCCCGTGTAACGCATGTTGCCTGGCTTGCAATAGAATGGAAGGGAAGCTAATTATCGAGCATAAGAAATAGAAAATGATTCTTCCGTATCCCCCGTTAAATTACAACAATATGGACAATATGGAATGAAAATCTTCTTTCATTGTTTTACAAGTGTGAGTGCCATTAAAAAATCCTTAAATCTTGAAGGCATAAGTACCTTCAGACATAAACCGTATGTTGCTATTGTTTTAATAGCTCCTCAAACACACAGAAAGGGAGAATGAGAGATTGAGAGTCCCTCCTGTTTTTCTTGAAGGATAATAAAAAAAAAGTAAAAATCCCATTAAAATGTTTGCGTTTGTGTAACTAGTAAGTGTTGCTTTCGTTTCCTTTTTTTTGTTTTCAAAATTAATTACCGTTATAAATAACAGTACAAGAAAAAAAAAGAAAATTATTTTTTTAATGTGTATGTGTGTGTGTGTACGTTGTTGGTTTTAAAAACCAAAAACCCACACGCAAACAAACATTAATACACTCTAGATCCTTGTCATTCATGTTCTCTAACAAGCAGACACTCTCTAACTGTGTTTTGGAACTATTTTTAGACTGTTTGAGGCTCTTAATGCAATTTTTCTGTGTGTGTGTGTGAGTTATTAAAATTACAGGAAAATAAAAAAGAATTTTTTGGGGGGGAACAAAAATTAATAAAATTACACGACAATGTTTACTTAGGATTGAATGCTTATTCAAGTAGCCCTTAAGTGACACCCCCCCATTTTCAACAGATACTTCCTCCTATTTTTTGTCTACAAATTGTAGATTTAATGGGACAAAAGAAAAGGGTTTTCCTGTTAGAAATATAAACACAAAGTAGTACAGTTGTTGCTGCCTTGTCTATCTCCCTGTTCGTTCGTTGGTGTCATGTTGACACAATTTTTTTTACAATTACTTGGCGATGAATTTTTGTGAATATTAACTATGTACCCTACAACAAGTTGTAAGAATAGATACCGTGCTCTGATAAACTGCAAGACCTCCTGCCGTAGTATTTACCTAAACAGTAGCACTAAGATTGTTTCCTTAGATATAGTTTCGTGGTTAAATAATTGTCATAAAAACCTAGCTTCTTATGCCACCCATATTACGTTTGTTAATTCTATCCATAAGCAGCAGTATCTATAGTTTAACGCCGGCTCCGAACGACCGATTTTAGAAATCTTTCACGACAATTTTTTTAACTATCATGTTAGAATCAATCAAACGTTCTTGCAACGTCACAGAAAGTACGTCTGTTCTAGTACTCTGCGGTAATCGTTCTCGTTGCTTTTATATATTAAAAATGGTCCGTTATAACGGGCTATCCATTTCGTGGTGTCAAAACTATTAGACTGAAGTCGACATCTGTCAAACTAAATTGACAATTTTTTTCTTTTCAGTTGAAAGTCTGACATTGACGAAAATGGATCGCTTAACTATCACAGAACGTATAAAAATTATCAAAACCTACTACAAAAATGGTGATTCTGCCACTGCCACTGCCACGTATCGTGTTTTAAGAGGAGATTAAGGTTTACATAATCGTCCAACTACGCAAACAATTGGCAAAATTGTGAAGAAATTTGAAGAGACTGGAGTGGTTACAAATATTTAAAGGCCTGTGCATCATCGTTTCGCTCGTTCCTCTGAAAATATCGCTATTGTAAGTGAAAGTGTTGCCGAAGGCCCGAATATGTCGATACCTCGTCGTTCTTAGTAATTAGGACTGTCTTACGGCACATTATGACGTATTTTCCATTAGATCTACACCTATATCCATATAAAGTCCAACTCACGGAACAACCGAAGCCAGCTGACCATTTACAAAGTCGTAGATACGTGGAATGGGTCCTTAAACAACAGACAGTGGACGGCAATTTTTCGTACCAAATTTTCTTCAGCGATGAAGCACATTTCACACTCGGTGAGTATGTTAATAAACAAAATTGTCATATTTGGGGTTTTGAGAATCCTCAAGTAATTGAAGAGAGACCATTACATCCAGAAAATCACTGTTTGGTGCACTCTTTGCTATGAAAGGGTGATGGGACCTAACTCCTTCGAAAACGACGATGGAACGACTGCCACCGTCAATTCGGAGCGTTATGGTCATATGATAACCGACTTTTTTTTTGCTTGCTATTGAAGAATACGACTTGGTGAATATGTAGTTTCAATATGTGTGGTGGCACATGCCACACAACTCGAGTGGCTTTATTGCAAGAGACATTTCCTGACCGCGTAATTTCCCGTCGAGGCCACCAAGATCATGCGATTTGACACCATTCGACTTTTTTATGGGGCTAACCGAAAGACCTTGTCTATGCAGATAAACCTTCAACTCTTGAGCACTTAAAAACCAACATTCGTCAAGTTATGGCTGAGATACCGCCAAATATGTATCAAAAAGTGGTCGAAAATTAATTCAAAAGAATCAATGCTTGCAACATTTCGCGTGGAGATCATTTAAATGAGGTAGTGTTTCACACAAACAATCAAACTTGATAATAAAAAAAAGAAATATCATGAAAAAAATATTTTATATGAGTATGGATAACGTACCGTTCAGTTTCGTACCATAAACTTTCGGATAATTCGAGCTTAAACATATTCGAGACGTCTAAGCCATTACTACATTACGTTACGTTCCTGATGTTATAATTCTATAAACATTATAAATAAAGCAGGGTACTGTACAGTTGTTATAAATTGTTTTTCATTTTCATTGTTGTCTCTTGTTATGCCTTCCCCTGCCTCGTTTTTCCATTTTATTGTCATTGTTTTTTAGGTAAACACTGTATATGACACCCTTAATTTTATTTTTATTTGTCTAAACCTTCGTTAAATATTTTTTAAATAATTATGTCAACAAAAAAAACAATAACATTAAAAACAAGTAAAAATGGCAGCAACAACAACAACAACAATAAAAAAACATTGAAAATGAATGAAAGAAATACGCACACAGACAACAAAACACAGGAAGGAAGTGTGAACATAACAAAGAAGTTCATTAAAAATTTAATTTCTCATCACTTAATGCAAGCAAAACAACAACAACAACAACAAGGAAATAAAAAGAATGATGAACACATGTACACATACACCGATACACCCATACACAGTTGCTCATTTAATCTTAGACCCAGGCACGTATACACACACATATAATGAAAGAAAAGCAAGAGTAGAGAGTAACAAAACATGATAATTCTTGTAGTTTTTGTTGTTGTTGTTGTGGTGCTTTTTGTTATTGTCATTGTGACTGGTTTAATCACAAAATGTTGGTCTTACTTGGACTCTTTGTTATAACAAAATTCAAATTATTAATTGTTGTTGTTGTTGTTGTTGTTGCTATTATTATTATTATTGCCAGTTTAACCAGACATCAATAACATTCACTCTGTTGTAGAGACAATTGTTATAAACACACTCCATTCATGTATGGACATACAAACATCCGTTATTAGTCTATACCCAGATAGCATTTGGAAGATTGTTTTTTTATGAAAATCATCTTTCTAAGTCTTTTTAAAGTACTCTTGTTGATTAAAAACTTATTAGTCAGTTACACGATTAAAAAAAGATTCAAAAATGTGTTCGATTTAGGTTAGAGGACGTGTACTTGTACTCGGTGGTTGAATTGACCCATTGTACCACGTCCTAGCTTCTCACAATGCTTTTATACATGTGAGTGGCGTGACCTACAGTTTTTAAAGTCGACTCTGAACGACTCTTTTTTTTCAGAAGCATTCCATGGCAATTTTTTACTCTCAGAGTTTTTGCCAGAAATCTGCAGAGAGGAAGTCAACGAAAAATTATTTTCAAATTTTCGTTTTTATATCTGACCTGGGATTTGAACTCGGGTCTTTCGTCTAATAAGCCAACAAACACACTACCTACTAGACCACGGCAACCTCTGTGTTCGATTTAAATACTCATGAAATTTACAAGTTTATAAAACTCGTATAAAACTGGATCTAATTGAACTTTTCGTAGCTTCTAATCTTATTGGATGCCTATTATTATTATAAATAAAGGGTGATTTTTTAGCTATTATCTTTTTCGTAACACTGGTTTAAACAGCTGCCGCATCTTCAGTTTGGTCTATAATTTCACCATGAATCGTCTTAAAAACGAATATCGCTTGCAAATCATTGAATTTTATTATCAAAATTCGTGCTTTGTTAAAAAAGCTTCATCGCATGCTTCTTCCATTTTATGGTCAGTTTAATCGACCCACTTAAGTGGCTATTCGGGCTATTGTGACTAAATTTCGCACCAAATTAACATTTTGTTGGACATTAAACCACCAACACCCTTACGTAGAGTGCGAACTGCAGAAAATATCGCAACTGTATCGGCAAGTCTTAATGATGACCATCAATTATCGATTCGTCGCCGTTCCCAACAATTGGGCCTCTGTTACTCAACAACGTAAAAAGTTTTGCGGAAGGATTTTGGTGTGAAGACTTTCAAATTAAAAATGGTGCAAGAATTGAAACCGAACGACTTACCGCAATGCAGAATTTTTGGTGAATGGGCTCTTGGAAAGTTGATCGAAGATCCATTTCTTTATCGAAAAATTGTGTCCAACGATGAAACTCATTTTTGGCTCCATGGATACGTAAATCAGCAGAATTGTTGATTTTGGAGTGAAGATCAACCAGTATCATTGCAAAAGCTACCAATGCATCCAGAAAAAGCGTCAGTTTGGTGCGGTTTATGAGTTGGGTGGCATCATTGGACCGTACTTCTTCAGAGATGCTGCGAATCGTAACGTAACTGTGAATGGTGAGCACTACCGGGAGATGATATCCCAAAATGCAATAGCTTGACTTGCATGACATATACTTTTAACAAGACGGTGCCACATGCCACACAACACGCGTAACAATGGACTTATTGAGAGTCGAGTTTGGTGAACATTTTATTTGACATTCGGGACCGGTCAATTTTTTTTTCAAAATACAGCGACCTATCACAATGCAGAATTTTTGGTGAAGAGACTCTTGGAAAGTTGGCCGGAGATCCACTTCTTTAACGAAAAATTGTGTTCAGCGACGAAACTCATTTTTGGCTCAATGGATACGTAAATAAGCAGAATTGTCGATTATGGAGTGAAGATCAACCAGAAGCATTGCAAAAGCTACCAATACATCCAGAAAAAGTCACAGTTTGGTGAGGTTTATGGGCTGGTGTCTTCATTGGACCGTACTTCTTCAAAGATGCTGCGAATCGTAACGTAACTGTGAATGGTTAGCACTACCGTGAGATGATATCCAAGTTTTTTTTGTCCAAAATGTGGTTTCAACAAGATGGTGTCAAATGCCACACAGCACGCGTAACAATGGAATTATTGGGAGCCGACTTCGGTAAACATTTTATTTCATGTTCGAGACCGGTCAATTGGCCGCCTAGATTGTGCGATTTAACGCCTTTTGACTATTTTTTGTGGGACTATGTTAAAGCTCATGTCTATACAGACAAACCCAGTTCAATTGACGCATTGGAAGACAACATTGAAGCATTTATTCATGAGATACCGGCCGAAATGTTGAAAAGAGTATGCCAAAATTGGACTAAGCGGATGGACCATTTGAGGTGCAGTCACGGTCAACATTTGCATGAAATAATCTTCAAACATTAAATTATATGGACCGTACTATTGATTCAAATAAAGATTTCATAAATTTTTCTGAATTTTACGTGTTTTTTCTTTTTTGTTTTTGAAAAATTTTCCTATAGCTATTAAAAAATCACCGATTATGTTACCTTATTGAACTTTCAATTTGAAGAACTATTTTTAACGAAAAAAAAATGTAAATAAACTTTAATGTCTGATGTTCATATGTATGTACATCACGGATATAAACTTAAAATTCTTTCTTTCTTACTTAATGTTCATACGAACGTGATTTTTGAAATTTAGGCAGTGTAAACGTAGAACTCAGAAAACATAATAAAAACACTTGAGAAGAGTAAAACACAATTATAAATACGACTAATAAATAATACAAATTTTAATCATAAATTAACTAAAATCGAGTCCAAATTAATACGAACATGACCCATAAATGACAATAAAATGACTGCTAAGCATAATGATGAAATACTCATAAAAGATTTTATTTTTCATTTATTTATTGATTAACTTCAGTACAACAAGCATTTAAATCTTATTTAATATTGTTTCCTATACCATACCGCATTTATCCTAGTAGCATGGTGAATAGATAATCTGGTTTCTTTAAATAAATAATCTTGGGTAAGAAAATTAGCACACGATATTTTAAAAGGCTTTCCAGTGTCATATTATAGATGTTGTAGGAAAAATGCGAGATACTACTATATACAGTAGCGAGCACAAAAAATGCAACACTGTGCCATATGATCTTTAATAAGATCTGTTTCAAAATAACGGTAACTAATTTATCTATTTTCTTTTGCTGTTAATTCTTTCAATTATAAGTTTTCAAAGTAACCACAGTTTATTCCAAATTCTGCTTTAAAAAGTTAAATATTTTTGAATTAGTGAAAAAAGTGCAAATTTTTAGCGAGGAAAAAAAATGCAACATAATAAAAAAATAGTTAAAGTAAGTTATTTATTTAATTATAATTGAAAATTTCTTAAATAAGTTATACAACATGTGTTTTGTAATAGAAACAGCTCTCAGCTGACAGCAAAACTGCAATCATTAAAGCCTTAGAAGAAGGAAAATCCATGCGTGAAGTTGAACACCTCTTTGGTGTAAATCAATAAACCGTATGTCGGATTAAATCTCGATTATCCTTGAGAAATAGTGTGGAAAGGAAACCAGGTAGTGGTAATCCTCGAAAAACTACCTCTCGCCAAGACCACCAGATGATTGCACTGGTTAAAAAAGATCCACGAAAGACCGCAGTGGAAGTTGCTAATTTCGCAAATGAGCAAATGGGAGTCTCTATAGGCGTTCACACTGTTCGCCGTAGGTTGAAAGAAGCTAATTTGCATGCGAGACGACCCGCAAAGAAACCTCTCATCAGTGCAATCAATAAAAAGAAGCGCCTGGAATTTGCAAAACGTTACAAGGATTGGTCAAATGAACAATGGGCTAAAGTCTTGTGGAGCGATGAAAGCAAATTTAATTTGTTTGGCTCCTATGGGATAAATTTTGTTCGAAGACTGCCTGGACAGAGGTATTCTCCAAGATATCAACTTCCAACCGTAAAACATGGCGGTGGATCAATAATGGTGTGGGGTAAAGAACGATATGTTTAAAAAAAATTATTGATTTTACGTCACGTATTTACAGGTGCATTTTCCCGTGATGGAGTAGGTCCCTTAACTCAAATCGAAGGAAAAATAAATGCCAAGAAATACTGTGAAATCCTTGGAGAACACATGCTTTCTCATCTGCGGAAAAAAATGCCTCCTGGTAGCATATTCCAACAGGATAACGATCCAAAGCACTCAAGTCGCTTAGCTCGAAACTTTTTAAGCGACAATGATGTCAATGTTTTGTATTGGCCATCACAGTCTCCCGATCTAAACCCCATAGAAAATCTATGGGAGCTATTAGATCGGAAAATTAAGAGGAAACATCCGTCAAATGCAATTAGAAGAAATTTTGAAAAGTGAATGGGAGAAAATATCCATTAACACATTAATAGCTTTAGTCGACTCTATGCCTTCTAGGTTGCAAGAAGTCATAAAAAATAAGGGCTACGCCACTAAATATTAATTTTAAGATTTTTTTTTGTAAGAATTACTATTTAATTTAAATAAACACATTAAAATTTATGCTGTTGCATTTTTATTGCTCCCATGAAATTCGCACTCTTTTTAATAAATGACAAAATAATATCACATTAATTAAAAATATTTACATAATGTTATTGATAATAGGTATCTATAACTGTAGGGATTAATAACCCAAAGAAATATTTTGAACTGGTCACCATTTTTTTAAAATTATCGCACTTAAAGATAATTTTACCCAACGTTGCATTTTTTGTGCTCGCTACTGTACACTGTGTCCAAGCCTATATCTTGATGTGTTGTTATAAGTTTATTCCTGCTAACAGAGTACAAGCCCGCAAGAAACCTCACATCCATACAAGAGAGTTGCAATTAGGCATGTCTTCGTTAAGAGCCTACGAATATTGAAAGGCGTAAAGGATTGAGTCCCGCAGGAGTTTCTTAGCATTGCGTACGTCTTCTCACAAATTATATTAATATGATTAGACCAGGAGAGTTGACTTTTAAAAGTAATAACCAAGTTCTTGGCACATTGTACCATTTCTATGGGCGAGTCCACAACACTGAATGGCGGCAGTATGGTCGGCAAAAGGTAAATTTTTCCAATTATGAAAGCCTTTGATTTATTTGCAGTAAACCATTTCAGTCTCAAGAAATTAAATTTACGGTGTCTGTTCTAAAACAACTAATGTAGAGTAGAACGTCATCGGCATAGATTCAAATTTCACAGTAAGTAATACGAGAAGTTAAGTCATTTGAGTACATTAAGTATAATATAGGGCCGATTAAACAATAACTGAAAGACGACTCGATAAAGAATCTTCTTTACCTTCGTAAGACTAATAAATGATCAGAAAGTGATTCGAAAATGTTTACAAAACTACTAGAAAAAGGGTCCAAGATTACTCTAAACTAACTATAGAATATGACTCATAAGTAACTTTTTAATAAGAGTCGCAGGTAGTCACTTTTTTCTGCCAACAAAAAAATCTTTTATGATCAGAAAATGAGCCTCATATTTGAGATTTTTAATCGCACAGAAGAATCAAAAAAGACTCGAATTTGTTTAAAAATTTTCATAAAATGTTCACTGGGTAGCTTCTACTCTATTACTAAGTATATCTGCCTTAATTGTTTCACTCTCTCTTTCTCTCTTTCTCTTTCTGTTTCAATTTAATTGTATTTGTAAGATTTCTTCTTGTGTCTACTGTCAATTATTTTACTTTTCCTTTTCTCTTGTTGTTCCTTTTCCTTTAATTTTTTCGTTTGTTTTTAATTAAGAGTGAAAAACGTAGTTTTAATTAAATTTTAAATTTAATACCAAATAATTTCAATTATTTTTATACTCATCAGACTCACTCATACACTTGCATAGAATTTTGTTAACATTAACTGGCATTGATTTAAAAGCAAAAACATGTTTAGGCTTCAGTTTAAATTCTACGAATTTTAAACAAAAAATTTTTTTTGGTTAAAAACCCTACAAAAAAGGTTGACTTCACTTTACATTGGCAAAAAAGAAATGTTTTCTCGGAAAGTAGCACTCATTGCATAATACTCATTGGGAAGCATAGCAGGAAAGAATTGTAGATTTTCCTTGTTTTTATAAACTGTCACTCAATAAGAGTTTTATAGAGTTGCTAGAGATTATGACTGAAATCAATGAATTCCCAAATATTTTTTTAATATCTCGAGTTTATAGATATTCAACGAGTAATACTCAATTCATTTTGTAATACTATCAAGTGTTAAAAAGTCTACTTTTCAAGCAACATTTTCAATAAAGACGTTCTCCATGAGGTCATGAGATTAAAACTCTGTATTGATTGGAAAATTACAGGAAACAGTGTTTAAGGACTTGTTCTTTGAATTGCTTGCGATGCTGTCAAACCAAATTTAAAGTTGTTATAACAGCAAACTCCCTCTAATGTGAGAATTTTTTGTATAGCACTTGGCATCTACGAATGATGTTTTCTTTTTCCGATGTATTAATGACACACAGAATCTGAAGGCCGTGTTCCGATGATTCATTCTCATCGTAACGGTTACCACTAGTTGATAGAAGATAGAGTGTCAGACATGAGGTCACGGTTTAAACCATACGAATAATTCATCTAATAAACGCACTTTGTCTGGCGATATGCTGGCCGAGTAAGACGAGTGTTATTATTTCGCTCGAGCAGTATCCGTTGTAGGAGCAATAGAACAGTGAAACACAATCCACATTGTACCGATGGTCCAATGAATCAATGGAATTGGACACACTATCGGGATTAACAAGCTTCTAAGCCCTCTATTGTAAACTATCAAGAAGCCTCAAAGTAAACTTTAAGAGTCAACCCATACAAGAGAGTTGTATTCCAATCTCGATCGGTTATAAATCCTAAGTAGGTCAGATGAAATGATGTATTTATTGCAACGTCTTAAGAAACCAAGGCACTGAAAAATGTATCAGTTCTAGCGAGCATCATACTGAATATTCATGCCCATAAAGACAAGGTCTTCTGACTGCTTAACATTTACACCACACATGGCTATAGATGACGCAATATTATCGCTGCTTAACAATGACTTTGTAAGTGTTTTAGATATTAAAACCTTTCAATTTATTTAGTTATTTTTTTCTGACGTTTTTTTTACGAATTCAATGCAACGTCTTTGACGATTTGACGACTTTTTCGCAAATATTTGACGATTTGTTTGTTTGCTTCTTCATTTGTCTGGCAGCTATGGTTCTGGCACTAATGTATTAAATAAACTCACACAAAAGTGGCATAAGAAGTTACATCGTAATCCTAACTAAAGGGTTGTAATGATCAAATTATGTTACGTATACAGAACGATTACCATTCTCACAGTTTTTCTGAATAGTTTAATGCATAACTTAGATCTCTTATTGTAATTTCGATATTTTAATTGCTTCAAATCTACTTGGTTTCGAGAACAGAGAACTATTCCTCTATTTATCTTCGATTTTGTTGAGCAGCCCCTTTTGCAAACAGTCGAACCCTTGCCTTGCATTCCAGATATTTATAATCCCCAACTGAATCATGTGAAAGTGCTTCTCTTAATATTTACTCTAATGGTAAACTAATTTCGTTATTTACATTTGTGTAATTCTGTGTACCTTACGATGTGTGTATTTTGTTGTTTTATTGTTTGTTTTGTGTACTTATTTTCAATCAAATTATCATTTTCATTAACATTATTGTTGTTAATTTCCATTAAATTATTATTTTCAACGTTTTCTTGAATATTTAATTTTTGCAAAGGATCTGTTAACACACTTGAATTTTTAGTATCATCAAATTTCTTAAAACATAAAGTTATTTGATTTGCGTGTCTTTTCCAAACAGCGCTATTAGAAGTTTTAACAACGTAAGATTGTCGACCAATACGTTTTACAATTTTTGCTTGGATCCATGAAACTTTCCCTGGCTTAGTATAATCTTTTACCATAACTGTGTCATTAATATCAAATGTACTTTTCTACGATCCCTTATAATACTTTTTCTGATTTGCTTGTTGTTTTTCTACATGATTACTAATAGCAATTTTATTTTGACATTTGACATTTCGTTTTTCATTTAACAGATCTAGTCTACATCTCAATTTCCTCCTATTGAACATTATATAAGCTGGGGAAACACCTGCGGTAATCTAATAAAAATCTATTTAAAACATTGTTAAATTCGGATAATGGTACGTTACGTAAATTCTTTTTTAAAGCTAATTTAACTGTTTTTACAGAATTTTCCGCCTGTCCGTTTGTAGCAGGGTGGCCGACCGCAGAAGTGATGTGTTTGATGCTATTAAGGTCTGTAAATAATTTAAACTCTTTTGATACAAATGCAGTACCATTATCGGACACAATTATTATTGGTAACCCATACCGCGCAAACATCGCCCTCAGTACTGACACAACTGCTCGACTTGTCGTATTAGTGCCCATATCTACACACTCCACCCGCTTAAACGATTATTAAAAAAATCTATATGAATGCGTGACCATACTTCATCGGACCTTTTCCATGGAATAAGTTCTTGTTTCGGAGGTGTTGGACGGTAGAGTAAACATGAGTCACACTTTTTAACAACATCTTCTAAGTCCTTACTTTGATTTGGCCACCAGCAGCACTCTCTACTCATGGCCTTCATTTTAATTATACCCATATGGGAAATATGCAAAAAATTTACTGTGGCCGCCTGAAGCCTAGCACACCAAATTTGGTGGTGAAGTTACATTTGCAAATTGCTGATTGTTTAGCGCCATTCTTTATTAAAAATTTAAAATTTTTACACAATTTAATATATTTATTTTCTCGTCGCCAAATTGGTCACGTCTTTATTTCAGAAAATTTACAAGTAATAAATTTACAAGTAATAAATGATTGACTTCAGAATACAAAGTGATAAATATTTTATTTTATTCGATACATACATTTTGGCATAATTACATTAATGTAGGAAGTTGGTTAGTTTTTTATTTTTATTTTAGTTCATTTAACCCTTTAATATACTACAATACAAAAACTTAATGGACTTTGCAATGCAATGCCATGTGAATGCCATTATCAAAAACTTCCTAGCTCATTATTATTATCCAGGATTGTGTGGAAATAGTGGAAAAAATTTTAAATAAATGCTCTTTAGAGATATTACGCCTATGTACGTTAGCCATTATCCACGGAAACTTTAAGGTGATCCAATAAATCCAATATTTGCCTATTTTTCATAAAAAATGTTTGGATTTGGTTAAATTGAAATAGGAAACCTAAGCCTAAAGCACCAGCTACGCATATGTATATTAAAGGGAAAATATTTTCATAATTTCTATCCACCATGGAACCGCAAAAGACAACTTTGTTACCTTTGTTAACACACACAAACCTCTTTAATTCGTTGCGTTTAAATTAAAATTAAATTTCCTTTTTATAACATAGACACACAGACGCACACACACCCAAATCCTTAATTTAACCCCAAAACCTCAAAAAATACCGAAATGAACGAGAGAATAAATATTTTATTGTCATAAAAATCCTAAAAGCATGCACCACAATGCGATAGAATAAGAGAGACTGTGTGTGAGAGAGAGAGAGCGAGAGAGAGAGAGAGAGCGATGAGAGGCTGGGTAGAGGCAGCATTTAAAACATGTTATAAATTTTTTATATGACAATTTAATGTTTTTGGACTGCTTAAGTATGTATGAGTGAATGATTTATTGCCTTGTTTTGTTATGTTGTTTTCTCTCTCTCTCTCACTCTCTGCGTGTGAATGTGTGTGTTTTTTTATTAAATGATAATGAGTAAATAAATTTATTTATTTGTAGCTGCGGCTATTAATTCATAAATACATGTGAGAATGCCAGCATATGTGATACAGTATGTGTGTAAGTGTATGTGTTAGAGAAGAGTTTGAAGGCTTGAGTGTGTTTATGTATGTTGAGTGGAGAAAAATGGCTAAAGAGCATATAAATATTATGCTTTAATAGCACTTCAAATTTTCGGCTTAATTAAGCACGACATTATAATTTAAGTCACACACACATACGCACGCACACACACACACAAAGTGTATTTGTAAAGTCCTTTTCATTCGTTATTAAAACAAAAAATATTATTTTCTGTTTCCGTTTTATTTTTATTCCATAAGCTATTTATTGTTTATTGTTTATAATATTTATTGTAGAAGAAAATGTTGCTGATTTAAAGGTTTTTTCTTTTTTTTGTTTGTCATTTTCACAATATTTATCATAGCCCGACCAATGAGGTCATTTCCCAAATAAAATTTCAAGTATTCCCAGGGCAACGTTAATAAGACGTTTACTTAGACTTCGGAAAACAAAGAAGATTTCATAAAAATTTCTCAAAAGATATCAATTACTTAAGTACGTTGAAAGACTGTTAAAAATCCTAGTCCGCGATTAAGTTATTAAGGGAAGCCGTTTAATCAACACAGGTTAACGCATTACATTCAAAACTACTTTCGATATTAACTTAAAAGCTCGTTGTGAAGATAAATATCGTAAGCAATAACCTGGGAACTTGAAGTCGATGTTGTCATATTTGACAAGAACTAACAATTCTGTTCGCGATCAGCGGCGCAGGCAAAAGGCAAAAAATGAATTCACCCTGTAATGCATTGTGCGGATCACTGGACAATCAACTACAAAAGGATGTGCTTCTGCGAAAAGTATAAGTACCAAGTAAAAATATGTAATTATCGGGAACAAACCCCCTTATATCTCGAGAACACCTCCCATTATAGTACTGATAGAACAATGAAACACACGCTACATTGCGACGATGTGCCAACGAATCAATAGAGTTAGATACCCTACTGATATAACTTGTGAGAAGTGAATACCGACACCAAAAGCAATTAACTTCGATACCAGAGCCTCATACCAGACCCTATCAAACGCCTTTAAGGTATCCAGAGCTACAACATTGGCCTCACCAAAGCGGTGAATGGAACCATTCCACCTTTCGGAGGGTAACGCCAAAGGGTCACCAGAAGTGCGCCTTTTACGGAAACTGTACTGACAATGGTGGTCACTTTCGAAAGAGCAGAACAAACAGCTATTGGGCCGTAGTTTTCAGTGTTATTAGCCTCACCCTTTTTAGGGACTGGCGTGATATTAGCAAGCTTCCAGCATGAAGGAAAAATACCGGCACGATACGACAAACTGAAAAACTTAGCTAATGGACGGGCCAGCGTCGAAGAGCACTTTTTCAAAACCAGTACTGGTATACCATCCGACCCAGAAAACTTGCTCACGTTGAGATCTGCAAGAATCCTCTTAACCGGAGCTCACAATTTCCGACATATTAGAGGGTATAAGTACTGCTATTGCCTCAGTTAATTTGAATATTCTCCACTAATTTTACAAACGTAAATACGATTTACTCACTATTAGGTAAAAATGAACATGGGTAGTGCGAGCAACTACGTTGTAATCCTGCCTAAATCCTGTATTAAGTGGCGGATGGGCAACGTGGCTAGACAGAACCAACAAGATCTATAATTTTGAAAAATGCTTCATAACAAGACGTTCTCAGTACAACTTGGACAGAATGGGACAAAAGCAATACGATTTCGTCATCCAAGCAGTCAGTTTTAATAAGGTTGACAAGAGGTTAGCATTAAACAGTCTAGGCAAGTTGAATTAACTGCTGAAGTCGCTGTAGTCTAGTAGGTAGTATGTTGGCCCAGATCAGACTTCCTCTCAGCAGATTTCTGGCAAAAACTCTGAGAGTAAATAAAAAGAAAAGAAGAAGAAGGAAAGAAGGCAAAGCAACGAACATTCGACTTCAAGATTATTCATCAGACTGTTCACGTTGGCATGTAAAAGGCAAGACAAAACAGGCAATGGAGTTAATTAAAGCTTAGTTCGTCTTGTGTTAAGACACGGGTCTTTAAAGAAACTAATCGTGATTTGAAGAGAAAACCAAACAAAGTCGCCGTGGTCTAGTAGGTAGTGTGTTGGCTTATTAGACGGAAAGCTCGGGTTCATGTCGGTCAGACATCAAAACGAAATATGAAAAACAAATATTTCTTCGCAGATTTCTGGCAAAAACTCTGAAAACTGTCATGAAAAGCTTCTCAAAAAAATCTGCCCTTCGGAGTTGACCTTAAACTGTAGGTCCCACCCCTCATGTATACAATTAACGTACACAACATGCATAAGTGGTGTGAGAAGCTAGGTCATAATCCTGACTGAAGGATTGTAATGACCAATTATGTTATGTTATGTTCAGGGTATAAAAGGTAACCTTTTGCAAAACCTCAAATCAAAGGACAAGAAGCGTTCCCATGCCGTTAATATGATCAGAACCTTTCCGATGGAAAGCTATATTCACGTAAAATTTAAAAACTCTTCTCGGGATGAAAGCGTTTAAGGCAATTTAAACTTTAATTCGGTAATTACAATAAGAAGAGATTTGAGTCTTGCATTAGACTGTAACTGAAGACTGAGAACTAAAGCCTCTCCTTAGAGTGGGCAATGTAAACACAAAGAACCCATGTACGTAACAGTTGGTACACAAACAGAAAGATTCTGTAATAAGAAGAACAAACCACTATGCGGCATAAATACATGGCAAGAGAAAACATCAAGGAATAGTTTTCACTGACAAAAGGTTGCTACAATGTACATGAAGTTTGTCTAGGCAGCAGTACTGGTATATACCTTAAGGGCAGTTCCAGTTTTAACCAATCTTTTGGTGGTTGCAGCGGCTTATCAGGTGGGAAATTCATTCTGCTAAGAATATGCACAGAATATGCTGGATTTCTCATACGGTAGGTTTGCGTGACTACTCCTAACTCTCGAATAAAAATATCAAGGATCAACAAAATAACTAACTTTTTCGATCAGATTAGTGGAATTCGGCCAATACAGAGACCTGGGCCATAACAACGGGCCTTAATGCCTGCTCAAATAAGCTTTAGTGTCAGGATGTCTAGGCAGCAGCACTGGGATAGACATTAAGGGCAGTTCCAACTGATTTTTTGGTAGTTGCAGCGGCTTATAAATTGGGAACTTCATTCTGCTGAGAATATCTGGAACAGAATATGCTGGATTTCTTATACGATAGGTTCGCGTTACTTCTCATATCTCTCGAATAAAAATGCCAAGAATGCAGTGCCTCCGCTGACCAGCTTATTTGGTGAGTTTTGTGGGTTTCGGTCAGCCTAAATGCCTGCTCAAATGAGTTTTGATATCAGGATGTCTAGGCAGTATTGAGAATTTGGTAGTGACAGTGCTTATACATCGTCGCTAGAACAGAATATGCTGGATTTCTTATACGATAGGTCCGCGTTACTTCTCATATCTCTCGAATAAAAATGCCAAGAATACAGTGCCTCCGCTGACCAGCTTATTTGGTGAGTTTTGTGGGTTTCGGTCAGCCTAAATGCCTGCTCAAATGAGTTTTGATATCAGGATGTCTAGGCAACAGTATTGAGAATTTGGTAGTTGCAGTGGCTTATAAATTGGGAACTTCATTCTGCTGAGAATATCGTCGCTGGAACAGAATATGCTGGATTTCTCTTACGATAGGTTCGCGTTACTTCTCATATCTCTCGGCCAACTTCGCTAACTAACTTTTTCGATGACTTTAGTAGAATTCGATCAGTACAGAGGCTATGCTTACCTGTGACATAACAACGGGCTTCAATGCCCGCGCAAATGAACTTTGGTATCAAAGCTATCACTCCAATCTACCTAAATAAAGGCAAATGAATGAATCGTATGCAGACTACAGTTGGTCAACAGCATTAGGAGCACCTGGTATTGCAGAATATTAAACGAAGAAAATGAAAGAATCCCGATACTATTTCAAAACTAGCAATTAAATGGACTAAAGCATACCCGGAGTCACATAAAATTTCAAAAGTCAGAGCAGTGCTGCGATACCTAGAACTGTGAAGATGCCTTATGTCAAGTAAATGTTCGTAAGAGGGATAGTAGAAAATGTAGAAAAAATGTTTAAAATCTGCATAACAATTGTGTAGCACAGTGTATTCATCCCTGTTATATGTGTATAGTTAACATAGTTTTGAAATAAAGGGGTCAACGTTATACAATTCAAAACAAGCACTCTTCCTGCAATAAAACTTTTGCTTTCTAAGCACTTCTCTCCCTAACAAAAAAAAGGATAAAAAAAATCGTTTTTTTTAGTTTATTTGCCCATAAAATGACTCACACATACACTATTTATTGAAAATACTGGGGATCAAATGCGTGTATATGTGTATGTAACAGAGAGAGAGAGAGAGAGAGGGAGCAAGCAAGCAAGAGTTATTGGCTGTGTTGCTGCTGCTGTTGTTGTTGGTATTTTCAGAGCAGCATGTTTTACAATCGACATTAACAACAGAACAACGAGTTCAACTCTGAACAGAAAAAGGGCATTAAAATGGTAGAACTTGTATACGTACGTGTGTGTGTGAGTGTACATGTATGTGACAGCAATAAATAATAAAAACAAGAACAAGCATTACAACAACCAATACACATGAATACAAATGTCACTGATACAGCGTTACTGATACAGTTTAACTGATAATAGCGATACTCTGCCCTCTCTAGAAACAGTTTCGGTTGGAAAATTTGATTTTCAATGTAAAACTCTAACGCGGAGTGAACACTCTCAAGAGATTATTTGAATATTTTAAATAAAATTTTAAAATAAAAATAAATTTTAAATAAAGCACACATACATACACACATACTCGCTATTAATGGCCGTTTTAAAGATTGTTTTTAAAGTGTTTTTAAAAGGTTTAAATTCACTTTCACTCACCATATTTTAAGCCATGATGCAAATGCAAATGAAAAGTGTTTCTGTAGTTTATGGCTTTTGTGAGGCATGTATTCTGTTTTTTTTTAATGCAATTTATTTTAATGAGATATTCTCTTTTTGTTGTTTTTGTTATTTTAATAAATAAATAAGCAAATTAATAAATAAATTAAGAACTCGCCTTTAATAACCTCCAGGTAAAGAATGGTGTTTTCCTTTTTTTTTTTTATTTGTGAAATAATATTTACCAATACAACGTACAGCGATAAATGCAATTTTAATTATCCTTCGTTTTGATTAACCTCAATAACACTGTGCTACTTAATAACTACACCAGGGGAGGGTTCTCTCTAAAGCAAAACTACAGTAGACTATGGAATGCCAACCAAAAAGGCCTACTAAAATTTATTTTGTAGTTGAAATTGAGTTGCAAAAATAGGGTTTGTAGTTAAACAAAAGTGCTCTAGTCTAGTAGATAATGTCGACGTCTCTATTCTACAATGTTCTAAGTACACTTAATGTTCTTGCATTTTTAAATTCTACGTTCTCTAAATTAAATGTTGTTAAAATTTGGTTAAGATTCTCCAATCCGTTCCGATGTTATAGGGACAAATCTACCTAGAAGTCGTATATCACGTGAAAATTTTGATATTTCATAACTCAAAACACACTTTTTCGACTTAGAATGTTATAGAATGGAGGCGTCGATGTGTTGGCTTATTAGACGTGATTCAAACCTTAGCCCAAACATTAAAAAAACAAAACAAAATATTAAGAAAGTATTTCTCCGGCGACTTCCTCTCTCTCAGCAGTCTTGTAGTAAATACACTGAAAATATAATAAAAAGTTTCTTAAAAATCTAATATTCAGAATCGATTGTAAAATGTAGCTCCCGCAAGCAGACGTCCGCACCAAAGTCGTCCCTCAGGGGAATATCATCTTCGGCTTTTTACACACATACGTCACGATCGTCAACAATGTTCGTTAAAAAGAATGTAAAAATGCATTCAATTGCTTGTCAACTTTCAATGAAGCAGGTTCTCTTCGCTTCTTTTTCAAATTTTTTTGTATATCAATTATACACCCAAAGAAAAATTACAGTAGAATTCACTATTTTCTAATGAGATTCTCTAATAACAATGAGAAGTGATCTCCATTTTTTGGAAGAATATTTGTCAAGTTAAATAAGACGTCTTTATGAACTTGGATTTGGCGTTGTACCCTTGAAGATATTACTAACAATTTTCCTCTGGGTTATACATATGCCTCTCGCAAGTACACTCATATTTTTATAATGCTCTCAATGTGCCGACGTCTGCTCGTAACTCATGAATGAAATTAACATGCAGAGCACTTTGGTGGTGTGAGAAGCTAGGTTCCATGCATTAGATTTGAGATCCTATTTTACTTCAGTCTTGTGAAGAAAGCAAGTCAAAGGGATGTACTATAAGAGCATCATTTTGTCGACAGCACAGAATGGGCAAGCCGGCCTCCTCTTACTGTCTTTACGAGGACGTGGAAGTAAGTGATGATGCAGAACACACTGTTTTCGAATGTGCACGCTGGCAGAGCTATCGCTCTGTACTGACGTCTATGATTGGAATGATCACGGCCGCTAACATTGTCGGGATTATGATTGCGAGTAGAGAAAATTGGGCCTCAGTGGCGAATTACGTGATGTGCATTCTAAGACTGAAGAAGAGAGATCTTGAGGCTGGCACACGTGTCAAATGAAATTCCATGCAGGATCCAATCAAGAGGAAATAGTGAAGAAACTTAGATGTCTCCTCAAACGTTCGATACGCAATCCGGATGCGGATATGAATGTGCAGGGCCAAGAGGACTCCATTCCGTAGTTCCAGAGTGATCACAACAAGCCACGAGACGAGGGGGGAGAGATTTAATGGGTGAGGGCCCCACACACGGAGGATGCGACGACTTTTTCTATACTGCGGTTAGGCACATTTACCCCTCCTCGGCGTATCGCATATATTTACGCTTTATTCTCCTTAGAAAGCTGCTCTGTTCTTTAGCTTTAGGTTAGGTTAAATCGCTTTACTACGGCATAATTTTAAATTAAAATTTATGGATATGTATTAAGGATTTCAGCATCATTTGCATTCATAGTTGATTGATAAAGATCAGAATGCGGTTTAGGGTATCTCATATTCAATCCACATTGTTTCTGTGCAGCGGGTACTCTGAATCTTTTTCCGAAATTTCTTTACCTTTAGGTTAGAGGGCGTGTACTTGTCAGTTAAGACAATCAAAGTACTCAGAGGTTGAATTGATCCGTTGTACAATGTCCTTAAAGAAGGTAGGCTAATAGAGGCGATAGGATGAAAAGAGGGTATGGAGGTAAGGGGGAAGCGGAGAAGTCACACAGACCAGACACAACACAAAGAAGGTTCTTTTCCCGTAATACAGCATTTTTTGTTTTTTCTTTTGCTGTGCAGCACAGTGTAATCAATAAACAAAGCGTATACGTAATGCTTAATTAATATGTATGCCATGGCATCACATCGTATCACTCATACGCAACGTATAACAACGATAAACTCAAAATCATATTTTCCACACGCTTTTGCCACAGAAAATTTAAACAAATTAAAGCGTTAAAGCAACTGAAACTCAAATCTTGTTGTACGGAGAACCAGATTCGTATAAAATTTAATTTTAAATTTCCAGAACAAACACTTAAGCATACTTTACGAAAGAAACTTTAAAATTCTGATTAAAAAAAAAAATAAAAACAGAAGCAGAAATAAGTTCTCTCTTTAAGTGATTCATTTTTGACACTTTCACTTTGGTGTGAAGTTAATAATGTAAAGAATAACAACAACAACAACTACAAATATAATAAGGGCAAACTATTCAATTTTAGAAGAAATATAGCCACAGTTGATCTATTTTCAATTAACCTTCTCCTCTCTCTCTCATTTTTATTTAATTTACTTAAGCATCGTTTATTAAAACTTCTTAATCCTTTAGAAAAAGGAAGAAGAAACCAAATAAAGTAAGGAAAACTTTACTTTTCTATAAAATTTTACTCAATGAACTAAAAAATAAAACTAAAATAGAACAACAACAACAAAGACAGCAATTCAAACAATGGTTTTTAATTAAAACTCAACAATTTGGAAAACATTTTCAAAACAAACAAAAAATACAACAAAAACGACAACAAAAACGACAACAAAAAGAATTCAGTCTGCTGGAAAATATATTCGAAACAGCTTCTAAAGCACTTGAAAAACAGATTAAATACGACCCATGATCAATTGTACGTACGTAAATGCTGAGTGAGCGGCAGGTCCTAATGGGCTCCCCGCTGAATTGTTTAAGATCGGGCGCATGCACCAGCTTATTTGCAAAATATGGCTAGAGGAAAGTATGCCCAACGATTGGAACCTTAGAGTCCCCTGTCCTGTCCTGACAAACTGAGACATTATGATATGCTCCAACTGCAGCTCCTACTATACTTCTTCTCCCAATCGCTTATAAGGTTCTTACAGACGTACTGTGTGAACGACTGAAGCCTTTCGTCAAAATATTGATTAGACCTTATCAGTGCGGCTTCAGACCTGGCAAAGCCACTATCGACCAGATCTTCACACTGCGCCAAATCCTGGAAAAGACCAACAAAAAACAAGTCGAAACACACCATATTTTCGTCCACTATAAGGCTGGCTTCGATAGCACCATAAGGATTAGAGTTTTTGCCGCAATGTCTAAGCTCGGTATACCTGTGAAGCTTATAAGGCTATGCAGAATGACTTTGAGGAATTAATTCCTGCAGCTCCGTCAAGGTAGGAATAGACCTCTCCAAACCTTTTGATACCGTGCGAGGTTTCAGACAAGGCGACCCCTTACTATGCGACCCTTTACAATACGAACCGTAATCATGCGCCCGTTATCATGCCATCTCTTCAACTTCATAATGGAGAGTGTTCTGCGAAAGGCGGGAGTGGATCGCCATGAAACTATTTTTCAAAAAAAAAGTGCCCAACTGCTTGCGTACGCTGCCAACATCGACATCATAGGACGTACCAAGCGAGCTGTTACTGCAGCGTTTAGTGCTTTTGAACGGAAGTCTACTGAGACGGGTCTGACAGTAAATGAGGGCGAAACAAAGTATATATTATCGACAAGTAGAGACGTGCTATACTTTTAATACAGTCAAGGCATTTATTTATATTAGCTAAACCAAAAATAATGTCAGTCTGGAGATCAAAAGCAGGATTACTCTTGGCAGCGGGTGCTCCTATGGTGTCTCAATAGGCAATTGAGCAGCAGAGATCACTCTCGTACGACAAAACTAATACTCTACAAGACACTCATTCTATTCGTGCTTCTTTATGGCCCAGAGAAATGCAGCACTGATGCAGCAGCCTTGAGAGTATTCGAGAGTAAAATTTTCGGTCCAGTACGAGTTGTCGATGATTTCCGCATTCGATTCAATAGTGAGCTCTATGAGCTCCTGAACGACGTAGACATTGTGACATCGCCAAAGAGGATGACCTTATACGCGTTGAAAGGAAGCCCAGTCATCGATTGATGTGATTGTCTCACACTATTTATGTTATGTGCGTTAATTTTATACATGAATGGCGGGACCTACAGTTTAATGTCGACTTTGAACGACAGTTTTTTTTTTTGAGAAATTTTCTATTTACTCCGAGAGTTTTGACAGAAATCTGCTAAAAGCAGTTAATAGATCATCGCAAGCCTTTAATCAAGGCTGCTGCAACATAGCATCTCACAGCACCCGCGTTGTATGTATTAATTTGAAGCAAGGACGGTAGTAGCTACAATTTAAAATCCAGTTAGGTTAGGTGAGGTTGGAGTGGTAGCATAGCGGCCCATTGCGATACTACGGGTGAACGCAGTCCCTGTACTGACTAAGTTTCACCAAAATCAAAGAAAAGGAAGAAGTTAGTCAGCGCTAGGGCTGCACAACAAAAGCACGATTACCCCGCACTGGAAAACCAACCAAAAAGTTTAATTAACGAAGCTATATCCTTAATATCAATAGAAGATAGCTTCCAGTTCTTACGACAGAAGTTTTAAGAAACTTTTCATGGGAATTTTATTTGCCTTAAAATTTTTTTTTTTACTAGAAAACTGTTGAGAATATATCGCCTAAAAAAATTTATTTTTCTATGCTAGGGTTTGGGGCTCTACTAAATAACCCGTGCAAAAGCTCTCATTTAATGATTTTTTAAATCCTATGATCGACATTCAGTTATTATGCATAGGCAGTTTGAATTGCAATAAATTCCCATTCAAATAAGATTTCCCATAAATTTCTTAATTCTATATGGAATCAGATAGGTATTTAGAGCTCTCAGAAGTACAAAATTTTCTTGTAGCACAAAGTGATTCATAGGATCTTATGTCCGTTCTCTAGTATTTAATAAGATATTATCAAATAGAATTGTTTGCAACACATTTATTCTCCGTGTAAACTAAAGATACTTGATAACATAACATATAATAGGCCATTACAACACTTTAGCACAGATTACAACCTAGTTTCTCACATCACTTATATTGAGTGTTTGAATTATTAATCATAAGTGAGGTGTGAGAGAAAACAGAAAATTTTTTTTTGAAAAACCAAAATTTAATTTTTCTACTTAAACATCTGCTGTCTGTTGTAGATGAAATAAATTTCCATGTAAAAAGTGGCCTTTTCGTCCTGCCCTTCCGCTTTTATTTCGTCCCAATATCTATGGAAAGTTTTTCTGAATGGCCATTAAGAGTTTTAATATTTTTTGGAAATAATTTTTTGCAAACAAAAAACAAAAATTAAAAAGTTTTTTATTTTGCCTTTCTTTTTCAATAAACAAATTAGAGTTTGAATGTGCTCTGATGAGTTGAATTGTGTTGGTATTGTGTTGGTATTTATTTATTAAGTGGCGGTTAAAATTTTCCCTTTTTTCCTTTCGTTCGGTCGGTAAGTGGAAGACATTTAAACAAATTGTGGCAAACAGTGAATTACTACGACAGGTAACAGGATAATCAGCTCTACGGGTTAGATGAGAAATGAAAACTTTTATTAAAAAATTGGTATTCAAAATTCGTAAGGATAAACTTTCAGATTGTATTCGAAATGGAACTCTTGAGAGTGTTAAAATAAGATTTTTCTTTTGTCCAGTTGATCGCCAATAAAACATAGAAGCTCTACTGCTACGGCTGAAAAAAAAAAGCCGTAAAGTAGTAGATAGTGTGTTGCCTTATTAAACGTGAGACCACAGTTCAAAACCCAGGCATAACTTAGGTATTATAATCTCCGCAGTAAGTTAAGTTAGGTTAGAGGACGTTTACTTGTCAGTTAAGACTAGTACAGTACCCGGAGCTTGAGTTGACCCATTGTACAACGTTCTAAAAGAGAGTAGGATAATAGAGGGGATAGGATGGATGGATGGTGTGTAGAAAGGGGTGGGGGATACTTTCAACAGTAACGTTTCTCAAAAATTTGTTTTTTCTAAAATGAAATGAAACTGTGGGTCCCATCACTTATATAAAGGGCTATCAAATTAAGTTTTTTTTTCAATTGAAAGTCTGATCTTAACAAAAGTAGATCGCCTAACTACCACACAAAAATAAAAATGATCAAAATCTACTACAAAAATGGTAATTCTGCCACAGTCGCATATCGTACTTTAATCGTCCAACTACACAAGCAATTGGCAAAATTGTGAAGAAATTTGAAGAGACATGGTAGTGGTTATAAATACTGAAAGGCCTGTGCATCATCGTTTTGCTCATTCCACTGAAAATATTGCTATTGTAAGTGAAAGTGTTGCCAAAGACACGAATGTGTCGATACCTCGTCGTTCTCAGGAATTAGGACTGTTTTAAGGCACATTATGGCGTATTTCGCATTTAGATCTACACCTACATCCATATAAAGTCCAGCTCACGTAAGAACTGAAGCTAGCTGACCATTTACAACGTCATAGATACGTGGAATGGGTGCTTGAACAACAGCCGGTGGACGGTAATTTTTCGAACAAAATTTTCTTCAGCGAAGAAGCACATTTCACACTCGGTGGGTATGTTAATAAACAAAATTATTGTATTTGGGGTTCTGAGAATCCTCAAGTAATTGAAGAGAGGCCATTACATCCAGAAAATGGCACTGTTTGGTGCGCTCTTTGGTCCGAAGGTATGATTGGAGCTTTGTTCTTCGAAAACGATGATGGAAGGACTGTGTCCGTAATTCGGAGCGTTATGGTCATATGATAACCGACATTTTTTTTTTTTTTTGCTGCTATTGAGGAATATGTGGTTTCAACAAGACGGTGCCACACAACTCAAGCGAATATGCCTTTATCGCAATAGACATTTCCAACTGGCCACCAAAATCATGCGATTGGACAATATTAGACCTTTTTTTTCTGGGGCAACGCAAAACCGTATTTATGCAGATAAACCTTTAACTCTTGAGAACTTCAAAACCAACATTCGTCAAGTTATGGCTGAGATACCGCCCAATATGTGTTAAAAAATGGTCGAAAATTATCTATCCAATAAAACTCCCAAAGATATGAAGGCACAATTAATCACATAAGTGGACGAGATTACACCAAGGCGAGAGAAAACTATGCATTTACATTTTCTCAAATTAAGATCCATTAAATTTATCCTGCACCAAGTAACAAAACAAATCAATATTTCTCGGAAGACCAGCTTGGCCATGATCATCATCAAAAGTATAAAATAATTTAACGTCGTCAGCATACATCAGAATATTACAATCAGAAACAGCACAAGGAAGATCATTCAGAAACATATAAAAACAGTAAAGGACCCAAATGGCTACCCTGCAGAACACCAGAAGTAACATATACAGTCTTAGACAATACATTCCTAAACAATACCCTCTGAGTCCTAAGGGAGAGGTAAGAAGAGTCTAGCCAACGTTTTAATCCTAACTAAAGAATCATATTGGCCAAACATGAATGTATGTTTGTATGCATTATTTATGTGCAAGGTTTTTCAGTACAAATGATTTACAAAACATGTTACACATGTTAACTATTTACAATATAAAAAAGAAAATCGAAAAATACAATTTTCATTACTATTTTAAAGACTTCACCAAACTAACTTAAAACTATTTATTGCATCGCATCAGTCTGTAACGCTTTTGTTTTTTGAACAGAATTGAAAGCAATCAGAATAAAACTCTACTTAAAGGCATTAAAAAATTAAATTAATCACGTTTGTTACGTTTAAACTTACAGTCAGTGATAAAAGTAAACAGTAAATTATAATGTGTTAAACAACTATGTTGTTAGGTAATGAAATTGTGTTTTTTAAATAAATCCATCCCGTTTTGAAAAAGGAAAAATATTTCAAATTGATTGTTAAACGTGAAAAGTTAAGTCCTTTTCTAGTTCGACTTAAACAATATTCATTATCCAGTTTTACCATTATTATCCTAATCATACATACAGATGTACATGCTAATATTTTACAAGAATTAATTGAAAATAAAAATTGTTATTAAAGACAAGGCCGAATGTATGAAAATAAATGATGAAATAAATTTTATTCATTCTCTGAATTCCAGTAATACGCAATCGATCGACACAAAGGCAAGATGTAAGCTGGATGTAAGTAGTGTGTTGTCTTATTAGACGTTCTTCGGCAACTGCCACTCTGTAGATTTCTGGCAAAAACTCTGAGAGTAAATAAAATTGCCATGAAAAGTTTCTCAAAAACATCTGTCGTTTGGAGTCGAATTTAACTGAAGGTCCCACCACTCACATGTAGAAAATTAACACACATAACATAAGAGGTGTGATGAACTAGGCCGTAATTCTGTCGAAAGGATTGTAATGGCCAATTATGTAATGGCATATTATGTATTTTGAAAAGGTCGAAAGAAATATTTTTCAGGGATTTTTTAATGGGCTTAAATTTTTGCATCTTTTGTCATTTAATTTAATAGAAAACAAGATAAAAATTTAATTTTTGTTGGGTACTTGGAGACTTCTGCTACAATAACATGAAAAATTTTTTAATTAAACTTAAGTTTTCTTTGTACGACTATGCGACCACAATCCACTTTCACATGACGCAAATATTAAATTTCGCAAAAAAAAAAAAAACAAAACAACAAAATTTGTTAGATTTATAAAGTTTACAGTGTTTTCAATAAATTTAGTGCAATAAAGCTAAGAAAAAGAAATTAACTTTTTTTGGATTTTTGACCTATGGGGGGAAACCAGTGTGATATGTACATAGAATGTATTGAATTGAAAATTATTCGTTTATTGATTAATTCCAGACTCCGATAAACAAATTTACTCTTAACTCCAGTTTAACTTTATGGGAATACATTCGCATTCGATTCCCTATAGTCTAGTATGTGGCCTGAGACTTAATTCATTGCCATACTTTAAGATCCCACCAAGACACTTCAATTAAAATGAAATATGAAAGAGAAAATATATTTATTTTGATGATTTTATCTCACCAGTCTTTCACAAAAACTCTGAGAGCAAATGAAATTACCAAATCTGAGTCAACATTGAACTGTAAGTCAGTCCTGACTGACTAAAGTATTGTTTCAACTAATTAAGTTTTTGTTTGTTTTTTAAATTAATTTTTAATCAAAAAGACTTCTCAAGATACTTCTTCAAAATTCTTACAAAACTCTTATCTAGTACAGCAAATGTATGAGGACCCAAGAATATAGAAATTTAAAACAGACAGATTGATTAAAGGAATCGTTTGAAACTACCAAGGCCCTAGGTATAGTTGGAATGTCCAGTAATTCTGTCATAGTTTTTACATTATTTTCCAAATAATTTCTTATAAATAGTAATGAATTCTAGCTGCTTGTAGTGGTTTATTCAAAAAATTTTAAAAACTGTAAACAGTTTAATTGTTAAATATTTCAAATGGAATTTATCTGTTAATTAAACAAATGCAATAAAAAAAAAATTCATTAAAAATAAAATAATTTGAAATTATTTTCGATTTTTCGACATTTTATTTGATATCCCACAACACATATACATACATACGTATTATTGTGACACGTAATTATTTATTATACGACAGAAATAATTGCAAAAAAAAAAGCAAAAAATTCCATCAATTAATTTGAATTTAAAGTTGAATTTAAAACAGAATTTTGTTTTTTTGTATTGAAAATTTAAAAGTTGACTGCTATACACTTGTGCTGCTCAGTAGCAATCTACTGCTGCTGTTGGATGCGAACACATCAAATTACTGTGTTGACACTGCACAAGTGTGTCAAGCTTCTGTAGTAAATTTTGGTAAAACGATTTAAACAACAACAAAAAAGAATTTTTTTTAAATTTTTACTTCATTAAAATTACAATAAAAACTATTTAAACAAATTTACACACACATACTCATACACACACATACAAAGAAAATTTTTTAATTTTCAAATTGAAAACAAAATATTGCTTCTCTCTCCTTCTCTCTCTCTCTCTCTGCTGATAAATCAAAATTGCTCAAGGCCTGTAGCATACACATATAATTGTATAGTAGAAGTATACTTATGTATATATATATATGTATATGTGTGTGTGTGTGTGTGTGTATTAGTAAATATTTAAATATTATTAAGTTAGAGTGTATGTATGTGTATGAGTATGTGTAATATGCAAATGTAAACGTATTTTATTTTTGATGAATTTTAAATGAGACATACAACCCAAAGGAAAGCAGAGAGAGAGAGGAAAGACAGTCTCTGCCAGAGAGCAAGTGTACAAACAATATTGAAAATATTTCATTTAAATTTGCCAGTCATGGCCATTTACATGCTAGTTTCTATTGTACTGTTGCTGTTGTTCTCTCTCTCCAAATGAGTTCAATACTATTGGCCTCATAAATATTTAGAAGAGAGGAAAGGGGCCCATTGAAATTTTCTTATTATCTAGGCTTAACTATGGCAAAAATAAAAATTTAATTGAAATCAGTATGTGTTATACTGTAACTGTAATAATTTGATTTTAAGAAAAATATTTCTTGTTTCTTGCAAATCATGGCCTTCATGGTTTAAAGATTTTAAATTGCCGAAAAACGATTTGTTTTCTTAAATGAATGCAATTGAATGGATTATCAACCCCTAAGCATCATATATATTATTTCTAAAGCACTTTTTTTGTCGGTTGCAAATATCTCCCATACCACCGCATCAAATTTAATGAATGATATCTCATTTTAAAGCTTATATCTAACACTAATGGCAAAAAATAATTAGAAATTGAAAAATTAATATTTTCATTGATAAAAATTATTTTTTATTTAGAACTGCATGATAATACTATTGTCATTAATACAGGGTCTACATAATGTAGTATGTATTAAAATCCATTCTGGCAATACCGCTATTTATTATAATGTCGCTTATTACTAAGTCAGTGATATATAATATGCATATTAAGTTGTAAAAAGCCATTTGCAGTAGTTGTTAGATCAATTCCGATAAACAGGGTCGCTTAATTGTAAAGCTATTACACATAATAATATATAAAGTTGTAAAAGCCATTTTAGTAATGTCATTATTGTCATGGCATTGTTTGTTTTATGAAGTGTAGTAATACGGCGTCTTTTAATATATGCATATATAGTGTCAGCTGATATTTAACAGTTAAAAAAAAAGTTTAAGAAAAATAAAAATAAAAATAACGTGCAACATAAAAATATAAATAACGTGCATTTGAAAAGACAAATGCAATTATAATGTTATTCAGAAATCTTTATATTAAACAGGGGTTAATAAGTGGTACCAGGCTAATCGTAACAAACAGGGGAAATCACTTCATATCAGCATATTATTCATGCCGATAAAACTGTACTCATACCCCGAATCAACCCTATACCTTCTGATCGAACTGTGCCTTTCCGAATGACACGAAAACAATTCCCTGTGAAATTCGCTTTTGCTATGACGATAAACAAAGCACAAGGTCAAACCCTTCAAAAGGTAGGATTGTATTCACCAGAACCTATCTTTTCATATGGGCAGTTATAGGTGACTTTTTTTTCTTTATTTTCATTGTATGTTACAAAAATGACAACTAACGGTGCGAAATATTCGCACGGGTCATCTAGTTAAAACATAATTTTAATAATAAAAAGTTCAAAATTAAATGAAAAATTGTTGAAACATATTTAATACAAATATTAAATTTTGTTGCGCGTTACACTGTGCATGTATGTAAAGTATTAGCCACAACTAAAGCACCCCCTCAGTATACAGTCAAACTTCTTTAATTTGAACTTCCATTACTTGTACTCTCTATAAGTGGAAGCACAGTAACAGCAACTTGGAGAGAAATTCTATCAGGTTTTGCTTCTTGAACTTAAAGTCTCTATAAGTTGAAGATTTTTTCTGGATAATGGTGTGAGAAACTGCGGGCTTTTTGGGAAGATTGTTGCAGACTGTCTAGGTATAGCACTGGCCATTTTATAGTCATCAACAGCAACTCGTTTCCTTACCGTTCGCATCTTCCCTCTTTCCACCTTTCCAAAATCTGCACAATGCTCTGCATGAGTAGGGATCATCCCCTGAGTGCAAGTTTAATAAAAAAAAAAAAAAAAATGGTGATTCAATTTATAGAAGTTCGATTTTATTTTTTTTTTTAATGATAAATTTTTTAAGAAAACAAAACTATTAAGGAATTCAGAATTTAATGAAAAAAAAATTTAAAATCGCTAATTTTTAAATTTAAGCGGTTTTGTATGCGATTATATGATACTGTAGGATCATTTTGAATTGTTCTTTTAATTAAAGAGTCTTCATGTCGCAAAGTTTCACGTGACCTTCCTCCAGAATGAGTAGGAGATGTGCAACTAGTCTGTAATTGCTCTGTTAATAGAATATTTTGCACTCAATTGATCCCTTGATAAGCCAACTCTCTAATCCAATCATTAAATTAAAAATCAACCAGAAAATTACAAAACCAAAGAGAAATTTGATTTGAAGCTGCAAAAATAGGCCCCGGAAGCAATATCTCCTGAAATAATTAATAATTTAATATCACCTATGCATAAAAGATGTGCGTATTTTTTTTTTTATTACACCAACACTCAGGCGATGACCTCTACTCATGCAGTGCATTTTACAGGTTTAGGACAGGTAGAAAGAGGGAAGATGCGAACGGTAAGGAAACGAGTTGCTGCTGGTGACTATAAAATGGCCAGTGCTATACCTTCACCATTAGACAATCTACAGCAATCGTCCCCAAGAAGCCCGCAATTTGGACTTAAAATGTTTTTGGAATTTTAACTTTTTTTTTTATTTTATATTCTTTAAGTTTGTGTTTTTCAATAATAAGGATATAAATAAATAAAACAATTTTAATAGTTTTGTTTTCTTAAAAAAATATCTCATTTAAAAAAAATGTATTGGGGGAGTGCTTTAGTTTTAACCAATACTATACGATTTTAAATCGAATAACGTATGAGAGTAATATAAAAAATTCTATGGAAATGCTTTTCTGAAAAATCTTCTCTTCGTTCGTCAACATAAAACTGTTTGTTCTGTCACTCATGGTTAAGAAATTATTAGAAACTGCATGCGAGTGATGTGAGAAGCTAGGTTGTAATCTTCGCTAAATGGTGGTAATGACAAATTAAATAATAATGGATATCATTTATTGATTTTGTATAATAACTAGAAGCTTGTCATATATTTTGCCATTTACTTAACAATTCTTATTCATCAATTCCTTCTCTTTTTCTTTTGATCTTTTTAAAATTTTTTAAATAAACTTTTTGTTGGATTTATACAAGTTCTGTGTTTATTTTTTGTCAATGAATCAGGAAAATATAAGTAAAGAACAGTAGTTACAGTTAAAAACAAATGTCATCTTCAGAAATGAGGTAAAAAAATGGGGGGTTTTTCTTTCAGCACTTTCTAAAATTAATTTTAAATCACAAAAAATTCTATGCAAGAATCGAAATTTATTTATTCGCTTAACAGACGTATTGATGACATTATGCAAGGCACATTACAAAATCTTTAGTAAGACCTAGCTTCTTACATCACTTATATTGTGTTCATTAATTTTATACAGTGAGACGGTTTTTTTTGCAATATGGATGCTGTATTTGCTCACAATAAAATCGTGTGCCAATGTCACAGGAATCCTTAGAGCTGTTTTTACAGCATTTCCTAACCATAAACGAAAAGTAAACCCATTGTTCTGTAAGAAATATGTTCCGCATTATCCAAATCTCTTTTGGCTTATTAATACATCACGGTGAATTAGATGTATTCATTCAGTATGAATATTACTTACGAAGTAGCTTCGTAATCTTTAAAATGTTAGTCGTTTTATCCTCCGATATATATCAGATATTAGTTTAACCATCCACGTACCATTTCTTTTACTATCACACCATCTTTACATACATACATTACAGCCCTTCAGTCAGGATTACGACTTAACTTCTCCACCATACATGAATGGCGGGACATACGACAGATTTTTTGAGAAGCTTTTCATTGTAATTTTATTTACTCTCAAAGTTCTTGCCAGAAATCTGTTGAGAGGCAGTCGACGAAGAAATTTTTTTATGTTTTCGTATCCCTGACCTGGGATACGAACCCGGACTTTATGTCTAATAAGTCAACACACTACCTACTAGACTACGGCGATTACTAATAACAGATCGATCTTTCTTAAACATTCGACAGAGTATATTACGAGGGTCTGTATGTTTTGGAAGCTAAAACAGAATTTTTCTTTTAATATTGCCAAGTTTTTGGAAAACTATGTTTGCCTTTAAAGAAACTGATTTTGTAAGTGCCTTCCAACCGATTGCAGTCGGTGTACTACAAAGTTATATGTTCGAACACACCCTATATTTAATATAAACTTAAGACATGTCAATGAGCAACTACATCGGCATACATACTCATACATCTACTCCTGCTGATGACACTACTATCCTTTGCATCTGCGGAAATAGTTTGGACGCTAGAGCAATTGATTGAAGAACAAAAATTTTTTGACGAGGTCATATAACTAAATTGTACTGCAATACTGTCACATCAAATATCTTGATGCTCTCTTTAATAAGTGCTTTACTTGGAAATTTCAAACTGGGCCAGAATTGATTCGAATCAAATAGAAATTCTTCAAAGTAGTTAGTGGTTAATTAGTAGAAAAGGGACGACTGAAGGTAAATTAAAAAAAAAAAAACAACTACTCTACCGAAGGAAATGCTTCCATTGTTTATAAGAAAAAAATTCCGAGGTGACAAAAGAATATCTTGCCTACAAATACATCGGCTTGCCTATAAATACCTACTTCTCAAAAGATAGAAGCCGTTGCCATCAGACAATATTATTTCAGGACCATATATTATATTGAATATACACTAATTGTGCACTCCTGAGCCGTCATGTACACATATTTTTAGTTCTGGATATTCAATTATGGAGGGAGGACTAGAAAATTAGAGACCAACAAAATAAAGTCATGCATATGATTACACCAGGATTGTAGTTTCTTTTTTTAATTCGAACATATTTTAAGGAATCCAAAAGTGACAGCAGTCATAGCATAAATTGCTAAAAATTAAGTTAGTCAGAAGTCAGAAAGAGCTGCTTTTAGTAATTTCAATTATAAATGAATATGTTCGCCTGAAAAAAAAAATTTTTCCAAATCCAATCTTTACACAACAAACCACGGCTATGGTTAAAACCCCAGGTCGGTCTGAACCTCAACAAATTTCTGGCAAAGAAATCTGAGGGAAAATAATATTGCCATGAAATAGAATCTGTCGTTCGCATTGATTTTAAACTGTCGATCCCACATAATCACATACATAAATACATACAACATAAGTGATGTGAGAAGTTAGGTTGCAATCCTGATTAAAGGGTTTCAATGATCAATCATAAGTTGGTCATGCATAAATACATTTCTGACATTGGAGAAGTAATTGTATTGTAGAATATATTCTGTAAAGGATATGTTTTTCATTATATTTTGCTTTGATTCTCTACATTTTTTTCTTTCTTTGCTTTTTCTTTTTATTTTGTTCCGCATATAAAACGTTGCAATATTTTATTTGAAAAAAATTTTTTTTTCTCCTTCAAGCCCTCGTTCTCGTTCAAGCCCACGTTCTAAACTAAATTTTATAAATTTGCACAGTTTTTCCCATCACTTATTAGAGCATATTTGCTTACTAGACTAGAGTTCTGAGTTCAAATCTCAGCTTTTCAAGCCTCGGATAAAACGGATTATAAAAAACTCTTTCTCTCTCTGTCTCTCAGCGGTCTTCATTGCCATTAAAAGTTTTAAAAATATATTTTTCAAAGTAGAAATTAAACTGTAGATACTGCTACTTAGGAATAAAAATTAAAAACATAATATGGCTAGTGATCAAGTTATTTTCATGTTAGTTTTTTTTTTTTTTAAATTCTCAATAGAAAAATCTCTGTAAACTTTCAAAAACTTTAAACTTCCTTAAGGCAAAATATTTGCCAGTTTTGTTCACGTTTACTTACTTACTTAATTGATCATAACAATCCCTTTAGTCAGGCTTCTAACAAAGCTTTTCACACCACCCATGTTGTAAGTGTTAAATCTATCCATATAATTTAATGTCATCGCTGAACGTGAGATTTTTGTGCAACTTTTTCATGGCAATTTTATTTTAGTTGCAAGAGTTTTTACTGATAGGAAGTAGCCGAAGGATATATTTTTTCATAATTTTGGTTTTGTTCAAAATATCTCAACTCAGTTTTGAACCAGGGTCTTATATCTACTACTTACTAGACTTTAAATCACTGCAGTGTATGAGTAATATTTTTTTAATTTTTTTAAATCCCTTGATAAAGTATTTATTTATACAACCTTAAATATCCCTTACTTAATGCTTTTAAGACTCTTAAACCACTTTACTTTCTTAGAAAAATCTTTATTTGGCAAGAATTTTTGTCAAATTTCTTTCCGACAACTTTTTTGCTTCACAAGACGTATGAGTAATAAATAATTTTTCATTATGATTTGAAAATAAATCATACGCTCTCTATTTAATAAAAATATTAGGAAAAGAAATTTATTTCTGGTTTTTTTTTAATAATTTTTTTTAAGAGCAAAACAATAAATTGTGATAACAATACATAGGAAAACAACTGCTAGTAAGGCGAATATAAATTAATCCTTTAAGGTTAAGCTTCATTTATTTTGCAAAATAATAATGAAACAAGAAAAGTAGTAGTGGTAGCAGCAACATCAGCAGAAAAGAAAATCCACTTAAGATTTAACGAAATACAAAAGAAGGGAATATTTCTGATACAACTTGATTGTTGTACGAATTGAAATGAAAGCTATAGATAAGGCTTGTAATGCCAGAAATGAAAGGAAAACTTTTTTGTTTTGAACAATTAAAATAATTCTTAAATCACGTTAAATACTTAAATAAAAATTGATTTATGTTTTGTTTCTTTAAGACTCTTTAAAATACAATAATTAATGCCTACTTTTTTTTCTTTGAAGCTTCCAGTTTTAAGGATGTTTTTCCATTCGTTGATGATAATGTTGCCAAAAAAAATTCTTTTTTTTTTTGTTTGTTCGCTTAAGTATTTAAATGCTGCTTTGCTGTGATATATTTTCAAAAACTAATACAAAAAAAAGAAAAACAAAATATAAAAAGAAAAATTTTAAATCGAAAACAATTTCACTTTACACTTCACTGCATTTTTCAATAATTTTCACAAGCATTACAGGCTTTTCTTTTTTTCCACAAACATATTTTTTCTTTTTGCCAACTTTTCTTATCTTTTTCGATTTAAATTTCTTTTATTTTTTCACTGTGGCTGACTGGACTCTTCTCTAATTCTTCTCTAATTTAATAGCTATTTTCTTGATTTTATTTCATTAAAATATTCTTATATTTTCCAGCTTAAAGCTTAAATAAATTACTATTATTCAGTAGCATATAGAATATATGCTGTAAACGATACGTTTTTCATTATATTTTGCCTTGATTCTCTACATTTTTTTATTCATTCTTTGCTTTTTCTTTTTATTTTGTTCAGCATATAAAACGTTGTAATATTTTATTAAAAAAAATTCTTTTTTTTTTTTTGTTTGTTCGCTTAAGTATTTAAATGCTGCTTTGCTGTGATATATTTTCAAAAACTAATACAAAAAAAAGAAAAACAAAATATAAAAAGAAAAATTTTAAATCGAAAACAATTTCACTTTACACTTCACTGCATTTTTCAATAATTTTCACAAGCATTACAGGCTTTTCTTTTTTTCCACAAACATATTTTTTCTTTTTGCCAACTTTTCTTATCTTTTTCGATTTAAATTTCTTTTATTTTTTCACTGTGGCTGACTGGACTCTTCTCTAATTCTTCTCTAATTTAATAGCTATTTTCTTGATTTTATTTCATTAAAATATTCTTATATTTTCCAGCTTAAAGCTTAAATAAATTACTATTATTCAGTAGCATATAGAATATATGCTGTAAACGATACGTTTTTCATTATATTTTGCCTTGATTCTCTACATTTTTTTTTATTCATTCTTTGCTTTTTCTTTTTATTTTGTTCAGCATATAAAACGTTGTAATATTTTATTAAAAAAAAATTCTTTTTTTTCTTCTTCAGTTAAGACTAAAAGCGAACCGTCTCGTTCAAGCCCACGTTCTAAACTAAATTTTGTAAATTTGCACAGTTTTTCCCGTCACTTATTAGACTACGACGACGACGACAACGACCACCGTACGATGCCAACTACAACTAAAATGGTACATCAACAACATCATTATCATTACCATCACTAACAAACACACACACACACACACACGTACACCAGTACTTAATACTTTAATGCTGCAACCGTAAATTCATCGTTTGCTGTAGAGAGAAGACACACACAAACATTCCAAAACACAATCTTTGCTACTGTTTTCAGCCAGGATGCTGTGCAATGTTAGGTTATATTCACACACACGCACTCTCGCTCTCTCTCTGCTCTGCATTTATGTTTCTCTCTCTCTCAATGTTTCGTTAGAAATGTCTTTCGCTCTTGAAATGTTAAAATTGTAAACAAACCGGTAGTTTGTCTTTTTTTTTCAATTGTTATTCGAGTATGTTAATGCTTTAACCCGCATTTATAAGCTCTCGTTATGGGAAAAGTGTAGCCACAATAGCGGTTTTTTAATAATGTAGGCGTTAAATAATATAGTAAAGAGTTTAATAAAAAAAAAGGAAATAAAAAGAGAAAATAAATTACGGAAATAATTTATTTGAAAATGGTTGAGACAAGGCTCTGCGGTATGTATTACACATATGACAAATAGGTCCAGTAGGGCGCCAGGAACAGCTAAAAAATCGAAGTAGATTTTATACGCCAAAATATGAAACATTTCCCCAGAATTATTATAACATAATGCCCAGTTTCAAAATACTTCCAAGAAAAAATTCAGCAATAAGTATTCGAAACGATGAATAGGTTCGAGTCATACTTATAATTTCAGATACTTATAGGCATTCATAATTATTTTAAGTATCATACTCATGCTACTCAAAAATTTATTATTTACAAATAGTTAAAGCATCATCTTAATACATACACACTTCAGACATCAGCAATGAGTTTCCAAACGATAAGTAGATTCGAGTCATACTCATAATTTCTAATACTTATACGCATTTATACTTATTTTGATATCATACTCATACTACTCATACTCAAAGTTGGAAGTACTCGTCGTATTCATACTTAACAATACGCATGAAGTTATCGTCTCCACTTAACATTTACACGAAGCACAAAATGAGTATGATTCGCGTACGAACACTACTACGCTCACAAGAAGATTGTGTCTATGCTTTGCTTGTTGTCTTTGTCTTTCCTTTCTTCTTTGTTTGTATATGCAACAACATCAAAGGCAATAAATTTTGATGAATGATTCGAGCCACTCGAATCACTTATAAGTATTGTAAGTATTTAAAAAATTAAAAATTTATGAATTTCGAATGTTGCTGTCAACGTTGTACTCATACTCATTGCTACTTATACTTATAAATCGATGTTGTAGCGAATACGAATGAATCAGAGTAGTTGAATTTCAATTCTGTTGATTCACTCATACTCAAAATTCCATGAGTACTTATGAGTAGCAGAAAAACGATTCTTTGCTGATCTCTGGTGCACATATGTATACGTATACGTATGTGCATATAGTGGCACATATTCACCCTTGAAGTTACTCATGGGGCTTAGCTTCAGGCCACCATGGTTGTCAGTAGGGCGTCCAGTAACTGGACGGCCTATCCTAGGTAGGCTGGCAGCGAATAACCAATGAGAAGTTCCCGACCAAGAGCGGCAAACCGTTTTTCCAGCATAATTCTAGTGTTCTTGCATTCGAAACACTAGTTATGAATTGAAATAAATGATTGAGTTTATATAAACGCTGATCTAATGTGTTATGAAAATTAAAATCACGGCCGCCAATAAACTTATCGCTTAAACTATAAATTTTCATTTCCCTGTAGCTTTTAATTTGACACTATCCAAGGCACCTCCTGAATTTTTCGTAAACAAAGCATAGCATATCATATAAATAGGATTCGAATCATTACTAAGCAATCCCTTGGAGGGCATTTCCTATTTTAATTACTTGGTTCGGCATTACAACCCTTTAGTTAACGTTACAACCTAGCTTCTCCCACCATCCATGTCGTGGGTGTTAATTTCATAAGTGAATTGTGGGATCTAGTCGCTGTAACCTAGGAGGTAGTGGGCTGGCTTATTAGGTCAGGCATCAAAACGAATTATGAAAAAAAAATATTTCATCGGTGTCTTCCTCTCAGCAGATTTCTGGCAAAAAACTCTGAGAGTAAATAAAACCTGCCATGAAAAAATTTATCAAAAATCTGTCATTCGGAATCGACGCTAAACTGTAGTTCCCGCCATTCACGTATAGAATCTAGACCGTAATCCTGACTGAAGGGTTGTAATGGCCAATTGTGTGTGTGTATGGTGGGATCTACAATAAAAGTGATTCCAAAAAGAGACAGAGAAACTTCTAATAGGAATTTTTCTTAATTCTCTCAGTTTTTGCAAGAAGACAAAGACGCCAAAGGAAACATTTTAATTTTCATCGACAAACTTCCTCTAATAAGCCAACATAGTACTTACTAGGGATGCCAAACGGGATCGATTTTTAAAAATCCCGGGATTAGGGATTTCCCGATTGGCATCCCTAGTACTTATTACACTAGGGCAATTTTGTTTGGCGTTTTAACTACCTTTTATTAATACCGACAATGTTAATCATGCGGCTATTTGGAGCGCCTTCACATGCTGGGAAAATCAGGCACCGTACACTAATTCAAGTTGTCGTATCATAGACGAT
Source organism: Sarcophaga peregrina (assembly GCA_014635995.1). Lineage (NCBI taxonomy): Eukaryota > Metazoa > Arthropoda > Insecta > Diptera > Sarcophagidae > Sarcophaga > Sarcophaga peregrina. The sequence goes on along the minus strand of CM025790.1, from coordinate 38,806,059 downwards.
GTTATCAACTGGCTTTTGTTCAGTGTTTTACTCGTTAATGTACTGTATCCATACCAAGAAGGATAGCCTGGGAAGTTAATATGATAGAAACCAAACAACGCAGACATGCATGCATGGAGGCATATTAAGAAATCTGAATTCTGAAGAAACGGAAGAACACAGAGCAAGACTGCGCAGGTTGTTACACCCTGCTGTTAACTCTTTCGTTTCTCTACAGCATTCTATGCATCCAATGCAAGCATACTGAATTTACCACCAAACTTTTCGCCAGTTCAACTTATGACGCTCGCCATATATCTCCACAAAAAGAATTCTAACATTTAGAAAATTTATTGAAATTTTAAGTCCATCATCCAAGCAATCCACAACTACGCTAGCATTTCGTAAATCTAAGAATTAAGGTGGGAACTTCTTTACTCTTTCTTAATCGTTCCCATGTGATATATTCTCCTTCCAAGGTGTAGTTGGTTGGTGGAAGATAGGGATGGAGTTGATGTTCTATTTTAAAGAAGCTGGTCAGTTCTAACTGGGAAGCAAAGCTTTTAAATATCATCGACTTTTTTCTGGAGAAAATCAAAACAATTTCTTTTAAACTATGGTCGTGAACATTATGTCAGTGCTGCACATGTTGAGATCGCTTTTCGAACTGTCTTTTACTTATAAAGCCTAACAAAATATATTATTTTTAAGTGTTGAATTTATAATGTTTCCATTCCAACTTCTTTTTTAAATTTTCAGCCTTCTAATCTAAAATTTTGAAATTGTTAGTTTCAGCGTTTTTCTAAAATCGCTTAATTAGCCGCACACATTCCGTACTACAGCATTATTTTGCGTAGGTTAACTTAAATAATGTTGAGTTTCGTTTTTCTTTTAATTTTTATTTTTTTGTTTTGCATTACAACCAGTACAAGGTTCATCAATTCCATTACTCTCCCTACAAAAATATACTCATTCTCTCTCTCTCTCTATCTCTGTTTGCCACATGCTCTTTGCCTTAACAGTTATTTTTATAATGTAACTGTTACTGTCTCTGTATGTCAGTGGGTCTTCTTACATTAACACACTCATTTAATGTTTCTTTAATTTGTTTTAACTCTCCTTCCGGGTATTTTCAGGCACTTGTTTTTTATAGAAGAACAAGAAGAAAAAAGTAGAAGAAGAAGAAGAAAAATAACAACAACAAATATTACTGTTATGCGTGTGCGTGTGGGGGTGGTTGATTTTAATGCTCTTTACTGCTGCGACTGCTAGTATTGTGTACATTTTTTTTATTGTATTCTTTAGCTATACCCTACACTACCCACGAAGCGCTAAGGTTATGTTTACGTTTGTAAGGATAATCGATTTGAATTCATCAATCTTATGAAGTTTTGATTTTGATTTTAATTTTTGAAACTATAACTCAACCACTTACATGGAATCATTGTAAACCACATATACAAACATTTATCTGTCTTTTAGTTAGGCTAACAACCTAGCTTATCACACCACTTATGATGCGGGTATTTATTTTATACATAAGTGGCGTAAAGCGCAGCTTAAAGTCATACACGAACAACAATTTTTTTTTCACAAGAAGACTGCTGAGAGAAATTGCCAAAGAAATGTTATTTTTTATCTTTCGCTTTGTATGGAATGTCTAAGTCGGGTTTTGAACCACTGGCTTATGTCTAATAAGCCAACACACTAACTACCTAAGTTAAACTAGGTATTTTCCGATTATTCTTCAAAAAGGCTGAACTTTGGTGATCGCATGAGGATACGTATGTACATGCCTTATTGTTAAGCTATACTAAACTAATATGTTTAAGTTCCCAGATTATTTTCTTTCCATAAATCATATGGCCATCCGCTCATGTTATTTAGCTTCTCCCTATTGAGTGAGATTTCGTGAATGGTAACAGTTAGCTCATGTTTGATTTGACAGACAATTAGTTTTATCCTTTAGCTGAACGAATATGGTTGTGTATACGCCTTACAGAAGAATCTTTTCAGATGAAGCTCATTTTGATCTTGGCGGGTATGTAAACAAACAAAATTATCGCATTTGGGGCAAAGAAAACCCGCATGCATACTTTGAAAAGCCGACGCACCCAAAACGAGTCACTGTTTGGTGCGGATTTTGGTCCAGAGACATAATTGGGCTATTTTTCTTTGAAAATGAGCAAGGAGTAGCCGTTAGAGTCAATGGCGATCATTATCGGGTGAGGTTGAACGCATTTTTGTTTACAAAAATTGAAGACGAAAATATTGGCAAAATTTGGTTTCAACAGGACGGCGCTACGTGCCACATAGCCGAAGCTACACTCGATGTTTTGCACCCTGTTTTTGAAGAACGCATTGTCAGCCGCAGATCTGATGTCGTTGATGCCGTTGGACTATTATTTGTGGGGTGCCGTCAAGATATGTGTTACGCCATCAAGCCAGAAACAATTGACGCTTTAGAGGACTATATTCGTGAAGCCATTGGTGAAATACAGCTGCATCCATTCGATAATGTTCTTAAAAATTGGAGCGATCATGTAGGCTACTGCAAGGCCTGCCGAGGCAGCCATTTGAGTGAAATTATTTTCCATTATTAACCGGAAGGATTGTAGTTTCAAATAAAAAAAGGAATTTGAGAAAATTTTTAGTAGTTTTTCTTTAAAGCATTTTCAAAAAAAAAATATTTGGCGGACCCTTTTATATTGTGACTTTAGAAAATATAGTTGGAATATTTATTCTGGACAGACTAACAAAAAGTCGTTGCAGAAGATACATAGTAGACATCATCGCTATATAGTCCATCACTTTTGGTTGGTTCATGGCGGTTTTTATGCGATTTAGGGGAATACCAATACTACCGCGTAATACTGAAACATCGTTAGGCCCAGCAGCGTTAAGCGGTGTTTTACTGTATGTATACATTATATATTTTTCCCCGAACCCTCCAAACTTCGTTTATAGGACAAAAATTGTATTTCTAGTCGCATGTCGCATAAAGTTATTTAAAAACGAACCAGTTGTTGCAATAAAAAAATCAATTTTTAAGCAGAGTGTACACCATAGTCGACTTTACTCTGATTTTTTTCTTTTACTGCCACTACCTACTACTACCAATACAACTTACTGTACGTATAGGTTTGTTGACATGTTTTGAGTGTGTGACTGCTTTTACTTGTTCGTTGACCGTATCAAACGCAACACAATTTCCTTTGGGAACCAGAAGAAAAAAAGAAAAAGAAAACAAAACAAAAAACACACATGCCAGATGTAAACAAAATTGCAAAAATAAAGAGAGAAAGAAAGAGAGAGAGAGAGAAAGAGGAGTATAAGATATAAAAATATACGCAAATATAACAGTTTTATGGTGAATACAGTCTGCAAACCACGTGTTTTCTTATTGTATCCTAACGAGGCTTATTTTTGGGAACACCAAACACCAAGTTCTTCTTCTACGTTTTCGTTTTGTTTTGTTTATTTTGGAGCACAATAAGAAAGAGCACAGCCAACAGTGTGTAAGAGAAAGAGGGAGCGAGAGAGAGAGGGAGAGACAGAGAGCAAAGAATATTTTATGCACTTTACAATAACAAACGGAAAGAAAGAAAGTCTTTAAAAATTTTTTTGGTTTTCTTTTAATTGATTTAACGAAAGATTTTTAATTCTTGATTTTTTTTTGGTCTTCAATTCACTTGAATTCACTTCCAATAATTAAGGTTTTAAATGCTTTGTTAATCACTTTAATTGCATACAAAACATACTTTCGAATTATGAACCTAGTTTGTTTAGCACTTATTAAATGCAGGCCTTATACTTTACTTGTCAAATTAAATTAAAATTATGATGTAACTGAACAAGTTTGCAATTTTTTCTTTTCTTCTTGCTTTTTGCTTCCTTTTTAAGGATATTCACTGGCAAAGCTCAACACGCACTATAACAGCCGTGATGTACATAAATTGTGAACTTGAAAAATACGCAAAACACTAGAATACTCACACACACATACACACTGACAGTCATGTGCGTATATAGGCATGTATGCATATGGGCGAGTGTGTGTTCACAAATGTGACGACAACACTCAGAATATGGCAGCATATGCATGAGAGTCTGCAAAAAGGCAGAAATAGAATGTTAATAACATTTTCATATTCAATGTTATTAACAGTGGACATGAAAATGTAAAATAAAAAAAAACGGAAACAAAAAATAAAATTTATAAACAGTTAAGCAGACTTTTGTATGCCCTATTGCAAGAAAAATTTTACAATATTGTTAGGTTAGGTAAGGTAAGGTTAGAGGACGTATACTTGTCAACTGTGACTATTACATTACCCGGAGGTCGAATTGACCTATTGTACAATGTCCTAGCTTCTCATGAGTCGCGCGACCTACAGTTGAAAGTCGACTCCGAACGACAGATTTTTTGAGAAGCTTTTCATGGCAATGAGATCTCAAAAACAAAAGAAATTTCAGATTGCCAAACGCAATAACTAATTTGACTGGAAAACTACTAGAAAAAACTACCATAAAATCGTATTGAAATGAAGACGTAAATGCTGAGGAATGACTTGTAGAAAATCAATGTGGTCTTTGACCAAACCAGTATTCTATCTTTAATTCCCTGAAGTTTTTGATAGTCGGTATGGTCTAGTAGGTAAACTTATTAGACGTAAAGCCAGGGTTCGAGTCCCAGGCCAGCCATCAAAATAAATACAAAGTAAGTATTTTTTCGGCGATTTCTTCTCAGCAGATTTCTGGCAAAAACTCTGAGTGCAATTAAAAATGCCATGAAAAGTTTCACAAAAATCTGTCGTTCGGAGTCGACTTTAAACTGTAGGTCCCACCATTTATTTGTGATGGAGAAGTTAAGTCGTAATCTTGACTGAAGGGTAAGAGAAACTAGGTCAATAATCCAGACTGAAGGATTGTAATGATCAATTATGTGTGCATGTAATTCTCCGAAGCTTTTGCCAGAAATCGACTGAGTGGAAGTTGCTGAAGAAATATTTTCATATTTTCGTTTTGATGTCTCACCTGCAATTCGAACTCGGGCCTTTCGTCTAATAAACCAACACACTACCTACTAGACCACGGCAACTTCTACAACATTGTTACGTTTTTACATTTAAAAAACGCTTAAAATATGAGTTCGTAGATTACAAATAAAATAAAAATAAATTTATGTTTAATTTTAATTAAAATTTTTTATTATTCGCTTTATTCTGTCTGCCACTGTTCACAACTTGATGTAAACAATAACAATTGCTTTTTATTGTTATTTTTCGTTACACATGTTTGTGTAAGCCATAACAATTGTTCGACAGATCTTTATAACAGAGATCTTCAAACCATAATTATTCTCTTTACATGCAACGCGTCTTAACACACAGATAACTGAATTTTTACTGGCTTAGTTGCTTGTTTGTCTCGCTTCTTATATTGCAGCCTAAATACTCTGATGAATACTTTTAAAGGAGAATAACTTCGCGTTCTCAAAATCTCTGTAAATGTAAACATCGTTGTTTCATTGTTGTTCGTGTATTTTTGTTTACATATATTTTTTCAGTGTCAGTTGTTGTATTTTTGTTTACTTGTTTATTTTCTGTTTTATAGTGGTTTTTCTTGTTGTATATTTTGTTTATTCGTTGATAATGTAAACAAGTCCATTATTTTTATAGTTTTTGTTAACCATTTTAATGTTAAACGATGTAACAACATTTTCGCAACAATACAAAAGCAGGTCCATAAATCCGGAATTGTTTTATTATTTAATTTCTAGTCAATTAGCAGGAAAATAAAAATCTGCTGTCATGTACTAAGGTACTTAGTTTGACTGCTATTGACTGCTAATTGTGGGCTGATTTGAAAGTAAAGTATGAAACTGACATGATCTCATTTCGCTTTATCAAACCGAAAGAAATCAGGAAGACTGCCTTACTTTCTAAACGCCTACTTAAGGCATCTACCACCAAAATTATGAAAAACCATATCATAATGGCCTATTGGAAATCTAAAAGATTCAGAGCTCTATTAAGCAGGAGAAAATGCGAATGTCTTGAACACCCAGTTGTGCTGCCTACTACTTTCACAGCTTACTAGCACATATCGCTCCTTTATTGCAACACAGTCATATCTCAAAGAAACTAGAACTTGGCAAAATGCGAGACATCAGTCCTATGATCTAATTGCCGCAAACACTTTTTGCTATAACTTCGGTTCAGCTTGGGATATAAAACTGATTTTTTTTCAACATGTACAGAAGGTCTAAAAGAGCACTTTTGCTTAAGTAACTACAAATTTATAATTTTATGAGATATGACTATGTGGCAATAAAGGAGCGATATGTACTATATATTACAACCAGTTTGGATTACAATCTAGCTTCTCACATTATCCACGGTTTACCATTATCAATGGTTTACAGTTTAAATGACAAATTTAAGAAGCATTTCGTGGCATTTGGTTACTCTCAAGCTATAAAACCGTCACTGAGAGGAGAACGCGGTCGAAAGAAATATTCTTTTCGCATTTCTTGTCCTCATGAGCTTAAATCTTGAATTATTGTCTAGAAAGCCAAAACACTACTCTTTAAACTACAGCAACTCCGATGAGTTAATATTTGCAACTTCATATGATCACAATGGGTACCGTCATACGTTTTTTAAAATATGGATGCTGCATTTGCTTACAACGAAATAGTGTGTCAATGTCACAGGAATAGTAAGAGTTGTTTTTACAGTATTTCCTAACCATAAATGAAACGTTAACCCAGCACAAATATGTCATAAGTCAATTAGAAATCTATTACACTGTAAGGAATACGTTCCGCATCATCCAAATCCATTTTGGATCCTGATGTACAGAAATTTTTTATAGTGATTCCACGATTCTTGATTGCTCCTTGGCTCTTTATCGAAAGCACACTTTACGTGAAACATTACAAGGAAAACTTAGCACCCAGAGAATAATATCATTCAGGGTCTTAAAGATAGAGTTCATAAAGCGTTTCCACTAATAACTTTCTATGGAAATAAAACCCAGATCAGATAAGTTAATGGCAAGGCATGTATTGGACAGCAAACCAATTCAATCAGCGAGTAAATATCTGCTGATGCAATCCACATTTTAGTTTAATTTGTTGTTGAATTTCCCTTTCCTGTGGATTTTATTTAGAGTTCTCCTGTTTAAATTTCCTTCATTTTATTCAACATTTTTCCATCAAATAATTTAAAGCTTTTTAAGGGGTCATATAACGGTAATTCAAAACACAAAAGTTTCCCTTTCAAAGCCTTATTAAAGCATTCAAGCGCGCAGTAAAACAGCTATCACGGATTGTGGCTGTATTTTAAAGACTTCCGCTAAAGGATATCCAAGCCTTTTTAAACTGTCCTATAAAACTTGCTATAAAACTTATTATAGCAACAAAATTCAGCAAATCGTTGCTATAATTAATTTGTAAGAGAATAAAACTGAATATTCGACTATAATTGAACTATAATCTTAAGAATAACAAGGAATTATTAGCAGATTGTATTTGAAAATGTCCTTGTTAAAGCATTCGAGTTTTTAAGCTTTTTTTAAGCGGCACAGGAAATGTTAAAAAGTTTTTGAACTTGCTCAATAGATTCCAAACTTAAAAAAGGGGGATATTTTCTTATGGCTATCGGTGTACGAAGGCATATGGTTTTACAGTACAAGAAAATCTGTTTGATGTGCCTGATGCTTTTGCAGAACATTGTTTTAATTCGAACAAAAATTAGTTGTTGGTGGAGCGGAAAACGCATTAGTGTTTGTGAAGGTTAAATTTGAAAAATGGATGTGAAAGATTTCTAAAGAAAGTACTTTGCGCGTACATATAGAGATGCTTCGAAACTGTACCTAGCAATGCATAATAACAAGCGAATTTGCTTTTCGCGACAGAGAAATTTCATGTTATTACGAAAATGGAAACGTTGTTTTGATTTTACATCGTTCAACCTTAAAATTGTAAACAAAAGCGATAAACAAAAATATACCAACAAATACTAGTATAAAAAAGTGATAAACAAGTAAACAAAAATGCAACAACAATCACTACAAGAATAAATGTATACATTGGCATTCAAGAGCATTAACTAGACTATTTATCCTGTCATATAAAAAGCAAAGCAAAGCAGCCAACGGAGTCAGTAAAAATTCAGTCATGCTTATGTAAAAATGCGATATATTTGAAGAGAGTAATCGAAGTTTGAAGATTTCCGTTACAAAGATCTATCGAATAAATGTCTAGTAATTGTTATTGTTTATGCAAAGGGTATAATCAGTGGAATAACAAACAAAGCAATTGTTGTTGTTTACATCAAGTTGTAAACAGTGGTACACATAATTGTGCGAACAATAATTACTTTAATTAAAACTAAACACAAATTTATTTTATTTTTTAATTTGCAATCTGCGAGCTCAAATTGTTAACGTTTTTAAAATGTAAAAACGTAACAATATAAAACTACTAGTTCAATAAACACATTTCGGTGCAGTGTACATAAACCAGTTAACTATCATATTGATCGAGGTATAATAATTCTGTAGACTTAATAGTTTATTATTATTCAAAGCACTTTATTGTCTTATTACAACAATATGTGGACAAGCCAAAGAAACAACAACAAAATACAAATATCGTACGGTACACAGAATTTTACAAATAAATTACAAAAAATATGAAATTCGGCTGTATAAATAGAGCAAAATACGATGGTTCCAGGCATTCACAATTACTAAGGCAGTGATAAGATGTAAGTCTGTGCTTAATAAGCGAAATTTGTTTTAAAAAGTAAGCATTAAGCGGAATGGTATTTTAAAGCCGAAAGTTTGAGTAAGGAACGGGAATAAAATTGCTAGCGCAACAGATAGTTGCCAAATGTGTTCCTTCTACTACTTTAGGTAACATATGGCCGCAACAAGTTGATTCCAATGAACGCGATCGTCAACGCGGTGTTTGACTTCGTTTCACTGTAGACGTAGTTTGGATAGTTCGATTGTGATTTGGCGTTAAATTCTATCTTCTTCTTTCCCTCTCAACTGGTTGCTGGTTTGTATTCGACCAGAGTTGGACATTGAATACCTGAAGAAAATGGGAATCGTGGGGTACCATATTTCATGTTTCGCAACCGTGAAGTAATGTGGATTTAACTTTGGAGTAGAAAATTTTAATTTTGGTGCATCTCGATATTTTCGATAATTTCCAAATAGGATTAAGTTGGGCAAAAACATTATCTGCATGCCATATTAATGCAACTGGCAACATTTGCTGATGCATTTTGCAGGATTTATAAATTATACTGCCTAGATAGCAAAAGAACTCCATTTCATCATTCAGTGTATAAGTGTTTTGGTTTTTGTGGATATTCATCTCCAGTACAGCTGGCTTTAAATTTATATATACTTACCATAGCTACAACTAAACATAAGTACTGTATTGTTTACCTTGAAATCGATCATTTCTTTATTTTCTGTATCAATAATTATTGAACTCATCAATTAGATTTGGGAACACGAAAAGTAGTAGGGATGCCAATCGGGAAATCCCGAAACTCGAAATCCCGGGATTTTCGGGATTAACAAAACTTGTCCCGGAATTTTTCGGGATTTTCGGGGTTGTGAATTCATATATATTTTGACACTACAAAAGGTCCTGAAAACAAAATTCTATATCACTTGAGTTCGATAATAGCTTCTCAGATGAGGAAAATCCCACTTCCATTGATAAAAAGTTATTTGATGCCATTCAAGAATGCAAAAGCCCTATAAAACGATTTAAAAGGGTAACTGATTTAGATACTCAACTGTTCAAAGAAATAGATTTATTTACATCAGGAGGTGGTAGGGGTGAATATTTACAAGATGCTCACAGCTATCTTGGAACTATTTTACCAACAAATGTTGATTGCGAGAAGTGGTTTTCAACGGCAGCGTATGTTGACAAAAAGAAAATCGTCCAAGCCTATCAGATCGGATCGGGATTTACAAAATCCCGAATCCCGGGATTTTTAAAAATCAATCTCGTTTGGCATCCCTATAACGTAGGACTTAATATGGATAATTCTCTGTCAAATTTATTAATTTTATAACTATTTCTGTTACAATGCCTGTCTAAGACAGTTGGTCGCCTAAAAATTTCAACAACAGTCTACTAATAGATATCTGTTGGAAGGAGGGTTGTTTCCATTGCAGTTAAAGACCGGCAAATTAGTTTCACCACATGGTTGAAGATGAAAATTAGCCTATAGAAAATTTAGATCTAAATATAATTCTATACATCCCGTAAGCAAACCCCCAAATACCAAATAAAACACGATCATTTTTACGCACTTCTTTTTTAATATTTTATTGTACTTTTTTTTAAATAATTTTCACATTTCATTTTATTTGTTTGTTATTTTTTTTTTTTGGTTTTGTTTTTGTTTTTATTTTTTATAATTTTAAATAAAATTTTATTTTTATTGATTTTTATGTTTTAATTTTTTTGTGTTTTTGTTTTTATAATTTTTAAATATATTTTATAAGTATATTTGAATGTTTGTTTGTTTGTATATGCATTTAATAGATTTCTAATCATCAAATAATCGCCTTTTTTGTTTATATTAATTTATTTTAATTTTTTTTTTTTTAAATTTTTATTATTTATATTTACTCAATAATAACAGCTTGACTAAAGCATATTTGCTTTTTAATTTTTAATATTAATTTTTTTTTATTTTCTTTAACAATTAATTTGTGTGTTTAATTTATTAATTTAATGTTTTTAATTTTGTATTTAAATTTGTTTTTTGGATTTTTTAATTTTTTTTTCTTATAATCATTTTTTAATGCATTTAAATACAGTCTACTTTAAGGGGTTTTATCTCGTTTTACTTTCTATTTTGTGTTATGCTAAATATCTCCTCTCTGTTAATAGTTCTTATATGTAAAATCTTATAACATAATTAATAACAGTATTTGAGAGAGAGAGAAATACATCCACATACATGTGTATGTATGTATACTATACATGTAAGAGTAAATGTAATTAAATGTTTGCAAAATGGAGAAGTAATGTACCGTTACATTAAATGAAACGAAACATGCTATTGTAAGAGAAAAAGTGAAAGTAATGTTAAGGCTCTGTTAAGAGGCTATGTTTATTTGTAAAGGGATGGGAATGGCTGTTCAACAGTAAAGTATCTGTTGAAAGATAACAAAAGACAGTAAAACTTAATTTTTGGTTTATAATGTTACGACTGTGGTATTCAAAAAAGAATATGTTTTGAATATATAGTTTTAAGAAGGAGTATAATAACAGTTTAAAACTTAATGAAAAAAAATTCTTTAATTTATAGTGTAAGAGAGAGGTTTACCTTGATATAAAGTGGTTTAAAAGAGAGTAAATGCTTCCATTCCTTTTGTTTAAATTGAAAAGAGATTTTAGTTTTAAACTGTTAAAATGCTTGTGTATTGTTTGTAAGGAATAAAAGTGTTGGTAAAGTTGTTTATTGAATTAAATTGCTGGCTTATAATATATGTTTAAAATTTAATTTTTAAATTTATTTATAAATAAATATTATAATAATAGTCTTATAACATAAAATATATATTTTATTTATTTATTTATTTATAAACTATGCAAGAATAACAACAATTTTTAATATTTATTTTTTTACTTTTCTTTTTATTATTTATTATAATATAACTTAAACTAAATATATTTATTTTCCTTTTTTATTTTTCTATATTAAATTAAAATTATTTTTTTTTTATATAATTTTATTATTATTGTTTTTCTTTTTTTTTTTTTGTCTAAATTAAATTAAAAATATTTTTTTTTATTTTATTTTTTTTTTTAATTTTGTTTTTTATATTTTTTTACCTTTTTTTCTGACTGAGCTTTATTAAGATTTAATTTATTTATTTTTTTACTTAATTATATTATTTGCTTAAGTGCTTGTTTTAATTAAATTTCTTTGGCTATTTTTATTTTATTTTAATTTTTTTTTTTTATTTGTTTGTGTTTTTTGTAGGTTTCTTGGTTTTATTGTTTTAAACGGTTTAAAAAAATAAAATATGAAATTATGTTTAATTAAAAAAATATGTTTTAGTTTTATGGTTGTTGCTGTAAATAAATCTCTGTTGTTTTTTATTTTGTTTTTCTTTTTTTTTTTGTTTTATTAAACGGTGGTTTCAATTAATTTTTTTTTATTTTCTTAATGCCATTTAATATTCCTAAGATTCTCTAGTTTTATTTGTTATTGAATTTATTTTTTTGTTTGTGTTTTGATTTTAGGCTGTTTTCTTTCTTACTTTCTTACTTCTTTTTTATTGATTTACTTATAAGTTTAAGATTTTTTAAATTAAATATATAGTTTTAGTTGTAGCTTCATTAGTTAAGTTTTCTTAAACATTTTCTAAGTTTCTAGGTTTTCTTAGGTTTTTCTCTTTAAGCTTAATAAATATGTTTAATATTTGATTTCATTCTATTTCTTATTTGCCTAACAACTTTAGTTATGCGAAATTGTACTTGAAAATCGGTAGTAAAGTAAGTTGTAATATAATTATAATTATAAAAATATAAAATTAGAAAAAAAATTTTTGTTTAAAGTTTTAAAGTTAAAGTTTCAAATTTTAAATTTAAAAGAATGCCAATGGAAACTGCCATATCTATTTACACACACACACACACATTCTAACACAGTAATTAAAATATAATTACACTCTTATGCAATAATAATAACCAACGGTTTTTGAAAATATACATAATAATAAAATTATAATTAAGAATTGAAATGCTGGAATTTTCAAGTACAAAAGTTTTTATTTTAATTTCTTTCAGTGTATTTGAAGAAAAAACTAAAAAACAAATGCACCCACCATACATGTTCATTCGTCACTGCCTAAGTAACGACTAAATGAATAATTGTGCTATGCAATGTTTATCTGTACTCCATTAATATTTTACATTACAGTTTAATACTGTGACAACAGCAAACGTATTTAATTTGTGTTTGTGTATGTGCCTTAATACAACAGTAAGAAGCAGGACACATACATATATTAAAGCTGATGGTTTTGTACTCCTTCCCATACATATGTTACTTGCAAGCATACATAATCTCTCATGTATGGGTATGAGAAATCGGCTTTTGTTTTTGTTATTGTTTTTCTTACGAATGTTTCTTTCATTTGTTTCGTATTCGTCGAAACGATTTTAAAATATGGTCGTGGTATTCTCACGTGAAGGAAACTTATTTCTTTGCCTGGTAATTTTATTCTTTGTTGTTGTTCTTCTTGTGTTTTTATTGTGCATAGAAAAAAAGTGTTTTCCCTTCATAGTTTCTAGAGTTGCTTTTGTTTTTGTTATTATTTTTCTTATGAAGTTCGCGTTTTCGTGATGAGAATGAAGGAAACTTGTTTCTTTGCCTAGTAGTTTTATTCTTTGTTGTTATTCTTCTTGTGTATTTTTTCTTTGTGCATGGAAAAAATGTTTTCTCTTCATATGGAGTTTTTAAAATTGCTTTGGTTTTTGTTGGCGTATTTAACCTTTGATCATGGTAATCTCACTTGAATAAGCGAAGGAAACTTTTTGTAACTCTTGGTACTTTTGTTTCTTCTGTTTTCCTTATTTGTTTTTTTTTAACATTTTACTTCTCTAATAACTTTTATTGTTGCTTTCCATTAATATTATACTCTACTGTAATGGAGAAAAATCTAATCCATTTTAGATTCAAATTTTTAATATTTTAAACGCTATTTTTTTTTTTTAATTTTTCTAATCATAAAAATATGGCAAATTTTAAATTTTCTTTTAAAATTCTTCCATCTTTTGAAATAAATCTCTATAAAGTTAATTTCTCTAATAAATATTTCCTAACAATTTCTTTTTTTTTTTTTTTGTGTGGAATTGTATACTAAATTTGAAAATAAAAAGAATTTTAAAATTTTATTTAAAATCTTAAATAAATAAATTTTTGAATAATAATTTTTATAAAATTTTAAAATATTATAAAACATCATACATTATTTTGCTTTATTTTAATGTTGTGCCTAGGCACATATGCTTAGTGGAAGGCGCTAATTTAATAATTATTTTTTTTTTTTTTATGGAAATTATAAAAACTAAAAATTATTATTTTTTTTAAACACAAGTATGTTTATATAGTTTCTTACAATATTAATAAATGTATCCATATATATATTCTTAATAAATTTGAAATGACTTTTATTTTATTTTATTTTTTTAATAAATTTTTAACGATAATGAATAAGGAGATATTTTTTTTCTTTTTTGTTTAATAACATGTACTAGTTAAGGAAAAAATACATACAAATACATTTAGATATATTTTAATATATCATTATAAAGATAATAATTTTTTTTTTTCTAATATTTCTTTTTTTATACTTTTTTCTTTTAAATTTTTTATTTTTTTTTTTTTAATTTTTTTTTTAATTTTTCTAATAAAAACCAACAATATTAAGCTTTATTTTGTAATACGTATATAAGTTTATTCCTTTATATATTTTAAATTATTTAGTTTATATTAATATTTTAATAAATTTTTATAATAAATAGACACCAACAATGAATAAATATAGTATGTATGTATTTATTTTCCTTCTTTTTAATTTTAATTATTCCTTTAAATATTTTATTTTTAAAAATACATTTGCTTAATTGGTTTTTTTTTTATTATTTATAACATTTAATTTAATTTATATTTAACTTATTGCTAAAATGAAATTTTTGTTTATAATTTCCTTATAAATTTTAAATTTTTTTTATTTTCTTTCATTTTATTAATTGTTTAATAAACTTAATATGCTTGTCGTAAAATGAAAACTTCCGTGTATTTGGTTTTTATGCTATCATAAAAAATCGCTGCATACTTTTGGGGCTCAGTTGTAAAGAATGCACTAGAGAAATTTCCATTTTACAATATTTTTTAATAAAATTTTTCATTTTTTATATCTTTTGTGTTTAATGTACTTGTGTTTTTTTTTTTATTGATTGAAATTAAAAAAAAGAAATCCTTTTTAAGCGCCTTAAACTAAGCAACACTTTTTAACATTTTAGGTATTTAAATGAAAACAAAAAATTTATTTATAAATATTTTTTTTTTTAATTGTTTTTTTATAAACCTTAACTTTTTAATTATTATTTTAACAAAAATAATTTTTTTCGTTCATTCGTTTTATAGAGAATTATTTCAAAAGACAAAAGTTATTACAAAATGCGCCTAATTGTAGGCAAAACTTTTTATTACTAATTTGTGGCTTTATCGGTATGTTAAATTTATTTTAAGGAATTTTAATTTTTTAAAACTTTAACTTTTAAACTTGTTTTCTTTAATGCAAAGTATTATTAAATAATTTATTTTTATTATAAACTTTAAAATTATTAAAAATAAAAACAGCAAATGCTTTAAACTTCAACTTATATTAAAACTTAAAATTGATAAAAAAAAAGAATAAAATAAAAAATATATTTTTAATAATCTTATACAAACAATATGACTTATTTTTATAAAAAAAAAAATATTATTTTTTAATTCTTTCCTAAATAATACATATTTGAATTAAAAAATTCAAATTAAATTTTAATTGAATAAAAATATTCTTTTTAATTAAGTCTATTAAAATAGTAATAATTTCCTTAAAAATAAATTTCCTAATCATAAAATAAAAAAATTAAAATCCTTTCTTTAATCAAAATATATTTTAAAGCGATGAGACCCTATTTTATTATATTTATTAAAAAAAAAATTTTTTAAAATTGCGAAACGAAACAAAGTTGCCACATGTAAGAAAATTTTACCGTTTGAAAATCTTTCTTAGAAAACCTTATGAAGATGATCTTTAGTTCAAACTAATTTAATTTTATTGTTTTGTACTTATTAATTTCATTGATTGATAATAAGATAACATCTTCGTTTTTGTAAGAGCTTACAATATATGCTTATAAAAAGGCAATGTTGCCAGATTATAGGGAATTAAGTGACATGGTTGGCAAATGTTATATAGGGTCCGCCAGATAATTAGTTTTATCCTTCCGCTGAGCGAATATGGCAGTGAATACGCATTTTCGCTTCACTAACTGGGGTTGCGATCGACTTACAGAAGATGCCGATTTTGACAAAATCTCTTCAGATAAAGCTCATTTTGATCTTTGCGGGTATGTAAACAAGCAAAATTGTCACATTTGGGACATCGAAAACCCTCACGCATACATTGAAAAGCCGACGCACCCAAAACGAGTCACTGTTTGATGCGGATTTTGGTTCAGAGTCATAATTGGGCCATTTTCCTTCAAAAATGAGCAAGAAGTGCCCGCTACAGTCAATGGCGATCGTTATCGGGTTATGTTGAACGAATTTTTGTTCACAAAAATTGAAGAGGAGTATATTGGCAACATTTGGTTTCAACAGGACGTCGCTACGTACCGCACAACAGAAGAAGCTACATACGATGTTTTCCGCCTTGTTTTTGAAGTTCGCATTATCAGCCGCAGAGCAAATGTCGTTTGGCCACCTCGGAGGTGCAATTTGACTCAATTGAACTATTATTTGTGGGATAACGTAAAAGATAAGTGTTACGCCGACAAGCCAGAGACAATTGACGCTTTAAAGGACAATATTCGTGAAGCCATTGGTGAAATACAGCCGCACACAATCGATAATGTGCTTAAAAATTGGATCGATCGAATTATTTTCCTTTTTCAAAAAGAAAAAAAAAATTATTTGGTGGAATCTTTATACTGTATTAATGCAACTTCTTTGTCGTACATCGGTTTTAAATCTCCCTGAACATGACAATAATTTATGCAATAGATATACGATTCCGAAAACAATATGCCGTCTTAATTATCAAACAATAAATTAATTGCATTTGTTTTCTTTCCCAATTCATGGATATTTAAAGTAAAACTCCATTCTTAACTTAACAAAGTAACTTAAGCCATAATATTATAATATTGATACCTTAAGAGATAAATCTCGGTTCAGACATCAACTGTGGATGTGTGGTTGAACTCCTTAGAGTCATTTGATTTAAATGTTTAGAAATATTTTACTTTTTATTCGCGTAAAAATCCGAAACGAAAAAAATTCTCTTCTAAATCGTTATATAATAACAATCATAGCTGTCAGATAAATGAGAAAAAAACGTTAAAATCGTCAAAGACGTTCATTAAAATCGTAAAAAATTGTCATAAAAAAAATAAATAAATAAATTGAAAGATTTTAAAAACAAAAACATCTAAAGTCAATGTTAAGCAGTGATAATACTGCATCATCTATAGCCATGTGTGGTGTAAATATTAGTGAGTCAGAAAATCTTAGCTTTATGGGCATGAAAATTCATTGTAATGCTCACTATAGAACTTAGAACCTTAGTTTCTTAAGACATTGCAATAAGTGCTTCATTTCATCTGATCTACTTACAAATTACAGCGCCGGAAATGGAATAAAACCCTCTTGTTTAGGTTGGCCTTTAAAGTCTATTTTGTTGCTTCTCGGTCGTGTATAGGAGAGGCCTTAGTAGCTCGTTAATCATGACAGTGCACCCAACTCCATTGATTTATTGAAGCATCGTTGCAATGTGGCTTGTATCACTGTTATATCGCTACTACAATGGATATTGCTTGAGCGAAATAAGGGGAGTTGTTTATGAAAATCATGTATTCCTACGTAACACTTGTCTTTCTCCTCCAGCACATCCATATGTGGTCGATTGGCCAGTGTATCGCACACTGCATTACAGACAAAGTTCGTTTGTTAGACGGACTATACGTATGTGGATCTGGCTGCCTGCAGAGATCTTTCCTGTTACTTATGATATAAAACTATTCCAGCCTAGTTTCTATAAACACTGTTCCCTCTTTTCTCATTCCTATAATATATTTTCCTTGTTCCAAAAACAATGCCATCTCCTGAGTGTTGGTCGTATGAAAAAAAGTAATGGCACTTGCCATTCTTCTTCTTTCGATGGTAATATTAGAAACTATAATCGAATTTTTAAAATTATCTGCAAAGGCATATGATAATTTATTATCAACTACGATGTTATCTGCGAGTTGAAATTTTTTGGCTTTTAAGGGATTAAAATGGTATTTATACTTTCCACCTTGTTATACAAAGCTTAAGGAAGTCTTTAATGTACAAAAATAAAGAAAATGATGCAAATTTTTTATTGCTAAAAATCGCCAAAATAAGAGCATAAATTGTCATGTCATCAAAATGACATTCTTGGAGCTCAAAATCGTCAAAATGAGGATAAACTGTCAAATCTGGCAGCTATGATCGTATGTATCCATGAGTGGCAGGACCTACCGCTTACAATCGACTCTGAACTCCGACATATTTTTGAAAAACTTATCACGGGGAAATTATTTACTCTCAGAGAGATTTTGCTAGAAATCTGGCAGTTATGACCACAATAGTTGCCAGATCTTTTCCTCTTTTTTTTTTTTGTTTTTCTATTTTTTTTAATAGAAATTAGGCATGGCTTAGCAATGAAATTCTTTGAAAAGTTTAACAAATGCGGCATAAACTGTGTAAACAAAAATCGAAATAAAAGACCTCTATTTAAATTTTTTTTCCAAACTAATAAATTCAAAATGTTTAAGCACATATTTCGCAAAAATAATATTCCATAATTCCATTCAACATTTTCTTTAAGTTTTTTAGTGTTTGAATCTTATAATGCCTACTGCTAACCTGAAAATCCTAATGATTCATTTTAATTTAGCTTGTACGAAGAAGTTTAAGTTTTAAGTTTAATTTAAATCAGCTTTTTATTATTTTCATTTGTTTTTTTTTTTTTTTTAATAATTTTTATAGGTTTTCCGTTTGCTCACTCAGTATTATTTTAAATAAAAAAAATCATAATTTTTTTTTACCTTTTTCCTTAGTATCGTAATAGTATTTCAATTAAATTTATATAATTTGTATTATTATTTTTCTTCTTCCGTTTTTTTATTTTATAACAACATCACACATTTAATGGTTTTTCCTTTTCCATTTACTTCTCTTTCTTGGGTATTCTTTTCTAACATATTATTACGGAAATAAACAAGGCAGATTAACTTTTTCAGAGATTTTTTTAAATACAAAAAAAGAAAGGAAGAATTAAAAAAATTTTGTAAAAAAAAATATAAAAAAGAAATAAAATAATAATGCCTTGTCATAGTGTTTTCGAAAACATAGAAAGAGAGAGGATTGCAGCATGTCTGTTAACTTAACAGCTTATCCCGTTGTCCTGCTGTTAAGTACATTTCGAGTAATGCAAGCCTACTTTACGGGGTTATTGTAAGGAAATTATTAACAAAAATTTTAATTAATTTATAAAAAAAAACAAAAAACATTTTCTTTAAATTATTTTTCTTTTTTTAATTAATTTTTAAAACAATCCTCTCTGTTGTACGTTTTCTTTTTTCTTTTTTTCCCCTTCTGCCTTTGTTTTTTTTATTTTTTAATTTTAAATATTTTTTTTTGCTAATTTCTAATGATTTTTTTTTTCATTTCTTTTTATATTTTTAAAGTTAAAGTTATAGTTTAAGTTTATTTTTTTTTTTTTTAATTTCTTTTTTCCTTAAAGTGTTGTCTGCATAGTTTTATTTTTTAATTTAAAGTATAATTTTGTATTTTTTTCTTTTTTGTTTAAATAATTATTTTAATTATTTACCGTAAGTCTAAAGAGTTTTTTAAATATTTTTTTTTGTTTTTTTTAAATTATTTTTGTTTTTATATTTGAAGATTTAAAGTTTGTTTGCATAGATAATTTTGTTTGTGTCATTTTTTATAAGTTTTACGTTTTAATAGTTTATTGACCACAGAACGAAATAGGTTGGGTTTTATTCATAAATACCCAAGGGTGGCATAGGTTTTGGTAAAAGTACCATCACTGGTGGTAACATTTCTGTAAGAAAACAAAATTATTCTTCATAATCAATATGATTTTCATTTATAATTTAACAAATTGGAATTCATAATCTAACAAGGAAATTTTGGGGCTTTGTAAAGATTTGTAAAGATCAAAACAAAAACCTGCAAATATCTACGGTTACAAATCTAACATCCCTGTTAGCTTAAACTGCCTTAGACAACACTATAGCTTGCTTTAAAGACGTTATTTTAAGTTTTACTATGAAGACGTTCCCTTTAGCAAATTCTTTTGCGATCACACTTTTAAACTCCGTTTAAAATTGTGAAAAAAAATCAATCGGTGCTATCGAACTTTACACTGCAAAAATCAAAACAATTAACTTGTTTACATGATAAACAAGTAAACAAAAATATACCAACAATATCAGTATAAAAAAGGGGATAAACACATACATTCACAATTGGTCATTAGAACCCTTCAGTCAGGATTATGACCTAGCTTCTTATACCACTTAAGTTGTGTGCGTTAATTTTATACATACGTGGTGGGACGTATAGTTTAAAATCAACTCTGAACGACAGATTTTTGAAAAACTTTTCATGGCAAGTTTATTTATTTTTGACAGAAATCTGCTGAGAGGAAATCGCCGAAGAAATGGTTTTCTTATTTCGTTTTGATGCCTGGCCTGGGGCTCGAACCCTGCCTTTACGTCTAATAAGCCAACAGATTACCTACAAGACTACGTACTACCTACTAGATTATAAAAATGAAACAACGAACAATATAAACCAAATACAGAAACAACAATGCAACGACGATATTTACATTTTTAGAGATTTCGAGAACGCGAATCTACGAATATTCGTCTTCAAAAACATTGATTACACTTTTTACGTTGTTATATAAAGACAAAACAAAGCAGACAACAGAATTAGTAAAAATTTTGTCAGTCTTTTGTGAAGACGCATTGCATGTGAATAGAATAATCTTTATTTGAAGATCACCATTATAAAAAACTGTCGAACAATTGTTATTGTTTCCGGAAAAGTGTGTAAAGAAGCTTAACAAGCAAAGGAATTGTTGTTGTTTACATCAAGTTGTAAACAGTTTCACACAGAATTATGCGAACAATACAGAATTTAATTAAAACTAAGCATAAATTAATTTTTACTTTCTTTGCAATCTACGAATTCATATTTTAAACGTTTTTAAGAAGGTAAAACCGTAACAGTATGTTGTGCAAAATAACTATGGACGGGACATAGTATTCAGAACAATACACGAACATAAATATGAAAATTATTTCATCCAAATGGATTTTCTGTGCGAGCAACGCATTACGAGTCATTCTACCGAAAGCACTTATTTGCAATGTGGCGGATAAATTCAAATCCCCTAGTTTAGTAAACGATGAACGAATAACTTGGGCATACACCCTTATTTACTTCAAATGTCAAAGGGGCTATAGATAAACATAATACTGGGATAAACGGAATACTGGGAAATGAGACGGCGGATGCCTTCGCTAGGTTAGGTTCGCTTTCAGGTGGCGATTTGACGGTTGGTCCTGACCCCCCAGTCTGTCACCTCTATGGCCTCATCGATGGATGGGTTAGGAGGGAAGAGCAGAGACGTTGGGGGAACGGATCGGGTTGTTCTGTTTCTCGGCGTCTATGGCCAGCTGTGGACAGCAAGAGGACAGAGTGGCTGCTGGGCTTGGCAGCTTAAGGTTGGTTGTCTGTTTTATCATGGGGCACTGCGAGATTAGGTCGCTGACGGGGATCTGGAACAGATCCCAGCCGGACTATTGCAGGGTATGTTGCGATTAGGAGGAGTTGGAGAATGTCGAACATCTCCTCTGCAACTGCCCAGCCCTTGGTAGGTAGAGGTTGAGGACCCTTGGCAGGGCCTTCTTTGAGAACTTGAGTTCTGTGTCGAGAGCCGACATCAAGGCTCTCCACAGATTCATTAGCAGCTTGGGCTGGTTGAAAGGTGCTAGAGCTTCGTAAGTGTAGTCGCACTCTCACCTCTTTTGTTTTGTGTCTGTTTCTTTATGTGTTATTCTTCCGTTTCCCATTCTCCCTCCCCTAAGGACAAGGTCAATTTCGACCGACAGGTGCACGTCCTCTAACCTAACCTAACCTAACCTAGAGATAAACATAGGCAAAATATGTGTTCGCAGTCCAAAAAACTCAATGATTTGTGTAGATTTTAGGCTGAACGCGTTAACCATTCATATGGCCTTGATAACAACGTTGACTAGGCCATCGCTATTAACGACAATCGTTATGTCTTAACAATTATCGACTTCTTTTGGCCTGTATTTGATGATGTGAACATCACGGACATATAGTTTCAGATGTCGCAATGAAACAGTGAAACGATATTATGTCCCTACCATGTGGCTACCTGGTCACTATAAAGCAAAGAAACTAGACATGAGCGACACAAATATCAAACTACCCACTGATTTTTAAAAATTTAAAATCCTGCGAGCTTTTAATTAACACAGCAGCCATGGACTCCGTCAAAACCGGATGAATGCCTTCAGAAGGACGCAGGAAAATCTGGTCAAAAATAAATAGAGTGTGAACGACTCCAAAGTGTGTGCTAAACTTTAAAGCAGCATCTTCAGCAGGATCCGAGCATTGTATTGTTGGACTCATGCGAAGTGAATTGATCTTGGGTAACTTTCAGAAGCAATAGAGAGGAGCAAGAAGAAGGGACTGTCCTTCATCTATTTGGTGCACTTAATCGGAGGAGAAAAAGGCACATTAATGGTTTAGGCTAATCGTCTCGCATGACTTAGCATCGCTTTATCAGATGTTCTAACTATATTCGGAACTAAGGGATAAGGTATAACTATGGCATCACAATTGGCTCTATTATAGCTTACATATGTGGCTATAATTTTTTTGTGTGGATTATCAGCTCTACCGACCTATTTCTGGTGGAATTGAAAGAGAATTCTTCATAATGAAGTACTAAAACTTGGGTTCCATTCTCCAGCCCCCCGCAGTATCTGAGAATCCTTCCTCAAAAGTCTATATTTTAAATGTTTATACTCACTCATCTTCCCATGGGCAAACGGTTGTGATGTCAGCCTCAGTTTTGGCACTACTGTCTTTGGGACTGCTGGCAGCAGCAGTAGCAGCTGATGTGACACTTACGGCACCAGTCACAGCTGTGGAGGTTGTTGCCTTATCCTTCTCCTCACCCGAGGTTGATTTTTTCGATTCGAGATGACGTTTCTTACGCTTCTTTTTCACTTCTTCGGTGGTGCATTTCGGAATGCTGCTGCAGACGGGTAATTTGCAAGGTTTCTCTGGAAGGGGACTACTTTCCTTTGGTTTCAGCTCTTCGCTACATTCATCGTCTACGGTGTCCGTGTCCATTTCAGCCAACGGGGCCATGGATGGTGCGGGAGTGGGTGCAGGCGGTATGTAACCGACATTCGATTCACCATCGCCTATATCGTAATCATCTTTGCCATCATCGCCGAATTGTAAACCCTCCTGATACTCATCGGTGGTAGGTGAAAGTTCTTCGTGGGTACTATAAGCATCCGCTGGCTTAGTGGGAGAGGTGGATAACTCTTCAAGTTCTTCTTCATCATCGGCCACAATGTCATCATGTTCCTGTTGATCCGGAGACTGTTGTTGTTGCTGCTCACAACAAGCGGAACTTGGTCGTTCAGTTAAAGTGATTTCAACTTCGGTTTCGGGACTGGCTTTGGCTGATACAACTACTTCGGTTGAAGGACTTTTCGAAATGTTTTCCTTTAAGGTTTTCGTCCTTATCATCACCACCACCTAAGTTCTCAGTAGTTGTAGCATCTTCCACTTCCTGGCCCTCATTGTCCGGCTCAATTTGTATGGTTGGCGGTGATAATTCAACCTCTTCCTGGCTCTCACACAATTTCTCATAACCTGTAGTGGATTCGATCAATTCAATTTGAACTTCTTGAATTTCAGAATCTACTTCAGCCTCAAATTCACCTTCGGTAGCGGCATTATTCTCTTCGCCTTCCTCACTCAGCGAACTTCCACGTGCAGGACTCAAGCATTCCAACTCAATAGGCTGAGTTTGCGTTTCAATCGTAACCAAGCTAGGCTCCTCTGCCGGTGGCGGTGTAATTTTAGTAGTTGGAGGTGGTGTTGGTGTGGGATTTGGCGTCGGCAGTACTGGCAATTCGGAAGCCGAAGACTCACTGTTGCGCTCCGATAAAGACAACTTGTTGAGTTCATCTTCCACCTCGGCATCAGAGGAAGATGGCGGATCTTTCGAGACAATGTTTGTAGTGGTGGTTACAACATTGCCCAACGTAGCTACAGCAGCAGAGGCAAATTGTGCCCCTTGTAGAGGTGCAAATAATGCGGGAAATGCGCCTTGTTTGATCCCCACTGTAGGCGAAGGTGTTGTAGAAGTTTTGGTTGAAGTGGACGGTCGTCCTGCCGGAAACTCGGAAATGCGACTAAAGAGACACGGGAAGATAAAAGTTAATAGAGTCTTAGAAAAAGTAAAAGTATGAGAAACCATACCCCGGTGTAAAAGACACTGAGGCTCTTCGTTGTTCTGTGAAATTTGGTATCAAACGCTTCATGCCAGCCTCACCACTATCCACCGTATTCTGATGGCGTATACCCAAATTAGAGCGTTGCAAACGATCCGAAACTTCGGTGTTGTCCGAGGAAGTGCTGTAAAAAGTTTAAAAATTCATTTATTTTGCCATAAAATCTGAATGGGAGTATAAAGCATTTACCTGGTTAACCTTTGGGCACCGGTTTTTAATACTGGCATTGGTTCGGCCTCCTGTTCCCAGGGACATATCGATAACTTAACCGGTGTTGTGGCATTAGCTGGCTTGGGTGCTGGCACTGTAGGTGGCCCATCATCCGGCATATCCCATGGACATACAGCACTGCCACCACCCGTTTCTACGGTTGTCTCCAAGCGGGCAGCCTTAGGTTTGGGCGTTTCTCTGTGTTTCATAGAGTGAAGAGTAGATTTTAATCATTTTTCTTTTTTTTTTAATTTCAATTTTCTTTTTCCTTTCTTTCTTTTAATTAATAAAGAACATTTAATTTGTTTTTTGTTTTTTTTTTGACATAGATTTTATTTAACAACACATTAATTGAAATAAAATTTTAAAAACTTAATACAGGGTCCACCATTCGTGGTAAATATAATTGAAATAGTGAACCGAGCATTAAGTTTTGAATAATTGAGTGCCTTTTATGGGAAACAATTCATGATTAGTATAGGCCAGAAGAAAGAAATAATCGGGGTTGAATTATTAATCATTCATAACCAACCGCAATTAGGTGGCTAAGTGATAAACACAAAAACTAGCCAGTCCTAGACCATGTGCACCGATGTGTCCTTCTCAACGGCAGTATCAGCCGATTTATACCCATTAAACAAAGTCGTCAAATAAAGTCGCCGCGGTCTAGTAGGTAGTGTGTTGGCTTATTAAACGTAAAGCCAGGGTCCGAGCCCTAGGCCAGATATCAAAACAAAAATTATTTCTTCGACAATTTCTTCTCAGCAGATTTCTGACAAAAACTCTGAGAATAAATAAATTTGCCATGAAAAGTTGCTCAAAACAATTTGTGGTTCAGAGTCGACTTTAAACTGTAGTTTCCGCCAATCATATATAAAATGAACGCAAACCAACATAAGTTGTGTAAGCAACTATGTACGTCGTAACCCTGACTGAAGGGTTGTAATAACCAATCAAGTAACTATGAATGTATCTCAAGTAAGGTCGCCATAGTCTAGTCGATAGACTATTGGCTTATAAGATAAGACCCCGTTGTTCAAACCTTAGTTCTGAATAAGATTTTTCTTCGTCAACTCCCTCTAAGCAGTGTTTTAGTAAAAACTCTGAGAACAAAACAAATTTGCCAAGAAAGTTTCTTTAAAATTTGTCGTACGAAGGCAACTTTAAGCCTGTCAATTATTGGTGGTGTGAGCAACTAGA
This sequence comes from Sarcophaga peregrina, assembly GCA_014635995.1. Lineage (NCBI taxonomy): Eukaryota > Metazoa > Arthropoda > Insecta > Diptera > Sarcophagidae > Sarcophaga > Sarcophaga peregrina. Next base: position 38,780,201 of record CM025790.1, on the reverse strand, counting down.
TCGTAATCCTGGCTGAAGGATCATAATGATCAATTAAGTAAGGAATTCACTTACAAGGCTCTAATGACAAAACTTTTTCAAGCATAAGCAGCTAATTCGTCATCTGTGGCATGTTCTGGAATGATAGTATTGCCATGTTTACTTATTTAAAAACAATACTCTTCGAAAATAATATTTAATGATTAGAGATCGTGGCTATTATGTCTGAAAGAACTTTGGTTTGATAACATAATGGATATTGAACAACATGTGTGTGTGATGGTCCACGTATCAGAATTTAATTCTTGTTAATGTAAACATATCAGTAGAGAGTGTCGTATAGTTGTTTCATTTCCGTCACTGTATTGATTGATAAAGAAGCTTAAAACTCAGTTGTGAACAAGTTTGATAGGTTTAACTGGATTGAAAAGCTTTTGAGATGTTGAGGGCTTTCTATAGAGTTCTGGGAATTCGAAACTTCTTATTACGAGAATTACAATCCGAGCAACATAAATATCTTTACAGAAGCAGGATGAAAACTAACATAACTGCGAATGCGCAAGTATTTTCTTTAAATTTCTGAGTCCATCAGCTTCCAAAGTTCGGGATAATGACGGTGACGATGTTGTATAATCGTAGTTTCTGTTGAAGTTGTCAATTATGCCTAGTCTTCAAGTTTAAATACGATGACTCAATGTTCCATTATAACTGATATAATATTTCTAAGGCTGTCTTTGCTAAAGTTAACCACAAATTTGGTCTGCATATAGATACATAGTACCCCAGATTTGGCACTGAGAGGATAAGTTCATTCTTCTATACTTCCTTTGCAAATAAGTAAAGCTTGTCTCTCTTTGTAAAGGAATGTCAATCTTATAAATGATTTCAAATGAATTTTCCTTTGTACCACCTTTTAAAAGTATTTCACCTTTTGGGTTAAGAGGGTAAGCTGGCAAATGTCCAACTATATTCCATAGAGACTTTCGAAATTTGCGTTTCAGGTCTACTAATGTTTGTATATCATCACTGGTTAGTGTTTACTGCAATTATATCAGGTCGAACAATCTGTCATTAATCCAGTAAAGATTATTACGTGTTTACGCTTTTAAAAAAATTTGAAATATGAGTTCGTTGTTTGTAAATAAAATAAAAATTAATTTGCGTTTTTCGGGCCCGCCATCTAAAGTTCGTTTTTTTTAACTAGTGCTTATTTCGTAAATGATAACACTTAGCTCTTGTCTAATTTAACAGATAATTAGTTTTATCTTTTCGCTGAACAAATATGGTTGTGTATACGCGTTTTCGCTTCGCTAAGTGGGCCTGCGATCGACTTACAGAAGATGCCGATTTTGGCAAACAAAAAATCATCTTTAAAGATGAAGCTCATTTTGATTTTGGCGGGTATGTAAACAAGCAATATTGTCGCATTTGGGGCACAGAAAACCCACACACATACATTGAAAAGTCGACGCATCCCAAAACGAGTCGCTGTTTGGTGTGGATTTCGAAAATGAGCAAGGAGTGGTCGTTCCAGTCAATGGATATAGTTATCGGGCCATGTTGAATGAATTTTTGTTCACAAAAAGTGAAGAGGAGGATATTGGCAACATTTGGTTTCAACAGGACGGCGCTACGTGCCACACAGCCGAAGCTACACTCAATTTTTTTCGCCCTGTTTCTGAAGATCGCATTATCAGCCGCAGATCTGATGGCGTTTGGTCACCTCGGTACTCCTATTTGATACCGTTGGACTATTATTCGTGGGGTGCCGTCAAAGATAAGTGTTACGCCGACAAACCAAAGATAATTGACGCTTTAAAGACTAATATTCGTGAAGCCATTGGTGAAATACAGCTGCCTACAATCGATAATGTGCTTTTAAATTGAGCCGATCGTGTAGGCTACTGCATGATTAGCCGAGGCAGCCATTTGAATGAAATTATTTCGCATTATTAACCAGAAGGATTGTACTTTCAAATAAAAATGAAATTTGAGAAAATTTTCAATAGTTTTCTTTTAAAAGATTTTCAAAGAAAAAAAAGTTATTTGGCGGACCCTTTATCAGTCTGCCATTAAAGCAGTAAATTATTGTTACGTTTTTTATCCTTTTAAAAACGTTTACGAACTTCATAGTAGATTACATACAAAAATAAAAATTAATTTATTTTTTAATTAAGTTTTAATTAAATTCTTCATTGTTCAGACAATTAACAATTGCAATTGCTTTGCTTGTTATTTTTCTTTACACTCTTTTGCGGAAACAATAACAACTGCTTGGCAGTTCTTTATAATTGAGATCTGCAAACCACGTTTATTGTCTTCACATACAAGACTGACTGAATTTTTACTGACTCGTTGACTACTTTGTCTTGCTTTTTTTATATCGCAGAATAAACAGTCTGTTGGATGTTCTTGAAGAAGAATGGCTTCGAGTTCTTGAAATCTCTGTAAATGTAAACATAGTTGCTTCATTATTGTTGTTTGTGTATTTTGTTTACATTTATTCCGGTAATAATTGTTATTACTCCTCATTTTTTATACTGTTGTTGTTGCTAAATTTTTGTTTATTAGTTGATCATGTAAACAAGTTCATTGTTTTTGTTTTTGCTTATCTTTTTAATGTTAAAATATGTATTAGTACGTCATGTTACGTTTCTTCCATTAAAAGTTTTCAATTTCAAAAAGAAAAAAATAGTTTGAAAATGGTTTGAAAGTAATTCCAGCATAAAAGGCACTACAAATTCGATGGGACCGAATAATATTTAGACAAACACACACACACATATATACACGTAAAGATATTTATTTATTTAAAGTTTTAATTTGTTTCTTGTTTTTTTTTTTTAAATTATTTATTTGAGCAAAATATGGAAAATTGAATCAAATGAGGCAATAAATCAGAACCACAAGTAAAAGAAAAAAAGAGAAAAAAAAGGAAAACGAAGAAATGCTTTTTAAAACGAATGGAAATGGTAACAGTGAGTCTGAGTAAAACAAACAAAACCAAAGAGTACAACGTGGATTTGTATAAGACAGAGAGAGAGAGAGAGAGAGAGTAGTAAAATACGACAAGATAATGTTTTGGCAAGACACGAAGTACAGCTGAGAGAGAATCTAGGAGAAAATTAAAAAAAAAAAACGTACGAACGAACCATTTTAAGGACAAACCAATACAACACAAATGAATTGAAAACAAAAACAAAACAATACACGTGGTGGGGAGAGGGGAAATTTTACATTTTACAACATTTAAGGGAATATTTTGTTTTTTATTTTTATTTTTGCGTTCAATTATTAGAAAAAAAAATTTTATTTTTTATAGAAAAAAAATTTGGAAGTTTTTGAAAAATATGTGGAGGAAGGTTGTTAAAAAGGAAACAGAAAAATATTTTAAAAACAGGATAACAAAACTTGTATTGTTTTTGTAATTTTTTTCCTTTTGGAAATCTTACTGTCGTGTAGGTAAACTAGTATTGAGATTGGTTTTGATATTGGTTTTGAGATTGAGATTTCCATGATCCGTTTGTGCGTAACGCATTGACGTATTGACGACACAACAAATGGGCCCTTGTGTTTCTGGTGGCGGTGGCATGTCACCACGATAAATACTTTCACTACTGCTCATGAGATGAGAAAATTTTAAAACAGAAAAAAAAATTGTTTTTTTTTTTTGATGTTGTTGTTGTTGTTTATGATGTTTAAATGGCAGTGATTTTCAAAATGGAATTGTTGGTGTATGTGTTTGAAATTAAATGAAAAAGACAAAAGAAAAACGGAAAATTTATGTTCGAAAAAGTAAAAAAGAAAAATAAAAAACGTAAGAAAATCCATTAAAAACCGATTGAAAATAAAAAAATTGTTTTTTTGTTTTTGATTTTCTTTCTTTTTTTTTGTTTTGTTTTTTTAAATTTTTAGTTTAAAAAGCTTTAAATTCTGTTTGATTTTATATTGAAAGAACAAAAAAACGTTGAACAAGAAAACCTTCAACATACCTGTAAGGTATCTCACTGAGATTACTTTGGGAATGCGAATGTGGCACCTTGTTTGTGTTGTCCTTGTTCACACCAATTACCGCCAACTCATGGGCCGAACCACTTAAGCTGCGATCACTGCCGCGTCGCCTAGCCAAGCTACCCGGTGGCGGTGCATTGGTCATGATAAATGTATTGCCTGTCTTAGTGCTTGACTCATTCCCACCGAGATTCGGTTGGCTGGACAAGGCGGCAGTCATTTTCTTTTTCGCACCACTTACACCACCAAAATTAAAGAATCTCTTCTTATGGGCCGGCTGTATGCCCGTCTCCAGCAACCGCTTATAGTGATCCGAACGTATGAAACGTGGATAACAATCCTTTTTCAACAGCAGCATATAAATATGCTCGGAGGCAGCATCAAATGTAAAACGTGATGGATTCTTGAGGCCCTTTAAAACACTTTCCATTGTCTTGCCATCGATATTGATTTCACAAGGTGCCCCTGGCTTAAGAAACTCTCTGGAAAAGAAATTCATTTTTTAGTTTCAAAACACAAACAGTTCGGGCTTAAAACCTACTCATAGATCTCTTGGACTTTACGGGCCACCTGGGAATGAGCGGATCTTCTTAAACGATTCACGGCAATCCAGAAACGTATATTCTCATGCGAGTATTCTTTTTCCAAAAAGGTCGTGAACTCTTGCAAACCCGTAGGATCGGATACCAATTCCTCAATGGAAATGGCCCAGCGTTTGACCCGTTTCTCTGTGGGTATATCCACAAATGTATTGTTCAGCTGCCAGAACGTAACATCCTCTGTGACCCAAGGATTAGAGGGCAGCACTGGCTGCAAAAAGAAATCATATTCCGAAAATGTTTCCGAATAGCCTACCAACGATTCACAGGCCTGTGACATTTTCATACGCGTACGATTCAAGGATTTTTTCAAATAGTCCACCTCCCGTTGCACATCCTCCACAGTTTTCTTTTTATTCTGTTTAGTGCCTTGGCGATCACGCGAGGGCACGGGACATGGCTCTAAAGGAGTAAATTGACCCGGCGGTGGTCTATGCACACGCCAATAGGCTCTCTCTTGGGAATCGCCTACAATTTTATCGCCTTTCTTGCGTTCTTTGGCCAAACGTACCTGTTCCTCTGCTTGCATGGAAATAATTTCCCATTTACCTTTAAGATTCTTGTGTAGAGAGGCCAAGGCCTCCACTTCATAGTCCTCCAGGGCATGACGTTGTTTGTTGCGCAATGAGCGTTTAACCAAATAGATGGCATACTCTACATTATCGGGAGCCTTGTGCTGCCAGGGCCAATAGTAGGGTGTTTGGAAACGATAGAGCGAAGAGTCATCTTTCACGGCCAAAGTTTTGGTATCGTTGACGGGAAAAAAATAACCATGAAGACATAATTGATTGGCAATATTTAAGGCTTCCGATTCCTCAATAAGCAAACGATCCATTAGCCACTCGATTAAATCGTAACCTATTATGGACCAACAAAAAAAAAGAGAAGAAAATTTTGAGAAAAGTTTTGCATAAATTTCTAAGAAACTTACCCATAAAGGCATAGGGTATGGAGGTAAGAAACATTTTTTGTTGTCTCACTGGCACACCATGCTCTGGATCTTGCATTTCCCTTACCAAAGCCTCCATCTGCAAGAAGAATAGAACGAGAGAACAGAAAGAACAAATGAAATGCCATTAAATTTCTTAGGGAAAAACAAAAGCCCTGTTGGCCTTGATTTTGTCAACAGCATTAAATGAAATTATAAAAAGGCCAGGTACAGTGTACCAGGGTACATGAATTCAAATCATTTCTTCATGCATTCAGTCATTTATTCATTCATTCATTCATGCAATCATTTATATGCCAATCACGTGTGCAACCTTTCAATTGCGGAATGAATGGCAAAATTATCACCACAAAACCAACAATAAACGCCTTTAAAAGAGAGTGAAAGAGAGCAAGTAATTGTAGGAGAAAGGCATTGAAAATCACTTGAAAATACAAAGGAAAAATGGCTTTTCCCGAACGTTTGATAAATTTTACAATAAAAGCAAACACTCCTACATACGTACGTACACAGAAACATTTGACAAAAATTAAGTGTGACGCTATTAAGACTTAACAATACTGAAAATTGTGGCACGTCGCTTTAAAGATTTTTCTTGGCATTTCTGTGTCTTGCCTCGAGGTATACAAATGCATCACAACAACAGCAACAACAACAACTACAATCAGAAAAAAAAACGCTTAATTACTTTTGAAAAGAGAGAGAGGGAGAAAGAAAGGCTCTACTACCCTCTATTATGCCACATACTAATCCCCCTTCCCACCGTTACCCACTCTTTTTTATCATTTCCTTTTCGATTATCAATTGAAAATGAAATGAATGTTGCACACACACACACACACTATTTTCCTATATATTTTCCTTGGCTTGCGGATTTCCAAGAATGTTTTAAAAAAATTTTATTCTTCTAGGGCAGAGCTATCATAGCCTTTAAATTCGTCATTCTTTTCCAAGAAAATTATTCACTTTTTTTGTTTTTATTCAAAATGATTTTCAAAAAGCCTTCGTGAAAGCGAATGGAAGATGTGTGCTTGTCATGCACACAATAAACGAATTCAAAGTGAAATGAAGCCCAAAAACAATAGAATAGGATTTCAATTGGTGCTGCGTTCTAGGGAAGCGTTAAAGACAATTGCCAGAGCAAATACGTATGGAAACCACAACAGAACCATTCCATCTTCCACACAAAGGTTACACTGCAAATGGTCGCACAGTGCAGTGAATAAAATGGACCACAAAGGAACCAAAGTGAAGTCGCCTTAGTGTGGTAGATAGTGTGTTGTCTTATTGGACTTGGGGCCTTCGGCTCAAATTAAACAAAGCGAATTATGAAAAGCAACGACATCCTACCAGCAGATTTGTAGTGAAAACTCTGAGAATAAATAAAATTGGCATGAAAAGTATTTAAAAAAACTGTCGTTTAGTGTCTACAATAAACTGTAAGTTCCGCCACAGGGCAGGAAATTCAAGCCCTGAAATCCTTTTTGTTGTTATGGGTTGCGAAGACTGTTATTAAAACCTCCCTTCATCCATAAACGTAGTTGCCGAAGTCTATTAGGTAGTGTGTCGGCTTATTAGACTTAATGCTAGGGTTCGATCTCCAGGTCAGACATCAAAATGAAAATATGAAAAGAAATATTTCTTCGACGTCTGCCTCTCAGCACATTTGTGGCAAAAACTCTGACAATCTGTCATTCGAAGTCGACTTTAAACTGTAGATGCCACCGCTTATGTATAAAATTAACGCACACAAAAAAGTCATGTAAGAAGTTAGGTCGTGATCTTGACTGAAGGATTGTAATGACCTTAACCACGGCACATTAATCAAAAGAAAGGAAGGAAAATCACAAGAAAAGAGACAAAACAGAAGGCAGAAGTAAGCACTAAGAATGAAAAGACTAAGAACAGGTACTTATAAGCAGACGACGGCAGCAATTTCTTCCGGTTCATGTTGATTTTGTCTAGTTTCAATAATACACCCAAAAAAAAATTACAGTAGGATTCACTATTTTCCAATGCGATTCACTGCTAATAATGAGCAATGATCTTCATTTTTGGAAGAATTGTTGTAAAGTTAAATACGCAGTCTTTATTGATTTTGCGCTGTACACTTGCCGACAAGCCAGAGACTATTGACGCTTTAAAGGACAATATTCGTGAAGCCATTGGTGAAATACAGCTGGACACAAACGATAATGTGCCTAAAAATTGGACCGACCGTTTAGGCTACTGCATGGCCAACCGAGAAAGGATTACACTTTCAAATAAAAAAAGAAATTTTAGAAAATATTCAGTAGTTTTTTTTTTAAAGGAAGGCGAACCCTTTACAAGGTGTCCTTACTGGTCTTCTTTCCAGTTTAATATGCTCTAATGTGACTGAAACTATTTAAAGTACACTTAAAACCAATTTTGAATCTCTTCGTATTGTATTTTAAAGTACACTTAGGGTAAACATACGTTTGTATGTATGTCCTGGCTGGCATATATTTTCTTTTAACCACATTAAATCTCAAAGTCCTTTTAAGTACAGTCTTGTCTTAATGCATCCTTGTTATGGTATACAGTGAAAGAGAATAAACGTGTTATTTGATTAACATAAACTGATATGCTGGCCATAATCAAGAGTAACCCCACAGTCAGTCTCTTGATGGCCTTTTTAAAACTTCTGTTACGCTTTCAATTATGAATTCATCAGCAATTGCCAAGTCCTGACAAGTCCTGACAAGATGATCACATTAATTATTATTAATTACGCTGTAAAGTATGCAACATTTTTATGTTTTCTACTGTTGGCACTCTTTCTCACACTCTCTCTCTCTCTCTCTCTCTCTGTCTCTTTTTTTGTATTTTATTTTTATAATGGATATTCCTGAGGCGGTTAAAGTAAAACGCTTGCAATCTGCATTAATATTATGCAAGGACAGAAAGGAGATGCAGAGATAAAAACAAGAGAAACAACTTTTTTTTCTTTATTTCATATTGATTGTCAATCATGGCCTGACAATCTGATGATGACGATGAAAGGAGGCCGTAAATGACGATAATGATGACGATGGCGATGTTGATGGTGAGTAGAGTTGATTGAAGTCCTGCAGTTTAAATGCATTGCTAGAGGTTTCCTTGAAATTATAATTTAATTAAAAAATCCATTTTATGCAATAACACACACTCTCTCTCTCTTTCTCTCTCCCTCATAATGAGAAAAACTGCAGAAGCATTGGTATTTTAACATTAAAAAAATACGCATACAAACGAGGGCAGTTCGAAAAGAACAAAGTAATAAATATTTGAAACGAAAAGTTTTTTATTTATATGCAATAAAGGTTTTAGAACAGAAAGATTTTTTGCACATTTGCAGGAGACAATTCTTAAAAAGAAGCATCAGAAGTTATCATAAAAAATGTTAAGGAAACTCCTAACACGTGTTCTTTCCCGGATCTCTGGCCCAGGTGAGTTCTCTTCATTTGTAAGCCCTTTGAAAATCTGTGAACTTGTACTTAACAATGCACAATGTAATGGTTCTTGTCTATGCTATGCAGTTATCTTCGAATAGAGGCAAGATAGCCTAGGCAAATCTTTTCAAGGCTGTATGGAAGCCGCCGGAATAGATTGTTCAAATCAAATCAAAACATTGAAATCATTATTGGAAATAGCATAATGATCAATCATGCCAAATAAACTGTTCTTTGTACATAACAAATAACTTTTGGAGGAGCTGAAAACACAAGCAAGAGTCCACCAATGAGGTATGAAGTGCATGGAGTACAAACATTGCGACCTGAATTACTACGTGACCCAGTTCCGAACTGGTCATAGATGTTTTAGGAAGTACCTAAACAGATTTGGACATGATACTTCCTCTATAGGCCCAAACTGTGTAGATGAAGAGAAAGATACGGAGCATATTCTAACATGCTGCCCCAGATTAGGACCAAACCGTCTCATGGAGGAGCTGTTGAATTCTAGGACTCTAAGGAGCCAATATAGCCAGAAAATGGCTGAAATAATGATGAAACTCTGAAGGTTCGAAGAACAAAGGCAAAATTTGACTTAATATGATAAAACTTTCGAACTAACCAGCCCTCCGCGAAGTAATACCTTACTCTAGACCTTACCTTACAGCGGGGAGGGTTTGGGTGCAAGTGGTTGTAATGGGTAGGGGTTGGGTTTAGTACGTAGGCACCAGTGATGGTGAATAGTGTATGCTTTTGTTGGAACAAAAGTATCTTTCGAAGATACATACCTCCGGCCCAAGGCAAAAAAAACCTATGAAGTACAAGCCCAGTAGTAATTTAAGTGGAAAATAGGAGTTTAAATGCCTTCATTTAAAGTTCCGAGTGTATACAGGACTAGGGTAGATGGACGAAAGTGGTGTTATAATGGGCCTTTATTCAAACCAACATTCTTGAATGAAATTTTAAAATCTTTATCGTAGTCTAGTAGGTAATGTGTTGGTTTATTAGGTAGTGAGGCCACGGTTCAAACTTAAGGTCGGACATCTCGAACAAAACGAAATTTGAAAAAATATTTCTTTTGATGGTTTACTCTCTCTCTCTCTCTCTCGGTAGTCTTCCAGTAAAAAAAAACTTGGAAAGAAAATAAAATTGTCATGAAAAGTTGTTCAAAATTCTGATGTTCAGCGTTAAACACTAGGTCTCACCACTTTTGGATCAAATTAATCCACACACAACATTCGTGATATGAGAACCTAGGTTGCAGGCTTGGCTAAAGAGTTGTAATGACAAATCAATTATGCTATCAAGAGGGGTAGCAGGAAGAAAAAAACTTTTGTATTTGAAAAATTAGTAGACAACCAGAAATCATAAAAGAAGGTGCCGCCCCTTTCAACATCCCGCATGTGAAGAGGAACTAAGAATCTTTGTCATTGACATCGATTGCTGAATAAAGAAAATAAAGGAGGTCCATAATAGCAACTGTTTACAGGTCTGGGCTAGACTTTTTTAGCAGCTTCTGGACTAAATTCTTCTAAAAGTTGTACATTTAAAAGAGGGTTTCCAACTACAACCCTTTTGTGAGGATTACGTCCTTGCTTTTCACACCAACAATGATTGGCAGGCTTAAAGATGCCTCCGTAAGACAGATTTTAGAGAAACTTTCATGACAACTTTGTTTTGCTCTCAGAGTTTTTACTAAAACACTGCTTGGAGGAAGTCGACGAAGAAAATTTTTTTTCACAGCTGAGGTTTTAACAAAGGACTCTTATCATATAAGCCAACAGGTTGTCTACTAGACTAAGGCGACCTTACTTTGGTCTTCAGTCTGGGTTAAGATCTAGTTTCTTACACCACTAATGTTGTGTGTGTTGATTGTATCCATGAATGGCGTGACGTACAGTTTACAAACGACTTTGAACTTCGACATATTTTTGAAAAACTTATCACGGGGAAATTATTTGCTCTCAGAGAGATTTTGCCAGAAATCTGCAGAGAGGAAGTTGTGTTGGAGGTATCCGGTCTGGGGTTCGAATCGTAGCCTCATGTCCTTAATTTTCTTTCAGTGTGGAAATACTTTTTAAACAAAATTTTTTTTTATTTCCGTACACTAAGCCGTGCATTACTTGTCAGTTTCGATTTCATAACGAAAGAAAAAAAAAAGAAATTCATTTTCGAATTACACAAAATAATAACGAGAGATAACACAACACACAGAATATATTTTTTAAAGAACATTTTTTTTCTCTAAACCAACGCTCCAAAGCAACCAAAAAAAAATGCATTTCAATCTTCTTTTTACAATAACAATAAGCGCTTTAAGTAAGTATTTATGGGTGAAAAATGAAGGGGGGGATAGAAAGGAGGCATGGAATATGATTGAAATTTATTTTAAATTTTATTTTTTAAAAAAGTCTTAGTATATGCGAATGGAATACGAGCTTCAAAACGCATTAAACGCCAAACGGAACTAAAGATGGCCAACACTATTGACAGTGACTTTGCAGTGTTGAAACCCCAAAAGAGAGAGGAGCATGAGCTTAATGAACGGAATGCGGAGAAAAATGGTAAGATGAATGATGGATTCCTATTAAAGGAAAATGAAAAGGTTGTTTGCATTCGTATGTTCCTAAACAGATGGCTCCAATCAACAACAATCGAAAGAGAATGAAACTAAAATGATGAAAAGACCTCCAATACCAGCCGTGATTGTACAGGAAAAAGGTGATTAGAAATGCAATCATTTTAAAGATTTTTAAATGTGAAGTCAAAGCGAAACGAGAGAGTGGAACCCTCCTTTAATATTTCGCCCTTGTTTATGTATTCCTTCCTTTATATTTGCAGTTCCCATAACCATTACCCATGCGGCACGTGTTGTCAAATTGCCCAAGAAGCTAGTATTGCGAAATCCGTCTCATCATAATCCCCAGATGGTACAACATTTATCGCAGATCAATGATGATCCCATTTTGGATTATCTCTTTAATACACTGGGCGGTGTAAAGCCCATGTACCCGAATGTACAATCAATTGGACCACTTAAGGCACAATATGATGTGCCTCGTACACGCACCATTATTTATGCACCGCCAGTGGTTCTTAAACAGCCCGTACAACAGCACAACAAACAAATGGAAAGTCTAATGGAAAATGCTCTTACAAGTCTTTTACTCGATGACTCGAATCCTTTGGCTGCGGGAGATGATAACGTATGTTCACCACATTCGAAATCTGGTAACGTTAATAGTAGAGGTAACGTTAATGCAGCCATTGCTGGCGATGCCAATATCAATGACAACAAGTCCGATATGTCCAATAATAATGATGACAATGTCATACAGTTTTGCTCGTGTCACTTCATCAAACGTTTAAAGGAGAAACATTAATTTTGGTTTTCTTGTCGAAAAACGTAAAAAAAAACGAATGAAATTTTTTTCTGTTTTTTTTTTTTGTAATAAAAAAATAAAAAAAAAACAATTAAAAATTTGGCTATTACTTCTTACCTTATCAAATGCCATGGGCCGTGATAGCTTCTCTAGGGTTTGTTGCTGTTGGCCCGCAGAGCCAGTCATGGAGGCCGATTGTAAAGTAATTGAGCTGCTACTACTGCTGCTGGTCGTACTGCTGCCATGTTGTGAGGGTGATGAGGCAGAAGAATTTGATTGTTGCTGTTGTTGTACTCCACCCCCTGCAGCATGATGTTTCACCAAAGCATGACCATAAGAGCTGCCACTAAATGCTGTAGCAGCCTGGGTAGTAGCCGAATATGTTGTAGCCGTTGCCGCCAATGCCGGATTAAGTTGTTGCTGTTGTTGTGTTGCAATTGTTGTACTGCTGGTATTGGTACTGCTGGTGGCAGCCTTGCCACATAAACTTGGATCGGGTGTTTCATGAAATGTTACCATATGTTTTAGAACCAATTGACGATCTCTATCTGGCGGTACACCGCCAGGCGGCTCCATGGCCCCAGCACGTATATCAATGAGCGCCGTTGCCTTCGCCGCCCTGAGTGACCCAATGTGGCACTCGTTTTGTCGTTATTCACCAAAAAAGAAATATTTTGTTGCAGATTCTCTTCTTCTCGTTTCTTTTTCCTTTAAAGAGGAGCTATTATGTTAAGTTTTCCTTAAGAAAAATAAATTTTTTATTCCGTTGAATAGTTGTTGTTGTTAATTTTTTAAGTGGAGGTTTTTTTAGTTTTAGTTTGGATTGTTTTACGTTTCTTTCTTTCTTTTGTTTTTTGTTTCTTTTTTTTAATAAATTTCCTGGGATTTATTGAAGAAAATAGTTGAGAGTTTTAATAAATATTTGTTGGTTTTTGTTTTTCGTTTTTGTTTTCTTTTTAAAAAAAGTCTACGTTTTTAATTGTTAAAAGTTTTATGCTTTTGTTTTATCGTGCAATAATTCCTCTTTTGTTATGGCCAAATAAAGATGAACATTTGTTAACCAAATTCCATCATGTCTTTGTGTATAAAAATATTTGCTGAAAATATACAAAAAACAGGAATTTGCAAAATTTAGTAAAATATTGAAAAATCTTTTTAAAAGAAATGAAAAAAACAGTTTAATTTATAAATAACGGGCCTATTTACTGAATTGTTTCCATCGACTGCAATTGCAATTATAATGCCAAACTGTGATGAGAAAAGCACAACAAACTATTTATTGTGGGCCTATCACAAAGAAGAAAGGAATAGGAAACCTGAACGGACAACAATTGATACGCGAATATAAAAAAGACCAAATTTTGGATGAAATGGTGAATAGCCTTTCAATGTTTATAACATCAAATCTTTTTATACAAAGTCCTATCGGGTTCGCCATCTAACGTTTTTTTTTTTTCAACTAGTGCTTATTTCGTAAATGGTAACACTTAGCTCATGTCTGATTTGACAAATAATTAGTTTTATTATTCCGCTGAACGAATATGGTTGTGTATAGGCGTTTTCGCTTCGCTAAAATCATAAAAAATCATCTTTTCAGATGAAACTCATTTTGAACTTGGCGGGTAGGTAAACAAGCAAAATTGTCGCATTTAGGGCACAGAAAACCCGCACGCATACATTGAGTCACTGTTTGATACGGATTTTGGTCCAGAGGCAGAGTTTTATCCCTCCGCTTAACGAATATGGTTGTGTATACCCTTGAAAAACGCTGAGAAATACTGCGGCATCACTTTGAAAATCATGGTAATATTTCAGAATGTGTCCGAAACGTACGTACGTCCGTACGGTTTTTGGAAGAAGAGAACTACCGTCAGCTTCGTATGTTTGTTATCTTATGAAAAAAAGATGAAAGAAACTGGCATCCTCATCAAAAAACCAAAGCATGAAAAGTCCAAAAAACAATGCGTACACCCGAGAAGATTGTTGCTGTGGCAGAAACTGAGCATGAAACGCCATCAACATCAATTCACCGTCGTTCTCAACAATTGAACATCATTGACAACATTGGAGACATCATTGAGACGAATTTTACATAAAGACCTTAGTATGACGCCATACAAAGTCCAATTGTTTCGGGAGTTGAAGCCAATTGGCCATCCAATCCGTTTTCGATTCGCTAAATTAGCCTGCGATCGATTTACAGAAGATGGCGATTTTAGCAAAAAAAAATCATATTTTCAGATGAAGCTCATTTTGATCTTAGCGGGTATGTAAACAAGCAAAATTATCGCATTTAGGGGAACAAAAAACACAAAACGAGTCACTGTTTGATGCGGATTTTGGTCCATAGGCATAATTGGGTAATTTTTCTTCGAAAATGAGCACGGAGTGGCCATTACAGTCAATGGCGATCGTTATCGGGCCATGTTGAACGAATTTTTGTTCACAAAAATTGATGAGGATGGTATTGGCAACATTTGGTTTCAATAGAACGGCGCCACGTGTCACACAGCCAAAGCTACACTCGATGTTTTGTGCCCTATTTTTGAAGATCGCATTATCAGCCACAGAGCTGATGTCGTTTGGCCACTTCGTTGCTACGATTTGATACCTTTGGACTATTGTTTGTAAAGTTGCATCAAAGATAAGTGTTATGCCGACAAGCCTGAGGCAATTGACGCTTTAAAGGACAATATTCGTGAAGTCATGGGTGAAATACAGCTGCACACAATCGATAATGTGCTTAAAAATTGAACCGATCGTGTAGGCTACTGCATGACCATCCAAGACAGCCATTTGAATGAAATTATTTTCCATAACCGGAAGGATTGTACTTTCAAATAAAAAAAGAAATTTGAGAAAAAAAAAAGAAGATAGTTCTATGGCGTACCCTTTAGATATGGAATCGGTTAACGAAATCCATTAAACTCTTTGATTCTAATGGACAGAGTCATGTCTTAAATGCCAAGCCTTAATGCTAAATTGTTAGTTAGTTCGGGGGTATTAGCTCGCTCGTATAGTAGCCTATTTCTAGGCAATGAAAGGTGGCAATCCTGTCGTTCTAGATCTACTACAATAAACGAATTCACCTGCTAATATTTAAGAAAACTTAAAGAGAGCAAAAAACATCACAGAAAACTAAATATAAAATTGAACGAGGCTAATATGCTTTATAAGACCATGTATATGGCCGGTAAAACAATCGCGTCAAATCATCAATCAAAGGAAAACCTAAAAAATTTAATGACCGACACTTTGGTAATTTTTTTGTAGCATTTATCCAATGAAATTAGGAAATACAAGCCCTATTTGGGAAAAAATAAAGAGAAAGTGATAATGTGCACCACCAATATTGAAATGGCCAATCGCCAAATGGAGCTGACGGACTGCTACAAGGAAAATTGGGAGTCTGTGGCTATAGTAAGAAGCTGAAAGCCTACTATTAAGTTTAAGTAACATTTTGTCTAATTTAGAGCCTAACCTGGTAAATTGAATTTGAAAAGAAGAAAAAAAAGGAAAGGGGAAGACGTTTATACTTACAATGTTTCATTTTTCTCCTTTCTCCTTTCGATTTTTATTTATTTTTATTTTTTTTCTTTTAACAAAAACTTTTAAATGATCTTCGCGATTAAAGTAAAACGTTTCCAAATCAAAATTGATTTTTCAGTTTGATTTGATTTTCAAGCTTCCTTGGTGTCTTCGTCTTCGTCTTCTTCACGGTGAATATGCTGTGCAGTACATGTGTGGCACTTGATTTACAAAAAGAAAATTGCTCACTGGAGTCGTCTTTATTTTCTCGGTCGTTGAAACTTTAAAACAATGGCTTGCACGCGGCTGTTGGTAACAATAAAACATCAGGCGTTGTGGTGGTGGACCGTCGTTTTGGTTGAAACATCATTTCGTTTATTACTGTGTGGCAAGGAGAAAGTGTATCAAGTTGGTGTGTGCGTTGCAAGAGGAGGTGTTGTATCAGTAGCAGTAGTAGTAGTAGCAGTAAGTAATGAGAGTGAGTGTTTGTTTTTAATCAAAATAAATTGAATTTTCTTAACAATTGTTTCTCTCTGTAAAAGAGAAATTCCTTTTTCAGTTGCAATTGCAGTTGCTGTTGCCGTTGCAGATGCAGTTTTTCAACTTTTTTGCGATTCAATAAGAAGTTTTTACGAAACTTTTTTGTTGCTGCCAAAACTTTGTTGTCAAGTTGTAATAGTTGTTGTTGTTGTTGTTGTCGATTTGAAAAATGTAGTTGCTGTAGTGGCCACTGCTGCTGTTGTTGCTGTTCATAGTTTATTGTCCAGATTTTAATGGTTGTTGACGCTAAACTCTTGAAATCTTTTCTCTTTTCAATTGCTGTCCAATAACAATGACTGTCATTAGTGGCTGCAAACAACAACAGGAGCAACTTTTCCAGAAATGGACTTGCTTGTTGTACTTGTTTACAGAGCCGCTGTTGCCCTTCCTTTTCTACTTCTTTAAAACTTAATAGACTTTGTTGCTGTTGGTATTTTTTTATTAAAAATTTATATTGTTCTGGTCGATTATTAATATTGATGCTGCTAGTGCTGCTATTGCTGCTCTTCTTGTTGTTCTTCTTATTTAAGGGATTAATATTGAGGGGTGGCCTTAGAAGGCTACCAGCCATTATGTGTCATTACCCAGAAGGATATTAAGCACGGAATTCCATTAAAAAAAAACAAAAAAGCAAACAATTTATTTATTTTGTATTTGTCTCTCCTTCTCTCTCTCTCCCTCTTTCTCTAACTTTATCCCTTTATAGTTATCGTTATCGTTATTGTTCAATTAGTTTATTTTGCCCTTTGCTTAGAGAAACTCTTTAGTTTTCCTTAAAGCGTGTCATTTCAGCAATTAGTCTGTAGTTTTGAATGCTGAAAAGAGGAAAGAGTAAAAGGATAATGACAGGATATTAATTTAAAATATAAACAAGAGAATGAGTTAAATCTAGACTTTAGTTATTAAGAATATACAATCAAAGATAAAAGTGTACATACACCAGTGTACACCGTTAAGTTTTACTACCACATTGAAGGGCAGGCAATTTACAATAGAAGAGGATATAAAAAATGCCGTTTAAAAATGTGTTATCACCGATGTCCGTAGACTTTTTTCCTTGACTGTATATTCAGTCGTAATTATGAAAGTTTTACTATTACATAGTTTTTATAAAGGCTAATGTATGTAGTATGCCCATCCATCCTAAAAAATTTCTTGTTGAGTTTCTTTGACATGATACACTTAAGAGTGTCCTGTGGCCAGTACTCCGTATTATCTAAGGATCCACCACACTCATGGTGAAGATAACCATAACACTTCTGAACCAAGTTATGACAGGAGATGTTACATCGGAATGCGAAATAGGGTTTCTTAAATTTTATATACGAGGTGTAATGCACAATTTTCGACAAGAAACTTAAGTCTCTTACTATGTATTACCACCTATTAAGATATTTAATCCCTCTGCCAGCCATAAAACAAAAAGATATTCGGATTTTCAAACGTCCCTTGTGCCAGTTTTGTGCCAATTTGTTATAGAATCCTGCTCAAAAGGGTCTTATTACAGCAAGCATACTCCAACCGAATACCAATCTCTCTATGGATATAAGTATTCCACCGTCAGGCTATCAATGAACCCACATAACAAACCCAAAAGTTAAACCTTTTTAGTTCATTCTAGTATGAAAAATTCTTAGGTATACATTTCCAGGGCTTATGGTTGACCAGAGTTCTCAACCAGAAGTTGCAAAAGTACTAGTTGATGCACACTTCCATTGAATACATAAGGATTCTTCTCTCACTGTTAGGGTGTCAAAGTATACACCATTAATTGGCACTTAACAACTCCTGGACTGAGAAAAACATCTTGCTTCACTGCCAAACTCATCAGCCTTCCATTGGATAAAAAGCGGACAAAAAAAAATCGGCCCTCATGGGCATATGTGTTTCTATTCTTAAGCGGAATGTTATAAGCAGGTAATTTGTTTACTTTAAAACGTCTTCTGAAAACGTTGTATATTCGTAGACGGACCCCTACTTCTCCCATTCAACTCACCCTAAAGAAACTATTACTACCATCTGGAATCTTCGGCTGGTTATCAGTTCGACTCTAAGGTAGTTAAGTTTTAAACGTTAAGCCTTGATTGTAATTGTCTAAGCTGTTTAATCATAACTTGTCAGTCGAGGGTTTTAGCTCGGTTATGTGATGGAATATTTTAAGACAATGAAAGATATCAACTCTGACGTTCTAGTCTAAATATATTACAATAAACGAATTCACCCGTTAGCATTTAATAGAACTTAAACAGGGCAAAAAAAAACACAGAAAATTTAATAAATAGTTGAAGAAGAGTAGCCCTACTTTCTAAAAAAAAAAATATTGTTACGTTTTTGCCTTTTAAAAACGTTTAAAATATGTGTTTGTAAATTGCGAATAAAATAAAAATAAATTTTGTGTTTAGTCCGAGTGCCACTGTTCACAACTTGATGTATACAACAACAATTGTTTTCCTTTGTTATACCTTTGCATAAACAATAACAATTACTAGACCAGTATTCGACAGATCTTTATAACGCAGATTTTTAAACTACGATTATTGTCTTTGAACACCAAGCGTCTTTACACAAGACTAACTGAATTTTTATTGACTTCGTTCACCGCTTTGCTATGCTTTTTATATGGCAAAATCAACAGTCTGATGAATGTTTTCGAAGGTGAACGTTTATGACTTCGCCTTCTCGAAGGCTCTATAAATGTAAACATCGTTTGTTTACGTTTATTATTGTAATGTTGTTGGCAAATTTTTATGTTTACGATTTTTTATGCTGGTGTTTGTTGGTATATTTTTGTTTACAATGTTGGTGTTTATTGTTATATTAAACAAATGCAACACTTTGTAAACAAGTTCATTGACGTTTTCTTTTTGTAGCTTTTATTATAATGTTAAACAAGGTAAAAGCGAAACTCTAGTGTTTAAATTCTATCATTTTCATAATGATATATTTTTACCTTGTACCTAAGCAACATGATCACACACAAATAGTGCGAATGATAAAACTGTTGATAGTCAAACAAAAGTTTTAAGGTTTTTTGCCCACTAAACTCTAGATATTCCCTCGTGTAGATGGCGCATTGGACTTTTACGAAGATCGACTCCGAGTTACGCGGTCACCTAAAGTTGTCTTTTGTCTTAAGCTTTATTTTGTCTCGGACTCCATTTGATTACCAAATGTTAGCAGAAACAGCAGGATGAGTAGTTCAGTCGTTTCCCCCTCTTATTTTGAATAAAACGAAAATCCTTTTTCAATAAATTATATTTTCACACGTTGAATTCCAATTTATTTTCAACGATAAAAATCAAAACGTTTTGCCTTTTAAATATTCGATGAGCAGAATTACGAATCATGCTTAAATATTTTCCATCACCCTGGGAAATTTTGCTTTTTGTGACAGAACTACACAATATAACCTACAGCCCCTTGCTTCCTTCCAATTTCTTTTGCCTTATTGTTGGCCTTTTATTCCTTTACTTCTCTCTTAAGCAAATCTTAAGGGTCTTTTGGCCATTTAGAGCAAAAATCAGAGAGAGAGAGAGAGAGGGAGAGATAGAGCGAGAAAAGGCCAAATATTTCTCTGTCTGTTCAATAGTAAATATTTGTGTTTGACAAGTACAACGTTTGTAGAACTTGGTTTGAGAGTTGGTTTCAAGTAGTATCGGTCGTTGAATGTGCGTGGGTGGGGTGATGTTTATTTATTTAGTTATTCATGCAAAAATTGTAGGAAAAAATTGAGAATAACCTTCTTTTTTTATTTGACAAACGGATTAATAGCACTTGTCAGTACAGAATGTTGCAAAGCGATACCACACTTCTGTTACATAAATATTCGGACATTCCTTTTCCCTTTTTCAGTGTTTTTTCTTTTTCCTTTTTTCCCTTTTTTTTTGTACAAAATCAGTAGGAAACGGAAATGCCAAATATTAAAGAAATTGAAGAGCATAATAGAGTAGAGTAGTATAGACTGAAAAGGATAAATTGTAGTCAACATTAGACCTTTGAATACAACTTTAACTCACACTTTTATACAAACACTTTTGTATACATACATACATACAAACATACATACATACATACAAACATACATCAAAATATATTTTGTTTAAGGGAGGATAGAGAATTGTTTCTGTGTTGTGCCTTTAAAGTACCTTTCGATGTAAATCGTATTTATTTAATCAAATAGATTATCACTCTGGCCATTTGGTAAACAATTTAGGAAACCGTTTACAACAAAAGAATGAGAAAAAGAAACATTAAATAAATAAATTAATATATCGGGGAAGGTACCTTAACTTACATAAATGGCGGAAAATTTTATGTGGTAGATAGTAATGATGTTTAGCATTTACATCATTTAACATTAAAATTCTTAACAAAAACTATAAAAACAATCAACTTGTTTACATGATAAATAAGTAAACAAAAATATACCAAAAACAATCAATATAAAAAAGGGGGATAAACTAATAAAAAAAAATGCAACAACAAATACTACAAGAATAAATGTAAACAAAAATACACAAACAACAATAATGTAAACAACAGTGTTTACATTTATAATGATCTCGAAAAGCGAAGCCGCGAATATTTCCCTTCAAGATCATTCATCAGACTGTTGCATATGTACATACATAATTGATCATTACACCCCTTGAGTTAGGATTACGACCTAGCTTCTCACACAACTTATGTTGTTAATGCGTTAATTTTATACATGAATAGTGGAACCTACAGTTTAAAACCGACTCCGAAGGAAGCTTTTCCTGGCAATTTTATTTACTCTCAGAGTTTTTGCCAGAAATCTGCTGAGAGGAAATCGCCAAAGAAATACTTTCGTTTTGATGTCTTACCTGGGGTTTGAACTCAGCCTTTAGATTTAATAAGCCAACACACTATGTACTTCAGACAATTTAAGTTTGACGTATAAAAGGCCAGGCAAAGCAGGCAACGGAGTTAGTAAAAATTCAGTCAGTCTTGTGTAAAGACGTGCAGTGTTCGAAAAAAATAATCATGGTTTGAAGATCACCGTTGTGAAGGTCTGTTGAATAATTGTTATTGTTTTCACAAATGAGTGAAAAAAGGAATTACAATGTAACCAAATTTTTGTTGTTTACATCAAATTGTGAACAGTGGCACACAGAATTGTGCGAACAATAAAAAATTTAATTAAAACACTAAACATAAAATTATTTTTATTTTTATTTGCAATCTACGTATATAAGAACCGTAACAATATAAAAACTTTGTCTCATTCTCTTGAATATTAGTTAAATTGGACTTTTTATCAAAGGTCCAATATCTTCCTAATTACTTGCACTATACCTAGAAATTGTAAATGTGTGTCATCAAAGTATCACTAAAGAAGCCGTTGCCCAAGTTTTGCAACAACAGAGTGTAATTTTAATGAAGTTTTAAAGAAATTTGTTATCTTCATACGTTTGGGGAGTGTGAGTTCCTGATAGCCTCTTTAGTTGTAAAACTTTTTCCCTTACCCAATAATTTTTGTGCCTGAGTCTGTCATATTTTCTTTCAAATTATGAAACTATTGTGATAAATTTATGGATGCCAGACCTATTGTTATTCGACTACGAATGTTTATTTAGGAGGGTTTTTATTTTTGTTTGTATTTTGTCTCATAAAATAATAAAAGAAAACAAACGAACGAATAACAACGAATTTATTTTTCAACGAATTCTTTATGGCCAACCTTGAAGCAATTTGATTTGAAGCTTTTATTTGTTTTTTTTTTTTAGGCGATTAGTTTGGTTATTTTTTAGAAATTTTATGATTGAATGATAGGGAGGGGGGGGGATGGCATCCCCCTTTCTTTTGATAAGAAAACAAAACAAATTTTGGAAAATATTTTCGTCAGATTTTTTGATAGTTTAGTTGGAGTCTTTTTGATAATAAACAAATAAACAAGGAGAGTATCAAAGGAGTTTTAAAACAAACCCAAGGCCAACCAATCATTATAAAAAAATTAATTTTTAAAAATTCTTGCTTTTAATAAAACAAGCTGATTTGTCCTCCCTATATGTCCCTGTTGCCATTACTTAGCATTCATATTTACAGAGACGTGTGACAGACTGTAAAACCATGCCTTCAGAGAAAAGATTTTTACTTGGATTCCCAGTATGTAACTGGTATTTGTATTCGTTGTTTAGTTGTGTACATTCATTTTACTGGCCGGAAGTTTAATTATTTCTACAGGAACTGGCATTTAACGTTACAATTTCCTTTTACTGAATGTGTTGCTTATGTTTTCCTTTATTTTCGTTTTCATTTTTATTTTCATTTTCATATTGTCTTTCCAACATACATACAATTTGCTGTTGTTTTTTGTAATAAAACAAAACCCAACATGTTTCTCTTTTTTTATTACTACAACAATAACAATAACAACGATAATAACAACAACAATAGTAATAAAAATAACAATTTTATTAACAAAACTTTTTTTCTTTTCTTCTGTTTTGTTTAATTACACCTACAAGTCCTTTACTGCAGTATAGAGAGTTGCAATTATCATGTACTCATTCAAGGTAATACTATCAGTGCCCCATGCTACCTATGCTTCACCTATCTTGTGTATGATTAAGAATCAAGAGGTTATGGTTATGTATGTATACACAGTTGGGTCTCATATGATGTCTTTGTGATGAGCAAACTGATTCCTGGAGTCGCCTTAGTTAGTATGTTGGTCTAGGCTAAAAGGAAGGTCAACAAGGTGATAATAAGAACGAAGTAATGGCTCGAGGGTAGCGGACTTAGATTCGGACTCGCTACGGAGAAAATTGAGTTGTTAGTTGTTACGAAGAAGTGTATACCGCTAGAAATCGTCATCATGAAATGTGACACCACATTGACGATACGGAAAGTGGTCAACTACCTTGGAATTCCACTGGACCCTAGACTGACGTTCTGGGCTCAGATATAACACAGTGCAACGAAGGCAGCTAAGGTTACCTCCTTACTTAACGGGCTTATGGCCAATATTGGTGGTTCTATGCAGAACAGACGCAGATTATTGATGGCAATAACGGACTCTATTTTGCTATACGGCAGTGAAGTCTCAGCAGAGGCATTGCAGGCCGACTTTAGAAGGAAGGCATTTAGAGTGGCAACGGCGTATAGGATTGTATCTAAGTCAGCAATACTAGTAATTGGGGGAGTAATACCTATAGGTCTACAGGCAGGCTAGCGGAAGAGAGTGTGGAGGGCTAAAAACTTGCACGGAGTTACAGTAAATGTCTACGACGTCAAAAAATGATAAGAGGAGTGGAACACTGAGACGAGTGGTAGATCGACGACAAATCTTCTCCCAGATATTACCGCTGAAGGTTAACTACTATCTGACACAACTGTTCTCTGAACACGGTTATTTTTTTAAGTACCTATTTAAAACGTGGAGGACGACACGTCCAAATTGCATATATGATGATGCGGCGACACACCTTCATTCACTATGAGAGATGAAGATTTTAAAGACGGAATCTTGCGGTCGCCGTGGTCTAGTAGGTAGTGTGTTGGCTTATGAGACGTAAAAGCCAGGGTTCGAGTCCCAGGCCAGACCATAAAACAAAATCCAAAAAGTATTTTTTCGGCGATTTCCTCTCAGCAGATTTCTGGCAAAAACTCTGAGAGTAAATAAAATTGCTTTGAAAAGTTTTTCAAAAAAATCTGTCGTTCGGAATCGACTTTAGACTGTAGACACTTATGTATAAAATTAACACACACAACATAAGTGGTGTGAGAAATTAGGTCAATAATCCTGACTGATGTATGTATCTTAAGGCTAAAATCGGTGCCTGTACTGTCAGAAACTGCTGCGATGTGATTCTGAACAGCAAGGAAAATTGGAACAGCATAGCCTGCTGCGCTGAATTCTTACTGAAATTAAAGAAAATTGACTTGGATGAGAGAAGTAGAGTGGATGTTTAAACATCATTCTCGGATTTTGTTTCACAATCCGGATGCGGATTTGAATGTAAAAGGACCAAATGACCAGACAAACTGCACTTTGAAGTAACACCACGGTAATTCCGGAGTGGGTAAAAGAAGTCCAAAAGAGGGAGAGATTTAGTGGAGAGACTATGCTGAGGTTAGGTACATTTACTTCTCCTCAGCGTAAAACAAAAATGTTGGCCTATTAGACGTATTTCAACACTCGGCTAAGATAAGAAAAATTATTCTTTCTTCGAATTCCCCTCAGGAGATTTGTGGCAAAATCTCTAGGAGTAAAATACAATTGCCACAAACCCCTGCTCAGAAACGACGGCAAATGAAAAAAAGATTTCTTTTAGGTAATCTCTTCTCTTCAGAATTCTAGAAAAAAAACTCTCTTCATGCATGAGGGGCAAGGGGTACAGTTTAAAGTCGAATTCGAATCATGGATTTGATTGAGAAACTTTTCATGGCAATTTTATTTACTCTCAGAGTTTTTGCCAGAAATATACTGAGAGGGAATCGCCGAGGAAATTCTTTTTGTATTTTCTTTTAATGTCTGGCCTGCGGCTCAAACCCTGGTTTTACGTATAATAAGCCACCACACTACCTAGTAGACTACGGCGACTTCCATCTAGGATTACGAGCTAACTTCTCACATCACTTATCTAGTGTTTGTGCAGTAGTGGCCTACAATTTAAAGTCAACTCCGAACGATAGATTTAGTTGGAAGAGTCTGGCTTGAATCGAGGCCTCATGTCTAATAAGCCAACTCACTACATATCTACTAGACGACGGTGACTTTAAAGGAGTTTATTGAGTGTCCGCCACACACTCTGCCATTTTATTTTCCAATTTTATTTGTGAACTTCAATTCGATGGTGTGTGTACAAAAAGTCGCAGTTGTCTAGTAGGTAGTGTGTTGGCTTATTAGGCGTGAACCCAGATCAGATATCTCCAACAAAACTACGTATGAAAAAATATTTCTTCCGCGACTTCTTCTCAGCAGGTTTTTGGCAAAATCTCTTTGAGAGTAAATCAAATTGCCATTAAAAAGTTTCTCAAATAATCAGGCTAACGGAATCGATTTTAAACTGCAGCTCTCGCCACTAATTATTTAAAAAATTAATACACACACAACGGATGTGGTGTAAGAAACTAGTTTCATAATCGTAACTGAAGGATTTTAATTTTCTTGATCACAATTCGGGAATGTGAAAATCTCTACGAGCCGGGAGATGTCCAGACAACCGACACCAATTTCATATGTTTCATGGTGGACATTCTGTAGAATGATTCCTTAATATTTTCACATTTCAATTGCGAATTAACTAAATCATGCGCTGGACTACAAACTCCACTACCACCTTTAATTACTTCAAACGCTACACATTCCCTTCGTTAAGGAATTTCATTTAAATTCTTCAAAAATTCTCTTCTGCTTAGGAAAACACACTGTTCTCCATACTATATGTACAGAGGGAGACCAAACTATACATAGTTCCCTATGTAGAATAAATGGATAAGACAAGAGAATAGAGAGAGAAAGAGAGAGATGGTGCTAATACTTCATACATAATGCATGCGTTGTAATGCGATACGTTGCGTTGTTATATGATATGCGATATGAGGCGTTGCGATGCGATGCGTAGCGTTTGTGTTTGTGTTTATGAACATACAGAATAAGTAGATAAGGCAAGAGAACAGAGAGAGAGAGAGATGATGATGATAATAAATACTTCATACATAATGCATGCGTTGTAATGCGATATGACGCGTTGCGATGCGTTGCGTTTGTATTTGTGTTTGTGTTGAATGTCGTTGATAATATTATGATGATTATTGTTGTTGTATTTTCTCTTAAATATTTATTTCTTTTTTTTTTGTTGTTGTTAATGTTGTTGTATTTATCTATTATTGTATGAGGAGCATTAATATGATGATGCTTTCAAAGATAACCTTCAAGTTGCCTTGTGAACTCATTATGCCTGTTTTTATTTCTTTTTTTTTTTCTATAAAAATAAAAATACAATAACAACAATAACAACAACATCAGCTATAATAGTTATAAAAAAAAAGTAACAACAACAATAGAAATATAACGCCTGTCGAAGGCACAAAAACAGAACTCAACCTGTATGAGAGAGTTAAGGCACAGCAAAGGCGGTGGTTTACGATACTGTTATCATCTATAACGTACGTATAATAACAACAATTACAACAACAACAACAAAAGTAGTTAAATACTCTATGAATAGAAAAATAATAAAAAGAAAACCAACAACAACAGCACATACAACTAAAACTACAAATACAACTACGCAGGGAATACAAAACACGTCAAGAAAAGCAAGCAAGAAAGGAAAATAAAAAAAATAAAAGAAAAGTAAAGCAAAGGAAAAACGATAAAAATCAAGCAAAAGAATATTAAGTTTTCAGTTTGCTTTGTATGATTATCACGATTGTATAATCAATGTGAACCTTTGGAAATTATCTTCTCTTCTAATGGCATTCACGCATTCACTTACATACTCGTACATACACAGCCACTTATACCCTCAAATATGGCCTTTAATTTACAAATTTACACACACACACACTCACACTGAGAGATCGAAGAACGCAATATTTGTTATCGAACTAATGAATAGATTCACTAGACACTGGGAGGAGTGTAGAATTAAATACACAGAGCCTCCATAAAAATATTTTACAATGTCAACTGGTAACTTATACTTCGCCAAAAACGCTTAGAACGCTTAAGTATTCCATGCTGCTTAATCAGAATATGGACTTGAGAAGATTGTTGACGTATTAAATAAGGTTTTCGGTGCAATATTTTGATAGGCGCAACCATCAATTTGCACTTTGTAGCTGTGTAAGCTATGAATGAAAAGTTTTTGGACTTATGGCACGATATTTAGATGGTTGCGATGAGTGTTTAGTTTCAAAGTGAAATACTGTGAGCCCATGTTGAAACTCACATTAACCGAATCGAAATGGAAGTATACGTTAGTAAATGATGTGCTCAATTCCACTTGATTCCACAAGTTCAAAGTCCATGACATAACAAATACTATTTGAAAGGCACACCCCCGTACGAGCATTGTATTGAAATAAAGGATTAAAAGAATGCGTGCAAAAGCTGAATCTTGCCGGATAGGGAAAATAGATTCACCCTCTGTTAGATGTCAGGTTAAGTCGGAATTAGAATTATCTATAGAAAATTTCTATAGAGTAAGAAAAGATGTTTGGAAGATTATACTCGGCACAAGGGAAGATATAGGCAGAAGTTATTCTACAGCCAAATTGGTCTGAAGCAATCTAAATTTATGTTGTGCGGTAATTACTAGGGCAGATTTAAATCACATATGATATCGTTCAGAAAGCAATCTGGGATTGGTAAAACAGTTCTAACTGAGCACTGTAGGCTCAAAGAGCACTTCTTCAAAATAGGGACCGCCACGAGCTCAATATATAGATTCTCTGAAAAGGAAAATATAGTCGCCATACTTATCAGAGGTAGTGTGTAGGCTTATTTGATTCCTGAAATATGAAAAAAACTTCTTTGGCGACTTCTTCTCTGGATCTTTCTAGCAAAAAACTCTAACAATAAAATAAAATTGCCTAAAGTCGCCGTGGTCTAGTAGGTCGTGTGTTGGCTTATTAGATGAAAGGCCCGAGTTCGAATCCCAGTTCAGACATCAAAACAAAAATATGAAAATATTTCTTTAACGACTTCCTCTCAGCAGATTTCTAGTAAAAATTGCCATGAAAAGCTTCTCAAAAAATCTGTCATTCTGAGTCGGATTTAAACTCTAGGTCCCACCACTCATGTATAAAATTAACGTACACAACACGAGTGGTATGAGAAACTAGGTTCATAACTCTGACTAATGGGTTGTAATGACCGATTATGTATGTAAGGATTATTGAGGCATTAATGCATTTTAAAAGGATATATATCAGATCCAGGGCAAGGAATTGTGCTTATTGTCAACGCAGAGTGTGTATAAGTTTATCGTCAAGTTGGATTGGATACCCTAAATAAATTGAATAGGTCGTATGGTCGCAGCAAAGTGCAGCCTCAGAACAACAACAATATAGCTATTGTTACGTTTTTACCTTTTTAAAAACTTTGAAAACATGAGTTCATAGATTGCAGATAAAATAAAAATAAATTTGTGTATAGTTTTAATTAAAATTCTTTACTGTTCGCACAATTCTGTGTGATTAAAATTCATTTACACAATAACTATTTACTTCAGTTTTTATATTTTCAAACTCTTCCGGGTACGCAATAACAACTGTTCGTTATTCTTCTCAGCGTAAAACCTTTTTGTAGGCAACATCACAATGTTCTCTTCATACACAACATGTCTAGCCGAATTCCTACGTGACGTCTTCACACACGATTGACTTAATTCGGACTCTTATAATCGCTCGTTTTTGTCTTGTCTTTTATATCGCTGGATCAATAGACTGATGAATGCTCTCGAAGCTCGAATGCTGACGGCCTTCAGGAAATATCTGAAAATGTAAACAACTTGTTGTTTGTGTATCTTGTTAACATTCGTCCAGCCAGAGTAGTTGTTGCTTGCGTATTTGTCTATCCGCTATTCTTTTTTTTATACTGCACTTTGTTTTTGCTTGTTCACTTCTTTATTCGCAGCATTTTGTTGTTGGCTGTTTACATCTTTATATCTTATATTTTTTTGTATACTGATGTTGTTGCTTTTGATTTTGTTTAGTCATCGATCTTGTAAACAAATCCATTATTTTTGTTGCTATATTGTTTTACTTATTTGTTGTTCACGTGAACAAGTTCATTATTTTTGTTTTTGGAGTTTTTGTTTATTATTTTAGTAACACCGTTTCCATTTTCGTAACACTATGCTCATTAAAAGTTTAATCAGTTCTCTGGAAAATAAAGGGTCCGCCAAATACCTTTCTTTTTTTGAAAATGCTTTAAAAAAAACTACGGAATATTTTCTGGAATTTCTTTTTTTATTTGAAAGTACAATCCTTCCGGTTAATAATGGAAAATAATTTCATTGAAATGGCTGCCTCAGCTGACTGTGCAGCACCCTACACGATCGGTCCAATTTTTAAGCACATTTTCGATTGTGTACAGCTGTCTTCCACCGATGGCTTCACGAATATTGTCCTTTTAAGCGTCAATTGTCTCTGGCTTGTCGGCGTAACACTTATCTTTAACGGCATCCCACAAATAATAGTCCAACGGGTGTCAAATTGCAGCTCCGAGGTGGCAAAATGACATCAGATCTGCGGCTAATAATGCAATCTTCAGAAACAGGGCGCAAAACATCAAGTGTGGCTTCGGCTGTGTGGCACGTAGCGCCGTCCTGTTGAAACCAAATGTTGCCAATATACTTCTCTTCAATTTTTGTGAACAAAAATTCATTCAACATGGCCCGCCACTCCTTGCACATTTTCGAAGAAAAATGGACCAATTATTCCTCTGGATCAAAATCCGCACCAAACAGTGACTCGTTTTTGGGTGCGTCGGCTTTTCAATGAATACGTGCAGGTTTTCTGTACTCCAAATGCGACTATTTTGCTTGTTTACATACCCGCACACAATCAGCTACACCCAATCGATAATGTGCTTAAAAATTGGACCAATCGTGTAGGTTACTGCACAGCCAGCCGAGGCAGACATTTGAATGAAATTATTTTCCATTATTAAGCGGAAGGTTTGTACTTTTCAGGAAAAGTTGTTTTAAGTCCATTTGAATTCCATCATCATTAAACCCTGTTTTCAAGCAAGTTAAACCGTCCATCTTAAGGCAAATGCAAGTGCAACAGTCATACCTAATCATGGCCAATTAGTAATGCAGCACACACCCACGATATTCCTTCCTCGGCTAACCACATGACTTATTGGGAAATGACGGTGACTTTTCAAATCAAAATAAGTTAAAAAAGAATCGCCACCAATTAACGAAGTTTTTTTCTGTCAACAAATAAACGTGAAATGTTAAACTTTAAACATCGTGTTCTCACTTGACTTAATCGGATTAGTGTTCAAGCGATGTATACTTTTAATATGACCCAATATTGCCATATTCTATGTAAATCACATTCTTAATAATCCTTAAATACGGTCTCGCTTCCGCTCTTGCTCTCCGGTGTGTTTGTTGGTGTGCTTGTCAAAACATATTTAAACGATATTTATTGTGAAAAATTTTATGGTTTTATGGTGTTATGTCCGAGACCTAATGGCACAAGACAATGGAAACAACAATGGCAACAATGGCTAGAATAACTTGCAAAGGATTGTGTGTATTTGACCAAGATTAGAATGGGGGCTCTGCTCTGCTCTGTTCTATTAACAAAAACTATTTAATATTTCATACTCATACCCATACACATACTAACTATTGTTTACGTCTGTGTGTTAGAGTATGGGTTACACTATTAAAGGGGAAGGCATGTCTATCACACTCATACATATGGAAAATTATCAAATACACACACACACACACGATTGAATTGAAATCTTTATAAAGAACGTTTCATATCTAAACGACAGTGCTTAAGACTATTTATTCCAATGGCATGGAGAGGGAGAGAGGAGAGAGAGAGAGAATGAATGTGTGCGTATGTGTATGTGTGAATAGTTTTTCTATTTTATAGAAGAAGAAGAAGCAATTCTTTATCACATACCATGTGACAAAGACGAGAAAAAAGAGTGAAAAAAAGGGGGGAAAGTGATTTCTATTGTGTTGTTATTGTTTTCGAAATCACACAACAACAAAGGTTGGATTGGGACTGCATTGGGAAGGTTAACTTGTTAAGTTTCATTTTATGTGAACGTCGTATGTCTCGGTATCGGATTATAAAGCAGTGAACGTGAGTTGGTCTGACATTTTCTGATTGTCAAGTGTAGTATAGAAAAGCAAAGCAAAGAAAAGAAACCAACATGAGTGGATAAATGAACCCCTTTTGATGGTAATAACAACAAAAGAGGTTTTGTTTTTGTTTTCTTTTTAAAGAAAAAAAAAAAGAAATGAAATCTGATTTAAAAGCGTTTTATAATCCATTTTAACATAAAATTTCTTAACAAAAGTCAAGTAATTGTTTAAAGGCAGAGAGAGATGATCTTCACATTATTAATTGATTCTCAAAAGTTTGCTTAAGAAACAAACACGATAATGATTAAGGGTTCTATTCTGTCATAAAAAAAAAAAACTTGTTTGAGGTGGTCTTCAAACTAATTTTATTGTATCAAATGTACGTTTGAATAAAATAAAATATTCCATGTTTAAGAAATAAATCTTCAAAATGACCTTAATGCTTGAATTGACATTAACAAATAAGATGGATTCTTGATAAGACGAGACCAGAAATATACATTAAGACCTACTAGAACCTAACAAGATGATCAATGCGGCCAGGGGACTTCATAAACCCCTTCCTCTTTTTATATCGAAATATAAAAATGTGTGTGTGAAATATCTTCAAACATACATAATTGGCCATTACAACCCTCAGTCAGGATTACGACCTAGCTTCTCACACCACTTATGCTGTGTGCGTTAATTTTATACATGAGTGGCGGGACCTACAGTTTAAAGTCGACTCCGAACGACAGATTTTTTAAAAACATTTTCATGGCAATTTTTACTCTTAGAGTCTTTGCCAGAAATCTGCTGAGAGGATGTCGCCGAAGAAATATTTTTTCGTTTTGATGTCTGACCTGGGATTCAAACCCGGGCCTTTTGTCTAATAAGCCAACACACTACCCACTAGACCACGGCGACTTCATAATATCTTCAAACTATTTTTATTTATTTGAAAGGCCATTAAATCATGATGCCGAATATAACACCGTTCAACATCCAATATCAAGTTAGGTAACTTACTTACTGTACTTGATGCAAAATTTTTAGTCAACGTCGTAGCCTGGATTATTGGTCTTAATTCGACATTAAACCGTTCACCTTAGGGGCAGTGCTTGAGCGTCTTACGTTTTAAAATTACAAAGAAGACAGACCAAGCTTCTACGGCAAATCGTCTGGGCCCGTAAGCGTTATTATTCTGTTTTAATTTCATGCCTAATTAGTAATATTAATGGCCATAGAAGCATTATTTTCAATGTGTGTGTGTCCTGTATTTACTTCCTTCTATCCCACTGTACGGATGAAGAAAATTTATGACAGATAGATTTCCAGTTTGATTAACATTTCACAGTCGTATGGATTGTCATGTTTTAAGGACTTTTTTTCCCCTTAAAGGACTAATATTTTGTCGTTTATTTTTCTTAAAAATTTTTTTTCCAGCAGCACAATCGTATTCTTGAAATTATTTTCCCTGTTCAAATTCCTGTTTCCTTTACTATTTCCTTTCCTTTACAGATTCTTTTGTTAGAAGAAATAAAGAAAACTTTTTAATTTTCCTAAATGTTGTTGTTGCTGTTGCTGTTGTTGTTGTTTTTACGCTTCTGTTTTGCAGGCAGCAACAACTAAACGCAGAAAATTTGTTTCCAATTTTGTTTCTCTTACCCATGTAACTGTGGCCCTACTGCCTATTCATTTCAAGAAATAAGTTTTATTCCCTCGTCTCTCTCTGTCTACTTTGATTTTGTTTGCTCTCCAGCAGCTATTCCTTTAGCTTCACAATCCCTGCTTCAGATTTTATTTTGCTTGTTTTTGTTTTAAAAGATTTTTTTTATTATTATTTAGCGTTTGACGTCAGTAGTTGAATGTTTTTTCTCTCTCGGCTTTTTTTTTTCGTTCGCCTCTCGTTATCAATAAACGTCAAACAACATCAAAAATGTTCATTTGTTCCTGTTCCCTCAGTTGGGTTTTGTGTACTCCAACACACAGCGACAGACATTTACTTGCTAAAAAAAAAACAACAACAAAAATCACTCACTCACTCACATATTTTCTCTCTTGATTATCTGGGGGATATTTTTTTTTTTTTGGTTTTTGTTTGTTAAACATTCCTACGGAACCTGATAAATTGTTGGTGTTGCTATTTTTCTCTCTCTCTCTCTCTCACTTTCTGCTAATGTTTGATACGAGGCCATTTGTGCTGCACACACTCAATTCAATTAAACGCAACCACTCCTGTAAGCTATGTTGCTCAATGCAATTCTCTGTTTTTGTTTTAGGCTCTCTTTATGTTCTTTCTGGTCCGTGGTCTAGTGGGTAGTGTGTTGGCTTATTAGACGAAAGGCCCGGGTTCGTATCCCAGGTCAGACATCAAAACGAAAAATATTTCTTCGGCGACTTCCTCTCAGCAGATTTCTGGTAAAAACTCTGAAAGTAAAAATTGCCATGAAAAGCTTCCCAAAAATCTGTCGTTCGGAGTCGACTTTAAACTGTAGGTCCCGCCACTCATGTATAAAATTAACGCTATCAACATAAGTGGTGTGAGAAGCTAGGTCGTAATCCTGATTGAAGGGTTGTAATGGCCAATTATGTATGTTATGTTCTTTCAAAAGTAAAAAAGGACTCCGCAATAGTAGTTTATGAAAACATATTCGAAATATTAAATTTCGCATGATTCGGCCACTAAAATCGAACTGAATTTGATCGGTAACAAAGAGGATCGCTGTCGTTTGTGGCTTTTTCTCATACATCTGTGACAAAGGAAAATCCCACAAGAAATAGTCGAAAGAGTCGAAAGAGTTTAAATCGCATCATCTTGTTGGTGAATTCATATCACCTCCAAGCATGGTAACCATGCCCTCAAATTGCGTAAGCAGTATATCGAATATGCCACGAGCTGTATATGATATTGGGTCATTGCTGCCAGATAAAAAACAGCATCAAATCGTCAAATATTAGAAAAAAATCTTCAAAATCGTTCAAGATGTTCATAAAAATCGTGAAAATAATCGTCACAAAATTGACATGAAAATTCAGAGTGATGTTCACTAGAACCGATACATTTTTTAGTGTCTTAGTTCTTTGAAAGGGCAAGAAATACCACTTCATTTGCTATTTACACCACTTACATCCTAAAGTAAATGGAATACAACTCTCACGTACAGACCGGTGCCTCAAAGTCTATTTTGGGACTTTTCGACCGCGTACAAGAGAGGGTGAAGTTGCCCTTTAATTACATTAGGGTTCATTGGAGCTTCGTTGCAATGTGGTTTGTGTTTCACTGTTCAATCACTATTATAACCGGCGAAATAAGGGATTCGTCTTTCTCGGCAAGCAAATACTTATGTGGTCGATTGGCCAGTGGTTCGCACACTACAAATTCATTCTTTAGTAGGACTATTCATATGTGGAACTCCGTTCCTGCAGAGGTTGTAATTTTTTGGCTTTTAAGAAAAGAATATCAGATACAGAGAAACCATCACTTAAATTTGCAATAACAATAACTACAAAGTAAATACAAAACTGAAAGTGCCTTTTAATATACAAAAGTAAAGAAAATGATGTCAATTTTTAATTTCTAAAAATCGTCAAAATAAGGACATAAATTGTCATATCGTCAATATGATATTTTTGGAGCGCGAAATCGTCAAAATGGCGATAAATCGTCAAATATGACAGCTATGCGTAGAGTCCTTTAATTCGAATCACATAATTGGTGTCTAAAACATCCAATTAAACTGTTAGTAATCACCGATCTAAAGTACTCAAAGGAATATGAACTGATATGTGGTCCCAAATGCAGGTATTCTGTTAGCTTACATAACCAACCCATTAACCAGAAGTGTGCCTTAACGCTGAAGATGAATTTTTTGATTAAAATTAAAAGCAGGTTACGAAGTCCATTCAGTGAATATGAGGCCTTGATATTCTTTCTACGGACAATGATGAACTGGCTAATATGGTTTCCACAAAGAAATGAGCCAATGACGATCCCAGCCCTTAAAACACACCAATAAGTGAGTTTTTTAAGATGCATTGTATGCTTTGGGGTTTTATGTGGAGTAGTATCCACAATTTTGTTTACGGACGTTCCCATTCATCCAGAAAAGTGTTGGAAGTAATCAAAATTACTTTCAGTTGCCAACTGCAATGGAGTCTATTACGAATACTTTGACATTGGCTAGGGCTTTCCATGGTGATTTGGCAAAACATACATACACAATTGGCCATTACAAGCCAGTATTATGTACCAGGATTATGTGTCTGGGTTTTCACATCACATCAGTGTGTGAGTGGCGGGACCTTAAATTTAACTTAAACTCGCCGCGGTCTAGTAGGTAGTGTGCTGGCTTATTAGACGTAAAGAATGGGTTCGAATGCCAGGCCGGACATCAAAACAAAATACAAAAAGTATTTATTCAGCGATTTCCTCTTAGCAGATCTCTGGTAAAAACTCTCAGAGGAAATAAAATTGATAAAAAAAGGTTTCTCAAAAATCTGCCGTTCGAAGTCGACTTTAAACTGTAAGTCCCACCACTTATGTATAAAAATTAACACACACAACATAAGTAGTGTGAGAAACTATTATGTATGTATGAAAATTTTTGTCTAAAATCTGCTTAGAGGAAGTCAACGAAGAAATATTCTTTTTATTTTAATATTCGGGTTTGTCTAATAAGCAAATACACTATCTACTGGACTACGGCGACTTTAATTTGGCAAAACAGATTAAACAAGATACAATTATAGATACGATGGTAGTTAACGTTCCATTACTAAAGATCACATTCTGCACCACTCTTTACTAGTTAAAAAAATTAAATCCTTCTGCAAAAACTCCGCGAACTTAATTATATTAAAGATTAGAACCACTCTCATAGACTTCTAGAGAACCTCTGAAGCTAGCAATGTTCGAAGTTTAGTCTTCCCTGATAAGAAACACTCACTTCACTCCGCCTAGCGGGATCATCAATCTCTTTTTGCAAAGTCTCCCAAAAGCTTGGGGTAATTTCTTATTTACTGCTAATGATATGCATACATGCATACATAATTGGTCATTACAACCCTTCAGTCAGGATTACGACCTAGTTTCTCACACCACTTATGTTGTGTGTGTTAATTTTATGGATAAGTGGCCATATCTACAGTTTAAAATCGACTCCGAGCGACAGATTTTTGAGAAACTTTTCATGACTATTTTTTTGCCACAAATCTGCTGAGAAGTAATCATCAAAGAAATACTTTGGTTTTCGTATTTTGTTTTGTTGTCTGGCCTGGGGCTCGAACCCTGGCTTTACGTCTAATAAGCCAACACACTACCTACTAGACTACATATACGCTATTGCTGTACGCATCCTCAAACCTAACTAATTTCCTTGAGGGACGTACAGCTATTTAGTCTGGACTGCAACCAAGCTGCTCACATCACCACCTATGTTGTAAGTGTTAATTTTATTCATGCGAGACTTACAATTTAAAAGTCGACTACGAACGATAGATTTTTGAGAAACTTTTCATATTTTACTCTCAAAAGTTGTTGCCAGAAGACTGCCGGCAGGAAGTCCTAGAAAAAATATTTGTTCGAACTTTGTTTTATACGAGGTGTGTGTCTGACCTGCAACGACTCCTACAGAATCGTACTAAGTTGTAAGAGCAGCCAATGCTGTGCAATTAAAAACGATTAATTGCTCATGGAATTTAGGTTCTAAGCCTTGATGGCTCTTTCTTATAGAAAATATAAAGAAGTCAATTTCGTATTCATAGTTTTATTTTCCTTAAATAATGTTTTAAATTTTAACGAAAAAACAGAAAATAACCAAGAAACATAATCTTTAGCAGGCGGTTAAATGTATGCCAACAACTTTTAAAAGAAATTTCATGTTGAAATATTTGAAAGCAGCCACCGCTGAGTTAAATTCATTACACAAAACTTTTGTAGGCAGTTTTTGCATAATTTTATTTTCTTCATTTTTTCCTCTCTCTCTGGCTTTTTGTCCCTCTTTCTCTCTTTTTTTTTAAGCGTAATTATATATCTTTGTAACGGGAGGTAAAAGGTTTTTCAAAAAAAAAAAAATTTCTTTCCATAATAAATGGCTTGCAGCCAGGCATGTTAAAGATAGATAGACAGGCAAAGTTCATTAAAATCCAAATCAACATTATTTTTACTTACAAATCATAGGAGAATTTAAATAAAAAACGGAAAAGAAAAAATCTTTAACAATTCAAAGAATATTTTTGAAGATTTTTATGGATTTTCATGGTCTTCAAAACCAACAACTGCTTAAGCATGAGGGTGGAAACCCATAAATAAGCCGATAAACTAACATTTTAAACTCTTAAATGTGAAAAAAATATTCCAACTTTATTTCTTGGAACTGAAAATCTAAAGAAAATTTAAATTGTTTGCTGGGTTATTTGAAATCATTATACACACTTGCATTATTCCATGCAATGTTAAGCGTTTCTTTCATTCGTTCATTCAAATTTTATTTTCATAATCGCCTGGTTTTTGTTCTTTGATTTCAGGATTTTGTTTTTAGACTTTCAAACTGTAATTCTAAAATAAAATGTGAAATAAATTTAGAATTTAACAGACAAATGAACAGAATTTTTTTTAATTTGATTTTCATAATTTTTTCTATTTTGGTGCTGATGACGTCAATATCTTGAGAATATTTATTGAAATTCGAAAAGAATTTTCTTCATTTAAAAGTTAAGTGTTCGAGTTTTAAAGCACAAAAACTGCATGCGAAGCCTAGTATTTTAATTTCGAATTGTAAGCATAACTTAGTGGAGTAAGTAAAGTAAATTGTCATTTCGAATACAAATTGCCTAAAGGCAGTTAAGCGTTTTATAAAGTGCTTGACACCAAACATGGCTGAGTGCATTCAGATGCCTAAACATGTTCTGGATAATGAAAATAACGGAGGCTACAAACTAAGTAGTTATGAATAATCAGCTTCAATTTCGAGTTGCCAAATTAAGCGTCAACGACATTACTTTTCTCCCCGATATAACTTGCAAATATGCTGCATAATATGCAAATATGCAACCCATAAAATGTAACGAATTTTTGATTTGCCAGTTTAAATAGAACGCTTGTCGAATAGCTGCAGCAGCCTACCATAAATGGAACGGATTTCACCCATTAGTTCCACACACATTTTAAATATTCGTGTTAGAAATTTCAATTCTAAAACTTGGACAGGACAACTGTTAGGAATTACATATCTAAACACAGTGAATTAGATAACTTAGCTTAGCTCATCATTACAAACTTTTTGCAAAGGAATAGAACCTAGCTTCTCACACCAATCTTGTTCTTGTGTGTTAAGTTCATCCATAAGTGTCGGGGAAACCTTTCATAGCAATTTTATTTCACTCTCCGGATTCTTTACCAGAAGACTGTTGAGAGGAAGTAATCGAAAAAAAAATTGTTTCCCTTATTTTTGTTTTGTTCGATGTGTCTGAACTGAAGTTTGAACTGCAGACCCTCGTTTAATAAGCCAACACACAAGCTACTGGACTACGGCGACTTCCATCAGCTGGATGAACTAAGAGTGGCAGCTCTGATATCACAAAGCTCACTTGAACAAGCATAGCTCCGCAAGGTGATGCTTCGGGTGCACGCAGTCTATATACTGGCCAAGCTCCACCAAAATCAGGAAAAAAAAACAACTAGTTGGTCAGCGCAAGGGCTGCACAACAAAAGCACGACCACCCCCCACTGGAAAACCAGCCAGAAAGTATGGTAAACGAAGCTGTATCCTAGATATCAATAGATGATAGCTCCGTCAAGCTGATAAGGAATGGGGAGCAAAATAACCTATATTTACAAATAGCAAGAGACTGGCACTGATAAAGAAAATGAACTGATAAAGAAATGGATAACAGTCTCCTCTTCCTTAGTAGACCTGCATCCACTGCAGAAGTCGTTAAATGGCAGCTTCATTCTTTCTGCGTGTCTACCCATGATGCAATCGCCTGTAAGCATGGCCATTGTAGTAGAGATGACGTCAGGACCAAGAACAAGTAATTCGATGGTACGCAGGACTTCTCGTTGACCGAGGATAAGTTGGCGTTCCGAAAGAATTTCCACGCAATATTCAACCTGACCGAGGCAAGTGGCATACCCAATTCAATAGAAGAGAATTCCGGTAGGAGCGCACCAGCTCTGGCGAGCTTGTCGGCCCTACAATTTCCCGGAATCTTATTGTGCCCGGGCACCGACACCAGTGAGGCAGAAAGAAGGTCCAGACAGCGGCAATATTCTTTAACGATTCTAGAGTTATTCACGAAACCCAATAGAAATTTTATCACAGCCTGACTATCAAAAAAGACTGAGACGCGAGTGAAAGGAGCACCGATGACGAGAATCCATTGAGCGGCCCAGTAAATTGCTCTCACCACCACCTGGAACACATTGGAGTAGTCCGGCAGACGTAGAGAAATGTTCAGCTTCAGTTTCCCAGAATAGACACCGCTTCCAACGCCATTATCGAGTTTAGAGCCGTCAGCATATATTTCCAGGACTGTATTAGGATTCCAGTCATTCCTACTCGGGAAAGTCAAGACAAATATTAAGCAGGGAGTTAGTGTATGTACACAGGGGCCACTGGATCATGGATCTGGAGTGACCAGAAGGTACAATGTGCTAACGAGACAGAGCA
This sequence comes from Sarcophaga peregrina, assembly GCA_014635995.1. Classification (NCBI taxonomy): domain Eukaryota; kingdom Metazoa; phylum Arthropoda; class Insecta; order Diptera; family Sarcophagidae; genus Sarcophaga; species Sarcophaga peregrina. The sequence goes on along the minus strand of CM025790.1, from coordinate 38,740,284 downwards.
TTAAGCCTTAACGAGAATCACAGTAGGAAGCCAGTTGAGCATTCCAAACATGGCATTGGTAGAGCACCAGTTATATAAATGGCCTCAAATTTTCTGACCTTGTCAAGAAGTCTGACATTGTGTTGTCTGTCCAGAGCAGTCCACCAAAGGCTTGTAATAATAAATTAATACGTTGACTGCCGCGTCAATTTTCAGAAAACTTGCCAAAAAAAAAAACGACAATTTGACGTACTCACATTAGTGAGTACGAGATAAGAAGTCGCCGTGGTCTAGTGGGTAGTGTGTTGGCTTATTAGACGAAAGGCCGGGTTCGAATCCCTGGTCAAACATCAAAAAAACGAAAAAATATTTCTTCGGCGACTTCCTCTCAGCAAAGACTTTGAGATTAAAAATTGCCATGTCAAGCTTCTCAAAAATCTGTCGTTCGAAGTCGACTTTAAACTGTACGTCCCACCACTCATGTACATAATTAATGCAAACAACATAAGTGGTGTGAGAAGCTAGGTCGTAATCCTGACTGAAGGGTTGTAATGGCCAATTATGTATGTATGAGTACGAGATAACACGTAGTTTGGCAACCTAGAAGGGAACGCAATCTAGTCGGCAGTCAACGTGTAAGTAAGTAAGGTAGTCACAAAGCATCAATGACACAAGTTCTGGAATGATAGTATTGTCACGTATTGTTAGTTAAAAATAAAGCCTAGTCAACAGCGTAAATTTGTATACAAAAGCAAGACGAAAACTAGCACAACAGCGAAAGCTAAAGTATTTTCTTTGAATTTCAGAATTTAATTGCACATTTGTCGCCTCAGCTGCCAAAGTCCGGAAGATGTTCCACGATGTCCTCTACTTCCTCGACATTGCAGCTTTTGGTGAACTAAAATTTCGTTTTTAAAATAGAATATTTACTGCTTTTAGTGAATATTATCTGGTACCCTCTCGTACAAATAAAATTAAAATTCCATTTTAATTTGCCTATCCTCTCAGCACACCGCACCGCACCTCGGCCAACCTCTATTTTGAAAGTTATTTTGCCTGGCTAAAGCGAAAATATTATTTTAATTTATCCAAATTAACTCAGGTGTGTAAAATATCTACAAAATTTTACGGTAATTAAAAAAGAAAATTTACACAAAAAAATTTCTTTTTTTAAACTGGGAAAAGTGTACAAAAAAGCCAAGAAGAAAAAAAAGGCAAAAAACTTTTTAATTGACTACTCGTACGCATTTGAAAGCAATTTTTTCATTTTTTTTTTTTCCAAATAAAATTAAAAAAAAAAAAACAGAACGAAAACAACAATAACAAAAGAATGTTGCAAAAAAAAAAAAAGTTTTTGAAAATATTTTTGCCACACATGTTAAGTCATGTTTTAATAAAACCTGCCTCTGTTTGGGGAGGTGGGGGAGTAAAATTTAATTTATTACAGTCGTAAATCACTTCTAATAGAAATAGATACTCTACTCCTCTACTCCTCTCTCTCTCGTTCCATTTTATTCGCCTTTCAAACTGAAGAGAGAGAGAGAGAGATACAGAACAAAAAACCAAATGGAATACCAGCCTCCATTTTTGGTTTTATATCCTGCCATTAAAAAAAAAGTAGCATCAGTTTGAAGGTATTTTTAAGGGTGTTGAAGAGCGTTTAGCAAAAGTTTTAAAATTCAAATTAATTTTTATTTGAAAAAAAAAAAACAACAACAACAACAACGCATAATAGATTTGAGTTTAGAAGACAGAACATGACAACATAAAAGAGCCATTTTATGTACCAAAGACAGGGGCAAAGGCATCAGGCAGGCAGGCCGGCATTTATGGCTTTATAAGCACTACCAACCAAGCTGCTGCTGATTTACTTCTAGAGAATCTTCAGGGCAACTGAAGCTAGAGAAGTAGGAAATAAAATTAAAAAAAAAAATTTCTATTTAAAAAATTCATGATGCAGCGAAATCCCTTTTTACTTAAAAAAAAGGATCGCCATAAATAAATAAAAATGAAACGAAATGAAAATTGTATTCCTTCTTAAGAGGCATAAGAACATAAAATGGTTCGTAATTAAAACGAATCCGTTTTAAACGAAAAAAAAACAAACAGAATCCATTAGAAAAGAATTAAAAAAAAGGAAAAACGTTTATTCGTAGAAAATTAAAGGATGCCCAAATAGAGCACTAGAATTGAAAATGGATTTCGTATGCTCTGTGAAATCAAATTACTTGACGTCTACAAAAAGAATTCTGGTTTACGTCAAATGATTTGGCCGCGACTTCATCTCGAATACTGGGGCCGTGCTTACAGGTCATTGCGTGATGGGTAGACACATGAAAAGAATGGCGATTCCTTTTAATGATTTCTGCCATGGAGGAAGAGGAGACTGTTGTTTACTTTCGTTGCAGCGCCCGCCTCTTGCTAGGTGTAGTTATAGGTTATTTGGCTCCCCATTCCTTGTTATCTTAACGGAGCTATCATCTATTGACACCAAAGATATAGGTTCGCTCATCAAACTTTCTGACTGGTTTTCCAGTGCGGGGTAATTGTGCTTTTGTTGTGCAGCCCTTGCGCTGACCAACTTCATCCTTTTTCCTGATTTTGCATTCACCCGTAGCATCACAATGGGCCGCTATGCATGCTCAAGATAGCTTTGTGATATCAGAGCTACCACTCCGACCTAACCTAAGGTCAAATGATCAGAAGGACAGTTCCTACAAACAGTCTGCAAGCAAAGGCCAAAGGATTGAAGTCTGCTCTTAGGTTTGAAAATTCAATTCCAAGCGAATGCCTGCATATAGTTGTCGTTTGTATGCTTGGAGACTTACCTTCTTCCCCAATTGGCCATTACAATCCTTTAGTCAGGCTTAAAGGCTTCAGCTTCTTACACCACCCTGTTGTATTGTATGTGTTAATTTTATCTTTGAATAACACACGCCCTATACATAGTTTGAAGTCAACTACAAATGATAGATTTTTAAAAAACTTTTTCAAACAATTTATATTTACACTCAGAGGAGGGCTACTCCTAACTTCTAAGGAAAGAAAAAACTATTCTGTACTATTCATATCAAGATCAAGGCCGAATAGTGCTGCTACTTTTCCTTAGTTTAATATTGCGAATGTAAAAACGTAAGTCTCCACGGACTCAATTTAATAAGGACAGGAAGTAAAGAGGGGAAGGATACCACAAATATTATCTGGCAATTGGGCTGCCAGGCGAGAGCTCAACTTCTATGAGATGGATGTTATTCATGGTTATTATGGTACTGTCTGAGCAAAGAGAATTACTTAGGCGTAGTGAATCGGGTCAAAACCTACTACAAAAGCGTTAATTCTAACACAGCCACGTATCATGCTTTAAGAGGAGATTATGGTTTACATAATCGTCCAACTACGCAAGCAATTGGCAAAATTGTGAAGAAATTTAAAGAGACTGCAGTAGTTACAAATATTGAAAGGCCTGTGCATCAAATTTTCGCTCATTCCTCTGAAAATATCGCTATTGTAAGTGAAAGTGTTGCCGAAGACCTGAATTTGTCAATTCCCCATCGTTCTCAGGGGTTAGGACTGTCTTAGAGTACATTATGGTGTATTTTGTATTTAGATCTACACCTACATCCATATAAAGTCCAGCTCACGCAACAACTGAAGCCAACTGACCATTCATAACATCGTAGATACGTGGAATTGGTGCTAGAACAGCAGGCTATGCACGGCAATTTTTCGAACAAAATTTTCTTCAGCGATGAAGCACATATCACACTTGGTGGGAATGTTAATAAACAAAATTGTCGTATTTGGGGTTTTGAGAATCCTCAAGTAATTGAAGAGATGCCATTGCATTCAGAAAAAGTCACTGTTTGGTGCGCTCATTGGTCCGAAGGTGTGATTGGAGCTTTGTTCTTCGAAAACGATGATGGAAGTACTGTTTCCGTAATTCGGAGCATTATGGTCATACGACAACCGACTTTTTTTAACCTGCTATTGAAGAACACGACTTGGAGAATATGTGGTTTCAACAAGACGATGCCACATGCCACACAACTCTAACGAATATGGCTTTATTGCAAAAAATATTTCCTGGCCGCGTAATTTCCCGTCGTGGCGATATCAACTGGCCACCAAAATCAAGCTATTTGACAGCATTATACTTTTTTTTTGGTGCTACGCGAAAGACCGTGTTTATGCAGATAAACCTTCAACTCTTGACCACTTAAAAACCAATATTCGTCAAGTTATGGCTGAGATACCGCCCAATATGTGTCAAAAAGTGGTCGAAAATTGCCTCAAAAGCATCAATGCTTGCAACACTTCGCGTGAAGGTCATTTAAATGATGTAGTGTTTCACACATAATGTCAACGTTCAAACCAGAGTTGGGGGGTAGTGTATTAAATATTTAGTGCACTAAGGTTTCCACTAAATCCCACTATAGTGACAACATTTTGATTTTCCACTATTTTTCATCACTATAGTGATAGTGAAAAATTTTTCACTTATTAAACGGGAGAACGTGGTTTTGAGCCCTGGCTCGGACATAACAAAATATGAAAAATTATTTCTTTCGTCATCGTTTAAAGTCAACTTTAAACAGGTTGTGTAACAAGCTAGGTTGTAATCCTGACTAAGTAAAATACATAACCTAAGGAAACACTTGATTGCTTATGAAGTATTATGCAAGGAATTATTCTTACTAACACCGAACAGCTTCCTGTAGTTTGTCAGGGCAATAGAACTAGGAGAAGAAGAATTTTAACGATACTTTACATAGATGGAGGAAGGGCAGTACAATAGATCGTCTGGGGTGCAGTATTGTAGCATCTTCACTATCCAACATTTGCTGTTATTTGTTATTGTAAGCAAATATGACAACCATTTTATCCATCCCATAAACTACGGTGAAATCCTAAATGAATCTCCCTTTTAAAGTCCCGAACCAAATCTTTAAGAAATTTCTGCCGGCCTTGTAAGGTCTTCTAACTGCCACTGAGAATTTCTCCTAACTATGGAAGCCTAGTGACCTGAATGCAAATTAAAACTATATTTTCGGCGTTTTTTTGTTGTTTTCTCTGTCATGAAATCTTATCAAGAGATATTTTTCCTTGTAAAAGGTTAAAGTTCATTACAATTTCATAATTTTGCTTTCCAAAGAAAAATTGAAAAACAAAAAAATTCCAAAAAAACAACAAGAAAAAACACGAAATTTATCTATTACTTGCAAGTAATTCTTCTAAAAGCTGAAATAGAAAAGAGAATTTCTATTTCATAGACATTTTGTTCTTAGAATACAGTCCATTATAAAAGTGCAATGACGCTTTTGTAAAATTTAACAAAACAAAACATATTTAAAACCTGTTTAATATTGATTTTAAACATCAAAATCTCTGTTTTTGTAACACCCACTAAGGGTATAACTACTTTTGTAACTCACTGTATTTGTTTAGTGTAATGTAGGCGGGTTTTTTTTTTCTTTTTTTTCTAAAAAGTTTCGTCTTATTTTCCTTTTACAAATAAGTTTTTAAGAGAAAGTTTTTTCCCTTTTTTTATTTTTGCTGCCTGTTGTTGGAATTCATTTTTGGGGCAAAAGTTTTTCGCCAGCCATTGCAATGCACATTATTGGGAGATGGAAAACAGATTCAAATCGATAAATAAACAGCCTCCATCAAAAAAATTTGAACATGTAGGCGACCCATGCTATTCAAGTCAAATGTTGCTGATAAAGTCTCATTATCAAAATTGTATTCTTTGAATTCCTTTTCTTTTTTTGTGTTTCTTTCTATTTTTTCTTTTTCAATTCGTTTTAAATTAACGTAACAGCTGTGAGTTGAAGCTGTGTTTTGTCTTTAATTTCCTTAAGATTTGTACATTTTGTAAGGGAAACTTGAATTTATTTTTCTTTTTTTGAAAGAATGGAGATGAATTGAAAGCATTTTAATATTTAATCTGAAAAGTTTTTACAGGGTTTTTCTGAAATGAAAAAGGGATTGAAGGGTAGTTATTTTGCCATCCTTTTTGTAGAGAGTTACAGATAAATAGGCAAGTATGATGGCTGAGACATGATTGTGCCTTGAATTCTTAGTCTATTGTTATGAAAATGGAAATGGTGTTACGTATTCAAATAATAAACAAAAACTCCAAAAACTTCTGATAAACAGAAGCTTCACAAACAAAATAATGAACTTGTTCACATGATCAATAAATAAGTGAAAAATGTAGCAACAAAATCAACAAAACTTGTTTACAGGATTGATGAATAAACAAAAATAATAGCAACAACATAAGTATAAAAAAATATAAGAGATAAACATGTAAACAGACAACAACAAAGTACAGCACATAAAGAGGTAAACAACCAGCAACAAAATGCACCATGAAAAAAAATAGCGGTTAGACAAATACCCAAGCAACAAATACTTTGCCAGGACCAATGTAAACAAGATACACAAACAACAATAATGAAGAAAATTTTTTTACATTTTTAGAAATTTCTCGAAAACATTCTCCTTCAACTGAATTCTTCAGACTGCTGACCCTTGAGATATAAAAGTCAGATTTAGTTAGAATTCAGTCAATTGTGTGTGAAGACGACACATGAGATTCAGTTAGAATTCAGTCATTTGAGTGTGAAGATGACACATGAGATTCCATTAGAATTCAGTCAGTCGTGTGCGAAGACCATACGTGGGATTCAATAAGAATTCGATCAGAAACGTTCTGTGTAAAGAGAATATTGTGGTGTTGCTTACAAAAAGGTTGTAAGGAAAGAAGCATAACGAACAGTTGTTAGTTAATGCGTACGCGGAAGAATGTGTAAGAAGAATAACAATTACAGTAAAGGTGGCACATAGAATTGTGCGAACAATAAAGAATTGATATAAAATTAAACACAAATTTATTTTTATTTTGTTTGCAATCTACAAACTCATATTTTTTAACGTTTTTAAAAAGATAAAAACCTAACAATATTTTGTTTGGTTCCAAATGTTTGAGCCAGGGATTTGAAGCACAGGATCTCGTCTAATAAGCGGTCATATAATGTACTGTACTACGATGGCCTGACAGTTAAATGACTATTAGATGTCCTGACCATTTGTATACAACATCAAAGCCATGTCTTTGTAGGAGATGTGAAAGATTTGAAGGTTATTTTTACCTGGTTTTTTCCGAACTAAGGGGCGTTAAAGGTAACTACAAAACTAACTCACTTCTGACAATTACTCGCATGACAGCGTATATTTGCACTAGAGATCAGCAATGAATCTTTTTTTTGCTACTCATGTAATTTTGAATTGAAATTCAACTATGTACCAGAGTACATCATTCATACTCAGTACAACATTGATTTATAAGTACAGATTGCAATGTGTATTAGTACAACGAAATATGTTTGATACTACATACTCATTCCGATTCATAAATTTAGAAAAATGCTTATAATACTTATAAATGATTCGAGTATTTCGAATCATTTATAAAAATTAACAGTCTAAGTTGTTGTTACATTTTCAAAAAAAAAAAAGAAAAGGCAAAGATATCAAGCAAAGCAAACACACAACCTTCTTTTGAGTATTGTGGTGTTCGTACTCGAATCATACTTATTTTGTGCTTCGAGTATATGCTGAGTCAAGGACAGTCGAAATCAACAACATCGTGCGTATTGCGTAAGTATGAGTACGATGAGTATTTCATACTTTGAGTATGAGTAGTATGAGTATCATATTAAAATAAGTATGAATGCGTATATGTATCTGAAATTATAAGTATGACTCGAATCAATTTCCATTGTTTTGAATACTGATTGCTTATCTCTGTCCTATAACCCAAGTATAATTTCATCTACCCCTGCAAGTGTGGTTAATCTAATCAAAACAAAAAAAAAACTTTAATAGGCCATCATACCTGTGCATACCTGCTGTCTATTTTTAAAATTCATTACAACAAGCTGTCAAAAATTAAACGCCCGTAAAAGCTTTGTTTTTTTTTATAGTAGAAATCAAAATAATAAAAAAAATCTTTTTTTTTACTGAATTGATCACAATATTTTACGTTTATTTATAGATTTCTAAACCGAAACATATACATACATATGTATATACATACACCCATACACCCAAACACATGTCCAGAAACAAACAAGTTTTTTTTCGTTTTTGTTTGTGTATCACTCCATAAAGATTTCAAGATTTATTATCCCATAATCTGCTTTAATTTACACTATTTCTCTCTTAAGACACATACATACACACACACTCACACACACATATTTACAAACACTGTGTAGTCGTAAAAATTTTTGTTGAACAACATTTATTGTGTGTATTCGTTTTATTACAGCCATGAACAAAAACAAATACAAACACAATACAGCACCGTTACTATACTGTTCTTACAGCCATTATTTATAAAACTACTGCCATTAGTTTATAGCAGCCGAAGCAGCAGCAGTCGTTAGATGAGAAAAACAATCACGAGAAATCATCACAACAACAAAAACAAATACAACAACAATAACAAAACTAACAACACCGTTACTTAAGTTAATACATCACAGCTATAACACGTGTATTGTATTGTGTGGGTATCCATATGTACATACGGTAACCTTTCTCCATATTTTTCTCTACCTTTGTTAGTGTATGAGTGAGAATGCGTGAGTATGTGTGTGTGTGTGTGACAACGTCGAAAAGCCATTAAATAAATTGTCCAGAATTGTGTGTAAATGTATTGAAATCTTTCATAACAGACACTGAGCATATATTAGGTGTGGGTGCATGTCAACCGCTGTGTATCAATCGCTGTGTGTAATAATAAAAGAGTGTTAGGAGAGGGTATTTAACTATCGATTGGTATTGGTATTGTTTTTGAAAATTTATGAGTTTTCGAAATATTTTAAAGCAAACTCTGGGCCAAAAAGGAAAGAGAAAACAAAAGAAAACTAAAGAGTTAAATTTTTTATACGAATTAAATTTATTTTCGTAACATTTTTGAGATTAGAAGAGTTTGCCTTGGCAGATACACAACCGATTACTAAATTTGACTCCATTAGTCGTAGGTTTTTATCTTATGCGAAACCCGTGTATCTAGGAATGCTGATTTCCAGAATAGCCATATCCATGCGTATTTCGGCAAGGAGTTTTTTCTTTTTTTATTTGTCTTGAGCCGGAGGTGGTAAACCTTCGAAAGATACTTTTGTTTAACCATCACCTACGTACTAAACCCACCCCCAACACACTTCAACCACTCGCTCCCCGGGGGACTGCCGTAAGGTATTACTTCGCAGAGGGCTGGTTAGCTCGAAAGATTTATCACATTAAGTCACATTTCGCATCCGTTCCCCCAGTCTTCGGAGTTCTAGTATTACTTCAGCCATTTTCTGGCTTCTGGCTATATTGGCATCCTGGCGTCCTAGAATTCAACAGCTCCTCCATTAGCCGATTTGGTTCTAATCTAGTTTTTCCGGGCCATCTAAATCTGGAGCAGCATATTAGGATATGCTCCGCATCGTCCTCTTCATCTACACAGTTTGGGCATATAGAGGGGAAGTATCATGTCCAAATCTGTTCAGGTACTTCCTAAAATATCCATGACCAGTTAGGAACTGGGTCAGGTAGTAATTTAGCTAACAATGTTTGTTCTCCATCCAAGAGGCTATAGAAGGGACAAGGTTAAATGTCCATCTTCCCTTTAAACTGCTGCCATTTTTGCATGGTAGTTATTCGGTCTCTGTTCTTATCTCTGCTATTTGTCCGAGTACTCGAGACGGTGAAGGTATCTCATTCGGCAATATGGTTATTGGTATTGTTTTTACCAATACTAATATCGCTTCATTAGACACTGTCCTGAAGCCACTTGTCTGTCTAATCGCGCTTAGACGATTCACGAGGACAGTATTCTCCTTGTCGTCTCCACGGAGAATGCCTCCGACCATATTGAGCAAGCAAATATCATTATTGTCATTACTACCGCTGAAATTAAATTTCTCTTGAATGAACCTTATCCTCCAAAACTTGGCATTATGCTCGCCAGTGCTCCCTGTGTTATAGATGCCTTCTCGCCGATGTATTTTACGTGCTCCTTGAAGTTCAACCTGTCGTTGATAATCATTCGCCATCTTCGATTCAATCTTTGTGCCTCCAACGGTCATTTCCATCTTCTCCACTATCTTTCGGCCGCTTATCAAGACGGCTTCCGTTTTATGTACAGATTCCAACATTTCGAATCGATGTGTTTGTTTTCTCCTCGATTTCTTTTACCGTCTTAGCTACCGAGACCATGGCAATGCCATCTGCAAAGCTCACAATTGTTGGCCCGTTTGGTAATCGCAGTCGAAGTACTTCATCATACATTCCATAGTAGTGGCCCAAATACAGAGTCCCGCGGCTCATAATGTAGTGCTGCATCAGTGTTTGCAGCCATTTTTTTTTGTAGTCAACAGAATTTAACTGCTTCTGCGCTTTTCATACAAACGTCCATATATGGCATCGACTTTCTTTTAGATTCACAACTGGAATCCTCAAATATTACTCGAAGAATGTTGCTAATGATGTTGATTTCACCATTACATTGAGTTATTCTCTGCCACATAACTTCGATCAGAAGTAAGGGAATAAAACAACTCACATAAACACCAAACTATTTAGGCCTGTTTAGATGTCAGACCCCTTAAAGGAAAAGCTCCAATTTTAGCCAGAATTCAGGCCCATTGTGATGCCACAATTAATTCTACTTGGAGATCAACCATTCCCCTTAGAAAACTATCTTGATCAGCAATGTTAGAAAATGAAAGGTCAAAAACTTTTATATCTTCATGACAAGGACAAGGCACTGACACATAAGATGAAAGGCAATCGGTTCCTTTCCATTAAAACAATAGCTCCTGGAGAAGTCATTAGTCGGCACGCATACCAAAAGGATAACGGCAAGTAAGGCTCATTATTGTGCAGTGGATTTTCAAACAATTTAATTACTGAAGTGACACCCTACTCTTCTTGTCCATACAAGTCCAGCAAAGTCTGGCAATATTGCGCATACCTTCCTACTGCCTCCTTGTAAAACGTTTGAAACAATTGGAATACCGTAGTCTAGTAGGTAGTGTGTTGGCTTATTAGGCGTAAACTGCGGGTTCGTATTCAAGATCAAAATAAAATATGAAGAACAATATAATGTTTCTTCGGCAATTTTCCCTGAGAGTAAATAAAACCTGCCTTGAAAAAGTTTCTCAAAAATCTGTCGTTCGGAGTCGACGTTAACCTGTAGATCCGGCGACTCATTTAAAAAATTAACACACACAACATAAATGGTATGAGAAGCTAGGCCGTAATCCTTACTGAAGGGTTGTAACGGCCAATTACGTAGGTATGTAATTAGAATATCTATGTATTGCCCTGTCCAGCTTATTTGCAATGCAATGTATGATTGACTTGTATAGGAGCTGCTATGAGACTATTTCTTAATCCTTCAGTCTGTGTGGTCTGATGCCTTAATTGATAACACTTTCCCTACTCTTCCAACGTTTTTAAAGCCATTATGTTAAGAGAATTTAACAATTATTGAAGAAGACATCAAGCCAAGACCGGGCGTGATGTGCCAACCTTCATTACAAACTTTTAGTCAGGATTACGACCTAGTTTCTCACATCACTTTTCATGGCAGTTCTATTTACTCTTTGAATTTTTCACAGAAATCTGCTGGAGGAAACTAATCGACAATATATTTTTCGTAGTCCGTTTAGTTGAAGATGTCTAAGCTAGGGTTTGAACCGAGGTTTTAAATGTAATAAGCCATTACACTACCTACTAGACAAAGGCCGCTACTACTAGCTAACCATCACATTTCATTATTTATAGGGCCTCTTACTCTTCTGAGGAGCATAGAATCTCCACGAAATTTTTCCTATCTTAAGTTTACTGTACACTTATATGTCCCACACAGTGTGGATGGATAGCCAACTTGTCGGAAATCTCCGACAGGTGTACGTAAAACACAAGGCTAATCTGTCGCCGGTTTCATAATTCCAAGGCGTTTGTTCACTAACCTATTGGATTGGATCGATCTTAGCATAGAAAAACTTCTTCTTTTATTTGTAAATGATTTCCTGCACTCTTATCAAGTCACCCTGTTTTTGATAGAATGAATTTCATGGAAAATTTTTTTTTTTTTCATTGCAAAAAAATAATAGGAAATCTTGCTTAACTTGGTAATGACCGCACTTGAATTTTCTCTGAAATCCTTCCTTCTTTACTCTTTTCAAATCTCTCTCGAACGAAATTGTTTAGTTTTTGCCACATGGTGGTGTTAGTGATGGTGGTGGTGGTGGTGATGGTCGTGGAAAAAATAAATGAAAAAACCAGTCAAATTGAAAAGCATTTTTCCACTTGAATGGTTCACTCGGTTTATGTAGTTTATCTAATAAATATGAGTACATTTTTCAAAAGATACAAATCGACTAGAGCAAGGACAAAGTACCCTAAGGGGTACATGTTACATAAGTTACATGAGAACAAGATGTTATTATGACTTATTATTGCCAATCCCTTGCGACTTTTTTTCCGTTTTGAGGCGAACAATTTGAGTCTAATCCAACAAGTCAGAGACATCGTAAGGTCAAGGGAAAGGAAAGCCTTTTGCTAAACGAATAACTTGGTTATCATGGTGATAATGACGTAGTTTCCCCCAATTATCCATCAAATCATGTAGGAAACTTTGTTTTTGAACATCTGGCGTTTTGCTTTGGCATCATTCTCAATATATTGGGTTGTGGAGGATAATGCCTCATGTTACTAGTTCCTTTACTAGCCACCAATTAGCCACCAAAGACAAATGCCTTTGATTATTGGCAGTGAAGTAAATCCAATAATAAGAACAGTGTTTAGAAAATTTTCTTCTTTAGATTCTCTAACCAGAAGCCCATTCTAATTTTAAGTGGCTAATAAATTAACGGAAAGGGTAACAATCCCCTCAACTACATACACACAATAAGGATTTAAGGGAATATTGTAATAAGAAAGCTTACACTCACCCTCTAAGCAATATGCTAAGGAAACATTTTGAGGCAATTTTCCTATTTCTATTCTGTTTTTTTATCTTCTTTCCTTTTTTAACGACAGCTTTTCCACCTTTCCTGTAGTCGCAACTAAAATTCTTTATTATTCCTTGGGGACACATAATCCTTGTAACCTTTCCTTTATCCTGTAGTTCTTATCGTTTTTCATTCTTCTTTTTGATTTTCTTTTGTTAGGTTTTTTATTTTTTTGGTTTCTTAAAATAGAAATTCTTTATCTAAACTTAGTTTCACTTTTTTTCTAGCACCGGTAGATACTCCATAAAAGAAGTACTTTGAAGTCAATGTGTTGACGTACATAAGCATATCCGTTAACCTTTCTGTAAAGAAATGTCCTTAAGCGTACATGCAAGTAAACATAGTCGACAGTCTCTAATAATAGCATAAGAGAGGAAAAGAGAGGTGAGAGGAAAAATAGTTTTGATTTGAAAATTTAATTAAACGAAGTTGTAATTTTCCTTAAAATAAATAGTAAAACGTAGGGATATAATCTTCTATCCACATGAAAACGAGGTACCCTAACAGGTTTTTTTTTTGAAGCCCTGAAAAATAAAGGCACTGATTGAACACTAATACGTATAGCTAGCCGGCCATACCATTAAGATACCACAAATTAATATCCAATCAGAGAATGAAATACAGTAGAACTTCTATAATTTGAACTTCTTGAATTTTAATTACTTGAATTAATTGAAGTGAAAGCACAGTAAAGGCATCTTGGAGAGAGATTCTATTAGGTTTTACTTCTTTAACACAAAGTTTCTATAAGTTGAAATCTTTTTCTGGATAATGATCATTCAATTTATAAAAGCTCGACTGTATTTCCAATAGAAACCACACTGATTCTAAACTTTCTATCACATTTAACCATTTTTTGGACAGTTCAATCAAAAATAACAAAACATAAGCAAGCAAACACATCAAACTTCTCATGGCAAAGAACCAGGCTCTCTTCCTGCTCTTGAGATAGATCCTGCATAAGTTATTTGATAGAATGCGAAATCCATCAGCATGATTTCCAATTGGCCTTTGGTCCTAATACGGAGATCAATTCATTATTCATTGATAATTTTACAAACAGGTATTTGGTACGTATAACAGCAGAATCTTCAACTCGAAAGTCATGGATATGCTCATCATGGTGAAACGGCTACCAAGTAGCACAATATTTCCTGAGGATATCCTGGGCCAAACTGCCATAAAACACATTTCGAACAAAATATCGACATCCACGAATGTCATCTATTTCTCCTGCAAATAGTGGATGCTTCGAAGATCACGATTATTTAATTCCCATCTCTGCAGCAAATGGTGGATTCTTCGAAGATCACGATTACTTGATTCTCATCTAAAGGGTACGCCAAATAACATTTTTTTTTTGAAAATGCTTTAAAAAAACTACTAAATATTTTCTCAAATTTCTTTTTTATTTAAAAGTACGATCCTTCCGGTTAATAATTGAAAATAATTTCATTCAAATGGTTGCCTCGACTGGCCGTGCAGCAGCCAACACGATCGGTTTTTTAAGCACATTATCGATTGTGTGCAGCTGTATTTCACCAATGGCTTCACGAATATTATCCTTTCAAGAGTGAATTGTCTTTGGCTTATCTTTGACGGCACCCTACAAATGATAGTCCAACGGTGTCAAATCGCAGCTCCGAGGTGGCTAAACGACATCAGCCCTGCGGCTGGTAATGCGATCTTCAAAAATGGCGCAAAACATCGAGTGTAGCTTCGACTGTGTGGCACATAGCGCCGTTCTGTTGAAACCAAATGTTGCCAATATCCTCCTCGAAAATTCGTTCAACATGGCCATTGACTGTAACGGCCGCTCGTTGCTCATTTTCAAAGAAAAACAGCCCAATTATGCCTCTGGACCAAAATCCGCACCAAACAGTGACTCGTTTTTGGTGCGTCGGCTTTTCAATATATGCGTGCGGTTTTCTGTGCCCCAAATGCGATATTTTCTTGTTTATATACCCGCCAAGATCAAAATGAGCTTCATCTGAAAAGATGATTTTTTTTTTTTTGCTAAAATCGGAATCTTCTGTAAGATCGAACCGCAGGCTCACTTTGCGATGTGAAAACGCGTATACACAATTGTATTCGTTTAGCGGAAGGATAAAACTAATTATCTGTCAAATTAGACATGACCTAAGTGTTACCATTCATGAAATAAGCCAACTAGTTGATAAAAACTCTAGTGCTTAGCTTATATTATTTGACAGATAATTAGTTTAAAAAAGCCCGCAAAGCCATTGCTATATGGTAAGAGCCCTCTCTTATACTAAACTAGTGCTTATTACTACACTTTAGTCTAGACTACAACCTAGCTTCTCACATCACCCAAGTTCCAAATGTTAATTTTATCCGTGAGTGGCGAAACATACAGTTTAACTTCGACCCTGAACGATTGATTTCAGCAATTTTTTATGGCAAATTTATTTACTCTTAGAGTTTTTGCCAGAAAACTGCTAAGAGGACTTTGGAAGTCATGTCAGAGCTGGGGTTTTAAAACACGGCCCCTCAGCTACTAGGCTCAAACAACAAATGGCAACCCTGTTATATTAGAACATGCTATCTGCTCGACAGGCAATGATAAAGTGAGTGAAACTAGAAACGAGGCAATTTCAATAAAGATTCTGTGATAGGAATGTTAAACATACTTCGGGACAAGGACTGTTCTCTGTAAAGTAAGGAAAGTTTTAAAAATAAAGAACTTCGCAACAAACCCTGTAAATATTGAAGGCAGAATTATTTGCTTGTAAATGAAATCTTTTTTGATTCATTAAACGCATTGAAATTTATTTCTTTAAGCAATTTTCTGTTTCTCTGTTTCCCTTTCCCCCCCGTTCTCCATATCTCTCCAGCTCACACTTAATAATTTAAAACATGTGTCGTAACATTATTATCCTCCAGAATTGTTAACATAAAATGACTTCTTTTCATATTTATGGGCATTATAAATTCCATTTTACTTTTACATTTTTGTCTCTGTCTTCAGCTCTCTCTCTCTCTCTGTCTTACTGTCTCTTTTTCAAACACAAACATGTTTTCACGTTTGCATGTTAAAATTTGTGTACAAAATGAATGCGTTGGTACGTACGTATACATTTCCGTTATGCTCACATACTGAACCAAGATACGAACACAAAATTAATAAAGTGCCATAGGGAACTGCATGGCACCCTACACTTCTCTCATGAATCCTTATCGATCACCTTCTTTCGATCAATTTGCCTGACATTACTTATGTTGAAAACAGCTGAAAAAAAAACTGTCCTGATCGGGGTATTTATAAGGTGCTAGTGTCACCTTATAAGGCATCGTAAGCAGATCTACTGTCATTGCAGGAATCCTGAGTGCCCAGGAGCTGATTATTTATGTTTTCCTTCGTATAGAGCATGCATTTGGGTAATTGTATTCTTAAGAGCATTGAATAGAAATGTTACAAAGCCGATGATGTCGAATATAAACAGTAGTACTCGATCTGGATGCAACGCACTGGAATGAAATTATCGGGTCCACCATCCAAAGTTTTTTCAACTAGTGCTTATTGCGTGAATGGTAACACTTAGCTTATGTCTAATTTAACAGATAATTAGTTTAATCCTTCCACTGAACGAATATTGACCATCCAATGCGTTTTCGCTTCGCTAAGAGGGCCTGCGGTCGACTTGCAAAAGATGCCGATTTTGCCAAAAAAAAAGTCATCTTTTCAGATGAAGCTCGCATTTGGGGCACAGAAAACCCGCACGCATATATTGAAAAGCCAACGCACCCAAAACGAGTCACTGTTTGGTGCGGATTTTCATTCAGAGGCATAATTGGGTCATTTTTCTTCGAAAATAAGCAAGGAGGAGGATACTGGCAACATTTGGTTTCAGCAGGACGACGCTACGTGTCACACAGCCGAAGCTACACTCAATGTTTTGCGTCCTGTTTTTTAAGTTCACATTATCAGCCACAGAACTGATGTCGTTTGGCTACCTCGGAGCTGCGATTTGACAGCGTTAGACTCTTATTTGTGGGGTGCCGTCAAACATAAGTGTTACGCCGACAAGCCAGAGACAATTGACTCTTTAAAGCACATTATTCGTGAAGCCATTGGTTATATACAGCTGCACACAATCGATAATTTGCTTAAAAATTGGACCGATCGTGTAGGCTACTGCATGGCCAGCCGAGGCACCCATTTGAATGAAATTTTTTTCCATTATTAACCGGAAGGATTATACTTTCAAATAAAAAATTCTGTAGATTGTTTTTAAAGCATTTTCAAAAAAAAATGTAATTTGGTGGACCATTTATAAGCCTCGGTTGCCTATAAGGTGGATTTCCTCCACTACTCTTATGCAACTTAATTGTAAATAAAAACTTGATACAATTGTCTCAAGGTTCTCTAAACTGACGTTCGGAGTCGTCATTAAACTGTATATTTCGCCACAACATGGGTGATTGGAGAAGCTAGGTTTTAATCCTGACTAAAGGGTAATAATAATGAAGTAAGTAAGTAAGTACGTAAGTACGCTAGAAGTATAGGAGCAGCAGTATTAAGTTACTTAGTAATAGATTCGAAACCTATGGTAAACTCTTCGATATCTTCCACACAAAAGTCGATGTCAACCAAAGACGTGCTCAATACAACAAGAACAGGACAAAAATACTATCTAGGACCATAACTTTTCGATGGAGTGAAAAGAGGTCTTCGGAAAGGTATAATCGCCTGAAAGGAATATGGAGAAAAGCATAGAATAAAATGATTTTAAGAAAATCGAAACATTTGATAGGCCATTACAACGAGAAGAGATTAGAATTAAGGATCAAGCTATCAAGGAATAGTCTAAGGATAATAACCGGCATTTAGACATGCCAATATAGAGTTAAGGAACACTTGTTCAGTATATTAACAAAGTCAACCGCGATATCTGTATAGATTCTGCTGTAATGAGAATGAGTGCGGCATTAATTCATTAATTCGGAAAATGTACAACCCAGTAGCATACATACCTAGACAGTGAGTTATCGTTATTGATGGCATTATAAGGATAGGATAGGATTTTAGGGTATCCTTTCAATTCCATATAAAATATGACAAGCAATTTTTTTGCATGTGTGTATGTGAGTATCGTATATGAGTCCTTAAAATATTAAATAAACATTTCCTCGCGATTTTTTTTTTCTTTTTTGACATTCACTGTTGCATCTGGCACCACTTGCAACGTGAGGGCTGTGACTTTTTTTAAATATTTATGCAGCACAAACCAACAAAAAAATTAAAAAAAAAAAGAAAATTGTAAAACCAAGTAAAGCAAGTATGTGGCGGATTTTAGTGGCAACATATTGCATTTCATTTTCCATTTTGTTGCATTCATTTACAAAAAAAAACAAAAATGAATTTTTTTTTTCATATTCTTTCTGTCAAATAATACAAGACCATCCATTTCGTGGTTTCAAAAGTATGGGACTGGGATTCGACATCTGTCAAGCTAAGTTGTGAAGCCAATTTTTTTATTTGCAGTTGAAAATGGATCGCATAACTATCACAAAACGGATAAAAATGATCAAAACCTACTACAAAAATGCTGATTCTGCCAGAGCCATGTATCGTGCTTTAAGAGGAGATTATGGTTTACATAATGGTCCAACTACGTAAGCAATTAGCAAAATTGTGAAGAAATTTTAAGAGACTGGAGTCGTTACAAATATTGAAAGGCCTGTGCATCACCGTTTCGCTCGTTCCGCTGAAAATATCGCTATTGTAAGTGAAATTGTTGCCGATAACCCGAGTGTACCGATTCCTCGTCTTTCTCAGGACTTAGGACTACCTTAAGGCATATTATGGCGTATTTTGTATTTAGATCTACACCTACATTCCTATAAAGTCCAGCTTACACAACAACTGAAGCCAGCTGATCATTCACAACGTCGTAGATACATGGAATGCGTGCTTGAACAACAGACAGTCGACGGCAATTTTTCGAACAAAAATGTTCTTCAGCGCTGAAGCGCATTCCACACCCGGTGGGTATGTTAATAACCAAAATTGTCGTATTTGGGATTCTGAGAATCCTCAAGTAATTGATGAGAGGCCATTACATTCAGAAAAAGTCACTGTTTGGTGCGCTCTTTGGTCTGAAGTTATGATTGGACATTACTTCTTCGAAAACGACGTTGGAACGACTGTTACGTTCAATTCGGAACGTTATGGTCATATGATAACCCACTTTTTTTTGCCTGCTATTGAATAATACAACTTAGAGAATATATGATTTCAACAGGACGGTGCCACATGCCACACAACTCGCGCGAATATGGTTTTATTGCCGCGTAATTTCTCGTCGTGGCGATATCAACTGGCCACCAAAATGATGCGATTTGGCACCATTAGACTTTTTTTGTGGGGCTACGCGAAAGACCGTATTTATGCAGATAAACCTTCAACTCTTGACCACTTTAAAACCAACATTGTGAAGTTATGGCCGAAAATTCCCTCAAAAGTATCAATGCTTGCAACACTTCCCATGGAAGTCATTTAAATGATGTAGTGTTTCACTCATAATGTCAACGTTCAAACTTTACAATTAAAAAAGAAATATCATGAGAAAAATATTTTATGCTAGTATGTGTTTTATTTACGTTTACTTTTGAAACCACGAAATGGATAACCCGTTACAAATGCTATAGATGTGAGGTATGGAGAAGGATTCATAAAAAATGCTTAAAACCACGAGCATAAAATAAAAAAAGAACCGAAATAACATTTACAAGGGGAAACAAGGAGGGGAGGGTAGAAATAGGCGTATAAGTTATGTTAATCACCAGTATGGGAATAAATATTTTGAAGAGTGTTTTGAAGAGAACTCGAGGCTATACGTGGTTTATGGATTTAAATTCAATTTGCTTAAGGAACTTACAGGGATACAGGGACAAATGCCAGTTTTTAAATGCCATGAGACATAAAAGGAAATATCGACGCTTCCATTCTTGCAATTTTTAAATTCTACGTTCTCTAACTTAAATGCTGTCAAAATTTGGTTAAGTTACGCCGATCCGTTCCGAAGTCATAGGGAAAAATCTATTTAGAATACACATGTTGTCCTTTATCGCGTGAAAATCTTGGGACCTTATAACTCAAAACACACATTTTGGACTTAGAATATTATAGAACGGAGGCGTCGACATAATCTGCGAATTCCGAATGCAAAGTGATTGTATAAAGCCACTTAATAAAAATATTATGAATATAAGTACGTTTTAGTTCCACTTAGGTCCATATATTAGGTCCATTGTGCTACCATTCTATTCAATTTAATAGGCGACAATATCACCTGGCCTAAACCAAAACCTTGTCAAAATTTTACTTTGGCCTCTGAGGATTTCAACAGAGTTTAGAATTTTAAAAAATTATCTGCAAATAGGTCGTCCTATCTAATTTAAACATTTCACTGTGAACTGTCTCTAAAGCAACTTTTGTAATTTCATTTTGCTCTACCTTGTCTCTTAGAAAACTTAGGAATTTTCTGTTTCCCCATAAAAATTCTAAACAAAACAACTCTTGAGAAGCAAAAAATTAAGTGCGTAGGCAGGCGACTACTTACCAACACTCTACGAAAGTATTATACAAGATACATAGAAAATAAAAAAACAGAAAAAGAGAGAGTGAGAGTGAGAGAAAGAAAGAGAGAGGGAGAGAAAGAGTGTAAAGAGGAGAGAAACATCATGAAACAATGCGAAGGAATGTGTAAAATGTTGTCATCTAATATTTGTAAAACGTACTTGACAAACAACTTATAAAACAAATGACTTTTCAAGCTTTAATAATACGAAACACATACACACATATACACCCACATATATACACAATAATACATATACACACACACACTTACGAATACATAAACTAATTCATTTACTCATAAACAGACACAGTGATGCCTATACTTAGAATAAGATAAAGGCATGAAAATATTTACAAAAAAAATCTTGAAAGTACGCTGTTAAGGCGTTAAACTTGTCTACGCTATACAATATCGTTACGAAATTAAAAATGTTGTTTTGCTTTTACACATCGTTTAACATTTGAAATTATAAATAAAAACTACAACAATAGAAACACTGAACTTGTTTACATGATGAACAAGTAAACAAAAATCTACCAACAAGCAAACATTGCAAGAATGAATGTAAACAAAAATACACAAACAACAATAATTAAACAACAAAGTTTACATTTCTAAAGATCTTAAGAAGGCAAAGGGACCAACATACGACTTCAAGGTTATTCATTCGACTGTTTACGTTGGCATGTAAAAAGCAAGATAGAACAGGCAACGGAGATGGTAAAAGTTTAGTCCGTCTTGTGTTAAGACGCGCAATGTTTGAAGAGTATAATCGTGATTTGAAGAGAATAACAAACAAAGCATTTGTTATCGTTTACATCAAGTTGTGAACAGTGGCACACAGAATTTTGCGAACAATTAAGAAATTTAATTAAAACTAAACGTAAATTTATTTGTATTTTTATTTGCAATCCATGAACTCATATTTTGAACGTAACAATTTGAAAATAAAAGCTCAGCATTTCAATTTAAGGCCTCAATGCTATTAGGAGTTTTATTGTCCACGACTTAAAAGAAGGCATGGTCTACGAAGAACCCTGTTAAGGGGCATAAGTTTGCGCTACTTAATATAAAAATCTGTTTATATCAGACATTTTTGTTAGGATTAGAAACCGTTAACGAATTGGATCTTACTCAATAGACTCAAGCATCTTTTTAAGTTCAGGTACATCCTTTAAAAATCTTCGACCCAGAAAAATTTTATCCCTCAATCATAATCAAAAGCATTCACATCTTTTAAAGCAAGTTTAAACGATTGCCCCATGAGGCCATCATACCAAAAATGTATTCTTGGTTTTAGATTTCAAAACCGTAATGAACGTCCAGGAACACAATGTAGGTGTTTAGTCTTAAATCCTGCCAAATAGGGTTAAGTCTGCGTACTTCTCGTCTTTAAGCTAATCTCCTAAAGGTATGCGCCTAAGTAAGGTTTTTGTTCAGTAAGCTTTTTATTAGCTCCATTAGAAGAGAACGTATTCACGCCTGACGCCTTAGTAGGAAACAAAAATTTCGATGGTTGTTCTCATATGGGTTACTGAACTCAGGAATATTCAATGTAACGACAAAGCTGAGTCTCTACCAAACACTGGTACGAGAAAATTTTTATTAAATCATACGTGGAATTGGCATTTCTCTGCAGAAGAGAGATTTCACACAAGCTTTGCTTTTTTTTCAAAGGAAAGCTTATGAACCCCTTTTTAAAGAGACAAGACTAACTTGAAATG
Organism: Sarcophaga peregrina; assembly: GCA_014635995.1. Classification (NCBI taxonomy): domain Eukaryota; kingdom Metazoa; phylum Arthropoda; class Insecta; order Diptera; family Sarcophagidae; genus Sarcophaga; species Sarcophaga peregrina. Next base: position 38,717,895 of record CM025790.1, on the reverse strand, counting down.
TATAAAGAAGAGTCTATCCGTTGAATCTCAAAGCAATTATAACGGAAAACTAGCCTCTGAGTGCGTAGACTGAAAACACTTTCTAACGGCTTCTGCAGAAAATTTTGTGACAAGGAAGAAGAATAGAACAGCTAGGCTGTTATTGTCCGATATCTATCAATCGGAGCCAAAGAATTCTTGATAGAGCGTGTCCAGCCAAAGGTGATTTGAAGAAAATCCATACTTACAGAAGGTTATGGGAATGGCTGAGAGATGCCAACCAAGATAGAATATGTACTAAAGGGTGATCTTTTAGCTATTATCTTTTTGACAACACTGGTTTAAAAAGCTCACGCACGTTTCGTGTTTTGTTTCACTATCAAACATCTTCAGTTTGATCTATAATTTAACCATGAATCGTCTCATAAACGATTAACGCTTGCAAATCATAGAATTTCCGTTTAATCGACCCACTGAAGCAGCAATTCAGGCTATTGTGACTAAATTTCTTACAAAATTCACATTTTTGGACATTAAACCACTAACAGTGCGTAGAGTGCGAACTGAAGAAAATATCGCAACTGTATCGGCCAGTGTTAATGATGACCATCAATTATCGATTCGTCGCCGTTTGCAGCAATTGGGCCTCTGGTACTCAACCATGTGGAAAATTTTGTGGAAGGATTTAGGTGTGAAGCCTTTCAAAATACAGCTAACGCAAGAATTGAAGCCGAACAACCTACCGCAACACAGAATTTTCGGTGAATTTGCGCTTGGAAAGTTGGCTGATGATCCACGTTTTTATCAAAAAATTGTGTTCAGCAACGAAGCATATCAATGGATATGTAAATAAGCAAAATTGTCGATTTTGGAGTGAAAATCAGCCAGTAGCACCAAACCAACCAAAGCTACCAATGCATCAAAAAAAAAATCACAGTTTGGTGTGGTTTATGGGCTGGTGGCAACATTGGACTGAACGTCTTCAAAGATGTTGCGAATCGTAACGTAACTGTGAATGGTGAGCGCTACCGTGAGATGATGTCCAACTATTTTTGGCCAAAATGCAAGAGCTTGACTTGCAATGCATGTGGTTTCAACAAGATGGTGCCACATGCCACACAGCACGCGTAACAGTGGACTTATTGAGGGACGAGTTCGGTGAACATTTTATTTCACGTTCGGGACCGATCAATTGGGCTTCTACACCGTGCGATTTAACGCCTTTAGACTATTTTTGGGGGGACTATGTTAAAGCCCAAGTCTACATATACCAGCCCGCATCAGTTAGAGCATTGGAAGACAACATTGAAGCATTTATTCGTAAGATACCAGTCGAAATGTTGGAAAAAGTAGGCCAAAATTGGACTAAGCGGATGGACCATTTGAGGCGCAGTCGCAGTCAACATTTGCATGAAATAATCTTCAATCATTTAATTATATGGACCGTACTATCAATTCAAATAAAGATTTCAAGGAATTTTTTTTTTTTTTTTTGAAAAATTTTCCTATAGCTCTTAAAAAATCACCCATTACAAAAGAATTTTAAAAGCCACTTGACCTAACCTATTATATAATAATTATTGGACTAGAAAGTCCAAAAAGGAGACATTAAACATTTGAACTGAAATTATTCTTAAAATGTATTCTCTTGATTGCTTACCTCTACAGTCCTTGAGTTTAAATGGTTGTAACAGCAACATTTCTAAAAGTTAAACAAAAAAAATATTATTAATGCGCTATGAACAAGAAAAAAAATCTATTTAAAATTTAAAAACAAAAACATTTTCAAATGAAAACTACTTTTACCCGCACCCATTAAAATACCACACAAACATTTTTGTTTTACAAAGACAAACCATTAAAGCGCCATTAAAAATGCAATAAAACAAGTGTTATGGTGCCTACAGAGACAAAGAGAGAGAAAGAGAAAGGGAGAGAGAGAAAGTGAGAGAGTAAGAGTTAATAAAACATTTAATTTCGGTTATAAAAATTCATGGCTCAAGGAGATACTGCGTTTATTACTATTTTGACTGACACTGTAACTCTTTTCCTTTTGCTGCTAGTAAAACCATAAGTTTGTTTGAGTGTGTGTGTGTGTGTGTATAAACATGTGTTTGTAAGTGTTAGTGCGTTTAAATTTATAACTCATGTCCTGTTGCTGTTTGGCTGCATTTAATAACAATTTTTATTGCATTCCTGTGGTCACACTCAATTATGTTCTTTTATGGTCTCTTAACACAACAACTGTCTCTACTAAAATAGCAGCGAAATTTAATGTTCGAAAATCTTTTCACTTTGATTGATGATCTAAGCGAAAAAAAAACTATTAAATTCACTTGTTAAAGATCTCTAAAGAATTTAGATTTACATCATTACGGAACCTCCTTCTACAGAAGGAACGAATAAAATGATAATCTGAAGCAGCAAAGATGCATTACGCATGCTTTGGAACTCTTCAGACAATTTCGTTCCATTGTAGCATTGAAACGTAAATTAAAATATGAAGTGGTCTAGATTTCTTCAAATGGTTGACAACTGTTTGGTGAGAAATTTCCAGTTCCCTAGCATCGTTCAGACAGGTTTTATGCCGATTTTTCATAATTTTTGTCTATAATTTCATGGACTGTTGATGAGGAGGATTCGTTGACCACAGCGAAAAGCATTTTTACCATCAAAGTTATCAAAGATGCTGCTTCTCTACTTACTAGTTAATGGCCTGAACTTATTCCCTACCTACAGATTTCCTACCAGAATTCTAAAGAGAGATAAGATAAGTTCGTTAGTATGGCCAGTTAGCCTTAAGGATTTGATGTAAGTCAACACAAACGTTTCTGAATTTGAAAATCTCATAGACTGTGGCTTTTTCTGCAGTTAAACTTAATCTTAGCGTGTCTCTCAGTTTCCCTGACTATTATATTGCACTCCATCTAAACTACTCGTAAGTAAGGGATATCGACCTATTAATATCACAATCCTTTTTATGACACTCAAGTGGCAATCAAATTCCCTTCGAATGCAATCTTCAAATCGCAACTGGTTGGCATATGCCTTGACTCTCTTTGTGTCAATCTGATACTCATTTCTAATCCACAGAGGCCTTCCCAGTAATTGTGGTACTACACCTGTTAGAATAGAAACACTCCTACCAGAAAACATTTTAACCCTGGTAGGCAAGCTATTAAGCAAAGTCATTTAATTTCGGCTTACAAATCATGATTTAAGGAAGAATCTTTTCTTATTGCCATTTTCACTTGCTTTAAATATCGTTAGGTTCACCTTATTTACACAATATGCGCCTCTATTTCGCCACATAACACCACTGATGACCATAGGCAACAGCTACATTCTGTCTTAGCTGAATGTGCTCTAGAGCAGTTGACAATTGTTTTTAATTGTCATTGAAAAAACGTTTTTAGCCATGAGGCCCAGTTTCCCCTAAATCTAATACATAAAATTCTCGTATCACGGTGTTAGTGGTTAAACGCATCCGGAATGGATCGACCGATTTTTTTGAAGTTTTGTGTGCATTATGGGTAGGTCTGAGAATCGGACAATATCTATATCATATCCCTAAATATTAAGAGGGCGTGGCAAATCGTTAAAATTAAATATTTAGGGATATAGTGATCATAAGCAAATAAAATTTGGTATATAATTTCGTAGAATTGATATTGACAATCTTACCAGGAATGGGCGTGACAATCCGCCCCCTTCAAATGATATCTATAACTCTTGGATTACTAAACCGATTTTAACCATTCTTTTTTAATGTTCGAAAGCTTATTAGGTTTAGATATTTAAAAAAAATCGATATAGCAAAAAGTAGGCGTGGCAAGCTTTTAAAATTGAATACAAGACTGCAATCTGTTGGGTAAGTTCGTAGAGTCGATATCGCTAAACTCAACAAAAATGGGCGTGGTTTATAATTACATTCGATGGTTTATAATTACATAAGTACATACATATATACGTACATACATAGTTTTTGAATTAGAGTGATTACAACAACTACAACTTCATCTGCGCTTTATGCAGCGTATTACAATAATGTGACCTGTTTTCGGCAATAAAAAAATCAATTTTGGGCGGGACAAAGTTCACCGCGTCAGCTAGTGAGTATATAAAGAAGCAAAATTGTCAAATTTTAAATGAAAGCAATACACATGGGATCTAAGAGTGTCCAAGGCATAGGGAAAAAACAAATGTTTGATGTGATTTTTAGGCTGGCGGCATTGCCAGTCAACAGGATGGCAATATTTCCATACAAATCTTGCCACTTTGGATATTCTACTTCACGAGAGATGTGATGCCATGGCTAAGTCACATGTAGTTGAACTGTCCATAGAGATTCATCTTGCAGATTTTTAAAATCGCAGTTAAATCAAAAACCTCAGCGGACCTGTAAACCAATATAACCCATGCCATCTCAAACAATTCAGTCTCGGATGTGCTCCCCGTAGAGAATTTCGACGATATCTCATATTCATTTTGGTGCATTAAAATTTAAAGATAGAAAATACTTAATGATAGGCCCGATATATCCACAAGCGGGCTAGCATTCTACAGAGCTCTACTCCCTTTTATCTTAACCTATCTACTAAATTTTCGTCACTTTAAGCTTTACAAAGTTCTCCAACAGCCTTAGTTTTATTTTTCACTTTTTAACAACAGAATTGTTAAATAAGGCGGTAATGTTTCGAATTTTCAATAATTTTTTCTTAAATCATGCTATTGTAGGTGTTTAATGTAATTTCTATTACTAGCGTTAGTTGTAACGAATGAATTTTTTCAACCACCCAATAATAGTGCCCATAGGATATTTTTTTTCTGCTTTACTGGCTTTTCAACATGCTTATTATGTTAGTATTCAGTGCAGCAGTGCACAGTGTGCAGTGTGCAGTACATAAAACATGGTGAAAATGATAAAGAGAGCAAGCAAGAGAGCAAGAGAGAGGGACACACACACAAAGAGTATAAATGAAATGTTCATTAATTTGTTTTTAAGAGTGTGCATGTGGTTTTATTTTTGTTTTCTTGTTGTTGTTGTTGTTTTATAACAATCAACTTCATTATGATGTTGAACATAAAGTATGACAACAAGCCATAACCAACTACACAATATTTTAATGAATACTTCAATTTGCTTTTTAAATGTGTATGCATTGTATGCATGAGTTAATGAAAATGTTTGTATGTGTGTGTATGTATGTGTGTATATATATGTTCTCTTCTCATCCAAGCTCATTTACTTACATACTTACGTTATATTTTATATGTCAACCATGAATTTAAACATGAACATGTTTTTTGTTTAACAAATGTTTATTCTTTGTTACCACCATTTGCTCATTGCTGTTTGTTGCTGACACTGTTGTTGTTGTTGTTTAATTTTTATGAGTGTAAAACATGTTGGGAAATATAATGGACATGTTGTGCTCTCTTCTCTCGGTGTTTTTTTTTTTTTTTTTTTTATACAAATCTGTACCTCCCCCCTTCTATTGTACTGTACTACTGTTGCTGATGTCTTTAATTTAATTATTTTTATTCTGTGGCATGCACAAGTATTTTAATAACTTTTACAATAACTTTTTATACAAAATATTAATACAAAGGGTTTGTATTTAAAAACAAAAAAAAGAAAAAACAAAAATTTTATTTTTAAATTTTTAATTTGAAATCATGGCAATACTAACAAGCGTACTAATAAGCTGTTCCACTGTAAAGGGAAGAAACAATTAGAAGTTAAAAGATTTTTATTGCCGTTATAAAACTGTTTGTGGTAAAAGTTAGTTCCTAAAAACACTAATGTAACTCAGCAAAGTTTATAAACAAAGTACCCAAAAAAAGTACCATGAAAGTACCAACAGACTACCAGGAAAGTACCAAAGTGACAAAAATGACAAAAAGTCCTAACTGCAAGAAGATATTTGAAATAGAAAAGCAAATAAACTTGGCCAAATTAAGTTGTTAAAACATGTAATAAAAATGTACAGAAAAGTACTAAAAAATACCAAAAGAAAAAAAAAGTAAAAAATACTATTACGCAACTGTTATCCTATCTTCATCTTTTCTGATGAAGTTCATTGCCATTGTGGTGGGTATATTAATAGGCACAATTGCCGTACTTAGGGCTGAGAAAACCAACTCGAGGTCGTACAGAAGCCATAGCATCCATTACGAGTGGGTTTTTGAAGCAGCTTGTGGAGCGGAAACAGTATTCCCTACATTACTTTGAAAATGAGGACCAGCGCAATCATTACAGTCAATGGGAATATCTATATCATATCATGATAACCGAGATCTTTTTGTATCCGTTCTTCATGGTATTGACGGTGTTTGGTTTCAACAGGATGCTACAACTTCGCATACATCTCATGCCGTCTTAGATTTATTGCGTTCAACTTTTGATGGCCGTTTAATTAGCGGAAATGCTAATGACAATTGGCTTCCAAGAAAATGCGTTTTGACACCATTGGACTATTTTCTATGAGGGGCTATTAAAGAAAAGTGTTAGGCCAGCAAACCAGAGGTAATTAAGCATTTGAAGGCCAACATTCGTAATACTAAAAAGTACTGAGAAGTATCAAAAGATATTTAAAAAAGTAAAAAAGTACCAAATACAAGATATGAAAATTTTCAAATGCCTACATACAACATTAAAGTCGTGGAAGTCAAGTAGGTAAGGTGTTGGCTCTTTACATGTGAACTCATGGTTTAAACCCTAGCCCAGACAATAAATATAATACTAAATACTTTGTCTTTGCTATGCAAAGTTTCTCAAAAATCTGTTGTTTTTAAACGCCTCTCTCGCCAATTGGTTTCGCTACACAACATACACAACATTGATGGTGTGGAAAGCTAGGTTTTAGTCCTAACTAAGGGGTGGTAATAGTAAATTAAGTAAATAGGTAGGTAGGTAGAAGTGGCTGTCCCCTCAACGGAATTGTAAGCGGACACATTTAGGCCGCATACAGGACCCATTGTGATACCACAATTTCACATTCTCTCCTATTCCAGGTACCAATCGGAGTTTCCAATGCACCGACTCAGACTGCAAATATCTATGTATAATAGTTCATCTAGATCCTTGATGTAGGAGGCATCCAGTACTCTCTTTCTCCTCTGACCAAGTGCCGGGCATGAGAACAGTAGGCGAAGAACAGTCTTATCCTCCTTCTCATCTCTACAGCTTCAGCAGAAATTATTCGCGAGGTGTCCAAAGTCAATACGCCTCGCATGCGTGCCTATTTTACAATGCTCCATAATAACGCCGATAACAGCGGGAGTTTAAGCAGAGGCGCCGTATGCCTCCCTTCTCGCCTTAGCCTGATTTTTTGCTTCGTTCTGTCTTTATTCAAAGCTGCTTATCTACTGTGAACAAGATCCACGATTGCATTGGCAATTATAAGCCAAGTAAATAGAAAGTAAGGATTTTTTGAGGATTTTTTTTTAAGAAGTTAAGCAACAAACTGCCTTTGTTTATGTATGTGGGCTTAATGATTTCTAAGAAAATATTTTCTATATGGAAACCTCATTTTAAGCCTTTTGCTTGCTTATAAAGTACCTCCTGTACGGGGATTTGCAGAAGTCGCAAGAAGAGAAAGCCCTGTCGTCGACTTATTTGACCAACTGACGAATGCGCGAAAAAAGCACAGACGCCTAAAAGGACAAGTTAATGGCAAGCCGAAATCCTATAATTTGGTTGTTAATCGCCAAAAGAAGTCACGGTAATCTAGTAGGTAGTGTGTTGGCTTATTAGACTAGAAGCCAGAGTTCAAATCCCCGGTAAGACACCAAAAACGAAATATGAAAAAGAAATATTTCTTCAACGACTTTCTCTCAGCCAGATTTCTGGCAAAAACTCTGCGAATCGAAATAATGTTGCCATGAAAAGTTTCTCAAAAATCTGTCGTTCGGAGTCGACTTTAAACTGTAGGTCCCGCCATTTATGTAAAAAAATTAACACACACAACATGAGTGCTGTTGAGAAGCTAGGCTGTAATCCTGACTGAAGGGTTGTTAATGGCCAATTAAGTAAGTAATTCCCACACACTTAACACTATCGAATAAGGGAACTCCTGCTCTATTAACACTAAGACCAGCAATTGAAAAAAAATTTTGTGTTTTCAAGTGAATAGCATTGTAAGGGCTCCAATTAAATATTGACCTAAAGAATACCTCCGTACCGCATAAATAATGTGTGTACTGCATAAATGGAATTCAAGTTGAGAAATTACTCCACACCTCCCTGGTCTTGCGTTTTTATTAAAACTAAGCAACGCTTAAAATGTTGAAACGTTTTACGCACAAATAAAAAACAAATCATGCCACGACTGTGATGGTTTTACAGCCTGTTTTCGTATCAAAAATACGGATTTTTTTCATTCTATTTTTGTAGAATTATTTTCTCTCTTTAGATTTTATATTTATTTTCATAAAGTGCACTTCACAAGAACAACACCAACAACAACAAAACAAAAACGCAAAAGGTTCAAGGATATTTTATTAAAAAAATAATAAAAAAAAACAGAAAAAATATATGCAAAGTGGGAGAGAGAAATTTTAACCTAAACAAGGCCAAAGCCAACCATTTATGAATGAAAAACTGAAATGCAAAAAAAAAAAATTAAAAATTAAATGCGAAAATAATATTTTTATAGATGAAAATATTTCATAAAAAAAACAAAACAGAAACAAAACAGAAAAAATATTCATGAAAATAAAATATGAAAAATAGTGTTAAAAATTACCATCAAAAGAGAAATTAGTAATGAAAAGCTTATTAATTAAAGGAAAATAAATGAAAATAAATGAAAAATAAAACAATAAAATACACGGAAAAAAGTAATTGAAATCCATTAGTACGGCAGTAAATTAAATCAATTTCGCTATGTTAACACAGCACAATATAGTGTTAAAGGAAAAAAGGACGTTATTATTGTTCATAATTTATTATGAATTCAGGCGAACAAAGAAAATTAAGATGGGGGTGGGTATTCGATAGGCAAACTCATCAACCAAACTTTCATTTGCCAAACAAACTGTTACGCAACTGCTAAGCCGTTATTATGTTTAAGAATGAAGCTCATTTCCATCTTGGTGGGCCCATTAATAGGCACAATTTCCGTACTTGAGGCTCATAAAACCAATACTTGGTCTTACAGAATCCAATGCACCCATTCTGAGTGAGTGTTTGGTACAGCTTGTGGAGCGGAGGCATCATTACTTTGGAAATGAAGACGGGCGCAGTCATTACGGTCAATGGCAGTACCTATCGCTCTGTGTTAACCAATTCCTTTTTGTAGCCGCTCTTCATGGTATTGAGGTGTACGATGTTTGATTACAACAGAATACTACAACTTCCCATACACCTCATGCCTATTGTGTTCTACATTTAATGATCATTTAATTAGCCGAAATTTCGATGTCAATTGGCTGCCAAGAAGCTAAGATTTGACACCATTAGACTATCGGGTCTACCATCTAACGTTTCTTTTTTCAACTAGTTCTTATTTCATGAATGGTAACACTTAGCTCAGATCTGATTAGACCGCAATTAGTTCTATCCTTCCGCTGAACGAATATGGTTGTGTATACGCGTTTTCGCTTTACTAAGTGGGCTTGCGATCGTCTTACAGCGGAAAATGCCGATTTTGCCAAAGAAAAAATCATCTTTTCCGATGAAATTCATTTTGATTTTGGCGGGTATGGAAACAAACAAAATTATCGCATTTGGGACACAGAAAACCCGCACGCATACATAGAAAAGCCGACGTACCCAAAATGAGTCACTGTTTGATGCTGATTTTGGTCCACAGGCAGAATTTGGCAATTTTTCTTCGAAAATGAGCAAGGAGTGGCCGTTACGATCAATGGCGATCGTTATTGGGCCATGTTGAACGAATTTTTGTTCACAAAAATTGAAGAGGAGGATATTGGCAACATTTGGTTTCAATAGGAAGGCGAGACGTGCCCCACAGCCGAAGCTGCACTTGATGTTTTGCGCCCTAATTCTGCAGATCGCATTATCAGCCGGAGATCTGATGATGTTTGGCCACCTCGGAGCTATAATTTGACACCGTTGGACTATTATTTGAGGGGTACCGTCAAAGATAAGTGTTACGCCGACAAGCCAGAGACAATTGGCGCTTTAAAGGACAATATTCGTGAAGCCATTGATGAAATACAGCTGCACACAATCGATAATGTGCTTAAAAATTGAACCGTTCGTATAGGCCAGCATGGCCAGCCGAGGCAGCCATTTGAATGAAATTATTTTCCATTATTAACCGGAAGGATTGTACTTTTAAATAAAAAAAGAAATTTGAGGAAAATATTCAGTAGTGTTTTTTTAAAGCATTTTCAAACAAAAAAAGTCATTTGGCGGCCCCTTTATTTACTGTTTAGGCGTCGTTATAAAAAATTGTTATACCAACAAACCAGAGGCAATTAAGCATTTCTAAGCTCTAAGCTTTTCTAAGCAGATTTTCCAATTAGGGATGACTTGCCTATAGCCGAGTTGATCATGTTAGGTATGTAAGCCTAAATGGAGGTCTTCATATAAGGATACGTTGTGGAATTTTCTATTTGTTTTTTGTAGTATTTTTCAAGACTTTCCACACCAGTTCTTTAATCGATTCCATGCGATTTTCTTGTCTTGGTATAATCCAGATATAGACCCTATTCCATTATCTATTAAACTATCGATTACATACATACATAATTAGCCATTACAACACTTCAGTTAAGATTAAGGCCTAGCTTTTCACGCTACGTAAGTGGCGGGACCTACAATTTAACGTCGACTCCGAGCAACAGATTTCTGAGAATCTTTGTCATAGCAAGTCTATTTACTCTCAGAGTTTTTGCTAAAAATCTGCTCAGAAGAAATCAATTTTTTCATATTTCGTTTTGAAGCTTGACCTGGAATACGAATCCGGACTTTACGCCTAATAAGTTTCAGTGTGTTGGGCTCTCATCCACTAAATCCACCGCTCGTCTCGTGAACTGTTGTGCTATTATTTCGAAGTGGAGTCCTTTTGGCCCTTTGGCCCCTGCATGCTCATTTCCGCGTTCGGATCCACTATTTCTTCCTGATTGGTCCCTTACTCGAATTTCGTTTGTCACATGTAGCAACGTCATCTATGCCGGCGTGCCTACATGTTCTGCAGCCTCAAGATCTCTCTTCTTCGGTCTTAGAATGCGCTCCACGTAATTCGCTTCTGAGGCCCAATTCTACTCGGAATCGTAATCCTGAAAGCGATATCCCTCCCAAGAGGCACGTTCAAAAACAGTGTGTTCTGCATCATCAATTACTTTACCTTCCTCGTAAATAGGAAGGCGGTCTTGCCCATTTTGAGCAGATATTTCCTAAAATATCTGTAACCCGATACCATCTGCGTAACGTAGTAATTTACCCCTCCAAATTTCCGACCAATACATGGCCTTATGTCCCGAATAATTCTCGCCGTTCACCTTCCTTTTTCTTCATCGCCCCATCGTCGTTGGCATTCCGAAATGGCGTTTTCCCTGAAGTAACTGATTACAGTCACGGGTGATTGCATAATGGATAGGCGTGCTGAAAGACTGATGATTGACTTACTACACCAGGTTTTAGAATGATAGGGTTGCCATCTTTAATAAAAATATAATGGCTTGTTGTATTGTACTAGTGGCGAGGAACTTTGCTTACTAAGTGATGCTTTTCCTAATTAAGTTGGTCAACCTAGCTTTGTTTTCTCTGAGGTTAAGAAACATTTATGCAAGCTTGTAAAAAAGATTTCTGTAGCAGTGGGTACATTCCCTTTCTCAACTCTATAAATATTTAACATAATAGTCCTTGGGAGGAAAACTTCCATAGTTCTGCCTTGGACAACTTGGCCAATTGTTTTTAGGTCCTCTAGGCTTGTCTAGTCTTTTGCTACAATAAGAGTAGGTGCCTTACAGTGCAGAATAGACGATCGTACCATCATGTAAACCCAAAATTTTTTTTATTTGCCAAACTTGGCCGCTTTTTCATTGCCTCATTCAAATCCTGGATACCATCAGACATACCATAAAAAAAATTTTTTTTTTTGCTGTCAATTTGTTACTGACGAATCATCGAATCATTCGCATATTTAAAGCATATTCTGTCTCATAAGACAACGTTTTCTCGCATGAGTTCATGAGTTTTGAAGCCATTACTTGTTAAATATTCTGTAATATTCGTTTAGCATTTAAAATCTCTCTTTTTTTTTTAATTAATTAAAATATTCTAATTGCTATCTTTGCCTGACCACTTCACACCCTAAATGTATGCTTTAGTTTCTACTCACAGATTTCAAATGTCAACCATCTTATGAGGCGTATGAGTGATATTTGATTTGCATTCACCATCGATACACTCGTGCGGTTAATCATACCACACGTTGTCCATTTTGATTAAACCAAACGCAAACTATGTAATAGTAAAAGTACTAAGTGGGTGTTGTAACTTTGAAAATCGAAAAGAAAAAAAGAAAAATACTAAAAAAAAATATCTGCATAGATGCCACCCACATTTTAATATAAATTATGGCAGTAAAATTTTTTTTCAAACCAATTTGTAAATGCAAACAAATGGAAATACATACGTACTATGCATAGAAAATCAAGATAAAAACCGTTTCAAATGCCAATAATTTCGTTTGTGGTGGGTTAAAGCATAATCATTAGGAAAGTAATTGCGTGGAACAAAACCTAAAGACTTTGTTTACGTTAAACTAAGGGTTCTACAATTCCTTTCAAAATCTAATCAACATTATTAACCATTTAAGTTTTCCTATGCAAATTAGGTTTTTTTCTCTCTGAAACGTTTCGTTTTGTAACAATATCTATGGAAATCTTATAAAGGAACTGAATGAAAAGCAAATTATTTGCAAAGACAGGGAAATCGTAAATTTTATGTGAATATTTTCAATTTTCGATATGTCTTAAGGTTTTCAGGTTGTTATTTTATTGTTATTTTACTTGCTTTAAACTGTGCTTCATTCTCTCAGCAGATTTCTGGTAGAAACTCTAGGAGGAAATAACAATTGCAATGAAAAGCTTTTCAAAAATCTGCCGTTCGGAGTCGACTTTAAACTGTAGTTCCCACCACTCATGTAAAAAATTAGCGCAAAAATGTGGTGTGAAAAGCTAGGTCATAATTCCGACTGCAGAGTTGTACCAATTATGTATATTCTATAGAACAGTATATAATAGTATAGAATAGCATAGAAAAGTATAGGATACTATAGAATACTATAAAATAGTATAGAACAGTATAGAATAGTATGGAATAGTGCAGAATAGTGTAGAATAGTATAGAATAGTATAGAATAATATAGGATAGAATAGTATAGAATAGCATAGGAAAGTACAGAATACTATAGAATACTATAAAGTAGTATAGAATAGTATAGAATAGTATAGAATAGTATAGAATAGTATAAAATAGTATAGAATAGTGTAGAATAGTATATAATAATATAGTATAGAATAGTATAGAATAGTGTAGAATAGTGTAGAATAGTATAGAATAGTATAGTATAGAATAGTATAGAATAGCATATAAAAGTATAGAATACTATAATATAGTATAGAATAGTGTAGAATAGTATAGAATAATATAGTATATAATGCTATAAAATAGTATAGAATAGCATAGAATAACATATAATAGTATAGAATACTATAAAATAATATAGAATAGCACAAAATAGTATAAAATCCTTCCCGAACTTTGTGCAACGTAGCTTGTAACATAAAGAATTTAAAACAGGTTTACATAAAACCTATAAAATAACAAACGAGCTGCAACGCAAAAACACAAATATTTAAATACGTTAACGTAACTTTTGGTGGTTGAGACAGGACAATAAAAATAGGGGACATCCCCCATTAAGACTTAAGGCCTATTGTGTGTGATTTTCATTACAATTCAAATTTCGTTCCATTTGAATCAGTTTAAACAACTTAATATCTCTTTTTACCCTTTTTTCCTGCTTAACTGTTTGCGAAATATATTACCAGCTACACGTGGTTGTGCTGTGTGCCTTAAAATCAGTTGAACACAGCTCCTATTGTATGTAATTTTGTTGATTGACAAGCAATATTTTGTTTAATTTTTCTATGTTTCCGTTTGTATAACTATTAAGAGAAACGTTTATTAAAATGGAAAAAAAGAAGAAAAATCACTCTCTGTTTATAATTCTTTTGTTGTTTTTATAGAGAAATTCAAACAAACAAAAATCCTCTTGTACAATTACAAACATACTTCGGGAAATAAATTGCAATTGAAAGGTAAAATTCAATTGTTTGTTTGGATTGTAATTGTAATAGATTACCTCTCTCATACATTAATGTCATCAACATGTACCGTTAAACAATACGAAACGCAAAAAAATTTCATATTCTAATACAACAATAACAACAAAGGCAATGAAAGCATGAAAACAAGAGAGAGAGAGAGAGAAAATAAAATACAATTTAAACAATAGAACATAGCAAAATATTACTCTCTCTTTCTCTCTCTCTCTCTCTCACATGTACAGAAACATTTGTTTATTGCATGTAAAAAGACTCATACACACACACACACACACACACATAATTACTCATGCATGCTCTCACTCATACAATTGTGTGTGTAGCAAAATACAAAAACATTTTAAACGAAATATTCTCTCTCCCTCTCTTTCGCTCTCCCTCTCTTTCGCTCTCTCTATAGATTGGTGAAATACGTTCATATTATTATTATTTAATGGACAAGAAACAAAACAAATGGTTTTGAGCAAGGGTAGATAACGCAATGAGCAAGAGAGAGAGAAAGAAAGAGAGAGGAAAACAGTTGGTGAATCCTGTTAAGGCAGCAGGTTGGGAAATACAAGGTGGCCATGTATAGATCTTAAGAGAGAGATTTAAAGGGATTTTAAGAGGATTTTATAAAGCCATCACAGATATTTTTATTTTGTTTTTTTTAATTTTTCTTGCCCGAAATATTATAAAGAAACTTCAAAATATTCTGCGTGACAGTTGTCGACCGGTCTGTCAAGAAAAATGGCGTCAAATGTTCCAAATCACTTGTAATATTAACAGTGATAAACATAAATCCTTCAAAATTTCAAGAGAGCAGATATCAACGATGAATCTAACTCTGGAAGCTCTGCATTTCTTCAACAGGCATAGTATGGAGTAGGATGTGACCATGTTTGCTCGCATGGCTTTCATTTTATTAGCATTGATGGTACGGTAGAGCACATATTTGTAAGGCCTGCAATTTGTCTTCGCTTCATGTAAATCAATGATGATATTATTAGCATACATCATGTCATTCCATTGCTTCAAGTCAATTAGATGCCAAAGAATGCCTCTGGTGGAGAGGAGAATCAATTCTCTTACGAAATTACTACCGTTGAAATAATAGATCTTTGTCGTATACCTTAAGCAATATTGAAAGAGCCAGAAAATGCCCTCCATGATAAGATCCCTGTCTTCCTGATGCTCTAAAGATGATAGGAAACTGCCATCCAAGAGGTATAGTTGAATAACGGCGATTAGATGCCTTATAAATTGCAATTATGCTCTGCTCTTATGTTTCTAGAGCCAAATAATCCTTTCTTTACATAGGCAAAATCTTTGTATTATCAATTAAGCATCAATCACTGGATTTTCCAATTAAAAAAAATTTCTAATTTCACATAAAAAATGTCGAAATCATTTCCCTCTTTTTTAATCAACCAAAACTAATGGACTTTTCCTATTTGGAAAAAAAATACAAATAAAACAACAACAGCAACAAAAGTACCAGGTAAAAACCCCATGAAATATGCAATAAAAAAAATACGTTGGCTTTCAATTGAAATTCAATTTTTCCTATGTTCTTCATCTCTCTCTCCGTTTTTATTTCATTTTATTGCATGATTTTTCCATTATAATTTAATTAAAACAGGAAAAAATACAACAACAGAGAGAGGGAGGGAGGGAGAACATTTTGGCATAAAATTGGAAAAGAAAAATCTGCATTAAAACCCATACTCTGCAGCAAATGAAAAGGAAAAGCAAAGGGGGGGTTAATAACCAAAAAAAAATTGTTTTAAGGACTACTTTTGTATGACCACCAGGTAAAATGGCAGTGAACTCTACAAAAATTTGATTGCGGAAGAGAGAGAGAGAGAGAGAATATGAGAAACCATTGTATTTTTTATTTAATTTTCTCTCTCTCTCTCTCGCACAACCTAAAAATTTCATTATGTTCTGTTCTGGCCAATACATTTTCTACTTCCGAAAGCTTGATTTTGAATAAATCAAATTAGAAATCCAAAATGAAATGCAAGAAATAAAAAATTCTATTTGATTTCAATTTCATGTAGAGAATAAAACCAAATAAAACAAATAAAATATTTAAAATTGTTCAATTGAACTGAATTAAATTGAATTGAATTGTATAGAGACGAATTGAATTTCATTTCTTCTGTTTTTAATCTTCTTCAGCATCACTTGCCTCTGACTTTACATGTATTGGCAAAAGATTTTTGAACATACAAAGCGAAAGAGAGAGAGAGAGAGGCAGAACAGATTAGAGAGAGTAAGAATATTACTTTAAAATTTCTGTGCTTGTAGTTGTTAGAAAATTCTTATGTACCCTGCAATACCATACACTTGCTTAAATTAGAGGTCCATGTAATACTCTTCATGGGGAAAACAAAAATTCCTCTTTAACTGCGAGAGTTGTGTGATAAATTTGATGCAGTTTTAGTTTAAGGCTAACTGGAACTGATCTTAGTTTTCCGCTCTTCAGTACCACCAGAAGTTAACCTCGAATCCAAATTCAAATTCTGAAAGGAGAATATTCTAGAGAAAGTCCGAAAATCGTATGTGGCATTTGGTTCTTGCTACACAGTTAAGCCGGTAATGCTTTACATATAGTCCGCCTAGTAAGCATAATCTGCAAAACATTAAGATTTTAAGATTCATTATCAATCAGGCTAAGGTTCTCCTACAAGCAAAACTTACAGGAACCAGGTTACACTTGATAAACTGCTAATAAACAAGCTAGAGTTAGTGAAAGAGTCTTTATCTTTCGTTACCGATTATAGGGGTTTCTGTAACTATCTGGACAGGTGTTTACCATACCATTATGCCTAATACAGAACACTATAGGTTCTACTTCAAAATCTGTGCATATATAATCGCATAACTTGAAGTTATACACTAGATAGAGTAGCTTGTATGGTAGTTCGTACATCGATAACTTAAATATCCGCAACTCCTCGATACTCCTGGATCACTAAAGTATTTTCCTGACACAAATAATGGCAACATTAATGGCTGCATTCATGGCGGTTAAATGGCTTCTACAGAAGAAAAATATTCCTTAAGAACATACAGAAAAACTTCGACAGTTCGTCTGCTCTAAACCCCCTTTTTTATCGACGCCTCCATTGTATAATATTTTAAGTGTGCATAGAACGTTTTTAATGTTCTTGTTTTTTTATACAAAAATTCTACGTTCTCTAACTTAAATCTTGTCAAAATTTGGTTAAGATCCGTCGATCCGTTCCGAAGTTATAGGGGAAAATCTACTCAGAATACCCTTATAGTCGTATGTCGCGTGAAAACTTTGAGAGCTCATAACTCATAACACACCTTTTCCACTTAGAATATTATAGAACGGAGGCGTCGATATGTCTTATCAATGTCCAAAACTTGTCCAGGAATGTCATCTATTTCTAGGGCAAATTTGCCAATTATTAAACGGACTACATTGCATGGGTCCCCAAGCATAGACCCATAATCGTAAACTGTCGTCCAAATACACTGGGCAGAACTGCTTTCATGTGACTCACTTTTAATGATCTCCTTGACTTAGAGAGGACTATGGCAGGTTAATATTTTCTGTCCGACACCAAAGTTCAGCTAGTTTAAACAAAATACAGACATACATACATAATTGATATTTACATCCCTTCATGCAGGATTACGACCCAGTTTCTTCCACCACTTATGTTGTGTGTGTGTCTGTTAATTTTATACATGAGTGGTGGGACCTACAGTTTTTTTTAAACATTTTATGTCAAATATTTTTTAGTTTAGGTTAGGTCAGGTTAGGTTGTCAAGTGAGACAAGTACAATACTCGAAAGTCATCCCTTAGATGAGCGGAGAAATAGAGGGGAGAGGAAAAAGAAGAGATAGAAGGAATGGTAGAATAGGAAGAGGAGGAAATTACACAGACCAACAAACACACAAGGGAGAGCGCGACTTATTCTAATGGAGCCCTAGCAATTCTCAACAAGATCAAGCTAATAATAAATCAATGGAGAGCCTTGATGTCAGCTCCCGACACAGAACTTCAAACCATCAAAGAAAGCCCCCGCCAAGGAGAATTCAAACCCTGAACATAGTAAGGCCTGGGCAGTTACAGACAAGGTGCACGATAGTCTCCATCTCTTTCTCATCGCAACATACCTTGTAATAGTCCGGCTGGGATCTGTTCCAAATCCTTATTAGCGATCTAATCTCGCAGTGCTTGTATTAAACCCAATAACTAACCTGAAACCGGCCTTATCCAAGCTCAGCAACCAATCTTTTCTTACACTGTCTATAGCATGCCGTAGACACCTAGAAATATAACAACCCGATCCATTCCCTCAACGCCTCTGCTCTTCCTCTTTTTGACCCATCTATTGATGAGGTCGTAGACTGTGGCAGATTGGGGAATCAGGATCAACTATTAATCAGCCCTCAGAAAGCGAACAAATTTTATTTTACTCTCAGAGGTTTTTGCCGAAAGAAACCTGAGAGGAAGTCGCCGAAGAAATATTTTTTCATACTTTTCGTTTTGTTGTCTAACCTAATGTTTGAACCGTGGCCTAACGTCTAACAAGCCAACACACTACCTACTAGACTGTGGCAACTAATTTAAACAATCATTAGGAAACTCAACGTCTTTATCGTAAACTCCTCATAATACCAAGATAAGGCGAGCAAATTGATTGTGGTTAGATAATGAAGAGAAGAAGGGTGGTAACCACTCATCTCTCATGTATAATGGATCTTGATAAGGCATTTCATAGACTTATTATTGCAGCAATATATTTCTATAAATTGTAAATAAAACCTACAAAAACAAAAATAATGAACTTGTTTACATGATAAACGAATAGACAAAAATATACCAACAAAATACCAGAATAAAAAAATGGACAAACTAATAAACAAGCGCAGCATGAAAAATGAATGCAAACAAATAAAAATACACAAACAACAGCAATGAAAAAACAATGTTTGCATTAATAAAGATCTCGAGAAGACAAAGCCACGAACATTCGACTTCCAGATTATTCATCAGATTGTTTATGTTGACATATAAAAGGCAAGATAATGCAGACAATGGAGTCGGTAAAAATTCAGTCAGTCTTGTGTCAAGACACGTTGCGTTGAAGATTTGCGTAAAAGAGTGTAAAGAAAAATAACAAACAAAGCAATTGTTGTTGTTTACATCAAGTTGTGAACAGTGACACACAGAATTGTTCGAATAACAAAGAATTTTAATTGGGTTAGGTTAGGTTAGAGGACGTGTACTTGTCAATTCTGATAAGTACAGTACTCGGTGGTCGAATTGACCCATTGTACTACGTCCTAGCTTCTCACACCACTTATGTTGTGTGCGTTAGTTTTATACAGTTTAAAGTCGACTTCGAACGACATATTTTTTGAGAAGCATTCCATGGCAATGTTTTACTCTCAGAGTTTTTGCCAGAAATCTGCTGAGAGGAAGTCACCGAAAAATTGTTTTCAAATTTTCGTTTTGATGTCTGACCTGGGATTCGAACTCGGGTCTTTCGTCTAATAAGCCAACACACTACCTACTAGACCACGGCGACCTCCAAGAATTTTAATTAAGACAAACCACAAACCAATTTTTATTTTATTTGCAATATACGAAGACATATTTTAAACGCTTTTAAAAGGGTAAAAACGTAACAATATGAACATCAAACTATCATATTATTGAGTGCTTTTTCCAATAGCATCTCTCCTGTGAGGGACAAGTGGTTTTCACATATGTTAACTACAAAAACATGGCTTTTACTGGTGGAGGGGATTGCATGATTCTCGAAATTCTCGGCACAAATTGATTTGCGAACTGAAAAATACTGGGCGCAAATTCGTTTCACCAAATATTCCGATAGTAAATCTTTCTTAAAAAACAGGCAGATTATCACTACTCTTGGGCAAGTCCTAACAAGTTTTATAAAATACCAGAAATTAAAGTTCACTACAATTAGCCTTACACCGGTCCCCCTTTAAATCCATAATGATTACCAAAATCCTAATGGAAAGGTAAACACGCTCTTTGCTTAATCCTAAAGCCATGGCAGTACAAAGGAATGTAAATTATTCTGGCATTAACTCCGTTACATCCACTACCTTATATTGTAGAGGAGGAGGAACGTCGTATGAAATTAATTTGTTTAAGTGTGCATGACTATGTCTGCTTAAGCACAATTACAAACAGAAACAGCAAGAACAAGAACAGGAACAATAACCATAAAGAAAATTTTGCAAAATAAACAGAAAATATACAATCACACACACACACACACATAAATACAATTTGTAACCTTTTTCCTTAAGATCCTTCTACATTTGAAAGGAGAGAGAGAATGAAAGAAAAAGAAGGGGAAAAAATTTGTAAGTGTAAGCAAATGAATGAGTTTCTCCAAAAAATTTTAACATTTTGTCGCGTCTTTTTGGCGACATTTTGCCATTTTTTATTGGCAGTTGTTGTTCGTTTTACATTTTCCTTTATTTTTCATTCTTCTATTAACTTATTTTGTTGTTTTGTTTTCGTTTTCATAAAAGTTTCCTTTAAAGTGCCAGAGAAGGTGGATTCTTTTGAAAGTTTTTCTCGTTTTTTTGCTGCCTCAGCAATTCTTTGAAAACAAAAGGGAAACGAAAACAAATTTTATTGCAGGTAAAATATTTAAAAGGGTGGGCCCTTTATAGCTATTTATAGTTGAAATATAATTAAAAAAGGGGAAAAAAAAATAAAATAAAATATAAAGATATTGGACTCTCAAAGGGAGTAGAAATTTATGTTTTGTTTTGCTCTAAAAGTTGGTTACAAAAAAAAAAAATTTAGAAGAAATAAAAGAAGGAGCAACGTTTTTATGCTTACGAGGCCCAAAATATAGTGGCAAGGCCTGATGTTTGCTATTTATGAACAATAAGTTTTGTAGACGCCTTAGTCTAATAGGTAAAGTGTTGCCTTATTAGACAAGAGGCTACAGTTCAAACTCCAGGTCAAGCAACAGTGTATTTAAAAATATTTCTGCGGCAACAGCCTTTCAGCAGATTTCTGGCGAAAAATCTGAGAATAAATAAAATTGGCAAGACAACATACGTACATACATATTTAACCATTACAACCCTTCAGTCTGGATTACGACCTAGCTTCTCACACCACTGGTGTGTGCGTTAATTTTTATATATTAATGGCGGGACCTACAGTTTAAAATCGACTCCAAACGACAGATTTTAGAGGACCTTTTCATGGCAATTTTATTTATTCACAGAGCTTTTGCCAGAAATCTGGTGAGAGGATGTCGTCGAAGAAGTATTTTCGTTTCGATGTCTGACCTGGAATTTGAACTCGGGACTTTCGTCTAATGAGTCAACACACTACCTACTAGATTACGGCGACTTCTAAGGATGGTCATAAGTAGAACACAGTTCCTGGCACAGTCCTTTCAGGACAGGAAGGTATTATACCTAACGGATGAATGAAAGTAGGAATACGTAGTAACAGCGAGTGTCCCGTAAGGCTCTGTATTTGGGCCACTACTATGGAATATTATGTACGATGTAGTACTTGCCAAACGGGAGTACAATTGTGGACTTTGCAGATGACATTCCCATAGTCTCTGTAGCTAAGACGGTAATGAAAATAGAGGAGAAGACGAACATAGCAATTCAAAAAGTTGGAGCGTGGCTGGATGAGGCAGATTTGACATAAAACGGAGATCGCCTTGATAAGCTGCCGGAAAATAGTGGAGAAGATGGAAGTAACCGTTGGAGGCACAAAGATCAAATTGAAGAGGATGAATGATGAATGAGCGCGTAAAATACAGCAGCGAAAAGGCATCGGTAATACAGGGCGAGGATAATGCCAAGTATTGGAAGACCAGGAGGAGGATAATTTCAATAGGAGAATAATTTCGCCGATAGTAACGCCGATAATACTATATGCTTGCCCAATATGGTCAGAGGCACTTTCCGTGCGGGCGATAATGGGAATTCCGTCCTCTGTGTATCGTCTAAGCGCGATTAGACGGATAAATGGCTTAAGTAGAGTGTCTGATGAAGCGATATATTGACAAACACAATACCAATAGACTTGAGGATGATAAATCTTCATCGTCTCGCGTATCCGGGGCAAATAGCAGCTATAAAAGCAGAGGAACAAAGGACTTCCATGCACAGACGGCAGCCAGGATGGGTGAGCAGTTTAAAGAAAAGATGGACATTTCGGTTTGTCCCTGATATAACCCTTTAGATGAAGAACAGGCTTTGCGTTGCACTCAGTTCCTAATTGACCATGGGTGCTTCAGAAAGTTCCGGCACAGATTTGGTCATGTCATTATCCCAAACTGCGTAGATGAGGAGGAAGATGCGGAGTAAGCATATTCTACCATGCTGCCTTAGATTTAAAAGGCCCGGAGAAGCGAGTTTAGGTCAAAATTAACTAATGGAAGAGCTATTGAATTCTAGGATTCTAGGGAGTCAATGTAGTCCGAATATGGCTGAAGTACTGATAGAACTCCTGGAGACTGGAGTAATGGAGGCGAAATTTAACATAATGTGATAAAGCTTTCGAGCAAACCAGGCATCCGCTACCTTTCGGCAGTCCCGCAGGATGAGAGTGGTTAAAGTATGTAGGACGGGGGTGGGTTTAGTATGTAGGCACCAGTGATGATAAATCGTGCAAGAAAAGTGCATTTTCCTTTGGAGATTCCCACTTCAGGCACAAGACAAATAAGGAAAAAAAATATTGGAAATTCTGCTAGACTATTTGAGAATCTGGACATCTTATTAGCTCATGTAGAGGTGATATGAATTGGCATTGGCGACATTGGTAGTGTTTTTTATGCCGCAGGCGTATGCGTATAAGTCAGAATAGCGGTCTTCAAAGCCAATATACCCTTTGCCCTAATGCATCAAAATTTATGCATCGAACTTTATTATACGAAATACAAGAACCCTTTAATGTTTCTGTTTTTCTCTTATGTACTCCTACGTTCTTCTGTGCACCTCTCACTTCTCTCTCGAGCGTTTATAAAAATTTGTTGTGGTTTTAATTAAACTGTTGACTGGTTTTTGTTTTTTATTTTTTTATTTTTTTGTTTTTCTTTGAAAAACAATTTAAATTCACATAAAAATTGTTTTTGTTTTGCGTTGATCTCTTACAGACAACACCAGTATGTGCATGCATAGCCAGTATGTCTGTCGCATGTCCTTACTTAGTTGAGCTGCCTCTAAGGGTTTTTATAGAAAATAAATTTGCTGTTAAACTTCGTAAACAATGTTCGTATAAATTTAACTGCCTCTCTCGCTCTCTTGCTCTCTCTCTATCCCTATTTTACTTGGTATCCCAAGTACAAGTTGTTGTATTTGTTTTGTTTCGTTTTTTGTTTTGTTTTTTTAGTCTTTTTGCCTCTGATTTATGCAACCTTAAACGGAAGTTGAAACAAAAAAAAAAATGAAACAAAACAAACTCTGTTTAAATGACATACCATTACACATGCAATACATGTGTATGTAGTATGTGGACCCCAACTGAACCGGAAGTTCCTATGAAAACTTTTGCCAAATGAGTTTCCGTTTGAATGAAAAGAAGGAAAAAAAACTGCCAACATCAGCCATTCAGCTAAACAAATACACACTCATTGTGTGCAAAGTATTCTCTCTCTCTCTCTCTCTTACACACTCACACATCTACTGGTGCATATAAAAAGTGAAATTCAAATGTTTTTTGCATTTTTGTCAGTTTTATTGGTTGATTTTCTATTTATGATGACAGGAAGAAAAAAATTGCAAAAGTTTTTTTGAAAACAAAATCCAAAAAAAAAAAAAAAAAACGGAAACAAAGCCCGCGTGTAATTAGTTGGCTTTTGTTTTAACAAAACTGGGTCTCTTTTAAAGTGACTTTAAATAGGCATTTAAGTGTTGTAAAGTGTAACAAGGTTTGAGCTAATAAATCCATAGGAACTCTTTTAAAAGTTGTTTGACTTTATTTGTTGGAATTCACTTTTTTGTTCTTCTTAAGGTATTCAACAAAACACCTCTTTAGTCAACCTAACATTGCAGGAGTATTCTGTTATACAGCAATCATCAATACTGAATGATTAACTAGAAGACCCCATAATAACTTACTTATAACCTTGCCGTAGTCTAGTAGATAGGGTGTTAGCTTATTAGAAATAGAGCCTTGTTTGAAACGCTAGTCTGTTTGTTAGTAACAACTCTCTAGGTGTACTGATTGCCTTCTCCCCGAGCAATAGACTGATTTTCTGAACAGTACCAGCAGAGCGCTAATAAACAAACTCAACGTGAGAATGAATTCCCTACCAGATAGTGTGGTATCAGCAGTTTCGTAAAGTAAGTGACAGTTTTCACTGACTTTCTCTCTAGTATTTACTTGTCAAAATCTCTGAAAGTAAATAAAAATTGCTATCGAAAGTTCTTTAAAAATCTGCAGGTCCCGCCACCATTGGATAAAATTAACACACCACATGTGTGGTGGGAGAAACCGGACTAAAGTACGTAACCGATGAAAATCCTCTACCGAACCCTCTACGTGGGTGTTGGCCGGTAATGGTACAACCATTATCTGTGATTCAGTCCTTGTGGGCTGGACTACACGACCCATGCCGAGAGTCGGTCAGGCCGGGGACCTATCAAAAACATCTCAGTCACTAATGTAGTTTCCTGGATCTCCTTTAGGATTAACCGGCCTTACATGTATACTGCGGATCCATACCCAGGCGAACCATCCCCTTATCCACAACTCGTGGGATAAAAAATATGGAAAATGGAATTAAGAAAAAGGAAAATCACAATAAGAAGTCCTCCAGGGCGGGGGCTGAGTCCAGGACAGCATACGGGTATTAAGCCAATGCACGTCTCACCCTAAGTGAAGAACTTGGTTAGCCCTTAGCAGGTTAGCAAGCCAAGATATAAAAACTTCTCAGCAGAAAAAACAAAAATCCACAAGCGTTCGGCTTGATAAGAGTGGGGTTGCTGAAAAAGCTGGACCTCTGTCTAGCAAAAGTGGCCCTACAAGTGAAAAGGTTGATGCGGCAACAAAACGCATAAAAGAATCTAAGCAGCGGTACAAGGAGCGATTGAGCGCTAAGCGAGTTCTGAAAAGGGTCTCAAAAATCCCTACCAACAGCCAAATGCAGCGTGATACACAATCGCTGACCTGGGCCAAAAGTAAGCTTGCTGAGATAGAAAAGATGTCAGCAATGGACGAAGCTGCCAAAAAACTGCGGGAAATCAGACCAACATCTTGTATAGTGAAGTACTGAAAGATAGAATCGAGATGGCTGTAGTGGACCGAACAGATACAAATAGCAGCATTATGCCTGCAGACTGAAACTGATTAGTGGAGGACGACCTGGCTAATATATTTCTTGACGTAATGGAAGAAAATCCGGGACCGGTACCAGTTTACCAAATGTGTGGCTGGCACCACGTTAAGTTAGTAACGTGTGCTGGATCGGGATAGGCGCGAAACTTGAAATCGTGCCAAGAAATGCAATCCCAAGCAGGACACGCACATTTTCGTGAATTCCAAAAACTCCAAGGACCCGGAAAGAATGCTGAAAATGAAAGTACATGACAATAAAGACAAGTTAGGGATGATAGAACAGAAGAAAGTCTTTAAGAAGGTTTTTGGTGAATTTAAACCAACACAGAATCCAAAATTCCGACTCTCCTATATTTTTTTTTCTTTCCGTCTAATATTGTGGTGTGGTACACAGTGGAATTATTGAAAGAAGCTCGAGAAGATGATTTGATTGAGTTTAACTGGGATACTGAACACTATAGAAGGCAATCGGATTAACAGATTAACTTTTCTGTCAATATCCAACATATGAATTTGAATAAGTCTACACCTAAACAATATAATGGGAATGATTGCGAAATATTTGTCACGATTTGATTGAATTGAAAGAGAAACTGTTGTTATTACAATGGAAACTTTTATGACTCAAGTAGGTATATTTTATGAGGCAGCTGCCTATTTAAACTAACTATAACTAAAGGCAAAATATATGGATTTCCAGACTAAAGTTGCCTCCCCAGTTTAATAGGCTGTTATAATTCTGCCTTAAAATCAATACGTGCGTTTAGACTTTCATTATCTTTAATGTAATTTATAAGAGCTTTTGTTAATAAAAATTAAAATTGTTAATAATTTAAAATTATTTAAAAATCTCTATTTGCAATTGACTTACTTTAATTTATTTACTCCGGAGAAACAACGACCTGCAACAAAAGAGATTTTTATTTTAAAAACATTTTTAAATGAAAAGTTTACAATTAAAAATATTTAATAACACTATGCAACAAAATTAAAAAAAATTTAAATACACCCGGTCAATAATTTTTTATATTTCTGGATTACTCAAACATTTCTAACCCGACTGCCAGAATTTTAATATTGTTGGAAAGGGAAGAGAGATGGACCTTTAAAACGATGTACTTAAATCTATAAAGTGATTTTTTCAGCTATTATCTTTTTGGCAACACTGGCTTAAACAGCTCACGCACGTTTCGTGTTTTATTTCACTGTGAAACGCCTTTAATTTGGTCTATAATTTAACCATGAAACGTCTTAAAAACGAAAAACGCCTGCAAATCATTGAATTTTATTATCAAAATGCGTGCTCTGTTAAGAAAGTTCATTGCGCGCTTCTTCCATTGTATGGTCAGTTTAAACGACTCTCTGAAGCGGCTATTCGGGCTATTGCACCAAATTTACAATTTTTTTTTTTTTTACATACTATTTATTTATTTATTTATTCATTCAGGAGTAAATACAGTACAACAAGATATTATCTTATTTAATAGTACTGCTAAGGATATAGGCATAAAATATTACAAAGATAATAACCTTAAAAATAAATTAACATAACAAAATTAATAAAAACAAAATTTATAATAATATTAAAAAAAAAAAATGTGATTGATTAATTACGTTTGTACATTATTGTTCATTTAAAAATTTAATTATTGCAGTCTTGAAATGCTTTGCATTGCTTAGTAATTGTATGTTGTTCGGGAGTTCATTCCAGAGACGAATTGCATTGATGTAAAAGTGTCTCTCAAATATCCGTTTATGGTATCTAACGGTATTAATTTTCAAGCCTCTATTAGACCTTGAAAAAACTAATCTATTAAACAAATAATGGGGTTTCCTAAGATGGATGATTTTATGTAGGTATACCAGAGTACGGCACTTCAACAAATTCTCAAAAGATGTATTATAAACTCAGATACCCTACTGTACCTTGTACGACCATAAACATATCTAGCAATACTGTTATAAGTGACCTTTAGCCTGTTCCTACTCATCGAGTCACAACTAGAAAACAGTTCACATCCATACAGTAAAGTAGGGATGAGATATGTTTTCGCTGGCAGCATTCGAATATTAAACGGAGTAAAATATTGCGCTAGATAAAGATTTCGCAACATGGCAACCGTTTTACCACAGATAGCATTTATATGGTTGGACCAGTTAAGACTGTTGTCAGAGACAACACCAAGATTCTTAACACTATGTACAGTCTCAATAGCAGTGTTATTAATTCTTAATTGTGTAAGCTGTGGCGTACAGTTTACCTTGCCTATTATCAAAGCCTTTGATTTCCTCGGATTGAGGCATTATGCTAATCACAATTTATCCTTCGTATACAATCTATAATATCAGACGGCATGCAACTAATGTACAGCTGGACGTCATCTGCGTACATTTGTACATTGCAAAACCTCAACTTTCTTGGCAGGTCATTAGAGTAAATTGAATATAAAAGTGGACCAAGTATCGAGCCCTATGGGACACCTTTAGATGTTAAAATACTGTCCGATACAGTACCATCATGATACACAAATTGACTCCTATCCCGTAGATACGACGACATTAGCTTGACAGCAGTATCCGGGAAATGGCACATGTGTTTTAACTTTTGGCATAGAATTGTATGATTAACAGTGTCAAATGCCTTAGAATGATCAAGTAAAACCAAAAATGATGTCAAATTGTTATCCGCACTTAATCGCAACTCTTCCGAAACCAGAAACCAGACTGCCTTTCAGAAAGCAAGTATTGGGTTATCTGCTTATAAATTAATTTCTTGAAAATTTTCGATAAGTATGACAATATTGCAATTGGGCGGTAAGTTCTATCCTGTTTAGGCACAGATATTATCTTGGCAATTTTCCACATTGTAGGAAAAGTAGATGACGTAATTATGGTATTTATTAAATGAGTCATGTACAGTAGAACATATGGCAAAATTAATTTTATAAATTTGGGATTAATTCCATCACTTCCGATGGAGTTAGACCGAACAGCTAGAATGCTCTCAACAACATCATCCTGTGTAACGTTACGAAATTCAAAATTCGGTTGAATCAAATGGTTAGTAGTAAGGAAGGCATCAGAAGCGTTTTAATACTCCAAATCGGCATCAATTCCCGGTATATTCGTAAACTCAAAGCTGAGTTGATTTACATCAATTATTTCATTGGATTTAATACCACTATTCATTATACCCAATGATTGTATATCTCTCCAATTCCTACTCGAAATTTATCAGCAAAGAAACTCGATTTTGCAGCCCGAATTTTCAGATTCGTGTCTCTCCTACATGCCCTAAAAAAATTCGTAAAATTCATTCGCCCTATACCTTTTCCATCTACGAAAAGCATTATTTCTTTGATTAATTGAGACCCTGATATCATTCGTAAACCATGGCTTTTCATTACGTATGTTCTTTATCCTCATTGGTACATATTTCTCAAATAAATATTGTATATTTCCCTGTAAAAAATTAATATGGTCATCCGCAGTAGGCATCAAAAAGGTTTGATTCCATGGTACAGTTACCAACTCCATTTCAAGTGAAGCAAAATCAATGTTTTTAAAATCTCTATACTTAATCACTTGATCCGTTGTTGCCGTTCGAAAATCAAATGAGAGGCAAAGAAGATCATGTTTAGAAAAAGCAGAAGCAGAAAGTTAGTCAAATAAAAGCACACGATTAGGATTATCAACAAAATACAAATCAATTAATGTACTAGCACCTGATGTGTAGTTTGGATATTAAAACTACCAACATGCTTACGTAGAGTGCGAACTGAAGAAAATATCGCAATAGCATCGGCCAGTTTTAATGATGACCACCAATTATCGCCGATCGCAGCAATTGGGCCTTGGAAAATCTTGTGGAAGGACATAGATGTGTAGCCTACCTACCGCAACACAGAATTTTTGGTGAATTTATGCTTGAAAAGTTAGCCAAAGATGCACTTCTTTATCGAAAAATTGTATTCAGCGACGAAGTTCATATTTGGCTCAATGGATATGTAAATAAACAAAATTGTTGAATTTGGAGTGAAGATCAGCCAGAACTATTGCAAAAGCTACCAATGCATCCACAAAAAGTCACCGTACTTCTTCA
The DNA here is from genome assembly GCA_014635995.1 of Sarcophaga peregrina. Classification (NCBI taxonomy): domain Eukaryota; kingdom Metazoa; phylum Arthropoda; class Insecta; order Diptera; family Sarcophagidae; genus Sarcophaga; species Sarcophaga peregrina. The sequence continues at coordinate 38,688,156 of CM025790.1, read as the reverse complement.
AAGATGCTGCGAATCGTAACGTAACAGTGAATGGTAAGCGCTACCAACTTTTTTTTGCCTAAAATGCAAGAGTTTGACTTGCATGACATGTCGTTTCAACAAGACGGTGCCACATGCCACACAGCACACGTAACAGTGGACTTATTGAGAGACGAGTTCGATGAACATTTTATTTCACGTTCGGAACCAGACAATTTGCCGCCTAGATCTTGCGATTTAACACTTTTAGACTATTTTTTGTGGGGCTATGTTAAAGCTTATGTCTATACAGACAAGCCCGCTTCAATTGACGCATAGTTAGACAACATTGAAGCATTTATTCGTGAGATACCAGACGAAATGTTGGAAAGAGTGTGTCAAAATTGGACTAAACGGATGTAACATTTAAGGCTCAGTCGTGATCAACATTTGCATAAAATAATCTTCAAACATTAAATTATATGGACCATACTAACGATTCAAATATAGATCTCATGCATTTTTCTGAATTTTATGTTTTTTTTTTTTGAAAAATTTTCCTATAGCTCTTAAAAAATCACCCATTATTATTCGACTTAATAATGCCATGAGATAAACTTGACAAATGCAAACTAATTTTATATTTTTTCAAGTTTATCCATTCATAGTAGTAAACTTTATTTAAAAAATATACAATCTGTGATAACACTCTTAAAGTCTATTCTCTTGTGAAGAGATTGGGTTATCATTTGATCAAATCAAACAGGCTCAACGTGGGTTCCCTACCGGATAGTGTAGTATCAGGTGGCTAGCAAAAATTTATGAGAATTCTTAACCATATTTTCGTAAGGCAGTAGCCGTAGTCTAATAGATAGTGTGTAAGCTTATTAGACATAAGGCCCGTGTTTGAAGCGCAGGTCAGACATCAAAACGAAAATATGAAAATATTTCTGCGGTGACTTCCTCTCAACAGATTTCTGGCAAAAAATTTGTGGTTCGGAGGCGACGTTACACTGTAGATCCCATCACTTACATATAAAAGTAACGCACACAACGCAAGTAACGTGAGAAGCTAGGTCGTACTCCTGACTGAAGGGTTGTATGTTAGTTACCGTGAATTCAGAGCACTATAATCATATGAAAAATTACTTTTTGACCTACAATTGAAATAATGAATAATGATCATGGGATTTGAGGCAAATCTGTTTTTTGTCTTTTTTTTTATGGGTGTTGCGCTAACTTTTTTTATTCTTTTTTAAAAAATATTTTTGAATTAATTTTTTTCAGGTTTGTTCCACTGTATACTTGTTAAAATATTTTCTTTGTTTTTTTAATTTTTTGTTTGTTTTCTTGCGGTTGATCATAAAACTTGGAAAGAGTAGTGGCTAGCTCATCCAAATCATAAACAAATTTCAAAAACTTTTAAAAGAAATTTATTTTGTTTTTATTTTGAAGAAATAAAAACAGAAATTTCTTTTCTTTTTCCACTCGATTTTATTTGTTTATTTCATTAATATTTTACGTAAACGCATTAGTAGGTCGTCGTACTTCTGTTGAAAATGTTAGAAAAACAAACAAAAAAAAACGAATTCAAATTCAAAAAGAGCGATAAACAAACAGATAAACAATGAGCTGGCATGGCCATTATACAAATACAAAATGGAAGACAATGATACCCATATTGACCAGGGAATAATTCAAACAGAGAGAAAGAGAGACAGAGAGAGAGAGCGTCGCAACGACAACGACATTAGTATGTAAACGTAATAAAAGTAAACAAAGTTTTCAGGTAATTTATTAAGAAGAAAACAAAAGAAACAAAAATAATAAGAAATAAATACGACAATACATATAACGGTACATTATAAAAGAGATAGGTAGTGATAGTGAGATAGGAAGAGAGTATATGGGGAGAGAGAGTGTAAACGATGAAATTGAATAAATAAAATATAAATTATCCTCCACTGGTTAGGACCGATAGTTTTCTTTTTTCGCTCTCTCTCTCTTTCTCTCTCTCTTGTTCTTCTTTTTGTTTATTTTTGAGTCAAGTGTTCGAATTATAATGAAGGCAAGTTAAACAAGCAGAAAATCTAAATGAAATCAATGTATGCCTTTCATTGCTAAAAAGTGCTTAAGAAAACTTAAAGAAAGAATGGGATCGAGACAGAGGAGAAGCGAGAGACAGAGAGCGAATAAGAAGCACAAAGTGTTGCCATATTTTAATTTGTAATTTATTTTTATTGGTTTTCATTGGAGAAGATTTTTATGTGGTGGGTTCCAAGCCGCACGCACAAACCTAATTTAACGTCCAGACAATTGGACTTCGTTGCAGGCATTAGTTAACATCTAGCGGTTGCTAGAATGCCACTTGGCGAAACGGGTATATGATGCAGAGATCTACGAAAGTCGGGGATAAGGACAACCTTGTATGCGTTAGAAGGACCAAATTGAGGCAGCCCTGTCATCGCTTGGTGTGACCAACTGGCATAGGTGCCTGGAAGGATGTATTGCAGCAGAACGAAATCCATTAACCGAGTTGTTAATGGTCAATTAAGTAAGTAATTTATTTTTATTGGCAATCGAAAAGGTACCACTGATACTGAGAAAAACAATTCGCATTTATTTGTAGCGACTTTTCGGAAAAAAAGGCAAGATTTTTAATTCTGAAACTGTTATGTTATGATACGTATGACGAAATAAATAAAAAGGAGCCTATAACCAATATTTTTTAAACACATTCTGTACAATACAGTTTCTAAGAGTTGAGTGCAGTACACGAATAGCTGTCAGATTTAACCATTTATCGTTATTTTAACGATTTTTTGCTCTAAAAATATCATATTGACGATAAGACGATTTATGTCCTTATTTTAACGATTTTTGGAAATTATAAATTTACATCATTTCCTTTACTTTTGTACATTAAAAGCCTGTTTAAGTTCGAATAAACAATAACAATTACTAGACAATTTATTCGACAGATAACAGAGATCTTCATAACACAATTACTCTCTTCAAATGCACCGCATCTTCACACAGAGGACTAACTGAACTTCACTAACTCACACGACCTTTTATATGGTATGGCCGGCAATTTGTCCTCGATGTGGCGGAACCATGTTAGATCCCGGTCTAATTGGCCTCCCAGGTATTTGCAGTGATTTTCTACAGGGAAATCAATTTTATTTATTTTTATTTGTGGGCAATCTTGTCTTCTGAGTGTGAAGGGTACAAGAGCACACTTTTTTTTCATTTTTCAAACCATTTTTCTAAATCGTATATGTGTGACTACAGTTTAGTTGATCTTCGTATCCTTGTTGACCCTTCTAAATGCGGTGTCGCCTGCATATGTTGATGTATTTTTTTTTTTTTTTTTTTTTGCCTTGGGCTGGAGGTGGTAAATCTTCAAAAGATACTTTTATTCCGACAAAAGCATGCACGATTCACCATCACTGGTGCCTACATACTAACCCATCCCCTACACACTTCAACGCGGCAACCCCCGCGGGACTGCCGTAAGGTATTATTTCGCGGAGGGCTGGTTAGCTCGAAAGCTTTATCACAACATCTCAAATTTCGCCTTCCTTCCTCCAACCTTCGGAGAACCATCATTACTTCAGCCATTTTCTGGCTGTATTGGCTCCATAGTGTCCTAGAATTCAACAGCTCCGGGCCATCTAAATCTGGAGCAGCATACTGGAATATGCTCCGCATCTTCCTCTTCATTTACACAGTTTGGACATATAGGGGAAATATCATGTCCAAATCTGTGTAGGTACTTCCCAAAACATCCATGACCAGTTATGAACTGGGTCACTAAGTAATTCAACCTGCAATGTTTGTTCTCCATCCAAGGGGTTATAGAAGGGACAAGCTGAAATGTCCATCTTCCCTTTAAACTGCTCTCCCATCGTGACTGCCATATGTGCATGGAAGTCCTTCTTTCATCCGCTTTTATAGCCGCTCATATGTTGGTGTGTTTCTTGTTTTTTTTTATAGCTATGCGAGCTAAAGGTTGGAAAATCTTCGAAAGACCTTGGTAGCCCGGCTTAACAAAGTGCACGATTCGCCGCTAGACTTACTCTCGGCTTGCTAAACGTATACGTACCAAAACCAACCTAGTTCATCACACACTTTCAACCATTTGCCCCCACCGGGACCACAATCAAGTATTACTTCGGGGGGGTGGAGATTCAGCGAATACTGTCTTCAAATTCCGCTGACCTTGCTCTCTCAGCCAATCTTTGCTGCGTCAATACATTCCGTGCGAAAACACATACTACGTTCCAATTGTCACATGAGATTAACATCAGGTTAACTATATTCTCGGGCGTTACCTGGAATCCTATTGATCTCTCCAGGCAATTTCGTTGAACAGAATATCGCGGGCAATTAAAGAAAACATACTCCGCCGTCTCCCTTTCATTACGACATTCTGGGCATGCCTCATCCACGTCATGACCAAACTTATAGAGATAAGCCCTATAACATCCATGGCCCGTTAGCAACTGTGACAGGTGGAAGTTCACCTGGCTGTGTCTTCTTTTTGTCCATCTACATATGTTGGTGTGTATGTGTTAGGATTTGTGGCCATGTCTGATTAAATATAGAATAGGGCCTAGTATGCTTCCCTGGAGGACACCTGCAGAGGTCTTTTTTGATGTAAGCAGTACGTCCTTCGTTCGGCCTGTACGTGTGAAAGCCGGAGTTTTATAGGTGCGTTAACAGTATCACATATTTCGCTAGAGGTTTTTGCCCAAGTATGGTTCTCCATGGTGGTTCCTAAGTGATAGGACATCTCATATGCTTTACAGATTTACAGAGTCTTTTGTTTGGTCCGTATTCTGGAGGTAACTAGCAAGTCTAAAATTTTGTGTATGCATCAGGTTACTCCGCAGTAAAGTTCCTTAAAAAGAGTGTAGAAATGCATTTAGTTGCTTGTCAACTTTAAATGTTGCTTTTTTTCAAGTTTGAATTATACACCCAAAGAAATATTACAGTAGGATTCATTAATATGCAATCAGATTCACTAATAAGAATGAAAAACGATATCGATTTTTGGAAGAATATTTGTCAAGTTAAATACGCAGTCTTTAGGGATTTGGCAATGTAAATTGTTTCTATATTTTCCACTAGGTATACATATTATGATAATATTACTAACAATTTTCCTCTGGGTTATCCACATGCTTCTTACAAACTACAATCACTTTTCTATAGTGTTCTATTTGGGCCAATGTCTGCTTATTAGGCAGAGAGAGAACTTCTGCGTGAGAACTTCTGCTAGACAGATGATCTCTTATTCTGTTGATTAGTTGATTATCTAAACCCAAAGGATCAGGGACAAGAGGAACGAATGACTAATGTATTGCCGTGTATGTTATAATTGACCAGAGTGTGTCTCTCCTTTCGAATTGTTAGAAACTTCTCCCCTATCTACCCTAACAAGTAAGGGATTCTACTGTATATGACAATAACAACAACAATATCGTGTACACACATGCACATACACAACCGCATTAAATTTGTTTTCTTTTCCAAGTATTTGGCGTATGTGTGTGTGAGTATTCGAAATAATTTGTCACGTTAATCATACGCCACCGCGTAATGCGGCTTAAAGGCAAAACCACAAATTTTAATGTTAATTTTTGGTACAAAACAACAACAACAATGACAATAATTTAATTGATAATATTATAACGGATGTTGCTTTTTGTCATTGTGGCCATTTTTGTGTGTTGGCCAATTGCAATAACAACAGCAACGTTGAATACGAAGGCATTAGCAAAACAAATTTTGATTAGTTGGTGGTTAAAAGCGTTTTAAAATATTTATTGCTTAATGAACAACAGCAACAACAACAGCAACAATAAAAGCAAACAACAATTAGGTTTACAATCTGTTTTTATACACGAAATGTAACCGAAAAATTTACGACTCTCAACTGAAATGTTTTCAAAACAAGCAATTCCCAGTTTTATGGCCAAAACTTTATATGAACATCCGGGTAATATTTTTGCGGAAGAGGGATGGGGGAAAGCCAGAGTTAATAAAAACGTCATACTCTTTAAACGTTTAATTATTAAAAAAAATTGTTTTTGAAAGCAAAAATGAAAGAAAAACTCATAAAAAACTGCACATTTTTTGTGGTAAATATTTTTGAATCTATTTTTGGGGGGAACTTAGAAATTACGATTTGAAAAATTTTTTTATGACCCCAGAGAAGAGCACATAAAAATTAAAAAAAAACACGAATCGCACGGAAAGTAGAACAACAAAGAAATAAAAAATTTTGGAAAAAATACCTAAAAAACTGGGGCAAATAAAATAGAATTGTAAGCAAGAAATTAAAGTATGTTAATAAAGAGTTATCCACTTTGGGGATTTCAAAAACAAACTAAAAAAATTAAACACCTAGAAAGCTTTAGTTTCAATGGAAATCTTATTTCACTAAAATTCTTAACCGTCATCGTTATGTATGTCTCTGGATTGGTTTAAAACACTTTTTCTTCTATTTTAACTCGTACATCGGCAATAATTTAACGAATGAGGGTCCTTAAATGCCCTGACGTTAATGTATTATGCGCTATATGGAGGTAGGCACATAATTAGTTCCTTTAAAGCCTTACAAGATCAAATCACATGACCTTGGTGATCAACTGTCATCGTCAGAACATCAAATTTCTCTCACTACAGTCATGTTGGCTAATGGCAACGTCTTGTTACAATCACTTACTCTTCAGTTCAAAATATCTCATTGCAGACTAAAAAAAACAGTTTTCTTATGACCCCAGAGCTCTGAATTGACGGTAACGGTCCAATAATACCTGAGGACTGTAATGCATATCAAACAGTTCCTGTTTACTTATGTAATTATTTCACCACAATCTCTTTTCTGGTCCCCAAGGGCCGTATTCTTACTGTTACAGCAGAATCAAAAAAATTTGTTGAAAATAAGCAGCATGTCTACGACGTTGTGTAGTTAGGAAACTTTAATTGTTGCTAGTGTTGGAGCATATGGATCGAGATGCAAATCTAAATGCAATAGGAATTGCAGACACTTGCCACACTTCCTATAACAAAAGCAATATTTTCGGCATATATTGTGATCACAGCAGCACACTTTTAATGTTTTCAAATCTTTTTATAATTTATGCCAATTCCCTGCACATTAGTCCAGACTTTTACGTGAGTTTCTTCATGACGACATACCCTATGGCGCTCAAAGATCGGTGGGAAACAATGAGTCTACCAGTGCTCCCACGGACAGTGATGCAATCAATGATAAGTCTTAGCTACGGATCGGACTAAGAAACGGCTTGACGAGTTCGCTCGACTGTAGATAGTCTCCGACACCTAACCAAAATGCAAGTCATGTGCAACTGTATGATTTCTTATTGATACATACGTATGGTGATGTAATCTATCATGTGGTTATGTGGCGGAGACTATCTAAGGTCAAGTGAACTCCTCAAGACTTTGTTTAGTCCGCTTCGTAGCTAAAACCCTACACCACCATATCTCCCGTCTCGATGATAGCCATCGCTTCTAAATTCCTAACGTCAACTTCGACCGAATATGTAGTCAGTAAATGCCGCCAGTCTTCAAATCCCAACCCACACCCTCAATCCTTAGTCCTCTGTCTCACTGAAGCCCTTCTGCAATAATATATTGCGTGAGCCATATCCCGTTAGTCAGAATTACAGACTTAACCTAAAGCCAAAGTGGCGGCGCTGCAGTGCCCTTGTCGCTGTTCGTCCAACGTAATAATTTCTTGCACAGGAAGTCGAATTTGACCACCGCAATCAAAACGTTATATTCGAACACCACTACTTCCAATATTAGAATATTTTATCCAGATTTTCCGCTGCTATATCACCAAAAACACTTGAAATATTGTCTACCCGAAGAAATCGGAGTTGGCTTGTCTGTCACGTATACACACATGCATATAACGCCCTAGCCTTGGTAAATAGCTGTATGACGACAGTTGTTGTAATAAATGAAATTGTTTAAAATGAGCATTTGTCATCAAGTGAACAATATTGAGTGACGTGTGAGCAATACTGTCTGCTACTGACTGCAACGTTACGTTTTCCAACGTTCTTCAATGTGTGGCGACAAATGATGCCACCGACTAAAAAAGTACACCAAAGAGTACATTTATTTTAGATTGGCCGTTGATTATTTTAGAAAGGCTCTGCACATCAATTTCAGCAATTTTGTTTCATAAAAACCCATTGAACCCCGCCGTAGACTAGTAGATAGTGTGTTGCCTTATTAGACGAGAGACCATGGTGCAAATCTCAGATCATAAAAACCCATTGAACCCCGCCGTAGACTAGTAGATAGTGTGTTGCCTTATTAGAGAGACCATGGTGCAAATCTCAGATCATAAAAACCCATTGAACCCCGCCGTAGACTAGTAGATAGTGTGTTGCCTTATTAGACGAGAGACCATGGTGCAAATCTCAGATCACAGACGTTTCAAATAAACGGAAATGATTGCCTTTCTACTACTATCTACTGTAAAAGTGAAATTACCATGAAAAGTTTCTCTCGACTCTCGGAGTCGACTATAAACTGAAGGTCTCGCAACTCACGTGTAAAATTGACACACGCAATATGGGTAGGGTTGTGGTGTAAGATGCTAGGTTGCAAATCTAACTAAAGTTTTGAAATGATCAATTGAGTTATGGAAGTAAGAGATACCCACTAATCCGAAAACGAGCTTTTTCACAGAAAACAGCAATATATTTCCCATATTATTGATTACGAAGAAGAGAGTTCTTGAGGCTGCAGAATATGCAGGCACATCGGCATAGATGATACTGACACAAAGGTCATACGAAATTCGAAACAGGATCCTAAACAAAAGGAATTGTGAAGACACTTAGATGTGTCCTCAACTTTCGACAAGCAATCTAGAAGCGGATATGAGCATGCTGGGGCCAAAGGGCCAAAGGGCCAAAAGAACTCCACTTCGTAGTAATACCATCGTCGTTCCGGAGTGGGCACAACAAGTCCACGAGTCGAGGTAGGGCTTTAGTGGGTGAGGGCCACACACACAGAGAATGTGATGACTTCCTGTATGGTGCGGTTTGGTACATTTACTCCTCCTCGGTGAGAAAAAAAAAATAAAAATAATGTTATCCTTTGTTAAATTATTTCTGGAGAAATTCTAAACCTCACCAGACATTTTCAGCATTACTACATGCCACGAATTCTCTTTTATGCTGGGAAAATTTAAACTAAAGACACCAAAGAATAAAAAACATAAAGTGATGCAATGATGCAGATTAATTTTTATATGGGATCTCGCTACTGGGTCCTTCCCAAAATGCAAGCTACTGTCACCATTCGTTTGGTTTTACAGCCTTAAGAATTATCTTTACTTCTTGGGCCAAACTCAGTACAAAGTGCAGCTTTAAGGCAGTGTAACTAGATGTACCGTAGTCTAGCAGGTAGTGTGTTGGCTTATTAGACGTAAAACCCGGATTCGTATCCCAGGTTAGGCATCAAAACGAAATATGAAAAAATATTTCTTCGGCAATTTCTTTTCAGCAAATTTCTGGCAAAAACTCTAATGGCATGGAAAAGTTTCTCAAAAATCTGTCGTTCTGAGTCGACGTTAAACTGTAGGTCCCGCCACTCACGTATAAAGTAAACGCACACAGTATGAGTGGTGTGAGAAGCTAGGCCGTAATCCTAACTGAAGGATTGTAATGCTCACTTATATATGTATGTATGTAACTAGATATGCTAAAGGCCAGTTTATATCCTTCCTGCAAACATTCATTCATGCCAGCAGTTTTTACAGCAATTTCTTTTAAATTAATTCTTCGGATTTCTTTCCAATTAAAGGTGGTTTTTATAACAAAAAATTGGTTTTTTCGTTTCAAACTTTGTTTATCCAGCCACTTTTAACTCTCAAATTAGTTTGTAAAGCTGAAACTGCTATCATTTTCATTTCAGTTTTTTTTTTTTTTTTGTTTCCAAACTTTTTCTAAAAGGAAACACGGAAAAAAGAATGTCTTTTCCGTTAAACCACTCAAATAATTCACAGAATCTTTTTTTTTTTTGCACAAAACAGCTGACATGCACACACAAATCGAGATAAACTAAGAGAGAGACAGAAAGAAAATTTTCTTTTTTTTTGTATTTTTTTTTAACGTTTTTCGCCTGCACTTTGAAGATAAACAGAAATCATGAGAATATGCCAACAAAAACAATAACATGGACAAAAAAAACACAGAATTTAACTGTGAATGTTTGTGTGTATGTGTACTCTCTCTCGCTCTCCCTCTCTCAAATATACATACACATACACAATCATTTAATTTTTGTGAAATTTTCTGAGAAATGTAGTGAAACGAAATGCGTTGTAAGCACAAGTGTTGCCATTGGCCTATATTTAAGGTATTTGAATACTTTTGTTGTCTTCGGCCCGCCCTGTTTAAGAATTATAAACGGCGGTAATAACAGAATTATCATTTAAATTTTATGGTATTTTTTGTTAAATTTTAAATTAAAAAATTATTATTACCCATCTCAGTGTTATATTCTCAAGTACATTAAATAAAGCCTTCAATCTTCTTCTGTCTACCATTAAAACTTTTTAGTCAGGTTTACGACCTACTAGCTCCTGACACCACCCTATTTGTAGTATGTTAAGTTCATACATAAGCAACAGGACCTACAGAGTTGAATGTCGATACCGAACGATAGTATTTTGAGAAATTTTTTCCAGAAGATGTCTGCTAAGATGTCTGCCTTGTTAGAGTTGTCTGAGTACGGGTCTAAATTACGGGCTCATAACTAATAATGCAACACTAAACTTACAAAACTACGGCGACTTCTTCTATATCTCACTCTAAATAATTAAGGAACAAGTGGTCCTTCCATTTTCTAATTGCTTACACCAGAATGAAGTCGTCGTGGTCTAGTAGGTAGTGTGTTGGCTTATTAGACGCAAAAGCCAGGGTTCGAGTCCCAGGCCAGACATCAAAACAAAAATACAAAAAAAATTTTTTCTGCCATTTCCTCTCAGTGATTTCTGGCAAAAACTCTGAGAGTAAATAAAATTTCCATGAAAAATTTTTCAAAAAATCTGTCGTTTGGAATCGACTTTAAACTGTAGGTGCCGCCACTCACGTATAAAATTAACACACACAACATAATTGGTGTGAAAAACTAGGTCAATAATCCTGACTGATGGGTTCTAATGACGTATTATGTATGTATGTTATACCAGAATCTGGAGATATTAGTTGCAAATATGCCAAGTCTGTATAGGTAATTACTGCTGCCACAATAGCATGTACAGTCAAACTTCTATAAATTGAATCACCATTATCCAGAAAAAAAACTTCAACTTATAGAAACTTCAAGTTAAAGAAGTAAAATCTGATAGAATTTATCTCCAATATGTTGTTACTATGCTTCAACTTATAGAAAATTTAAGTAATAGAAGTTCAAATTATAGAAGTTCCACTGTATATATGCCAGGAGGGGTTCAATATTTCCTTACAGTGGATGTTGAGCATTTCCACATCTCGACTTGCATTAAACTTCTATTGGGACTAGTAAAGATCCTGTATTGACATACGCAATCTTAATCCCTTAATGTCCCTCATGTCCTGGCATCCATTTCAGAGTAATTTGAAACTGAAGGGTCAAGTTGTTGAATGAATTCCAACACACTTTAGTGCTATGGTTGTAAACATGTACATGCGAAGAGGCCAAATGGACCTTTGGCGAGTTATTTGATCCTTTATTCTCATTTGTCCTGTTTCGGAGGAGTATCCTACTTCTTCGTGTATTGTATACCCTTTACTTAGTTAATAAACATACTCTAGGCTCTACTATTTCTACTTGTCATTTCGTGAGACGAACCTATTTCCTTAGGTAAAAAAGAGAATTAATTATACGCCATGAAAGACTGCTTAATCGAACATTAATTTGATTTGGTCTGAAAGAAAACATTCCCCATAAACAGCCAATTAGAGAAATTTTACTCACTTAGAATATTATTAAGCCGCATATAATTATATTAAGTTACCAAAAACACCAGGAGCTTGCCTCAAAAATTCTGACTAGAACAAATAATGTTTTTTCCAAATATTTTTGGTTGGGTTTTAATTTATAAACTGAAGGGTCAAGTTGCAGAGTCCTATGGACGCAAATCCAATCGTTACAATGCTTTTCTGTGGACATAACATAACAGAATGTCCTTTAATTCTTTAAAATAAAAAACAAAACACAAAACCTTGACAACACTGTTCCCCAAAAAACGGTATTTCATGTTTTTCATCTCTAACGGTGCTTACTTACACTCACTTGCAGTGAGCCGTACGCCATCTTTACATGTGAAATCTGTTAAATATGTAAACACACACATACACACACACGTATACACTTTAAGGCAAAGACGTAAATATAATTTATTAAACTAACACACATACACACGACAGAGAAAACAATGTTTTCGTAGATAATTTTTCTGTTTTTTTTTTATAAGCTAATATGGATGTTGTTGTTGTTGTTGTTTTTTTTTCAGTTTAAAAACAAAAAAAAATATTGTTTATAAACTCACCAGCTAATAAAACAGCCACACTGTCACGCACACACACACAAACACTCTTAAATTAACATATACATACACATTTAACGGTAAAAATAGGTTTTTTTTCGTACGAAATTTCTTTTTTTTTTTTAAATAATTTTTACTTTTTAAAGATTTTAACGGTAATTCTTGAAATAAATTCGTTTTTGTGAGATTTTTCTTTCTCTCTAGTCTATGTGGCCAAAACGGCCAACACGTATAATTAATTTGAAACGTAGACGTTGACCATAATGTGAATCACTAGAAATTATGTTGGAAAACATATTTTCATTACACACACACACACACACACACGCACACTATAAATTTTAAATTCTTTTTCTTTTAAAGATTTTATAAAATTTTTATTTTGAAATTTTTTTTAAGTTAGTTTTTCTTTTAATAAAGAAAAGAAAAAGAAAAAAAAATAATTTTTTCTTCCACAAAATAAAGTTTCTTGTTTAGCGGTTGATTTTAATTTTTAAACATTTGTGGACGGACGCAGGCAAAGCACTGCGCGTTGTTTTCATGGTTAAACGTATGGTAACACTTTGTTTTTCAATAAATTTCCTATTTTTTCTCTCTAACACTCTCTCTTGCTCTCTTGCTCTTTATCTCTCTATTTCTCTTTTATTTTTTAAGATTATATTTGGCTGCGCTGTACTATTAAAATGTTGTCTTGCGTCTGATTGTCCATGTTTATTTATATGCAGTTGTTGTCGTTTTCAACACACACACACACACACACAAACCTAACAAGAGAATTCCCCCTATTTTTCGTGTATATTTTTTCACCTCATTTATGTCTGTGTGGTGGTGTCTTTGCTTGCTTTTTGTTTTGTTTTTTGTATCTCCCTCCACAACTATGAGCAAAATATCCCACAACAAAAATTCCTCTTTTTCATACAACAACAACAAAAAAGTTCTTCAAGAATTCTTCAAACATTTCTCTCTCTCTCTCCCCCTCTCTCTCTTTCTCTCATCTACTCTTAATATATAATATAATCCGTTATTTTGGTTTTTCTTTTTCCTTCACATTGTTCGTTGAAATGTTTACAAAATCATAACGCAAGTGTTTGTTAGTGCTAGTGTATGTGTGTGTGTGTGTATTGTTTCGTGCTCCCTTGCAGTTTCTAAACAAATTCTCTCTCGCTCTCTCTCTCCGTTTATTTTTCCTTTTTCCTCCTAACAGTGTTGCTGTTGTGTGTTATTGACTGGCATAGTTGATTTGAGTTCTTATTCTTCGTTTTTGATTTATTTTTTGGTTTTGTTGTTGTTGTTTCTTTGGTAATTTCGTAACATTCTTTCGTGCAGTTAAAGTTTAAGGAATCATGACAATAGTTACGTTACGTTACGTTTTTGTTTTAAAAGAAACTTTTTATGTGCAACAATAAAAACAACGAAAATATTAAGTTTTCTACTCTTTTTTATTTTGTTTTCTTAGACTTTATATAATAAAAATGTAATAAATTGGATTTAAAGTTTGCATGGCACAATCTTTTTTTCTTAAAGAATTTATTTTTAAAGCAATTACAGCTTAAATTGATCTTCAAAATTGTGTCGCATATAAATTACCACTCAATTAGAAGAAGCAAATAAAGATTTAAACGTAAATGATTTTAAAAATACAGAATTGCTTGGAAAGGCTATCCATTTCGTCGTTTCAAAAGTATGGGACTGGAATTCGACATCTCTCAAACTGAGTTGTCAAACTAATTTTTTTTCTCTTCAGTTGAAAGTCTGACATAGACGAGAATGAAACAACGTATAAAAATTATCAAAACCTACTACAAAAATGGTGATTCTGCCGCAGCCCCGTATCGTTATGGTTTACATAATCGTCCAACTATGCAAGCAATTGGCAAAATTGTGAAGAAATTTGTAAAGACTGGAAACCAAATACAAATATTGAAAGGCCTGTGCATCATCGTTTCGCTCATTCCTCTGAAAATATCGCTATTGTAAGTGAAAGTATTGCCGAAGACCTGAATGTATCGATTCCTCGTCATTCTCAGGAATTAGGACTGTCCTACGGCATATTATGGCGTATTTTGCATTTAGATCTACGCCTATATCCATATCGTACTTTAAGAACAAAATTTTCTTCAGCGATTAAGCACATTTTACACTCGGTGGGTATGTTAATAAACAAAATTGTCGTATTTGGGGTTTTGAGAATCCTCAAGTAATTGAAGAAGTCACTGCTTGGTGCGCTCTTTGGTCCGAAGGTGTGATTGGACCTTACTTCATCGAAAACGACTAGGGAACGACTGTTACCGTCAATTCGTAGCGTTTTTTTTTTTTTTGCTTGCTATTGAAGAATACGACTTGAAGAATATTTGGTTTCAACAAAACTATTCCACATGCCACACAACTCAAGCGAATATGGCTTTATTGCAAGAGACATATCCTGGCCGCGTAATTTCTCAACGTGGCGATATCAACTGGCCACCAAGATTATGCGATTTGACACAATTAGACCTTTTTTTCGTGGGGCTACGCGAAAGATCGTGTTTATGCAGATAAATCTTCAACTTTTAAGCACTTAAAAACCAAAATTCGTCCAGTTATGGCTGAGGTACCGCCCAATATGTGTCAAAAAGTGGTCGACAATTACCTCAAAAGAATCAATGCATGCAACACTTCGCGTGGAAGTCATTTAAATGATGTAGTGTTTCACACATAATGTCAACGTTCAAGCATTACAATAAAAAAGAAATATCATCTAGTGTAGTACATACATAATTGGCCATTACAACCCTTCAGTCAGGATTACGACCTAGCTTCTCACGCCACTTATGTTGTGTGTGTTAATTTTATACATGAGTGGCGGGACCTACAGTTTAAAGTCGACTCCGAATGACAGATTTTTGAGAAGCTTTTCATGGCAATTTTTAACTCTCAGAGTCTTTGCCAGAAATCTGCTGAGAGGAAGTCGCCGAAGAAATATTTTTCGTTTTGATGTCTGACCTCGGACGTAGTGTACTGCTTGACCAAAAAAAAAACGGATTAATAAAGTAATAAACACTTAATATTTTTGCATTGTAGATTTTTCTCCCTGAAGAAAATAACATAATTGTTCACTATAGTCCTTTAGTCAGAATTATAACCTAGCTTCTTAAACCACTGATATTCTGTGTGTTACTTTTATCCATAAATACAGAGAGCTACAGTTTAAAATCGAGAAGATAGAGAGAAAGTAGAGTATAATAGATACAAAAATCCTCCATTTTACATCAATAATTATAAGATTTTTTCTAGCCTGCCATCCTAGAACCTAACATAACAGATTAATCAGTTGCTCATCTAAAAAACAAGAAAAAACTTTGTTAAACGCAGGACAAAAAAAAAAACAAACGTATAAGCAAGATCAATTGGTCCACATAACCCTTTAGTAAGGATTATAACTTAGTTTCATACACCACTCATGTTAAGAAAGAATTTTTCACAGAAAACTTCTGGGAAAAAGTTGCCGAAACTAGTTTTACCTTCGTTTTGATAATCCATAGCCTCGCGTCTAATATGTCAACATACTACCTACTAGACTATAGCGATTCTTAATCTAAACCATAGAACTTAACAATTTTTCAATTGTCGATGATGACAATACAATCCAACAGTTAGGCCGCCATTTGAACACTCGACTTTTGTAAGAATTTAATTGAAAACACGGAATATGGTTATCTCCTGCTTAGTACCAGGTCATGTTGATGACGGAGCTTGATGTTTGGGACAAATATTTTTAAAAGTATTTACAATGAAGGGGATGATAAAAAAAATGGCAAAGACTCTTCTCAAACCCAATTGATTTGAGGTTATCAAAACTTTTGTTGGGAAATTATAATAAAGAAAGACTTTAGTCATGCATTAGACTATCAAGAAATAACTTGAGATTGATAGCCAGTCTTTTGACAGAGCACTGTAGACTCAAAGTAAACTTATTCAGAATGAGACGTGTCTCTGGCCCAACAAGTCTGGCCTCTGACAATGGCAATGATTCATCGGAACAGATTTTTGGAACCTGTGAAGCATTAATGTATTAATGTATATTCCAGAAGAAAACTTCTAAGTTCATTCCAAGTGTTGAGCAGTATCCTGAGATTTGTCACGGTAATATTGTTCTAAAAACTGGAAATGATGTTTAACATTAAAATGATAAACAAAAAAAAAATTAAAAACAAAAACAATTAACTTGTTTACTTGCTTATAAAGACAACAACAACACTGCAAGGACAAAGGTAAACAAAATACACAAACAACTGTAACGTTAATCACATGTTTACATTTATAGAGATTTCGGGAAATCAAATTTATTTACCTTCCAGAGGCAAAACAAAGCAGGCAACGGAGTCAATAAAAGTTGAGTCAGTATTGTGTGAAGATGCGTTGCGTGTGAAGAGAATAATCGTGGTTTGAAGATCTCCGTTAGTGTTTACCCAAAAAAGTGTAAGGCAGAGTAACAAATAAAGTAAATTGTTGTTGTTTACATCAAGTTGTGAACAGTGGCTTACAGAATAAAGCGAATAATAAAAAATTTTAATTAAAACTAAACATAAATTTATTTTTATTTTATTTACAATTTACCAACTCATATTTATTTATGACAAGTTATGAACACAACAAGTTATGAATCTTATAAGTGACAGTGCTATGTTAGGAATCATTAAGATTTAAAAATTAATAGTGAAACAAAAATACATTAAACAATATAAAGAAAAAATATAATATAAAGAAATTAATAAATTAAAAAAGTACGTTAAGTAAGTCAATAAGAGAGTTGAAAATATTAAAAAAAGAATATTAAAAAAAAAAGTTACCATTTCCAAAAATTAGTATAAAAAAACTGGGAATAAAAATATATCCGATATAGACCTATAAAATAAATAAATAGTGAAAAATTTTACTCATGAAAATAATTTGAATAAGTCCTTCTTGAACGCGTTTGCATTGCCTAGATTCTGGACATAATTTGGTAGGGAATTCCAAAGACTAGTGGTGTATATAAGAAACTGTCTCTGAGATAAAAGAGTCCTAAATCTTTGCTGAATAATGTTCCTACCCCGGTAGGATCTAGCAAATTTAATTCGACAAAATAAATATTCCGGCCGTCCCGTGTTAATTATCTTATGAAGTAGAATAAGGCATTTAATTTTCAGGAGATTATCAAATTTTACATTAAGAATCCGGCAAGCGAAATGGGAAATGTGATCACGACGCTCCTTCTGAAAGACATATCTAGCTATGTTATTAAATGCCGGAAATAAAAACCGGAATTAAGTACGTTCTGGCAAGTTGCATACGAATGACAAAAGGAGTCGAATCAATAACAGTACACAAGTTCCTAAGCATACTATAAATTCTACCTACAACGGCACCTATATGGTTAGACCATGATAAACTGCCATTAAAGACAATATCCAGATTTTTCGCAGATTTGACAAAGTCAATCTTATTTCCTCTGATGCTTACCAAATCACTATTAATATAATCCAAACAAGAATCAATATTCTCCCTAGGAGTACTGCACAAGCTGTACATCATCAGCATACATATGAACATTACAAAGAATCAAGACATCCGGTAAATCATTTGTTTACATACAAAATAACAGAGGCCCAAGTATTGACCCCTGTGGTCAATAATACTAATATTAAGTGGTTTTGAGATATGCCATTACGATGAACTTTTTGAAACCTATTCAGCAAATAAGAACAAAAAAAGATTACAGGCAGAATTTGAGAAATAAAACAGTTTCCGGAGCTTTTTCAAAAGAACTTCGTGATCGACTGTGTCAAAAGCCTTACTGTGATTAAGCAGAACCAAGAAACGCTACACTATTTACATCTGGTTTCGACCTAAGATCTTCAGCAACATTTATTAGAGCAATAGTACAACTTCTACCTTTCATAAATCCTGACTGACTAAAGGTAAAGTAATGGTGACTCTCCAGGTAATTAGTGATCTGTCTGGCCATTATATTCTCCATTACCTTGGACAAAAGAGGAAGAATAGCAATTGGCCTGAACTTGATGTTCGTTTTGGGAATAGGAATGATTTTTGCCAGTTTCCAATGTTCAGGAAAAGTAGATTTAGTCAGAACAGTATTGAACAAGTAGGTAAAGTATGGCAAACGTTTAGGAGTCAGAGCCAGCGTTACCGTTGAGAGACTAAAGTCGCAATTTGACACTTTTTCAGCGACCTCGCCACTTTTTGTGACCCCTTACTAAAATGAACTGAATTTGACACTTTGCCCCTTTTTTAGAAAAAGTATTTTTCTTTTATTTACATTAATAAGCCTCAAACCATGTAACAAAAGCAACAGACAAATTTTGGCAGCTTAAACCAAATAACTAAAAGAAATTGCCTGTGGTTTTTGTAGACGTTCGTTGCGTCGCTACTCTATTAATTTACTTTGAGTACTTGCTTGTCTTCTGTAAACAGCACAAAAATTACAAACTATTGAAAACTAAAAAATGGTTATTGCAGAAAGCCCAGAATAAAGGATATAAAAATAGACGAGTGAGTAGAATAATGAAAGATTAAAAATTTTTAATTAAATTTGAATGAATGAATTTCAGACTATAGTCTATAGAGCAGACTACAGACTAGACTATAGACTAGACTATGGACTAGACCATGGACTAGACTACAGACTTGACTATAGACTAGACTACAGACTGGATTATATACTAGACTACAGCCTAGACTATAGGCTGGATTATATACTAGACTGTTTACTAGACTATAAACTACACTATAGACTAGACTACAGACTAGACTATAGACTGGATTATATACTAGACTACAGATTAGACTATAGGCTTGATTATAGACTACAGACTAGACGATAGGCTTGACTATAGAGTAGACTACAGACTAGACTATAGACTAGACTATGGACTAGACCATGGACTAGACTACAGACTAGACTATAGACTAGACTACAGACTAGACTATAGGCTTGATTATAGACTACAGACTAGATGATAAGCTTGACTATAGACTAGACTGCAGACTAGACGATAGGCTTGACTATAGAGTAGACTACAGACTAGACTATAGACTAGACTATGGACTAGACCATGGACTAGACTACAGACTTGACTATAGACTAGACTACAGACTAGACTATAGGCTTGATTATAGACTAGACTACAGACTAGACTATAGGCTTGATTATAGACTAGACTACAGACTAGACTATAGACTGGATTATAGACTAGACTACAGACTAGACCATGGACTAGACTACAGACTTGACTATAGACTAGACTACAGACTGGATTATATACTAGACTACAGACTAGACTATAGACTGGATTATATACTAGACTGTTTACTAGACTGTATACTAGACTATAAACTACACTATAGACTAGACTACAGACTAGACTATAGACTGGATTATATACTAGACTACAGACTAGACTATAGGCTTGATTATAGACTACAGACTAGACGATGGGCTTGACTATAGAGTAGACTACAGACTAGACTATAGACTAGACTATGGACTAGACTATGGACTAGACCATGGACTAGACTACAGACTAGACTATAGACTAGACTACAGACTAGACTATAGGCTTGATTATAGACTACAGACTAGACGATAGGCTTGACTATAGACTAGACTACAGACTAGACGTTAGGCTTGACTATAGAGTAGACTACAGACTAGACTATAGACTAGACTATGGACTAGACCATGGACTAGACTACAGACTTGACTATAGACTAGACTACAGACTAGACTATAGGCTTGATTATAGACTAGACTACAGACTAGACTATAGGCTTGATTATAGACTAGACTACAGACTAGACTATAGACTGGATTATAGACTAGACTACAGACTAGACTATAGGCTTGACTACAGACTAAACTACAGACTAGACTATAGACTAGATTATATACTAGACTACAGACTAGACTATAGACTGGATTATATACTAGACTGTTTACTAGACTGTATACTAGACTATAAACTACACTATAGACTAGACTACAGACTAGAGTATACTTTGGTATCTGTGTTAACAATTTTCTGGTCTGTGTAAATTAATAAAAAAAAAACTCAAAAACTATAAAGTTTATTGAATATTTTTAAACGTCTTTCAAAGACCTTTCATGCGTTACCAAATTTTTGTATATTTTCTTTGTAAGAAATATGAAAACACCATGAAATATTCAAAAAAGATCTTTGATCCATCTCATCATAGTTTTTTCGATTACTCTAAAATATAAATTAGTTTTGGAATTATAATTGTATATCTAATAGTAATAACTTTAAATGTTAGGTTTTTGTTAAAAAAGAAAAGAGATCAGCCGTCATCTAGTCACGAAAGTCTTATGGAATGCGAAGAGGAAATTGTTTCATCATCGGATGAATCAGTTCCTGTGAAGCATGATTATTTGAAATGTATGTACCTTATTAACTTCATGTCTTTTAATTTATTACAAAATTAGTAATTTACTCAATTTTGTATTTATTTTTAATGAACTGTTTTTTAGTTATAAGAATAGATTTGTTTTTTATTATTATAAAGTGGGTTAGCAAAAAAAAGTTTTATTTAATGGAATTTTAATAAATTTAAAAATGCATTTCATATTTTTGAAATTTAAATGTCCTAACGTTTTAAGCTAGAAATAAAACAGACCAATAATTTTCAAAAAAAAATTAAAACTTTTGTTTAGGCTTATTAATTTTTGGCTAAAAATTTGTTTCTATTATAAAAAATTGGAAAAATTATTACAAAATGAACTTATTATATGTATGTTTGTTAATGTATATTAGAAAATCCAATAAAAATTTACTTTTTTATCTGTATTAGTTGAATTTCTTTTCTTTTAAAAATGTTGCTCCCTTTTTGTGCGACTTTTTTTTCAAAAATCCCCTTTTTTTGCGACTTCTTAAAAATTTCCAGCGGTAACGCTGGTCAGAGCTTTCAAGAATGTAGGATTCAAATCATCAGAACCAAATGCGTTGAATTTTACCGCTGAAATACATTCCAAAACCTCAAACGTTTTTAAAAGGATAAAAACGTAACAATATGTTTAGAAGAGACATTATAAAGATTTGCTATAAAGTTTGGTGGTAATATTACAACCACGTACTGGCAGTATTAAGTTACTTCAACACAAATAGCAATAATAATAATAATTGAATTTCTAATGCAAAAGTTATTTTAAAATAAAAAAAAAAAACCAATTTATTGTATTCAATTATTCTTAAAGAAAAAATCATTTTGTTTTTATTTATTTTTCAAACACTTTAAAAGCATTAAATGACTAACTGACTGACTGATTGACTGACTCACATGGCACTTTTCAATATTGTATGGGAACGTACTTATCAACATTTCCATCTCTGGTCATAATCCTCTTATTAGAAGCAATCATAACAAATAGATCTCATATTTTCTCTCACACTCTCTCTCTCTCTCTCTCTCTCTCTACCTAATACAATTACAGTAACACTCTTGCTATACCGCTTGCTTGCCCTCTCTCTCTTCAATTTGTTTTCTTTTACTTTTACAGTTAAAAAAGAAGATGGAAATCTAAAAAGTGCAATTGTTGCAAAAAATCACGTACAATTACAATCTATACAGCCATACATACACACACACTCCTTGCTTACACCCACATACCCAAGCATATACACATACTAGTACATACATACTATGTACGTACACACTTGCAAATTGTAAAAATATTATTTTAATGTCTTTGCTTAATGGACTCGATATTATTTTATGACAGCCATTTAAATTGTTGTTATTATTATTATTGTTGTTGCTGTTGTTGTTACTTATCTCTTAAATGATGAGTATGTGAGCAAGCACTCTTTGCTTTTCATTCTTCTTGTTTTTCTTTTTTGCATTAAAAAAGTAAATTTACAGCAAATGGAAGAGTGGAAACAGAGAAATGCAATTTTTAATGGGAAAATACAGAGAAATTCTTAAGAAATTTATTTTAAATTTTAATTTGAACGTTTGCCTAATTATAGCTTAAAACAGAAAAATACATTTTCTAAAGCAATTTTCCAAGAGAATTTAATAAAGGGTAATTCATTTAGCTGCTGCAGAAGCGGCAGTCTGTTAACGCTATCTACTGCCAAATACAAGCTTCTCAAAGAGATAGGGTAGTTTTTTACGATACAGAAGATTATGTAAAAATATAATATTTCGCATCCGTAGGTAGTCCATTAAGTTAACAGCCCAAGATCATTTTCCTTCTTACCGCATAGCATTATTAAAAGATACTTGCAACTTATGGTATAAGCCTTCTCCCTATCGCATATAAGGTTCTTACAGGCGTATTGTGTGAACAACTGAAGCCCCTCGTCAAAACACTGATTGGACCTTATCAGTGCGGCTTCAGACCTGGCAAGTCCACCAACGACCAAATCTTGGAAAAGACCCACGAAAATCAAGTCGACACACACCATCTTTTTTTGTCGACTATAAGGCTGCTTTCGATAGTCCCATAAGGGATCGTGTTTTTGCCGCAATGTCTGAGCTCGGTATATCTGCGAAGCTGATAAGGCTATGCAGAATGACATTGAGCAATTTCCGCAGTTCCGCCAAGGTAGGAATGGACCTCTACGAACCTTTTGATACCGTCCAAGGTCTTATCATGTGACCTTTTCAACTTCGTCATGGAGAGTGTTCTGCGAAAGGCGGGAGTACATCAGAATGGCATTATTTTCAAAAAAGTGTCCAGTTGCTTGCGTACGCTGATGACATCGACATCATAGGGCGTACCAAACGAGATGTCACTGCTGCCTTTAGTGCTATTAAACGGGAGTCTAAGAAGATGGGTCTGGCAGTAAATGAAGGCAAAACGAAGCATATTTTATCGATAAGTAGAGCCGTGCGGCGTATTGATTCTCAAATTACGGCCGATAACTATACTTTTGATACAGTCAAGGAATTCATTTACCTTGGCTCCGCCGTTACCACCGAAAATAATGTCAGTCTGGAGATCAAGCGCAGGATTACTCTTGCCAACAGGTGCTATTGTGGTCTCAATAGGCAATTGAGTAGCAGAGACCTCTCTCGCAAGACGAAACTAATACTCTACAAGACGCTCATCCTACCCGTGCTTCTTTATGGCGCAGAAGCATGGACCCTATTAAAAACTGATGCAGTTGCCTTGAGAGTATTCGAGAGAAAAGTCCTACATAAGATCTTCGATCCAGTGGGAGTTTTTGATGATTTCTGCATCCAATACAACAGTGAGCTGTATGAGCTCCTCAACGACATGGACGTTGTACAGCGTATTAATATCCAGCGGCAGCGCTGGCTCGGTCATATCGTTCGAATGGAGGAGTATTTGATGCGGGGATCTGCGGAAGGCGGCGAAGAGGACGACCTTGTATCCGTTGGAAGGATAAAGTCGAGGAAGCCCCGTCATCGATTGGTGTGACCAATTGGCGTAGGCGCACAAGAAGCAGACGCGTCTGGAAGGATGTGTTGCGGCAGGCCGAAATCCATTAATCGGGTTGTTATCGCCAATTAAGTAAGTAAGTAAGTACTTGCAACTTATGTAGTGAGAGAAAGAGTCCAATTTACTGTAAACCTCTGCAAAATAATTAATCAGTGGCAGTATTAATTGAATTAAAGAGTCTGCCAAATAATTTTTTTTTTTAATATTTGCTCATTTTCGAAGAAAAATGGCCCAATTATGCCTCTTGACCAAAATCCACACCAAACACTAACTCGTTTTGGATGCTCCGGCTTTTCAATGTATGCGTGCCGGTTTTCTGTGCCCCAAATGTGAAAATTTTGCTTGTTTACATACCCGTCGAGATCAAAATGAAATATAGCTGCACTCACTCATAATTGGCTTATTACTGCACTTCAGTTTAGTTTACAACCACATTTCTCGCACCGATTTTGTTGTGTGTATTAATTTTATACATAAGCGGTGTTCGATTCCGAACGATAGACTTTTTGAGAAACTTTTTATGGCAATTTTGAAGATCGCACTGCTTTTGGAGATCACATTATCAGTTTGGCCACCTCGGAGCTGCGATTTGATACGGTTGGACTATTATTTATGGGGTACCGTCAAAGATAAGTGTTACGCCGACAAGCCAGAGACAATTGACGCTTTAAAGGACAATATTCGTGAAACCATCGGTGAAATACAGCTGCACACAATCGATAATGTGCTTAAAAATTGTACTGATCGTGTTGGCTACTGCATGGCTAGCCGAGGCAGCCATATAAATTAAATTATTTTCCATTATTAACCAGAAGGATTGTACTTTCAAATAAAAAATGAAATTTGAGAAAATATTTCGTAAATTTTTCTTAAAGCATTTTTCAAAAAAAAAGTTATTTGGCCGATCCTTTATAAGTTTCCTCTTAACTTCAATGGTTAGTGCATGACAAAGTGGAATTGATTCAAAATCCCAAGTGTTTAATCTTACTAACGTTTCACAAGAGATGTGTTCCCTAAGTAAATGGTCGGGGAATGATCCCATCTAGTGATTGGTAAAATGTAAGATTTTCCAGGATCCTCAGCTCATGTTATAATAGACCTCAAATCCTAATTAAGTTTGTAACTTGTATCCTCTATCACAACAATACGGTTTGAGATGTATAGCTCAATATCGTTTGTGTATGGATGTACCTTAGTATACCTGCATACCGAAAATAAATCATTAACGCACATACTAAATATCAGGGGGCCTAATACGGACCTTGTGATATTGTACGCCTTAGCCCAGACTATCTATTTCTAATAATCACCCTTTGGCCTCGCCCATACAAGTAGTTTTCCATAAGAGGTAAAAGCGGTATTTGTAAATACAAAATAGCGCCCCAGTTTTCGACATAATTTTAAATGATCAACCCTGTCAAAGGTCTTTAAAAAATCCAGTAAACACATAGGAGAGAGATTTTCTTTGTCATATTCTGACCTCATGTCATCAATTACTTTCAAGACCCTAGTAGTACAACTATGAGCAATGCGAAAAACAGATTGGAATGGGGACAAGAGATTTTGTTATTCAGCAATTAGGGACTCAAATAGTTTCGCCTCGTTCTGCGTCTGCTTCGAAGTTGCGTCTTTTTAAAATTTCTGTGATTTCGAAGTTGCGTCGTTTTTGTTTCAGTTTGCGTCCTTAATATGAAAATGTTTGTAC
The DNA here is from genome assembly GCA_014635995.1 of Sarcophaga peregrina. Taxonomy (NCBI): domain Eukaryota; kingdom Metazoa; phylum Arthropoda; class Insecta; order Diptera; family Sarcophagidae; genus Sarcophaga; species Sarcophaga peregrina. Next base: position 38,662,437 of record CM025790.1, on the reverse strand, counting down.
AAAGCTAAAGCAGAAAAAGGGGATTTCTCGTTTAAGTCTAATGTAAATACATACGTATTCTGATGGTTGCAAGTTGTAGGTCGTTAGTAAATTAAATATTTTTTTTTGAAAAATCTATTTTTTCAGCTAAAATTATGAATCTCGCAAGCAATTAAATGAAAATCAATACAAATGTATAGAAAGTCGTTTCGGTTTACGTCGCTTTTCTTCAGGCCCTATTAGCGACGCAAACTGGGGTATTAGTGTACTTATTGATCTATAAGGTCAGACATCAAAACGAAAAATATTTCTTCGGGCGACTTCCTCTCAGCAGATTTCTGGCAAAGACTCTGAGAGTAAAAATTGCCATGAAAAGCTTCTCAAAAATCTGTCGTTCAGAGTCGACTTTAAACTGTAGGTCCCGCCACTCATGTATAAAATTAACGCACACAACATAAGTGGTGTGAGAAGCTAGGTCGTAATCCCGACTGAAGGGTTGTAATGGCCAAGGATCTATAATCGCCCGCACTCACTACATTGGAAATCTTTGCTATCGATATAATTCTTGCAATTTTCTAGGCTGTAGAAAACTGGGTGCTTGTACTACGATGGTTAAAGACATGAATCAGCGCTCCCAAAATATATGGCAATGTAAGTTTCACAAATTTCACACCAACTGCATTGGAACGAATTTTCAAGATATGCCTGATTACACCAGCCTCTGACACTGTAGAAAATTAGAAGTTAGTATTGCAGGAGAGTTCATTTTATAGATTAGGATTGCTATGATTCATACAAACAAAAAGTCATTAAGCTCATCTGGGTATATTTTGCACCCAAAAGAACTACGGGAGAGTATACCTAAAGACTTCACATTCCTTCACAATTTTCCTTTCACGCCTGCAGCAACTAAGGAGTGCGCACAAAAAAATATGGACTTACACTTTTCGTTATAGAATTAAAACTAAGTGGTTGATTTTTTTCGTTTCATATTTTAATTAAAGTAAATAATATTTGAATGCTTTTATGAATAAAATTTTTTCTGACAAAGGTCTCAGAGCATCCAACTTTTTGAGTCACTTTTCTTCCAGACATTTTGGGATGTTTTAGAAAAATACGTATTATTTTACTTGCTTTTTTTTTTGTCGGCAAATCCTTTTTTTTCTTCCACTTCCACGTTTCCTCTCAATACTCAAAGACTCCTTATATTGTTTTATTCTTACCTTAGAAATGGTTTTTTGGTTAACACTTGCGACCCAGCTATCGTTTTGTGTAAACGGCGCTGTTTTTCATTGAAAATTTCAATTATTTTTTACGACATTCTTGTTGGGTGCCCATTTTCAAAAAACTAATTTTGCTATTGCAATGAAATTAATCAGTGGCAGTATTAATTGAATTAAAGAGTCTGCCAAATAATTTTTTTTTTTTTAATATTTGCTCATTTTCGAAGAAAAATGGCCCAATTATGCCTCTTGACCAAAATCCACACCAAACACTAACTCGTTTTGGATGCTCCGGCTTTTCAATGTATGCATGCGGGTTTTCTGTGCCCCAAATGTGAAAATTTTGCTTGTTTACGTACCCGTCGAGATCAAAATGAAATATAGCTGCACTCACTCATAATTGGCTTATTACTGCACTTCAGTTTAGTTTACAACCACATTTCTCGCACCGATTTTGTTGTGTGTATTAATTTTATACATAAGCGGTGTTCGATTCCGAACGATAGACTTTTTGAGAAACTTTTTATGGCAATTTTGAAGATCGCACTGCTTTTGGAGATCACATTATCAGTTTGGCCACCTCGGAGCTGCGATTTGATACGGTTGGACTATTATTTATGGGGGTACCGTCAAAGATAAGTGTTACGCCGACAAGCCAGAGACAATTAACGCTTTAAAGGACAATATTCGTGAAACCATCGGTGAAATACAGCTGCACACAATCGATAATGTGCTTAAAAATTGTACTGATCGTGTTGGCTACTGCATGGCTAGCCGAGGCAGCCATATAAATTAAATTATTTTCCATTATTAATCAGAAGGATTGTACTTTCAAATAAAAATGAAATTTGAGAAAATATTTCGTAAATTTTTCATAAAGCGTTATCGAAAAAAAAGTTATTTGGCCGATCCTTTATAAGTTTCCTCTTAACTTCAATGGTCAGTGCATGACAAAGTGGAATTGATTCAAAATCCCAAGTGTTTAATCTTACTAACGTTTCACAAGAGACGTGTTCCCCAAGTAAATGGTCGGGGAATGATCCCATCTAGTGATTGGTAAAGTGTAAGATTTTTCCAGGATCCTCAGCCCATTTTATAATAGACCTTAAATCCTAATTAAGTTTGTAACTTGTATCCTCTATCACAACAATACGGTTTGAGATGTATAGCTCAATATCGTTTGTGTATGGATGTACCTTAGTATACCTGCATACCGAAAATAAATCATTAACGCACATACTAAATATCAGGGGGCCTAATACGGACCTTGTGATATTGTACGCCTTAGCCCAGACTATCTATTTCTAATAATCACCCTTTGGCCTCGCCCATACAAGTAGTTTTCCATAAGAGGTAAAAGCGGTATTTGTAAATACAAAATAGCGCCCCAGTTTTCGACATAATTTTAAATGATCAACCCTATCAAAGGTCTTTAAAAATCCAGTAAACTCATAAGAGAGAGATTTCCTTTGTCATATTCTGACCTCATGTCATCAATTACTTTCAAGACCCTAGTAGTACAACTATGAGCAATGCGAAAAACAGATTGGAATGGGGACAAGAGATTTTGTTATTCAGCAATTAGGGACTCAAATAGTTTCGCCTCGTTCTGCGTCTGCTTCGAAGTTGCGTCTTTTTAAAATTTCTGTGATTTCGAAGTTGCGTCGTTTTTGTTTCAGTTTGCGTCCTTAATATGAAAATGTTTGTACAAAGCTAAAGCAGAAAAAGGGGATTTCTCGTTTAAGTCTAATGTAAATACATACGTATTCTGATGGTTGCAAGTTGTAGGTCGTTAGTAAATTAAATATTTTTTTTTGAAAAATCTATTTTTTCAGCTAAAATTATGAATCTCGCAAGCAATTAAATGAAATCAATACAAATGTATAGAAAGTCGTTTCGGTTTACGTCGCTTTTCTTCAGGCCCTATTAGCGACGCAAACTGGGGTATTAGTGTACTTATTGATCTATAAGGTCAGACATCAAAACGAAAAATATTTCTTCGGCGACTTCCTCTCAGCAGATTTCTGGCAAAGACTCTGAGAGTAAAAATTGCCATGAAAAGCTTCTCAAAAATCTGTCGTTCAGAGTCGACTTTAAACTGTAGGTCCCGCCACTCATGTATAAAATTAACGCACACAACATAAGTGGTGTGAGAAGCTAGGTCGTAATCCCGACTGAAGGGTTGTAATGGCCAAGGATCTATAATCGCCCGCACTCACTACATTGGAAATCTTTGCTATCGATATAATTCTTGCAATTTTCTAGGCTGTAGAAAACTGGGTGCTTGTACTACGATGGTTAAAGACATGAATCAGCGCTCCCAAAATATATGGCAATGTAAGTTTCACAAATTTCACACCAACTGCATTGGAACGAATTTTCAAGATATGCCTGATTACACCAGCCTCTGACACTGTAGAAAATTAGAAGTTAGTATTGCAGGAGAGTTCATTTTATAGATTAGGATTGCTATGATTCATACAAACAAAAAGTCATTAAGCTCATCTGGGTATATTTTGCACCCAAAAGAACTACGGGAGAGTATACCTAAAGACTTCACATTCCTTCACAATTTTCCTTTCACGCCTGCAGCAACTAAGGAGTGCGCACAAAAAAATATGGACTTACACTTTTCGTTATAGAATTAAAACTAAGTGGTTGATTTTTTTCGTTTCATATTTTAATTAAAGTAAATAATATTTGAATGCTTTTATGTATAAAAATTTTTTCTGACAAAAGTCTCAGAGCATCTAACTTTTTGAGCCACTTTTCTTCCAGACATTTTGGGATGTTTGAGAAAAATACGTTTTATTTTACTTGCTTTTTTTTTGTCGGCAAATCCTTTTTTTATTCCACTTGCACGCTTTTTCTCAATACTCAAAGACTCCTTATATTGTTTTATTATTACCTTAGAAATGGTTTTTTGGTTAACACTTGCGACCCAGCTATCGTTTTTTGTAAACGGCGCTGTTTTTCATTGAAAATTTCAATTATTTTTTACGACATTCTTGTTGGGTGCCCATTTTCAAAAAACTAATTTTGCTATTGCAATGAAATTTAGCACGTGGATTTTGAAACAGATGGCTAACAAAAACAATGTAACGGAATTCATTTTTTTCAATTATGATAAAAGTAGGCCATTTTTTTCGTGCGCACTCCTTAGTAGATTTCTAACGAACATTCTACATTCTATTGCGTACATAATAAACAGATTCAAGCATTGTAATGTAATAAAATTTTCATTGATATCATAGCTCTAATTTAGCACTCTAAATGCACTTTTAAATAGCTAAGCCGTTGCGTATAGTATACTAGTGCGTATGATTATTATTTATTTTTTATAATTTTATCATATCATATCATAAATATCAAGTATACGTACATTGGCTCATGAGGAGGTCCATTAATAAATATTTTGTATCATTAAGTGCAAGGCAAATGTCATTTGTCAAATGAGTTTTGTTAAAATATCAAACAATTTGCGTCACGTAGTTTGCATTTGACAGCCACTAGTAGAGATGGACTACTGCAAGGAAATCAAAAAATAGTGAATTTTTTTTTGTGGCTCAATAGTCAATATCCTTCATTCAATCCAATATTAAGCTTGATAAAAGCTATTTAAGACTCTGCCACAGTCATTTCAAAAGTAATAAATGAGATATTTCTTATGGCCATATAGTTACAGGCTAAGAAGATGCCGCATTGCAAGAGTTACAAGAGGTGCATTCATTTGAATTATTCTTAAAAATTTTTTTAAAATTCTAAAACAATGGCAACACTGTTTATTTGCTAAATTGAAAACCTATTTAATAAGTTAAACGTGCTTAAATCCTTAAATAAAGAAAAAAAACTTCACTTATTTCTATATTACAAGGAGTTGTAAATTTAAAATTTAAAATTTGAAAATTTTTCATTAAAAATTCCATTTTTCAATAAAATTTCCCAAAACATAAGAGAGAATCACAAAACTTTGCATGAATCAGCTGACAAATTGCGATTTAACAGGAATCCACGGCAGCACGGTATGCGGGCTAGTTTTTTTTTCGTTTTGTTTTTTGTTTTTAAATTGTTTTCAACACAGTAGCAACACATTTAAACAGCACACACACTGCAAGGGTAGACAACAAAAACATGTTTGTGTATGAGATTGTGATGGGAGAGTAAGAGTAAGAGATAGAGACAGCGACAGTGACTGAGAAAAAACTGTAAACGGAAAAAAAACAACATTATACAACACAACAAAAAACAACAGCAGTAGAGGAAGAAAAAAGTCTAGAATCTTAAACGACCTTGCCATGTACTCCACATACACAATAAGAACAACAAACTCTCAACGAATGGAGCAAAAAACAAAAAAAATAGGCAAAAAGAAAAAAACAAGAGTGAAGAAGTGAACAACAACAGCAACATGAGTGTGTAATAAGAAAAAACAATGTACACCACAATAATGAATACTAAAGCAAAATGTAACGAAAACAAAAAATTCTTTGGAAAACAAGAAAAGTTTATTCATAAAAACACGAACGCACGCACACACGCACATTCGTTTATTTATGCAGACACAGGCATGAAGGCAGGCAGGCAGGCATGCAAACTAAAACAAAATCCAGCAAAATAGAGCAGCTAAACTCATTTATTTTCATATAAACACACAACAACAACAATATGTATGTACTCTCTATATTGCTCTTATTTATTCTCGTTAAATAATAAACAACAACAACAATAACAGCAAAATATTTGCTGCTGTTGTTTTCGGTTTTATTTTTTTGTTTTCGTTTCTATGCACTTGTGTGCAGAAGTACGTACCAAAAAAACATGGAATAAAATACGGACGAACAAACCCAAAAAAAAAAAAAATAAAAAAAACTCACCAAATTTTTTTTGCTATCGAAGAAAAATAAGAAATGAAAGATTAGAAAACAACAACAACAATAACAACGTAAATAACCACCCGATTCATGTAAAAAGTGAGAAAATAAAAAATTACACAGCAAAAGGAATATCGTAATAAACTTTGGAAATTACACCCACCTCCCTCATCCACCCTTTTCTTAACAACAACAACAACAAATTTGGCTCTTTTAATAAAATGATAGAAAAAACTCTCTTGTATGAGTGGAATTTCTAAACTAACGGAATAATAAATAAAATTGGAGAATAGTGATGCCAGATGGTTTGCTGTTTATGCAAAAGTATAATCAAACAAAAATTGTTGGCATATCAAATAGAAAAAAAGAAAATTAAGAAAAATTTTATTAATTTTAATAAAAAAAAAACAAAAGCAAACAGAAAAAGAGAGGCAAAGATTCTTCCCCAAACCAAATGGGCTGAAAGCAATCACAACTTTTTTTTTTTTTTTGGAAAATTGCAATAAGAGGAGAACTAATTATAACCGATAATAACCGCTGATAACCGGTCTTTTGACAGGGTTCTCTAAACTCTAAGTACCCCTATTGTCTCGAGTTCAACATGTATAGCAGCCGTAGTTTGAAATATCTCCCGTAGCTCTTACTCACTTACTTAATTGGTCATTACAAAAAAAAAAAAACTCTTTAGACAGGTTTACGGCCTAGCTCCTTACACCATCCAAGTTTCATAATTTCATATATGAGTTGCAGGACCTATAGAGTTGAATGTCAATACCGAACGACAGTTTTTTGAGAAACTTTTTTCCAAGACAAATTTATTTTTCTCTCAAAGTTTTCACCAGAAGAAGACTGCTAAGATATTTTTTCTTATTTCGCCTTGTTCGAGTTGCCTGAGTACGATCTCATAACTAATAAGGCAACACTAAACCTACAAAACTACGGCAACTTCTTCTATATCTCACTTTAAATAATTAAGGAACAAGTGGTTATAACAGAATCTGGAGGTAGTTGTTTCTAATATGCCTAGTCTGTATAGGTAATTACTGCTGCCACAATAGCATGTACAGTCAAACTTCTATAAATTGAATCACCATTATCCAGAAAAAAAACTTCAACTTATTCAAACTCTAAGTTAAAGATAGAATTTTTCTCCAAGATATTATTGCTGTGCTTCAACTTAAAGAAAATTCAAGTAATAGAAGTTCAAATTATAGAAGTTCCACTGTATGTATGCCAGGAGGGGTTCAATATTTCCTTACAGTGGATGTTGAGCATTTCCACATCTCCTCTTGCATTAAACTTCTATTGGGACTAGTAAAGATCCTGTATTGACATTCGCAATCTCAATCCCTTAGTGCCCCTCATGTCCTGGCATCCATTTCAGCGTAATTTGAAACTGAAGGTCAAATGGACCTTTAGCGAGTTATTTGATCCTTTATTCTCATTTGTCCTGTTTCAGATGCGGGTCCAACTTTTTCGTGTATTGTATACCCTTTATTTAGTTAATAAACATACTCTAGGCTCTACTATTTCTACTTGCCATTTCGTGAGACGTAACTATTTCCTTAGGTAAAAAATGAGAATTAATTATACGCCATGAGAGACTGCTTAATCGAACCAGAACTTCATTTTTTTTTGTGTTTTATCATTAATTTGATTTCCCCGGCCAATTAAAGAAATTTTACTCAATTAGAATATTATTAAGCCGCACACAATTATATTGGGTTACCAAAGACACCAAGAGCTTGCCTTAACGATTTTGACCTTAACAACTTCTGTTTTTTCCAAGTATTTTTGTTGATTTAAAACTTGTTTCAATTGAAGCTTTTAGTAAAACTGCAATTCCTTACTTGAAATTATGAGAAATTGTTCTATTTTACAACTCTGATGAGTTCCACAATTTTTATTTCTTGGAAAGTATAAAAGAGAAATTTCTATAAATTTTCAACAAAGGACCTAGAGCTCAAAGCAGACTATAAAGGATAAAAAAGTCATTTTTTAATCAAAAACCTTTGTTTTACACAAAACACCATCGACTGATGCTAGAAATTGTTGTTTTCTTAAAAAAAATTTCTAACTTTTATTAATAAAATTTTAATTGAATTAAGTTTCCTCTATCTGGCAACTCTAAACATGGTCATAAAATCACGCATACCCTGCCATAACCCAAGGAACAAACGACGCATTGCGTTAAATGACAGGTTTTTTCCGTTTTTTCCGTTTTATATTTTCTCTTTTCGTTTTTTTTTTTTGTTTTTTTGTATACAAAAAATTATTGTTAAAAATGGATGAAAATTTATATTATAAAGAATATTTAATAAAAATTTTAATGATTCTTACTTTGATTGTAATTCATCACAAATTAAGAAAACATAAACAGATGTCGAAGGAAGAGTACATTAGAAATGAAGAAGAAGATGAAGAAAAAACAGGGAAAAAAGTTGAGTTTGTTGTTGATTTGCTTCAGAATTTTTTCTTTTTTCTTTTTTATTTACAATTTTCCAAATTTTGCTTTTCTTTTTTGTGTGTGTATCCAGGGACAATTTTTTTCTTTTTCTTTTTTAGACGACTATAGGAAAATTTTAATTTTCTTGATTACACTTTTTATATTATTACACTTTATTTTCTTTTTATTTCTTTTTTTGTAGGCTTATTTTTGCTCCACATAAATTTTTTTTGTTTGCCTATTTTTGTATTAATTAAGTTTATTTTTTTTTTTATTTTTAAAAAAATTTTTTATCAAAAAAAAACGATTTTTTGTTGGTATTTTATGAAAACTTTTATTTTTTGCAGTTTTCCACAAAAATTTTCTTTAAAGTTTTAATATTTTTCAATGGTTTTTCTTGTTTTGTTGCTTGTTTTCTTCAATTTTTCAATACACAAAACATATAACGGTATATTATAACGGTATATTTATTTATTGCGTTTAAACAAAAAAAATTAAAATCTACACGCACGCACGACAAGGACGTCCGCCGTTAAGACGAAAGTCAAAGCCTTGTCTGAACAATAGTGACAGCGAAATTTGTTTGCCTGTTGTCTGTTTACCACGAATATTGGTTTTCTGTTATTTTGCACTGCTGCTGCTGTTGCTGCTCCTGCTGCTGTTTCATTTCTTTATGACACGACGACAACAAAATAAGCCCCCCATCGTTGAATTATGCTGTTAGCTTCGTGTCTTCGTAAATGATTTTTCCTTCCCCAACCAATATTGTCATACCCGATTACGTGGTACTTTTCTCTAGTTTCATACATACATTCACGTACATTCCATATCATACATATAAAAAAACAGCAACAACAACAATTGTTGTTATATTTACTAACTAAGCTCTTTAGCTCTTACAGATAATTTTCTCTTTAACTAGACAATTGTATACACGAAACACTTACAGTTTATGCCGTTTTTATTTTGTCATGGTAACTTGATTTTGTTTTTGTTGTTTTTTGTTAAAATTTACTTATGTGAATATAACGGTAAATTTTCTCACCATTAGCTCTGTATGAGTGCAGTACTCAACTAACATGCTATTGTTTAGGGCGGATGCCTATCATAAATGAAAACTTGTTTTCATTTTATACTCACCAAAAACTTTTTACACTCTAATCTTTAATCTCTCTCTCTCTCTTGTTTTTTTTTACTCTTTTTTAATTAAATCCAACTCTCTCTCTCTCTCTCGCTCTCTGTTTATTACTTACCTACAGCTGTGTGATGAGATAGTGTTCTAGTCACCCATTTTTTTCTTTGCGTTTTTTGTTCGTTTCATTTCGTTATTTTGTTTTTGTTGTTGTTTGGATTTTAATGGTTTTTCTTTTTTTCTCCCATTTTGCTTGCATGAATGAATTTTGTTGTTGTATTCCGTACACAACTTCCATCGTAATAGTAGTAGTAGTCGTAGTCGTCGTCGCCGTCGTTGTCGTTATCGTTGTCGTAGTAGTACTAGTAGTAGTAATAGGTAGTGGGGCAAAAATTACTTCGCAAATTCATTATTTTCGTGTTTTCTGCCTATTTCATTTCATTTTCGCCGTTTTTTTTAGGCTGCTGCTATTCAACAACGACAGGTTTACTTACTTAACTGTTTATAATGTCGCAATGATTGCATTTTGTTTGTTGTTGTTGTTTGTTGTTTTCTTTTAGGATTTTTGTTTATCTCATAAGCTATCGCTCTCTCTCTCTCTCTCTTTATCTCTCATTTCTTTGATTATTAAATTTCTGCGACGTTAAAATAGTAACACAATATTATTTTAAAACTACCAGTTTATTACTCTGTGTTAAAAATATTACTTTTATGATCAATCTGATCACTATAAGAAGAGTGTGTAACAAAAGTAAAACAATCAGTTTCTTTACATGTAAATACAGCATAGTGTGTGTAAAGTTATCATTGCAATTTGAAATACCAATTTATTGATGCCATTATATGTAGAAATTCAATTTTCCTCTTATGTTTGTTGTTTAATCATTGCAATTGGGTTAAATTGCTTTCTTAATTTAACGAGAATGGCCCCTCAGAAACAACAAGTAACACACATTATTAACCCCCTCATCCCTTCTTCATTTTGTTTTGTTTTTGTTTCACAACACTTGCATACAAAATTGTCCACAAACATACATTCTTCTAAGCAAAACAAATCATGCTCAAGTGCGAGAATAACTAACTGATGCTATGTACACAGAAAAAAAAACCTCTCTCTGGTCTTTTAACTAAACATTTTTAAGGAAAGAATCATACGTAGGTACACATGTACATGTATTTTCACACACACGAATGTATTTAATTAAAGAAAGATTTGTTATTTTTGTTAAGATGATAAATAAGAAGTACAACAAGAATACAGCAAGCAATTAAAGTGTAAACAAACACTGTGTTTGGAATTTGGATCCATTACCACGGATGGAGGGGGGAAGTTAAAATAAACTATAGCTTTTTTTTTTTTTTTTTTTTTTTAAGTGTGGTGAGTTTCGTTGTTGTGGTGAGTTTGCAGTGTGGTGAGTTTTCACAAAGTGTGGTAAATTTATCCAGTGTGGTGAATAAAATCGAAACTCAACAAAGTGTCGTTATTCGAAATGGTACTGTATGACATAGACCAAATTTCTGTATATACATATAAACTGAACGGTGTATATATCTAGAATTCGTTTGCTACTGCCCCCGCTCTTTGTTGTTGTTGGAATTTGGATCCATTACGACCGATGAAGAGAGGAAGGCTAAAAAGTAATTGCTTTCTTATTTTCATTTTTTTTTTTTTTTTGAAGTGTGGTGAATTTTGTTTTCGTGGTGAGTTTCCAGTGTAGTGAGTTTTTACAAAGTGCGGTGAATTTATACAGTGTGGTGAATAAAAACCAAACTCCCTAAAGTGTCGTTATTTGAAATTCTACCGTATTATCATATACCAATATACTATATATGAATTTAACGGTATGTATGTGTGTCTGGAATAAATAATTTAATCTTTATTAGTGGAGTCATCCACCGTTATACCTGGTACCATTATGTACTGTGTTACCAACAATGTGGTTTGTGTTTGGGTTAATAATGATATACTGGGAGAAGTACACCAAATGGATATCTCCATTGCGCTACCAACAAACAAAATTCCTTTTTAATATGTTGAGTTTTGATGAAAATTTATCAGAAGTACTGTTATTTTATTACTAGCGGTGACCTGTGCGATTTATGTCTGAAATAACTAAATTTTGCATCGATTTGTGGAATAAAAGAACCCGCAGAATTTATTTTTTCTATCTTGTACACGATTTTAAAGAATTTTAAGGTCGAAACGTTTAACTTGGAAATAAAGCTTGAAAATAAGCTCCCACCGATAGTTGACATCACTGTTGAAAAACTGAATATTCATTTTAGTAAAGTTTACAACCAACTTGTATTTCATTTGGAAAAAACAACAATAGAAAAGAATATTTAAAATGTTTAAAATATGTTGCATACATTTTGGCGTTACATTAAATTCAAGTAACTGTACTTAGTACTATAAGTATTACCAACATAGAATGTTTACGAAAGGCGCAATAATATGTTTAAAATCTATTGCATATCTTTTGGCGTTACAAAATTCAAATAACTGTACTTAGTACTACAATTATTGCCAACATAGAATGTCTAAGATAAACGCTATAATATGCTTAAAATCTGTTGCAAAACTTTTACCGTTAAACTAAATTCAAATAACTGTACTTGGTACTATTATAGTTTAATAGAGAGAATACTTAGGAGCGACGCTATAATATGTTACTGCAATGATAAAATAAGCGCGTAAAAAGTTAGTCTTAATTTTTTTCCAATTGATTTGTGTTTGTGAACTTAAAAAAAAGTGTTTTTATGCTATTAAAGAGAAATTTAATTGTGAAATTTATATTTTAAAATGTAAGTGGAGGCCATATATTTTAATAAAAGTGTTTGTGAATAAGTGTAACAAGAAAATGTTAAGTTTCGTAACGAAAAAGTGTTTTTAGACAGCAAATGCCGCTGAAGTAGACAATGGGGTAGAACTCTTTAGTTTTAGGATGAACCAGCGTAGCAAGTGGAACCTGTTAAAGGAAAGGTTATCAAGAAATATCGAAATTTGATAAGGTATGTACGAATGTAAGAACTTGTATTATTATCCTTAACAAACATAAAGTTCAGCATGACTTTTGAGAGACACCCAAAGGAAATATAGCACGGCGCATACACGGTATCAGCGTTAAGAAGCAGGGAACTGGTTTGGTTTTCCAATAGTCGCTATGTGGCGACACACTATCCTTTTCTGACTATGACGTTCAAAATTTCTCAATTCCAAACGGTAATAAGTTTTACGACTAGAGTGTTGCCCTAATAGTTGAGGAATCGAGAGTTCTCTGACATCTTAAAAAATAAAAATATTTCTCCCGGTGACCTCCTTCTTCAGAGCTCTTTTTACCATACAGATTCAACTTTTTTGCAATGCCTTTAACATCAATTTTCGCGAGTATGCCCAAATTTCTTTATAAATTTTCAGCTTTCAGGGCACAAATCTAGATATCTAGATGGGACACTGCAACGCAGCTGCTCCATCTACTTAAAACCTTATGCAGCATATTCTCAATTCAACTAATGAAGGTAGAATAAAGTTGTTAAGTCACTGAATTGATGATTTTCTATGAAAAGTTTTTTCCTTGAACCCTGGATACGGAATGCAATAACCCTTGGTTTCTCTAGCATAACACCTGATACTCTGTCTTGCAACATCTTCAAACAGAATTCGCTGTAAAGGCTACTGATTGAAGCCTCTATTCCATCTACTGATTATATGTCTAAAGATGGAATGCCCCTTTAATACTTCTAAGATAACTCTTATTTTCCGATTTTCCATGCCTAAGGAAAGTTTATATCTGTCATAAATCCTGCACAACAGGCTACAGTGTCCGTTCTATATCCCCATTTATGTAAGGTTTATGTGTGAAACAAACTTCTCCTGAAGAATTCTAACAAAGAAGCCACTGGGTGGTTATGTAGAATGGTATTAGAGATCAGAAATGAATCGTTTTTTCGCTACTCATAAGTACACATGTAATTTTGAGTATGAGTGATGGTTCATTCGTACTCACTACAACATTGATTTATAAGTACAGGTTGCAATGAGTATGAGTACAACGTTGACATCAAACTCATAACATTCGAAATATGTTTGATTCATACACACAATCTTCTTGTGAGTATTGTATTGATCGTACACGAATCGTACTTATTTTGTGCTTCGTGTAAATGTTAGGTAGAGGCGAATGGAAATCAACAACATTGTGCGTATTGTTAAGTACAAGTACGAAGAGTATTTCAAATTTTGAATATGAGTAGTGTGAGTATCATATTAAAATAAGTATGTATAAGTATCAGAAAATATAAGTATGACTCGAATCTATTCATCGTTTTGAATACTCGTTGCTGATCTCTGGTACATAGTATATTATGAATTGAATTACAGTGTAGGATATTCAACAATATTGTGCTTCGTGTATATGCTGAGTCAACGACAGTCGAAATCAACAACATCGTGTGTATTGTATAAGTATGAGTACGATGAGTATTTCAAATTTTGAATATGAGTAGTGTGAGTATCATATTAAAATAAGTATGTATGCGTATAAGTATCAGAAAATATAAGTATGACTCGAATCTATTCATCGTTTTGAATACTCGTTGCTGATCTCTGGTACATAGTATATTATGAATTGAATTACAGTGTAGGATATTCAACAATATTGTGCTTCGTGTATATGCTGAGTCAACGACAGTCGAAATCAACAACATCGTGTGTATTGTATAAGTATGAGTACGATGAGTATTTCAAATTTTGAATATGAGTAGTATGAGTATGATATCAAAAGAAGTATGAATGCTTATAGGTATTAGAAATTATGAGTATAACTCGAATCTCATTGCTTATCTCTGATATCTGAGTATAATTTTAATAAAAGTTGGTGCTTAAACTGTTTGTAAATATTCAATTTTTATTTAATTGTTTCGTTTAAAGAGATTTTAAAAAGACAACAATAAATACTCGTACAGATACATTACAATAATAATAATAATCGTAATAATAATAATACATTTAATTAATGAATGGGTATACATTTGTTGCAAAAAGAAAAGAAAAGAAACAAGAAAATTCAAATTAAAATAATGAAATCACTTTTTAAATTATTTTTTTTAAATCAAAAACTATATTTTAAATATAAATTTTAAGAAAATATAACAGTATGCTGTTCTTTATAAATTTAATTTTTAGTTTTTTCAGTTAGTTTTTATTTAATTCAATACAAACTATAGAGCTGTCTAGAGTGATTCTAGACTCTAGAGTATCTAGTATTAAGGTTAGGCATTAACAAGTTTTTTTTGTTTTTTTTTTTAAAGAAGATTTTTAAAAATTGTTTTTTAAACATAAAAAAGTTACACCAAAAAATAGTTTTTTTTTTCATTTACTATATTAATTATATTTTGGTATTTTTGTATTTGTATTTCTATCATTAAAAAATAAATTTCGAAATTTAAGGTACATTTAAGCAAAAAACTTTGATTCAAGATATGTTAAGTGTTGTGTATTTGTTTTGTTGGGATTTTATTTTGTTTTTAATTTACTTTATTATTATTTTTAATTATTAAAAAGAAAATAATATATATATTTAAACATTTATTTTATTTAATTTTTAAAAATAATTACTGAAGGTCAAAAAAAAAAAAAAAATAAAAATAAATAGGAAAATAATTATTTTGAAAAATATTTGTTTTTCATAAAACAAAATGTTTTTGGTGCCATGGACAATGCTTGTTTCCTTGTTTTAAATATTTTTCTTTTTATTTTAATTCAATTTTTATTATTAATTCAATTTAATAAATTTAAATTTTATTTATTTTCCTAATAAATTTAATTTTTTTTTTTGTTGTTGTTGTTTGTATATATATTTTAGAAAAAGTTTATATATTTCCACATTTTTTTTTAATTAATTTATTCTCTTAGGCTAACATCAATAATAATTGTAAATTGAAACTAAATTGAAAAGAATATTCGAACAATTGCTTAGAAAGGGGCGCGTTTCTCTGAAATTGAAAATAAAAGTTTCTTTTTAAAAACATGTTGAGAATTTAAAATATAAGGTGTAGTAAAAAGAAAATTATTATTTTTCTGAACAGTCTCCAAACCACAGAAGTCGCCGTAGTCTAGTCAGTCTAGTGAAACAATTTTTCTTCAGCAACTTCCTCTCAGCAGATTTCTGGTTAAAACTCTGCCATCGAAATAAAATTGCTATTCTTCTAACTTCTCAAAACAAAGTTGTTTGGAGTCGACTTTAAACTGTAAGTCCCGCCACTCATGTATAAAATTAACACTATGTTCCCGAATGCAATTTAATTGAGTCAATATTCGGTTAATTGAGAACAAACTTTAAACCGTTCAGGTATAATAAATATACGCAATATTCAGCTCACTCAATATTCATTTGACAGCTGCTAACAACACCAGCTGGTTGTTTCAACAACATTGTTTATGTTTTGTTCGTTGTGGATATTTGAGTTGTCAAATATCAATAGAAAGCGTTCGGAAAATTATAATATGCTTACTAAACGTATTTATGACAGTGTTGTATTTCAAGTTTTAATCAATATTATAACAATTTGCGAATTTACATACATATACATAATTGGCCATTACAACCCTTCAGTCAGGATTACGACCTAGCTTCTCACACCACTTATGTTGTGTGCGTTAATTTTATACATGAGTGGCGGGACCTACAGTTTAATGTCGACTCCGAAAGACAGATTTTTGAGAAGCTTTTCATGGCAATTTTTACTCTCAGAGTCTTTGCCAGAAATCTGCTGAGAGGAAGTCGCCGAAGAAATATTTTTCGTTTTGATGTCTGACCTGGGATTCGAACCCGGGCCTTTTGTCTAATAAGCCAACACATTACCCACTAGACCACGGCGAATTTATTGTGCAATAATTAATTGAAATATATATAATATGTGCAATTTATATAAAATATTGAGTTCAATAATGGCGTTTATGCGATTTACTAAATATAAGGGCATGTCTCAACATAGTGTTGGGGTTACTATGGATGCCGAACGATAGATTTAAGAAATTTTTCATTGCAATTTGCCTTTAATTTTATAACACGCAATGAATTGCTTTTTACTACACCTTATTTACATACATGCATACTTCAATACATGCATACTTCAATACAAACCTTAAAACTTTCTTGTTTAAAAGTCAGTGTCACATAAAAGACGGTGAAGATTTGCGTGAACGTGAGCGGGGTTTTGAAGGGCTTTTTAGGCTGTGACGGGAAGTACTACGTGATTTAAAACCACCAGCATCTGTCCAGGGTTCAGCTACACGACCATACCAATGTATTAAATCCATTACTTCAAGCTTTAAAATCAATTTTCGAGAAAGCCCATTAGTTTAAACAAAATTTAATTTAAATTTTTTTTGTTTATGAAACCCTACCTGTAACGGCCTTGATAATTCCTTAAACATAGCAGCCTTAGTTAAATGAGAATTTTGTGATAAAAATGAAAGACACTTAGATTTTAAAGCCGTGGCATTATAATGATCGGCTATACCCAATAGACATAAAACGGAATGTTCATCTATTTGTGAATTTAAAGTAGTTTCACACAATTCCTATAAAATGAAATGAAAAAAAAAAAAAAAACAGATTAGAAAACCATTATTAAACCATTTATAGGGGAAAAATCAAAACATAACCTTTAAATCATCAATTGAATATTTATCAGCCAATAACATAAGTTCACAGATTTGTTCAGCACCAACAGTTTTATCAATGGGAGCACCATATAAAAACAAAAGTAAACGTCGGAATATTACCGGTGATGTATCCGTTATAATGATTTTTCTACAATAAAAAAAATAATTTCAATTTATTTAGTATTTTAATAAATCAAATCCATCTTAATTCACCTGGTTAAACTTTCCTGCATGCCCGACATTAAGGCCTTCTTGAACCATTCACATCTCGCCGATACGATAACGCGATGAGCCCGAAATGTATGCACTTGTATGGGTGCCTTATGAAATTCCATTCCTTGTACATCTAATGTATTCCTACTCTTTGCATCATTTGCTGCTGCTGTTGTTGCACTAAATGTGTGCACTTCAAATTCCATATCAGCCACTTGGGCCGAATGCAAAAGGCGCAAAGCATTTTTCGATAAATTACTATTTGCCGCTATGGGCGGCTCACATAGATGGCGTATAAGGTTTAACTGAAAATAGATGAACAAAAAAAAAAATAAAATTCTTTCTCTTTGAAATTTATCTCTTTAACTATCATCTCTTAAAAAAAGGAACAATAACTGTGGGGCCTCCAATTTCCTGATACGATCATTCTTTCATAAGCTGCTGTCACAACGTACAACAGACTTAAGTCTCTTAAGTACTTCACGAGATATCTTTCTTACCTCCGTAATTGGCCGTTACATCGCTTTAGTCGGAATTACGACCTAGCTTTGCACGCCACTCATGTTGTGTGTGTCAATTTTATACATGAGTTGCGACACCTATAGTTTAACTTCGAATCCGAACGACAAATTTTCATTGAGAAACTTTTCGTGGTTAATTTATTTTACATACATAATTGGTCATTAGAACCCATCAGTTAGGATTATTGACCTAGTTTCTCACACCACTTAAGTTGTGTGTGTTAATTATATACATGAGTAGCGGGACCTACAGTTTAAAGTAGACTCCGAATGACAGATTGTTTTGAGAAACTTTTCATGGCAATTTTTATTTATTCTTAGAGTTTTTGCCAGAAATCTGCTGAGAGGAAGTCGCCAAAGAAATATTTTCATATTTTCTTTTTGATGTCTGACCTAGGATTCGAACCCTGGCTTTTACGTCTAATAAGCTAATACACTACCTACTAGACCTTGGCGACTTTTATTTTACTCTCAAGGTTTTTTCATAAATTTACTTAGAGAAAATCGCAGACCTAAATAATTAGGTTAGGTTAGGTTAAAGGACGTGTACTCTTATCAACTGTGACAAGTATAGTACCCGTCCTAGCTTCTCACACCACTCGTGTTGTGTGCGTTAATTTTATATACGTAGACGGGACCTACAGTATAAAGTCGACTACAAACGACAGATTTTTTAAGAAGCTCTTCATGGCAATTTTTACTCTCAGAGTTTTTGCTGAGAGGAAGTCGCCAAAGAAATATTTTCATATTTTCGTTTTTTATGTCTGTCCTGGGATTCGAACTCGTCCCTTTCGTCTAATAAGCCAATACACTAGCTACTAGACCACGGCGACTTCTCAGGAATACTTTTTAAAATATAATATTATTCGAAATATCTGAGTCAGGAATTGAACCACAGTCTCTTGTCTAATAAGCCAACACACTACCCATAAGACTACGGAGAATTCTCTTAAAAGAAATTGGTTTGTTTGGCACCAATGGTTATCAATTTTATGGAAGAAACAGTGGCTGTTCAAAGCACATTCTTTTGTTATTGACCTGCAGTCGGTAGAGAGAGGGTTCATCACCTTTGGGGACATTGTCAGGCTTTTCTACAAAGCGCTTGAATTCCCAAAAGACTACGGGGAATTCCCTTGAAAGAAATTGGTTTGTTAGGGGCCAATGGCTTTCAATTTTATGGAAGTAACAGTGGCTGTTCAAAAGACATCTTTTGTGATTGTCGGTCGCAGTCGGTAGACAGAGGATTCATCACCTCTTGGGACATTGCTATGCTTTTCTACAAAGTGCTTGAATTCCCACTAGGTTACGGAGAATTTTCATGAATGAAATTGGTCTGTTTGGGACCAATGGCTATCAATTTTATGAAAGTGATAGTGGCCGTTAAAAGCAAATTTTTTTGTGATTGATCTGCAGTCGGTGGACAGAGGGGTTTCTGGCCCCGTATAATAATAAAATACAAATTGATTTCATTGCGATATGATTATTAGAGATCTTCAGTACTGACAAAAATTTTTGAAGCCGAACAAAGATCTACGCGAAGGATTACTGTTCAACACCAGTGAGAAGATTCTTAGGTTGTTGGATTGTACGATATGTTACGTCCACTAATATTAGAAGGCTTAATGGTTACATAAGAAATTGAATTGCATTCAATTGAGATAATATTCTGGAACTACTAACTAGTTCGCAGTTAGTGGGACAGATCGTAGTACCCCATCATCTTATCTAGCCTATAACTATTCCGACATTCCTTGCTGGCTTTTAATAGAAATTTTAGAATGTTAAGCACCTCTAGAAGAGATAGCGTAGCTTTAGGATATCAAATTTTACATTCCCTGGCTTACTAAGTTATCGGAGAAAAGTTTTCCAAAAAATTATTGAGTATAAGTATGTGGACAACATGTTCCAAGGCTCTTCGACTTTAAAAACGAAGTACAGTGTCCACCTTTTTAAAAAAAGCCTACTGTTTGCGCTATGGACCATTTTAATTGACTATGATAATCAGTAGACGTAGAATAGCATAGAATAGTATATAATAGTATAGAATAGCATGGAATAGTATAAAATACTATAGAATAGTATAGGATTCTAGTTGCCGTTAAAACGCAGTTCCTTTTTATCTAAGACTTAACTTACCTTTACATTTTTATAATCATAGTTGTGCTGTCGTTCTAATACTAGAGGATCCAAACTCAATTCAAATGGATCATCCTTTTGTAATGATTTTAATTCACTTTCTAAAATATTCGAAGGCTCTAATAGACCCAATTCGATTAAAGCCTGAGTAAATTCCTGTTTCTGTACAAGTTTGCAAATCTGTAGATAGAATAGAAAATGATATTTTCTGAATAGAGAGAACTTTAGGATTGAAGAGAATAGTAATACTACCTGACTCATGGCTTCCTTTAAAGCCGATTTATGATCGAATATTTTCACAATAACGCCATTCTGAAAGGAAGAAATGTCAACAATTTTTACAAGAAAATTTTCACCCTCATTCTCCATTGCAAACTTACAATTTGTGATGTTGCCAGTTTAAAACAAAATTTAAACTCCTTCCAACCCAATTTCTCCTCCAGACGATCGGATAAATTCTCCATAATCAATATATAAGTGGGAATATCCACGATTAATTGCTCTAAATTTTGCTGAATTGTACTACGCTTACTTAGGAAATCCATTTCACAATAAGTTGTTCTGAAATTTTTTTAACACAAAGTAAGCAATTAAATTTCAATTCCCCTGTAATAACTTACTTTTTATCCCTTATAATATCCAATGCTGCAGATATTCGACCATAAATGTCACGCATTTTCCTGACCTCATACATGTACAAGACAAATTTCAAATCATTTTCGGCACTCATTAAACGCTGTTTATCCGAAGGATTATCATACAACGTTAAACCTATGGGTGGGCCACGACGCGGCCGTGGCGATAGCGGTGGCTGGCTAAATAGCGTACTCACGCTATTCTCGTCCATTGGATTGTTAGCCGTTATAAAAGTATTATTTTGTATTTGCATAGCTACAGCATCATCGGTTGCATATTTTAATGATAAATCTAAATGTGAGCATTTCAAGTCCTGTCAGGGGAAAGTAAATAAAATAAAATATTTTTCTTTTTGCTTAAGTAATAGGGAGGGGGCGGTCACACTAAGCAAATAGTTTTTGAAATAATAAAACAATTGTAAGCAGAAATAATTGTTTAATTTTTAATATTTTATTTTGCCGTTTGAAACGTACATATTCCAATAGCAGTTTCTTGTTTTCAACCCAAAAAAAGCAAATTTTTTTTTTAAATATTTGCCTAGTGTGACTGTAGTGTTTATATTTACACTTACTTTACACATTTTTTCTAAAGAATTTTTGATTTCTTCTATCACACTAGTTAAAATCATTAAAGTGGTTTCAATCTATAAAAAGAGAAAAAGAGGGAAAAAGAAAAAAAAATTGCGATTAAACAGGACACTGCTGAAGAGAAGACTCGATATAGAGTCTCCTATCTGGTTATCCGATTTAAATTCTGTAAATAAACTTTGTCTTAAACATGGCGAATAATTTGAAAAGAAGGGAAACGTTTTCCTTCAGTATTGATTTCGAAATTTAATTCGACATTCAATCGAAGCCGAGGTCATATTTACTTCTTAAAATATTATTTCGGGTAAGTGATGCCTGCGCCTTCGCGCTTGCTCTGTCCATCCACGAGCTTTAATTTATGCATATTTTTTTCTGTATTGCAATCGGAATATCACTAATGACTGTCATGGCTGGCTTATCCCTAGATAGAAATCTCACTATATTATTTGTTGAAGAGATAGGTTAAGTTAGGTTATAGGACGTGTACTTGTCAACTGTCGACCTCCGGGTAGAATTGACCCATTGTACAACGTCCTAGCTTCTCACACCTTCTGTGTTATGTGCGTTAATTTTATACATGAGTGGCGCGACAGTTTAAAGACGACTCCGAACGACAGATTTCTTGAGAAGCTTTTCATGGCAATTTTTAATCTCAGAATTTCTGCCAGAAATTTGCTGAGGCAGTCAGCGAAGAAATATTTTCATATTTTCGTTTTGATGTCTGACCAGGGAATTTGAACTCGGGCCTTACGTCTAATAAATCAACACACTACGTACAAGACTACGGCAACTAGTCGTGGTGGTTTAAATCGGCGGTGAGTACGTGCTGCATGTATTCACAAAGCTTTTGTTGTTCACATTTTTATTTTAAGTTCAGATTTTGCAGATTCATTTGCAATGGTGCATAGTTTCGATTGCGTATCTGTTACGTAACGTAACGTAACGGGGTCACCGAAAAAAATCTAGGGGTTAACAGACTAAACACCTCAGGTGATCGAATCGCCTACAAAATGTGGACCTTATGCCCCTGAATTCAGATAAAGTTCTATTCATAATTTTATCGATAACTACGTTGAGTAGTAGAGGGGACTTAAGGACAGCCTTGCCATGCATTAATTTTAATGTTTTTAAAGTGACTAGAGATGTATTCGTGCGAAATAATAGGCACACTCAGAAACTCTATACTTCACTTGTTGTAAGGGAAATCTTTTGACTTGGTTAGGAGTCTATTTTTATATGCATTATAGTTTAATTATTAGCTCATAGATCATCCAGTTAAAATTTTTTTTCCTTGAATGTTATTTCCGCTACGAATTGGTTGACACTTGAGCTTTTGGAGTTATCGAAGTGAAATAGTTATTGAAACGGTATTACTAATATTATAGATCAATGGCACATGAGTTAATATTGCATTATTATCATTATTTGCTTCTAATCCATAATAATCGATAACTATCGATAACTATATAATGGCCTTCTTTAACTTACCTCAGGTACTAAGTAATTTGCTAATTCATCTTTTTCAGCGGGTGTTAGACTTAAGAATACATTTAAAATATTACGTAGGAGTTGATGTAATTGTGACATGAATATGGGTATGCGTGTGCGTACATATTTAATGATTTCATTCTTCTGATATCGTGCTATATCGGCGGCATCCTTAATAAATATGTTGCAAAATTGTACAATTTTGGCACATCCTGTAAAAAAAAAAGAAATTTTTCAATCAATTTGTGTTGTCATTTCAAAATATAGATGAGCTGGGGGCATACATACCTATTGAACATTCTCTTAAACTATCCTTAAATGTGGCATAAAGTAAGGCGGGTTCATGAGATATAGTAATTGGATTAATGGTTTGTATTACGCGATTCAAAATGCTATGCAAATCCATGATTATATTGACAACAACTGCGGGGGAAGAAGAAAACATCAAATTCAATTGGAATTAAAAACGTTCACTTGCACTTGTACTTGCACTTACACTTTTTCAATTTGATCAGTTTAAGATATTTTTTAGCGGGTTCGGCCAATTTCATCAACGACGGTTGAGTTTCAGCAAAATTAATCAACTTTTCGCATACATCCTCGTTCATATCGGCCATCAACGACTCCGTATACAGCCAATGCAGTATCGGCGTTAAAAGGAAAGCCGGAAGATCATACAAAACACCTACGGGTGTAAGAGGCGAAGAAGGCGGTGTATCCATAGAACTGGGAAATGGTGAAGGACTCCTAGCCCTATACGGCGACAAAGGTGGTCGACGGGTATTACAACCCGTGGTATTGCATACGTCAGTTGAATGCTGCAGCATTAGATCTTGACAGAAATTGAAAATATTTTTTGATTGTGGCTGTAAATTGTGTGTCTCCAAATGGGAATCCGAATGGGAGTTGGGAGGAAAACGTCTCATACCGGAAGAATCGCTCTTTTGATTGCCTAACATTTGATTATTTGTCGAAAGACAATTGAAAGAGGACTGATAATTGTATGTAATGTTGACTTTTCAGGGATGTGGTATTATTGCACGCATGACTTTCAGTGGGTGGTTGCAAGTAAATGGGCGATAAATTAAGGCGGGGTAAAGATTTCTGAAGTTGTTCTTCTGTAGTAGTTTGGGCACAGGTTGTGCTAGGCGTTGTCGTTACGGATATTTTAATGGGATTTGGTGAATTGGGTAGACTGGCATTATCTTTAGTTTTTATGGTTAGGGAATCGTAATTTTTACATACAGCTTGAGGCAATGATATGGTGCTTGTGGCATGTACACACATGCTGCAATCAAATCCATTTAAGCGCAATATTGAAGCATGAACATGATACTGTAATTGCAAAGATTTTTTTTTTTTTTTTGTTTTGTTTTTAATTTCAAATCAAAAACTAACCTCAAAACCATCTGAACTTTTTATAATCACATCACTAAAGTATGATTCATTTAAGGCTTCAATGAAGGAGAATTCCTTTTCTTGACCAGCTGCCTGACCCTCCTTTAAGCGTTTACACTCCAAGGCATACCAATTTTCACAATACAATATCAAAGAATCCGAGGGTGTTAACGTAGATGTCTGAAAGAAGTCAAAAGTTAAGCTAAAAATGAAGAACATTATTACGAAAGGATAAGGATTGCATTTATCCATTCTGGGGTTAAGTGAAAACAGTCCTAATAAGTCGAAGACAGGATTGAGAATTAATGATTTCCGTTCCAAAGCGTTTAAATGTAGTATTGAAATAAATTCAGAGATAAGAACCAGGATAATATTGTTGAGTTGAGAAACATTTGTCATATTCCCGTTTTCTAGGAATTTCGAATATTTGAAGCTAACAACTCATTTGTGTTTGCAAGACTTAACTGCGGCGGAAACTGTGCATTGATTGGTTTTAGATTTCTCTTTCAATCAAAATATGCTGTAAACCCGCTAGGCTTTTCAATCTGAAACATTTAAGTTCGTATTTACTATAACGAATAGGTAGTCCCAGTAGTTTAGTGGGTAGTGCGTTGGCTTACTAGACGGGAGGCCACGGTTCAAACCACAGTTAAGGCATCTCAAACAAAACAAAATTAAAAAAAATATTTCCTCTCAGCAGCTTTCTAGCAAAAACTCTAGGAGAAAATAAAATTGCTATGAAAAGTTTCTTAAAATTCCTACTGCACATGAAACCACGGTTCAAACCCCATGTCAGACATCTCCATCAAAACAAAACATGAAAAAGCATTTCATCGGCAACTTCCTCTTAGCAGGTTTCTAGCTAAAACTCTGGGAGAAAATAAAATTGCTATAAAAAGTTGTTTAAAATTCTGTCTTTCCGGAGTCGACTTATAACAGAAGGGTTCGCCACTCATGTGTAAAGTTCACACACACAATATAAGTGGTGTAAGAAGCTAGGTTGTAATCCTGATTGAAGGGCTGTAATGTCCAATTATTTATGTATGTATGTAGATCACATAAGTGGATGATGTTCTCTCGAATTCTGGACCCAATAACGTCCTGTCAATCTTTACTTTCATGCTTTCTTGGCGTTAAATTTCGTTGCAGAGTTTGAAACTGATTTTTCCACCATCATATTTAGTGGCAGGCTATTAAGAATAGTGAACAATGACAACGAGCGGTCCTCTTCGTCTAGTAACAGTAGGATGCCTTACTCAACTTGGAGCCCAACTTCAAACCTCATCTCAGAAATCTTGAAAAAAACACAGGCTTCTGACAATACCTCTGAGCTCTCGTAAGGCATTGAAACCTTTTTGGTGTAATTTTTGTTCTTAAAACCGGAATATCGGCACTAAAAAGTCGTGTCGAAGTCCTCTTGGTAGTTTAGTTTGAACAAAACGATGAAAAAAACTATTTCTTCCTCTCAACAATCTTCTGGCAAAAACCTTTGAGAGTAAATAAAATTTCCATGAAAAGTTTTATGAAATCCGATTAAAATCGACATAAAACTTGTCATAATTCATAGGTGGTGTGAGTAGCTAGGTTGTAATACTGGCATGAATTCAGTATACGTTTTTAGGGATAATTTTCTAGCTAAGGTCTATTGTTTTACAGAAATATAGAGCAGTTGTTGCTTTTGTGTTTCGATATTTATTTCTCCAATGCAGTTCACATTTTCGAGTTTGTTCACGTTATCGAATATCCAAATTTAAAACAAAAACTGATTCTATTTAATATGAGAAATGATAATTTAATAAGTAAAAAATCATTGGTGTCGTCTTTTTCCGAAATTAAATTTAAAATACTTTTCCAGGAATTGTTTAAAATTTGTTGCAAAATTCTACTTCATATTGAGTCCAAAAGATTAATTGCATCCTTTATGGTTAACATCTTAAAAGAATTTAGCAATTCTCTTTGTTTTCCAGCCACTAATGCCAAGAGACTGTTTCTATAATACAGTTTCGGTATTTTAAAAACATTCTGGTCCATGGCTGAAATAATGATGTGACGCAGGGTGGCAAAACAGTGCACAAATGAATCCGTCATCTAGGGCATCTATCTATTAACAGTAGGGCGTTTACCGGTAGCCCCTTTTTAGTCAAGAACTCAGTAATCTAAGGCCAAAAGTTATAACAAAGTTTTCCGGTTTAAATTTCTCAGTTAAAGCCTAACTTTTTAACAAAACATTGATAAAACCAGTCATAAAAAATGTTGGAGAATTTGTAATTCATTGGATAAGTAAGCATTGGAAATTTCGTGGATTTTTAGATTTCCCAATTACCAGTGAATGTTAGTTATGAAGTTGCCGTGGTCTAGTGGGTAGTGTCTTGGCTTATTAAACAAAAGGCCCGGGTTCGAATCCCAAATCAGACATCAAAACGAAAAATATTTTTTCTTCGGCGACTTCCTCTCAGCAGATTTCTGGGAAAAACTCTGAGAGTAAAAATTGCCATGAAAAGCTTCTCAAAAATCTGTCCTTCGGAGTTGACTTTAAACTTTAGGTCTCGCCACTCACATGTATGAAATTAACGCACACAACATAAGTGGTGTGAGAAGCTAGGTCGTAATCCTTACTGAAGGGTTGTAATGGCCAATTATGTATGTAATTACCAGTGAATTTAGTTTGTGAGTCCCCGATGGCTTTGAACAGTCCATGAAAGTTAATCGTTGTTTCACTATCTTTGCGCCTGGAGGACTTTTCTCCAGTGATGACAAATATGTTTTATATGGCAACTGCTTCCGACATAAACCGGATTCATCAGCATTATAAGCATTATTTAACTTTTCCTTAAGTGGGTCAACATGTTGCGGTTGCGCAAAAACCTTTTCTCCGGAAATTTTAAGAAGGCGAAAACCTACACTATATTTAAATTTTGAAAACATTCGTGACTGGTGTTAAAACTATCAGATTAAAAAACAAAAAAAATATAAAAAGAATGTTTACGTTTAAAAGCTTTCAGATTTTCTTTACGTTTTAGAATACTTTGTGGAAAACTAAATTTGTTCACGTTTCTGAGACGTTCACACTTACGAGTGTTCACGTTTTCGTGGGTTCACTGTATTTGAACTTTGTTTTTAAGCGCTTCACTAAACATAAAAATCATTGCTTTTACAATTTATAAAGCATTAGGAAATTTTTTTTCTTTGTTGGTTTAAATCAACAATTTTCATACGTGCTGTCGTCCTGTATATTAGAAATGCAACAACAACAAAATCTAACGTACGAGTACTTTCTTTTTTAATTAAAAACTTACATTGAATTCGATACTATGTCCAGCGAATGCACCAAATATTAAACGTGGATTATTTTCATTGACTTCAAAAGTTTCACAACTGAATAGCACACTGGCCGAATCACAACATGTGTCACAGTCTTTTGTTTCTGGCAATGGGCTGACCAAGTCATTATACCACGTTATATCACTTGTATCATCCAAACGAAATTTAATGCTACAACAAACAAACACAACAACAACAATTAAAAGAAGAAATTGATTTTTCAATAAACCATCATCAAATCAAAATGACAACTCACCCCTCCAAGCCGGATATTTCTTTTTTGCCTTCAAAGGTACAGGAAATAATCTGGAAAACAAAAATGGAATTTCTCTTTTAGTTTTAATTAAAACTCTTCAAAAAAACGTAAAGGATACTTACCTCCCAAGTACCATGAAAGGTATGACCAACAGCTGCCATCTTCTAATCGACATTAACAAAAAGTGTAGAGTGGGCGAAATGTACAACAAAAAAAATTCGTATGTTTTTCAAACTACAGAGAGAGAAGTACAATAAATTGTTGGAAAAACATTATATTTCTTGACCTTTAATCATTTAAAATTAATAATCAAGTCTAGGGGCTAAGATTTCTAACAAAATACAAAAATCTTTTCGAAATTTTTCTTAAAGAAAAGAAAAATCAAAAATCTTACTAAAGTAGTAGGAGGTGGTAGAAAAATTGTGTATTGAAATTTTCATTAGATTCAGTTTAATTTTTCTTTCTAGCCATAATTACCTTTTATTTGTTAACACTTTTATTTCATGCATTTTTATTTTATGTATTTTTGGTTTTAATGCCTTACGTTTTTTTTTTAATTAAAATTTATTAATTTTTTATGAATTTTTTTTTTTTTAAATTTTTTTTCTTTACAAAATCTTTCTCGTATATCCGTACGTTTACTTGCTCTTCTCTTTTTTTTTTCTCTCACTTTAATGTCACACGCTTCAACTTTCATACAAACGCTTAATATTTTCACAAGGAATAGCAACAGTGCGTGAATATATGTAAAGGATATTGATATAACGGTATAAAACAGCTGTGCCCCAACACAGGGTTGTTTTGAAATAGTAGCATATAACATAGGGGTTACAAGGTTGCAATATTTGGTTCGTTTTTCTACTGTAGTAAGGCTATTAGGTGTTGTAAGTAGATATCCATTAGTTTTGCAAGGAATTTAGTTTTGAGGTTTAAATAGAGTGATTCCTCTAACGCTTTTTTTCAACTTTGTGAATGGCAATACTTAGCTAATGTCTGATTTGACAGATAATTAGTTTTATCCTTCCGCTGAACGAATATATGACCATCCAATGCGTTTTCCGCTTCGCTAAGTGGGCCTGCGATCGATTTACAAAAGATGCCGATTTTGGCAAAAAAAAAAAAATCATCTTTTGGCGAGTATGTAAACAACTAAAATTGTCGCATTTGGGGCACAGAAAATCCCCATGCATACGTTGAAAATTCGACGCACCCAAAACGAATCACTGTTTGGTGCGGATTTCAGTCCAGAGGCATAATTGGGCCATTTTTCTTCGAAAATCAGCAAGGAGTGGCCGTTACAGTCAACGGCAATCGTTATTGGACCTTGTTGAACGAGTTTTTGTTCACAAAAATTGAAGAGGAGGATATTGGCAACATTTGGTTTCAACAGGATGGCGCTACGTGCCATGCAGCCGAAGCTACACTCGATGTTTTGCGCCCTGTTTTTGAAGATCAGCCGCAGAGCTGATGTCGTGTAGCCACCTCGGAGCTGTGTTGAACTATTATTTGTGGGGTGCCATCAAAGATAAGTGTTACGCCGGCAAGCCAGAGACAATTGACGCTTTAAAGGACAATATTCGTGAAGCCATTGGTGAATCGAAAATGTGCTTAAAAATTGGACCGATCGTGTAGGATACTGCATAGCCAGCCGAGGCATCCATTTGAATGAAATTATTTTCAATTATTAACTGGAAGGATTGCACTTTCAAATAAAAAAAGAAATTTGAGAAAATATTCAGTAGTTCTTTTAAAGCATTTCCAAAAAAAAAAAGTTAATTGGTGGACCCTTTAGAATACATTAGAATGTATCACTGTCAAATAGTTACTTTTTTTGATCGGACATAATACCTTGTAGACGATTGTTTCCTTCAGAAGAATGTTTAGGTCATAGTAGATGAATATGCTACTATTTTGAGGAATGCCATGCTAGAATACGTAACATCGGCAGACTGGCCACTGTAGTTTTCACAGAATGACATAGGTAACACAGACCTGCATGGGTTTTGCAAATAAGATGGCTTCAGGCGTTTCCGAAGGCATTATGCGCGCTGAACCCGAATCAAACACTTTCCGTCACGTCAGGTGTAAAAATTCAAAATTGCGGATCCAATATGGCGATCGTATGGCGTATGGCAGTTTTCAAGTAAATCCGATTAATTTTTATAAACCTTGACTACCATATTGGTTCCACCATGTTGGGTTTCCATTTTGAATTTTTAAAATCTGAATGAAGTTATCTAATCAGCGACCCCAAAAACCCCTAAATAAACACCTGGAGCCCTCTTATTTGCACAAAAAAAGTCAAAATTTGCAGGACTATGTAATCTCCTTGGCGATTCGGAAATCTCAGGGGCCTTAAGCTGACTCTTGCATTGGGACGAGGATAGCACTAAGTTGTCCACTAGGCAGTATATTTCACACTAAAGTGTTTGGCGTCACCAGAGAATCCAATCCGTTCTGGAATTGCGGTAATGAATACATTGTGGTCTGCCGTAGTCTAGTAGGTAGCGTGTTGGCCTATTAGACCTGAGGTCTCGTTTCAAACCCCAGGTCAAATATCTCCACCAAAACAAAATATAAATGAAATATTTCTACGGCGATTTTCTCTCAGCAGATTTCAGGCAAAAACTTTGAGAGTAAATAAGAAATTGCCATAAAAAGTTTCATAAAAAATCTGTCGTTCGGAATCGAATTTAAACTGTAGATCCCGCCACTCTAGCATAAAATTAATGCACACAACATAAGTGGTGTGAGAAGGTAGGTAATAATCCTGACTGAAGGGATGTAATGACCAATTATGTATGTCTGCATGTATGTAA
Organism: Sarcophaga peregrina; assembly: GCA_014635995.1. Classification (NCBI taxonomy): domain Eukaryota; kingdom Metazoa; phylum Arthropoda; class Insecta; order Diptera; family Sarcophagidae; genus Sarcophaga; species Sarcophaga peregrina. The sequence continues at coordinate 38,631,742 of CM025790.1, read as the reverse complement.
TACACTGTGGTTACCTTGGGGAGAAGTTAAATTGCATTAAAGGCACTGACATTGGGCACTACGTTATCTCGAGATTGGTAGCAATCTACAGGAAGTTTAGGTTAGGTTAGGTCGGAGTGGTAACTTTGATATCATATAATACAGGAAGCTCCTTACTATACTGTTGGATAGGAACAGAATGATGCTTTGTTTGGTTTCAGAAACTTTGCGATGCATGCAATAATACAAATGAGTTGTCAAAAATATGAGAGGCAAAAGGCGTAAACCTGATAGATCAATCGGTTTAACATCCTCTGAGATGCTATTTCAGATTGAGAGATAGAACAGAGGATATGCCCTCCACCCGATATATAAAATTAAAACTCTCCACAAATAGAGGCAAAAAGCGTAAACCTGATAGATCAATCGGTTTAACATCCTTCAGGATACTTTTTCAGATTGGGAGATATTACGGAAGATAGGCTCTTCTTGACAGGACAAGTAAGAGAACCACTCTCAGTCGGAATATTTCCTAAAACTGAAATCAATTAAAATCTTAATAAATTTTTTTCATTTTGTGAAAAGGACTAGTGTGTGTGGTGGCTTTCTACTGAATTTGTAGTAACTACGGGGAACCCTTATCTATTGAGCAAATCATGTGTCGGCATCTCTGCTCTAGTCTGCAAAGTTGTTGACATTGTTTCCTCTTCTGTTCGTTGAATAAATTTTCTTCGCTTCTGTTTTCTTTCTTCTTTGCCTATCTATTGGTGTAACCCATTTTTCATGAAGGCAACAAAAATGGAGTGCTTTTGAGCTCCGAGTGGCGGTTATCTACATATTGATTCTGATCACGTCAATTTCTATAGTCAAATTGTTACTTACCCTTTGAAAAACAATTTCAGTTCTTCTGATAATGCCGATCTGGTTAGGTTTAATCGAAAGCTGTGTAACTCTTTTGGTTGGGTATCTTATTCAATAATGCTACTTTGTTTGGACTTTAGATGAAGGAAAATGATTTTATTTTAAACCAAAATATATTTATTACAGATTAGTATATTAGTATAGAGTAAAAGATAGTTATTATTAATGCTATTCGTCTATAAAAGATGTTAAGAATGGAACTTTAAGGCACTTTGTATTCGAGACTCAAATATCAATATATATTAAAAATCTTTAAATGCTTTAGAAGGATTTAAATTATAAGCCTCTTGATCAGCTTTTGTTTCTAAAACGATATTATCCGCTTTAATAATATCTAAAGGATGGATCTGTAAACATAAAATTGAATTTTGAAAACATATTTTATGATAGCTTTCTCGTACTTACCTTTAGGCAATGCTGAGATTCTATGCTAAAATCCTTGTACATGGCTATTCTTTGTAAAGCTCTGACAGAATGTATACGTTTTTGGCTATCGAATTCCAATAGACGCCGTAAAACATCACGGGCCTCATGGGGTAAACTAAGGACTTCCGCCGGTAGAAAATCATCGCTGCTGATAATGGATTCTGGTGTTAAGGATTCCAAACTTTTTGCTGGAGCAAAGGCTTTATCCACACTATCCTTAGGTTGTAAATGAGGTGGCAATTTAATGGTTATAAATTGCCGAATATCGGGACTCTGTGTTTGAAAGGAAAATAAAAGAAAGAACATTTTTTTTTAAACATTTTTGTAGCGAGAAATTTCTTCAAGTGTAAGCTGTTGCACCTGCCGTTTAAAAAACGTCTTAAAACATAAACTTAAACTTCCTTTTTAATAAAAACTATTTTCATTTTATAATACAACGACCACAGCGTTACTATTTTTATCTTTTCAAGACCAGAATTATTAGCATTGCTTAACAGCTAAAGCAGAAGAGGAAAATCTATTTTTAAAATTCAGTTTTTTTCGACTTTTTTTTTTAGTTTAGAAGAACACAAACATGAACAAGAAAAACACTCCTTTTGCAGTCGCAGGAGCTAGCTGGCCATACAAACCATATGAATTTCTTTCTAAATGTACTCGATAGTTGCCATGAATTTCTAGTTACAAATCTATTCGCAAAAACTTTTTTATGTAAGAGAGAATGGGAGGAACGAACGTTTGGACGGACGGTAATAGTGGTCGGTCGTTTGGAATGATGGTTGAAGACAGTCTTACAATCATGTTTAAAATTATTAATTGCCATTATAATGGCCAAAACAACTTTAAAACTTTAAAAAAAAGGAGTCTTCTTTTCTCTCCTTACGACTTTGAAATGGAGTGGAAAGAGGAGCAGCAACAACAGCAGACAGAACAGAACAAAACAAGACAAGACAAGACATGGCAAGAATCCATATCCACATCATAAATGGAATGTAAAATTAAGATCTTGTTAAGCGCATATACAATACACATAACATAACGTATGTATGTACATACATACATACATACACTGAGCGTCATAAGTAAGACAACACGAACTATAATTTTAAATTTTCTATTATAAAAAAATATACTTAAAGAACAACAATAATTTTGTTTTTGTTTTAACATTTCATAAGTAACTAGCTGACCCTGCGAACGTCGTCCCGCAAAATTGATTTTTTTATTGCCCAAAACAGGTCACATTGCACATACTTATTGTAATGCGCTGCATAAATCTCTGATGAAGTTATAGTAATTGAATTAGCCGACTTATAGGTATCTCTTAAAGGGGGAGGATTGCCACGGCCGTTTTATGTGAGTTTGTTGAGATCGACTCTACGAACTTACCCACCAAATTAAAAATTAAATTTTAAAAGTTTGCCACGCCTACTTTTTGCTATATCGATTTTTTTTTAAACCTAATAAGCTTTCGAATAAAAAAAAATTTTTTTTAAGGTTCAAGAGTTTAAGAGTTATAAATATCATTTGAAAGGGGGAGGGTTGTCAAGCCCATTTTTGGTGGGATTGTCGATATCGCCTCTAAGAACTTACCTACCAAATTTTATACGTCTACGGTCACTAAGTTCTTAAAAATTAAATTTTAAAAGTTTGCCACGCCTACTTTTTGCTATATCGAATTTTTTTAAACCTGATAACCTTTCGAACAAAAAAAAAATAAAAATAAGGTTCAGGAGTTTAAGAGTTATAGATATCACTTGAAAGGGGGAGGGTTGTCACGCCCATTTTTGGTGGGATTATCGATATAGCCTGTAAGAACTTACCTACCAAATTTTATACGTCTACGATCACTAAGTTCTTAAAAATTAAATTTTAAAAGTGCCACGCCTACTTTTTGCTATATCGAATTTTTTTTTAAACCTGATAAGCTTTCGAACAAAAAAATGTTAAAAAACGGTTCAGAAGTTTAAGAGTTATAGTTATAACTTGAAAAGGGAAGGGTTGTCACGCCCATTTTGGTGGGATTGTCGATATCGCCTCTAAAAACTTACGTACCAAATTTTATTCGTCTACGATCAATATGTACCTAAATATTCAATTTTAACGATTTGCCACGTCCTGTTAACATTTAAGGATATGAAAAATAAATGTTATCCGATTCTCAAACCTACCCAAATTGCACACAAAATTTCATGAAATTCGCTTGATCCATTTCCGAGGAGTTTAACCACTAACACCGTGACACGAGATAAACGTTTTTATTTTTGCAAAATTCATTCAACTATTCTCATTTACTTTACTCGCTATCCTAAGAAAATGTATTATTTCGGAGGTGTTTATTTACTTTTGGTGCTCAGTGTATGTCCTATTATAGTTCTTCACTACTTGCCATATATTATTCTGTTATTCTTTTCCTTTTTCTTTTTTTTTTGTGTTTTAACCATCATCTCCCGATAAAAACTACAATGATGACGACGTTGATGGTGGTTATGATTATGATGAGGAGCCCGCTTCTTTTTAGTTTTCTAGTTTTTTTTTTTTTGCCATATAAAGTTGGTATATAATCAGGTGTACCATCAAAACTTAAAGCTACAAATTAACATACAAGCGTTTTTAATTAATAGTTTTATACACTCACTGTATAAGCGAAATGAAAGGCAGAGAGAGAGAGAGAGGGTATACACAATATGAATATGAAGCACGGCTTCCTTTTTATTTTTTGTGGTGCCCCTGTCTATTTTTATTATCCCATTATAATGGGCCTTAAATAATAGTGGCTTGTTTTTTAATGTTGTCTTTTTAAATTGCAAAAATGGAAATTAAAATGTTTTAATTATGACAGTTGATTGTGGCTTTTGATTTAACTTCGCCATCTCCACATCTCTATTCGCTAAAATGTGCTAAAGTCAAATGTGCAAAGATAACAAACGTGTTGTTAGCCGCACTATTTCTTTTTAAATAAAAAAAAAAAAAACTAGAATAAAAGAAATGAAATGAAGATGTTTATAGTTCGAACTTGGTGGGATCTTCGGCAAATGATTTGATTTGATTCTAATCCAGTTACTGGCAGTTAGAAAATAGAAAAGGATTTCAAAGTAAAATTGATCACAATCTTCAAAATAATCAGGCAAGATTCCAATCAAATACAAGCTGCACAAATAAACTCCGTGCTCTAGACATTATAATTAAAAAAGCTGAAGTGTAAAGTACACTCTCTCACTTATCCTTCTGTTAAACGATATCAAGAAAGCCATTGAAATATGATGAGAAAACTCTCAATTCCTTAAGTTCATTTCCTATTAACGGTGACGTAAAACGTGAACGTTCGGCCTTTATTAACTCAATAGCTCACCATTGAGCTGGTTGATGTCATAAGCAAAGTCTCTACAAAAGAATTGTTCTGTTTCCTTAAAGGAACCGAACCCAGAATCTCCTCATTTTCTTAATGTTTCTTTGAGTTTTCAAACGGTAAAATTCCTTTTCTAAGTTTTAACCAGAATTAATTTTTTTGAATACTTACATCCAGGGGACGAGACCTATCCTTGCAGTGTAGTGTGGGTGTTGCAACACAGAAAGATAGATTATAGGAGAAGGGAAATGAAAGGTAATGTGCAGCAATTTTTTCTAATGACCAGTGTAATAATTCTCACTTCCATTTTTATATAGTGTATGTGTAAACATAAAGGGTAAAAGAAACTACCGAATATTTACTCAAATTTCTTTTTTTATTTGAAAGTACAATCCTTCCGATTAATAATGGAACTTAATTTCATTCAAATAGCTGCCTCGGCTGGCTATGCAGTAGCCTATACGATCGATCCAATTTTTAAGTATATTATCGATTGTGTGCAGCTGTATTTCACCAATGGCTTCACGAATATTGTCATTTAAAAGGGGCATCTTTGACGACACCCCACAAATAATAGTCCAACAGTGTCAAATTGTAGCTCCGTGGTGGCCAAACGACATCAGCTCTGCGGCTGATAATGCAATCTTCAAAAACAGGTTGCAAAACATCGAGTGTAGCTACGGCAGTGCGGCACGTAGCGCCGTCCTGTTGAAACCAAACGTTGCCAAACGTTTTTGTGAACAAAAATTCGATCAACATGGCCCGATAACAATCGACTGTAACGGCCACTCCTTGCTCATTTTCGAAAAAAAAAAATGGGCCAATTATGACTCGTTTTGGGTGCCTCGGCTTTTCAATGTATGCGTGCGTCAGCCAAATGCCCCAAATGCGACAATTTTGCTTGTTTACATACCCACCAAGATCAGTATGCAAGGCCCACGAAGCGTATACACAACCAATTCGTTCAGCGGAAGGATAAAACTAATTATCTATCAAGTCAGACATGAGCTAGGTTAGGTTAGAGGACGTGTACTTGTCAATTCTGACAAGTACAGTACTCGATGGTCGAATTGACCCATTGTACTACGTCCTAGCTTCTCACACCACTTATGTTGTGTGCGTTAATTTTATACACGAGTGGCGGGACCTACAGTTTAAAGTCGACTCCGAACGACACGTTTCTTGAGAAGCATTCCATGGCAATTTTTTACTCTCAGAGTTTTTGCCAGAAATCTGCTGAGAGGAAGTCACCGAAAAATTATTTTCAAATTTTCGTTTTGATGTCTGACCTGGGATTCGAAATCGGGTCTTTCGTCTAATAAGCCAACACACTACCTACTAGACCACGGCGACCCAGACATGAGCTAAGTGTTACCATTCACGAAATAAGCACTAGTTGAAAAAGAAAAAACGTTAGATGGTGGACCCGATATATAGAGAGAGGCAATCACAAACAACCAGATCCCCTGATAAGAATTGAAACCACTGGCTCGTCAGTTAAAGTTTAGCACACAACTAACTATTCTATTGGGGCAACTAACTATTCTATAACATCTGATTGAACGATTTCAATTTAATTACATTAACGATTACTTTGGATCTTGAAATATAAAAACCCTTCCCTTATATATGCATCACAATAGAAATTCTAGGACTAGAAGTAATTACGAAAACCTTCTTGTAAACAAATTTATGGATTAAGTAACCCGCACTAAATCGTTGAATATAATTTGACGTTTTTGTTCTTTTCAATTTGATAAAAAGTGATTCATTCATAATCTTTTTCTTCCTTGAAATTAAAAATAAAGAACGACAAAAAAGGTTCACCTATTATTATGCAGATCACCATCAAGTCAAGTCGCGCATGATGATTGTTGATGTCAAAAATTGTATTTTTTTTTGTGAAAAAATACTTGACATTTCATGATTGAAAAAATAAAACCAAATACACACACATGTCCATACACTTGAACATTTTTAATTCATATTGTGGTTTATTGGGTTATTTGCATATATTTTTCTTTTATTGTTGTTATTGTTGCTGTATTGTTCCGTTTTATGCAATTTTAATAAAATGTTGTTGGCTGTTGTCTATATTGTGTTGCCTACAATTAAACACTCATTCAAAGTCATCATCAACATCATCATTATCATCATCAGCAACAACGTAACAACTGCATATACAATGAAATGAAATAATAAAACTGAATCTATACAGTGATTAGCAAAAGTAGAGCAATAATTGATTTGTTTTATGTATATGTGGCGACATAAACATCCGTACATATGAAACAGCAACAAGATTTGTTTTAAATTTAACCGGAATTCGTCTTAAGCGCCTTATAGTTCTCACTGGGCCTTGGCCAATTTCCTAAAAACTACGAACATCTGATAACGAAACAATTACAGTTCTTGGGAATTCACCAACAAAATTTGTCTAGTCACGGGTACATAAAGATGGCTGGATTTTGGCTCTTTTATCATGGATTATGATGTCTTAGAGCAGGGTCTCTTTCTATAAAGATTATTAAAATAAATTCGTCACTGCAAGCTAAAGCAGTTATGAGCGTATTAGAGCCACAAAGATGACATCAATGTGCGGGGTACCTATCTTTGAGAGGGAAAATAATTGCTAAATAGTAAGTATCCATAGACTTATATGGGACCGTTAATAAGCGCAAACCCAAGGTGATTAGGTCATTGGAATAATAAATGATCACTGTGCAATATGGGCAGGATACCTACATACATTTATAATTGGCCACTACAATCCTTCCTGCAGGATTACGACCTAGCTTCTCACACCATTTATGTTGTGTGCGTTAATTTTATAGGTGAATGGCGGGCCCCGCAGTCCCAGGATTTATTTACTCTCAGAATTTTTGCCAGAAATCGGCTGCGAGGAATTCACCGAAAAAATATTTTCATATTTTCATATCGATGCCGGACCTAGAATTTCAACTCGGGCCTTTCGTCTAATAAGCCAACAAACATGTGTGGATTTGTATACGTCATTACCCAAAGCTAAGCAGGCTGCAACCTAATTGAAAAGGCTGGTAAAGTTGCTTTTGCTAACTACTGTTACCGGGTAGCTGTTTGGTAAAATGTGTAAAACGTTACGATACAGATTACGGAAGCACCACTTGTCGCATTGCGACTTGCTAGTCTGTTATCCTTCCACATTTTTCTGTTTGGACACTGTTCCACCCTATCTGAGTATCCTCTGACTCTGAGTAAATTATAAATTACAACTTGACTGAAATCAATCTTGATTGGGAGAAAGATTTCACATCAGAATTCTATGCTGGAAAAACTGGCTCGTTGACGTTGTCAACTTCGGGAATACTATTAAAATCTAAATGGAATGTTTTCGATTTGATTGTTTTTCTGCCTGTCCATCTAGTGCAGTATGTAGCAGGTCAATGCATTGCAGAACTGGTCCTGAGAATGGATTCTCTACTACAAGCAATTCTATCACAGTTGTCTTTTACTTCCTTCACTTTTTCTTGATTTTCTAAGAGTATAACCATCACATCATTTGTAGTCGCCGTGGTCTAGTGGGTAGTGTGTTGACTTATTAGACGAAAGGCCCGGGTTCGTATCCCAGGTCAGACATCAAAACGAAAAATATTTCTTCGGCGACTTCCTCTCAGCAGATTTCTGGCAAAGACTCTGAGAGCAAAAATTGCCATGAAAAGCTTCTCAAAAATCTGTCGTTCGGATTTTAAACTGTAGGTCCCGCCACTCATGTATAAAATTAACGCACACAACATAAGTGGTGTGAGAAGCTAGGTCGTAATCCTGACTGAAGGGTTGTAATGGCCAATTATGTATGTATATTTATGTTATAACCATCACTTGATATAAGGTCGATTACTTAACTTAGGTTAAACTTTTAGGTTGGCTTTCTACTTGATTCTAAGGGATTTATGGTTTATTCCGAAGCCTTGCTTATTCTAGAGTTATATTAATTACGACTTATTAATTAGCTTTAGGGCATCTCTTAATGTGTTATCAAAATGGGCCGCTATCAGTGATCAAGTTAATTTTCTGTTAATTCTAATCACGGTGTTACCCCTTTCCTATCTTTAGACTTAGGAGAGTAAAGTGGTCCTTGCTAACTTGTGGATAGTGTGCAAGTCTATTAGTGTAAAGCTCTCAACTAAAAACTCTGTAAACAATATAAAAAAAACAGTTAACAGGCACACTTTTAATCGACACTGTTTGCCCATAGCTGCCATACATGTTGCATGTTTTTTTCAATTTTTTTCGTTTTGAAAACTAAAAATTGAAAGCGAGTGCAAACGAAACAAATAAAAAAAAATTATAGAAGACCAAATAAAATAGTTTTTAACTTAAACAAGAAAAAAAAAATAATAATGAAATCTCTAAGGAAATTACGACCTAGACCTTAACTATTCAGATATTTTGTTGTGAATTTTTTCTTGATTTTTTTCTTCTTTTTTAATCTTCTTTCTCGTAGTGTTGCGTGTAAATGCGCCTGCGCATTATTTTTAAATGCTGATATGGCCTCATGTTGTGGTGGTGCTGTGTTAAGATTGTTTTTCTTTTTTTTTTTTTTGACTGAGAATATTTAACTGGGCTTCTTAATTATGCTTTCAGACACGCCAAAGTCGTTGTCAAGTATTTTGTTTATTATTAAATAAGGCCAATATAGTATTCTTAATGTCACTTTACTTTATCCAAAAAGCAAAAATAGAAAAAGAAACAAAACATTTAAAGAAAGACACGAAAAATATGAATAAAATTTCAATTTAATTGTAAAAAATTATAATAAATTTCTACTTTAAATTTGTTATTTGTTAAATAAATTTTTTGGAAGCTGAAAAAAATCCCCAGTTCATTAGAAATTTAGAAATAAATTTTGGGCAAAGTGGTAGCAAACGATCTTCATTATTTTCATGAATTATTTAACAACTGCTAGATGAATTTTTTTAATTCCATATTTGGCAGCAGTAGTCTGGGAGGAGCAGATATCGAATTTACTTTGCCTATGGCGTATGAATTGTATTCTATTTGACCGCAATTACTTGTGGCGTATTTGTATTCATCTGCGACTTAGAACACTCCCTGAGAAAAATTCTATCGGGGTCAGTCCATACCACCATCCATGTAGAATGACTATGCCCTCAAATCGGTCGTAGAGAACATCTAATGTGGCATGAGTTTTATGGCCCCATTTTGTTTACATTCAATACAGGCTAAAAGAAGTTGAAAAACCACCGTCCTTTAGTACACACGGTTGACATTCTCAAAGGATTATAACCCGATAAGGCTGCCAACCCAAAAGCAACACCTTTAATGTTTATTGGCATTGTCCCAAACTCCGTAATTTCACTTGTTCACGTATATACTCATATCCATCTATCTGCCTTTCCTTCCTTTCTCTCCTTTTTCCTATCCCTTCTTTTAACCTCTCATCTTAAGGACGTTTGTACAATGGGTCAACTTGACCTCCGGATAATGTACTTGCCTCTTTTGATAAGTACAACACGTCCATCTGGAAATAGGAATCATTGTTGAAAATAATTTTTCAATAAAAATTAAGTTCAGTAGCCAACTGGTACGTTGTCAATGGTCCACATCAATCAATCCATGATGCTACGACAAAACAGCGCTTGGGTCTATTTTATGGGAACTCTAGCACTCCAATAGCTGCTCTCAATGCTAATTTTACCCATCACTTCAGTGATGAGACGCATTAAGAAGCTTATTTATCACACGGTGGCTATTTTATCGCAAATAAAGTTTGGAGAATTCAGAAGTGATTATGGAAGATTTGCATTCAGTGGGTATTATCCTCTGAATATGTCATCAGGCAGTATTTTTTTGAAAATGACCCTAAAAGAATTTACTTATTTAATTGGCCATTAACAACCAAATACTCGTCTCCTCCATTCGGACGACATGGCCGAGCTTGCAAAGTCGCTGTATATTAATATGCTGTACAACATTATGTCGATGAGGAGCTCAAACTGCTCACTGTTGGATCAGATGTGGAAATCATCGTCAACTGACACTGCATCGAAGATCTTACGTAGGACTTTTCTCTCGAATATTAATAAGGCTGCTGCATCAATTCTTATTAGCGTCCATGCCTCTGTGTTATAAAGAAGCACGGGTAGGATGAGTGTCTTGTAGAGTATTAATTTTATCTTACGAGAAAGGTCTCTGCTACTCAATTGCCTATTGAGACCATAATAGCACCTGTTGGCAAGAGTAATCCTGCGCTCGATCTCTAGACTGACATCATTTGTGGTGGTAACGGCGGAGCCAAGATAAATAAATTCCTTGACTGTATCAAAAGTATAGTTATCGGCCATAATCTGAGAATCAAGATGCAGCACGGCTCTACTTATCTATAAAATATGCTTCGTTTTGCCCTCATTTATTGCCAGACCCATCTTATTAGACTCCCGTTTAATAGCACTAAAAGCAGCAGTTACATCTCCCTTGGTACGCCCTATGATGTCGATGTCATCAGTATACGCAAGCAACTGGATGCTTTTTTGAAAAATAGTCCCATTGCGATAAGCTCCCGCTTTTCGCAAAACACTCTTCACGAAGAAGTTGAAGAGGTCGCATGATAAGGTGTCGCCTTGTCTGAAACCTTGCACGGTATCAAGAGGTCCATTCCTACCTTGACGGAGCTGCAGAAATTGCTTAATCCTTAACCTTATCTGCTTCGTAGGTATACCGAGCTCTGACATTGCAGCAAAAATACGATCCCTTATGGGGCTATCTAAGGCTGCCTTATAATCGACAAAAAAAATGGTGTGTCAACATGTTTTTCGTGACTCTTTTCCAAGAATTGTGAAGATCTGGTCGATGGTGGATTTGCCAGGCCTGAAGTACCGCACTGATAAAGTTCATTCAGTGTTTTAACTAGTGGCATCAGTCGTTCCCACAATACGTCTGTAAGGACCCTAACAGAATCTCTTCCGTTAATACAGTGCGTATAATAATCGAGTTTTTTGAATTGTAAAGCGGAGGGTATTCGGTTTCAGCAAGGAGATTGACTTGTAAATCTTTAAGTTGTTGGCCCCGTATTGTAGTAGGTCATAATAGTCATGAAAAGTTTTTTAAAAATCTGTCGACTTTAAACTGTAGGACCAGCCACTTATGTATAAATTAACACAACATAAGTGGTGTGGAAAGCTAGGTTGTAAACCTGGCTGGGTATATGTAATCTCTAAGTTTAAAGCGTTTAAAAATAAACATTAATTAAGTAAGCGTCGAGATACTGTCCGAAATGTTTGGAAAAATGATCGATACTGTTTCAAGAGCATTGACTGTCATTTAAATGAAATATAATGGCATTATAATGAAATATAAGAGTCATCGAAATCAAGCTTTAAAGTCGCCGTGGTCTAGTAGGTAGTGTGTTGGCTTATTAGACGAAAGGCCCGGGTTCGAATCCCAGGTCAGACATCAAAACGAAAAATATTTCTTCGGCGACTTCCTCTCAGCAGATTTCTGGCAAAGACTCTGAGAGTAAAAATTGCCATGAAAAGCTTCTCAAAAATCTGTCGTTCGGAGTCGACTTTAAACTGTAGGTCCCGCCACTCATGTACAAAATTAACGCACACAACATAAGTGGTGTGAGAAGCTAGGTCGTAATCCTGACTGAAGGGTTGTAATGGCCAATTATGTATGTGAAATCAAGCTTTAAGGGTGTTTCGGTTATAATTTGCGTATGCAACCAAGTGATTAACAAACTTTTCTTATATATTTATTAAGTAATTATTGTACGATATTATGATCAATACATTCGATGTTTTTGCCCTATTAATGCTAATTTTTTTCTGATTTATTGTACTTCTTGCTTTCTTTTTATTAGAAGAATCTGAAAGAAAGAAAATTAATTTGAACACTAACATGTTTATTAGCAAATTTGGTACCATTGTTGGCTAACATGCTTACCAAAGTTGTCAATTCGTGAGGAGCTCTACGTCATCATCACATTGATTTTCTTTTTTTTTTGGAAGTTGTTGACTTTTTAAAAAAATTCTTACGAAATAATTTTTCTTTAAATCATTTTATAACCTCAAGTGAAATGTATTTCAATATAAAACGCCGAGATTTTTTGTTTTGTCAATTATATCGTTCGTTAAGGCTGTTTTTATTTGGATTTTTTATTTATTGTCTACCGCAATGATAATTGAGACCAATTTGCATGCATTAGCGCCTCCATAATCAGATTATAAATATGAGTTCTGAAAATTTCTTGGCTATTTTCAGGTTGTTTTTTAGTTTTTTGTATTCTTTATCAAGTAATTGTTGTTCACAACATTTTATTGTTATACATTTTTTTTGCTACTTTTTTTTTTGTTGTATTTTATTTTAACTTTATAAATAATTTATAAGTTGACTTGTATTATTTAATTGTGTGATATACTCTATGAATGAATCATTTCATTTGTCTTATTAATTATTGTAAGTTTTTTCTATTTTTTTTTTTCGTTATTCTGTCGATTTTTCAAATGACCAACACAATCCAGTAAAACAGTTTTAGTTACGAAAGCAATTTGCGTAATTATAAGAATGATAAGTTAAAAAATAAAATAAAAAAAAATTTGCATAAAATTTTATTTGAATGCAATGAAATGAAATGCAATGATTTGAGAAATGACGTCTCAATTATTTTCTCTCTTTTTTTGTTTAATTTGCTAAGGAAATGCCTAAAGAAAGCCTTTTAAGTGATAGAATATTGAATATAAACTGCGTCTTTAGATAACAATATTTATTCTTATTATTATTATTATTGTTGTTATTGTTTTTATTTTAGAAGTACAGTACAGTTTTATAGAAAGACTAGTAGTAATTCCTATCTCCATACAACTTATTAACATACGAAGTGAATAAAATGAATGGCATAGACGATTGTCGTTTACTGAATATGTACAATAAAAATCTTGGAAAAATTTATTGTTTTAAATATTTATTTTTATTTATTTTTACCATTTAACGTCTGTTTAAGTAACATTACTTTAGGTGTCATTGTTTTACACTATAAAACCATGTAATGATTTTCAACGTTCTTGTACTTCTTAAGACCCAACACTAGCCACTAGTTTGCCTTGACTTTAAAAACCGTAAATTTGGCATGAAGTTTAACAATTATTTTTACTCTTGAGTTTTTGTTTTTGTTTTTTTTTTTTAACAATTAAATATTAATGCCGGCATTTTTTGTTTTGATTTTTTACGTTTTATTTTATAAATTGGAAATTTTTAAAAAAATCTTTTTTTGTACCATAAAAACAAAAAAACAAAATTAATATTATTCACACTCTTCTAATAGGAACTAAACCATAATTTACCTCAATTTAAAAATCAATATTAAATGTTCCTAAAACTCTTTCTTCGAATATCGTTTGAAGACCCTTAACCTAATTCGGATATTCTCATGCAGATGTCTCCTTCTATCTCAGCTTGTAAACCATGAATACTTTGCCGCAAAGGTAATTTATTAGAGATCATGAAAATAAAGATTTTTCCAGTATTTTTATCACAAGTATTTATCCTGAAAGTCTCTAAATACAGTGGCTCTCACATTTTTTCAACCAGCACTTTAAAAAAAAAAATTTAATAAGAATTTATAAAATATGTTTAAAAAATTTATAAACAATTTAAAAATTGTGATCAAAACGTCCGCCAACACCAGATTTCTCAGAAAACTTAACATGTTATTTTCCACAGATTGCTTGCAACTCAGTGAAGAAAATGGCATTCTAAGTCATTCTTTAATTTTTTTCGTTTCTTAAGAGCATGTAGGGATTCACCGAAAAAGCATTTTTCCTTAGGAAAATAAAGTTATCATCTATCGTCTTCTAAAGGCTATACCCTCGGAAAATTTAGTGAACGTACTGCTGATGTACTTTGATCACTGAGAAGAAGTCGCCGAAGAAATATTTTTCGGTTTGATGTCTAACCTGGGATTCGAACCCGGGTCTTGCCTCTAATAAGCCAACACACTACCCACTAGACCACGGCGACTTCAAAGACTAATATCACATTTTTATTTCGCCCGGATTCCAGATTATTCAGCACCTTCTGGATCGTAAAGACTGAAATACTATAGGTAGCGATAGTCAATTATCCCTACTTCTTCCTTATATAATCACTTGGCTGCATGCTTCTCTAGCGGCATTTTGTTACTCAGTTTTGTTTAGAGCAGATATTCTTCTGGCGTTATTCAAACTTACTTCTTACTTAATTGATAATTACAACCCTTTACTTAAGATTATAACATGACCTCTCCCACCACCCATGTTGTATGTGTTAATTTCACCCCCATGAATTGCGAAAGCTACAGTTTAAAGTCACCTCCGAACAACATATTTGAGAAAGTTTTCAAGGTAATTTTAATTTCTTTCAAACAGTTTACCAGAGCACTACTGAGATGTGGTCGCCAAAAGTCGTATTTAGAATCTAAACCACGGACTCTCGTATAATAGGCAAATACTGCTTACAAGACTATGTCGACTTCCAGACTACGTTGGTGTCAAAACTTGTCTTATTTAACTTAATTGACTTAGAATTCACAGATTTTCAAAGAAAAACTTTTCAGCTATTTCTGATGATAGAATCCGCATTTACATTCAGAGAACCATATCGCTATGTATACGTGTCCAATACTATTCTCAACAACCCCCTTTTTTCTCTTGAGTTCCATTATCGAATTTCTACAGCAAACATCAAAGATCACAACAAAAAACGTTGTCTACTGACTAGTACGTGGGGAAAATTACAGACTTTTAATCCCTTGATTTTAAGAAAACCAGTATCCAACTCGTCAAATCAGATCTAACCACCTCAGAATAGATTTCGTTGAAAATCATTTGGACAACAGATGGGAAATTATTACAGATGGAAATATATACACTTTAATAGGGATTTACCAGAAGATTTAAAAACCAAGCTGGGCGGTAATAATTTCATTTGCTATATGGTTCTGATCTGGCACCAAACAATTGAAATTTTTGCCTATCCTTTAGTTTCTTTAAGAAGCGTGCGGCTATCAGGAATTATATCCAAAAGTTTTAAGTCTGTTTGAACAGAAGAACTCCTTGAGTGTTTTAGTGGGAACATTAAAACACAGAACTCCTTGAGTGTTTTAGTGGGAACATTAAAACACTCAAGGAGTTCTTCTGTTCTCCTTGAGTGTTTTAGTGGGAACATTAAAACACAGAACTCCTTGAGTGTTTTAGTGGGAACATTAAAACACATATCTCCTTGAGTGTTTTAGTGGGAACATTAAAACACTCAAGGAGTTCTTCTGTTCAAACAGACTTAAAACTTTTGGATATCAATAAGGCAACAAGTCTACCAAATGCATTGTAGCCAGCTATGATGGTGAAATATAAAATGTAGTGAAATTTATGTATTTTAGTTAGCACACCCAAATTGGTATTATTTAGATTCCTATCTCTTATCTTTAGGAATAGGATTTAACAATTGGCAACCCTACTATCCTAGAACTTGCTGAAATAGAAGTATCACCTACTTAACTGGAAATAACTTGATAAGGAACTGAAACAAAGCAAGTGAAAAACAATTTCCTCTTGTTTGAACAGAAGAACTCCTTGAGTGTTTTAGTGGGAACATTAAAACACTCAAGGAGTTCTTCTGTTCAAACAAACTTAAAGCTTTTGGATATCAATAAGGCAACAAGTCCTACCAAATGCATTGTAGCCAGCTATGATGGTCGTATTTATTTATAATATTTCCTAGGCTAACAGGGTTAAATAATGTTTTAATCTCCATTGAAAGATCGCAAATTTAAAATTTATTTTCCATAGAAGGTTGCATAAAAAAAATTTAACATGAAATTGCATTAAAATTTTATAATTTTTCACGCAAGTCGTCCCATACGTTTCAGTTACATATGCGTTAAGGTTTCCATACATTGTAAAGGTTGCCATTTCGATAAAAAAAAATTAAAATTTTAACTATTTGAACACATTGTTGTTGTTGTTGGCAACAATGCGTTTTAATGCGAAAATTTCCCAAAATTACACTGTAGTTGTGGGTTTAATTGGATGCCATAAATTAGAAGAATCCACCATAAAAGACGAAAAGGAATAAAAAGAAGAACAACAATAAACAAGAAAAGAAACATTTAAACACGATAGTACATGGTAAAGAACAAGAAGGTACATCCAGGAACAACATCAACTCAATTACACCCCGTTCGTACGTAATGTTATCGCCAGCGTCACCACTAGAACTTTAATTTATCGTTTAAACAATCAATTGTTGTTGTTGTTGTTGTTGTTGTTGTATGTTGTATGCTTTAAACGTCTCTACAACAACTATAACAACAACAGGAACAATGTTAATTCATAATATGGGAATTTAAAAAAGAAGAAGAAGAAAAAAGATAATGAAGAACAAGAATAGAACGCGTAAAATGTAAATTTCAATTAATGGTGGCGATGGTGGATGGTGGATGGTGGAATTACAACAACACTAAATACCAAACACCAAAACAATTGCTAAACATGGTTGATAATTTACGTACCGAACGCAATGAGTATCCAACATGCATATGCATTTTGCCAATTGCAATAGGGAATGGCCAACGACAATTACCAGAGAATCAGTTGATTCTGTTGAGGTGAAGCCAACAGAAGCCTTTTATTTTCATTGCAGGAGAATACCATGTCTGTCCTTTACTATTTGTGTCTAGTCTATGTATGCATGGATGTATGTATTCGAACTGTACGAGTACCTTAACATTAATTACTAATTGCAGCGATATTATAAACCCTATTATGGTAGAATGACGATCTTGGTAAAAGTAATGGCACACAGTGGGCATGCGAAATAGAAATGTAGCCACTGTAAGAAAAGGAAAAGAAACGTACTTGAGTGACTATGTCACGATAACTTGTTGGACTTTGTCCTCATTTTAAATTGAATTCTAAATGAAACAAGCTTCACATTCTAACTGATCGGTTCAACGGAGTCGCTCTTCCATTACTGAGTTTTCTGTCGTGTACATTATCAAAAATTCTTTGTGGTGAACGTAGCTACGAGCAATTATTTATACGAGCAACGTGGCCCAGCCTCTATGTTACCAGAAAACTCTATGAGTCCATTCAGAGTTATTTTGTTTTGGAAAACTGAAAATACTTCCGCCACTACTGGCATCATATCACGGGTAGTATTTGCGCCATGATTTTAACTCACTTTTTTTACTTATTAGTAAGAACGCTCCCTCTTTTCTCTAAATTAATTAAAGGTATTTCACTTATCGCTGTACCAAGATTGAAGAATTCTTTGACTAACTCGAAGCCATAGTCACCAACTTGTCCAGTAACTTTACTGCCACACCCACGTTTATAGATTTCAACATGAGTTTCCTCACCATCTAGTATTGGATGGTTCAGAAAGATCATATTCTTTCCTAATTGACAATCTGAAGGCATTCGATTTGAAAAACCTTATGCATCTTTGCTCTGATTGTCGTATATCGAAAGTAATCTTGTAAATCAAAGAATTGCTTTTCGTGTTGGATTCTAAGAAGATCATGCGTAATTTTGAAAACTATTAGTCATTATTTGTCAGTTAGATCCTGGGAATCGCTTTGTGTCCTATTTTTCTTACCCAGTTGATCATTACAAGCCTTTAGTCAGGATTACAACCTATCTGCTCAGGCTAGCGTTGTTGTGTATGTGTGTTAATTTCATCCATGACTGGCGGTACCTACCATTCAACATTGACTTCGAACAACAGATTATTGAGTAACTTTTCATGGCACTTTAATTAACTCTTAGAGTTTTTAACAGCACGCAAAATAAGATACCTAAGCTGGGATTTGAACCAGGGGTTGTCGTCTAATAACTCAACTTACGCACTCTCTACTGGACAACGGGGACTTCACCTTTCTGTTCTTTTCTTATTTCCCTTAGCAGCAAAAACTCCGACAAAAACTCTCAAAACACAATGTAATTGCCATGAAATGTTTATCAAATCTGTCGTACGGAATCTTTAACGGTTGCTAATGTAAAGGGTCCGCCAAATAATTTTTTTATTTTTGAAATTACTTTAAAAAAAACCTAATGAATATTTTTTCAAATTACTTTTTTTATTTTAAAGTACAATCCTTCCGGTTAATAATGGGGAATAATTTCATTCAAATGGCTGCCTCGGCTGGGCATGCCGTAGCCTACACGATGGGTCCAATTTTTAAGCACATTATCGATTATATTTCACCAAAGACTTCACAAATATTGTCCTTTAAAGCGCCAATTGTCTCTGGCTTGTCGACGTAACACTTATCCTTGACGGCACCCTTCCAATAATAGTCCAACAGTGTCAAATCGTAGCTCAGACATCAGCTCTACGGCTGATAATACGATCTTCAGAAATAGGACGAAAAACATCGAGTGTAGCTTCGGCTGTGTGACACGTAGCGCCGTCCTGTTGAAACCAAATGTCGCCAATATTCACCTCTCCAATTTCTGTGAACAAAAATTCATTCAACATGGCCCGATAACGATCACCATTGACTGTAAATGCCAAAATCCACACCAAACAGTGACTCGTTTTGGGTGCGTCGGCTTTTCAATGCATGCGTGCGTGTTTTCTGTGACCCAAATGCGACAATTTTGCTTGTTTCCATATTCGCCAAGATCATAATGAGCTTCAGCTGAAAAGTTAATTTTTTTTTTTGCCAAAATCCGTGATTCTGGAGAGAGATATTTTGAAATTTTGTATTTCTGGATTTAAATTTTCAATTTTACTATAAGAAGGGTCAACCTTTTATTTTCCTAATAATGATTCCACTGTGCAAGTACAATGATAGAAGGGTTAGTGGTTGAAAGAAAAAAAAATGTAAACGATTTCCCTTTTTAATAAACCAAACAACCAACCAGCCAGCCTTAACGAATATTGCTTCCATACATTATTTAAACATCTTCTATGGGCTGGCTTGGTCGAATTGCTGTACGAGAAAGAAAAGCTAAACGGCAGTAATAGCAGCAGCAGCAGTAGTAGTACTGCACACAGGTAAAAACCGAAGCTATTATATGGCTTTGGCATTGGCTTTGGTTTTGACTTTGGCTGGAAAAAAAAAAATTTTTAAAAAATTGTTGTAATGCCATGACAATGACCTCTTTTTCCGTGCTTAGGATCTTCAAGGCCAATAACGAAGAAGAATTATATTTATTTGCTGTATCCCCTTTCGTGTACAAGAGGACTGGTGGTGATGATGATGATGATGGGCAGCATTGAATGCAACAACAACAACAGCAGCAACAGGAGCAATAGCAACAGCAACAGCATAAAAGGAAAACGTTGAAAACGATTCAATCAAAGAACAAGAAACTGAGATTTTTCTTGGGTTTCGTTTTTTTTTTTAATAAATTTTAAATGCAAGTGAAACCAAAGCAATGGCAATGCCAATGCCAATGCCATTGCCAATGTAATGCTATCCAAAACCCAAGTCAAACCATACCAACTACCACCGCACGCATTCTTCATTTACTCCAAGAAGACACTGTTGCCCCCTCTGGCTCTTTGGTTTTTGGTCGTTGAAAGTAAATTACCTTTATTGGCCTGGACTCTCTTAGACGAGTGATTCGTTGGTATGGTGTAGTCTCTTGTATTGTAGTACTCGATTTGCGACTGGAAAAGTTGATGATGATGATGGTGATGGTGATTGTTTGTTGCCAACATAACATAAAAGACTTGCGCTGCTTTGCTGTACATATATTGACCAAAGTCATCATACCCATCCTCATCATTATCTTTTTCTTTTGTTTTTTTTTTTTTTTGTTTCGCTTTTAAACTCTGTGCTTTTATGTACGTATTGCAATATAATGTGGCCAGGGCTGTTGCTATTGCTATTGCTGGCCATTATAAAATGCTGTGGCCATTAAAGCTCCAAAAAAAAAAAAAAGGGTTAAGTAAACTTTTGTAACTTAAAACAAAAGACAACACATAACCGAACAAAGTGGCGTAGAATTGAAAACAAAAGCGAAAGCAAAGCAAATCAAACTGAAAACGAAAGAAAAAAACCACGAGAAAATTTATTGTTCTTACAACAACGTATACTACATACACATACTTACATACATATTTATTGTAATTACAATAACAAAAGAAAAAAAGTAGAAGAAAAAAAGAGGGGCATTAATAGCATAATGCGTACCTGATATCTAAAACAAAACAGAAAAAGCACAAAAAAAGAACAGAAGAACAGAAGAGTTACAGAAACCAAAACTTAAGGCAAATGCTTATGTTTCAATGAAACAATTGCTGGTCAAATCGAAGTACAACTATCAACATATGCCCATCACAACTGTTGTGACCCGGTAGGAAATTCAAAAAAAAGTTAACTTGCAACAATGGGATTTAGTCACTTTCTCCCAACGTCTAGAGACGTTAGCTATTAGACCGAATGGACAAATCGTGATGACCTTAGCTTTGCCTCACTGACCCCCCCCCCCCTATCATTGGCTTTAGTTTAGAGTTTCTTTGTTGCATAAAATGAGATCGAGATATAGCGGTTGGAGAAGACAATAACATTAAATTTCTGGAGTTGTTTACTCCACATTAGCTATATTAGTTTACTCCCACCAATCCACTTATTGAAATACTTCCATCAATTCCTCCTTTAAGCAATCGGGTCCGCCATCTGACGTTTTTTTTTTTCAACTAGTGTTTATTTCGTGAATGGTAACACTTACAAAAGATGCCGATTTTGGCAAAAAACAATCATCTTTTGAGAGGAAGCTCATTTTGATCTTGACGTCATAGAAAACCCGCACGTATACATTGAAAAGCCGACGCACCCAAAACGAGTCACTATTTGGCGCAGATTTTGGTCCAGAGGCATAATTGAGCCATTTTGCTTCGAAAATGAGCAAGGAGTGGTCGTTACAGTCAATGGCGATCGTTATCGGGTCATGTTGAACGAATTCTTGTCCACCAAAATTGAAGAGAAGGATATTATCAACATTTGGTTCCAACAGGACGGCGCTACGTACCACACAGCGGAAGCTATACTTGATATTTTGCGCCCTATTTCTGATGATAGCATTATCAGGCGCAGAGCTGATGTCGGAGCTGCGATTTGACACTGTTGGACTATTATTGGAAGGGTGAAAAGTCGCCAAACCATATACAATTGACGCTTTAAAGGACAATATTCGTGAAGCCATTGGTGAAACACAGCTGCACACAATCTATAATGTGCTTAAAAAGTGGATCGATCGTATAGGCTACTGCATGGCCAACCGAGGCAGCCATTTGAATGAAATTATTTTCCTTTGTTAACCGGAAGGTTTGTACTTTCAAATGAAAAAAGAAATTTAAGTAACATATTCAGTAGTTTTTTTCTAAAGCATTTTCAAAAAAAAAAAAAAGTATTTGGCGGAGCCTTTACTATCAGGCTGATAAATTTTGGGTTTCTTGCGACTCTGCTAAAGTCCAAAAACAATTAAAACTATACGGCAGAAACATTTCGGATACTGCACAATAACAGCGCTCTTATGTCCACATGAGGTACTCGCATCTTCTGTTTCGAAGAACAACCAAATTTAGGTTCAATGACGAATCTCACATAATTTCTCTAATCATTTCGGTAAACGTTTTAGTCGAAGAAGGAGAGGAAGATATTACCTATTTAACTGGTCACAACAATTAGCTCATCAGGCTTATATCCTGACTTTCATGTTCGGTGTGTTAATTTTATTCTCAAGTAGCTGCAAATACTGTCTAAAATGGACTTCGAACGAAAGATTTTTGAGAAGCTTTTTATGGCAATTTTTCATTTTTTGCCAGGAGACTTCTAAGAAGAAATCGCCAAAAGGTATAGTTTTTTTTCTTCCTTTTTTTCGCATGTAAACCATGGAATCTTAACTCATAATCCATGGATGAGCTCATGTGAACTTTCAACAACGCTGCCACTTTTTCCTCGTGATTCTTTTCCTTCTCTACGATTGACTAGTCAGCAGGAGTCACCAGGTTGTTTTATTTATAGTACGATCTCTATACTTGGATTCTAACTTCAGTTACAATGAGAATCAAATGTTTCTGGATATTCGTTATAAATTAACTAGGTTATGGCCTCATTAGAAGCATATTTCCTTTCTATGCAGTTGACTACCAGTTGGAAATCATTTCTTAGATTCTTAATTCTTTCTAAATGAACTGTAATATGTGGATCAGTGAACATTCCGTGCTGAAACTCATTCATTTATCCACCTCTGTAAAGTTATATCATAACATTAACATTTCCTACTGGGTATTTTATCTCAGGTTAACTTTAAAAAATTCCAAATATTATAACTTGCTTTCAGCATTATACCGGAGACAAGGTTAAAGCGGTCATTTTATTTATATGATTGTCTATTTTTATACGTATCGTTAATAATGTTTCTGAATTTTAAGAATTCAATTCTATTTCTGTTAATAATTCTGTTGTTGTTTCTAAATTTTCAAGAAGACTTGACGCAATAAAAGCCACATAAAGTGTGACAGTGAGGAAGAGGATACTAACTCTGGCTTTGCTATTTAGATCCAAAAAAATAATCTCAGTTTGAAATAAAATAAACAGTACATAATGAAATTTACTAGGCCGTTAAACAATATCAATTTACGTTTTCAGACACAAATAGAGACTGTCTGTAAAGCACCTATGTAAGCCACCAAACGGATTAAACAGTACAGTGTTGGTACATTAGGAACAATTAGAAGTTCTGACGAAGCTATTCGGTATTCTAAAATGGATGGATGGAAGCTCGATCGGTCCATCAAAACAGTGTACATATATCTAGAAACATCTGTCTATTCCCAGAACGGTGCATGACAGAGTCAACCTTCCCAACTCATTTCAGCTTTCATTATCTTCCAGCATGAAACCCTCCCGACTACCCTGTAAAGTTGAATATTTTGGTTACTGTTTAGTGCAGAGAATATTTTACAATCTTCAATATTACAAAGGCAATCTACATTGTTTTTTCGAATTTGTGGAAACTTTTCATTGCAATTTTATTTCACTTTCAATAGATTTTTTTTACTAGAAGACTGTTATAAGATTTTTAATATTTCGTATTATTCGAATCATGGCAGAGGTCAACAATGCCATTACGAGTATGATTCGATTCTACTTATCTTTTTGAATACTCATTGCTGAGCTCTGAACCATGGGTACTCGTGTAATAAACCAATACACTATTTGCTAGACTATGGCAACTTCAGATGGTCGCTTTAGTTTCTGTAAAAATCGGGAAACATTATACACTGATCTGATTACACATCTCGCTCCGCACATTATCCTGTAACCTCGATTCGTTATTATTATAATAAAATCTAATACTCCTATGCGAGTTTTATTTTTAAACTCGTAACAGTTTTATTTTAAAAACTCATGAAAGTGTTTTATTTTAAAAACTCATGAGAGTGTTTTATTTTAAAAAGTCATAAAAGAGTTTTATTTTTAAACTCGTAAAAGAGTTTTATTTTTAAACTCGTAAAAGAGTTTTATGTGTTTTAAAAACTCCTGAAAGAGTTTTATTTTAAAAACTCCTGAAAGAATTTTATTTTAGAAACTCATGAAAGAGTTTGATTTTAAAAACTGAAAGAGTTGTATTTCAGAATTTTGTTACCTCTTTAAATTTTGTAAAGTGTTATTTCATTTCAAAATTCAATTTGAAATTATTTAACCTTTTGTAGAAGCCAATTTCATGGATCTGGTCTGAGTACTTATATTATTAGACACCGCGCAACTATCATACAGTATCACTTCTGGTATTGTCAGATTTTTGACTGTTCTTGCAATAGACATTCATATGTTCTCTTCTATTCACACCGTACTCTTATCGACTTTAATGATGCGTTGACTTATTAGGCGAGAACGGGTAGTTCAAGCCCCAATTCAGACATCTCGACTTAAAATACAAAAAAAAAAGAAAGAAAAGATTTCTTTCTTCTGAATACTTCTCATCAGACATGTGTTTCGACAAGACAATATTAAACTATAGATGTGGTGGTAAACTATAGGTGGTTGGAAAAACTAGGTTTTAATCCTGACTAAATGGTTGTTATGCGTAATTAAGTAAGTAATGAACTTTGTAAGTTCATAGATCGTTAAACGCTTTTCCCATTTAAGCACTCATTTATGAGATTTTCTGTATCTTTATTGGGCTTAGGATGGCCGAGCTTTTCTTCGCTAGACAATTCTACACTAGACACTTCTACAACACTAGCAGCTTATTAGCATAGCTTATTTCAATACTCTTTACTCTACTGTTACGAACACCGAGTTAGTAGCGTTTTACTTTCACAATTTCGCCTACATACGACGTAAATCGTGATAATGGATTAGAAGTTTGCTTTTTTCTTGCAAGCATAGTCCAAGCTGCACCCAAATATTTAATGGATGCTGATTCTGATGCTGAGGCGTTGATATTACTACCATCAACTCGAAATTTTAATTAGAGAAGGTAATAAATTTTTTGGTTTAATGGCTCATGTGATGACCACTATCTAAAATTCTGAAGAAAATAATTATTTTCAAATTATTTTTTATCGTTCAAACTTTATTATCGATCGGCTAGGTTAAGAGGAACTTACATACAATATTACAACAACAAAAGAACAAAATAACAATTATTTTAAATATTCTTTAAAAATCATTTAATTCATCTTTTCATGTGGCAAAAACAAGAAATAAAATCATTGTCTTTTTGTTTTCAAATGCAAAATCATCTTTACGATCATTAAAGGTGCAGTCCAACAACAGTCGTCATAAATCATTAAGAAAGGCATAGAATTGGTAACTGAAACGAATCGTCCGTCTAGCAACGAGTCAACAAACAACGGCAACAATAACAACGTGAACATTTTATCTGTGATCGTGAAAAAGTACTTAAGCCCTGCCGTCATTCAGCATTTGAAATTAAACAGATTATCACCATCACACAGACACAGACACACACACACACCCAGTCACCACTCGCTTGCTAACACACTCACTTGCTAACACACTCACTTGTATTATGTTGGCAGTTGAATAGGCTAATGGATCGTTGGTTAAACGCCATCATTAATTGCTGATGATTTGCATGCTAAACGCTTCAAAATGACAATGTTAATGATCATTTTGGTTTTTAAAAATTTTTATTTAAACTCATAAGCTTTGAAATCGTTCGATTAAATCGGCTTTAAGCATTTAGTTATGGCGTCTAATAGCTGAATAAACAAACTTCACATCTGTTCACAATAGTTCCTGCCTGCCTGCCTGCCTTAAACACAATTTAGCTGACGGCATTTCAAATTGTTTCTTTCTGTTTTTCTTAATGACTAAGTGGCCTTTACTAATTAATTAGTTTTCTTAAATTTTCTATCTAATATTTGTTTGTTATTTGGTTTTTTTTTTAGCAGATTTTATTATTTCTAATTTTGCATGCGAGTTTAAAAATACTTTTAAAAACGACGCAATAAAAATTCTTTAATTTACAGCTTTGCTATGCTGTGAAGGCCCTTTAGTTAATTGAACAGACGTATTAAAAGAAAATTTTAGACGTTTTTTAATGCCTGTTTTAGCCAGAGATCTTCGTAGTGGGAAATCTCTAATGTACAGAGTATTTGCATCCATAAAACCATAGATTAGCATAGTGAAAAAGCTACTTATTTCAAGGGGTAGTATAGTATTCTAAATGAGTATATCATTCCTATAGAAACACACTTCTTTTCAAGGGTTGGAAAGGTTTTTAGGGATTAATAATGGTGGGAGAAACATAGTTGGCCATTACAACCCCCTTCGGCTAGGATTACAACCTAGTTTCTCACACCACCACTTATGTTGTGTCAGTTAATTTTATACACGGGACCGACGGGACCTACAGTTTAACATCGACTCCGAACGACAGATATTTGAGAAACTTTTTCATGGCAGGTTTATTTACTCTCTGAGTTTTTTTTCCAGAAATCTGCTGAGAGGAAGTCGCCGAAGAAATAGAAAAGCACTCCGAACGTGAGATTTCTGAGAGACTTCTCCATGGGAATTTTATTTTGCTCTCAGAGTTTTTGACAGAAATCTGCTGAGAGGAAGTCGCCGAAGATATATTTTCTTAATTTCGTTTTGATGTCTGACCTGGGTTATGAACCCAGGCCTTACATCTAATAAGCCAATACACTACCTACTAGACTGCGGCGACTTGCATCCATCATTTTTTTGAGCGTAATAAATCAACAATTTTTCGGAAAAAAATTCGAAAATAGCATTCAAGTACCTTCACTTCATCTGACCTCCTTACTATTTACACCAGAATCGAATACAACTCTTATGTAAAGGCCGGTGCCTTAGAGTCATTTTAAGGCTTTTCAATCGCATACAAGAGAGGGTGAAGATGCTAATTATTGGCAGTAGGGTATCCAACTCTATTGATTCTTTGAAACATCGTCGAAATGTGGCTTGTGTTTCACTACTACTACAACGGATCTTGAACGAGCGAAATAAGGGAACTTGTCCTCAAGAGTCATCCGTTTGTGATTAATTGCCAATGTTAACAAACACTAGTCCTTCTTTTTTTCTTCCCATAACTTATTTTACTACTACCAACACAAATCCCTGCCCTGCATGAGAAGGGACTATCCCTTGAATGTTGGCGGTAAAAAAACGATAATCATAGGCACGTGAAACATATATCTGTGAAATATAAATAACAAGTGTTGTAGACAACATATAGAACGTAAAGCTGGATTAGCCATATTATTATGAGGAAGCCTCAAGGCCTCATAGGCCCCAGTCGTACAAAGAACAGATGGCAATGCATGATACTTTTAGAATTAACATAGTGAAACCTTATATGGGAATTTAAAAAAAAAAATTGCTTTAGCAAGTTAAGTAAATTCAGCCTGATTTTTTACACAGTCCGAATCACAAAAACTTGGACAATTTAGCTGAGGTCCATCCAGAGAAGCCGTGGATAATGTTTTATATACCACATATAAAACAATGCGGCTTTCAAACGAATATACAATTTAACAAATATCTCACACACATTGTATTGAAATTTAAAGATATGAAGCGTTTAATAAATATGTGTGTGCGCGCTTATATATAAATCGGACCAAATTTCTCTAATGGACTGTGTTGGCCTTGAAGACATCTGTGGCTTCTTGCATGCGGCTCATTCTCGCACACTAAAAACATAAGAAATCTCGATGAGAAAAAGTCCAACGAAAACGAGATTGGAGATGACCACAGCCTAAAACTACTGGTGATGGATATCTAATGTGATATGAGTTGTGCCGGAAATAACTCCGGGCTTTTGAAATCACGAGGCATTAGCGTCCAGTTCAGTCCATTTCAGGCCCTAAAGACTTGGTAATCATCTACCTGTAGTGTTCGGCGTTAGCCTTGTTCCCTCGGCCAACGTCTTTCGCAAAGAAATTTTCATCGATGACGTCTACAAACCATGATTCACAGCAAATAGGAACCTTTCCCGAATGCATCGGATACTCTTAGATCTCATGTGGATTAGTATCGACAAAAATGTGGCAAATTTGTTTATTCATTTATGCATAACGGAAGTTGCTATAGTCTACTAGGCTGGCTTATCAGACGTAAGGCCTCGATTCAAACCCCAGGTCAGACATTAAAATCAAAATATGAAAACATATTTCTTCGACGACATCCTCTTAAGAGATTTCTGGCAAAAAGTCTGAGAAAAATTGCCACGAAAAGTTTCTCAAAAATCTGTCGTTCAGAATCAATTTTTATCAATCAATTTGTAGGTCCCGCCGCTCATATATAAAATTAACTTACACAACATAAGTGGTGTGAGAAGGTAGATTGCAATCCTGACTGAAGTGGGGGTTGTAATAACCAATTATGGATGTATATATGTATGTATGTACATGTGTATGCATAACAAAGTCACGGCACAAAATTCGGCAAAAGACAGACTTCTTGTGTACGACGCGAAAACGATGACTTCAGATTCTCCTGTACACTTTCACGGACAGCAGCAATATTTTCGGCTCTTTGTCGACTGTTTATTAAACTAGTGGCCTCGAATTTATCCACCACACTATCGCCAGTGACAATCGTAAAGTGGGTGAAGTGGACGGTTCGCTATCCGAACAGCAATTTCATTATTTGCATGAGCTGTTGAATGTTATATCCGTCTGTGGTGATTTGGCAAAACAGACTAAATAAATAATTGACAACCTTATACAACACCAAACTATGTACACCAAATTTAATTAAAAATTTTATTGCCTTAATAACTGCTCTGTACATGGATGCCTTTAACACGAGTTCTAACTTCCTTTAGGCGGTTTTTTTGTCGAGCATCATTGCAAATTTAAGCACACATTGCCTTATCATTTGGTCTGTAGTTTTAGCAACGAACCATGGCTTTACTTTTTTTTTCAATATTTTTTTTTTTAGTATTCGTTAAAAGACAGACGATGAAGGCAAGGCACAACACGTAAATATAAGCTTATCTCTCTCTCTCTGTCTCTGTGTCTCTGGAGCCTTTTCAAAGAAATAATTTTTTATGATTATTTCACTTAAAAGCAGCCTATTTCTGTGTATGACCTTTAATTAACACACGATCTTATATTTATTTAAATTTGTTTCGTTCTCAGAAATAATTGTATTTTGTTTTTATTTTTTATTTTTTTATTATTAGTTTAAGCCCCTCTAACTAAACGTTTGCTATTCACAATTTATTCATGCTTTAATCACTGAAACAATAACAACAAAAACAAATGTAGTAATAATAATAATAATCCACGTATTAATTAAGAACAAGTAAAAATAATATTATTTTGCATAAATATTAATAATAATAATAAAAATAAAAAGAAATAAAAATTAAAATTTTCTATAGAATAGAACGATTTATTAAATTTAATTGTTGTTTAAACATTTATTGTCTTTTGAAAAAAAATCTTTTTTTTTACTTATTTTTTCTTCTAAGCAATAATAATTGCGAATAATAACAACAACAATAGCAAAAAAAAAAAAAGATGATTATTGCCGTGGTTAAAATTTCCTTGAATTTTCAAGATTATATATACGACGTAACCAACACCCGGTATGTTCTCGTTAACCCGATTAGAGTTTATTTAAAAAAAAAACAAAATTAAAACTAAAGCCATTAGCATTTGGTTAAGGCAAAGCAAAATGTGTATAAAGCTACGTTTTAAAGCCGCATTGTTGCCATTATGTATGGAATATAAAACATTTTTCATACCTTCTATGAATGGACCTCAGCTGAATTGTCCAATTTTTTGTGATTCGGACTGTTTAAAAAATCAGGCTGAATTTACTTTGCTTGCTAATGGAATTTTTTTGGATTCCCATATAAGATATCACTGTGTTAATTCTAAAAGTATCATGCATTGCCATGTGATCTTTGTTCGACTGGGGCCTCTTAGGCCCTGTGTTGTCTCTAACCTATCCCTTGTTGGTTAAATTTCTGAGATACATATTTGATATGTCGATGATTATCTTTTTCTTTACAACCACCACTCAAGGGATAGCCCCTACTCATGCAGGGTATTGTGTTGGAACTACAAAAATATGTTATGGTTAGAAGAAAAGAAAGAGTAGGGTTTATGCACACTGGGCAATCAATCACAAACGAATGATTCCGGAGGACAATTTCCCTTATTTCGCTGGCCCACGATCCGTTGTAGTAGTGACAGTTCACCACAACACAAGTCACATTTTAACAATGCTCCAAAGAATCACTAGAGTTGGGATACATCCCTCTCTTGAATGCGGTCGAAAAGCCTTAAAATAGACTTTGAGGGCCCGACCTTTACAACTCTCATGTATTCCATACTCGGTGTAAATAGTAAGTAGGTCAGATGAAGAGAAGACACTTGAATTCTTTTTTCGACTTTTGGAAAAAAAATTTGTTGATTTTGGGCAATTTATTACGCTCAACTATATGATGGATGAAAATCGCTGTAGTCTAGAAGGAAGAGTGTTGGCTTATCAAGTCAGACATCAAATTGAAAATATGAAAAAAATATTTCTTCAGCGACTTCCTCTCCAGAGATTTCTGGCAAAAACTCTGCTAGTAAATAAGCCTGCCATGAAAAAGTTTAACAAAAATCTGTAGTTCAGCAATAGGTATTCAGAACGATAAGTAGATTCTGGGGTTTGAACTCGGGCCTTCTGTCTAATAAGACAACACACTACTTACTAGACTATGGTGACTATCCGTGGCTCCATCTAAGTTTGATAATTTCAAATAAATATCAGCCATTCGTTGATGATGATTAATCGTCTTAATGCTTGCTCCTATTGATTGATCCGCTGAAAAGCCATCCAGATTTTATTGTAATCCTTCCAGACTTCTACGATATTATCGACGATTTTCCAGGATATACTTGCTCTCTTACTTACTTGCTTACTTCATTAGTCATTACAAGCCTTTAGTTTGGAAATTCTAACCTACCTTCTCACACCACCACTGTTGCGTGTTAATTTTATCCGTGAAAGGCGAAACTTGCAGTTTAAAGTCGACTCCAAACGACTGATTTTTAAGAAAACTTTCATGGCAATCTTATATTTTTTCTAAGAGTATTTGCTAGAAGCCTGTTGAGAGGAAGTCGCCTGAATATATCATAACTTATTCCCACTTCGTTTATCATTTACTTTAAATACACTTCGTAATGTAACTTGAATAACATGGATTTAAAGGACATGTCCTCCTTCTATAGCGCATAATCGCTGTTTCACAGATTACCGCGTTATCACTATCAGACTTGAAAACCTTCTTTCTACGTTCTCAGCTCTGATGATTTCCTATCATTTTTTAATTTTTTTGTAATTTCTGAACTTTGTAGTGTTTGAACGGGATTCAAAATTACCACATTGTAGACGGAAACTTAATGCGAATGGTTAAAAATTTGAATAGCGTGTTGAGTTCCAATCCTGCAACCGGCAATCAAGCACAATTTTTGTGTAGTCAATACCGTTCCGGTAATCTTAATCGAATGTTGTGAATAACTCCAGGATCGTCAGAAAATTCCGCCGCTGTCTCCACATTCTCTCTGGTCGCTTCAGAGTAACACTTATCTAGGTCCTCGGGCACAGTAATATTCCGGGAAAGTGCAGAGTTGACGAGATGGCTGGGTGAAAGGGTAGCCTTAGTCCACCGCTAGGCTCACTTGGCAGTGGATGGATAGAATACGCACAAACCAGTTACTTGGACTTGATCGTAACGTCATTTCGAACACAGTGGCCATTACAGGTCATTGTGTAATGTGAATGCAAAAACATTGCAGCTGCTGAGGAAAGAGGGGCGAAGACTGTTATCCACTTCCTTTGTCAATATTCATCTCTTACGAGGCGCAGATAAAGGTTGTTTGGCTACCCAACCCTGGTCAGCTTGACGGAACTATCATCTATTGATGTCAAGTATACAGCTTCGTTTATCAGACTTTCGAGCTGATTTTCCAGCGTGTGTTAGTTGTGCTTTAAACGTGTAGTACTTCCTCCCTAGTTTGAAGGAACTTGGTCAGTATAGAGACTGCGTTTACCTGTAGTATTACAACGGGACGTTATGCTAGGCCCAAATGAGCTTTTGGTATCAAAGCTGCCACTATAAGCTAACCTAACCTAATCATACAGCGCTAGGCAAGTAGTTACTAGAACAAACAAACAAATTAATGAACATACATACGTTATTACTTACATATACGTATGTATAATGTTTGTAAACGTAGATAAAATATGGGATGTGTTGCGGCTATAAACAATTTATTAAACAATTAATTTTGTGATGTGTGCCTGTGTCTTTGAATTTAATTATAGGTTCGGTAAATTGTTTGTTTATTTGTTGATTTGTTTGTTGAATTTCATCTTGGCTAGAATAATGTCCAAAACCTGACACAGTAGTTGTAAAAAAGAACAAAAACGTTTACGGTCAACAATTTTAAATAGACTTTAGGCATGGTAATGTTAATGTATACGAATATAAAGAAACAGTCATTAACACCAATAGTAACTTAACAGTTTAACCTGAAACTGTGAAATTGACCCTCATTGATCATCTTTGCCTTGCTGCTTTCTTTTTCTTTTTTTCTTTTCTTTTCTTTTCTTTCTGTGGCAATAATTGAAGAATAAAAGAAAAAAGATTTTCAAAAAAATAAACAAAAAATTAAATAAAATGAGTGGGTTTCCTAGAAACATTTATTGTGATTGCTTTTAATTTTTTTTTTTTCAGGCGTTTAATGATTTAACGATTTAACGATTAGACAGCAATTTAAAATGGCGATCAGCCTGAGCCAGAGCCGGAGGCAGTAAACTAGCTAGCTTATAAGCTAACCACCAAGCTAATTAAGTATGCAGCAAAATCAATTGTTAATTAGTTAATCAATTAATTAATGGATGCTGCTAATAATACCGCAAAAACGCAATTCCATACATAATATGTACTGCAACACAATTATTTCATGCATTGAGTTTTGTAAAGAATATTTATTTTTTTAAATATTAGTACTGTGGTGATCGTCATCGTTAATTAAAATTCATTAGATTTTAATTCAATTAAAATATTTGAATACGTACATTCGTTCTTCAACAATTATGAGATGCAAATAATGACATTCAAATTTCTTATGCATGACATGCCTGCATGCATGATGTGCTTACGGGAAGGGTAAATAAATTTGTTTTTTTTTTGTTCTTTTTTCGTTTAAATTTGTTGACCGGCATTTCTTGAGTCATGTTTCTGTGTCAAAAGTCTGGCTTAAAATTATACGCACACTTGGTTGTTTGTACAATTTGAAATTAACAAATATTTGCTTCCGTCTTTTCAAGTGTTAAAGTAAACATTTGAATAAAAGTTAAGGACAACAACAAAAACCAATTAAAATTATCAAAAAATTTATGCATACGACGGCAATTCTAAAACTTAGCCCCAAGCTTTCAACACGCAGCTTCTCTCATGCGTTAATAGTAAACGTTCTTAGTGAGTTTCTAAACATGAAAAGAAATTGACGACTTACACTTCAAGCTAAGATCTACTCTAGGGCAGATTATTACATCATTTACAAATAAAAAATTTTATCCAGCAAAGTTTGATTGACGCAATGAGATCTTCCTAGATGAATAGCATTACTTAAGAGTTCATTACAGAAACAGTGAAGTCAGGATTACAATCTAGCTTATCACACCACCCATATTGTGACTGTTTTAAGTGGTGGTTTCTAACAAAACTAGATTTTTAGATTTTTAATACGGAGATCTTCAAACCACAATTATTCTCTTCTCATGCAACATGTCTTTGCACAAGATCGACTGAATTCTTTCTGAATTCCATGTATCTTCACACAAGATGGACTGAATTCTTACTGAATCGCTGTTACCTGCTCTATCTTGCCTTTTATATCGCAAGGTAAACAGTCTGATGAATGCACTTGAGGAAGAATGGATTTGCCTTCGCGAAATCTCTATAAATTGAATAGCATGGGCCGATCATATAAATGCTTTGTTCCTGAAATTATGTCAGAAGTTTTCTTGGGGTTAAAGTCATCCAATATATATTCTCGGTCTCTTGAAAATTAAAACATTAAAGCTGTGAAGATAAAGCAACAACGGTTGATACCTGGATTGGTTTGTCATTCAGCCAAATATGCCATCGAAATGGTATTCCGTTGGTCAAGAAACAATTTGCATTGCTCAGAGGTGGCTTCTAACACTACTTTAAAGTTTTTTAAGTCCTTCGAAATATTTTATACGAATTAATTTGCAAATAATTGTAATGAATTTGGTCACATTACATTTGCATCCAGAATGAAGTGTATGATCAATGTTGTTAATGTTAAAGAGACTTTGATTTGATGGTGATACTTTTTTATGATAACACAACCCAGCAAATTTCGACTTTTTTTGTGCGAATAAGACTGGCTCCAGGTGTTTCCAAAGGCAATTTACGCGCTAAACACGAGTCTTATCAGGTTTTCGAGAAAAGGGGGGTGAAACACCTAAAAATAAAGTTTTTGACCAGTTTTAAAAAATTGTAGAAAAAACACTGACGTGCTGGAACCTATTGTCAGAAAGTGACAATTGATCTTTGCTCTATAAAATGAGTCCAAAGCCAAATTAATTGCATGCACCCTTAAAGTAGGGGGTGGGTTTATGTCAACGGGTGCAATAGAAAAAGAAACACATTACGGAGGTCCTTAAAAATTAATCAGATTTACTTGAAAATTGTTATTCAAGAGTTTTTGGGGTCACTGATCCTCTTTACAGATTTTCATTCAGATTTTAAAAATTCAAAATGGCGGATCAACGCGCAAAAAGCCTTGAGAAATACCTAGAGCCATCTTATTTGCAAAACACATGCTGTGTAATCGTAAAAAATTTTATTTAGCAATCAAAATAAGTTTTTGTCTTCAGCATAAGTATGTTAGAACTCTTAAATGGTGGTTAAAAAAATTTCTCCGTATTGAAACCATGTCATCTCACTCATAAAATCAATCAATTTGAAGGTAAACTGAACAGCAGATTATTTATTTGATTTTTTTCCCCAAAACTTTTATAAGATTTTTACAATCCTAAATATAAGAGAGAATAACAAGAAATGAGTGTACGTATGTATGTACGCATTCATACAATGGAAATTTTATAATGTTTATTTTGTAATACCCCTAATACCCGGTAAAAACATATCCATTTACAGTGACAAATTTTGATCATTTCATTACTAAAGTTAATGGCAATCAGAAGTTTTTTGTCTTCTTCAATCATTTCTCTTCCTCAAAGACTTGATTAGACTGGCTGTATTCTGTATTATTCAGTATCTAATGAGGAAACTTAAAGAAACGTGGTGAGAAAGAAAGTGTTGCCATGTGTAAATATACACGATATTAAACGATAATACAAGTCTCATAATGATAATCATCGTAATAATACGGGTGATAATGATGATCTGCCAAACAATATTTCATTCAATCCAGAATCTGTACAAATTTATACTTCAGACAACATCATATTCAGACAAAATGATAAAGATAAAGAAGAAGAAGAAAAATAAAACACATACACACACGCATGGATTATATACTTTACGATACAATTTATGACACAAAAATTAAGTCACATTATTATTTCGTTAAAAAAGCGAAAGAAAAACAAAAATCGTTGTCTTGACTGGGGGATTCAAGTGTCACACTCTCTTTCTCTGTGTAAACATTTGTCCCGGTACATACGTACCGTTTGTAAGTGACGTTTATTTATTCATTTCATAAGAAGGAATATTTTCTTTTTTTTTTTTATTTCATATTCTTTATTGTTGTTATTGTTGTATTCAATAATTTTACAAAATAAACTTCGCGACTTTTCCAAAATACAAACACAAATAATCTGATCTTTATATACAACAAGTGTATATGAATTGTAATACATGCCATAAAAATATGAGGGTAAAGGTAATTGTATGATATAAATGACCATTGCTTACAGCCATATCCAACTAATTAGAAATATTGAATGAATTCGGACTGAATGCCTGAATGAGAGACCTTTTCAAGCATGATAACATCATTGAAGACTCTAACAGTATAATCCTTTAACTAAACAGTAGACGTTTAATCCAACATTGACATATGGCAACTCTACTATTCTAGAACTTGCTAAACATGTTAGTGCAACAATCTGTGGAATGATAAACTTCCTTACATCATCTAATCGTCACAAATTAGGTTACCCTCTGCTGGATACCAAGGATCATAGGAAAATTTCTCAATAATAAGCAAGTTTTCACACACAGCAGATGGGAGGGGCCAGAACCCTTCTGTGGAGTGGGAACGACTGGTATGCTTAACGAAAGGATATACAAAGGAAAAGTAAAATTAAAAATTAGATTCCGGGAGGAATCACTGCATTCAACATCGTGATAAACTTGATGAATTATTAGTCGTGAGGCTACGACAATTCACAACCCATGTCAGATATCTGGAACAACGAATAAAAAAATATTTATTCGGTGACATCAGTGTGACATAATTGGTCATTACAATCCTTCAGTCAGGATTATTGACCTTGTCTCTCACACCACTTATGTTTGTGTTAAGAACTTATTAACAGAAACAACAAAATTGGTGCGAGAAATGTGGTTGTGAAATAGATTGAAGTGCGGTAGTGTCCAATTATGTATGTCTGTATATATATGATAATAAAGGGTCCGCCAAATAATTTTTTTTTAATGCTTTAAAAAACTACCAAATATTTTCTCAAATTTCCTTTTTATTTGAAAGTACAATCCTTCCGGTTAATAATGGAAAATAATTTCATACAAATAGCTACCTCGGCCGGCCATGCAGTAGCCTACACAATCGGTTCAATTTTTAAGCAATTTTTATCGATTGTATTTCACCAATGGCTTTACGAATATTGCCCTTTAAAGCGTCAATTGCCTTTAGCTTGTCAGCTTTGACGGCACCCCACAAATAATAGTCCAACGGTGTCAAATCGCAGCTCCGAGGTGGTCCGATAACGATCACTATTGACTGTAACGGCCACTCCTTGCTCATTTTCGAAGAAAAATGGCCCAATTATGTGTCTGGACCAAAATCCACACCAAACAGTGACTCGTTTTGGGTGCGTCGACTTTTCAATGTATGCGTGGGGGTTTTCTGTGCCCCAAATGCGACAATTTAGCTTGCTTACATACCCGTCAAAATCAAAATGAGTTTCATCTGAAAAGATGATTTTTTTTGCCATAATCGGGATCTTTTGTAAATCGATCGCAGGCCCACTTAACGAAGCGAAAACGCATTGTATGGTCATATATTCATTCAGCGGAAGGATAAAACTAATTATCTGTCAAATCAGACATGAGTTAAGTGTTACCATTCACGAAATATGCTCTAATTGAAAAAAAAACGTTAGATGGCGAACCCGATAGCTTTGTTTTATTCTCCATTAACTAATCGACTTTCAAAATTAACTTTAACTTTAAATCTATGGCACAGCCAAGTTAATTTCTAATTACTAAGCTGCTACTGTCTAAATATCATTTGTGGGATTATTTATACCTCCTGGTAGATATAATGAAAAATATGATGAAAATGAAGAAGATAATGGTGGTGGTGGCGATGGCTATGGCAGTGGCGGTGGCGGTGGCGGTGGCGGTGGCGGTGACAGTGACGATGAATAATAATGAATGAACTACTGTGTCTTGCCTTTATTGTTATTGTTGTAGTTGTTTTTATTTCTTTTAAATTCAATTGATGGCGCACGGAAGTTTTTCAAAAAAAAAAAAAATTGAGATAAAAGCAAAATTTCGAAATCTTACGAAATTCTTCAGAACTTTAGAAGGAAATGGAAAGAACAACAGTAACGAAAACAAAAGGAAAGGAAAAATATTTCCATGGAATGCAAGCATACGCATGTAAATTTTTTGTAAATTTCAGTAACTTTCTTGCTTAAGTACACGCATATGTACATACGTACATACATAGAGTGTAAATGATGATTATTTAAATGAATAATTTCATATTAAAGTCTACGATTATTCAGTACATACAGCAGCGTTCACATAAAATTCGGCCTTATGCTGGTCGTAGTAGATTAATTCTGGAGAAAATTCGTCTAAGAATTAAACTTATTAGCCTAGCTCGTAGATTTCCCTTACTATGCCCCTAACCACATAGCCTTACAATCCTTAGTAATAATCTTGTAGACTGTGGGTTTCTCTTTCTTGTCTGATGGGT
Source organism: Sarcophaga peregrina (assembly GCA_014635995.1). Classification (NCBI taxonomy): domain Eukaryota; kingdom Metazoa; phylum Arthropoda; class Insecta; order Diptera; family Sarcophagidae; genus Sarcophaga; species Sarcophaga peregrina. The sequence continues at coordinate 38,593,344 of CM025790.1, read as the reverse complement.
CATTGTGTGGAGGTAGCTGTTTGCCTGTTTTTGAGACCCGCAATTAAGCCAAATAAAGCCCATTGTGATACCACAATTTAAAATTTCTCTTAATCTCAGAATCCTTCTTTTCATAGATAATATGTTCAGATAGTCGAAGTAGTAGACACCACTACGTTGACAGGTTGCCGGAAAAGTACCCAGTAAGAGAATTACAGTTTCCTCCTCTTTCTCATCCCTGCAGCTCCTGCAGAATATGCCAAAGACCAATGCACCAGTAATGGATCCAAGAACGACACCGAGGATGGTCCTTTGATGTTTAAATAGACTTTCCTTTCGCCTTCTGTCTAGCCTTGAGGTGAATTTCTGTGCCGTTCGGCCAGCATCCGAAGCTGCTCATCTGGCATTAATGGAATCCAAAAATTTATTGTCAATTAGAAGCCTACAAGTCTTTAAAGTAATTCTCAAAAAAAAACTTTATCGATAGTTATGCCAAATAAGCTCTGCAGTTACGCGAAATATTGTTATAGAACGTTCCTACCATTCCATCCAATTTGTTGAAGCCCGGTATCTTCAATCTGCCAACAACTTCTGTGGATCGATTGAGAAAGAAAAGAAAGCTGCTAACATTATTAACTAATGTCCGACTCCATCTCGACACAGATTAATCTAATTTTGCTCTTTTTCAATAGTCTGCGGAGCTGCTTCTAATTCGAAGGCATGCTTTAAATGTGAAGCCGTGATACTGCTGCTCAAGACCAGTTAATTGGATTTTGTCAGTTAGACATTAAAGTATCGCTTTATTTAATTATCACAAAATATACTTTAACAATGCTGCAATTTCCTCCTATCAATTCGTTGTAGTAGTCCATGGAAAATGGAAAGGCGATTTAAAAAATTTTACTTAACATACATACATACATACATAACTCATACATAATTGGCCTTTACAACCCTTCAGTCAGGATTACGCCCTAGCTTCTCACACCACTTATGTTGTGTGCGTTAATTTTATACATGAGTGGCGGTACCTACAGTTTAAAGTCGACTCCGAACGACAGATTTTTGAGAAGCTTTTCAAGGCAATTTTTTACTCTCAGAGTCTTTGCCAGAAATCTGCTGAGAGGAAGTCGCCGAAGAAATATTTTTCGTTTTGATGTCTGACTTAACATATCTACTTACATAATTGGTCATTACATCTTAGCTGGGCTTTGAACGTCTTATATGCCTACATACTATCTATGTACCAGACTACGGAAGTCGTTAAAATTGACCTAATTTCTCATAAACATTTCTTTACTCATGCAAAATCCAAACTTTAAACTTCTTTGTACATTCAGCTTTCTTCAAATGGTTGACAACTGGTTCCCAACTTTTGGCAAGATTGACGTAGCAGAGCAAGTTAACATTACAATTATCATATCAAAAACGATCAAACCTATGTGGTCCTGTTTTTATACTGACAGTACCACAATGACTTTAAGGTTCCGAAATTTCGGAAACTTACAATATCGCCCCTTAAACAAGCTTTAGCGTTGCCCAATGCAATTAATATTGCCATAGATATTCCATTTTAAAGTACATAATTGGCCATTGCAACCTTTCAGTCAGGATTACGTCCTAGCTTCTCACACCACTCATGTCGTGTACGTTAAGTTCATACTTGAGTGAAGGGACCTACAGTTTAACGTTGACTCCGAACGACAGATGTTTGGTAAACTTTTTCATGGCAATTTGATTTACTCTTCAGATGTTTTTGCCTGATATCTGCTGAGAGGAAATCGTATTTCGTTTTGAATCCGAGCTTTACGTCTAATAAGCCAACACACTACCTACTAGAATAGAGCGACTCTATTTTAAAGTTATCTTGCAATAGTTTGTAACCAAAAAAATTGTAATAATTTTTACTGTTAAATTCGTATTTTTTTTTTATGAATACAAATGACAAAATGCCGGATTTTATATGAACAATGATTGTTTTAATTAATAATGAGTTACACTAATTTATTGGGTTGTTTATGTGATGTACTAAAAATAGTTTCGTTTTCTATTTTTTTAATTTTTAAGAATACAATCTAAAGAGAAAGTCTAAAAAGCTGTTCCTGTAACTTACAACAGAGATTCTAAAGATCAAAAGCAAAAAAAAAAACGATTTTCAGTTCATTAATCATAATTTTTAATTAAACACACCACTTTTCAACAATTTTATGTTAAGTATTCATATTTATTTTCTATTGTATAATAAATGTTTTATAATAATTTCTCTTAGAATTTATTAAAAAAACAAAATCCAAACAACAACAAATTCCTGATTTAATGCAGTAAAAGTAACGCGTACTCTCTGCCTGCCCTCATTTATTAATTGTGCACCATAAAATTATTGTTTCTTTCTAATCTAATAAATTCTTTAAATACCTTTTTTAATCCATACATACATACGTACTTATGTATGTATGAATGTATCTACTTTCATACAATAACAAAAATTAATTATTTGTGATGTTTTTTTTTACTTTTTTTTCTGTCATTAATTTGCAATTATTTACACTTTTTTCCTGGTTCAATGTATTCTATGATTCTCTGATTATTTTTTTTTTTCAAATTTTATTCGAAAAAAAAACGAGTTTTTGGCAAACATCTCATTTAAAACTTTAAACAATTAAAACACTCTACATTTTGACAAGCAATTTAAGTTGCTTTAAGCATATGGAATTAATAGAAATGAAATTATTTTACTTAAACGGATAAAGGCTTTACAAATGTCCGTTTAGATAGAGAACTCCCGATTCTTGAATTCTGTCGCACAGCAAATTTCTGCCGAGCATTTAAATCAGAATTTTCACACTGGCAGTCCAGCGCTCACCACCCTTTTAAATAACGAATTATCGGTTCTCGTCATAGCTACTAGAATTTACCCCGATGTTTTATAAAACAAACGATTTCAGACGAACTTCTAAATGTATTGTCACGTTTTTACCCTTTTAAAAACGTTTAAAATATAATTTCGTAGAATTCAAATAAAATAAAAATTAATTTGTGTTTAGTTTTAAATCAATTCTTTATTGTACGCACAATTCCTTGGGCCACCTTTAACGATTTGACTTAAACAACAACAATTTGCTTTAATTGTTATTCTTCTTTTACACTCTTCCGCATACACAATATTACAATTGTTCGTTAGATCTTTACTACGGAGATCTTTAAACCATAATTATTATCTTCACATACAACGTGTCTTCGCACAAGACTGACTGAATTCTTTCTGAATTCCACGTGTCTTCACACAAGATGAACTGAATTCTTACTGAATCGCTATTACCTGGTCTGTCTTGCCATCTATACCACAGGGTAAGCAGTCTAATGAATTTACTTGAAGGAGAATGGGTTTGCCTTCGCGAAATCTTTATAAATGTAAACAAGTTGTTTATTGTTATTGTATTGTGTTTACGTTTATCCTTACAGAGTTGTCTGTTTACTTCCCTATGTGCTCTTTTTTCTATACTAGACTTTGTTGTTGCTTGTTTACATTTTTGTCCCCCATTTTTTTATAAAAATGTTGTTGTAATATTTTTGTTTATTCGTTGATCATGTAAACAAGTCCATTGTTTTTGTTTTTGGAGTTTTTGTTTATCATTTTAAGAACACCATTTCCATTTTCGTAACAGTATGAATGAATAAATCCAATATTTTGTTTTCATACGAATTGGTCCCTAAAACACTTGAGTCTGGATTACAACCTAGATTCCAACGGCACTAAAATTGTGCTATGTGGAGGAATTTACTGTTTAACGTCGAGTCTCAGGACAATGTATTTAAGAAAACTTTTCATTTGTATTTTCTCTTAGAGTTTTAGCCTGCAGACTGCTGAGAGAAAGTCACTGAAAGAATAATATTTTCACATTTTCTTTTCAGATGGGAGAATGCATGAGCTGGGGTATAAACCACAGTCTTGTGTGCTAATAAGCCTACACACTACCTACTACTACGACGACTTCAATTACATTCCTTCACATACCTACATACATAATTTGCCATTACATCTTAGCAGGGTTTTGAACCACAGGTCTTACGTCTTAAAGGCCTTTATACTACCTACCTACCATTACCAGCAGTCGTTAAAATCGTTCGTCTTAAAATAAACACGGTTTGAGGGTTTAGGAGGCAGCGGACTGCTTTCACCTAAACCGACGTGCTTGCAAGTGACTCAGCTAAATTCAGCTTGAACTCTTTATAGAATAAGGCAATATTTGAAAAGTTTTATTGACTATGAGTTCCCATTTTTCCCTAAGGAAAGAACGCAAAATAGGCAGTACACATAATAATAAAGATAATAGGAATAGCAAAGCACATAATAATATTGATGACATAGCCAATCGATGTCTTCGGTCAGGACATAGCAGTGGTCTTTATGGGATCGAATATAGTGCGATACACTGGCCATCCAAATTGCTAGTCAGTGTATGTCATTTAAACGTAAATCAGATTACAAAAGTTTTTTTTTATCAAACTTGCTTTGCGCCTTAATTGACGGTATATTACGTGAACAAGTTCCCTGCCCTATTAACAAAAGCGTAATATTGTAGCCATCGTATAAAGATTTTCGATTGAGCACGCCGGATTTTTGAATTTAACGCTATTGAGTCTTAGAAATTCAAAAGAATTTTCATTCTCTAGAATAGGAATTCTATTCCCTTTTTCTATTCGCCTACAATATTGGAGACTTTAATAGTCCAGTAAGTAGAGCGCTAATGTAATAATATGGTATCCACTAAGTTAGTGGATTATTAGAAAAAAAAGGGGTGATAAGAGTATATCACTCTCTTCTCTCTCCTAATTTTCTCTTAATTTACATCATACATGATTGGGCTTTACAACCCTTCAGTCAGGATTACGGCCTAGTTTCTCACACCACTTATGTTGTGTGTGTTAATTTTTATACATGAGTGGTGGGACCTAAAATCGATTCCGAACGACAGATTTTAGAGAAGCTTTTTAATGGCAGGTTTTATTTACTCTCAGAGTTTTTGCCAGAATACTGTTAAGAGAAAGTCGCCGAATAAATATTTTTTTTGTCTATTTTCGTTTTGATGTCTGACCTGGGATTTGAATTCGGGCCTAACGTCCAATAAGCCAACACACTACCTACTAGACTACGGTGACTTCGTTTCTCTTAATTTAGGAATTACAATAAAATTTACTGCATAAGTAAGAGCTATTCCTTGAGTATGAATATCGGTTTAAAAAGGAAATAAACTTTCTGAAACAAAACTTTTATGATGTAAACCAAAAAACTTAATAGAATTAAATTAAAAGTAATAAATTTTTAAATTATTTAAAAGCGTCGAAATATCTTTTAAGTTAAATAAATATTTTTTAACTGCAAATAGAATGGTGCAATGCAGGTCTATTAAAAGACAACCAAGATATTCAAGACCACCCTATTATTAAATGGCCCAAATGTTTACAAATTTTCTATGGTAAATTTAATCTTCATATTTATACTCCAAATATATACAAAACGAAACCAATATTTATTACAAAAAAATAAACAAATCAAAATCCATGGATTTTAAAAATAAACAACAAAAAAAAAATCTTACAACTCAGCTGAGTCTACTTTAACTTGACTCATCAATCATCATAATTAATGGAATTCAAGACACGAAATTTTTGTTTGTGTCGTCTCTCAACTAAAAATATGTAAATAAACAAGAACAATAAAAAAAATAAATAAATAAATAAGTAATTATTTATATAAACAATTAAATTTAAGTTACAATTTAAAGCTTTAGTACTTTTTTTTTTCTTTAATGAATAGGAAGTAAAACGTCTAGGAAGGCCCTAGAATTTATAAAATCGATAAACCTATAGAGGTTTGCGATAAACGATATATAACGTATAAGTTTAGATTATTTACTTTGTTTTTGTTTTTTTCGTTTAATTTGGCTTGTTGTTGTTGTTCTTTTTAGATTGCCTAAAGCCAAATTTTTATACAATTTAAATGTATTATGTAAAGTTCGAGGAGAAAAAAATTTAATTTTTTTTTACTTTTTTTTTTGTAAGCAATTAATGTGAAACACGTGAGTAAAATTCATTGTTGTTGTAATTTTTTTTATTATTATTTTTTTTGCTGTTGTTGTATTTTCAACACTGAATTTAAATTAATTACAATATTTGGAATAATTAATTATTCAACATATTTTTTCTTCAATACTTTGAAATGCCTACAACTATATATTTATAGTCATAACATTATTATTACTATTATTGGGTGTAGTAAAAAGAAATATATTATTTTTATAACTTACAGTTTTAATAATATCGCATATAAATTAACATTTTGAATTTTCAAATAAAAAAAAAGAAATTTGAGAAAATATTCTGTAGTTTTTTTTTAAAGTATTTTCAAAATGTTAATTTATATGCGATATTACATAGCAAACCCATTCCCAACAAAAGGATCCGCCAAATAACTTCATTTTTTTTTTTTTGAAAATGCTTTAAAAAAACTACTGAATATTTCACCAAATTTCTTTTTTTTTTATTTTAAAGTACAATTCTTCCGGTTAATAATGGAAAATAATTTCATTCAAATGGCTGCCTCGCCTGGCCATGCCGTAGCCTACACAATCGGTCCAATTTTTAGACACATTATTGATTATGTGCAGCTGTATTTCACCAATGGCCTTCACGAATATTGTCCTTTAAAGCGTCAGTTGGCTCTGGCTTGTCGGCGTACACTTATCTTTGACGGCAACCCTACAATAATAGTTCCAACGGTGTCAAATCGCAGCTCTGACATCAGCTCTGCGGCTGATAATGCGATCTTCAAAAAACAGGGCGCAAAACATCTCCAATTTCTTTTTTTGTGAACAATAATTCGTTCAACATTTCCCGATAACGATCGCCATTGACTGTAATGACCACTCCTTGCTCATTTTCGAAGAAAACACGGCCCAATTATGCCTCTGGGCCAAAATCCGCAGCAAACAGTGACTCGTTTTGGGTGCTTCGGCGTTTTAATGTATACGTGAGGGTTTTTTGTGCCCCAAATGCGACAATTTTGCTTGTTTCCATTCCCGCCAAGATCAAAATGAGCTTCATCTGAAAAGATGATTTTCTTCTGCGTCGATCGCAGGCCCACTTAGAGAATACACAACCATATTCGTTCAGCGGAAGGATAAAACTAATTATCTGTCAAATCAGACATGAGCTAATTGTCACCATTCACGACATAAGCACTAGTTGAAAAAAAGAACGTTAGTTGGCAGACCCGATAGCATGTGAAATGCATTAAAAAGGATTATTCTTCTGTATGGGATTCTCGATAAGCACTTGCACTATATTCATATGCTGCAAACGAACTTACAATCCAATACGTGACGTGAACTTTCGGCTAATTCTCTCATGATACTTCACATGCCCATGGTCATTACAACTCTTCAGTCAGGATTAAGACCTAGTATCTCAAACCATTCATGTCATGTGTGTTAATTCCATACATGAGCGATGGGACCTACAGTTTAAAATCGATTCCGAACGACAGATTTTTGAGATTTATTTACTTCCAGAATTTATGCCAGAAATCTGCTGAGAGGAAGTCGCCGGAGAAATATTTGTTCATGGTCTAAATGGCAACATTTAATACTACACATACATGAGAGAGAAAATGACTATAACTGACACGGTATCATGAGGTAAAATAAGAAAGGACCACCAAAAACCATTTAATACTATAAGGATCGATTAGCCGATTGATTTGTTCAATATTTTATTAGGACTGCTCATGGTATTATTGCAGACAAGCAATATTGCTAAACTCTGTGAGACAGACGAATGAATAAGAAAAGGAGTATGACTTACTTCTACCCATATATTGCATGGCCATCCAATGCACAAAAGCGGGCCGCTGTTCTTTTAATAGACTTATTGGGATACATACTTGGCATTCCAGCAAATGACATCTGCAATAGCTAAAGATCTGAGGAGAGTGAGAAATTCCTGTCTTTCACCTTATGTGTCAGTGCTTTGCTCTTATCATACTGAGACAGAGTTTTTGCAACGCTCATTCCCTAATATTCTTAACCGTTCTTTTTAATATAAAGATTGCTGCAAAGGCAAGATTTATTTTAAAGTTCAAATGGTTTCCTCTAGGGAATGTTGGATCCCCAGGTTGAATATCGATATATTCAAGAACTTGTCTTCCTTTGAACTGTTATGTGCAGATAAAATGAAGCAACTCGTACTTGACAGTGATTGTTGAACAACAATTAACTAACCTGAGAGATTGAATGGATTTCTTATTACAATACCCCATAATAAGATTTTTTTTTTCTAAACTCTTTATTTACATTCGATTTAATGTTTTTTTTTTTACTGGCTTGCTGTGTTTAATAGTCAACTTAATTTAACTGTCAGATTTCATTTATCATTGTTTATACGTATCAATTTTTTTTAATGAATTTATTTATTTATTTATTGAAAATAATTATTGTATACGTATACTTTTTTAATTATTTGTTATTAGAAAATTCTCAATTTAATCTTTAAAATTCTATTAAGATTCATTCAATTTTTATGGCGTGTAAATAAATATTTTTTCAAATAAAAAAAAAGAGATAAAAAACCCATGGGAAACTGATTTATTCACACTCTAATATTAAGGTCTAGAATATTGCAATTATTAAATGTAATTTAATATTATTAGCGTTATAATAATAATAATTTAAGCTTTATGACCCATTTTAAACAATCTAATAATGAGTCATTTTCATTCAATTTTAGTTGATTTTTATTAAACACAACAGAAGCTATTGTGAGTGGAAATTATTTTCCAATTTCAAAAAAATTTTTTTTTGCATTAAAGTTGGTGCCAAATTGGAAACAAACCTTGCCCAAAGAAACTACAAAAACCCATCGTTTAAAAATAATTAGTGTTGAATGCCCCTCAAATATTGTCTCTAACTTTTATAAAAGTATGACCTAAGAAATTTGGGAAAAATTCACTTATTTGTTTGCTTTCTTCTTATTACTATATTCAGACAGGCACTTTTATTGCGTAAATCACAATAAACGCTATTATTGAGTTCAATATTTCATATAAAATTTCAATTAATTATTGCTCAATAAATAAGCAAATTGTTATAATATTGAGAAAAGTTTTAAATACAACACTGTATAAGTACGTTCAGTGAATATATTACAATTTTCTGAACACTTTCAAATGATATTGGACAATTCAAATGTCAACAACGACAAACCAATAAAACAAAAAAATTACGAGCTTTTTGTTCTGCAAACTTTTCAGAATTACCACATTCTTCTTCCTCATCCACTTTGAAATCAAAAGTTGCTCCTACTAACCCCAAAAGTTCGACAATGGTAAGACATTATCCAACGTTGAATTGTTTTCCATTTTTACACAAACTTTTTTTGGAACAAATTTTCGCGACCAAAATAAAAACAATGTTGTTGAAACAATCACCTGTCATCTGTCAAAAAATTGCGTATATTATGTGTCTGAACACATTAAATATTGTACACAAATAAACGAATATTAACTTAATAAAAGTGCCTGTCGGAACATAGTATAAGGTTTTAAGTTTATATGGGTTTGGCGATGTGGACATCAGTCTAAAGGTAGAATTAGCCAAACGTTCACGGAACGTACGTTCGCTTATAGCATACGAAAATAATGTAAATGCTTATCAAAATTCCATTACAGTGGGGTAATTCTTCTCATTGGCTTTTATTTGCTAGAGACACATGTACATACGTTCCATTCTTTTCTGTGAACGTTTGGCTAATCCTACCTTTAGTCAACTGACTGAGATTCACATCTGAGTTCCTCCAAACGTAGGGAATCTAATGGAGAAATTGAAAATATCCACAAAATAAACAAAACATGCTTATGTTCTAATCAGGAGTTAATTCTATGCTAACGACTTGCGAACAGCGATTCGAGTAATTTTTTAAAGTTATTGCTACTTAAATGGCAATAATTAAATGACAATTAGTGCAATGACATCCAGAGACCTTGGAATATAAAATGACGATTACTGCAAGTATGGAAACGATACTCAATACCCATACCTTTCACTGCATTAAAGTCCGAGCTGAGAAAGTGGACGGAGTCGTCAGTAGGAGAAATTACAATGATACTCTGAGGCGATCCCGATAAAGGAAAAAACGGGAAACTTTTAAAGACTTAATGACGCTCATTAGCGTACGTATCGCTCTGACTTGTATGTACGCCTGAACCGCGGTGAACATGGTGGAAAATAATGAATTAAGGGTAGGGGACGAAGACATCGAAATGATAGAACGTTTTTATGCCTTTATCTAGCATTCAGAAGCTGGAGATCTCAATATTTTGGGTATGATACCACTTACACCAGCCACAACTCGCTTCAGGGGTGTGAATAAGAAGAATTCAAGGAAGTTTGTACAAGTCTTGGACTATACATAATTACGGTTGGTATTGCTTAATGCACAGTACACAACAAATCTAATTCATGGCTAACAGGTGGTATACAGGGATTTAAATTTTATTTTCTTTAAGAAGCTCTCACAAACTTGATAACCAAGAACTTACTTAATTGACCTTTACACGCCTTTAGTCAAGATTATGATCTAGCTTCTCACCATACCCATGTTAGGTACGTTATGTTAGAGGACGTGTACTTATCAGCTGTGACAAGTACAGTACCCGGAGGTCGAACTGATCCATTGTACAGCTTCTCACAGCACTCGTGTTGTATGGGTTTATTTTATTCATGAGTGTGGACTCCGAACGACCGATTTTTTTTAGAAACTTTTCATGGCAATTTTTACTCTCAGAGTGTTTGCCAGAAGTCTGCGGAGAGGAAGTCGCCGAAGAAATATTTTCATATTTTCGTTTTGATGTCTGACCTGAGATTCGAACCCTGGTCTTTCGTCTAATAAGCCAACACACTACCTACTAGACCACGGCAATTCAATTTATATTATGCGTGCGTTAATGAGTGGCGAAACCTTCAGTCTAAAGTCGACTCCGAACGACTTTTTGCCAGAAGACTGGTTAAAAGAAGTTGCCGAAAGAAATATTCTGCTCTCATATTACTTTACGTTCGGGATGCTTGGGCTGATCTACGGACTCTCGTCTAATAAGAGAACACAGTACCTTTAAGACTACAACGACTTCAAGAAAAAACACGCTGAGAAAGTATGCTTGCTTATCTAACAGGGTGTGGTGCTGAGAAACCTTGCTGATGCAATTAAAACGGTGACATTATCTGACTCTCCTCTGTTCACTGTTAATGATGGAAAGATAGAAATCCCCTCATTTGATTATTTTTAAAGAAATTTATTTAAATTGGAGAAAAAAATTTTCAATATTAGTGATTAAACTTCGAAAGCAGTTTAACCATAACACCGCACTACCTCTGCAGTGATGCTAAGCATTATCCGTTTATCAATGTTCTTTCCAATATGTTTAGATGCCTGCTAGTTTCTATCTTGTGTCCTTAATGGGAATGACTGGAAGTAGTTTAATATGCCATTAGGGATTTAAAACTTTTGAGTTTATTTCACAATTTATCTCAGTCTCTGGGTTTTTTGTATGAAACTGGATGAAAAAAAACTGGAATTCAAATTACAAATTTCGTCACGGGATTTTACTGCGTTTCTTACGAGATTTAGCCAGGGGTCTTGGTTATTAAACTAATGAAATGAGATGATTAAGGTATTTGAGAAATTTCTTATCAAGAGAATTGAAATACTATGCCTGTGTCTCAAAATCAATTACAAATAAATTGTATTTCTAGATAAAAAAAATTATTTCTTTTCATAATTTTCCTAATTTCCAACACGAAGGAAGCATAACGCATATAGCGCACATACGCAAGTAGTTTATAATTTTCTTTCTTTGGGTAATTAGGCAAACATTATTGAATGTCTTGTTGTCTTATTTACTTAGGTTGTAAAATCTTTTAAGCAAATATTTTCCAAAAAAAATTGCTTCCATTTAAATGAACATAAAATTTATTATTCAAAAAAGATAAAACGCTTGGGCCATATAGTGCAATGTCATAAACAAAAACCAAAAAAATTTTAAAAGAAAAACCTTAAAGATAAAAAGAACATCCATATTTTTTTAAAGGTGATTTGAAAGCAATTATCAAAGCAGTCAAATGGTAAAAGGAGAACTTAAAAATAGAACCTTTTAATACGTTTTTTTTCGTCTTTGCTTTTAGGAACCTTATGCCAGCCACATGTTGCACTTGTAGTGTTGCTTATCTATTAGAGAATATCGAATATAGCTAATGAGTCAATAATAAAAAATTTGAAACTCAACGCCTCTTGGCATTGACATTTGATAAGAAATTTAAAAAAAAAAATCTTTTGTAAAGTTTTTTATATCTTTTCTCCTTTCTTTTCATTTCTTTTTTTATTAATCTTTTTTGTCTTTTTATCATTTTTTTTTTTTGGAAATTTTCCACTTCACAGATTTTGATTGATGGCTTAAGAATATTTTTAAATTTTGTCGCCTCTTTTATAGTAATTTTACCAACTGAAATCCGATATGCTTCGCTGTTTATAACAACTACTCTCAGTGTATCAATATTAGCACGATTATCACTCTCATCATATAGAATTGCAACTGACAGAATGAACTTTATTGTGTTCCCTCTACTCTAATCCATTATTCTCTGTAACCTTCTTTATATTGTGTCTTCTTCAATGCCTAGTCTAGGAGCGTCTAGTTCTGCCTCCTCTTAATCGTTTGACTATATCCTCTTACTAACACAGTTCGCATAGTTCATACTGTACTCGTTCAAAAGCTTTCGAACAATTTTGCACTCAAATATTATAAGCAGAAGTCGAGTGTTTTAAGTACAAAATCTTTTAAATCGACTTTCGAACTTTGCATACATACATACATACATAATTGGCCATTACAATCCTTCAGTTAGGATTACCACCACTCACACCACTTGTGCTGTGTGTTTTAATTATATAAATGAGTAGTGAGACCTACTGTGAACGACAGATTTTTGAGAAGCTTTTTCATGGCAATTTTATTTATTCTCGGAATTTCTACCAGAAATCTGATAAGAGGAAATCGCCGAAGAAATATTTTCATATTTTCGTTTCGATGCCTGACCTGGGATTTGAACTCGGGCCTTTCGTCTCCTAAACCAACACACTACCTACTATACTATGGCGACTATACCACTTCGAACTTTGACACTCTATAACGGCCATCTTGTTGAAGTTACATCTGTCAAATGTCTGTTGTCATTTATTCAGTCAGCTTTGTTAAATCACAATGGACAACCAATCAATGGGTTCTGGAACAGTTGCGATACAAGATCATAATTTTCCATTTCTAGATGAATGAGTAAGAAATTATAAAATAGTATTGAATTTTGGACGTTATCCAATCTACATGAGATTCAAGAACATTCTTTACATTTCGAAAAGCCACTGTTTAGCGTTAATTTTGAATTGGTGGCGTCCCCCTTAGCACATATTCCTTTGAGAATAATTTTGGACAAGCCGCAAATACTGTAGGGCAATGATTACCAATTTCTTTTGGATCTGAATTGTATGATCTCGACATCAACTACTTGGGGTTTAAACATTATGGCGAGACGTGCTATACAATTCAGCACGAATCGATTTGAGGGCATGTCATCTTACGTGCAGACATAGCTGCCACATAAATGAAGCATCAAATTGTCAAAGATTAGAGAAAAAATCGTCAAAATCGTCATAGGTGTTCATTGAAATTGGATAAAAAAAAATCGTCAGAAAAATAAATAAATAAATTAAAACTAAAACAAAAACATCTAAAGTCAATGTCAAGCGGCAATAATATTGCATCATATATACCCATGTGTGGTGTAAATATTAGGGAGTTAGAAGATCTTGACACTATGGGCATGAAAATTCAGTATGATACTCTCTAGAACTAACACATTATACAGTGCATTGGCTTCTTCACATCATCTCATCTTCTTACTATATACGCCATTTATAATCGAACGAAATTGGAATACAACTGTTGTGTAAGGGTCGGTGCCTCAACGTCTATTTTGAGGATTCTCGAACGTGTACAGTAGTAGCTCGTTAATGACTGCATTCACTCATTGGAGCATCGTTGCAATGTGGCTTGTGTTTCACTGTTTCATCTCTACTACAACAGGTTTTGCTCCAGCGAAATAAGGGGACTTGTTCATGAAAATCATGTATTCCTACGTAACAGGCGCTTTTTCCCGGCCATCACATCCGTATGTGGTTGATTGGCCAGTGGATCGCATCGCACACTGCATTACAGACAAAATTCGTTTTTTGATGGGGCTATTCGTATGTGAAACTCCCTTTCCTCCTTCTTATAACATATTTTGCTAGTTTCAACACAATGCACTGCATGAGTAGGGGCCAATGCTCTAAGTGTTGGCCGTACAAAAAAAAAATATTGCCCCTTGCTTTTGTCCTTCCGATGGTTATAAAGGGTGATTTTTTTCAGTGTTATAGGAAAATTTTTCAAAAACAAACATAAAATCATAAATTTTCTTTTTTTTTTCTTTCTTTGAATCGATAGTGTGGTCCATATAATTTAATGTTTGAAGATTATTTCATGCAAATGTTGACCGCGACTGCGCCTCAAATTGTCCATCCTCTTAGTCCAATTTTGGCATACTCTTTCCAACATTTCGGTCGGTATATCACGAATAAATACTTCAATGTTGTTTTTCAATGCGTTAATTGAAGCATGCTGTGATATTTTTGGAGCGCAAAATTGTCAAAATTACGATAAATCGTCAAATCTGGCAGGTATGCGTGCAAATGATATGAACTAGCTACCGAGGTCGTGCATGTTGACCCCGTTAGATTTTTTCTTGTGAGATTTTCTTAAGCAACAGATATATACGAATAAACAGCAAACCACAGCGGTTCCCAAAACCAACACAACAGATGTCATCTGTCATATTCAGTCTGATTTAGGTGCCAGAGACATGGAAAATTTGACATTCCAGATGTATTCCACCAAGAGAAGCCGTGGAGGGCGTTTGAACAATATGATATTTTACATCAAACGAGTAAAAACATTAAAATCCTGTTACCTCTACAGTGAACGGCAGTGCGTTCATATTTTCAGGAAGATATCTCTTCAAACTACCTAGCATTCAAACTCTGTAGCATTATCATGAAGATCGTTGCTTTGAAGCTTTCAAACAAACAAACAAGCAAACATTCTTTTGTATATACTCGTACATATAGTTTTGGTTTTATTGTTGTTCTTGCTTTAGTTATTGTATAAGCTGAGCTTGAATGCATGCATTCAGTGTCAAGTTACAGAAAAGCCAACAGAATGAGAACCAGAATCATGAAAATTTATTCATAAAGCCCTGCCGAATGATCTTTCATTTTTTAATTTGAAGTTTTTTTTTTTATTTTTTTCATTTCTTTTCATTTTGATTTGAGGAATACAAAATGAATTTTTGGGTGAAAGTTTCATTTATTTTTTCATTAAATCGACAGAGTGAAAGAAAGAAAGAATGAAAGAAAGAAAAAAAACCGTAAAAATTATTCATAATATTATACGGCATCTTTTGTTAATAAAATAATTCAAGATTAATAAATAAAATGATAAAAAAAAATAAACTTTAGAAAACAAAAATTTATTAAAAAAAAAAGCACCCAAAAAGGGTGAATGAACCCAACAGCAGGGACCTGTTGTGATGGAGTATGATGCTGGTGGTACTGAAATCTATGAAATTTAAAATTAAAAATTTAAATATTCTTAATGCTCTTCATCAACACAGCACAGTGCAGAACTATGCTATCCATTCCTATCAATTTTATATTTTATGGTTATTGATTCTCTTAAAACTTTGGTTTTCTATTCTTATTTTTTTCTTCTTTTTTTTTTATTTAAATTATTCAAACAACATCTAACAAAAATAAAAAAAAATTAACTTCAATTTAAATTAACGGTGCTAATGGCGCAACGATGATAAGCTCAAAAATTTAAATATAAATTCCATAATTCCTAGAATTTATATTCAAACAAAAAAAAAAAAAAGCTTAATCGCTTAAGCATACTGTGTTGTAGTCCACAGATCTTAACATTTTAATAAAGTTAAGGATCTGTCTTCACATTTTACGGACAAATCGTTTGTACGCCCCTATGCCTTCCTACCGATTTGCCCTTGGATCAGCATGAAATCCTTGTGGCAATCGTATTGAGCTTGACTCGTAGGCTCATATTCCTCGACATCGTTGACTTATGTATGGTCGTGTCTCAAATATGGACTACTAATATACAAAGGCAAATCCTACTCTATATTCTTTGCAAATTAACACTGACATCTCGAAGATCAATAGGAAAGGAGGGCGTGGCTTGTATATTAATGTGCTGAATATTAAGAATTTATTAGACTGTTAGATCAAAGCGCTAAATCTTACAAATGGAATAACAGTGATGTACTGAAATTCCATTTCAACATCATTCCGACGTCCGATCTTGTCCATAAATACCGCATATATCTCCGGGAAGTATCAAATTATTCTAAGGTCTCCATTATCTCTATCCTTAGGCGCATGAACATTCTTGAAAACTGCGTTGTGAACATACTTAACGCAACGGGTGCACCTCTACAAAGCCTCATATGTAATTCACGCTAGCAGTTTTCGATTGCGCCTCGGCTAACATTTCCTAAGTGGAAAAGAGTCCACTTTAGCAAGCTAAATTGAGTTGGCCAAGACTTGATCCAGAGAACAGTAAATACGCACTTAATCGGCCATTAACAACTCAATTAACGGATTTCAACCTGGCGCAACACATCCTCCCAGGCGCATCTGCTTCTTGCACGCCTACGCCAATTGGTCACACCAATCAATGACTGGGCTTCCTTGAATTTATCCTTCCAACGGATATAACGTCCTCCTCTTCGCCGACTTCACCATTCGAACGACATGGTCGAACCAGCGCAGCCGCTGGATATTAATACGCTGCACAACGTCTATGTCGTTGAGGAGTTCATACAGCTCACTGTTTGATCTGATGCGGAAATCACCGCCAACTCGCACTGGACCGAAGATCTTGCGAAGAACTGTTCTCTCGAATATGCTCAAGGCTGCTGCATCAGTTCTTAATGGGATCCATGCCTCTGCGCCATAAGGAAGCGCGGATAGGATGAGCGTCTTGTGCAGCATTAGTTTTGACTTACAAGAGAGGTCTCTGCTACTCAATTGCCTATTGAGACCATAGTAGCAGTGGTTGGTAATCCTGTGTTTGATCTCTAGACTGACATCTTTTTTGGTGAGGACGTCGGAGGCAAGATCGTTCATGCACTCCTTGCGTTGTCATGGAAAAATTGAAACTCGGAGGAGAATTGGAAAACTCCATCCTTGCTATATCTGATAAGTAACAGTACCTGGAGGATTCTGGACGATTTAGTAAAGGCTACTGTCTTTAATGGCATTTTAGAATGTATAGCAACAGGATCTTCCGAATTCTGACAGTTGATTATAACAACGTTAGGCCATAGGTCATATTAATCCAAGTCTTAAGAAACCTAGAGATGAGCCCTTATCCCTACAAATCATGTATTGAATGCGTTAAGCCAAATTACTGAATTTACTATGTCATGCTTAAATCTAAGCTTAGAGTCAGTGCTGGTACTTGTTAGGAATATTTGAAAAAGACATGCAACTCATTCGTTATGTAGTTGGTAAGTAAGGAATCGTCTTACGGTTGAACAGGATAACCCTTGAATTTGTTTAGGTCCTCTAGAAAAACACATCCATTTGATATCGTTTTTAAAAGTTCTTTTTTTCGGCATGTTTCAGTTTCATTAATGGACTTTCGATCCAGTTAAACAGATTATTTGTCTAGAGTTCTGAAATGATAGGGTTGCCAACTATTATGATTTAGTAATAATGGCCTCTATGGATATGAACTTCTAGAAAGCTTATCCACTTAACTTTGTTTTCTAAGTTCATTTTTTTCGACTTGTTTCAATTTCATTAATAGAGTTTCAGTTCAGTTAAGCAGATCATTTGTCTGCATGTAACATGTTCTAGAATGATAGGGTTGCCAACTAATTGTTATTTAGTAATAAAGCCCTGTGTGAATATGAATAGAGTTTTCATATTGGTTGTAGTATTAATAAAGTTTTACGGGATACAGTTTCTAAGCCAAGCACAGAGCTTTGCTCAAACCATGATGTTTGTTGTAGGATATTATCCTCTTTGGAGGACCAGTAGCTTGTTTCTAAAGAGAGTGAAGAGATTTTTTGTAACAAATTCAAATACCTGAACTTTACGAAAATAGTAAAGATTTCTTATTTTTTCTTTTTCTTTTTTTTTGTCGCCTAAGGAAGTCTAATTTGAAATTTCTAAAAATACGATGAAATATTTAAAATAGAATTCAATGGCTAATGCTTTACATTAAACTGATAATTTAAACTTGGTTTAATAATAGATTTTAACACTCTACACAAATCCAGTTTTTCTCTTTTTTTCCAACTTTTCTTATAATAAAAACCACACAATGCAACATTCTATTAAATTCTATTCTATTAATAAAACTCAAAGGAAAGCAACAAAAGAGGCAAAAAATGAGAGAAAAAAAGCTACGGCAACAATCTGATTATTTTCCTCTTTTGGAATATTGTAGTCAATATCAAATGAAAATAAAAAATAAAAAAACATCTTCCCAGAAGCCAAAAGACTTCTTAACTGAACCTCCACTAGACGACAGCAGCACTGATGGTGTCTAAACACCTTCTTAGCGAAGCTCAAACAAACCAAAGCCAAAGCGAGTCAAGCCAAATACGTTAGGGGCACCTCGTATAAAGTCAAATAGAAAGAAGAAGAAGGAAAATAAAAGAACCAAGAAACCACCTCCTGCTATTAAATGAATTTTCAATAGCAAAGAAATTATAATTTTTTCCTATAAAAAAAAATGCTATTACAGCTAAGGGTGACGAGGGTGGTGGCGGGACTAAGTTGCACAAGAAGAAAAAATGAAGCCAAAGATCCAAGTATTCCTTTCATCTTTTTTTTTTATTTTCCACAATTTCTTATTTTTTATTTTGTATTTTCAACTAAAAATAGCTTGTGCAACTAAATACGGCTAAAATAAGTAGAGACAGAAACGTAAAGAAGAGAAGAGAAGAAAAGAGAAGAAAAGAAGCTCAGCTCACGATTTTCAAATAAGGTTTATTGGCAATTTCAAGACACTAGACCTTTTGGGTATTTTGCAATCAGACACACGTACATCCTCGTACACATGCACACTCTCTATGGTAAATTTTATTGGAAAATAAAAACTAAAACAACAACAACAACAACAATACAAACAAGACATCATCAATATTATAGCGATAATATCAAATGGCCTGTTTTTTTTTTTCTTTCTTCTCTTTGCTTTGCTTTGGCTATTGCTTAGAATCATACACTCGAAGAATTATGGCCTATCAATCATTGTGTTGTGACATATCGCAACAACAGTACTTATACGGATAATATTAAGCTTCTAAAGCCCAGGCTGCTGCCATTATACTTTCGATAGGAGATTTGTTAAGGCAACATATCTAAGGGAGCACGCATACAACAACAATCAAAGACCTGGCAAAACAAACAATTTAAAGCTCATTAAACTCTGCGCTTGTAAGACATTAACATCTGAGCAGGTGCTGGACCCATGCAAATAACTTCAATTAACTGAAGATAAAGCAAAAATTGTGAGGAGAGTGAAGGTTAGGTTAGGTTAGGTAGGAGTATTAGTTCTGATATCACAAAGCTCATTTGAGCACGGGTGAACGCAGTCCCTGTACCAACCACGTTCCACCAAAATCAGGGAAAAGGAAGAAGTTAGTCAGCGCAAGGGTTGCACAACAGAAGCACGACTACTCTCCACTGAAAAACCAGCCAGAAAGTTTGATAAATATATGATAGCTCTGTTAAGTTAACATGGAATGGGGAGTCAAATAGCCTATATCTACACCTAGCAAGAGACGGGCATTGACAAAGAAAGTAAGCAACAGTCTGCTCTTCCTCAGCGAACCTGCATCCACGCAGAAGTCGTTGAAAGGGAGCCTGCTTCTTTCCGCGCAATGACCTGTAAGCACGGCCACTGTAGTCGAGATGAAATCACGACCAAGACCAAGTAACCGGTTGGTACGCCTTCTATCCATATTGGGCCAAATGTTTCTAGTGGTGGAGCAGGATTCCTTATTGACTCAGGATAAGTTGGCGTCCCGAAAGAATCACTGCGCAATGGTCAACTTGAAAGAGGTAAGTGGCATACCTAATTCGACAGAAAAGGATTCCGGAAGGAGCGCACCAGCTCTAGCGGGCTCGTCGGCCCTACAGTTTTTCAAAATTTCACTATGCCTAGGAACACACACCAGAAATACCTTGGTGAAGTACCCCGAGAGAAGGTCGAGAGAGCGGCGACATTCACTAACGATTTTAAAGTTTATCTCAACCTGACTATCAGAAAAGATCGAGACGCGAGTGAAAGGAGCATTGTTGACGAGCATCCATTGAGCGACCCGGAAATTGCCATCACCTCCCCCTGAAACAGAAGAAGTGAGTGAAGCATAGAGAAAAAATTATGGATGGACAGCGAAACTGGTTTCACACATGAAAGCCAGAAGAGAACTAACGAAGCCGAATATTTTTTAATCATGTTTTACCATTGATCTAAATGCCATAGAGAACTGAAAATCCTAATTAATGGACCACTGACCGTAGGATAAAATTATAACAGACGAAAGAAATTGACGAATGGTATGGCTAAGATGTAAACAGTCCTTACGAATTAAAAACCTCATCAGTAAACTGTGAATAAAAGCCGAGAATGTAAACCCTCTGAACGTTTCAATTTTCAAAGCACTTCCAAATTTTCTATCCTATAATTAGATTGAGCACAGTAAGGCTTCCGAACCCATTTGGCCAGCAAAACACTTGTCATATAAATAACTTGTGCGCCTGAGGAATTGACCCTCAGCGTTTATGGAAACGACAATGAAATTGGGCTGAAAAATTTACGGTGACTTTTTCCAGTAGAATTCATATATTTCGGTTGGATTCATGAACGCCAGCACTAACACTATTAACTATATTGGAGTCAACGGTTCAAATTCCAACAAATATCGAACAAAACAGCTGTACCTTCTGTTATAAAACATCTTCAAAGTCAAGGCATCCATGATCGAATTCAGATTCATACAGACGAATATTCTTACCATTTGGAATCAATTGCATAGCTACAGTTTCGTTTCTCGGATGACGCTTACGCGGATCCCAGGTTCACAGGGTTTCTATGAAACTCAACGTGTAGATCATCTATAACAACCTTTAAACTTATTAAAGAGGTATTCTCGAGAATTACTTAGAATGGGAAAGTTGCAAGTGGATGGAGAAGAGGGCTTTTGAGTCCTTTGATACCTTGAAACTTATCTGTCTCAGTCGTAGGACATATTGAAAGGAAAGGCTGACCTATGGGACACTAATCTGGTTAGAGATCATGTCCGCTGTATTGGACTACAGTTTAATGATCACAATCATAGCTGCGAACAATGTAATGGAAAAGGAGGTACCTTTGGTCTTCTAAAAGCATTGCCTTAAAGCCTTTGGCAATTGAATTCTTGCACAACATCCAATGCCCTGTGTTTCATAACTTTTATGAGAGTCTTTGCCAACCAGTATGGCTGGCCACCTAAAACTATGAGCATCTAAATTTTGATCTATAAGGATTACCAACATATTTTCATGGGTTTTATTAGATAAATGTTAACAATTGGATTGTGATTCTTTTTTCTCTTCTGACTTTTTCGTATCATTTTGTAGCCATAAAAATGGGAAAATTGTTTTAAAATGCTAAAGGCTAGAAAAACCAGAATTTGTGGCCACATAAGCAGCAGAACGTAAACAGAGAAGAAAAAAGAATTCGTTTTATTTTTTTTTTTTATAGAAAATTCAATTCAAAAAAAGAAGAAGAAAAAGAAGAAAAGAACTAAAGTTAAGCTAGGCTAGAAACCATCTCATCGTCATCATCATCGTGGTCATTGTTATTGGTGGTCATCATGTAAAAAAGCAAAAAAAGTAACACAACTATGAGCCAACTAAAGTCAAAAGTGAAGTGGAGTGCAGTGCAGTGGAGTAAAGTGAATTCAAGTAAATTGTAAGAGTATATTTAACATATTCGCTGTAATAATATTTATTTATTTTTTTTGCCATGAGTTTTCTATTTTTATAAACGGTTGGTCTATTTGGCTAACTTGGCTGGCTAAATGGCTGACTGGCTGGCTGTATATTATATGTGTGCGAATATCTCTCTTCCTGATGACAAGTAGCCCGTTTCGTTGGTTGACTTTGAAACGTAGAGTAAGAGGAAAAAAACAAAACTTTTTCCACTTTTATGTTTGACTAACAGATAAAATACAATAACAACAATAACAACAACAACAAACATAACAAATATTGTCAACAGAATGTTGAAAACAATCCAATACAAGCCAAGTATGGAATTGTGTACTCAACGTTGTAATGCATTCACGGCTAAATGTAGAAAACTTTACTTCTTGCTGCTGCTGCTGCTGATCTGAATACACAAACAAAAAACAATTGAAATGAAAATCATGACAACACAACTTTAAAGAAGGCTCATAGAAAAAAGAAAGAAACCAATCTGAACAATAACGACAACAACAATTATTGGTACTGATTTTGATGTCGGCAAATAGGCTTTTCAAGTTTTTAAATCAAGGCAATAAAAGTATTTAATACCGCACTGTAACGAAACGAACCAAACCAAACCAAACAATGACCACCACTTCAAGTGTATATGCCTGGCTGCCTGCTTTACTCCTATGTCTTATGTCTTATGCCATCTTCTGACCACCATAACAACACAAACAATCACACTCAAAATGCGGCATTACTTTGCAACGTTTTGTTTTATTCTGTTTTTTTTTTTAACTATTCCTTGCTATTCTTAGAGTTCCTTTGCAGCTAATTTTGTTGTTATTCCTGTTGCGCTATTGTTTTTGTCTTTCCCTTTTTCCTTTTATTATTTATTGTTTTTTGTTGTTAGTTTTATAGACGCTACATAAACTATTAAAACATGGCTTGAATTGTAAATGATCAGAGAGAGAGCATAATATTGTCTTTAGATTTTCAGTCTCTTCCTTTTGCAAACAATTTCGAAACCTCTGTTTTGCCCCTTAAAATATGCAGCATAATTGAATTTTTTGTTGTTAGTGGTGGTGTTGTTGTTGTTGTAGGAAAAGTTGTTTGTGCAACAGTGTCCATTTCTAGATTTTCCCAGCTAATTTCACGGTTTTATTGTTAAAGCAAATCGTTTTGAAAACTAAGCATTTTTTTATTTCAATGTTTTACAACAATTTTAGTAAAAAATTTACATCCTGTAAACAGGATCAAATATCTCATCACTAAAGGAGAGTGCAGGGGGCTCAAACCTTCAAAAATTAAGACACCTCAAGCCCATATCGACTCCTCCATTCTAAGTACACTTAGAACGTTTTTAATGTTCTTGCATTTTTAAATTCTGTCAAAATTTGGTTAAGATGCGCCGATTCGTTCCGAAGTTATAG
Organism: Sarcophaga peregrina; assembly: GCA_014635995.1. Lineage (NCBI taxonomy): Eukaryota > Metazoa > Arthropoda > Insecta > Diptera > Sarcophagidae > Sarcophaga > Sarcophaga peregrina. The sequence continues at coordinate 38,569,747 of CM025790.1, read as the reverse complement.
GGAAAAATCTGCTGTGAATATAGTCGTATGTCGCGTGAAAACTTTAACAGCTGATAACTTAAAATACACTTTTTCGACATAGAACGTTATAGAACGGAGGCGTCGATATGTTCATAGAATTTCCGTTGTTTAATCGATGAAGTCACAGTAGTCTAGTGGGTAGTCTGTTTAGACGTAAAGTCAGGGTCTCAATAAGTCCATTGTTACGCGTGCTATGAGACATGTGGCACCGTCTTGTCTCTTGCACGGCATGACATTGTCTCTTGCATGCTTCAAATAATTTTAGAACTAAACACTGACATGCTAGAACCTTCGCTGTTGTCAGAAATTGACAATTGATCTTTGCGCTTTAAAATGAGCCCAAAGTCAAATTGATTGCATTCACCCTTAACGTAGGGGTTGGGTTTATGTCAAGGAATGCAAGAGAAAAAGAAACCCATTACGGAGGTCCTTAAAAATTAATCAGATTTACTTGAAAATTGTTACTTAGGGATTTTTGGGGTCACTGATTACTGATCTTTATTCAGTTTTAAAAAATTCAAAATTGTTCAAAGTTGGCAGTCGAGGTTTATAAAAATGTTTATATCAGCGCGCAAAATATTTCGAAATCACTTGGAGCCATCTGATTTACAAAACCCATGCAGGGCTGTGTAATTTGACAACCTAAGTTTCCTAAGTCCAATAAAATGTACTGCCTGATTAGGAGACGTTCCTTAAGTAGGGACAAAATGTCATTCAAAATTACCCTTAGATAGCTAATAGTAGGATAATAGAACCCGAAAGTATAATTTAGAATTGTTAAAGAATTAAGAGCCTACAGTCTCCCATCAAGCTCATTGGCGCCCAGTAACGAATAGTGACAGACAACGCCATATCTTTAGAAATAATCGAACGAATAAGCTTTTACAAAATAAAATTTCACAAACGGGTTTGTTTTGTGGACAGTGACAGATGGGCAATCATATCATTCTAGAACTTGCTACAGTATTTATAAATTCTACTGAAAAAAGGAATGGAAATAATACGAGGATGGCGGTAGGAAAAATAAACGTTGACAACATTTATTGTTTATATTTTGGCAAAAAAAAGAAGCGAAAAACGAAATCGAGAGAGAGAAGGATGGAGATGACATTTTACAACAAAAGTTTCTATCCAGTTGCAAGTTGTTTGTTGTTGTTGTTGTTGTTGCATACTTGTAATTGCATATAAAAGCCTGTGTAATAACAACTGCAAGACAATTTAGCTTTGGGGTACTATTTTCATTACATCGAAAGGATGTTTTACTCACTCATACATAGACATATAGACATATATGTATATAAACACACACACAGGCACTCTTAATATAGGACTCAAATTAAAATTTTGATTACAAATGTTTGCATGTTGTTATTGCTGTTGTTGTTGCAGTATTAACAATGAAATTATAACAACAAAAAATTAAATCAAGAACAAGATAAAAAAAAATTCAAATACTGAAGACGAACAAGCAAACAACCAGAAGAAGAAGAAGAAGACTAAAATAGATGATCAAATTGTTGGCAATAAAAGCAATCACGTCTCCTCTTGGCGTGTGGTATGGAAGAGATGGTTAACACAAAAAAAAGAAAAAAATTCTTGATTTGAATTGGTTTCAGTTTGGTTGGATATTATATGGTCAGTCTGTTAAACCCAAGTTTATATATCAAACCGGTTAATTCTTCAACTTTTTTTCTGTTCTTTTCCTAATACCACCCGATTGTATGTATGTATGTACGCAAGTAGTGTACATACGTAACGTAACGTACATACGTACGTATTACGAAGAAGTATGGCCATTTTATTTATAGAATTTAGCAACAAGACAAAAAAAAAATAATAAAACAGAAACCAAAGCCAATAAACCAAAAAAAAAAAAAACCAACAACAACAACACAATTTCAAATCCAACAAACAACAAAAAAAAAGTCATAAATTATTGCAAACGTATGACTTTGGCAATGATCTGACACGCAGAGCCTCATGTGGTACCCACCATAACATAACAATAATAATAACAAAACCAACAACAACTACAACAACAACAAACGATACTAACATCAGCTTATAAAAGAAAAAAAATCTGATTCAATAAAAGTGCGAATAATTTATTTAAAATACAAATTTTCCAAGAAGAATAATTACACTATGCGACAAAATCAAAAAAAAAATTAAATACACCCGGCTAATCACATAGTGTAGGTTGGGAGTTTTGTTGAGTAAATCTCGAACCCTTCAAATCTGTTTTATTTGACAAAAACTGTTTTTTCTGATCTTTCAACACAAATTTCTGAATTACTCAAACATCTTTAATCCGATTTCCAAAATTTATATCTTGTTGGAAAGGAGAGAGATGGACCTTTAAAACCGTATACATACATCTGCATACATACATAATTGGCCATTACAACCCTTCAGTCAGAATTACGACCTAGCGTCTCACACCACTTATGCTGTGTGCGTTAATTTTATGTAAGAGTGGCGGGACCTACAGTTTAAAGTCGACTCCGAACGACAGATTTTTGAGAAGCTTTTCATGGCAATTTTTACACTCAGAGTCTTTGCCAGAAACCTGCTGAGAGGAAGTCGCCGAAGAAATATTTTTTCGTTTCGATGTCTGACCTGGAATTCGAACTCAGGCCTATTGTCTAATAAGCCAACACACTACCCACTAGACCACGGCGACTTCAACATATATCTATTATTCGACTTAATATGCTGAGAGATTTGATGACGTAAACTTGGAAAAAGCAAATTTTTTTCCATACTTTTTCAAGTTTATCCACTCATAGTAGCAAACTTTAATAAAAAAAATATTCAGGATTAGTGATATATTCTTAAAATCTGTTATCTTGTGAAGAGACTGAGTCATCATTTGATCAAATCGGACACAAGTTACCGTAGTTATTATATAAAGAGTCTAACAGTCGAATGATATTTTTTATATACAGTGACGAGCAGAAGTGAGTGCATATTCACAATACTGAGTTTCGTCATCCACAAAAACAAAACCATACAAGCAAATACAACAAAAAAAAATTAATTTTAATTCTTTATTTTATTCTTAACAAATAGCACTAAAAAAACAATAATTAATGAAATGAATTCAATGAGTTTGAATGAAAAAACGAAAATAACCCACATAAACTCAATTTTGCACGTTTCAAGAAAATTCAAGAAACTAACCCAATTTCAATATTTTGTCCATAGACCCTTATTGGAAATAGCTTGATTTACGCGGTTTGAGATGCTTTCTACCAAATGATCAATAACATCTTTCGGAATTCGATTCCATTTCACATTTATACGATCCCAATGTTTGACCATGTTTTTTGGGGCTGTTTCGTACTGTCCGAGCCTGATTTTCACGAATGGCCAAAGATTTTCAATCGGATTGAGGTCGGGACTTTGTGCCGGCCATTCCATCAATTGAAAATTATGTTTCCCACCCCATATCTTTAGAATTTTTGCTGTGTCCTTCGGATCACCATCCTGTTGGAAAATAATTTCTTATTCGGGATAAGCACATTTGTCCATAAAATTCGGAAGATGGGTTTGCAGAATCTTTAGATAGTCTTTTTTCGCATGATACCATCTACCAAATATAGAGGGCCAACATGCCACCATATTAAGCATCCCCAAACCATTATATTTTCAATGCTATGTTTAACACTTTGCTTCACGTGGTATCTTTGAACACGTTCCCTGGATCTGCGCTAGCAGTACTGCTTTCCATCTTACTGAAAGTGGTTACATTTGGACTCATCCGACTAGATAACACGTTTCCAATCAGATGGATAACACGCTCCAATCAGTACTATTATCGAAGACCCGGGGAACGTGTTCAAGGATTCTATGTGAAGCAAACTATTAAACATGGCAGCTGAAAATATAATTGGTTTGCGGATGCTTAACATGGTGGCATGTTGGCCCTCTGTATTTAGTAGATGGTAGCATGCGAAAAAAGACTATCTACAGATTCTGCAAACCCATCTTCCGAATTTTATGGACAAATGTGCTTATCCCGATTTTTGAAATCGGGTCCAGAAATATTTGAGTAATCCAGAAATTTGTACATCAAGTCAAAAGAAAAATAGTTTTTGTCAAATAAAACAAGTTTGGAATGTTCGAAAAATAGAAAAAAAAAAAATATTTTGAAATACTACTTAACCAAACTCGCAACGTAAATTATTTTATTAGCCGGGTGTGTTTAATTTTTTTTTTATTTTGTTGCATAGTGTAATTATTTAAAAAAAGTCAACGTATCCGTATGTATACGAAAAGAATGGAGAGATGGGGTGGTTAGGTTAGAGTTTATTAAGGATAGACGTTTTTTGTTTATGTTTTCTGATTAGGTGGTCGATCGACTTTTAAAGAAGAGAAATGCATTTGGATGGAATAAATAAATAAAATAAAAAATAAATAAAAGACAAAGAAAAAATAAAAGAATAACTTCAAAATATCAAGAGCTTCTAAATACTGTATATTTACTGATGACACACCATGGATGCCATCAGTATTTGTCCATATTGTCTTTGGAAAGAAGGGATTTACTTCTAATCTGAAACAATTACAAAAGATAACGATGTACTTACATTGTCATTACAAACCTATAGACAGGATAACAACCTAGCTTTTAATAAAGATAGACAGTACTGGTGACGTTATGAGTGTGCTGTATTCGAATTTAGAAATGTAGAATGAAAGAGATCAGAAAAACAAGAGCCTCAGGTCTATCGGCATAAACCTAACCAGTCAAGTAGCCCTGTTGTGCGCTCCCCATTAGTAATAATAACAATCATACTTTCTTTCTATAGAAAGTCTTAATTTTATGGAAACTTTCTTATCTTCTTCCAATTTATTCCTCTGACAATATTTTACTCTCGCTCTGCAAAAGACAGTCACCAAAGAAATATGTTTTCATATTACATACTTGTTTTATTCCAATTGTCTAAACTCGATTTTGAAACAGGGTCTCGCATCTAATAAGCCAGATCGTTTTCTAAGCTCCTGAATAATAATGAATAGTTTGAAGCAAAACTCCAATCTTATGTTATTGTAATTTGCCAATAAAATTTTAGATTGCCTCAGACCAAATTGGGTTGAGATGTTTCTTTGTCTCTCCTTACCTTCCCTTCTTCCTGAAGTCCCCGTAGTCTAGTGGGTAGTGTGTTGGGTTAGTAGACGAAAGGCCCGAGTTCAAATCCCAGGTCAGATATCAAAACGGCGATTTCCTCTTAGCAGATTTTTGGTTTAAATCAAATTGGTTTACTGCAGAAATTTTTTAAGTTTTTTTTCTATATTTGTATTATTTTTTAGTTAAAAAATTTTTATTTCTTAATTTTTTAATGTTAAATTTAAAAAATTACCATTAGAACCCTCTGGCTATACAAACAAGTGTGTAACGAAATATTAGATAAAGAAAGACATATATTTTTAAAAAAAATTAAACTCATGCCTAAAAATGTTTGCCATCATCTTATGATTTCTTTATGGAAATTGAATAAATAATAATTTTATTTTTTATTTTTTTTTTGTTAAATTTTTTAAAAATTTTTTTAATTATTTTTTTTAAATTATTTTTTTAATTTTAATTAATTGTTTTTAATTTTTTATTTTTGTAATTTAATGTTTCTATTCATATATTTGTTTTATTTTTTTATTTAATATTTTTATTATTCGTAATTCTTCGTTATTTTTTTATTATTTTTTTTATTAATTTTTTTTTTAATTATTTTTTTAATTTTTTTTTTTTATTTAATTTTTTTATTTTTTCTTTTTTATTTTTTATTTCTTTATTTATTTTATTTTTTATTTCATTATTTATTTTATTTTTTGTAATAATAATTTTTTTATTAATATATTTGTTTTATTTATTATTTTATTTATTATTTTATTTATTATTTTATTTATTATTTTATTTATTACTTTATTTATAATTTTATTTTAATTATGAAACAGAATATCTTTAAATGCATTTTAATTTTTTAACTTAGAAAAATACATTTTCAAGACTAACAACAGCTCCATTTACTCCCTTTAGATTTACATTCACATTTTGTGAAATGAATATTCCTATACCTCAAAAGCTAATTTTATAAACAAAAATCAATCTTAAGCTTGATTTTTAATTTTTACCCAACATAAGAAATTATAAAAGAAGAATTTTGTCAATTTCAAATAACAATTTTTAATATTTAAAAAATTTTACTAATATCTGTATATGAATCATTTTAAAAATTAAGACTTAATTTTAGGACGTTTTCATTCTCTATTTCGGCCACTGTTTGTATAGCGTAGAGAGAACCAAAATAATTTTATTTTTGTAAAAAATAATACTAAAATAAATTTAATGTTTAATATTTAAAAAGCATTATTTTAAGCTTTTAAACAAATTTAAATCTTTTTATATTTCCCATGGCAAAAAACAAACATAATTTATCGGCAGTTTTTATTTTAAAAACATTTAAAAACTTTAAGTTGAACCTTTTTTTATTTCCAATAAAAAAAAATACACACAATATTTAACGTTTTTTAAAATATTTTCTTTATTCAGGCCACGTTTTTTTATTGGAGAAAAAAAAACAAAAAAAATTTTTTTATAACCACAAAAACAAATATTTGCAAAATTTCTAATATAAATACATATGTATACTTATGTTTGTATGTAAAGAAAGAAGAGATCTAATTGTCCTAGATTGAAAATTTATTATATTTTCTTTGCTTTTATTCTTCGCAAAAAATTTTTTGTGATTTTTTTTTTAAGTTTTTACGACCTGCACAAGACACCACAATAGAAACGAATTAAATCTACATATTCATTTCATTTAATATACCAACAAACTCTCTGATATGATACGTTACGATATGATATGATATGCTCTGCTATGCTATGATACTGAAAAACTAACAAATACAAAAAAAAAAACACAAACCGAAACAGAAACACATTTTCGCAATAATAAAAACTTCTTTAAATAAAATAAAAAAATAAATAAAATAAAAAATAAAATCCAAATATTTATTAGACATTGTGAGCCACGAATTCGACCACTCACTCTATCTATCTACAACAACAAGTGCAATAACAAACAGACGAAAAGAGCAAAAAAGTAAATAAAAAAAAATTTTTATAATATTCACCACATTCTAATAGTAGAGGTAGAGGTAAAGGTACGAGTACGATTACGATTACGATTACGAACATGATCATTCCACATACCGGTCTTTTAAATTTAAATCCAAAAAAAATAAAGAAGGAAAGCAAAAAAAAACAAAATTAACAGCAGATTAGAGAAATTGTATTTAAAATACACAGACACACACACACACTCACTCGTATATATTTATGAATACACACATATCACAGAGAGCGAGAGAGATTAGAAAAAACTATAAATTTTTAACAGAAAAAAAACACAAACTGATCATACATGCTCATATACATTAACTAATACCCACACACACACACACATACACAGACAATCAGCACATAAACAGAAATATTATCTCTTAAAATGCTGTTAAATTATGCTCAAACATAATGTATAAGATAATGACAACGACAACAACAACAAAAATCAAACAACTACTATCACAATAACTAGATTTAACAGTAGCCAATAACATTATAAACTCATACATAGTCTGTGCATGTATACACTAAGCAAAGTAAGAAAATTACAGTGGAGATATAAGTCGATTGTTGACTACCCTACACTATAATTCAATTCATAACATACTATGTACCAGAGATCAGCAACAAGTATTCAAAACGATGAGTACATTCGAGTCATATTTATAATTTCTGATACTTATTCATACATTCATACTTATTTTAATATGATACTCACACTACTAATATTCAAAGTTTAAAATACTCGTCGTACTTATACTGAACAATACGCATGATGTTATTGACTTCGACTCGTCTCTACTTAAAATTAACATGAATCACAACATAACTATGATTCGCGTACGAGCACTGCAATACTCACAAGAAGATTGTGTGAATGCTTTGCTTGTTGTCTTTGTCTTTCCTTTCTTTTTTGTTTGTATGTTTATGCAACAACAATAAAAACTATAAATTTTGATGAATGATTCGAATCACTCGAATCACTTATAAGTATTATAAGTATTTTTCTAAATTTATGAATCTGAACATATTTCGAATGTTATAAGTCTGATGTTAACGTTGTATTCATACACATTGCATCTTTCCCTTAAAAATCAATATTGTACTAAGTACGAATGACTCAGAGTATTTGAATTTTAATACTCTTGAGTCACTCATCCTCAAAATTTCATGAATACTTATGAGTAATGAAAAAACGATTCATTTGCTGATCACTTCTATGCGCATAGCTCACTTGACCAAGCCACAGGTTATGATTCTCCCCTCTGACTATTGAGTATTTCGATGGAATATTGATCGACTTTAACAAAATTTTAGACAATTTTTCCAACGATATTTTTAACTATGTGGAATTACGAGAACATTAGTGATCGAATATTTATATGTGGTATATACAAAATGGACGCAATGTATCCCCATCTTTTTCAAAGCTTCGTATACTATTACATAAGCCATAAGCCGACATTTCGTTTATCACTTGAGTCCACACACCATTCTGTGCTTGTATTTCTCAGTCAGATTACATTAGAAACCTGATCTACGGTTTCACGTCTTCACCCTAAAACGACCTCTTGGTCTATTGTAACCCTTCTATTAGGAAAGCTAAGAACGATTAAAAGACAAAAGGAAGGAGAAAATCGAAGCTTTTCTCAGTCAAAACATCCCTGACTAGACAAGTTCTACTTATAAATTCTGAGTGCTCAAAAAGCTTACATTTCTAGTCTTTAGGCATCGAACAATGCCAGCGAAGATGGACAAGTGATCTTCTATTCCTCTACCCTTCATACATAAATACATAATTGGCCAAAAGCCCTTTAGTCAGGATAACGCTCTAACTTCTCACACCACATGTTGCGTGCGTTACCTACAATTTAACGTAGACTCCGAAAGGCAGATTTTTGAGATACTTTTTCATGGCAGGTTTTAATTACTCTCAGAGTTTTTGCCAGAAATCTACTGAGAGATACGAGCCCAGGCTTTACGTCTAATAACCCAACACAGATTACTACCATAATCTGGTGAGTAATAAGTTGGCGATCTTTACGAGAGATAATAAATGTTTAATTTGACGATGCCCTCTAAGCAGAATTCACATTTGGAGTCGATTTTTAGATTTCGCCGCACATGATCAAATTAAGAATAAAAAATATTCCTTTCAGCTATATTTTCCTATCAGTCTTCTTCTGTGAGTGTAAATAAAATTATCATGGAAGTGTGTCGTTCGAAGACGACTTTATGCACGTATGGTATGGGAAGATAGATCATAACCGAGACTAAAGGTTTGATACAGATTTCGCTGAGTTGACAATCATTGACCGAAGAATGGTCGGGTTCGTTCCAGAGCGTAGATCCGATTGTCGTGGGAACGAGACTAAAGGGTCGTAATGACCAATTAAGTATGTAGTAAGTAAGTGCGTAAGTTTACTTTTTATGTACGCGTGTCTCTTTCAGAAACCACCTACTGGCTTTATGGCCATTAGTTCTGTCTTAATAATACTACAATAATCGTTTAGTTTCAGGGTCAACTTTCAAGACTTAACTGATCTGAAAAATTTCACATCGGACCTATTCGTGTGGTAGTAAACGGTCAGTGAATACATAAAAGATGTTCTCTGGAAGACCGAAGTTAGATTTACAAATCGTGTAATCAAAAAAGAAATCAACAGTGCCTCAGATTTTGATATTATGATCATGATTATCATGATCGTTGTTTATCATGATCATAGTTAATGTACTTTTATGCTTGCGCGATGCTTAGTCTCAGGGCTGTACTCTCAGTACTGTACCGGCATATCTAAAGGTGATGCCTTAAGTGTGATGATAGTAACAAACAAGGGTTTGTTTCAATTCGAGATGCAATCACAATTGCTATCATATTCAAATATTCGATAAGTATTTTTGACTATTAGTACATTAGAAGATAGATTGGATGGGTTACAAGGAATATTTTAGTGAAATTGTTGTATTATCGCAAAAAACCTCATCGGGATACCTAATAAGACCAATGCTTCAACCGATTCCAGACTTTTATTTTTTTTTTTTTCGATATTACAAACAAACACTAGCACACACCCAATACACCAGCAACTAACTGGTGTAGAGTGCACAAACTACATAGAACAACATTTTGTGGTTGTTGTAGTTGTTGTTCGAATGTAAAGAGAGACTTTAACATAAAACCCTCAATAAACACATACATACACACCCATACACATATCCACACTCGTACACACACATCTACACACTAAGTTGAGCTAGAACAGATAACTCTAGAGAGGGGCAAATTAAATTAAGAAAAGAAAAGCAAAAAAAAAAACACAATCACAACAACAATAAATTTAGTTTTTATTCACCACTGACAGGGATATAAAAGCAGTTGAGCATCACTGCAGCCATTCAAAGTGATTTTTGTTACTGACCGCAACAGTGCAACCAACATTAGCAACAACCTACTCTACTACAATTCAATTCTCAACATCAAATTATTTATTTTGAAATAAATTTTTTGATTTGATTTTGTTTTCAAAAATACAAAAATACAACAACAACAAGAATTATATTATAAAAGAAGTGGAAAGTTTTCTTTTTTATACAGAATTCTTGCTTAAAATCGTAACGAAGAAAATCTTTAAAATTGTGGTGCTTTTTTAAAAATATTTTTTTAAAACAACGACAACAACAAGAAACTTTGTGATATTTTTTTTATTAAATAAAAAAAAAACAAAAAGAATTTCGAGTTTTTGTACAATTTACAAAAACTTTACACACACACACACAAAAATAAATTTTTAAGCAATAAAACTTAAAGAAAACCAGTGCAAATTTTAAGGTAAGTTTCGAAAAAATTTCAAAAAAAAAATATAAAAAAAGATATTTTTAAAGAATATAAGTTAAATTTTGTAATAAATTAGTGGGAATGATTAAAAGTGAAAAGTGATAAGGGTGTTCTAGAATATTCCGAAATTCGGTAATCTTATGTAGGAAGTTAGTTGTGGAAAATCGAATTTAATTGAATTTATTTTTAAAAATTGTTTTAAAAGTTCTTAAAGAATTTTATAAATTTGTGCGTTTTATTTGAGAAAAAAAAAATTGTTCAATATAAGTCTGTGGAAACACAGCAGGTTAATTTTCTTTTTTTTTTTAAACAAAAACTTCGAGAAATTTCTCATTATTAAATTATAAAAACTTATAATTATTTTTCCAATCCTGTGTTCAAATTAATTTGAAAGAAACGTCTGATAACAAGCAAATTTAATGATTGCCAGATTCTTTAGGTTTTTTTCAATATTTCAAAAAATTTCTATTTTAAAGTTTATAAATTTCTAAATGAACTTCAAAGACATTTTTTTAATATTTTATATACATATTAACAATGCTTTAAAATTAGTATATTGATTTTCTTTTTTAATATGTTAAAACGTTAATTTTTAAAAGTATATCGAGAACAGATAGTTTTTGTTTTTAATTTAAGGAAGAAAAAGAATTAAAAGTTAAGATTCAAGAAGTTTAATATTAAAATTCAAAAAAATACTTTTAAATTTCAAGTAATTTTTATTCCATAAATAAATAATTTTTTACTTTTATTAACATCTTTGAAATATGTATACTTTAAAGGATATTAATGTTATAAAATTTGTTTTCTTAATTGCCAAAATTCCGTAATATTTATAAAAAAATTAAATGTTTTATAACATTGTTTTCTAACATTAAAAAAATAATTTATAGAGTTTTGTTTTAATTTAAAGCATGATATGCTGTTTAAAAAATCTTTAAAATTTTGAAGAAAAAAAAAATATATAAATATATTTAAAAAATTTATAATATATTTTTAAAAAAATAATATAATTATATTTAATTATAATTAAAATAATATATAATTAAAAATATATAATTATAAAATATTTTTTTAATATATATTTTTTTTTTATTTATAATTATTTTATTTTGTTCAATTAAAAACACATTTCGTACATGAAATTGGATTTTAAAATTCTAACCATTTATTGAGCATACTTAAGAAATCAATTTTATAGAAAATTAAACAAATTTGTAAACTGAAAATTAATATATTTACAACATAACGATTTCATGGGTTTATTAATTAAAGTATTAATAAAAAACAATTTAAAAAAAAATAAATTTAAAGAAAATAAATTTGAAAAATTTATAAAAAACAACAATAACAAAAAAATTTCCTAAAAATATTAAAAATTTCTTTGCTGTTTTGATTTTCGCTTGATTTTTAACAGATTTCCTTAAATAAAATAAATATTAAACGGAAAAAAATTATTTAAAAATAAAAAAGTAAAATTTTAAAAAACTAAAATTAAAAAATTCTTTTTATTTTAGTTTTCAAAAATTAAATTTAATATTTTCATATAAATATAATTGGAATCATTTTCCTTTAATTTGAAAAATACGCTAAAAATCACTATAAAAAAAGGAAAATATGAAAAAAGAAATAATTTTTCTATTGAGGTTATTTTTTTATTGATATTTTTATTATTTTTTAAATTTATTTTTCATTAAAAAAAAAAAATTAATTTTTTTATTGATTTTTATCATCCTTTTTTTAATTTTTTTTAATTGTTCTTTTAATTACTAAATGCTTGAAATTATTATGTTATTTGCCTGTTACATGGTGTTTTTACACCATATGTAGTATAAAGCAATGATATTTGCCTAAAACCTTGACATTGAACTTGTGTTAAAATAAACTGGAAATTTAACCGAAAAAAAGATACTATTAAGCCCATGGCATGATTAAAGCACGTATCACAAAAAAAAAACGAAAATTAAATAAGCCAAAAAAGCCATTGAAAAAGACAATTAAATATACACAGTGAAAAACAATAAAGGAAGCAATAAAACATTTTCAATGTACAGTGGAACTTCTATAATTTGAACTTCTATTATTTGAATTTTCTTTCCTGGAAAGAAATTTCGTCAGGTTTTACTTCTTTTATTTGAAGTTTCTATAAGTTGAAGTTGTTTTTTCAGGATAATGGTGATTCAATTTATAGAAGTTCGACTGTATTTACAAACTACGATCATCTAAAATGGTTAATTATTGTAATTTTTTGTAAAAAGCTTAGCTTCAGCTTCATATAAAAGAAAACATAAATTTTTAAAGTCTTACAATATGACTAGAATAAAATAAGTTTATCTTCAAGTTGTCTATTTTAAAATCTTGATAAAGAAATCTTTCAAAAAAAATTATTTGCATTTATTACAAAAGACAGCGAGCCAGCTAGCTACCCAGCCAGCCATTCAATTGTTATGCTTTTAGAATAATTAATTAGAAAATGTCGTGTTAATTATTATTAACTTTTGTTTTCTTTCTGTTTGTAAAATTGCATAAAATGTCCACTTTTCATTTTATAACAAATAATTGTTAACTGGTCGGTCATATTAATTATATTCATTGATTTTATAAAACATTTAAAGAAAATTACAATTAAAAAAATGCTTTTAAAGCCAACCAATAGCAAGCAATAAACAATTGTTAATTCCAAATCTATATGCAATAAATACAGAAAAAAAAATCTTGTAGGTTTTCAATACAAAACCAAGAACATTTTTTTTATTTTTTTTCTAAATGTTAATCAAACATTTAAAACAAGTCTTTATTTATCTCGACAAAATTCTAACAATTTATGGTTTTAATGTCAAACTTGTAACCGAATACAAGAGACAAGAGACAAGAAGAAACTGAACGAAAAGAATAGAAAAAAAAATTAATAAAAAAAATCATGTAAAGGTTAAACGAAACAAGTTCTTTTATTCCAAAGCGTTTACACTGGCAACAAAAAGTATTGCCATTTGTAAAGCATTAAGGTTCATTTTTAAATACGAAAATCTATTCAATAATGTCAAAATCTCATTCGTTCTATGTTTGACGAGTTTATACGTCATAATTATTAACAAATCTGAAAAATTTAAATTAAGACGCATGTTGAACGAACTATTCTCATTAATTTCCTATAAAATAGCGGGCTTTGTTTCCGTTTCTAGTTCTCAACCTATCTGAATGTGTTCTATTCCAATAGCTTCACAGATACAATAATTGAAAGCAAACAAATTGAAATTGGATGCAAACTATGGAAGCTCAACTTCACTGGGATATTAATTGGTAAAAAGAGACGGATTACGTTTTCTGTTTTCTCTTCCTTTTTAAAGGAAAAACAAGAAAGTTTCTAAGGTTTAATGGCAGTTAGTTTAAAATAATTTTGGTACTAGCTTGCCAGCCATGAAGTCATGTCCTTTTCTCAAGTCTCTCGCACTCTATGGACAAAATTGATTAAAATACAGTGGCGCTTACAACAGTTACTATTGCTTAGCAGTAAAAGGTAACCTGAGCTTTTGCTTTTCTATTTGCCACCATTGGTTTAATCTAGTAGGTTGTGTGTTGGCTTACAAGACGCTAGCCTGTGGCTTAAACCTCAGGTCAGATATCCCGAATGAAACATATGAAAATATATTTCTTGCAGCGACTTCCTCTCGTCAATTTTCAAACAAAAACTCACTCTGTGAACAAAATAAAAATTGCCAAGAAACGCTTCTTAAAAATCTGCTATTCAGAATCGACTTTAAGTTGAAAATACCTCACTCATGGATAAAATTAACACACATCACAGTACGGGTGGTGAGAGAAACTAGGTTGGAGTCCAGACTAAGGATAAAGTAGTACACTAGCCAGTTTTCAAGCCTGTCTTCTATAAGTCCCTGCTCCGATACGTGTTTCAAGGGTACAAACAAAAAAAAAAAACAAATGTTAATTCCTTAAATTAAGGCGTCTTGAGAGGAGTAAAATGGCCATTGAACTGGTCAAGGCTATAAAACTATTCAAAAACCTTTCTCCATTCTGCTATTTCAATAGAATTGGCCCATTTAAAAATTTTTTTGAACAACTTTAAAGAAAAAGTACAATTTATTTCATTTATTTGTACCAAAGAGAGCTTGAAGATATTGGGCGACCTTAAAAGAGTAGTAAGACAACATATTTTCAAGGCTAAATAAAGGCTGCAATTATTTTACAACAAATGCATTATAAATTTGATTTAAAGTACAGGGGTTGGTTTAGATCAATCGTAGAATAACAGACAAATTGTGTCTGCTATTAGTGTGAACACCCTATTAAGTTGACTTTAATTGCGTTTAAGCAATCTACAATACAATGGAAAATTTTTCAAATTGACCATTAGCAAGCAAATGTGCCTTATCGAAAATCTCTTTTAGCCTTTGCAAATGCAACCCAAGACAACAGCAAGCAAATATTAAGTCAATTCAAAATCAATTTCAAAACATGGCAAGAGACAACAAAAAACAACAACAACAACAAAATATACTTAAAACAAAGGCAGAGGCAGACAATTTAAAATTCACTTCCTACACAAAAAGCAGAAAAATAAAGAAAAAAAAAAGTAGGAAAAAGGCGAACCTAACCAACATGTTCATAAAGTCCTCTTCTTTGAGGAAACTTGTTCTTTAGCAAAGAAAGCAAGCCAAGCCAAGCCAATGAAGAAGGCACAACCGTAAGGTTATCTTTCTTCTTTTCTTTTAGAAAAAGTCATTAAACTTTAAGCACGAGTCTAAGTATCGAAAAAATTAAGTTTTTTTTTCTTTTTTTCATTTTATAAGTTATCGATGATGAGGATGATGATGATGATGCCTTTGGGCTCTATGCATTTTATATGGTTTTTAAGAAAACAAAAACAAAAAAAATCCTTGTTTTACTCATTCTTTTTAAAAAGCTTAAAACAAAAAATAAAATTCCAAATGACGTTGCAATAAAGGCTAAAACGTGCTAAACCCGTTTCAATGGTATGGGGGACTGGCTGACTGGCCATTTACTATATAAGTTAGTAGCGTTTTATTAATCAAGTATTTTATTACCAGAGATTTTCTTCTTTTTTTCCCCCTCCATATTCCATAGCATACATATGTATGTATAGACGACGTTAAATTATTATATAACTGTTGTGTTAAATAAATGTTTTAACTTACAACAACGGTATTTTATAATAAAAACAAAACATTTACAAAAACAAAAAAAAAATGTCATATTAAAACGGTAGACCATTAAATATGTCTGGACTGGACTGGACTGCTGGAAAACAAGCACAGCAACAATAACAAGTCACATTTAAGCAATAAAAACAATCTACAACGCACCGTAAAAGTGGTTTCAACTGCCATATATACTGAAAAAAATAAATCTAGGCTGTAACGTTTAACCAGAAAAAAAAACTCGGTTAAAAATTTAAAACTTTTATTCGACATCTTACATCAAGTTTTATTTCTTGGGCAAAGATTTTGTATTTACAAACACTTCCTAATGGTTGCGAAAACTCATTGCACTTACACTGCCACACATCAAACTAGCATATCAAACTGTCATACAGCTTCACGGAAAAAGCTCAATACCGATTAAGAACTATCCTCTTAAGAGCTTTCGCTTCAACAATTTGTTTAATTTTTAATGATATAACCTCTGCCATTGGTTAGTGATAATCGAAACACTCTTTACTCTATGACTAGCTAGTATTGATTGCACCAATTGCACTCCCACATTTAGACAGAAACTAGCGTATCAAACTGCCATACAGATTTGCGGAAAAAAGCTCACCACCGATTAAGTACTGTACTCTTAAGAGCTTTGTTTAATTTTTAATGATATACCCTGCAATTGCTTAGAGATTATTTAAGTTCACCTAAACACTCTTTATTCTATAACTAGCTAGTATGGATTGAAGCAAATGCACTCCCACATTTGGACAGAAACCTATCAAAATGACTCTAATCAAGTCTCTTATTGCATTTTGTTTACATATTTAGCTTCAAGGCGATTCAAGCAATAAATGAACCGATCTTGCGGCTAGAAATATGTCACTAGTCGATGTAATAACCGTTATTATGCCTCATTCTTCATAGAAATTTAATTTTAAGAAGTACTTTTGTAGAAAAGTACGCCACAAATTGATCAGTATAAAGCCGGCAGTTGAATTTATTTCCCGCCTATTTTAAAGTTTTTTTAGAAGTAAAGATGTAGATGCTCGAATATCTGATTCAATCACTAAATTTGCATCTGCCGGCAAAGTCCATTTATCCGACTATAGTCTCTACAGTAAATTACAACCATGGCTCAAAAGCCTCTCACTGACTGTATGCAAAGTACAAAGCTTTATGTCACTCCATGCTTTATAAAACAAAAAATAGCGATGAGATTTAACGCATATCTACTACGACTACAATAGAAATTTGTCATTATTTTTTATGACCGTATTATGCACTAATTTAATATATTTCAACCTTCATATAATAATTGGTGTGAATAAAAATTGAGGCCAATTCAAAAACTATTTCTGCATGACGTTTATATACGTCTAACACTGAAAGAGCTATTTTCAATACTACATCAGTAAAAAACTGAGATAGTTATATGGCCAGGGATAAAACAACAAACAATTTTGGCAAATTGTTAACTTTATGTCGTACAAATAACAGAAATTAAATATTTATTTGCACATAATTTCGACGTATTTATACGTCACAATGTAAACAATTTAAAAAAATAAAAACAAATAACAATACAAAGATTTGTAAAATTTTAAAAATTTAAATTATGAACGTACATAAACGTCAACAGCTTTTAAATATTCTCATTTACGACACAAATGAACAACTTTAAGTCAAGTTAAAAGACTTACGGGACGTATTGATTTACGAAACGTAAATATTAAAACTTCTTACGTCATGACTTACATGATTTTTTTAAAAGATAGGAAATTTGTTAAGAAATTGAATGGTAAAATGATAAATTTTCGTTTATTTATTGTAAATGTTAAATTTTTTAAATTTCTTATGAAACTTTTAAACATCATTTTACGGAAATATTTTTGAATAATTTTTATTTCCTAAACTGTACCACCTTATTTAGAGGTTTGATTTATTTCAACCGATTAAAATTGTATTAAATATTCAAAAATATACAATTATTCATTCATTCAAAAAGATAACAATAAATAATTAAATTAACATATAATCCAATTACATACGTCATATACTAAACAACAGCTGATTAGCCGAGATTTGATTATCAAAAAATATATAAAAATTTTAAATAATAATAAAAAATGAAACCTATTAACCCAAATTATATGCAAATTATATGCATGCATACACATAAAAATAAACAATTTTAAATTGTTAAAAAAATTTAAAAAAAAAATATTTTTTGTTAAATAAACATTCCCTTTAAAAAAAAATAATAAGGAAATTAACAAAAATCTAAATTTATTTGTTTTTTGTTTTTAATTATCTTTCAAATTTTGGGGTTATCAGCAATAATTTCTTTTCTTTTTATTTATCAAATAATTGTTGGCCGTTTGTCAAACAAAATTAATTTTTTATTATTCCAAGAATTGTTTTAATAGTTTTTTTTTATTTTTTTAAACGTTCTTTTCAGTGATAATTTATAAAATTATTTAATTAACTTAAAAATATTTTCATTTTTATACTTTATAAAATAAAAACTTATTAAATTATGCGTTTTATAAAAATAAAGCCTTTTTTTAATTATGATTACTCTAATCAAATTATATTTACTAAACTTACGTAATAACGTAAGTCTATAACGTTACGCTAACAACATTCATGGTTTTTATTTTAACCCATGCAAATATACACACTAATTTCATTTAGGCGGTTGCGTTATTTGAATTGAAGTTACGTTATAATGTAATCCATGCTATTAATTAGTTTTTCTTTTTAACAAATTAATATGCTGCCTACGTTATTTGAATTCAAGTTACGTTATAATGTAATCCATGCTATTAATTAGTTTTTCTTTTTAACAATTAAATATGCTGCTTACGTTATTTGAATTCAAGTTACGTTATAATGTAATCCATGCTATTAATTAGTTTTTGTTTTTAACAATTAAATATGCTGCTTACATTACTTTACTTCATTTTATACGTTATAACGTAATCCAATTACGTTTTCAGTACAAATCAATTTCCCTGCAAATTAATTTTCTCACAAAGCTTTGCCTCACGACCAAAACAACCAGCTATGCCATAAGCCCGTATTTTGGGCCTCAAATCTCTCCATGAAATTGTGTTCAAACATGCGTTCGTAATTCTTATAGGGATCACCATCTAAAGCTCCATATTTTGTATTGTTTTTCAAACATGCTTGTGGCTCCAAACATTGTAACGATAAAACGACAGCAATTAGAAGGCCACACATTATATATAAATGAGCGTAAAAGCGTTGATTGTCAGCTACGTAAACATTTGTTTGTTCCATTATGATAAAAAAAAATTTTTTAAAGAAATTCTTTTTCAATATGTTGTACTCCACACAATCTGTTCTAATCGTAACACTGCCGGTATACGATGAATACTGTTTTGTTTAACAACAATTAGAAATTATTTATACACGGAGAATTTTCAATTGCTGCAAAAAGCTTTTCTCTGGAAAAGCTTTACCCAACGAGCCGGCATGTGCATGTCGATTTTACTATTTTTAACAAGTGTTTTTGCCCAACTTGGTGAAATTGTACTGAATGGGAATTACGTTATCTGGCAGAACAACAATGTTCTGTTTAAACATGTAGAATTAAGTGAAGTATACAAATATTATCGTTTTGTTTAAAAAATAAGTTAAAAGTGAAAGTGTTTTTTATTATTTTCATTGAAGAAAATATTATTATCTGCCTTTATGACGTATATATTCGACATAATTTTAAATCACTAACAAATGTCATTAACTACTAAAGGCTAAAAGCATTACGGCTTTAAATACGACACATAGAATTTTATTTTCTAATTTCAAAGCTTTATACGTATTTATACGTCATGACGTATATACTCGATTTGCCAAGAATTTATATTTTAAAACAAACTATTATCCAAGCTTTATAGCAAATGCTAAATAAAATAGTTTAAGCGAAATGAATACATTTCATGACGTATAAATTCGTCTTGTTATATAATATAATAAAGGCGATTATGATACGAGTCAAAACTTATCGAAAAACTAAAAAAATTAAAATTAAAATTAATTAAATTCATTTCCTAACAATTTCCCGCTTTCATACGTATATATACGTCATCACATAAACGCTTTAAGAAAAACTGCTGCAATTAATTATAATTTCATGATTGTCGCATATACTATGGCTTGAATTTTAATGAAATATTGAGATTTTAATGCAGGATTTTGAAGAATATTAGATTTCAGACTAGTCTCAGACGTACTGTTTTAAGCCTAGGTTCACTTTAATAAAATATTGAAATTTTATTTCCACAAGTTATTGAGTTTAAGGCTTCTGGATTATCTAGACCTGGTTGTTTTAACTCCGGCTTAAAGTATGTGAGTTTTTTTGTTATAAATTTGTGGAGTAATCAGCTTCTGAATAGTCTGAGCTATTCTGTTTTAAATCTAAATTTATTTTAATATTATATCGACTTTTTATCTCATTTACTTTTTAAGGACTAAACTCTAAATAAACTAGAGTCGAAGTTGGCATTTCTATTTCATAAATTTGATTAAAATTCGAACTTTCGCTTAAATTGCATTTATTTTAAGACTGAATTCTGAAAATTAGACTTCTGAATAGTCGAAGATAGGCTGTTGTAAGCATGGTTTGGTTTTAATGAACTGTGGAAATATTAGAATACATCGAAATTAGCTTCAGACTTTTCAGTCTAGCTACAAGCTTCACATATTTGAGGATTGCAGACTTAAAGGAGTAAAAATGAGTAATTCTATGTTCAGGCTGGCACTTTTATTGAGTTAATATTTGTTTATTTGTGTACAATATTTTTAGCGTTCAGACACATAATATACGTAATTTCTTTCGACAGCTGGTAAACAAAACAGCTGATTGTTTTAACAGCATTGTTTTTATTTTGGCCGCGAAAATTAGTTCAAAAAGAGTTTGGGAAAAAAAAAATGGAAAACAATTCAAGGTTGGCTGTTGCGGTTAGTAGGAGCAACTTTTGATTCCAAAGTAGCTTCTCTTAGAAGGATGAGAAAGAAATGAAAGCCCGCCATTTCGTTTGTCGTTGTTGATATTTAAGTTGTCAAATATCAATTGAAAGTGTTCGGAAAATTGTAATATGATCACTGAACGTAATTATGACAGTCCTGTATTTAGAACTTTTCTCAATATTATAAAAATTTACGTATTTATTGAGCAATAACTAATTGAAATTTTATATGAAATATTGAGGTCAATAATGGTGTTTATTGTGATTTACGCAATAAAAGTGCCGGTCTGAACATAGTATAAGATTTCTCTGCAATAATAATTCTATTTTAGAATTTGTAAGTCTTTGTTTTTGCAATACAATAATACAACAAAGAATCTCTAGAATTTGAACTTTTATGTCAACAACAAAATCTTAGCCCACTTGATTACGCTCAAATTCTTCAAACGTATACGACTTAATAACAACGACGAAACCTTATTTTTAAACTTTACAAAACAAAAAAAGCCACAATAATTTAATAAAACAAAAAAAAAATACAAAATTTTAAATAAATTATGTAATCAATATGGAAGATACAATATAATGCACACAACATGCATGCATGTATATAGGCAGACAACAGCAACATTTATTACAATTCAAAAAAAAAAAAAATAGAAAAAAATTGAAAAAAATTCAAATTCAAATTTGAATTTAAATTTAAATTTATGAGGTTAACGAAAAGTTACAAAACTGTTCTGTGTTGTTATTGTTTTTTTTTTAATTTTTTTTTTAAATGACATTCTTGCCATGGATGTTGATTGTGTTCAAATTGAAATGTTTGTGGTTGTTTTTTTTTTTAATGAAATTACTTTACTTTAGCATATCATAATGATGATCACCATCGTCATCATCATTATGATGTAAAACAAAACAAATTAATTTGAACAGAAAAAGAAGACAGAAATTAAAATAAAAAATAAAAACAAAAAATAATAATCGAATGACTTTGGATAAAACGGCTTCTAGAGGTCAGGCAAGAAGACTTAGACAACAACAAAAAAATAAAATAAAAAAAATATGAAACAAAACCGGCGGACAGACAACTATATTGAGGGACATACTATAAAAACATTAAAACTTAATGCTTCAAAACGTCTTTGTAATGCATTATCATTAACATGATGTTGATTATTTTTTATTTTTCTTGTTGTTCTTTAAATTGCATTTTAAAAAATAGCAAAAAAAAAATTGAAATTGCGCCATAATTTTATTTGTTTCGAAATGCACTTTACAAGTGGGCTTGTCCTCTCCATTTTAAACGTTTAATTTAATCAACAAATTCGCCTAAAGGGGGACCACGACATACATTGTCATCGTCATCGTCATCATCATCGTGATCATCATCATGATCATCATCACGATCATTAGCTGCAATAGCAGTAATATTATCGCTACATTCAATCTCTTAACATTACCAGTACCATTCCCCTTCCCTCTCTTCATTATTATGAGTACACATTTGATGCCGAGTTATCGTTAATTTGATTAAATATTTTGTAAATTGACCGACCATTTGATCGTTTAGCGCTTACAGCAGATTTATAGTGTGTTTTTAACACATGAACGAAAAAAAAATTCTTTTTTTTATTATTGCATATGACGGAAGTTAAATTTCTTTTTTTCTTAATTAAATAGGCAAGCATATCTTCCAGTATATTCTGTTTGATTCATACAAATAGAAAATCATGTCACTTAAGCAAGTTTAAGTTCAACAATACAATACAAGAGTCAAGAAATTCATTCAAATCATTCAAAATAATTGGGGTGGGAACCTGAACTGTGTACAATCAATAGAAACCATTTTTTAATTTGTTTCTTTACTAATTTTTTGCTTTCTTTTTCTTTTTCCATCTCTTTTTAGCATGAAATTCCAATTAGTCATTTTATCCGCCCTTTTGGTGAGCGCTTTCGCTTTGCCCGTACCCGATGAGGAGGTCTCTCCCGTTGTCCAGCCTGTGGCCGAAGTCAAACCTGAAGTTGTACAAAAAGTCGATGAGAAAGTAGTTGAAGTTGCCAAACCCGAATCACGAAAAGTCGAAGAGGAGAACAAAGCTGAATCGGCTAAACCCGCCGCTGAAGAAAGCAAATTAGCTGAATTACCCGCTGTTGCTAGCATACCCGATTCCGAATTGCCTCAAGCTTTGCCCGAAGCCAAGAAAGAAGAAATCAAAGAGGAGAAGAAAGAAGAAGAAAAGAAACAAGAATTGCCAGCTGAAAAGCAAACCCGCAGCGAAGATGCCAACCAGGATATTAAAGCTTCACCCGCTATTGCTGCTGCCCCACAAGTTGATGCCTTGAACGAAGAACCCAAACAAGTGATCGATGAAGCTAAGCCCGCCGTTAAGGATATTCAATTGGAAGAAGGCAAACCTGCACCAGCTGAACAAAAGAAAGAAGAATTATCGGTGGAAGCTAAACCTGAAATTAAGAATGAATTGCCAGCTGCTGCTGCTGAAGACAAGAAAGAAGAATTGCCCGCCCGTCAAGAACGCACCACTAGCGAGGATAAGGCAGAAGAGAAACCCGAAATTGAATTAGCCGCTGTACCCGCTGAAGCTCCCGCAGAAAGTATTATTGCTCCCGAAGTCAAGAGTGCCGAAGAACCCAAAGCCGCTGCTCCTGCTGCTGAAGAAAAGAAAGAAGAAGCTCCTGCTGCTGCTGCTGAAGCCCAACCCGAGGCTACTGAGAAAATTGAAGAACCCTTAGCTTTGGCCTCCGAAGAGAAACCCAAAGAATTGAAAGAGGAACAAAAGTCAGCTGAAGCCAAGAAAATCGATGATGCCGCCCCCGAAGCTGAAGCTGTAAAGCCCGCCGAAGCTGAAGCTGCTGCCCCTGCTGCTGCTGCTGAAACCAAGGCCGCCAAACCAGAAGAAAACGAAAAGAAATCCGAAGAAAAGAAACCAGAAGAAAACTCCGCCACCACTGAAGAAGAAAAGTCCAATGAAAGCAAAAAAACTGAAGAATCCAAGGAATCTGAAGAATCAAAAGAATCTGAGGAATCCAAAGAGGAAAACAAATCCAACTAGAGACGTTAAACACGCCCTATTTTATAAACGCTTAAGGTTCACTTAACCCTCTCCCTCAAACACAAAGCCGCCCCTCAAACCCTCTCCCCTTCAAATTACTAACACAAATTGAAATGCCACTTACATTTTCCACATTCACACCCTCCACCCCAAAAAACATTCCCTAACTTTTAGTTTTCCTTTGAAACTTTCTTTGATTTTTCTCCTATTGGCTGTAGCAAGGACAAGAAGAGAATGAGAAAAGGAAGGAAGAAGGAAAATGCTCAACAAACATAAACAAAAACTCTTAAGTTTAAATACTTTAGTTAGTTATTTTTAGTTGTAAAATTAAAACAAAAACAAAAAATGAAAATGAAAAATTTTAAAATAAAAAATCTTAATTAAACAACAACAACAACAAGGATGAGAAGAGAAGTTAAGTTAACGGACTACAAATACAAAAATAAGGGAACGCCAGGAATACAAACAAACAAAATAAAAGAGAAAAGTAAAGAAAAGATAATCAACACAATACAATTAGAGAACAACAGTAACAGCAACACAAGTAGAGTAGAGCAAGATAGTCGTAGCAAGAGAAAGAGAAAATAGAAAACCAACAACACAGCATATATAGAATAATAGTACAGTGATAATTAATACAACAACAACATTTACACTTAAAAATAAAATAAAAAACACAATAAAAACACACTGAACAAAATAAGAGAGGACAAACCCATAATGAAGGCATAATTTAAAGAGAAAAATATTATTACACAACGTCAATATATTACTTATAAATAAAGAGATAGGAAGAAAAACAGAAGAAAAAACATTAAAAATTAATAAAAAAAATTTTTTATATATAATTATATACAAACATACGTTTAATTAAAATATATAATAATTTTTTAATTTTAATGAATTTTAATTATAAATGTTCACCAATCTCTATGTCTCGCCTAAACTACCTAAACCATTCCACCTAATTAATCCTCCTCCCACCACCAACGCACACACACTGTATTATTTTGTAATTCTTAATTATTACTTTTTAATTAAAAATAATTAATTTTAATATCGTATTATTTAAATTATATTTTTGTAAAACGAACAAATTACACACGTACACACGTACATGTTCATGTCCATGTACTATGTATGTTTAATGTTTAATTAATTATTTTAATTTTTTTTTAATAATTTTTTTTTTTTTATTTTGTGTAAAACTCTTACTCTCTGCTGGCAATTGATGCAATTGATTTGTTTTTGTAATAACCACCACAAACAATACAATAACATATCCATCTCCCCTACGCCTCCCCCATCCCTTAAAATACTTTTTATAATTCGTTTAATTTAATTTAAAAATTTAATTTAAATTTCTTTATTTTTTTGTGTCAAATTTTATTATTTAACGACGACTTCTCAAATGTACAACAACAATTGCAAAAACAACAATCACGGCATATTTTCCATGTCGTAACCACTATTCGCAATCGAAGAGTGGTACGATGGCCAGAGGTCAATCCCCAGGCAGAGTTTTGTACATTTTTGAGGATTCAACGAATTAGAAAGTAATTTTAATAATTATTTTTTGTATGATGATGATTTTTTTTTTACATAGACTGAAGATGAATAAAAATTTTAAAGAAAAAAAATTTAATAAAAAAAACAAAAAAACAAATACGATGAAAGCGTTTTATTTTGTAGGGTTTACAAATGATTTTATTAATTTTCACTGCAGCAAAAGGCCTCAAGCATCCACCCACTCACTCCCTTACATCGAACCCTATTGAGAAATGTTTGTCTAATGACATTCCATGAGGTAGTTACGCAAATGGAAATGGTGTTTTGCTTTTACAGCGTTTAATATTAAAATTATAAACAAAAACTACAAAAACAATGAACTTGTTTACATAATAAACAAGTAAACAAAAATATACCAACAAAACACATACATAATTAGTCATTACAGTCCTTAAGTCAGGATTATTGAGCTAGTATCTCACACCACATATGTTGTGTGGGTTAGTTTTATACATGATTAGCGGGACCTACAGTTTAAAGTCGATTCCGAACGACAGATTTTGAGAAGCTTTTCATAGCAATTTTATTTACTCTCAGCATATTTGCCAAAAATCTGCTGAGAGGAAGTCGCTGAGAAAATATTTTCATATTTTCGTTTTGATGTCTGCCCTGGAATTTGAACATTAAAATTAAAAACAAAAACTACAAAAACAATGAACTTGTTTACATGATAAACAAGTAAACAAAAATATACCAACAAAACACATATATAATTGTTCATTACAGTCCTTCAGTCAGGTTTATTGAGCTAGTTTCTCACACCACTTATGTTGTGTGGGTTAATTTTACACATGACTGGCGGGACCTACAGTTTAAAGTCGACTCCGAACGACAGATTTTTGAGAAGCTTTTTGCAGAAATCTACTAAGAGGAAGTCGCCTAGAAAATATTTTCGTTTTGATGTCTGCCTTGGGATTTGAACTTGGGCCTTACGTCTAATAAGCCAACACTCTACCTACTAGACTACGGCGACTTCCAGCAAAACACTATTATAAAAACAGTGATAAACAAGTAATGAAAAATGCAACAACAAACAACTGCAAGAATAAATGTAAACAAAAATACAACAACAAACAAGAATAAATGTAAACAACAGGTTTACATTTATATAGATTTCGAGAAAGCGAAGTCATTCGACTTCCGCAGCATTCATTAGATTGTTTACCCTGCTACATATAAAAGGCAAGACAAAGCAATGGGCAACGGAGTTAGAAAAAATTCAGTCAGCCTTTTGTGAGGACGCTGTGTTTGAAAATAATAATCTCTGTTATAAAGATCTATCGAACAATTGTTATTGTTTATGCAAAGGCTGTAAACAAAGGACAACAAACGCATCAATTGTTGCTGTTACATCAACAGCTGCGTAACAATATCAATCAAGTTTTTCAACCTTCTTGCGCACTCTAAAGAACTGCTTGTGAACGTCCATTCGTAGAAACAGACATTCGGTTTCCAACGGTCTACAGGTTAATGTTTCGCAAGCAATTTGTACTGAAAAGATGAACACAAATATGATTCTCTGTAAATCCAAACAGATTATTTCTAACTACAGTTATGGCTATGTTACATATGTATTTGAGTCAAGGCAGTGTTAGGACTGTAATGTTATGCCAGAACTGTTGTCGATCGTAAAGTTCGAAACAAACAATTTCGTATCTGTCTAGCCAAAGAGGTACAAAAGATAAAACATATCAAAATTACCTAATAGCCTAGCCGCCATTCCAGTTCCGACTCTTATAAGTAGTGATGATATGAGCTGGAGTACAAATTCTCGGCAATGAGCAGGCAAACTAAGATGCAAGCAGATGATCAGAATCATTTTGTGGAGTGGGGGCGGATTTTTGTTTAGCTGAAACAACAACAAAATATTAACAAAATGGAAACAAGGCACAAATGCTTTGTGGAAGCCATGTACTGAGTCTCAAAGCTGAGATTTTAATTCCTCTCCCACCAAGCAAGGAAATACTTTCGTAGGAATCGTAAAGAAATTGTGATTCTGGCATCTGAAATTAAAAGCCATCCAAGACCACGTTTACAATAAAGTGAAATAACTCCAAGGAGACTAATAGATTAATTTAAGAAGCCTGATTCCAGAGAGGAGGTTTAGCAAACAATCTTCGTTTTTAGTATAAATACAGACGATGTTTTATGGTTTTGTATATTCGCTTCATTTCTTGAACAATCATCATTCACTCGATTTCTATAAAATTATCTTTGGTTAATCGTAAGAATAGCTAGAAATACCTGCTACACTTGAATGTCTTGATCACAACTAGAAGATACACACAAAGGTCCAAGGTATTCAAAGTCAATAAGGCAGAATAGGTCTATCCCTAGCTTAACACATTCACCAAACAATTATAATACATCGAGTAACACAGAATAAGAGGAAGGTAAACTTTTCACTTAATGAACTATGTTATCATTAGGGTCTATATAGTTTCTATCACAAAAAATTTACTCTACCCCCGTGAACAGTGATCTAATTTTAGGTTTTAATAATTTTTTTTACGTAAAATTTTATTTAACAATTATTCAAACGCCAGTTGCAAGTAAAAAAATTGTCTCAACAATGTAAATTATTAGCTATTCACGTGTGAATAAATCTTAATATTTCTAGACTCTTACATTACGACAACATCTTTTCATATTCCCCCGAGATAAATTAAAATGTCAGAATTTTATTGTAATTCTCAGTACAAATTCATTTTTTATGACAACAAAAAATTCACAAAAAGAACAAAAAAAATATTCGCATGTAGTACATAAAACGTTTAAGTGCACTTGTTTAAAGTGGTCATAAATTCGATTTAAATAAATCAAAATAATATTCATTGCTTTACATTTGCAAGTCTATTATTTAGAAAGGTAAATAAAAACTGGAAAAATCTTAAATAATTACTATAATGAGCCTCAAATATACACTGTCAGACAAAATGACGTGAAATTATACTGACCCTTAGCATTGACTTAAAGAGAATCTTAACACAGGATAACACATACAAACATAATTGGTCATTACCACCCTTCAGTCAGGATTATTGACCTAGTTTCACACACCAATTATGTTGTGTGTGTTAATTTTTATACATAAGTGGCGGGAATGAATGACAATTCATTTTACGTATATTTATGTAAATATATGCGTAAAAATAACATAAAAATTAACAAAAAGGTACATAATAGAAAAACTTAACAACTTGCTTTAATAATTTAATGTAATCTAAATTTTAAATCCCTATTTATGATACAGTTTCTGCAAGCAAACTATTTGTTATTTTAAAATTGTAGCAACAGGAATTAAATGACTTCAATAAATTCCTTGTTTGGATTAAATTGGAGACAGTTGAAGCAACCAGTCTATTTCTCCCTTTGATTTATATAGTACTTTTCATAATTATAGCGCCACCTTAATTTTTTTAATTTCTAAAAAAGTAAAGTTTTAATAACAACACAACAATCACACATACATAATACATAATTGGTAAGTACAACCCTTCAGTCAGGATTACGCCCTAGCTTCTCACACCACTTATGTTGTGTGCGTAATTTTATACATGAGTGGCGGTACCTACAGTTTAAAGTCGACTCCGAACGACAGATTTTAGAGAAGCTTTTCATGGCAATTTTTTACTCTCAGAGTCTTTGCCAGAAATCTGCTGAGAGAAAGTCGCCGAAGAAATATTTTTTCGTTTTGATCTAATAAGCCAACACACTTACCCACTAGACCACGACGACTTCAAGACACAACAATCACAACATGTCATTATGTGTAGTGTTAGTGTAAAAGAAAATATAACCGTAAATTTTTCAAATTCTTAGCGTAGTTTTTCCCCACGTGGCATCACAACGGACCGCTATGCGTGCTCAAGTGAGGTTTGTGATATCAGAGCTACCACTACATACACTAACCTAGCGTAGTTCCTACTTCAGTATAAAAATTAAGGTTTTAAGTCTCTGCATAATTATAGCGCTAGTGTTATATTTGTTAAATAAGAAGCTTTATTTAACAAAAATATTGATACTGAAAACTTAATAAACCCGCCCTTGAAGAGCGCAACAAAAATAGTCTACTCTTCATAGAGTCACAACATGCATTTCTTTTTTTGCTCTCGGCAACCGAACATCTTCGTCGACGCCAGCATTGCCAGTAACTTTTTTAAATTTTTTGTTTCTGGGGAAAACCCTTTTTTTAGATTACTCCTTTTTTTACAGTACTGATATTCATATGGCAATACTGAAGATGTAGCTTCAGTAGTAAAATATGCTCTTACAACACAAAACATAGTTCCGTTACTTCACAGGCAAACGAGTGCTGTTATATACATTGAATAAATGAGAAATTCACATTTCAGTGCACTCGTAAAATCAAGAGCAACAGAAAAGAGTACACTACAGTATTGCATTCGGTGAAGAGTAAGCTAGCAGAATGTCTTGTGCACACTTCTAGTATTTACATTAAACAGGAAATACCTTTTTTCTGTTTTAGCTTTATACAAACATTTTCGTATTAACGACGCAACTTCGAAGTTACAGAAATTTTATAAAGACCCAACGTCGAGTTTAAACGGGAAATCCCCTTTTTCTGGTTCAGCTTTGTACAAACATTTTCGTATTAACGACGCAAATCGAAGCACTACCGACACAACTTCGAAACATGGAATGCAAACTGAAACAAAAACGACGCAACTTCGAATTTACAGAAATTTTAAAAAGACGCAACTGCGAAGCGGACGCAGAACGAGGCGACGTAATCCGGGGTATTAGTGTAATCCAATAAAAAAGATTGCCGAAGAATTACTTCACGTCTTTTTTTAATCTATCTAACTGGTTATCAGATATTGACACCTCCGTTCTATAACTTCTAAGGCGAAAAAGTGTATTTTGAGCTATGAGCTCTCAAAGTTTTCATGCGCCATACGACTGCATGTGTATTCTAAATGGATTTTTCCCTATAACTTCGGAACGGATGTGCACATTTTAACCAAATTTTGACAGCATTAAAGTAAGAGAACGTAAAATTTTAAAATGCAAAAACATTAAAAACGTTCTAAGTGTACTTATATAGAATCTCGGGCTCGATATATCATCAGTGCAGCAAAATTTTTACTTCCCTTATTGGATGATTCGGTAGTCAATAAGTTATTATTTAATTTTTGTTGTTTTTATTATTATCCTGATATCCTAATCCTAATATAAATTATAAATCTGTCTGTAAGTGTGTTTTTTGTTTGTTCGTTAGCCAATCACGTCTGGACCGATTTTTTTAAATTTGGGATATAGATCGAACTTTTCTCTGTGCAGGTTGTATGCTATAAATCCTTTAAAATTTTGGCCAAAAGGGGATAAAAAATGGGAGAAATGGGCAAAAAATAGTAATAGGTACTTTTTTACAATTTAGCTTGGTAAGTTTCTGTAATAGCTTTTGGAGGTATTCCGTTTCTAAAGTAGAGCCAAAAGGAATCCAAAAAGGGGGGAAGAGGCTGAAAACGCCCAAATTGTGTGCAGGTTATCCTAATCCTAATATCCTAATATATATTATAAATCTTCCTGTAAGTCTGTTTTTTTGTTTGTTTGTTAGCCAATTACGTCTGAAGATCTAGACCGATTTTCTTGAAATTTGGGTCGGTACAGGTTATAAGCTACAAATCTTTTCAAAATTATGACCAAAACGGGAGACAAAATGGGAAAAAGGGTGAAAAAATGGGCAAAAATTAATACTTTAATGCATAAATGCTGTAATTTGTGTTTTAAAGGTATTTTTTTACGATTTAGCATGGTTAAGTTTCCCAAATAGCTATTGCAGGTATTCCGTTTCTAAAGTTGAACCAAAGGGGTCTAAAAAGGGGGAAAGGGTCCAAAAAACGGGCAAATTGAGTGCATACCAAATCACGCCGGAACGCTTGAACCGATTTTCTTGAAATTTGGGATATTGATCGAGCTTTTGTCGATGCAGATTATAGGGTATAAATCTTTTAAAACTTTTCAACCAAAGGGAAAAAAGGGAAAATTAGTACTTTATGCATAAATGCGGTATTTTATGGGTTTTAAAGGTCTTTTTTTACGATTTAGCTTTGTTAAGTTTCCCAAATAGCTATTGGAGGTGTTCTATTTAAAAATTTGAACCAAAAGGGGTCGACAAAGGGGAAAAGGGGCGAAAAACGGGCAAAATGCATGCACTTATATTTAGGACTTAAAGTATTCAAAAAACTGAGTTGTTTGATAAACCGGTTTCCGAATAATTTGAAAAATTGCATTTTTTAAGAAGCCGGTTTCGAAACCGGATTTTTAATTATTGTTATTTTTATAACCCGCGCAACGCAGGGTACAATCTGCTAGTTATAATTATAAAAAATCAATCGTCCACATATGTGGTCAAGGGCGTGAAGAGGTTAAAAATGTTGTAAAAAATCAACTCACCTTCTTGACAAACATTTGACAAACAATAATGCCTAATGACCACCAATCGACGGCATGGGTATAGGGTTCACCACGTAAAATTTCGGGAGCTGTAATTAAAATAATAGAAAAAACAAAAACACTTTACTTACCTTTATTTAATAATAAAAAGAACAAAACAAATAAAATGTTGTAATAAATAAAATAAAAACCTTTCGAGAGAAGTATAAATAAAACACAATTTTTTTAATTTTTTTTTTTTTTTGCACATAAGTTTTGATTTCAATTTTTTTTTTTTCTTTAATTTCTTCATTGTTTTATAGATTTTTTTTCTTGTTGTTTTTATGTTTTTTGTTTTTTATCATCATTTACACATTTATATTTAATAATATAATATAATATATATAATATAATATATAATAATTAATTAATAATAGATTTAATATTTACACTTAGCATTTATTTATGAATGCTTCATTTGTTTCGTTTGTTATTAAAATTAAATTGTTAATAATAATTACTATTAAATTAATATATTTGTTTTTTTATATTTATGCACTTAAAACAACTAGAAAAAAAGTTTATTTATTATAATTAATTATTATTGGTTGGTAAGTGTTTGTTTGTTTGTTTTGTTATAATTTCGAACAAACATTTCTTTTATTTTTGTTTTTCAATTACAATTTGAAAACAATAAATAATTTATTGTTTATTATCATTATTATAAATGTAATTTGATTTTTTTTTTAAATAATTAAGCAAAATCACATTTAAAATTTTGTTTTTAATATTTAAATGTAAACTAAATTTTAAATATTTCTATTTTATTATTTGAAGAATTGGTTTATTCCAACTTCTCCTTCTCTTGTAATACACAAAATTTATTTATTTTGTTTTTAATTAATAAAACCTTTTGTTAATCCATTTTTTTTTATTTAAAAACTAACTTAAGATGTGTTAAATTTAAATCACTTTCTTATTAATAGTATTGTAATGTTGAAAAAATTTGTTTAAAAGCTAAATTAAATCACTAAGTTTACATCTTCAGTATTCACTTTATACAGGTGTTATTAAGGATTTTTAAAAAAGTGTTGTTGTTGTGTTGATAAACTTTTATAATATTTTTATTATTTTTTGTTTATATATATATTCATTATTATATTTTTTATTTTCTTGTAAAGATTGTTGGTTTGTTTTTTATTTCCTTTTTATTTTATTTTTAATGTTTAGCTTAAAAATAAACATTTGAAATATGAATCACAATTATTTTTTGTATTTTGTTTATATTTTTAATTTTGTTTTTCTTTTATTATTATTTATTATAATAAGCTTAATTAGCTTCTATTGAAAGTTATTACAAGTGTATTTAATTTTCAAGTTAAATTGTTTGTGTATATATTTTTTTAAAATTGAATTTTTTATATTATAAGCTTTTTTAATTATTTAATAACCATATTAATTTGTTAAAAAAAAAAATTAATCATAATTATGTATAACAAACATAATATAGAAATTAAATAATTCATTTATTTATTTATTTATTAATTAAATATTGTAGCAAAAAATTAAAATTTGAAAAATAGTTCACCTACTTAAAATCTATTTAAAAAAAAAAATATTTTTTTTTTTGTTAAAAATTTGTTTCTATTTCTAGTTTTTAAGTTTTATTTTGTTTTTAATTCATTTACTGTACCTGCTAGTAAACTAAAAATTAAATTTTATGTTTGCCATTTCGACTTTCCGTGATATTTTAATATCATTTTAAAATTTGTCTTATGAATGATGTTTTAATTTAAAAATATTAAAATCGAATTATTTCTAAGCAAATTTCAGTATTTGTTTTTATTGAAAAAAAAAAGAATTTTTGTAAACATTTTCAGGCACTTTCTTTTCGATGAAGGACCAGAAGGTTAATTAAGGCAAGGAAAAAATTTTCAAAATTGAAATATTTTAAGGACAGAAGAACTCTAAACCACATAGACCAATTTCGATGAGTATTTAAGAAGTTTTAAATAATTAAAATATACTTTCATTATTTCTGAGATCAATAGGTTAATATTAGAACACCAAACACTGTTTTCAGCCTTTTAAAAATTTTGGAAATACATTTCTAATTATCAGCATTATTAAAAAGGCATAATATTGCTAATTGTTTTAAAAACCATGAAACAAAAATAGAAAACAAAAAACAAATAATTACAGACATACATAAATACTTTAAAATAAATTTGTTTTAATCGTTGTTTTTTGAAGAAAAATATACTTTTTGAAGGATTAAATTATTAACTATACTACAGTAGTAGCTTACAAGTTAGAACCGCTTTGTTTTTAAGGCAATTCTAATTTCTGAATTATTCAAAAAAGAAAAAAAACCTACAGAAATTAGAATTTTAAATTCGAATTTTAGAGCCAATAATGTATTGCAAGCACTGATTCTAATTTCTGAAATTTTCAATTTCTGAAGCTGCTAATTTGAAAGTTTCTACTGTTTTAGTTCAGTTTCAAAGAAAGTCCCAGGCATCCACTTGTTAATATGTCAAGAATGCCATGTAAGGATCCATACTTAAATGGCCATTGCCATTCAATATATAATAGGGACACATAAAGTGCTAAGGTCTTGGCCTTATAATAATATATAAATACCGTTTGGCATTCCTATTTATTTAAAAAAGTTAAAAAGAATTCCCTTCGAAACGAAAATACCTGTAAATGTTTTTTTTTCCAAAAATTTATGATTTTTGTTTATACAGATCGTTGATTGAATTATAATTATTGTATTAAATATTTCGAATTAAATGAAAATAACATAAAATGTTAAGAAACAAATTAATTTCTTAAAAGTGTAACGATCAAAAGCCAGCTATTGAAAAATATTTGTTTACTCAAAGCATTTTTTGGTTTTTTAACTTTAAATACAAAAACTTAATATCCGAATTGATGGCTTGTAATATATATTCCTTCCAAAAACGCTCATCATCATATTTAACATTACAGCGAGTGTTTTAAATTTTTTTTTTTTTTAAGAATATAGAGGAGAAGAACATTTCATTGAGCAGGATAGAAGATAACGAAAATAAACGAAACTGAAAGAAATTTTTATTTATTATTCTATCACAACCACATACGGTGAACTCATAATTAATACTCATATTATTTGAAAGAGTATTTAAATTTAACGAACAAAAATTAAGCAATTAAATTAATTAAAACATATTTCGCACGTTTTTTAGTTCAGTATAAGCTGTAAGGCCACCGCGATGTCAAGAACGATTTCATTAGTTAATGAAATTTTGAAAATTTCTAAAAGAAGCTGTTTCTAAGCTATGTATACAGCTTACCATTGTAAGCCCTTGCTTTGGACGTATCAAACGTCACTTTATTTATCCTTCAAGGGCTTCTTATGCCTAGGGTTTCGAATATATTCAAAACGTTCTGTTTATCAACAATTATGGTCATATAAAGTTCATACAAAAATATTTGGAAGAAGATAACCAGTTATGTTAAAGAACTTGATGTCACTTAGGTTCATCTACTATCGTATTTTGATTCTTTTCTTACAAAAATTTACACTTCAAGTACTTCAAATGCTACTTTATTTGTATGTCTAGATATTAATATGAAAAGATCGTATTTGCCTTACTTGCATTGCTTTTATTTATAGTTTTATGGAACTGATCTTTATCCATGACAATGACATTCGGAAAGTGTTGTTCATTTTAGACTTTAATATTGCCATGATGATTAAAATTATGTTTCTGGCTATCAAGGAAAATTCTTGTGTAAACTTTTAAATAAAATCTTGCACTTCTAGGCGTGCATACAATAATTTCATAGAACTAGAGTAAACAATATTAGTAGGGCTTAAAAGGGCGATGGGCATATTCGAATTATTTGAATCAAAGATAATGCAAGAGCAACCAAATAAACTGCAATGAAAATAACAATATAGACTGATAAAGGGCTTTAAACAGAAAAGAGAATAATTTTCTGAAAAGACATTAAACACCAAGGACTTTCAATCAATATTAACCATGTGGGAAAAGCACTTTTAATTCATTTGAAAAATTTCCTGAAAGGACATTAAACACCAAGGATTTTCACTCATTAGAAATTGCGTGGGAAAAGCATTTCAAATGAATTAAATATGCTGTTAAAGATAGTAAACAAATATTTTTCTTTCCACATTTTAAAAAATAAAGTTTTTTTTAAAAACATACAAATCTTGTATAAACATTAAAAACAAATGTAATTTCGAAAATAAAATGAATAGAATTTGAAATTAAGAAAATTTTAAAAAAGAACTAAAAAAAAGACTTTCAAGTTTACTAAGCTAAAAACAAAGTACATATTTATTCATGTACAACATATACATGGTATGTGTGGCAGTTTATACTTTTAATTGGAAAGCTAAAAGTATAAGTCAAAATTAAAATAAAACATTAACAAAAAAAAAAAAACTAAAAGCGTTATTATAAAGAAGATTTATAAAAATAAATTTAAAATAAAGGAAGGTTTACATATACATTCAATATATATACTATACAACTAGAATAATGGTCCATATTTTGAAAATTGGTGTTTTGATTTTGTTTTTTGTTTCAATAAATTTATATTTCATCTTTGTTTCCTTAGTTTTAAAAATTTTGGATTTCAGAGATAGATAGAGAGAGAGAGATAAAAAAAGCAAATTTTTAAAGCAATTGATTCATTAAATAATAAATTTTGCTTTTAAGTTTACATACTTAAATAACTAAACGATGGGGTTTTTTCATTTCTTTGTTAAAGTGATAAAGTATTTCTTTCTTTGTTTGTTTTTGTGTTAATTAATATAAATTTTATAAAATTAGCTTAACCACTAACAGCAGAGATACTATATTTTAGGTCAGAATATATAATAAAAAAAAATTTGGAAGAAAACGTCTTGATCACGTTTTAAATGAAGTGAAAAGGTATGAAAACGTAAAAAAAAAAAATTATATGCCAATTTAACTAAAACAAGAGCTTTATTTGTTAAGGTCTTCTTTAAAGTTTTACCAAACAAACTATAATCCACAAAAAGAAAAAAAACAGAATTATTTTTAATTTCGAATTTAAAACGTACCTAACCGTCTGGGTGTATAGTGATGTAGTTGATGATTATAATAATGCTGTTGAGTTTGACGACGATGCTGATGGTGATGTTGTTGTTGATACGAGCGACAAAAGCAAAAATACATTAAATTCTGGGCAAAATGTTGCAAATAATAACTCGTATTATTGAATACATAATCACTCGTTGAACTGCAAAAAGTCGCTAAAGGTAATTGCAATTGCTTTTTGGGTGGCCTATAATAAACAATTAAATGTTTTTTCTCGCCCATATAAGGCATAAACAAATAAACATTGTCTTCGTCATCTTCATATTTATCATCTTTATCATCCTCTAAGAAGAAGCCATCATTATCTTCAGTAATCGTACTTACTACTAATCACGCCATTTGTGTTGGCATCTGCATCTCCATCTGCATTTGTTGGGTCGGCATAGAGGAGCTTATAATAAACTTGAGACATGTAGCTATTGTTATATTTTTTAATATTGTTATGATTAAGATTAATACACTTTTGTTTATCACTTCGATACAACATTTGCATAATGTTGTCTGTATTATGCGGCTGTTGTTTCAATTGAGGATTTTTCGTTAAAACTAACGGTTTTACAACGCGTCACAATGCGAGTGTCTCTTTGATAATTTTCTTCACAGCATTGCCCATGGATGGTGCAGCCGTATCCGATGTTGAGGAGACAAATTTAAATAAATATGGCTGTACATCGGGATAAGTGGTATCAAATATCAAATCCAATTCACTTTGACTGGGCGTTTTAGGTACGTAATCGTGTCTATTCATGATTTCTGTTATATAAATAACTTTCTCGGTTAGGAGATCAGCGACATTTTCGCGACACATTTGACGTTCATCCTCGTTCTCATGCTTTATCAAATCCAAATGTATGGTCCACACTTCCCACGGTATACATTCGGCCGTAAAGGGCCAGCGTGATTTTTTCTTTTGGAAAAATTCTAAGCTTATTTGGCCCGAACCACAGCTCTCATTGGAACGTAATTGTTCGCTAAAGCCATTAATGGCCCGTTTAACGGTACGCTGTAGACTGTCGGAAGTACAGCATACATAGGTAAAGTCAATGAAATCACAATCGACATCCGTATAGCCAACGGTGCCAATAGAATATTGGGCATCGCCAGTATACATGTATTTACCAAGGCAGCGATGGAATAGCACCGTATGGAAGATACTAGCAACAGCTTCATCCACTTGCCGACCCTCCATGGTCAAATCGAACATTTGTGTGCGGGCATTCATTTTAAACTCTTTTATTAGCCAATACTTATTACACACTCCTCCTCCCCTTCTCTCTACCACCTTCTCTTACAATTATTTTAAATTAAAATTTTGGTTTTTTTGTTTTTTGTCTTCTTAAAAATATCTTAATCTCTCTCTTTTTTCAAGATTCTATTGTTTTATCTGGTTTTTCTATTTTTCTAATTAAAGGAATAGAATTTGTATGTATGGTATGGTATGTATGTATGTATGTATGTTTTAAATCGTACCCATATATTGAAACGTTCCACACATAGTTTTCGTGGTCAAACCAAATTTCAGCCACTTGCTTAGACCAAAATCGGTTAATTTAAGATGATAGTCAGCAGTTAATAAAATATTTTCAGGTTTAGCATCACGATAAATAATGCCAGCGTTGTGTAGAAAATCTATTATTGGAAAGGAAATAAAATTGAAAATTAAGTTTCTAAATAAACAACTGCCCTTCAAACTAACTACACACTTACCCAAAGCCAAAGCGATCTCTGCCAAATACAAACGTACAAGATTTAAGGAAAATGTACGTATCGTAGAGAAGAGTTCACCGTTGGGCACGTATTCTGAAACTGAAAAAGGAAATGTATTGTTTATTTCATTATACCCTGATTACATGGTTTTAAAAATGGTTTCGAAAATCATCTTTCGAATATTGTAAACACAGTTTTATCTGAAGCAGGTACTAAATTTCGTTCATTGTTGTTCGAAAATAAATGCTCAAAAACAAAAACAAAATGAATGTTGGAAAATTCTTTATCTGTCAAAAACAGCTGGAAGTGTATAGATACTTAATTGTGTTATCAATTCATAGTTCTTTTCCAATTGTTTGTTTGATGTTTCGAAAATAATTAACGCCATAGCCTTTAAAGCATACTAACGGGTGTTTTTTTTAGCTATTATTTTTTGGCAACACTGGTTTAAACAGCTCACGCACATTTCGTGTTTTGTTTCTCTGTTAAACATCTTCAGTTTGGTCTATAATTTAATCGTGAATCGTCTTACAAAGGAACAACGCTTGCAAATCATTGAATTTTATTATCAAAATGCATGCTCTGTTTAGAAAGTTCATAGCGAGCTTTCTCCATTTTATGATCAGTTTAATCGACCCACTGAAGCGGCTATTCGAGTTATTGTGACTAAATTTCGCACCAAATTTACATTTTGTTGGACAATAAACCACCAACACGCTTACGTAGAGTGCAAACTGAAGAAAATATCGCAACTGTATCGGCCAGTGTTAATGATGATCATCAATTATTGAGACGTCGCAGTTCGCAAGAATTGGGGGCTCTGCTACTCAACAACGTGGAAAATTGTGCGGAAGGATTTAGGTGTGAAGACTTTCAAAATACAGCGACCTATCACAACGCAAAATTTTTGATGAATGCGCTCTTGGAAAGTTGGCCGAAGATCCACTTTCTTTTATTGAAAAATTGTGTTCTACAATGAAACTCATTTTTGGCTCAATGGATACGTAAATAAGCAGAATTGTCGATTTTGGAGTTAAGATCAGCCAGAAGCATTGCAAAAGCTACCAATGCATCCAGAAAAAGTCACAGTGTTGTGCGGTTTATGGGCTCGTGGCATCATTGGACCGTACTTCTTCAAAGATGCTGCGAATCGTAACGTAACTATGAATAGTGAGCGCTATCTTGAGATGATAGCCAACTTTTTTTCAATAAGACGCGTAACAATGGACTTATTAAGAGGCGAGTTCGGTGAATATTTAATTTCACGTTCGGGACCGGTCAATTGGCCGCCTAGATCGTGCGATCTAACGCCTTTAGACTATTTTTTGTCGGGTCTATACGGACATGGCCGAAATGTTGGAAAGAGTTCGCCAAAATTGGACTAAGCGGATGGACCATTTGAGGCACAGTCGCGGTCAATATTTGCATGAAATAATTTTCCAGCATTAAATTGTGTGGACCGCACTATCGATTCATATAAAGATTTCATGCATTTTCCTGAGTTTTATGTGTTTTTTTTTTTCGAAAAATTTTCCTATAGGTCTTAAAAAAATCACCCATTACAAGATTTTAAAGTAGAAAAGAATAAAGACAAATTCGAAAAAAGCAGCCAGTTACGGACCATATTCCACTTATTTATCGATATATGCATTTCAATCTGCTGCGTTCGACTTTCAGAATTGAAAAAAGCAAGAAATTGAATTCGAAATTTTCATTCATAATAGGAGACATGGAATAAGGGGAAAAAAACTACCACGGAATTGTTATTCGTTAGAAAAGATACAAAAAGATAAAAACCATTGAGTTAACAACACTGTTTTCTATTCCAGTCAGCTGCTTTTATAGTTTCTATATTTGAAAACTATCTTTAGAAACGTTATTACCTGCTGCATTATCCTGTAAAGCAGCCCCCTTTGCCATGCAATTTTGTTATTTTTGTATTTGAAATTTTCAACCTTGTATTGGGTGTTTGTACATAGCATAGTACATTAGTAAGGAACATAAAAAAATGATTTGAGTGCTCTTTTGTTGATGCTACATCCCTAGATGTGGAATTCATATACAAAAAAATGAAAGAAATTTTCAATAATTTAGTGTAGGTTTAGCAAACAACCACTCTCTCTCTATCTTTGCTAGTAGTTGTTACTCTTTATTTGTGATGGCTTGTCTGTATCGTGATTGTTATCTTTAAATAACAAAAATGCTGTATACGGACGCCAAACTTAGCATCTATTTTTTTCAATTACACACGTGCCTATTGCCAGTAATAATAGATTTCGTTGTACTAAACCGTACGCGTCAAAAAATGAAAAAGATTACATAGTTTGAAAGGGACAAAGAAATAAAAAACAACTGATTGTCCAGCTTGTGTATACAAGAAGATATGATTTGAACACATCCGCCGTTAGAGGCGGATAATCTTCTCTTGAGAATTTTGTAGAAACTGTTAAGATCGCATGCTTTTTTGTCACGGGTGCGTTTTAAGCAACGCCTACAAAAGCGAATATTTTATTTAA
Organism: Sarcophaga peregrina; assembly: GCA_014635995.1. Classification (NCBI taxonomy): domain Eukaryota; kingdom Metazoa; phylum Arthropoda; class Insecta; order Diptera; family Sarcophagidae; genus Sarcophaga; species Sarcophaga peregrina. The sequence continues at coordinate 38,528,194 of CM025790.1, read as the reverse complement.
ACTCTCTCTCTCTCTCTCTTTGTATTGAATATTGGTTTCAAGGGATAGCAAACTCCTATTTAGAACATTTGGTAACATTCTCTCTTCTTATTACAGTTCACAGTGAGAAGGATCGCGTAAAAATTTATACGAATACATGTAAGTCTGATGGAGTCTGCTCATGGGCTACGAACTGCGATCTGGGTATAAATCCAAATAAGACGGACCTCGTTTTGTTCTCGCGTAGGTACAAAATTGGAACCTACAGGTTGCCGAGGTTAGCTGGTAGGGAGCTTCCGTTATCTTCTTGGCTGTTGTCCTGGACAGCAAGCTGAACTGGAAACGAAACACCGAGGAAAGAATGAAGAAGGGGCTGAATGCTTTCTACCAGTTTAGGAAACCCCATAAGTAAGAGCTGGAGTCTTCCGCCTAGGGCCATTCACTGGATATATCTGGCGATTGTTAGACCGATTATTACATATGGCTGCGGTGTTTGGTGGAGTGCCTTAGATAAAAGTTTTCAACGAAAAATCTTAGATAAGGTTCAGCGGATTGCCTCCTTGAGTATCACTAGAGTGAGGAAGACTTGCCCTTTTGACACTATACTCTGCGTGACTCCGCTTGATTTGTATGGCAAGCGGTGTGCCGCCTGAGGGAATTGGGCTGCTGGAAATAGCGCTCAATAGATCACTCCAGAGTTCTGGATGTGGTCTTTCCTAACGGAAAAAGCCACTGATTATTTTATGCCTGCCTCGTTTAAGGATACGTCTACCGGATAGGGCACAATAGAATGGTGTGGTACTCCATTTCCACAGATGGGTCTAAGTTAGGTGGATGTACAGGTGCTGGGGTTTTCTCTAGGAAACTCGGTCTTGAACTCCACTTGAGGTTGAATGACGTCTGCAGCGTTTTTCAGGATGTTGAAGGCTATTGAGGCCATAGCTAGTGGCCCAGTTTCGGATTCGGAATGTAATATGATCTTCGTTCAGGTCAGGCCTTAAGGCCATTGCGTCGATCTGGTGCAAACCACGACTCGTTCGCGAGTGCAAAGAGTCATTGAGGATTTTTGGACCAGATCGTATCCGTCTAAGCTGGGTTCCTCGTTATAGCGGAATAATGGGCAATGAGACGACGGATGTCCTCGTTAAGTTATGTTCGCTCTCAGGGGGCGATTTGATTGTTCGTTTTATCACCGGGGACTGCGAGATTAGGTCGCTGGCGGTCTATTGCGGGGCATGTTGTGATGAGGAAAAAACACCTCCTCTGTACCTGCCCAGTCCTTGGTAGGTTGAGGACCTCAGTTTCTTGCCATGCATACATACATAACTAACCGTTCTGTTAGGATTACAACCTAGTTTCTCACACCACATGTGCTGTGTACGTTAATATTTTACATGAGTACCGGGACATACAGTATAAAGTCGATTTCAAACGACAGATTTGTGAAGAATTTTTCATGGTTTTATCAGAAATCGAAGAGGAAGGTGCCTGGCGCTTGAACAGAGACTTCATGTCTAATAAGCCAACACCCTACTGACCAGACTATGAAAATAAGTAAACCAAACGAAACCCAAAATCGGCAGAAGATAATTAAGATGATGTAGGCCTATGTTGCGAAAGCCCGATAAAAACAAAATTCATTTTTAGGAAATGGACATAGATTGAATATTCGTTGCTATAGTCAGACATAACTATAATGGTTTAAAAAACAGGGCTAAAATACATAATCAGAATTGGAATCAACGTAAGGATAGATCTCAATAGAAAGAATTTGTAAAGATAATCTCATCTTTACAAAGTTACGGACATTGAGAGTAATTTAACGGGCTGACGTTAAAAAGAAGACAGGCAGGGTTACGTATAAACAGTGATCACAAATATTATAAGATGTCTTCTGCTCTTACCGATATTTAAAAGAACGAACTACACGCCTTGACGATAGCAAATATGAAATAAACTAATTATGCCGTAACTTGATAGATTTGGCCTCGTGAAGATAATTTTAGATCTCAACCGGACTGGCTAGTTTTTATTAGACAACTAAGAACATTGGCTGGTTGGGATATTTATTGGTTCTTATCACGTATGTAACGTAAGATAGCTTACGAGGTCTATTTGAACTTTTAATTGTGCAAGCGTGCTAAGCAATATCACTGTCTTAGACAGGCACTTTTCTCGGAATTTTTTTTGTTTCACTATAACAGCCTTTTTACATTCAATTTAAAATATATAATACTCACGTATATGTAGATTATAACGATTTTGCCAAAGATCAATTTGTTTAACAATAAACGGATGATGACCACAAAGTTTTTGTATATCAACTTCGTCTTTAATCTGTTGTAAACTATTTTCGGAAATTATCTGCAATACAAAGGAAATTAAAATAGACAATTAATAAATAAAACAAGAAACAATAATAAAAAGAAAAAGAAATTTCATTTCAGTTCAGTTTATATATGTACTTTAGATTTCTTTAGAACTTTGAGAGCATAAATCGCGGGACAAGTGTCTTGTTCTCCCTGCTGCTGTTCTTGTTGTTGTTTCTTATTGATGACTTTGAAGACAACACCAAATGCACCTTTAGCTACCAACTGATCAATATGGAATTCCTCGTTCCGACTTATTCCTTTAAAGTGTGAACTGAAAATGACATTTGTTAGGGGTTTATGCCATTGAGTTTTAGAGCGTTTGTCTTGTTGTAAATTATGAAAACTGCAAAAAAAGAAAAGAAAAAGAAATCAAAAATAAAAATAAAAACAAAAGGAAATAAAATCAAAGAAAAAAAAAAGTAAAATATGAATAAGTACGAGTAGGGAATAACAATTAACATCAATAACAGCAAGAACAACAACAAAAATGCTATTAAAGTGATTAAATTTACTTTCTGAATTAAATAATAAAACGACGAAAAAAAAATTATAAAACAAAATTAAATTCAACAGAATTAAACCTAGAAATTGTGAAATTAATAAAAAATTTTAATTAGACTTTCTTACTCACCTTTTTCTGGACGACTTCTGACGTTGCTTGAAAGAATTTCGACCAGAATATGACAGATTCCAATTCAAACTGCCCAAATTCCACAGGGAGGTGGCCTAAAAGAAATATAAAATTAGAAGCATTTATTAAATCATGAAATTTACAAAAATAAAAAATCATATTCGGTATTACATGTAAAATTGTAAAAAAAAACTAACAAAATTTACAGAAAAGCAAAGTTTTTCTGAAAACATTAAAATTCAACTGCAACCAATAGCTTAAAAGAGCTTCAAGCCAAACGTATTTTATTTATCATCACAACAACAATACAAAACTCAGTGAGTCAAAATGTCATGACCAAATGATGCTGTTAATATTTCCACATAAGAAAAATGATTTAACTTTTAAAGTTTAGTGTTTATTAGAATCTTAGCCGCTGCCTGTATAGATCATTGACCTGATCTACACAAGAGTCCAATCTAGCTGCTACATTGGTTTTGGTTTTTCTCGATATCTCTGGTATGAAAATTCGTTGCTTTAACACGTTGATTGCCAAACTACGAGTTAACTCGTAGATAGCGTTCTCTTCTAGGGAGTCAAACTACAAGTTATCTCGTACTTAGTAATGTGAAAAAATCAAGTTCTCGTTTTTTAGTTAGTTTTCTGAAAATTTCCGCGTTAAGAAACCTTTTCGATCTGATTAGAATACAAACTTGGAATAAAAGTTTTCGAATGAATACGGATTCAGGAAGATTGGATTGTGAATTTTATTATCAGAAATATCTGCCAAATGTTCAAATGACTATTCGATTTGTAATTTATATAGACTGTATTCTTTGCAGCGTTAAAGGCGTCGTATTCGTTGAAGTCACCGTAGGTAGTGTGTCGCCTTAGTAGACGTAAAGCCCGGGTTCGTAAAAAATATTTCTTCGGCAACTTCCTCTTAGCAGATTTCCTGGTTAAACTCTGAGAGTAAATAACTTACTTACTTAATTGGCCATAACAACCCGATTAACGGATTTCGGCCTGCCGCAATACATCCTTCCAGGCGCCTCTGTTTCTTGCGCGCCTACGCCAGTTGGTCACACCAATCGATGACAGGGCTTCCTCGACTTGGTCCTTCCAACGGATACAAGGTCGTCCTCTTCGCCGACTTCCGCAGATCCCCGCACCAAATACCCGTTTCGCCGGAGCATCCTCCTTCATTCGAACGACATGGCCGAGCCAGCGCAGCCGCTGGATATTAATACGCTGCACAACGTCTATGTCGTTGAGGAGCTCATACAGCTCACTGTTAGATCGGATGCGGAAATCATCGCCAACTCGCACAGAACCGAAGATCTTACGTAGGACTTTCCTCTCGAATACCCTCAAGACAGCTGCATCAGTTCTTAATAGGGTCCATGCCTCTGCGCCATAAAGAAGCACGGGTAAGATGAGCGTCTTGTAGAGTATTAATTTTGTCGCACGAGAGAGGTCTCTGCTACTCAATTGCCTATTGAGACCATAGTAGCACCTGTTGGCAAGAGTAATCCTGCGTTTGATCTCCAGACTGACATCATTTTTGGTGGTAACGGCGGAGCCAAGATAAATAAATTCCTTGACTGTATCAAAAGTATAATTATCGGCCGTAATCTGAGAATCAATACGCCGCACGTCTCTACTTGTCGACAACATATACTTTGTTTTGCCCTCATTTACTGCCAGACCCATCTTCTTAGACTCCCGTTCAATAGCGCTAAAAAAGCCTTAAAAAAGTTTCTCAAAAATCTGTCGTTCGCTACTCATCCATGCATATGTAATTGGCCATAACAACTCTTCAATCAGAATTACAACCTAGCTTCTCACAGCACTTATGTTGTGAGTGTTAATTTTATACATGAGTCGACTCTGAACGACAGATTTTTGAGAAACTCTTCATGACAATTTTATTTACTCTCAGAGTTTTTGCCAGAAATCTGCTGAGAGGAAGTCGCAAAGAAATATTTTCATATTTCCGTTTTCATGGCTGATCTGAGATTTGAATTCCGGCCTGCAGTCTTATAGTTCTGCGTAAATTTTAATAAAAGTTTGTTCAATGGAAAGGCAGAACTGCGTTCGATAAACAAAATGCGATAAAACGAGTTGGTGGTGGAATTTTGGTATGTGGATGTATGGCGGCTTCAGACGTAGGTCAACTTGAATTTATTGAGTCCACCATGGATAAGTATGGATATCTTAACATATTAAGAAACAATTTAAAAGAAAGTGTGGCAAAACTCAAGCTACCATCTACGTTTTGATTCCAACAGAATAACGTCCCAAAGCACACTTTGGCTGATGTATAATGCTACCCAATCTCTAGATCTCAGTCCTATCTGTGGATCTATGGGATTTATTACAGAACAAAAATCGCCAGCATGTAATTAGAAGTAAAGAGACCTTGCGAAATATAATACGGGAAGAGTGGGAGAAATTCAGTGTTGAGGAAACAGAAAATTTGGTGAATTCCATGCCAAAGAGATTGAATAAGGTCATGTCCAACAAAATATTAAATTTAAGATTCAAGCATATTCATCAAAGTTTTCTTTATTTATTTTAAACTGAACGCAGACTTTTTGGCACCAGTATTCTATTATTGTGATATTTATGGAACTTTTTTTTAAAAATAAATTAATTTTTTGGTTTATGTTTTTATGTAATTTTTTGAAACTCATTTTTTATTTAAATTTAATACTTAATGCGGACTTTTATATATTTTCTAAAAATATATTTGGTGAACGCAGACTTTATTGAGTAAGTGTACATACAACGGTAGCTTAAAATGACTGCTTATGTGCAATTTTAATAACTTTGTGGTTGAATTTTTTTTTTGCTGTTAACGTTTCTAAACAAAGATTAGGCTGGAGCTAAATCTTTTAAGTAATTATCCAGGAAAAAGGTATTCGGTAAGACTCTTTCACCAAGACACTGAAAGTCTTACACATGTAGTATTTCAAAAACTTCAAATGTTCTTAAGTCCCGAAATTAGATTAGCTTTTGGCAACAGTTGTAATTAATTAAACTTGGCATACAACTGCAAGAGTTGAAGCATGCTGGCTAACTATTTCAAAAACTTCGGATGTTCTTAAGTCTCGAGCAATTGAATTTGCAAATTAAGAATTTCACAAAATGATGTTACACTGTAGCATTCACTGTACAATAAATATCACATTATAAATAAATAAATAATAAGAAAGAAAGAAAAAAATTTTACTTAAAATTATTATTATCGCTTGTATTGTTATTGTTGTTGTTATTATTATTATTAAATAAAGATTACGTGCATTTAATCAGTGACTCAATAACACATATAAAAATAATTTCTTTAACCTTTTTGAAATATCGTATCGTATAATGAATGGTTGAATGAATGAATGGTTGAATGAAAGGTTGTTGTAATGGTTGTGGTAGTTCTTTCAATACAACAGTAACAATACGTATGTTTATTTTTTTTATATACTCCCATAACATTTCTTATTACTTTTTATTACTGACTGGCTATGTACTACTACTCTCTGACTGACGACTACTTGGCTAGCTGACTGATAAAGTTAAATGTGAACTTTTTTTCCGTTTTTTTCTCGTTAAATTTTTTTTTATTTGCGTGTTTTAATAATAAAATTAAAACAAACAAATAAAATACGAAAAAACTAGACTAATTGTCGGATTATTAATTTAATAATGCTTGTTAGTATAGATTTCTAATAAAAAAAAAAAACGTAAAAAAAATATTGAATTTTTGTCCGTCTCATTGCATTTTATAATCAAGTCAGTACGAGTGCATTTTTTCAAAATTTGCAATTTTCTTCATTTTTTTTTTTTTTTTGTAATCCAACGTTTAGTATAGAAATATAATCACGTTTCTCCCCCATTTAATGCAGAATTCCTTCCTACAAATAATGATGATGTGTAAATAACTGAGGTTAGCAATTAGATTTTCTATATAAATTTGATAGGCACACCAGACAAAGCGTCAATTCAGTGAATGGGGTCATGATATTAAATAAAAACAGCAACAAAAATAAAAAAACTACATATAAAAAGGAGGGGGAATTATAAAAATAGTTCATGATAATAGACGTGTCCCATTACAGATATTGATTTTTGTTTTGCTTCTGGTGATTTTCACTGCAAATTATTTCGATTTTAATAACTTAGATGATGAAATAGATTCAAAGATGACGAATGGATTCATTTATAAAAAGATTGATGATGAAATTAACCCATTAATAATATCGTGAGTACAAGGTATAAAACATGTATTAGTTAATTTCAGAATTATATAGCCAATTCAAACAAAAATCACTGTTTCGTATAAATAAAAATCCTTCTTATTTGCTTAAAAAGGTGAAAAATCATGGACAAATAATCGAAAATCGAATTCAAGCTCAAGAAGAAGAGCCAGAATTCATAAAAGCACATTAAGTTTGTTTAAAACGTTTTGGTTTTGTTTACTATTTTCTTCTTATCATTAATAAAAAGAAATTTATATTACGAAACCTTAGAAAACGTTATACTATGTTCAGACATGCACTTATATTGAGAAAATCGCAATAAACGGCATTATTGATCTCAATATTTCATATAAAATTTCAATTCATTATTGATCAATAAATTCATAAATTCTTATAATATTAATTAAAACTTCAAATACAACACTGTCATAAGTGCGTTCAGTAAGCATATTCGATTTTTCCGAACACTTCCTATTGATATTTAACAACTCAAATATAAACAACGACACTACCATAAGCAAAAGCTTTCTTTTCTGCTAGCTATCCAATATTATATAATAAAGCTTCTAGTATCTACATAATGGACAAAATTTAATGACTCCCAAACTGTAAACAACAATTTTGAAATTTTATTTATTTTTTGAAAAAACAAAAGGGGGAATACCCTAGTTAAAAAAAAACACACAAATACACAATAGCTTCAGTCTTATTGATTCAGCAGTATTTCGTCACATATCGCATTGAGCGTGTATTATCAGCAATGTCTTCTGAGGTTAAGCGAACGATCATAAACATTAAAGAAGAAAGATCAAGAATTTTGCAACTTTTACTAAGAATAATACACATACACTGAGCACCATAAGTGAGTAAACACCACTAAAATAATTTTTTTTTTTTTTTTGAGGATAGCGAGAAAAGTAAATAAGAATAGACGAATAAATTTCCAAAAATAAAAACGTTTATTTATTGCTTATAAAATGTTAAAACAAACAAAAACGAAATTATTGTTGTGCTCCAAGTATATATTTTTTTAATGGAAAATTTAAAACTGTTGACTTACTTATGGCGTTCAGTGTATATATGGACATACAGTAAGAAAAAACAAATAGCTGAAGAAATCAACCCACTTCTTCAATGCAATATAAAAACATTATGGATGGGGGAAACGTAAAACACTACAAATTTCAAAACTTCAGATAATGGAAAAAAATCTCTAGTCAACTTTATCGTTATACTAATACTATTAACCTTCGAAATGAAAGCTGTAAATGTAAATAATTGATTGTTGAAAGGAAAAACAACTATTCCATTCTAAGTTCAATGAAAATGGACAAACATGTAAATCCAACACTAATGGATGGCTGGGAAAATTTAAACAGAGATCTCTTAATTCAATTGGTAGAGCAAGAAGCTTAGGTTCCTTTTACTCCTCTAGGGAGCATAGGGCCGACAACAAGTTGTTGCCAATGAGCTCGATCATCAGCGCGATGTTTGACTGTGTTCTATTGTACACCTAGTTTGGATAGATCGGTTATGATTTGGCGTTTCCAAGTGTGCGATGGTCATCCGAAGCGCCTGCTTCCCAGGGGGATTCCAGTCTATGGCATTCTTTATTACGTCGTCTAATGGCTTTCAGAGATTGTGCCCAATCCAACCTCACATGCGTCTCCTTATTTCCTTTATTCCTTATTGCTAGTCTGCATCTGGTCAGAGTTGGATATTGGATATTATGGAAGGCCAGTATACATGCAGGATTCTAAGCAGGCATTTGTTAACGAATACTTAAAGAGAGTGGGAATGGCGCGGTGCCACATTCCACGCTTCGCAACCGTTTATTAATGTGAATTTAACGTTGAAATTAAAGATTTTAATTTTGGTGCTTCTCGCTATGTTAGATGATTTCCAGACGGGGTTATGTTTGGCAAAAACATTGCGCGCTTTATTAATACGACTGGCAACATCCGCTGGTGAACCGCCCGATTTATTAATTATACTGCCCAGATAGCAAAAGGACTCAATGCATAATCAATTCCCTTCTCGAATATTAGGAATTGACGTTCTACGTTAGCATTTAAACTAAATGTATTGGTTTGATGGATATTAATCTTTTAGTCCAGCTAATTAGATTTAGAGAAGAATGACTTAGCAAGAATATATCATCCGCCTAGTCTAAGTCTTCTAGACTAATAGGAAAACTAAGCGTATTAAAGACACGTACTTCTTCACATAGCCAATCCATTCCAAATGTCAAACTCACCCACTGTCCTTCATGAGCTTGATGTCCCCTGTCACACTAACGAGACTATAACGACCAATCATGGGCGCTATAAGCTTAATACTAGCTCGGCTAAATCCCGGCACTTTGCAGGCCTGGCAGAGATTTTGGCTATAGCTGCTATAGCCTAATAAGCTGAACGTCTTAAATTACCAGTATTAACGAAACCAAAACAAGAAGGATAAACAATTAACCCGATATTATATATGATATTACAGATTTAAATTTTAAATTTCTTTTCTAGAGTTTGTTAAGCACAGAAGCACAGTATGGTGCTACAAACTTTGACAGTCGAAATTTTAATCTGCCTTAGTTTATATTAGTTCATACTAAGGATGCCAATCGGAAAATGCCAAATCCCGAAATCCCGGGATTTTTCGAGATTTTCGGGATTGTGAATTCTTATGTATTTTGACCCTACAAAAGATCCTGAAAAAAAATTCTATATCACTTGATTTCGATAATAGCATGTCAGATGAGGAAAACCCGAATCCAGGGATTTGTAAAAAACGACCCCTTTGGCATCCCTAGTTCATACTACAGGTCTTCCCCGACTTACGGCCGAGATAAGTTCCTAGTCATCGGTCGTAGGTCGAATTTCATATAAAAAAAAATTAAGAAGAAAATTACATACTGCACATATTTGTCTTCATTAATCCATTCCCTGTTCCCATACAAAAAAAAAATATTTTACCGAACGCCCAAAATTTTACTTTTCTTTAAAAGGGTTTTGAAAGTGTGAATCACATGTGATGCACAGGATTTCTGATTTCTGGCAAAAACTCATAGATACAGATGTCGAAGTCGCCGTGGTTTAGTGGTAGTTTAGTGGGTAGCTTATTAGACAAAAGGCCCGGGTTCGAATCCCAGGTCAGACATCAAAACGAAAAATATTTCTTCGGCGACTTCCTTGCCATGAAAAGTTTCTCAAAAACTTGGGAATGAAAAAAATTGGAAGAAGAAAAATGCGAATAATCGTAAATCGAGCGGTCGTTAGTTGGGGACTACCTGTATCGCGGATTTACTGTATATACTCAACATTTTACCACAATTTTGTTTTTGGTATGAATAAAGCACACACTCACTCTTACACTCTTCGTTACGTTTATTAATTTAGTTTTTATTTATCGCGGCCGTTGTTAATGAAATATAAAAATAATTTTTATTTCTTTGTTGTTGTTTTTTTTCTTTTCTCTATTTTTTCTAATCGTAAATTTTAAAAATATTTTTTACAGTCCAGTGAATGAATGAATGTTTTTCTGAAATATTTTTAATGTTTTCCCGGTTAATAAATTCTTGCAACTGAATAGGGTATTGTTTTACAAGAAGTTCTAGGCAGACAGTAGTAAGATTAGAAAAAAAAATTCTTTCCAAGCGTTTGTTTTTTTCTTTTTGTTCTTATTAATATTGTTGTTATTGTTTACAAATACATTGTATTTTATGTTGTTTTTGTTTTTATTTTTTTATTATTATTTTTTTTTTACTTTAAATATTATTTTTCTATGCAACGTAATAATTCTACTCGACGAAATTGTAACTGACAACGACATAGTTTGTTATTGTTATTGTAAACAAAAAAAAAATTAAAAAATTATAAAATTATTTATTATTATTGTTGTTGATGGTTGTGGTAATATGTAGAAAAATAGAAAAAAAAAAAACAAAACAAAACAAAATCCAAAAACTATAAAGAAAACAAAAACAAACAAAAAAAAAATTATAATAAATTACATACGTTTTGTTTATTTGTTTAAATTGCTTAGCACATGTAGTATAACGTCTGGCTTGAAGTGTACAACAAAAAAAATTATTAGAAAAAAAATATTAGAAAAAAAAAAACGTGTTGGATTTGAAATATTTTAAAATAAAATATAAAATCGCAAAAAAAAAAACGAAATAAAAATAAGTATAGCAACTGAATACAAGGGTATTACAAATACAATGCGACGACATTAGACGACAAAGTCGATTTTATTCGAAATTAAAAAAAATTTTGCAAACAAACAACAAAATACGCGTTACGACAAATTCCATATTAGAATAAGGAAGCAAAAACAAAATAATAAAATAAAAATAAAATTAAAAAACAAATAAAATGTGTGTGAAAACAAAAAAGCTCACGGGTACGTTTTTGTTTTCCAAAACAAATTCAATAGAGAAACTATCTAATTTGCTCTCTTTCTTTATAACATTAAAGAACAATAACTAAACCAGACAGAGAAGTATTTGATTAACATAAGGAATTGCTGGAAGGTATAGTAAAAAAAAAAGTTCACCTCACTTTAGTTGGGTGAAAATCTATTGTTGTTGTTTGCTTGGATTTCATGAATTCTTTTCAAATGTAAAACTAACAACAGTTAAAGTGCATTAACTTACATTTAACCACCTTAGAAGAAATGGTGTAAAAACGTTTGGAGAAACTGCGCACACCATTAATAGAAAAAAGTAGAATCACAGTCTTACATGTATTGTACTACACAAAAGAACAAAGACGTAAAACTTTTCAGAAACAAAGAAATTTGTTTGGCTGTAATAAGAGATGAATGTATCTTTCGAAATGAAAAGAAAAGTGCTGCAAAAATACATTAAAAACTGAAACATAAATTATTTGGTCAGTACTATCCTACAGTTAGCATTACCACCTAGCTTCTCATTTAATTTTATACATCAGTGATGGATAAAGTCGACTCCGAACGACAGATTTTTGAAAAGCATTTCATGGCAATTTTAGTTATTCTCAGAGTTTTTAGCAGAAATCTGCTGAGAGGAAGTTGCCGAAGAAATATTTTCATATTTTCCTTTTGTTGTCTGGCCTGGGGCTCGAACCATACTTTTATGTCTAATAAGCCAACACACTACCTACTAGACTACGGTGACTTAAAAACTTTAAATTTTAAGTAAATCAATATCTTCAAGAAATAGGCGTACAGGGCGAGTAGAACTGATGGATAAGTGTTCGCCAGCTTAACCTAGCACTCCTCATGACGGCACAGATTAAAAAAAAGGGCACAGATATTGTGATATTCAAATGAATGATAAAAACGATATAAACATAATCCGGGAAGACAAGTCGAGGAGAGGAAATAATAAAGGTTGGCTGGATAAAATTATCTGAGGCGGGCACTATCCGGCAAGGCCTTACCTTCGACATACATATATAATTTCATATGGTTTATAAAAGGATGGTTAGATTAATTATGGCCTGTCAAGCGTTTGTCTAGATAGTCTAAATAAATTTGGAAAAAATCTCTAATTCCTTTGAAAGAGGCACAGAGTTTAGTACTTAGATACTTTAGAGAAGCGAGATATAAGTTGGTAGGTCCCACATGTATATTTCAAATCCAAGTTAACACCATTAAAGGATATGCTCAAGTCAACTTAGACAGAGGGTATAGAGGAAAGCACCCAAGCACTTGAGGTTAGTGTTATCGTTAGTGAAGCTTAATCAGCGGGACAGAGCAGATAGGGATACACTTTGCTAGATCCGAGCTCATGAGAGCAGGGAGCTTTCACACCACACATGTACAGTTTTAATTGGCATTTACTGTAAGTATTTTGCAGGATATGGAAAGAATTTGAAAAATGAAAGAATTTGAAAAATTATGTTAAAAATCGTATTCAATCACGTATTGGAATTATGATAGTTAAATTAAAAAAAATACAGTAAAAGCTCATAAATTAGAACCTCCAGTAATTAGAAATTCCAACACATTATACGCTAAAATTCTAATTTCTCAGCGGTTTTTTTATTTATTTATTTTTTTTTTTTGCTATTTTAACACAACAGAAATCCCCAAATTATTTTTATTCTGTAAAATTAAGAAGGGGAATCACCAAATTACATACATTCGTTTTTCCGTTAATGATTTTTTTTTTTTTGTCGCATTTATGTCTTTTGTCGTTAGTTTTTTAGTGAAATTTGATACACGTGAAATTTGAAACGTCCAGAAATTCGAATAATTCAGAAATTAGAATTGCCTCAAAAACAAAGCGATTCTAATTTGTAAGCGACTACTGTATGAACTATTGTCACAGGCATTCACTGCACACGGAAATATGTACATGCATACATATAATCGACAAGGTTGGCAATTTCAATTTAATTTAGAAAATTATTTTCCAGCATTAATTAAATACTAAGTACATATCAAAGTTAATTTGTACACCTGCTGTAATATGAACACGATTTAAGTGTTTTAAACTGATTGTTGAGAAATCAGAACTTTTCTTTCAGTTTTCATAAAAGAAAATAAAATTCCCAACAATACCTTCAAAGTAATCTTTAATAATAAAAAACTATAATTGAACAAAAAACATTTTGTTTTCATTTAAATGAATAAATTTTATCTTTAAAATATTTTTGAAATAAAATTAAACAAAAATATAATAAAAACCACACAATTGTAATACAATAAATTATCAAAAGCGGCAACTCTGTCATTAAATACTCTTTATAATCAGATGAATTACGTTGTTTAGTTTTCATAAGCCACCTCGCCCCCTCTCTCTTTTGGCTATACGTAAACAAAACTACTCGATGTCTGATGAAATATTCACGAGAAATCTTATCAGAAGAAAAAAAACAAAAAAAAAAAAAAAACAAAAAAAACACTTCGATTGAATGAGATTTTGTTATTGAATTATAAACATGTGCGGACATGTTTTGTTTGCGAATTTCTCTTTCATCGTAAAATTTAATGTTGCTGTATATCTCTGTATGGGGCGGTTGGTTTATGTATGGTGAGTATTGTATGTATGAAGTGGGGGTGTGTGTATGTGTATGGGTAAGAGTATTTTTCTGTTTGTTTGTTTACAATTTGTATTTGCTTGGCTTAGGAAATCAAGCACAGTGTAACGGTTTATATACATACAACGAAATGATAAAATGTAAAATAAAATTAATTTCTTTAGTAGTTGTAACATATTACGCCACTATTCTTTCTTTCTTTCCCCCTTCTCCTCTCCCTTTCTAACACTTGTTTTGTTTGTTTGTAGTGTTATCATTAAAAAATCGATTTCATATGTTTATTTAAAAATAGTAGAGTATTCATGTATTTATTTTTGTCATTATTTTGGAATTCACAAGGTCGCTTTACTTACATACATACAATAAGGATTATATACATACATACATACCATATATATACATGTGTACAATAGAAAATAGTGTTAATTCTGAGTAGGTGTACTTACACTCAAGTGCACACTGATTGATACCTTATTAATGAGCGCTCTTTTTTTATTTCAATTTCAATTTTAAAGTGCGTAATTAATTCGAAGACAAAGCAAGCAAGAGACAAGAAGAGCAAGAGACAAGAAGGAAGGAAGAGTATTAGAATAAAAAAGAAGAGATTTATTTCTGAAAAAGAAAAACAAAGGAAAACTCTTTGTTTACCTGTTACTGTGTTAAGTGCAATATTTTGTTGTTATTAATTGATAGCATTACATGCATGAGTATATACTTACATGCAGTATACTGAACAGAGAGTATAAATATCATACGTTCATACATGATCCATGAGAAAAGAAATTGTTTTTATTTTATTTTTTTGTTGATTTTCAAAAAAGATTTATTCTTGCGAACGTAAACAAAGATTACATAGGTTTATATGTATGTATAAGCATATGTACATACGTAGTTATATTTTAGATGAAGTAAAAAACCAGTTTTTCGTGTGTAATTTTCGTTTTCTTTTTTTTTTTTTTTTTGCTACAAATTTATTGTTATTTATTGTGTATATAATGTAACAGACGATATTGATTTTTTTATATATTTTTTCCAATTCTAAAACACTAGGAAGTAAATATTCATTAAAAATTCTTTAATAAAAAACCTTGAACCAGTTTGATTAAAGAAAATTTATGTTGTTATTCGAAAGAAAAATAGAATTTTTATGATTTTTGTTTTAAACATAAACAAACTATAAAACTTATCTACCATAAAGCTAAGTAAAATTAAGTGGATGATTTAAATTTACTTTTTAGGTAAACAGTGACTGACAAAACAATACATAGCTTTGCATAAAATAAAAAATACAAATTACAATAACATAACTTCATATATAGGCAAGGAAAAATGACAATTACAAATCAACAGTAAAGTTTAAAAAGTTGCCAGACCAAATATAAATAAAGTATAAATACAGAAAAAAAAAGTAATATTCCCAGAGAGTAAAGAACTCCCTGTGAGGTTTAACAAAAAGAAATTTAAAAAATTATTAAATTTTATAATTTGTTAAAATTGTGATCGTCGACCCCTGTATAAGTTTTGCCGCATCTAATTTACAGTTTTATTTGTTTTAACCACTGACATAATTTATGAGAAATTTTATATAATTTTTTTGTTTTTTCTAAACTGAAAAGCAGCAAAAGCAAAAAATTGAAAGAATAATTAAGGTTAATTATAGAGAAATCGTATTTAAAAGAAAATATAAACACAAGTAACAGTTGTTGTTGTTGTTGTTATTCATTAAAACAATTCAATTTTAATTTTTTTTCTGCTTTTTTTCTGAGTGGGAGAGTGCATGACCTCAGTGTAGCCAGATGAGATGTTCTAACAACGATACTCTATTCTTTTTTGTTTTTGTATGTTTTATTGGATTATTAATAAATTGTAAATTAAAAGAGATAGAATAAGAGCAAACGAGCGAGTAAGAGAGTTTTGTTTATTCTGCCATTTAAGCAACAAATACAATAATAACAAAAATATAAACAATAAAGTTTTATGGCCTATGGTAAGACACGACAAAGAATCAAAACATTTTTGAAAATGATTTCATCAGAAGTGTTAGTCATTTTTGGAATTTAATTTAAAAAGACATTCAATAAATCATTTTTTATATATTTTACTGATTTTTTTTTTTTTTTTTGTTATTGTAAAAATGATACTTTTAAATGTGTGTTATTGGAAGAATGGACAAAATAAAATAAAAATAAACACACACAATATTTTTTTTTTACCAACCACGCTAAAGTCAAGAAACTTTTTGTAAACAATGTGAAGTGAGCGTTGAAGTATTTTTTAAATAAGCGATTGTAAAATGTGATTCTTAATAAAAAAAAATTCTCAAAATTTTATGATTTTAAATTTGATTCTGAAACGAAAATGACAGTGAACGATTGTAAAAATACCACACCAAAAAAACAGCATGTAAATTTAGCGCACTGTACACAATGATACGGTGATTCACTTTCTTTGGTATAGCATGCGTCTCAATCTCACCTCGCATCTATCATCTGAGGCGGTCTCGCTTTTCATCTCCCATCACAATTGGTGATGCCTTGCATCTCAGGTTTCCTTAGAAGTAGACCACCCTAGGGATTCATTTATATTTGAAGACATAAGTGTCAGAATTACGGATTATATGGCCACTATTAATGACTTTTTCCGCGATCGTAAACTACAATTATCCGCCCCTAAATTAACGGACTCGCTTTTTACACCCTGAACAAAAAAAGTGGGGAGGAACTGGACCATTAATTAACAAGATATTTGTGAAGTTTGTAAACAACACAAAACAAAGCATTCAGAATTGCAACAGTGTGTGTGTAAATAACAAATGGGGATGACGACGAGATCAAGAAAATGTAAGTCAAGTACAGCGGGCTATTGACGAAGCAATATCTAGTTGCATGCCACTTCAGTGCTCATCCCAATCACCATATCATAAAATCGCCCCTTCAACGCATTCAACAGGGCTTGAGGAAGTTTCTGTAACGATATCCTAAAAAGCATATAGGAACAGATGTCGATCAACTATCAGTATCAAAAGCAAAGCAAAATTGAATCAATTGGCAGTACAAGCAGCCATAATTAGCTACAAACACAACAAGATTTTCAACGAATACCCACAGCTCAGTGCCAAAACGATTGCCTGACGGAAACCTACCATTACCAACAGCCTGTTTCACTTAATTCATCGTAATCCATCATTCCATCAAATATATCGCCTATAGACATAAAATTTTTCTTACTTTGTAATTCTGCTTCAACTGTTAAACAGTTAACAGTGCTCTGATACTGTCAAGCTATGCTCTGTTACTGTCTAAAGTGCGTTTGCTAGAAAATGTTGGTTTGTGTCTTGGATTTTAAAATACGAATTTTTTTCTCCGCACACATAAATTATTAACAATTGCCATAAAAGAAAACATTTTTGCATTTAAATTTAAATAAAATTCAACATAATCGCAACTTTGTTCATAAAAAAATAAAATTAATTTGAAATGTTTAAAAAAAATGTGTATCGAACAATTTTCTGAAGTAAACTTCATTTTCATTTCAATTTTTATGAGTGCATGCATTAAGTTATTATTAAAGTTTATTATTTTAAGTACAAATTAAATAAACTTGTACGTAATTTGATTTGCACTGTAATCTAGATACAGGTAACGCACCGAACACACCTATTATGATTGTATGTATGGAACATGCATACTTACATACATATTAAAATCTTTTTAAGAAATATTTTTATTTTATAATTGATATGTGAATATGAAAATAAAAACAAAATATTAATAAAACAAAGGCAAATTGTGAAAATATTTAGAAAAAAAGAAAAAAGGAATTTCAAAGACAATTTCGCAGTTTATAATAAATATGTAGCTATGTGGTAGAGACATCCCACCCACCCCCTCTAAAAATATATGTTAATTTCAGTATTTATTTATTTATTTAAAATAATGTTGCCATATTTATAAATTGTTTTTTATTTCTTATAAACATTTGTCAAACACATACTACATACATAGATGACACAGTAAGTGGAATAGAAAAGGAAACATTTTGCGTTTTGCTTATTCATTCATAGCGTTTGAAACTCAACAAAATACTAAAATACATAATAGATGGCAATAACGTACCTTAAACAATATTTTAATAACATTAATTATGTTTGTTTAATTACAGCATTGTAACATTGTGTTGTACGAATTCTGTTAACAACTGTATGCCATGGAATTAAGAAACAAAGTCTCCATGAAATCATTGCAAATCAAAATAAATTCCTTCAGCCTGTATTTAAAAAATCCCCCCTAAATGTTATGCGAGTATTTGCCGTTATACGAATAGAAAATCGCAAGGATTAAAACTCACTTTAATACGAAAGAAAAAAGGAAAAGAAGTAAAAATAAAAGACTTTTAAAGTGCCCAAATACCCAACCCATTGCCATTAACTTCTTATACATAAACGTCAAACAGTAAACATATAAGGTGGTGAGGTGGTGGTGAATCCAACAATGATGGTTGATGGTGGTGATGTGGTGGTTGTATTGGCAATGGTGGTGGTTTATTTGGTGCTTAAAAACATTGATAGGCATGCCTTCACATACATCATATCGCTCATAAGCATAGTCAACATCATAATGAACTACGCAACATCATAACAATTATAATGCGTACATAAGTATGTACATACAAAATTACGTACATACGTACATGATGGTATGACGAATTTATTTTGCACTCAAATTTATTATTCTTTCACACTTAAATTATTATTATTTTTTTATGAAAAAAAGAGAAAGTAAATCAAAGAAAATCTTTAAATATTACAGCATAAAACGCAAAAAAATATATGAAAACGAATATAAAAAGCGTACGTACATATGAATGTGTATGCTTGCATGTACATACACATGTAATGCTAAAGCAATAGGGTGGTAGGTGGACAAGGGTGGTGGTTTAGAGGCCATAATTTTTCTTTTTTGTATTTGTTTAAGCTCATGTAGAGCAGAGGAAGTAGATAAAGCAGAAGTGGAAAAACCCATTGAAGCCAATAAACTCTTGACGTTCGTCTTCTGTTTTCTTTCATTTTCTTTTTGGATTGAGTTCATAGTTTAAAACACAACTTCGTTTTATCAACCGCAACAACAACAACAACTACAATAACTACAACAATTTTTCACAAGAAGGGTGGTATTTTGAACTGTTACAATGACTAGAACAAAAGCAACAACAATACAATCACAAAAAATAAAAAGGGAGTTAGGGAGTTAAGGTTTAGTGAGTGAGTGACCATTTTATTTGTACACACACGAATGCACGCATGCAAACACACATAAATGTACACTCTGTAAATAATGTTATCGTGTAAATATCAATAACAAACACTAAAAACCAGTGTTGCTATCGTGTTATATTTCTGATATTTCTATTTCGTAGTTTATTTAGCAGTTAAAAAGAAAACTGATGTATTTATAGGCCAGTTTCAACAAATTTTGAACACTTTTTAATAAAAGAGCTTGCACGGTAGGGCCAGTATATACTCTGTAGCTATTAGTAGCACATTTAAATGTGAGAAAAATAAGGAATAGTAGAGGTAAAAGTAAAATTTTAAGCAGATTTCTTTGGTAACACAACTTTAGTCTTTTCAAAATATTCATCATACAGGTACATACCACGAATATTAAGACTCCTACTATCTATATCTACAGTTAGATATACTAAAAAAATAAGGTTTAACATCTTAAATAAGAAACGAAATCAACTAAAAGAAATGTATACAAAGTACTAAAACACATTTATACTTCGTTTATTTTTTTTTTTCCTGTTAATCAAAACAGAGCTTTTGTGTTGTAAGAAATTAACATAGACCTTGCTAATCATAATAATTACTAATTTCAATACATACCCATACAGCTTATTTCGTAATCAGCCAGAAAAAGAGATCCTTTGCAATAAAATTTCACTTATTTCGGTTTATGCAAAAAAATTATCAAGAAGGCAACACTGTTATCTACACTGATATTATTGTTTTCAAAAATAAATAACAGACAAATACTAAAAACAAATACTTTCTTTTTTCTCCAACCCCATTTTAACTCTCCGTCTCCCTGTCTCCCTCTTTTTCTCTTTCTTCTTTAACACATCATATAGCCTACATCTATGTATATGTTTGTTTCCTTTAAAATAAAATGCAACCCAATTTTGTTGTTGTTTTTAAAACACAAAATATGTACAAATGAAAATAATAACAGTTGGAAAAATTTATCAAAAAGAAAAAATAAATATAAAAAGAAGGAAAAACAAATAAACACTATGACGTTACCTGTTTGAGACGTTGCTGTTCTGCTGCAGCACTGTTAGCTGAACTATCAGCTGCTTTTTGTTGTCGTTGCTTATTACACTGTTGTTGTTGGTTTTGTTTTTGGTCTACTTGTAATAGTTGACTGGCTTTTATTGTTTTGTTCGAATTTTCTGTCGTTTTATTATTCTTAACCTCCACTGATAATGGACCTCCTACAGCTATGGCTGCACTTGTTATTGTTGTTGTTGTTGCCTGATTATCCTCTATTGCTTTCCACTTTTTTCTTGTTGCTGTTGTTGGTAATTCGTTATTTGAACTTAAAATCCTAGAAAATTCTTTTTCCTCAACTTGTTCCGTATTATTTCTAGATTTTGCATTGCCCATTAAACAAAAATCAAATTCTTCATTTATTTATTTTTAATTATATTATTAATTCTTTTTTTCTTCTTAATATTGAATTTTATTTGGATTTGTTAAAGAGAATTTTTCTTCTACTCTTTTACACTTTCTCTTTGCTTTTTTTTCTTTTTCATAAATTTTTCTTGTTAGAAATACTTGCAAATGCCCTTTTTTCAGTTTCACACTTTTCTTGTTATAATTTTCTTATGCCATCACGGCTTTTGGAAACGATACTCAATGAATTTTTATTTATTTTATAAAATTTCTTGTCTTTTCTTTATTTGCTAAATAAAATATCACAATTACAAAATGGTTTTTCTTCACCTCTTTCACAGCAATTTACAAAATAAATGAAGCAGTGTGAAGTGAAGTTTACATAAAACAGTACTGACAACATGGAAATGGAAAAGGAATATTATTGTGATGCCAGATGTCGACAAATCGTAATTGTAAATTTCAATGCAAACACTACTTGCAGAGTTTGTACACAAATACTATTTCATTTTAGCAATGTAACTTTATTCAATCAACGTGTTATTAGAGCAAGACGTATATTACTCTAAGAATATTGTTCTCGTATGTAAGCAAATCAATGTTAACAGAAAATGAAGAAGACTTAATAAAAAAAACTTACTTACTTACTTACTAACGATTTGCAAAGCAGTGTGACATAATTTAAATACTTCAAATATTGTTGTCAAGACTTACTACTACTATATCTAATCGGTTACTAAAATTAATTGAAAAAAATTTATTAAATTTTTTAGGTCGTATGGCATGCCATAAAATTAATCAACTCTATTGTAATTAAACAATCTGGCATCTCACACTACTCTTTATCACCTTAAGCATCTGGCAACTGTCAAACAAACAGCAACCAACTTCAGGGTGATATTTTTTTTAATGAAAAAAGACCGCAACTACCGCTACTTTGCTCACAATTCTTTGAAAAATCGAGTTGTTTGAAGTTAATTACCATTTATTGTGAATGTTTGATATTAAATCGTATATAAACAGGACCAGCAACTGAACTCGATCAACAGTCGTCAACATGGATATGAGTTTAGATGATATAATTCGTAGCAAAAAAGGAACACAAGCACCCTCAAAGAAATTGTAAGTGAAAGAAAATATGCTGCCAAGAAAAAGGATTTTTGTGCAGGAAAAATGGCGTTAAAGAAATTGTAGGATTAGTTGAAATGAAAATGTGTATAATTTTTCTTTTCTCTTGCAGCGGTGTTAAAAGGCCAATTACACAGCCCTTAAGGAAAATATTAAATAAACCAGTATTTAGGGAAACACGACGTATCACTGATGCCAGACTAAAAATTATTCAAAAAAATCGTGCCAAAATTCGTGATGCTCGTGATAAGTTGGCTGAAATTACCCGGAGCAATGGTGATGTGCGCAAGAAGTTAATGCAAAAACAAGACTTGACCACATATAAATACGGTAAAATGGGCAGCGGTAGTGTGGGGTCCATTAATTCCAGTGGTTCGGGTTTAAGAAGAACAGTTAGTGGTGGTGGTGGTAGTGGTAAACACTTAACAGTTGGAGGCTTAAAGACTAACAAAACTTCAAATTATAAGACTTCATCATTGCCAACTGCACCTTCGAGAAGGCGAGAAAATCATTTTGAAATTCCTCGCGGTTATGTGGACTATGACAATATGGAAAAGATGGAAGAGGGTGAGTACCTAACATACACCTAAATGAAGTCGTTGTTTTACAGGAATATTGCATGCAATAGAAATTAATCAATTATTTGCGCTTCCTGCCTGTTACTTAAAGTTGTTATTCAAAAGGAGGAATACATAGATAGGTAGTGCCGGCATGTACATTAAGTTAATTATATAACAGAAAGCGCAGTTTATAGATTACATTTCTAAGTATAATCATGGCATCTTGGTGACATTTAAAAAGAGTTGAAGATTTGCTTAGTTTACCTTGAATTTTCCTCAAATGTGGATTAGAATATAGTTATGATCGTGAGTAAACCAATCAAAAAAGACTTTTTCAAGAAGCTCTGTCCAAATACTATCCTTAATAATCTGTTTAATCGCCAGACCTCAATATAGTATTCCTCAAAATAAAACCACAAAGTATAGCCTGCCTTTATTTTAACCATAGGGCTCGATTAGGAGTGTAGTTGAGACTTTTTTTTGTAGGTCATACTAAACACAATCAAGACAAAATCTGAAAAGTAAAAGAGCGCAGTCTAAGACATAGAAAGAAAGAAAGTCTATACAACGTAAAGAAGAGGGGAAAACAAACTAAGACGGACAGTAAAGGAGTCATATGTCTAGTCAGCGAATACTAGAAATTAAACTCTAAATATTAGAAAACCCTACAGAAGCTTATGTTCAAATTCATTACGGAAACCTCAACCAGAAATTCTATGTGCATGACACTGCACCTTAGGGCAGAAATACAGAATACTCTGCCTAGGTTCTCTCCTGTTTCAGAACCCATTCCCTTTTAGAACGATGGAATCTAAGTTATAAAAAACCTAGAGTCCTTGCAATGTCTGTGTCTTCTGACTTGATTCATTAACCCTCAAATGAATCCTTAGGAAAGTCTAAACGATCGATTCATTAGGTTTGTATTCTTTTTCGCTCCTCGTGCCTGCTCATTTACAGCCTCATTGTACCAAACATAATGGCAGGGAAACTACTACAGTTCCTGTCCATTACTATATTAACACTGAAACCATAACTCCTTCACCTTTGTAGCATTTTTTCGTTCCAGGATAATAATCCTAAGCACTTTCTAACAATACCTAAAGTTGCATATCCCTTTTAAATGTTTTATAAGACAAAAGCCAATTAATTTTTCTGAAGAATTTCTTCTAACTCCTGCCACTTTTGTCCGTTGATATGGCTACTGTTAAGGCGCACATATAATGTTTATTGAATACTGAAAGATTTATTTGTTATTCAAACTTTACATTTTCTTTTTTTGTTTAGAAGAATACGCTGCTGCTTCACGTCTTAGTCGTACTGTTCAGAATGATATGGCATATGAAATGGCACCACCGGCACCTAGACGTCTGAATTCCTGGGGTTCATCCTCGGCTGATCATTTCGATCCTTTCGATGTCTATGAAGTACCCTATTCGACACGTCACGAACGTCGTATGTCACCAGATATACCAGCACCACCCGTTAAGGGGATATTACGCTCCAGTTCATTACGTGAACGTAGTCCAGATCCATACGCCAGACGTTATATACCTGAACAAACCTCACATTTATCATATGAAATGCAATCCCGTTTAGAACGGGCTCCAGATCCACATGCTTCAATGGGTATCTTTTCAAATCCCCTTAAAAACTCGTCAATGTCATCATCAATGGTTGGCGGGGCACCTATGCCCATTTCATCGTCTGGCTATCGTATTGTGGTTAGCAATCTACATACCAGTGTAACCCAGTCAGATATTAAAGAATTATTTGAGGATATTGGTGAATTGTACGATTCACGCATTGTTCGGCCCGGTGTAGCCGAAGTGATTTACAAGTCATTGAATGATGCTGAAAAGGCAGTAGACACCTATCACAATCGCCAATTGGATGGTCAGCCTATGAAATGTTTATTAGTTAATCCAAGAGCATCGAATAAACCTACTGCTCCCGCCATGCGCTCGTCAAGGTGAGCCTCCAGGTTGTATGCTTGTTAATATGTAACATGTGCCTAATGTCGTTGTTCTATGTTCTTTTCTTTTTCTCTTTTCCCCATCCCCCATCATTGTCCACAGTTTACATTCATCGAATAAGACACCGCTAGAGATTGATATTGATGCTCTACACAAAGTACTATTTCGTCGGCATTAGTGTTAAAATAACGCGTATATAATATAACGTATTTGAAAAACAATAATTAAAGGAATTTAATTAAATAAATCGATTCCAAACAATAATAATAATAATAAATGTATCCAAAATGTTTATAAGATTATATACAAAACAAAGCAAAATTTAAATTGAATGTTAAGAAAACCAACTTTTTCCTACAATCTATACATAGAAACAAACATACAAACAAACAAACATTTTCATATTTAATAACATTAACATAAGCAAGCATTTCAATATTCAAATACGTACATACATACTTACCATGTTGTACATGCATATTTACAAGACACAAATATTACAAGAGATGATTATTCTTTCTTTTTCTTTTCTTTTTTTAGTTTTTCTTTGTATTTATTTTGTTGTTTATAAATTTTTAGCTTTAACTTCCTATTGATTATTATATTTCCTTCTAATGTGAAATAATTCTTGCCCAAGTGGCTGCTGTAGTTTATATTTTATTTTTTTTTTATTTTGGAGTATCCGATAACATTTTTAAAGACATTCTTTCATACATGCTCTTAGTTTTTAAATTCGCTTAACAAATAACTGTATTTAAAGATGTAAAACAAATAAATTATAATAATTAGAATTACATTTAAAACAAAAATGCAAAGAAAACCGCAACAACATTAAATAAACAAAAATCATACGTATAAACAAAACAACACGAATATTCTTTCAAGGGTTTTTGTACTCTCCGGACTAAGGAGATGGATGCAATGTATATAATTTGGGCTTAGTATCTGCCATACATGGGTTAAGTTAGTACCTACTGTTGGCTAAACAATTACGCCTTTAGACGGAGTTATTCTTCTTAAGTCGCCTTAGTCTGATAGGTAGGTAGTGTGTTGGCTGATTAGATGTGAGGCCATGGTTTAAACTCTAGTCCTGACATCTTTGAAGAACATGAATATGAAAAAAATATTTCTTCGGTGTATTTCTGGTAAAATCTCTAAGAATAGAAACATGAAAAGTTCCTTAAAGTCTCTCATTCGGAGTCGACTTTAAACTGTAGGGCCCTTCACTTATGAATAAAATTAACACACCCCACTAATGTTGGGGTGTGAAGCTACATAGGTCGTAATCTTTACTGAAGGTCTGGAATTACCAATTATGTATGCATGCATGTATGTGTTCTTCTTGAGCTTAAGAATTACCGCACACCATTCAGCTAGATAAAGGCACCTTTTCCTTAGGGATAATCTTTTTTATCACGAGCTAGAAATGTTGCGCAAATGTGTCTTGTTTGACCCGCTTACAACACAGATTTGAATGTACATACGCTGAGATTTGAATGTACGGAAGATCTGTCGTCCGAGCGAACACAAAATATCTTCTAGACTAACGCAGCTACTAACGCATGGTGGTCGGTGTGTCTAATAGTTATTATTCAATAGGAGAGCGAGCACGCATCCAGATAACTCAAGTGATGTCATATTGCCTGACGAATATCGTCTTGGTTTAGTCCAGTAAATAACAGTGATCCGCATTTGACAATTTGACGAATCAGCTGATTGTAGCAAGCGGTTTCTAGATGTGATGTTCGGGATAGTCAAAATTTCGGAACTGCTTAGGAAACATATATACAGGAAGGTTTGGCTAACAATTTATTTAGACATTCAGGCAACACTGAAAATTTTCAGAGGACATGATTTTATGCTAAATCTAATTTAATGCGGCGCCTACACATTGGGAGTACAATTTGAATTGGGCGTTGTCTTCACTCGTTTCTTTTTTTTATCGTATTTTTACCAGATGGAAAGAAAATCAAAATTTTTTTCGATCTCCAATCAACATAAGAATTGTTTGATCTTCAATTATAAAGTTGTATAACCAGTCGCAACGTGTAGAGGCCGCATAAGAGTGCTACATGTCGAGGAACTTATGTCAGATTACCTGATTCTTCCAACGTTACTGGCAACGTTTGTAGATGAGGTTGAATTGGTAACATCAGGATCAGATTTGAAAGTAACATCAAGGAATATCAAGCATTGATGCAGCAGCCTTAAGAGTATTCGAGAGAGAAGTCGAAGAGAGAACGACATAGACGTTGTGCAGCGTATTAATGTCCAGCGGCTGCGCTGGATCGACCATGTCGTTCGAATAGTGGAGGATGCTCCGGCGAGACGAGTATTTGATGGGGGGATCTACAGTAGTCGGCGAAGAGGACGACCTTGTATGCGTTAGGTTAGGTTAGAGGACGTGCACCTGTCGGTCAAGACAAGCACAGTACCCGGAGGTCGAAATGGAGTATATAGGAATGTAGGAAAGGAAAGGGAGAATGGGAAACGGAGGAATTACATGTAAAGAAACAGACACAAAACAGAAGAGGTTGAGAGTGCGACTACACTTATGAAGCCCTAGCACCTCTCAACCAGCCCAAGCTGCTAATGAATCTATGGAGAGCCTTGATGTCGGCTCTCGACACAGAACTCAAGTTCTCAAAGAAGGCCCTGCCAAGGGTCCTCAACCTCAACCTGCCAAGGGCTGGGCAGTTGCAGAGGAGATGTTCGACAGTCTCCAACTGCTCCTCATCGCAACATACCTTGCAATAGTCCGGCGACCTAATCTCGCAGTGCCCCGTGATAAAACCGAGAACCAACCTTAAGCCACTCTGTCCTCCTGCTGTCCGCAGCAGGCCATAGACGCCTATAAACAGAACAACCCGATCCGTTCCTCCAATGCCACTGCTCTTCCCTCCTGACCCATCCATCGATGAGGCCATAGAGGTGGCAGACTGGGGGGTGCAGGACCAATTGTCAAATCGCCACCTAAAATCGAACCTAACCTAGCGAGGGCATCCGCCGTCTCATTGCCCAGTATTCCGCTGTGACCCGGAACACAACATAGACGAATACGGTCCGGTCCAAAACTCCTCAACGACTCTTTGCACTCGCAAACGAGCCGTGATTTGCACCAGACCGACGCAATGGCCCTAAGGGCAGCCTGACTGTCAACGAAGATCATGTAAGATTCCGAATCCAAAGATGAGCCACCAGCTATGGCCTCAATAGTCTTCAGTATTGCGAAAATCTCCGCCTGAAAAACGCTGCAGTCATCATTCAACCTGAAGTGGAGGTCAAGACCGAGTTCCTTACAGAAAACCCCAGCACCTGTACATCCACATAACTTAGACCCATCTGTGAAGATGGGTATACCACTCTGCCCCTGGAGTACTCCACCACTGCATTCTGCCCTAGTCGGTATGAGTATTCTCAAACCAGATAGGAACATAGCCTCAGGCACAATATAATCAGTGACTTTTTCCGAAAGTCCGTACCTTCCGTCAGGAAAGACGATATTCAGAACTCTGGAGTGACCTATCGAGCGCTGTCTCCAACAACCCGATTCCCTCAGGCGTAAGGCATACCGCTTGACATATCAGTCAAGCGGGGTCAGACAGAGCATAGTATCAAGAGCAGCCTGAGGGGCAACTCTTCCTCACTCCAGTGATACTCAAAGAGGAAATCCGCTGAACCTTGTCCAAGATTTTCCGTTGAAAATGTATGCGTTGGAAGGACCAAATCGAGGAAGTCCTGTCATTGATTGGTGTAGGCGCACAAAAAGGACGAGAAATCCGTTAATCGGGGTGTTAAATGGCCAATTAAGTAAGTAAGTCAAGGGATGTCACCAATGATGATAAGCTGCTCTAGATGGAATACTTCTAAATTCCTGCTAATACTAGTGAAGCAATGGCCGAAGTCTAATAGGTAGTGTATTGGCTTATTACATTGAAGGCCCGAGTTCAAACTACAGGTGAGATATTAAAACGAAAATAAGAAAATATTTCTTCGGCGACTTCCTCTTAGCAGATTTCTGGCAAAATCTCTCTGAAAGTAAATAAAATTGCTATGAAAAGCTTCTTAAAAAACTGTCGTTCGGAGTCGATTTTAAATTATACTCGTAGTTCCCGTCACTCATATATAAAATTAACACACACAACATAAGTGGAGTGAGAAACTAGGTCAATAATCGTAACTGAAGGGTTCTAATGACCAATTATGTATGTGTACTGGCGGAAGCAAACAGTCGAACTGACTTAATTACCTTTGACTCTTCAATAGTCTCTTACTATGTTAAGGATTGTAATGTCAATTGTTAAGTTAGTTTTTGTTCGGCAGTTTATTAGCCCAATAGTAATAAAGAATAGAGACTATATGAGTCCTTTCAAATGCTTGTGGCTGAATATTTATGTACTTTTTTATTCGATTTAAAAATGACTCGCCTTTAGACTTACCGTTTTTCAAAGCTTATTCGAGTAAATAATTTCAATTTAATTCGAATTTATTTTGACTTTTTATTTGTTTTATTTTTTTTTTTTGTTAAATTTTATTACAAAATACATTTTGTAGAAGAGAATTTGTTGTGTTTTATGCTTTTGTTTTCTTTCTATTTTTTAGTTTATTTTAATTGATTAAAAATACCATAAAAATTACAATAATTAGAGAAGAAAGAGAGAATAACATTACGAAATTATATTTTTGAATTTTACAATAATTTTTTTTTAATTAATTAATTGCAATGAAATTGTAATAGGAATTGCGATTTTAAAATTGAAGTACAAACGTTAGAAAATTTGTAATTTTTTTTTAAAAACAATGAAAAGAAAATTAAATTGGAAGAAGAATTAAAAACAAAACATTTATAAACTTAAAAAACACTTGTTGTTGTTGTTGTTTCATTTAAAAATTTTTTTTTTAATGTCTTAAATACACACTTAGAAGCTAATCAGGACTTTTTCTTTATTTATTGCAACATTATTTTGCTTACTTAAGCTTAAAAAAAAAGGATTTTTAATTTTTTTAAATCAAAAAACGTAAACGTTAACGAAACGAAACGATAAACAAATCAAACTTATTTAAAATACTAAAGATTGATTAATTGATTGGTTGTTGTTGTTGTTATTTGTGGTTGCATACATATTTTTAAAATTGGTTCTGTTTTCTTATATTTTTAGTACAACAAAAAAAAAAAAAAGATTTTTAAAATTTTGGGAACATCATTATCATCCGTCATTAGTAATATTATGATTGAACTCGTAGGGGAGGAGGGAAAATTTTGCGGTTTTATGGTTTAAAATTAAAAATTACGCACACCAGTACCATAATTAGCACCACCGGCACGATTTAAAGCATCACGGAACAATTCAATATCCAGTTCAGTATCAGCACCAGCTTGCAGTTCCACAGCAAAATTCTTTAATTAATTAAAATCATAATTTAAATTACATACAAACAGAGAGAGAGAGAGCTTTACTTACATTTAAAACATCCTTAATGATTGCCTTATCCGTTGACATTTTGGCTCTCTGTATGACACCCACATCCTGGCCAATCCATGTCAAGAATATAAACTTTTTTCTCTTGGACATTTCATCACCCATTTGTATGCGTATATAGCCAAAGGCTCGTTCATTATCACCGAATTGTTCACGAAACTCTTCAAAGCATTGGCCACGGGCAGAGCATATTATTTGGGCGCCATCAAATTTAAAAACGGCCCTATATGTTGTTTATATCACAAAAAAGGGGGGGGAGGAATTAAAAATTAAAAAAAAAACATTCGTTTTTAATTTCATTTTACCATTCTGTGTCAGTGAGATCAGATCGTACATCCTCATAAGCTTCACGTATGGCATCCTTGTCTAATGATGTGGCCATGGGCATCTGAAATTAAAAAGCAAAAATTAGTTTTAAAATTATTTTCGTCTGACTTTAAAATGCTTATCAATAAAATAAATTTAAGAATTGGCTTAGTTAGGATCCGGCTTGGTTAGCGGGATTCCATGCAGGCCAATTAAGTCTAATGTAATAATGTTGACAAATTTCGATAATTTTATAATGGAAACCACGGGCCTTCTTGATGGGCTAAAGAATTTCCCATATACTCAAATTTTGAAGGAACTGTGGAACATTTTTGTGCTTGCATAGCCAAGTTTTGTAGAGTAAAGAAAACAAATGTTATCCGCATGCTAACGGTAGACATTGCGATGGGATGGTGGTGGTTCATTAAAGCAATTAACCAAATACTGCGCATAAATCCTTATCGAAATCCTTGTGACTACATTTAGCTCCTCCACTGATCGACTTCTTTGGTGATATTGGTGGATATAACTTCGTTTATCAAACTTTCAGCCTGTTTTTCAGCTTAGGTTAGTCGTGCTTTTAATGTGCACGACTTGCGTTGACTAATTTCTTCCCCCGTTTGGTGGAACTCGGTCTTTACAGGGACTGCGCTTACCTATGGCGTCACAATGGGCCGCTATGCGTACTCAAATGTCCTCTGACCTATCTAATCTACATTGTGGTTACACAGATCGTATGTGAAAGAGCGAAGTTTAATTTTCCCTCGAAAACTATCGTACGACAGTAATGCAGAGTGTAGTGGTTTCGATGTACCACATGGCTTTAGAAGTTAATAATTCAACATACCCAGTAATAACCGGTGTTATCTAAAGATGGTTTCTGCCTCTAATACAAAGGAGAAAATGTTATACGGCGCTTTGGAGCTTATAGACGATATAAAATACCAGAAACTGCGGGAATAACAGGCATTCTCTTGGTTTTTAAGTCATTTATTCTGCGTACATACAAAATATTGTATAATTGGTCAGTACAGCCCTTCTGTCAGGATTACGGCCTAGCTTCTCACACTACTTATACATGAGTGGCGAAGGCCTACAGTTTAAAGTTAACTTCGACTTTTGATTGCAATTATATTTACTCTCAGAGAGATTTTGCCAGACATCTGCTAAGAGAAAGTCAAATAAGAAAGTGAAAGTGAAATATTTTTTCAAATTTCCTTGTGATGGAGATGTTTGATCTGGGGTTTGAGCCGTGGCCTACTATCTACTAGACTTCTTTTAGAATTCTTTTTATTGTACAGTTAGTTTTTTGGCCGCAATTCATTCTGAACTCGAATAATAATCACACAAGATCTAACTCCTCCAAATAAATTTCATACAACTTTTATTTCCATAAACCCTCTTGAAAGCAATACAGCTTCCACAAAACATCTCCATCTTACACAATTTACGGCTGTTATTTTTAAGACTTCCCACCACGTTCGGTCTTATTCTTTGGAAAATTTTGTGCCATTCTTGTACAAATATTGTACTCCCTTCAGGTGGTATGCTTTATAGATTCGAGAAGTTAATCAAACCACATCTTGATCTTTGGTTATAGAAGTTCCCCCAACGTAGTGCTCAAGTGTCCTAGTTTTAGCAATGCAGGGGTGATGCTACTAAAGGGTGATTTTTTAGCTATTATCTTTTTGGTAAGACTGGTTTAAATAGCTCATACACGTTTCGTGTTTTGTTTCATTGTCAAACATCTTCAATTTGGTCTATAACTCGACCATGAGTCGTCTTACAAAGGAACAACTGAACTGCGAACTGAAGAAAATATCGCAGCTGTGTCGGCCAGTGTTAATGATGACCATTAATTATCGATTTGTCGCCGTTCGCAGCAATTGGGCCTTTGTTACTCTGTTAAGTGTAAAGCCTTTCAAAATACAGCTGGTGCAAGAATTGAAGCCGAACAACCTACCGCAGAATTTTTGGTGAATGGGCTCTTGGAAAGTTGGTCGAAAAAGTTTATCGAAAAATTGTGTTCAGCGACGAAGCTCATTTTTGGCTTAATGGATACGTAAATAAGCAGAATTGTCGATTTTGGAGTGAACATCAGCCAGAACCATTGCAAAAGCTACCAATGCATCCAGAAAAAGTCACTGTTTGATGCGGTTTATGGGCTGGTGCCATCAATGGCTCGTACTTCTGCGAATCGTAACGTAACTGTGAATAGTGAGCGCTACCGTGAGAGGATATCCAAGTTTTTTTTGCTCAAAATGCAAGAGCTT
The DNA here is from genome assembly GCA_014635995.1 of Sarcophaga peregrina. Classification (NCBI taxonomy): domain Eukaryota; kingdom Metazoa; phylum Arthropoda; class Insecta; order Diptera; family Sarcophagidae; genus Sarcophaga; species Sarcophaga peregrina. The sequence continues at coordinate 38,495,562 of CM025790.1, read as the reverse complement.
GACTTGAATGACGTGTGGTTTCAACAAAACGGTGCCACATGCCACACAGCACGCATAACACTGGACTTATTGAGAGGCGAGTTCGGTGAACATTTCATTTAACGCCTTTAGACTATTTTTTGTGGGGCTATGTTAAAGCTCATGTCTATATACAGACAGGCCCGCATTTATTCGTGAGTTACCGGCCGAAATGTTGGAAAGAGTATGCCAAAATTTGACTAACCGAATGGACCATTTGAGGCGCAGTTGCGATCAAGATTTACATGAAATAATTTTCAAACATTAAATTATAAGGACCGTACTATCGATTCAAATAAAGATTTCATGCATTTTTCTGAATTTTATGCGTTTTTTTTTTTTTGAAAAATGTTACTATAGCTCTTAAAAAAAATCACCCATTATTTGAAAAGTTCACCAACGCAGTAGTTAACAAAACGCTGGGAATAGCAAAGTAAATCCAATAGCCAATATGACAACACTGCCCTTGAAAGAATGGACGATGGAAAGTAATATAGTGGGACAGTTCGGCGGATTGCTATACTGGCGATAAAAGTGAAAATTGAGTTGTAAAATAACGATGGCCCAAAAGTGGATCCTTAAATCTTGAAAACCGTTAATTAGACATGTTTCACTATCATATAGCAGTTTCCTCCATATTGAAGGAAGCTAAAGGCCAAAAAGTAAAGTGAATTAAATACTTCACATCAATAATACAATTGCATAAATGCTGTACAACTACTATCGGAGTATACCTCCATGCGTGCTTTTGTGTACTACCAAGTGTATTATCGGGGAAAATAAAACTTTCTAGAGGAGAATTAAAAAAATTTGTAGTCAAAGAATTTATTTTTTTTTTATTCATTAAACGGTTAACATAACAACACAATTTTTTTTTAACTTCCTATTGTCAATTTAATTTCCTTATTTCGAATTTATTTTTTTTATTTTTAATTTTTTTTATATTCGATTACGAAGCATATTTTAAAGAAATTAAAGAAAGAAGAAGACTGCTGTTATAAAATCAATAAAATTTATTACAAAATTTTCAATTTTTTCCCCCTTTTCTTTTCTTTTCTTTGCTGGTCATTTGGAAAATTTCAATTATTTTTTATTTTATGATTTACAATTTGAAAGAAATCAGATTTGAAATCACAAAAAAAAGGAAAATAAAAAAATTATTAAAATTTTTAATAAAAATTTATGATGATCATGCATAAGTTTTATGTTTCCTGTTATACATCACACCTTAATGTGTGTGTGTGAGAGAGATTTAAATTGCAGTCGAGGAGTTACATTGGTTGGTTGGTTGGTCAGTCAGTCACAATAGCAGACAGACAGACAGACGCTACTTACTACGTGATGTACTTGAAAAAACGACACATTATTACTACTACGCGGCGTCTGGTATTTTCAATACAACAATAACAGAAAAACTGCAAAAAATAATTTTTTTTATTGAATGCAACTTTATTTTTTTTTTTTTATTTTTTGTTTAATTTAATTTTTTTAAATCACCTTAAATTATAAACAAATAAACAAAAAAAACCTTTAAAATGCTTAATTTGGTAAAACAATAAATAAAAAATCACGGATTTTGGTAATGATTATTGAGGCCTCTGTGGCCGCCATAAAAGGAATTGTTTTGTTTGCTTTTGTGTTTCTATTTGAAAATGTTTTTTTTTTTAATTTAATTTTTAACAATAAAACAAATTCCTTTATTTGTTTTCTAAATTCATGTTGAATTGAATTGAAATTCGGGATTTTTTATTTGTTTTCTGTTTTAATGTTAAACGTTTTTATCCAACCAAAAAAAAATTGCATGCCTGTTGTGTTGTGTTATAAAAAAAATATTCATTTTATTACTACTACACTGCATTCGTTTTGTTGTTAATTCAGCTTTTATTTGTTAACAACAATTTACAAAAAAAAAAAATCGGGAAAAAATTACTTTCGTTTTCAATTTCATCGTTTTGGAAATTTTTAGCGTAAATTTTGCCTGTTTTTTGCGTTTCTATTATTTTTTTATTTTTTTTATTATTTATTTTTTTTATTATTATTTTTATTTATTTTTTTTAATGAAATTCCTTGTGTTTTAATGTGTTTAAAAAACGATTTTCAATTAAATATTTCGTAACATTTTTCTTTTCAAATTATGCCGTTTAATTAAACGCTTCTGTTTTATTTGCAATTTTTTTTTTTGTTAATTGCTCTTAAATAAGCTGATTAAATTGAGTGTGAACTGGATATGTTTTTTTTTTTGTTCCATACACTCTACCCTATGCATATTCAATAAATTCATTAGTTAGGGTACCTTCCCAAAGTTCATTGCTAAATAAACTTTTCAAAAATATAATGCCTTGATGACCATCATCAACATTTTACAAACTCCAGTACAATGCTTGCATACTTACGTAAGGGAATTGCATTGCCTAGGTAGCATTGGTAATGCGTTTCTGTTTTATACAAGAGATGCATTCTTTCAACTGGCACCGTTTGTCTTTAGACCACCACCATTCTCACATACATATCTACATAATTGGTCATTACAACCCTTCAGTCAGGATTATTGACCTAGTTTCTCACACTACTTATATTGTGTGTGTTAATTTTACACATAAGTCGAGGAACCTACAGTTTAAAGTCGACTCCGGACGACAGATTTTTTGAGAAACTTTTCATGGCTATTTTATTTACTCTCAGAGTTTTTGCCAGAAATCTGCTAAGAAAAAGTCGCCGAAGAAATGCTTTTTGTATTTTATTTTGATGTCTGGCCTGGGACTCGAACCCTGGCTTTACGTCTAATAAGCCAGCACACTACCTACTAGACCACGGCGACCTCACCACCATTCTCAGTAAACGATAAATATTTCACGTAGAATCAATTGCCGTTGTTTTGTTTCTAGATGAGAACAGGTTGGCTGCTGGGCTTGGATAAGATCGGCTTAAGGTTGGTTGTCGGTTTTATCACGGGACACTGTGAGATTAGGTCGCTGACGGGTATCTGGAACAGATCCCAGCCGGACTATTACAGGGCATGTTGCGATGAGCAGGAGTTGGAGACTATCGAACACCTCCTCTGTAAGTATCCAGCCCTTGGTGGGTTGAGGCTGAGTACCCTTGGCAGGGCCTTCTTCGAGAGCTTGAATTCTGTGTCGAGAGCCGACATCAAGGCCCTGCACAGATTCATTAGTAGTTTGGGTTGGTTGAGAGGTGCTAGGGTTTTATCAGTGTAGTCCCTTTCTCCTCTTTTTGATGTGTCTCCGTTTCCCATTCTCCCCTTTCCTACTTTTATCCTATTTCCTCTATTATCCTCCTCTCTTTAACGACGTTATACAATGGGTTAATTCGACCTCTGGGTACTGTACTTGTCTTAATTGACAAGTACACGTCCTCTAACCTAACCCCAGGTCAGACATCAAAACGAAATATAAAAAAATATTTCCTCGGTGACTGCCTCTGAGCAGAATAGAAAATTATATCTTCGGTGACTTTCTTTCAACAGATTTCTTGCAAAAACTCTGAGAGCAAATAAAATTGCTATGAAACGATTCTCAAAAATCTATCGTTCGGAGTCGACTTTAAACTGTAGGTCCGGTCCCTCCATTTATGGATAAAATTAATACACACAACAGGGGTGATGTGAGAAGCTAGATCGAAAGTGTTTTTTAAGGATAAGTGATGCGATGTGGTCACCACCCTCAGTGGCATTGAAGAGAATAATCATTAATCCTTGGATTAATGTTTGATTAGAAGCGGCTCTTGCGGCATAAAGTCTTCAGACTTTAGAACTATAAGTCGTATCATCAGAGAATAATTGAGACACTAGCCGTTCACTCGTTTTACGCGCAGTTATCCGATAGGATGGCCTACATGATAATAATCAATTGCCTTTCTCTAATAACAGATCAAATTTCTTGGCCTAGTGAACCTATAAACTTGGAGATAGAACGGGACTGAGCTTTAATATAGCACAACCAGAAACAAAACTTTCCCTCCGGCTATCGAAGCACAATGCGATTTTTAAAGTGGAGCTACGTGAGATCAGAGACTGTATGATATTTGCTAGGAATCATTTGGTGAACTTGACGTTTGGGGATTTAAATATCTTTACAGATAATCAAATGACAATTAAGGCAACAACATCCAGGAATACTGAATCAAAGACCATCCTAAATAGTTCAACGAGTGTGGGCTGGGAGTGACGGCAATCAAAACATAGCCAGTACTCTTACGGAGGAGAAGCAAAAACAATTCACTAGCCATAGTATGAACGAGATAATTAATTCTCAATTTACAGTTGCAAGAAGGCAAAATGCCTAAACTGAGTTATTAACCCTTTAGGAATTCAAACACTATCTTGAGTCTTGTGTTCTACAAATATTACCAAGACAAGGTGAAGACTTTGTGATAATGTGATCGCAATGTCTCTCTCAAAAAAATAATCGATTTTGGTGTCATAGGGTCTCATATATTTATGTAAGCCAAAATGTGTTGGCTTTAGCTTTTTGAAGAGAGTTTTAAGTGTGATTTAGGGTGCTGCCTTGTGTTCTTTACATTTCTAAATAAAATTTTATTTTTAATTCTAACAAAACAACAAGAAAAAACAAAACTCAATACATATCACATCCGTATCCGGCATTTACTCATATGAATGCCTGCCTGACTACATTATCAGACATTTATTGTAAGTACATGGCGTTCGCATTTTGATTTTCAAATCCAAACGGAATATGAATTTTTCTTACTGATTATAAAAATATTTTTTTTTTTTGTATGTACATACATATGTATATGTATGTGTGTGTGTGTGTGTTTATATATACATATTTTTATTTAATCAGTCGTCTTCATTCGTAATAGTTGTTGCATATATATTTTTTTTTAAATTAAATGTGTAATAAATGATTACGAATTTATGTAAAAATTATACAAATTCACACATTAGCTGGATGGATGGAGTCTTTTCTTTTTTGTTGTTGTTGTTGGAATTGGAGTCATGAAAGACAACGTCTAGGCTTTTACTGGATTTTATAACATTGATGGGGAGAAGGGGAATGAGAAGATGATGCGCAAGACGGCACAAGCGAACGAACGAATGGAAAAAAAATAAATAAAATTAATGAAAGAAGGAATCCATAAATAAATCGTACACACATGTTGTAAAATTGCAAAAAAAAAAATCAAAAAAAATCAAAAAAAAAGGAAAAAAGTGAATCTTGTATGTACATACACACATATTTACATAAATATTTTTGTAACTTGTTGTTATTTATTTATTCATTTGCATTGCTTTTTATTTGTATTGAATTTTAAAAATAAATTTCCTTCATCATGATCATCATCATTATCATCATCGTTATAAAAATATGCTAAAAATCAACAATCAACACAAATACGAATTGCAAACGCATTCACTTACGCAGCTAAACGATCAGTAGCAGGCACTTTACGCCGATTGTTTTGTTGTTTTTTTTTTCTGCCTCCGTTTTCCCCAATTCCCCTACACAAATTTTAGTTCAATATTACGTCCTTCGAACAAATTTCCGTGCCTTGCATATTACATATGTACATACAGTAATCCCTGGATATAAGCACTTTCAAAAATGCTTGTACCAGCGGACAGTGCTTGTATACAGTGTTTATAAGCGTGAAATTCTTATATCGAAATCCCGCACCTGAGAGCAAATAGACGCGTATCATTCAACCTAATAGATTTTTATTTATCTCATAACTATCAATGGCTTCATATTGGACGGAATACCGGCTGGTCGAAAAGCTCTTCAATCATCTTCTACAGCTCGGTGTAGTGACAAAAAATTGTATTTTACTGGGCCCCCTTGTCACTTTGGAATCACTGCAAAGAAATTACTGAATAAGATGGATCCGCAGGAGACAAGTCAAGGCAGAATTTCAGAGCGTTGATTCTTATAGCAGATCTGATTAGTAAAAGAAAAGCTTTACAAACATTTTTTCCATGAATTGGTTATGTCTTCTGGATGGGACACAGAGTACAAGGAATGCTTAAAAGCAGTATGAAAATATGCAAATAGTTTCAGCACATTTCGAGATTGCTTAAGTTTCAGTGCTAAAAAGGGTAGTTATTATATCCAGGGAATACTGTATGTTAAGAGCTTTCGACAGTCCCCGCATTTCATCCCCGCTGGGTTACCTGGCCAGGCTTCTGGACTTCGCTATTATTATCGTAATTGTACCAACTACAGCAGCAATAGGATAATTGATAACGTACAACATGAGACCGTCGTCTTTTGCTGGTTCCCGGGTTACCTCCTTACTTAGCGGGCTACAGAACAGACGCACATTGATGAATTGATTTACAGCAGTGAGGTTTGGGCAGAAGCATTGAAGGTCGACTGTAGAAGGAAAATTTTATCATCGGTACAACTTAAAGTGGCATCGGCGTATAGGACTGTATCTTAGTCTGCAATACTAGTAATTAGTGGTGTAATACCTATAGGCCTACAGCCAAGCGAGCGGAAATGAGTGTGGGAGGCTAAAAACTTTCACGCAGAGACAGTAAATTTCAACAATGCCAGAAAGCGAATCATATAAGAAAAGCAAAAGGAAATTTGGTGAGGTTAACTACTATCTGACACAACTGTTGTCTGGACACGGTTATTTTTGTAAGTACCTGTTTAAAATGGGGAACATCTTCTCGGATTTAGTTGTGCAACCCAGACGCGGATATGAATATAAAGGGAACAAATGGCCAAGCCACTTCGAATTAATATTACGGAAGTTCCGGAGTGGGCAAGACGAGTCCCGCACACGGGGGATAGTAACGACTACTACATTTACTCCGCCTAAGCGTAAAAAAAAAATATATGCACCCCATAAGGCATTTATCTCAAGGCAACTTATTGCCTTTAAAATTCCTTTGTCCAATTGGAGGATAGACTCTAAAATGAAAATGATTGTATTCCTCGGAACATAATATTGAAATGAGGTTTCATACTAGAATTCCAAACAGAAAAGACTGGATCTTAAAATGATCTACCATGCGGATTGCAAAGAGGGGAGGGAAGCTACGTAGACGATTGTTGCCCTCTCACTCTGGCACATTATTTCTCCTCTGTCCTATCTGATGATCCCTAGACTCTACTCTTCGGAACCTACTACTGACATAAGGTTTCATACTAGAATTCCAAGCAAACCAAGAATGGATCTTTAGAATGGCCTTCTCTGACAATGGGAAAGGGAGAGCCTAAACAGACGGTTGAGCTTAAACTAGGCTATGCACATTTCCAAAGGGATTAATCCTACCATATGTTTTCGCCTCCTTTACTATTTCAGCTTGTCGGCAATTACATATTTTATACTTTTAAATTCCTTAAAAGTACTTTTTGTTATTTGTTTGTTGTTTGATAAGTACTTTTTGAATATTTGAAAAGTAAATTTAAACTTTTAAAATGTTTAACAAGGTTTTTAAGTACTTAGTACTTTTCAAGAACTTTAAAGTACTTTTTGTGACATATTTGTTGTTCGATGTGTATTTTTTGGTGCTTTTCAAATATTCAAAAAGTATTTTAGGGATTTAGGCTTATATTTAGGACCCTTAAAACGATGAACAAGGTTTTTAAATACGTTGTCCGTACTTTTAAAGTGTTTTAAAGTACTTTTTGTGACATATTTGTTGTGCGATGTGTATTTTTTTGGTACTTTTCAAATATTCAAAAATTATTTTAGGTCTAGGCTTAAATTTAGGACTTTTAAAATGATGAACAAGATTTTTAAGTACTTTGTCCATACTTTTTAGTACTTTTCAAGGTACTAAAAATATTTTTTTAATACTTTACAAACTGTTTTAAGGGAAACATTTTTATTGAATTTAGGTAGAATTTGCTGGTACTTTTAAAATGTTCAAAAAGTACTTTTTTTGGTTGAATATTATCAAAAAGTATGTTTTTTTCCTATTTACTTTATAGCAAACTATGAATGCTACTCGCTATAGGGTATACGGTTGCAAGGCGTATTCCCTCCGCTATGACGACGACTATTAATAATAAATTTTTCATTTTCCCCCCTTTTTTTCGTGTTGCTTTTTACTGCCAAAATTAAACAAAAGCAAACACTGCTCGCAACGATGCAATCAATTCGAGTAGCAAATAATAGAAGCTCTATTAGAGGTGCGGGGAGTTAAACAAAACAGGACAGACAATTTAACATTTTGTTGGCATTTGTTAGGAGTAGCAAAGCAAATAAAAAAAAGTACTTAACAAAAAAATCCCTAAAAACAAAACGGGACGGTGGTACGTACATATGTAGTATGTGGTGAGTCACAATTAAAAAGAATTATAAAATGAAGCAAAGAAAAAGAAAAGAAGAAGAATGAAGAAGAATTTGGATCCATATGTACGCATTTAGTAGAGACGATTATTACTCATGATTATAAAATTTTGTTTCCTTTACGAGACGAAAAAAAAATTAATAAAAAAAAATTCTGCTTTTAAAGCAAAAAGAAGGAAAGAATGAAAAAAATTTAGAGTGAAAAGAAAAGAAAAAAAAAAGGTGAGTCAATCCTGTCCTGTCACTGTCAAATATTTGAAAAAAAGGCGTGTATGGTGTGGACACTATTTAACATTCGAGTTGTTGCTAATGATGACAACGACCAAACACCATATGGTGTGGCAAAGCAGGATGACAGAGAAAGAAGAATTTGCCTCATGTTTGTTTGACTTTTTTTCCGTTCGTCTGCTTTGGCAAACAACAAATATAGACTGACCATCAGACCAGACTAACTATTCAATGCAAACACACATGGATACACAGCACCATAGCAGTGATGACACTGTAAAGGAATACACACACACACACCATTAGTTCTATACAGCAATGATGACACACGGACGCAACGCATCATCACACTGATTCGTCATTCATTTGAAAATTTTACATGCATTTATCATGTTGCAAATGATACGTTCATCATGCTCATCATACTCAGAATACATCTCGTAAGTCTCGTATGTCCCGACCCCTACACTTGTTGTCTACGGTATTTGGTGAGTACAACTAATAGTACTTGTAGTAGTATTTGAGTGATTGTATGTGAAAAACGGGAATTTTTTCCTTTTTTCTTTTTTGCATTGAAATCTTTCATTTGACAGTTGCAAACATTGCGTTGCGATAAGGCAAATATTTTAAACAATTAAAATCATTGTTTAGTTAATCACTGCTGCCAACTGGACATTAAATTTGAGTTCATAAACAGAATAAATTATTCGATTAATTGTGTTGTTGCTGTACCAGATCATATTCGTATTATTTGCATTGCATTTGAAAGCAAAGGTTAGCGAAATAGGAGAGCGATATATGTTTTAGAATTACACACAGATTTAGGAACCGCTTAGAGGAATCCAATTTCGCATTAGAAAAAACACATACAGTACGACTCCGCTTAATGCTGTTTCAGTATTACGTGGTAGTATTGGGATTCCCCTAAATCGCGCATTGTATTGATACTTGTGGTGCAGTATATAGCTACGATATATACTATGTACCAGAGACCTGCGCCGATCGGCTGACAGCCGGCTAAGCCGAGCCGCCGACAAAATTTAAAAGCCGCCGCCGCCGAAAATTTATTCGGCTTGATTCGGCTTAAATTCAGCCGCCGTTTTATGTATGTAAGAAAATTAATTTTATTTTACTTGACTTAAATACATTATTGAAGTTTTTTTGTTCATTTTGTGAAATATTAATAGAAAAATTTTAAATTTTTTGATATGGAAATTTTGAACACCCTTTCTTGTTTTTGGTGAATGTGGTAACACTTTTAACTTTACGTTAAATGTTTTAAAATGGAAATTTTAAAAATGGAAATTTTAAAATTAAAATGGAGAACCAAAGAACTACAAATTTCAATAATCTAAATAAGTTAAATTCATCTGATTCCGATGACGACCTTGCTATTTTTAATGGTATTGAATTCCCAAAACAATAGTTAAAACTCCAATTTCAATTAGCTTTTAGCCAAATTTTTTTGGAAAATTTTATTTTGAATATTTTTTTCTGATAATTGCTTTGTAAGTGTTATAAAATGCGAAATAATTTCAGGTTTGGAGTTTCTGCGTCGACATCAAACCTCTGTAACCATTTACGTGCTCATGGTAGTGACGTAAAATCAAAAAAATTTTAAAATTCGAATGCCAAAATAAAATTCTTATTGTCAGGAAGTTCTAAAAATGCAGATTCCGAAAAATTTGCTAACGCACGGCTGCTTGTTCAAATGTGCTGCAGAGATCTAAGGCCCTTTAACATAGTGGAGCATGTATGTAATTAGCTTCGTATGTAATTTTACTTTTTGTTCTAATTTTTTCTTTAGTCGCTAATTTTGAATAATCGATTTGCTAACAATGATTATTTAGTAAATTTACTGCAATTTTTGACAAAACCTTTGAGAGTAAATTAAATTGCCATGTAAAGATTCTCAAAAATCTATCATTTGGAGTCAATTTTAAAACTGTAGGCGCCAACACTCATATATAAAATTAACGCACACACACAAGTGGTGTGAGAAGCTAGGTCGTAATCCTGACTGAAAAGTTGTAATGACCTATTATGTGAGGCTAATGTTTCATACATGGATTTACATGTCTTCTTTGTTCTTTAAATAAATGTTGGAAATGTTGTATGCATATTATTTAAATAAATAAAAGCGCCGCCGAAACTTTACCATATTTCGGCTGACAGCCGGCTTAAAGCCGCCGCCGAACCTTTTCAACTTTAGCCGCCGCCGCCGACAAATTTGCTCGGCGCAGGTCTCTGCTATGTACCTTCTTCAACGCTCTTTTGCTACCCTGTCCAAAATAAAGATTCTAACTGTATTTTTCCGATCTCGCAATGTATTTACATATCGACGACTCCATTCTGTAACATTCTAAGTCGAAAAGGTGTGTTTTGAGTTATGAGCTCTTCAAGTTTTCACGTCGATTTTTCCCTATAACTTTGGAATAGATCGGCGCATTTTAACTAAATTTTTACAGTATTTAAGTTAGAGAACGTAGAATTTAAAAATGCAAAAACATTAAAAACGTTCTAAGTACAATTAGAACGTTATAGAATGGAGGTGTCGATATTTATGTGTTAAATAGTCTCCTTTAATGCTGTTTCCTTTAGCGCTGGTATCCCCCGCGTTAAGCGTGATTTTACTGTACATAGTCCAAAAATTATGCCTCGTCATAGTTTGTATAGTATGGTCTAGTGGGTAGTGTGTTGACAAAATGCCCGGGTTCGAATCCCAGGTCAGGCATCAAAACGAAAAATATTTCTTCGGCGACTTCCTCTCAGCAGATTTCTGACAAAGACTCTGAGAGTAAAAATTGCCATGAAAAGCTTCTCAAAAAATCTGTCGTTCGGAGTCGGCCTTAAACTGTAGGTCCCGCCATTCACATGTATAAAATTAACGCACACAACATAAGTGGTGTGAGAAGCTAGGTCGTAATCCTGACTGAAAGGTTCCAGTGGCCAATTATGTACATATGTATGTATCTGTAGGTGAAACGTTTTCCTACATACATACATACATAATTGGTTATTACAACCCTTCAGTCAGGATTATTTAACTAGTTTCTCACACTACTTATGTTGTGTGTGTTAATTTTATAGATAAGTGGCGGGACCTACAGTTTAAAGTCGACTCCAAATGACAGGTTTTTTTGAGAAACTTTTCATGGCTAGACTATTAGCGTGAAGAACGTGAGTACGATTCCCACCAGACACTCTGGTCTATGACTCTATACCGAGCACATGGTCAAAGTTCCTCAACTCGTATGTAATTAGAATATAGTTTGTAATTGTTTTGTAATTAATAAATAAAATAAAAATAAATACTAACGACATACACAGCTATACTCAGTCCAAAGGTTCATAAAACCTACTCCCTCTTTCCTCTTAACCACAGCCTATTTACCTAGATCCAACACAATTCATTCCTTGAGTAGGATTCATTCCCTAAGCTAAACGCAACAAAGTAATCTACAATTCAAGCGATTATTAGATCCAACACAAGTTATTTCTGAAGTAGGATTCATTCCCTAAGCTAACCTCAACAAAGTAATTTACAATTCAAGCGATTACTAGATCCAACACAATGCATTTCTTAAGTAGGATTCATTCCCTAAGCTAACCTTAACAAAGTAATTTACAATCTAAGCGAACTAACCTGTCAATGTAGAGTTTATGCTTGTCTTTAAAGAAAGAAATAAAAAAACAAACGTTTTAATGGTAATTTAAGTAATTTAAGCAGCCAACGAACGGATTGTATTTACTTCTTTTGGGCAATTTGTAAAGGCTTTATTGCCTATTCGGAGGTGATAAGTTTTAAATTGTCTTAACACAAGTGAATGGCATCACCAAGCTTGTTGTAATTGTTGTTATTGTTTTATGTTGTTGTTCTTTAATGACCTTTTAAAGTTAAAAACTTATAACGGGAAGTACGTGTCATATAAACAGTTACAGTAAGTCACACCCTTATTTAGCATGTTTATATGGGGGGGTGGGGGGTACAGAGAATTCAAGGTGAGGTTATTTAGTATATCACCAACTCATAGCTCATAATAGCGTACAACAATAATGCAAAGGTTAATATAAGACTGGGAAACATTAATATGTATTAATTTTGTTGTGTGTGTGTGTGTGTGCTGTATACATGAGTCCTTTAAAAGAGAGAGAGCAAGAGGGAGAAAGAAAAAATAAAAATCCAGGGAATATTCATTAAAAAAGTGAACGAATTATTTTAGAAATCATGAGTTACAACACATACAGTGACAAACACACACACTCATGGTTTCTGTAAGTGAAACAAAGAAACTGATATGCTTACTAATGCTGTGTAGGAGGGTAGGATTGCAGGGTTGGTTGGTTGCTAGTGTAAGTCATACAAAGAAATATTATTTTAAGAAATTTCATTAAAAAAAATCTGTTTTTATAACAAAAATTTTTTTTTTGATTTTTTTTCCGATTTTTTTTTCTGTTTTTGTAATTTTGTTTCCAATGAAATGAAACATTAAGAAAAAATGATTCATAAAAACTGTGTATTTTTTTGTTGTTTTTTTTTTGTTTGTTTTTCAGAAAATAAATTTACAACCTCCACTTATTTTTTTTTTTTATTTCGTTATTTCAAACCGTATAAAGAAATAAAAAAAAATTAAAAATAAAACTCCAACAGCAGCAGCAACAAAACAAACAAACACCAGATGAAAATGAAAACTTCTTTTCTTTGTGCGAGTGTTTTTCGTTTTTATTTTCTTGAATTTTTTTTTTCGTTTTTTTTTTGTTAATTACAATCAATGGCAATGAACTTTTCAAAAATCTTTAAATAAAACTTCAATTTGTTGTTGTTTTTATTTCATTATATATTTTCGGTTTTATAATTGTTGTTGTTGCTGTTTTGTTGTTTAATTTATTTATTTTTGGTCATTCAATTCAATTCATTTGAGTTATTTATCAAAAGTACTTGGACTTTTTATTTTTTTTTTAAATAAACAATTAAAAACAAGACAATAAAACAAATAAAAAAAACAAAAAACAATCGTTAAACCACAATGCCATGGAGAAGAGAGGGAGAATCACCATCATTTAATAAATAAAAAATTAAAAAGTAAAAAAAAACACAATATTTTTGAAAAAAAATAATTTGAATTTAGCCAAATCAGTCAGTTCAGTACCATTTAAAGTCACATCTACTTCCATTTAATACCTTCGTGTTCTTTTAAGGAGTCTGGCGATGTCACAAAGTACTTTTCTCTCTCATAAAGGACGCACTCACAGGTGACCTGATAACAATCTCTGAACGGGGCCGCGCGAACTTGGTAGATTTCAATGCGCACAAGACCCAATGTTGTTTTTTGACACACCGGCATGATGCTGCCGCTGGTGTCCTGTCATCTGTATCTATAGATAATGTACACATTGAAGAGGCGGATTCTCTTGAAGTTCTGGGCATGAGAATTAGTTGTGATGGTCGTTGGAACAATTACATTTTTCGAGTGTCGAAGGAAGCATTCAAGTGTCTTGGTTTTTTAAAAGGTACAGAAAATACTTCACTCCACTCTTACAGGACCTTTATCTGACCCCGGATGGATTACAACTCCCATGTATGGGCCGGTGCTTTAAAGTCTATTTTGAAGCTTTTCGATCGCTTACAGGAGAGCGTGAAGTTGCTTATTAATAACAGTAGGATATCCAACTCTATTGATTCGTTCGATCATCGTCGCAAAGTGGCGTGTGTTTCGTTGTTCTATCGGTACTATAATGGGAGGTGTTCTTGAGGGCTTGGTTCTCGATAATCACATATTTTTACGTGGTACTCGAGCTTCTCGCAGACCACATCCTTTTGTGGTTGATTGTCCAGTGAACCGCACAACGCATTACAGGGAGAATTCATTTTTTCCCCGCACTGCTCGCTTGTGGAATAATCTTTCTGCGAAGGTTTTTGCCGTCTTTTCACCTTCCTATAACCTATTTTCCTAAACCTGCACAATGCACTGCATGAGTAGGGGCCATCCCCTGACTGTTGGTTTTTATAAAAAAAAAAAAAAATATTATTTCACTAGCTGCACACTGCTCGCGTTACTACACCACCAATTAAAATTTACGGGAATGAGTTATAACTACATATTATTAAAAACTTAAATGTTGAATCCAAAAATGTCTGGTATTTGTCCGATCAACACATAATCAAGTGCATAGTTTGCGATTTAATACATTTTTAGTAATTTTCAGTGGCGCCATCTGTCAGAAATTGGTCATATCAACTTAAAAACTTTCCCCCGGCTCATACTGGTTTAACTAAACAAGACCATTTAAGATCATTCTGTGCTTTACGGATGAGAAGAGAACTAGTTAATAAGCCAGCTTAGCAAAATAGTAGCAGGTCCGACACTCGAATACCCCCGGTTATAAAGTAAAATATTTAGAATTCATGGCGAAAAACTCGCATGTAGCTTCCGAACGGAAATTCATGACATCAAAGGATGCGATTAATGCAACTTAGACAGGCAGAGTGGCAGTTATTCGAGGACTTGGTTCGTGCAAGAATGAATCGAGAATAATAGGGAAAAATGATAGTGGAAGAGTAACCAGAGTGTTCAGTCACTGAGTGAAATATTTAAAGCTCATAGCGAAACTCGCATGTATCTTCTGAGGGGAAGTCTGCGACATCAAATGATATGATTAGTTCAACTTAGACTTGAAGCATAGTTTCAAGCAATGCTAACTGACAGTGTGGTTGCTATTCGAGTACTTGGTGCGTATGGGAATGAATCGAGAATAGTATGGAGACCAGATAGTGGAACAGTAACAAGAGTGTCCGGTCACTGACTGAAATGACGTCACCGAAGAATGTGCTTAGTGCCATTGATAAAGGTAGTATAAAGGCCAGTGTGGCTGCTATTCGAGTACTTGGTTCGTATAGAATGAATCGAGAATAATATAGAGACCCGATAGTGGAAGAATAACGAAGGTGTCTAGCCAGAATTACTTGGCCCGTGTAAGAACGAATCAAGAATAATATGGAGACCCGATAGTAGAAGGGTGTCCGGCCACTGAGAGAAATATTTAAAGCTCATGAAAAATCCCGCATGTATGTTCTATATGGAATTCTACTTGTAAAAGTATTATAAAGGCCAGGTCATAGCAATACCATTCGACAGTGTGGCAGACATCATCCTATATGGAACTGTCTGAGCAGACTGAATCATTCGTTGCTAGACCACTGGCCTTTTGGACATTTACAGTAATGACAAGGACGGAAACTATAACAAATTGACTCGAAGTGATCTGAACTTTTGTTAGATAATTACAATGATAAGCGATTTATATAATGCATCAGACTGTCCTGAACATGGTAGCCAGTAGGCTTTTGACCAGCTCGCTGTAGACTCAAACATTTAATATTTTATCCTAAAGTGTAATATGTAGATTCTGTTGAATTAATGCAACATACTGTACAGCACTGTCGAAGTCCAAGTAGTTTATTAGGTAGTGTGTTGGTTTAATAGACGTGAGGCTGTGTTCATTTGTTACAAAATCGCATTTGCGCTGCGAATTTCAGTGTAAGAATTTAGTCAAAAAGCTAAAATAAAAAGACCCCACAAATTAATTAGAATTTTATAGATTCTTTTCCTACAATAATTAATTGTAGTTTTCGAGCAGTTTTCGAATGTTCTCACGAGAATTCCTTAGCAGTCAAACGGTTTAACTCCAAACAAGCAGGCTCATTAGCCTATTATCGGGGTTATTACGGAGCATTGTATCATATATATTATTTCTAAAGCACTTTTTCGTCGGTTGCAAATATCTCCCATAGCACCCCATCAAATTTAATGAACGATATCTCATTTTAAAGCTTATATCTAACACTAATGACGAAAAATAATTAGAAATTGAAAAATTAATATTTTCATTGATAAAAATTATATTTTATATAGAACTGCCCGATGATACTGTTGTCGTTATGATTATATGTTTGTGTTCAAGTGTGGTAATACGAGCTCGTTTAATAGTAATGTAGTTCTACATAATATGGTTTGTATTAAAATTCATTCCGGCAATACCGCCGTTTACTATAGTGCCGTTTATTACTAAGTCAGTTATATATAATATGCATATTAAGTTATAAAAAGCTGTTTTGGCAATACTTTGCAGTAGTTGTTAGATCAAATGTGATAAACAGGGTTGCTTAATTGTAATACTATTCCACATAATAATATATAAAGTTGTAAAAGCCATTTTGGTAATGCCGTTATTTGTCATGCCATTGATTGTTTTATGAAGTGTAGTAATACGGGTTAATAAATGCTACCGGGCTAATCGTAACAAACTTGGGAGCGCACATCATATTAGCAAAAATTATTCATACCGATAAAACTGTACTCATACCCCGAATCAACCTTACACCTTCTGATCCAACTGTGTCTTTCCGAATGACACGAAAACAATTCCCTGCTTTTGCTATGACGATAAACAAAGCACAAGATCAAACCCTTCAAAAGGTAGGATTGTATTTACCAGAACCGGTCTTTCACATGGGCAGTTATACGTGGCTTTTTCTCGAGTGGTGCGTACGTTTAAAGATAATTTTGTTTGTATTAAGTATGCGTACGGGCAAAAGTTTAACGATGATCATGTCATTACCTCTAACATTGTACTCAAAGAAATATTATAAAAACATTTAAACATATGTATGTGTGTATGTAAATATGTATGATATATTATGTATGATATTATTATTAAATGACAACTAACGGTGCGAAATATTCGAACGGGTCATCTTGTTATACGTATATATTTGTCTTGGTCACCTCGCGAATGATTTCTGCAGAAGCTGTGGAGGAAGAGGTTGAAACTATTCTTGATCTACTGTGCACATGACCGGCACTTGGTCAGAGGTGAAAGAGACACCTGAGCGCCTACTGTATGAAGGACCTAGATGAACTGTCATGCATGGATATTGGCAGTCTGAGCCGCTTCATCGGAAGCTCCAAGTGATTTCTGAAATAGTGAAGAATGCGGCCTATGTGTGTCCGCTAATGACCGCGTCTGGGAGACATCCGCTTCTACCTACCTACCCTATTTCTTTACTATAGAGTTTGATACGCTTCTGTAAAGCACAGGCCTATATATATTTATGATATCAAAAAGTCTTTATCTGTTTGACCGAAATTTTCGCATGGTTAAGACTTATTTCAGCCAGAGCTGTTTAGTTAATTACTGAACAAATTATTTTGTATTTTCATCTCATTTTTTTTTTCAGATAATAAATGTTTTTTTTTTTATTTTATTTTAAACGTTTTTAAATGAAAGTGTCATCTCGCATGCGGCATATCGCCTACCTGTCTGCCTGTCTGTGTGTCCGTCAAGTGAAAGCATTTCTTCAACTCAATTTCACTTAAAATTTTAAATCGTTAACGATGATTGTGTGTTCAAACGGCAATTCTTTCTTTACGTCTCCACTAAACAGCATTGATGACATTGAGGTTTATTTCATTACAACAACAACAATAACAGTGACAACAAAAACAGTAACAACAAAATAAATACTTTTTTTTTATTTGCTTTTTTTTGTCATGACATTAAATCCGATTTGAGAGGAAGAAAAAAAAAAGTTTTTTAGTTTGCGTTTTAAAGGCCATCGTAATTAATTGTCGAGACGAGAATAATACGTAGTGACATTAAAAACTATGATTTTATTTCTCAGCTGAACGTTCGTTTTTAATTATAAAGCAGTGGTAATGGAGGGGAGATAGGGGGAATAAAGTAACAAAACGTGATCGTGATTATGATTGTGATTATTTATTACAAATATTTTTAATCAATTGCTTATGACAAGAGAAAAGAAAACGATGGAGAGGAAAAAAAAAACTTAATTTTTTTCCGTTTGATTTTTTTTTTTTGCCTTTTTGATTAAATGAATTCATCATAAAACGTTTGATTTAATTGTGTTTGATTTAATAATTTTTATTGTGTTTTAATGGCTCAATTAGGAAATTTTCATTTGAACGTTGTCTAGTCTATTGGAATTTTATACTTAAAATGGCTTTTGAAGTTATGATTTGATTTTTTTTAATTCTTTTTATTTTGGTTTTTATTCAAAAAATCTTTGAGAGATATGTTAAACAGAAGAAAAACATACAACATTAGATTTTTTTTTTCTGCTGGTCGTCGACTGAATAATCCGATCTCTACCGCCCTTCTGTGAATCGTTTCTTTCACTAATTTTTAAATTAAGCATTTTCGATTGTCCTTTTAATTAAAAAGTCTACATGTCGTAAAGTTTCACGTGACCTTCCACCAGAACGAATCATTAACTTAAAAATCAACCCAGAAAATTGCAAAACCAAAGAAGATTTATTTGAAGCCGCCAAAAAACCGGAAATAATTAATAATTTAATATCCCCTATGCCAAAAAGATGTGCTTGTGTCATCTAGAATAAAGGATTCTCAACGAAATATTGATTTCAATAGTTTTTTGTGCATCTTAATTTGAGGGTGCTTTAGTTTTGTCTTAAAATGTTTTTTGAATTTTAAAATTTTTTCATTAAATTCTGAATTCCTTAAGTTTGTGTTTTTCAATTATAAGGATATAAATAAATAAAAAAATTGAAGTCGCCGTGGTCTAGTGGGTAGTGTGTTGGCTTATTAGACAAAAGGCCCGGGTTCGAATCCCAGGTCAGACATCAAAATGAAAAATATTTCTTCGGCGACTTCCTCTCAGCAGATTTCTGGCAAAGACTCTGAGAGTAAAAATTGCCATGAAAAAGCTTCTCAAAAATCTGTCGTTCGGAGTCGACTTTAAACTGTAGGTCCCGCCACTCATGTATAAAAATAACACACACAACATAAGTGGTGTGAGAAGCTAGGTCGTAATTCTGACTGAAGGGTTGTAATGGCCAATTATGTATGTATGTATGTATATGTAAATAAATAAAAAAAGAAGTTTATATAACTTTGTTTTCTTAAAAAAAATTATCATTTAAAAAAAATGTACCGAGGGGGTGCTTTAGTTTTGGCCAATACTCTATGTGAGACGGCTATTTAAAGGGCAATATATGTATCCCAGGTCAGACACCAAAACGAAAAAATATTTCTTCGGCGACTTCCTCTCAGCAGATTTCTGGCAAAGACTCTGAGAGTAAAAATTGCCATGAAAAGCTTCTCAAAAATCTTTAAATTGTAGGTCCCGCCACTTATGTATAAAATTAACGCACATAACATAAGTGGTGTGAGAAGCTAGGACGTAATCCTGACTGAAGGGTTGTAATGACCAATTATGTACATATGTATGTATGGCCAATTATGTATGTATATGAATACTCTTGTAAACGTTTATAAACAGACACCATTAGAAAAATCCCTATTGCAGTAATAAACTAGCAAACAACGAAGTCCAATACCCTGAATCCGGTCGACCACTCTCTCTAAAATAATATTGCGAATAAAGCGATTAAAACATATTAAATCAGTTTACATACATAATTAGTCATTACATTACCTATTGTCAGGATTACGACCTAGTTTCTCAACACCACTCATTTTGTGTATATGTTACATTTATACATGAGTGGCGAAAACTATAGTTTCAAGCCGCCGCCAAATGTTAAAATTTTTTGAAAGACTTTTCATTTTAATTTTATTTACTCTCAGAGAGATTTTGCCAGAAATCTGCTGAGAGGAAGTCGCCTAAGAAATATTTTTTCCTTTTTCGTCTTGTTGGAGTTGCTTGACCTAGGGTTTGAACCGTGGCCTCACGTCTAATAGGCCAACTCGCTACCTACCAGACTAAGGCAATTATATCTTCTAAATTCACAGCCCAATTTAAAAAAGATCCATGAAAACTAAGCCGATACACACAGAATCTCTTTGTCTACGCTATGACTGCGACTACCTACTAGACTACGGCGACTAAATCTGTTAAATTCAGAAGACCCATGAAAACCAATCCGATACACACAGAATCTCTTTGTTTACGATAAGGAAACATTGGCTAAGTCAATTACGGATCGTATTTTTACAGAATGGCAGGGCACGACATTCATGCGAAGCTAATAAAACAGTGCAGTATAGTGTTGAGCAACTTCTGTAGTTACATCAAGTTAGAAAATGACCTAGATCCCTAATCATGCTGCCTTTTCAAATTCATTATGTAAAGTGCTGTGTTTAGTGCCAAGTTTTGCCAAGATAAGACTGGCACTGAGCGCCATAAGTGTGTCAAAACCTACAATAAATTTTCTATTATAAAAAATATACTTGTAGCACAACAATAATTTTGTTTATAGGTAAAAAAAATAAACGTTTTCATTTTTGGAAAGTTATTCGACTATTCTCATTTCGTTTTCCCCCTAACCTAAGAAAATGAATTATTTTAGTGGTGTTTACTCACTTTTGGTGCTCAGGGTATGTTGCTGAGAGGAACGTGTAGCGTATTGGATACCAGGTTACAGACAATAACTTAACGTACGACAGTCTCAAATAAGTTTACTTGCATTGGTTATTGAAAATAATGTTAGCCAGGAGCATATTATTTAGCTTTACTTAAGTCAGCGGTACTAGTATCATCTTATTAGGCAATTAAGTAGCAAAGATCTCTATTGCCTGACGAATCTAATGCTCTACAATTGCTCATACTCTCGTTCTTCTCCTTGGCAGGGAAGCATGGTAGCTGTTACGCATTTATATAGCTGCCTTGGGGGTATGCGAGAAAAAAACTACTGCGCAAGATTTTCGGTCCAGTGCTAGTTAACGAAGATTACCGCATCCGAACGTTGTTACACATTAATGCAGCTGCCTTGGGAGTATTTGTGTGAAAAGTTTTGTGAGAAACTAGGTCAATAATCCAGACGGAAGGGTTCTAATGATCTATTATGTATGTTTTGCGCAAGATCTTTGATTCAGTGTGATTATTTCCGCATCTGACATATATGTACGTTATCCAACCTCTAAGCTATCTTGGCCATGCCTTTCCGATAAAAGCGGATATATTTAGCATAGCAGATTACATATTTACAAGAAGTAGTGGCAAGACCGAAGTATAACAAACGGATGTTTAAGGTGAATTAACTAACAAAATGAAGCCTATAATTTGAACTTTCAGACAAGGTATTGCCTAATGTAAATAGTATTACCAAAGGTATTATATTTTACAGCCAAATACTGATTATGTTAGAAACAATTATTCAAACTTGTGCAGAGTTAATCGAAAGCTTAATGCATGTTATTAACATCACCAATGTCCCTTAGGGGAAGAACATCCCCAGCTTTTTACATGAACATCCACAATGCTCGCTAAAAAGAGCGTAAAAATGCATTCTTGTCGTTTCTTTTTGAAGTTTTTTTCATATATCAATTATACACCCAAAGAAAAATTACAGTAAGATTCACTATTTTCGAATGAGATTTACTAATAACACTAGGAAATGATCTCCATTTTTGGAACAATATCTGTCAAGTTAAAAACATAGTCTTTAGGGAATTGGCGCTGTACATTTTCCATTTTCCACTACCTATATATTGCATATTAGATTGCAATTGAAAATATTACTAACAATTTTCCTCTGGGTTATTTCCTCACACGACTGGATATCACTCACATCAAAGCTTACAAGCAGGTGACAAACTGTGGCTTTGCTTATTAAATTTTATTTGAATTCATTGTTATTTTAATAATACGAATCAATCGGATCGGATACGATCGAAATGTGTGTGCCTTATTCAAATTTATTTATTTAACGATTGAATTTAAATTGTATTAAATTGATCGGTTCGTTTTTTCTAAAGGCTGTTGTTGTTGTTTTCTTGTCAAACCGTTTTATGGGTCTATTATGGTTGAACGTGTACCGTTTTCAAAGTGGAGCAACGATTTCTTTTCTTAATTTAACAGTCACAGCTGCTTAAAATAAAAAGGGGCATCATTCAGTACATACTTCATGCTTTCTTGTGTTAATCATTTCCCAAATGATGAACTTGATGAACATGATCTTTAAGTTAAGAAAACAGACAACAGGCTTAAATAACCATCATTATTTCTATACTTTGTTATAATTTACGTTGTTGTTGTTGTTGCTGCTGATTTTGCTGTAAATAAATTTAAAACTGAACTTAAAATCGAATTTAAAACAGACTTCATTCTGTCTTTGTTGTTGTTTCTTTCATTCGTTCATTCCGTTCTTGTTTCATTTGATGAATTTTTTCATTTTTTTTATCATCATCTACGCGATTAAATTGGTAATCGCCTCTTCAAGAAAAAAATGGAAAAAAATCCGAAAAAACTAAGAAAAAAAAACGTATAAAATGGTAATAAAATGAAATACAAAATAAGAAAGAAATAAAGAAAGTGTTTGAAATTTGAAAATTACGGCCAAATATGTATGTAGACAGTGTGGGTCTATGATGATTTGTATTTTTGTTGTTGCATTTTTTTTTTATTACTCTACACCGTTTTTTTTCGTTCAGTAATTGATTTGTTTTTACAGATCAATGACAGTTATTTCATTTAAATTTCATTGAAAGAACATCTACCCACTTTCTAAGTGGCTTCTTCATAATAATAAAATAAAATGCGAAAAGCTTGTGATATTTTTTATACACAAGGTTAGGTCAACAGGTTCCTCGAAACTGAAAGACAACGAACATTGCTTATATTAACAGGCATTTATTAAACGACACCTGTTAACATTTACGAGGTATGATCAAAAAATACCATCGACCAGTTCTTCACACTACGCGAAATCCTGGAAAAGACCCACGAAAATCAAGTCGTCACACACCATCTTTTTGTCGACTATAAGGCTGCTTTCGATAGCCGCATAAGGGATCGTGTTTTTGCCGCAATGTCTAAGCTCGGTATGCGTTGAGCAATTCCTGCAGCTCCGTCAAGGTAGGAATGGACCTCTCCGAACCTTTTGATACCGTGCGAGGTTTCAGACAAGGCGATCCCTTATCATGCGACCTCTTCAACTTCGTCATGGAGAGTGTTCTGCAAAAGGCGGGAGTGCATCGTAATGGCACTATTTTTCGAAAAAGTGTCCAATTGCTTGTGTACGCTAACGACATCGACATCATAGGGCGTACCAAACGAGATATCACTGCTGCCTTTAGTGCTATTGAACGGGAGTCTAAGAAGATGGGTCTGGCAGTAAATGAGGGCAAAACGAAGTATATGTTATCGACAAGTAGAGCCGTGCGGCGTATTGATTCTCAAATTACGGCCGATAACTATACTTTTGATACAGTCAAGGAATTCATTTACCTTCGCTCCGCCGTTACCACCGAAAATGATGTCAGTCTGGAGATCAAGCGCAGGATTACTCGTGCCAACAGGTGCTATTATTGTCTCAATAGGCAATTGAGTAGCAGAGAACTCTCTCGCAAGACGAAACTAATACTCTACAAGACGCTCATTCTACCCGTGCTTCTTTATGGCGCAGAAACATGGACCCTATTAAGAATTGATGCAGCTGTCCTACGTAAGATCTTCGGTCCAGTGCGAGTTGGCGATGATTTTCGCATCCTCAACGACATGGACGTTGGACAGCGTATTAATATCCAGCGGCTGCGCTGGCTCGGTCATGTCGTTCGAATGGAGGAGGATGCTCCGGCAAGACGAGTATTTGATGCTGGGATCTGCGGAAGTCGGCGAAGAGAACGACCTTGTATCCGTTGGAAGGACCAAATCGAGGAAGTCTGTCATCGATTGGTGTGACCAATTGGCGTAGGCCCGCAAAAAGCAGAGGCGCCTGGAAGGATGTGTTGCGGCAGGCCGACATCCGTTAATCGGGTTGTTATGGCCAATTAAGTAAGTATGTAAGATCAAAAAATAACCGTTATTATCAATTTTTTCAAAAAGAATTTATTTATTTATCAATAACTATCTTGTCCCCTCCAAAGTAAACCCCCTCAGATATAATACACTTATGACAGTGTTTTTTCCAATCCACGAAACACTTCTGAAACATGCTTTTTGGTATCGCCAACAGCTCCCGTTTCGATTTTTCTTTTATCTCATCAATCACACCAAAACGCTTTCATTTCGTCGGTGTATTCAGTTTTGGGAAGAGGAAAAAGTCAGCGGGAACCAAGTCCGGTGAGTACGGTAGTTGAGACATGATTACGGTTTTGTTTTTAACCAGAAACTCATGCACAAGCATCAATGTGTGAGCGGGTGCATTATCGTGTTGCAAAATCCAGAATTGGTTTTTCCACAATTCTATGCGTTTCTGACTTCATTTCGATCGGGGGTTTAAAAAAAATTTAAGAAAATTGTTACATAATTTCGCAAAGGCTGTATAAGTTTCGGAAATTGCGAATATTGTGGACGCCCAGTTGTGATAACTTTTACAGCCAAACCAATTAAAACCATTCAGGTTATGGAAGGTTTGTTAGAGGTTGTGGCAGCCACATCGTTCTCACATGCCTTAGTGATTTCTTTTTTTAATCATTACTTGCGTATGAGAAAGATCAACACAACGATTGGACAATTTCATGGATACGTTTTGACTTGCCAAAACGGAAATATGAACGATTTTTGCATAGCTTTGCAAATGTGAAGACCACAATACATCAAAAAGCCCCTAGAGGCCAAGTGATGTGGCATTTTTGAAATAAGCGCAATTTTATCTCCACAGGCTCTCTTGAAAAGGGCAAAACTATCAAAAGCGTACAATAAGTAAACATATTGGATTGATTTGATCTACATTAACTCATGTTTCTATGAGAATGGGTCTAACTTAACCTAACCTAGCATGTGTTTAGGAAGTTAATGAAGTCGCCGTAGTCTAGTAGCTATTGTGTTGGCTAATTGGCTGTAAAGCCTGGGTTCATATCCCAGGTCAGGCATCAAAACGTAATATGAAAAAAAAAAATATTTCTACGGCGACTTCCTCTCAGCAGATTTGTGGCAAAAAACTCTAAGAGTAAATAAACCTGCCATGAAAAGTTTCTCAAAAATCTGTCGTTCGGAGGTACCACTATCTCACGTATAAAATTAACACACATAACATAGCTGGTGTGAGAAGCTAGTTCGTAGTCCTGACTGAGCCACTGTATGAAGTCATATCACAATGGGTCTAAATGCAAGCCACCTCACCTAACCTAGCTCATGTTTAAGTAATGTGGTGAACATCGGTGGATGGCAAGCACTTCGGTAGAATACTTCAGAGGTTAAGCGAAGGAAGACATCAACTATAATGGCATTGGAAACAATATTCTTCAACTAACCGATTGATACATGTTTTTAGTACGGTTAGAGATATTATGTGGGCATAATTGGGATACTGGAGGGTTACCCACTTAACGTAGAATTATCCAACAGGAGGCCAAATGGAACACTTGCAACCAACATTACATTACACTTTAATACCAGATCGACATTCTTAGTTAAATGCTTCAATTGAACATTACATTAGGGTTTGTTGCTTCTCAGTTGGCAAACTGAACAGTTTTCAACCACCTTTATGACACATATTTGGGCTCAATTCATTACTAATTATTCGCCAATTTCTGTGTATTCGTACACAGATGATGATGGTCTTTGATTCAATTCTTTTTATGCCATTTCTGTTCTTGCTAAGAGTCCAAGTACTTCAATGGATGAGAATGGTTTCCATTCTATTTGAGATTGTAAAGGGCTATCCATTTCGTGGTTGCAAAAAGTATGGCACTGGAATTCGACATTTGTTAAACTATGTTGTGAAACCAAACCGATCCAAAACGGATCACTTAACTATCACACAACGTATAAAATTTATCAAAACCTTCTAAAAAAAAATGGGGATTCTCCCACAGCCACGCATCGTAGTTTAAGAAGAGATTATGATTTACATAATCGTAAAACTACGCAAGTAATTGGCAAAATTGTGAAGAAATTTGAAAAGACTGGGGTTGTTACAAATATTGAAAGGCTGGTGTATCATCGTTTCGCTCGTTCCGCTGAAAATATCTCAATTGTAAGTGAAAGTGTTGCCGAAGGCCCGAATGTGTCGATTCCTCCCACGTCGTTCTCAGGAATTAGGACTGTCTTACGGCACATTATGGCGTATTTTGCATTTAGATCTACACCTATATCCATATAAAGTCCAGCTTCCGCAACAACTAAAGCCAGCTGACCATTCACAACGTCGTAGATACGTGGAATGGGTCCTTGAACAACAGGCAGTGGACGGCAATTTTTCGAACGATGAAGTACATTTCACACTCGTTGGATATGTTAATAAACAAAATTGTCGTATTTGGAGGTTCTGAGAATTCTTAAGTTATGGAAGAGAGGCCATTACTTCCAGAAAAAGTCACTGTTTGGTGCGATCTTTGGTCCAAAGGTGTGATTGGACCTTACTTCTTCGAAAACGACCATGAAACGACTGTCACCGTCAATTCGGAGCATTATGGTCATAGGATAACCGATCTTTTTTGCCTGCTATTGAAGAAAACGCCGGTGCCACATGCCACAAAACTCGAGCGAATATGACTTTATTGCAAAAGGCATTTCCTGACCGCGTAATTTCTCGTTGTGGTGATATCAAATGGCCACCAAGATCATGCAATTTGACACCATTAGCCTTTTTTTTGTGGGACTACGTGAAAGACCGTATTTGCGCAGATAAACCTTCAACTCTTAAGCACTTAAAAATCAACATTCGTCAAGTTCAGGCTGAGATACCGCCCAATATGTGTCAAAAAGTGGTCGAAAATTATCACAAAAGAATCAATGCTTACAACACTTTGCATGAAGGTCATTTAAATGATTTAGTGTTTCACACATAATTTATTTACGTTTACTTTTGAAACCACGAAATGGATAACCCGTTATAATTAATTGTTATTTGTTTTTGTAAATAAATAAATAATTTACGAGCTTTTAGTTTAAGCTTAATGTGAATAATTTATTTCGTTTTGCCCTTATTTTGTAGCTCCTTAATATATATGCAGATGCTTAAAGAATTTTTTTAAATTGTTTTCCATTAAAAAAGGAAAGGAAAGGAAACAACAATAAAGAATGCTTCTCAGAGAGGTATCAAGCAAATGTTTTGGAATTTCACTACGATTTTAAAATGCTAATCATGTTGGCCCCATTTATGTATGATTGTATATGCATTGTTGGCTCTGAGTGACTGCCTGCTGCCTGCCTGCCAGACTGGAGTGGAATGGAGTGGCACTGGCAGTGTGGTGGCAGTGAATTTAACTCTAATTTTTCATCAAATAGTTGCCAGTGGTTTGTAATTTTCTTATAATTTTTTTGTTTTTTTGTAGAAAATTATCAAGAATTGCACGTTTGCAAAAGAAAAACTTGTGTTTTACTTGTTTTTGCTGTAATACCTGGTACACAGGTATTTTTTATTTCTTTTTTTTCATTGTTTTTCCTATAAAATGTTTCAATTCTATTCGTCTAGTTGTCTGCCAGCCAGCCAGTCAGTCAGCCTGCATTTGAACAACAGTTTTAGAGTTTTCTTGTGTTACAATAACCGTTGACTTATATGTTGTTTGTTGCTTTTCGGATTTTCTTTAAAAACAAATACAACAACAACATTAAGAACAACATCAACTGTTTGTAAAAGTTGGCAATGAAATGTATTACCAGTGACGATCAAGACAACCAACCAAATCATCTATGGAAGCTTAATCTTAACTATCCACATTCATGTTGGTGAGTAAATTCAAAACGATTCCCCTTCTAAAATATTTACTGTTTCATATGCAATGAAATTGATTTTTAAAT
The DNA here is from genome assembly GCA_014635995.1 of Sarcophaga peregrina. Classification (NCBI taxonomy): domain Eukaryota; kingdom Metazoa; phylum Arthropoda; class Insecta; order Diptera; family Sarcophagidae; genus Sarcophaga; species Sarcophaga peregrina. Next base: position 38,467,340 of record CM025790.1, on the reverse strand, counting down.
ATACGTATCCGTTATCCGTTCATATTCAATTTGGTACTTTTTTTTAACAATTCTTACTTTGTGACCTTAATATCGAGCAAAGCAAATTGATTTTGGTACCTTTTTCTTAGGGGAAATGTAAATGTCAAGCAAAGTAAACTTGTTACTTATCATATAAGCATTTGAACGCATTTTATTACTCTTCAGTACGTTAACATCATAACTTGGTACTTTTTTTACTAGGTACCTTTTAAAGTACAATCATGAATTCAAGCCTTTTAGCATAAAAGAATAGGACACAATAAAAAAAGTACTTTTCTAAAGTTAAAATCACTTGAATACCTATAACGACTGACAAATTAGTTGTAGTCACGCAAGGTTTTTTTCTTTTCGTGCGTTTTATGAAACATAGGGCATCAACCCTGCAATGTAGGGCATTCAAAAACACAAGCTTACTTGGGTGGTACAGGGTACGTATTATGTTGCTCAACTATAACTCCTAGCTGGCAGTACTCTTTCATCCTAAACCTTATGAAAATTCTATCGAAATTCCGATAAAAAATTCTGGGTTCCCAAAAATTCTTCGCCTTAGGTTCCCCACAGCCGGAAAATGATAGAGAAAATGTTCTGGGGCCTGTCCTTCCTCGCAATAAAAGTTTCTTAGAAATGATTGTGGGGTATTGCTCTAAGGTTCCTACGATGAACACTACTTACGTTCTGTTAAGAAACCCATAAGAGATTAAACGTCAAACGTCTCGTTTCTCCTGCAAAGTCTTTAACAGTTTTGTACAATTGTGCAGCCCTTGCGCTCATCAACTTCTTCCTCTTTCCTGATTTTAGTGAAACTTGGCCAGATAACTTGCACTGACAAGGACTGCGTTCATCCGCGCCATCACAATGGATCGGTATGGGTGCTCAAGTAAGTTTTGTGATATCACCTAACCTAACTCAATTGAATTAATGACCGCTGAATTGTTAATTCCCAGGTAAAACATCAAACCGAAAAATATTTCTTCGGCGACTTCCTCTCAGCAGATTTCTGGCAAAGACTCTGAGAGTAAAAATTGCCATGAAAAGCTTCTCAAAAATCTGTCGTTCGGAGTCGACTTTAAACTGTAGGTCCCGCCACTCATGCATTAAATTAACGCACACAACATAAGTCTAGTCGTAATCCTGTGAAGGGTTGTAATGGCCAATTGGTATGTATGATTATGTGATGTTCGTATTCTCTACTCCATAAGCTTTCAAACCGTATTTCCACAATCTCAATAATAGTACAGAATCGTGTCCAGTAGTGAATTGCCTATAACCTTAGCACTAACATATCGAACAAAACGAAATATTTTTTCAACGGCTTCCAGCAGTCTTCTGGTCAAAACTCTCGAAAGTAAATAAGATTGCTACATAGCTGGTGGGTCCGCTTCGGCTTAGGAATCTTACATGATCTTCGTTGACAGTCAGGCTTCTCTGCGTCGGTCTGATGCAAATTATGGCTCGTTCGCGGGTGCAAGAAGTCGTTCAGGATTTTTGGACCAGACCGAATCCCTTTAGGTTGTATTCCGGGTTATAGCGGAATGCAAGGTAATGAGACGGCGGAGTCTCTCTCTAGTTTAGGTTCACTTTATGAGAACGATTTAACAGTTGGTCCCAACACGCCTCTGCGGCCTCATCAATGGATGGGTCAGGGAAGAAGAGCAGAGGCGTTGAGGGAATAGATCGGCTCGTTATGTTTCTAGGTGGCCTGCTATAGACAGTGTAAGAACAGTTTGGCTGCTGGGCTTGGATAAGGCCAGTTTAAGGTTAGTTATTGGAATTTTAATTAAGATGCGAGATTAGGTCGCTGATAAAGATCTGGAACAGATCCCAGCTTGACTATTGCAGAGTATGTTGCAATGAGGATGAGTTGGAGACTATCCAAGCCCTTAGTAGTATGAGGTTGAAGATCCTTGGCAGGCGCTTCTTTGAGAGTTTAAATTCTGTGTCAATACACGACATCAACCCTCTCTATAGATTCATTATTAGCTTGAGTTGGTTGAGAAGTGCTAGAGCTTAATTAGTGTAGTCGCGATCTCTCTTGTGTACTTGTTTGGTCTATATAATTCCTCAGTTTCCTTATTCTCCCCTTCCTACTTCCTATCCCCTTTATTATCCTATCACCCACAGGTGCTATACATAGTACTTACATACTTATACTTACTCTTAGAGCTTTTCCCAGAAATCTGCTGAGAGGAAGTCGCCGAAGTCGCCTGGTGTTTGATCCCGAGGTTACATCTAATAAGCCAACACACTACTTACTAGACTACGACCACGTCAGCTATCGTATGTGTATTAGTTCTCGTAGTTACAATAATAATTTATTGGTTGTTTAGCTGTTGACTGGTGGTTAGATGAGGTGGTGCTCTGGGACGATTAAAATATTAGTAAGATAAGGAGAATTTCAACTCTTATTCACTTGAGAAGAATGATCTCACAGTATGAACGAATTTATCGTATTTTATCGTTACCACATACGAGTACATATCGTTACTGCTAAACATCAATTAAGTTTTGTATGCTTTCTAGGGGCGACTAACAAAATAACCTGACGAAAGTTAACAGTGATATCTGTGACTATTAGACCGCATTGATCAATTCACACAAGCCGTTGTATCGTTGTATTGAGTGTATTATCGGACGATTATACAACAGTGTATGGTTTCATATGCTTCTAAAAGTTGTATTGGTTTCATGCAATCAAATTGTTTGAATGCCCAAAAAATTACCTTTGAAATACGAAATACACAACATAGCATTGCATTGAGCGTTCTAAACAACCAAGTGTATATTAAATACAACATACACGATACAAAGCCGTGTGAATTGCCCAAATATGTATACGATATGAAATTAATTGCATATAAATTTATGAAGAGTTTTTCAATAATTTTAACTTACTTTGTTAATATTCTGGAGAGTATTTTTTTATACTAAAAATATTGTATTTATAGATCACAATCTCGAACTTACCTAAAATGATATAAAAAGAAAAAAATTATTAAATTTTAGTTTTAAACTTTTAATTACAAATAAATTAAATGCAATATAATTAATTATTTATAAAATTAATCAAATAATTATTTATGGACGGCACTCGAATCGAGTATGTTGATGACTGGCAAACAAGAAAATCTTTAAAAATTCCGAGATGACAACGATTAGAAGCCAATTAGTTTTCTATTAAATGAAGGCTGGTCTTTTGTTAATTGATTTCTATTTAAATAAATTGTTAAATTATTGAATTTAGAAAATATTTCTATATTCAAGTGTGTGTTTTATTATTCATCATCACATCATCGTAACAATTGAATTGTCATTCTAATTTTGTTAATACATATTATTCTTCTGGTGATCGTATAAAAATATAGAAAATAATTGATACTTGTGGTCAGATCATATTTATTTATGATAATTTATTTCTGTATGTGGTTTAGATTTATTAGAAAAAAGTTTGTATAAACAAATCGTACTAAGATAGCCTTCCTTTACTATCATGAATCTTTTCTTTTAGTTAAACGTTTTATTACGGTCACACGTGCCATCACAACGGGCCACCATGCGTGCTCAAGCGAGCTTTGTGATATCATAGTTACCATTACGTCCTAACCTAACCTAAACGTTTAATTAATATTTCCGACTTGTGCCCAAGTCTCCTCCGTCTTGTTTACCCATTTTTTTCTTTTCAAATGAGTAGGGTTTGTGGGAGCTTCAAAGCGATGGATACATACATTCTGTCTGTTCACATCTATCGCACCAACCTTTGTGTCTTTGTTATTACCTTCTACTCACAATGTTCTCAAGAAACTCTCGACGTTTTTCGATAATCTTAGATAAGGTGTACATTAGGGATCGATTTTTAAAAATCCCGATTCCGAAATCCCGAGATATTTCGGGATCCAAAAATCCCGAAAAATAACAAGTGATCTGATAGCCTTGAACGAATTTTGTTGTCAACATACACTGTCGTTGAAAAACCTTTTCGCAATCAACATTTATTGGTAAAATAGTTTCAAAATAGCTGTATGCAGCGTGTAAATATTCACCTCTACTCTCTCCTGGTGTAAACAAATCTATTTCTTTGGACAGTTGAGTATCTAAATCAGTTACCCTATCTTATAGAGCTTTTGCACTCTTCGATGGCATCAAATAACATTTTATCAATGGAAGTAAGGTTTTCCTCATCTGAGAAGCTATTATCGAAGTCAAGTGATATAGAATTTTTTTCCGGACCTTATCTAGGGTTAAAATACATATGAATTCACAATACCGAAAAATCCCGATAAAAATTCCGGGATTCGGGATTTTGTGAATCCCGAAAATCCCGGGATTTCGAGATTCGGAATTTCCCGATTGGCATCCCTAGTGTACATGCTATCTAGTGGTTTTCTAATGGTCCACTTTACATACATACTTAATTGACTATTACAACCCTTTTAAGTCAGGATTAAAACCTAGCTTCTCAAACCAAACCAAGTTGTGTATGCTAATTTTGTAGGCGGTGAAATCTACAGTTTAAAGTCGACTCCAAACAATAAATTTTTATGCAACTTTTCATAATGGCCTTGTTATTACCTATCTACTACCCCTTCTCTTTGTCATTGTAATACAATGTAATAAGTTTTAACCCGTTTTTAATTAATTAACAAAAAAAAAAGAAAAAAAAATATAAAAAAAAACTTACAGTGCTTGAGCAGTAATTGTGTGACTGAATGTCTAAGACTGAACTGTTTCTGTTTAATGCACGTACATACTTCTCTCGTTACAATGATTTTGATCATCATCATCATCATCGTCATCGTCATATGCGTGCCTTTCATTATTAATTTTTATTTTTATTGAAATTTATGACCACAAAATGAATAGAATGAGTAGAAACGTACACATACACACACACACACACACAGACGTATTTGTAATTAGAACAAAAGAAATTCTTCATTTACACTTAATTCCAAGCGACCCCCTCCCCTCCTTCCTACTCATCAGTATACTGTTATACTGTAATACATAGGAATTATAGAGGCTGGCTTTAGTTAGTTTTAAATAAATTCTTCAATTTAAAGTTATAATTTCCGTTATTTTTTTCTGTTTGTTTTTGTTTTTGTTTTTGCTTCTCTTTTCGAGTTGTATAATGACAGTCAGTGATGACATTATTTTCCTTGAATGTTGTTTCTTTTTCATTTTTAATTAATTGTTTAACCAGAAGACAATTAAGAAAAATCTATTTTATTATTATTGTTGTTGTTGTTGTTTTTTTTTTTTAATTACAATATTTACTTTATCAAATGGTGTCAATAAATATAATGAAAATGTGAGTTGTTTTTTTCATGCCCTCATATATAGGATGTATGTGGGGTTTCATTTCCAAAAACCCAACCCAACCCTATTTTGTGTGTTTTTTTTTTCTTTCTATTTTTGTTTCTTTTTATCAGAATCCTAAATAGTTAATAAAAACAGAAAAAAAATAATAGAAGAACAATATAATAATGATGGTGTCATAAACAATTTTAAGATAATTCTGTTTTCCCAAAGAGTTTCAACGTTTTTTTTTTTTATTAAATCACGGGATTTTTTTTTTTCCAATTATATTTGCCTCTCTATCTGTCTGCCTGTCCCCCCCCCCATCCTTGTTCTTGTTGCTGCGGGCAATTAATTTTGATTAAACGTTTTGCGTCTATACAGTAACACTCACTCCACTCTTGTTAGCCTTATTTAATTGCAGCAAAAAGTTCTTCTTTTTTATCTACCAAAACAACAACAACAAATGTTATCAGAATGTCACAAATTGTGCTGATTATAAAGCTTTTTCAACTTTTATTCGATATTAAAAACTCGAATAGGGGGAAAAAAATATGAAAACATAATTATTGTATTAAATTTTAGTCAATACTCTATAAATAGAGTAGAAAAATTCGCCTGATAAGTTTATGATAAAATATTTGCAAATACCTTCTCTTTGCGACTTTATATTAGAATATGAAAACGCCCAAAAGAATGCCCATGACCCGACTTGTGGGGTCCCCTACACTTGTGGGGGAGTCTACATTACCCTCCGACTGTGGGATTACTGCTGCATGTTTCAGACGGAAGTAATGGCCATCTACCGGGTTTCCCAATGGCTCCCCATCAACGGTGCTCCTTTTAGCCGCATTTCAATCTACTCTGACAGTCAGGGTTCTATAAGATCTCTGTCGAGCGTTATGAATTATTTCAGGATCTCCACCTTCTTTCTGAACGCTTCAGTGTCTCAGTTGTCTCGTTCCTTGGGCATAATAATATGTCGCGGCACTGCAGATTCGACGACCTCTCTAATAATTGAAATCCACAACACCCCCTATACTTGTGGGGGAGTCTTCATTTCCCTCCGACTGCTGGATTACTGCAGCGGGTTTCAGACAGAAGTAATGGCCATCTACCGGGCTGCCTAATGAATCATCAACAACAGTAATCCTTTTACCCGCATCTCAATCTGCTCTGATAGTTAGGTCAGATCTCTGTCGAGCGTTATGAATAATTTCAGGATCTCCACCTTCTTTCTGAACGCTTCAGTGTCTCAGTTGTCTCGCTCCTTGGGCATAATAATATGTCGCGGCACTGCAGATTCGACGACCTCTCTAATAATTGAGATCTACAACACTCCCCTACACTTGTGGGGGAGTCTACATTACCCTCCGACTGTCGGATTACTGCAGCGTGTTTCAGGCGGAAGTAATGGATATCTACCAGGGTGCCCAATAGCTCCCCATCAACGGTGCTCCTTTTACTATCTCAATCTGCTCTGATAGTCAGGCTGCTATAAGATCTCTGACGACCTTTATGAATAACTCCAAGTTCTCGACCTTCTTTCTGAACGCTTCAGTGTCTCAGTTGTCTGGTTCCCTGGGCATAGTAATATGTCGCGACACTGCAGATCCCACGACCTCTACAGGGTAGCTTCCGGAATCCTCTTTAAGCAACTTAAATATGCCACTTACCTCTGTTGAGTTGGCCATTGTGCGGAAATTCTTTCGGGACTTCAACCTATTCTGGGTTAATGAGGAGTTCTGCTCCACCGCTAGACTTACTTTTCCCTCGATAGATAAAAGGCGCCCTAGCCAGTTACTCGAACTTGGTCGTAACGTCATCTCAATTACAGTGGCCATGCTTACAGATCTTTGTGTTATGGGAAGACACACGAAAAGAACGTCTTTCGTCGTAGGTACATATCCGCCGACTGTATCCACGTTCTTCGTCAATCCCTATCTATTTCGAGGTGCAGATATAGGTTATTTGACTCGATAATCTTTGTCAGCTTGCCGGAGCTATCATCCATTGATGTCAAGGATGTAATTTCGTTTCGGGCTGGTTTTCCAGTTTTCAGTAGTCGTGTTTTTAATGCGCAGCCCAACTTGCGCTGAGCAACTTCTTCCCTAGTTTGCTAGAACTTGGTCATTAAAGTGGCGGGCTACATACATAGATACATACGTAATTGGTCATTACAGCCCTTCAGTTAAGATTACAACCTAGCTTCTCACACCACACGAATGGCGAGACCTACAGTTTAAAGTCAACTCCGAACGATAGGTTTATGAGAAGCTTTTCATGGCAATTTTATTTACTCTTAGAGAGTTTTTGCCAGAAATCTGCTGAGAGGAAGTCGCCGAAGAAATGTTGTTTTATATTTTCGTTTTGATGTCTGACATAGGGTTTGAACTGGGACCTTCAGTCTAATAAGCCAACACACTATCTACTACTAGACTACAACAACTTCATTTCCATTAAATCCCAGATGAAATACATTAACGTTGCTCAGGTTTCTAGTATATGTTCTGGTAATACTTTCGTTCTCCTCATCAACCTGCACAAATTTTTTTGCGTCTCGTCGCCATAGTCTGTACAACAAACCTATTTCCACTAAAATTACCTCCTAAAAGATTGTTTAGATGGTCCCAAGCTCGTTATCATTCAGAAAAATTTTCTGGCTCTCTCCATCTTCCCTTTCGTCGTATTTTTCCCCTTCAGAAGACTCCATTTCTCTTCCATTTCTCATTCCATAACAATGTGATAGCTCACCTACTGGTAAACTCATCTAGCCCCTCATTAGCCCATTCATTATCCTGAAATTCCTAGTGACTTGGAAAGTACGCAATGGCGATAGCATTGCGTCCCGCCTTAACAGCTTCATACTAATCTCGCGTCCTTCTCAAAGGCATTAAATGCTCAAATTGCGGTCTGATTACTTCTGGTACTTATAGAGCTAAAGTTTTATACATATGCTAAGGTTGCTGCTCATCGTACTTAACCTAACATAATCCATAAACGTTGCATTTTTTTATGAAGATTGAAAATCTTCCCACCGCTAATTACACCATTTGATAAAGAAAAATCATATGATAAGAGAAAAAATATTAAAAAAAAATATACAAAAAAAAAAAAAAACAAATCAAATCAAATACGTACTCGTATACTACACCCAACATCTTGTCATATGAGACCTTCCCCACTTAGGAAAAAAAAATTTTAGAAAAAAAACTCAGACATCAAAAACACATTTAGATAAAGTGTTCGTGTGTAAATAAATAAAAAAAAACAAAAAAAAAGAAGAAAAACAGTTTCCATATCTATTTCATACACCCAGTACATCTGCATTCATATCTCTACCGTGCGGTTGTAATTTCTCTATCAAACAAATCTCTACAGTGCCTGTGATCATTCGTAAAAAATTTGTAATTGCCCCCTGCTTTAGTAAATAAAAATCTTTAAATATTTAAAAAAAAACAATTTTTTTTTGTCGTCTGATATATATTTTGACTTAAAAGAAATGTTTTTATTAAACAAAAAAAAAAATCATAAATCATGTATTAAATTGTAGCTAATTTTGGTTTTCAAACAACAATTGTCAATCCACATCATTCCCATAAATTATCGTCTTAATTATTACAGTGCGTAACACAGGTAATGCCACATTAATTTAATTTTTTCATTATACCTCTCGAAACCCATATGGCTTCCGCAAAGCATAACCATCTTAGTACATGTAAGATCACATTCTCTCAAGCTCCTGGAATGTCGTGCATTTTTGCTGGACTCTAGTTTTTTTTTAACATTGAAAATTCAACTTTCGTAAAAGTATTGGCCTTCCCCGAGATGGCATAACCGATCTGCCTACAAAACCTTAAGATTCTTTCAGAATAAAACTACGAACCAAAATTCATCATTCATGTGGGAATATATTCAGAAAATATTTTTTATAGTGCCTCATTTGTCGAGTCCTGAAATTTTAATATATAAAATTCCCGTGTCACGGTGTTAGTTGTTAAACTCCTTCGAAATGGATCGACTGATTTTCATGAAATTTTTTTCTGTGTGCATATCGGGTAGGTTTGAGAATCGGACAACATCTATTTTTCATATTCCTAAATGTTAAGCAGGCGCGGCAAATCATTAAAATTGAATATTTAGGTACGAATAAAATTTGGTGGGTAAGTTCATAGAGTCGATATCGACAATCGCATAAAAAATGGGCATGACAACCCTGCCCCTTTAAGTGATACCTATAACTCTTAAACTACTGAACCGATTTTAATCATTCTTTTTTTTTGTTCGAAAGCTTATCAGGTTTAGATGGTTTAAAAAAAAAAAAAATTCGATATACCAAAAAGTAGGCGTGGCAAACCTTAAATTAAACATTTAGGAACATAGTGATCGTAGACGAATGCAATTTGATGCGTAAGTTCGTAGAGTCGATATCGGCAAACTCACCAACTATCCTGCTCCTTAGCTGATCTGCATCCACGGCATAAGTCTTTAGATGTTAGCTGCATTCTTTCCGCGTGTCTTCCCATACCACAATGGTCTGAAACGATGACCACTGTGATTGTCCAAGTCCGAGTAACTGGTTGTTGATACGCCAAGTGAATCTAGACTCCTCATTGATCCAGAATAGGTTGACGTCCCAAAAGATTTCCGCGCAATAGCCAAACTGGCCGATTTAAATGGCATACCCAAGCCTATTGAAGAGGATTTCGGCATGACTGCACATATCCTGGCGAGCTCATCCCTGTGCCCAGGGACCCAGACAAGTGAGACACTGAAGCGCTTAAAAGAATTAAGGGCCTAGAATTAATGGGCAAGAAGCTTTTATCTTCGTCCAATTGCACAATACTGAGCTATTTTTAAAACAAAATTTAAGAAGTCGGTACTGAAATTCCAAAGTTGTGACAATATTATCAATTTGGAAGACATATGCAGTGCTGGTGGATCGAAAATGTTCGTACTGATGTAAGAGTGTCTAAAGTCCAACAAAGAATATTCAATTAGAAGCTAAAAGCTCAAATGGTCCTATACAGAGCAGACAAAGATTGATGATGGCAACAACGGACACTATTTTGCTATACGGCAGTGAGGTCTGGGCAGAGACATTGAAGGTCGACTGTAGAAGGAAAATTTTATCATCGGTACAATGAACCGCTGCACTTAGAGTGGCATCGGCTGTATCTTAGTCAGTAATACTAGTAATTAGTGGTGCAATACCTATAGGCCTACGGGCAAACGAGCGGAAAATAGTGTGGGAGCCTAAAAACGTACACGGAGAGACAGTAAATGTCGACGACGCCAGAAAACGAATCATACAAGAGGTATGGAGGAATGGAAAACTATGAGACGAGTGATAGATGGACGGCATAACTTTTCCCACATATTATCCGCTGGATGGAGAGGAAATTTGGTGAGCTTAACTACTATCTGACACAACTGTCATCTGGACGAGGTTATTTTTCTAAGTACGTGTTTAAAATAGGGAACATGACACGACCAAATTTCTTCTAGGACGATGCGACGATTGATGATGCAGAACACATTTTCTTTCACTGTGAGAGTTGGAGATTGGAAAGAAGAAATCTTGAGGCTAAAATCGGTGCCTGTAATGTCGGAAACTTCTGAGATGTGATCCTGAACAGCGAGGAAAATTAGAAGTTTTGCTGAAATCGAAGAAAATTGACTTGGATGAGAGAAGTAGAGTAGATGTTTAAACATTTTCTCGGATTTGGTTGCGCCAGACGGACTCCACTTCGAAGTAATACCACGATAGTTCCGGAGTGGGCAAAAGGAGTCCAAAATAAGGGGAGATTTAGTGAGTGTGGGCCCTACACACGGGGGGATGGTGACGACTAGGTACATTTACTTGTCCTCAGCGTAAAAAGAAAAAGAAAAAAAAACCAATTTGAAATCTCAGCGATTGACAACGCTATCTCAGTAGTCAAGAATAAATTGTAGATCCTGCCACTCATGGAATAAATCAATGGAGAGTATTATCGATTTGTGACCGGATTTTATGTGAACAATACTTAAACAATTCATAATTAATTTGTTCTTAGCAAATGTTTTGTTTTGTGCCCTTTTTTTTTGTATTCCTTCTTACTCTACTGTTTTATTTTAATTTGAAAAAAAATTTTTTTATTTTAATTATTTCTTGTCAGATTTTTAACCAGAGATTACAATTAAGAGATGCATTTGTGTGCTTAATATTGTCGTTGTTGTTGTTGTTATTTTTGTAGTGTAATGAGAACGAATAAACGAACAACAGTTGAGATACACGTTCTATCTATACTCGTACATACATATGTTGCTACAATCATACAAAACCATGTTTTGTTAAGTAACCAGATACTCTTTCTAAAGAAACAGTTGTTTTGAGTTAAAAATCTGGATCAATCTTGATATTAGGGGGAAATTAAGAAAAAAAAAAACATTTTCTATATAATTTTTTCAGTTGTAGAAATGTTTTTTAAAAAATTGATTGAAAAAAAATTTTTTTTAAAATTAAAATTGCATGATAAAACTATTGTGAACAGAGTGAAGAGCTGATATAAACTCTATTTTTTAGTAAATTTAGGATGACAGGTTCAAAAGTAGCCCATCAAACAAAGAAAAGCACAACAAATTTAGATAAGTTCCTTTGTTCCCCAATATAATTTCCTTTTTAGGCTCGACAAACTCATTCCAGACGTAATTAAATAGCTTCCGATGTGTTTTTTACAATACCAAGTACAGTAAGACCCCGCAATAAGTTCCAGCGCTAAACAAAACTGCGTTAAACGAGGCAGCTTAACACGGACATATGTAACTACATTGCAACTTCGGAAAAATACAGTTGGAAGCTTTGTTCTGGACAGGGTAACAAAAGAGATATAATACACACCGTCGTTATATAGTGCACCACAAGTATCAATACAATGCGCAATTTAGGGGAATCCCAATACTACCACGTAATACTGAAACAGTGTTAAGATTGGCAGTGTTAAGCGGAGCAGCATTAAGCGGGGCAGCATTAAGCGGGGCAGCATTTAGCGGGGCAGCATTAAGCGGGGCAGCATTAATCGGGGCAGCGTTAAGCGGGGTCTTACTGTAGTTTGTCTAGTTTCCTTAAAGAACAGTAAATGACCTTGAAATGTTTCGAACGTCAATTCAGCGGAGGTATCACACAGACCACACACAACAAAAAGTGTGAGAGAGCGCGACCACATTACCATTATGGAATCCTAACATACAAGCGTGGCTTCTAATGCTGCCTACTGCTGCAAAAGGCCAATTGGCACAATTTTTGTTTCATATTTCCAGGACGGTACGCTTTTCTGTCAGCAAAGACTTGTTAGCTCGTTAACAGCTTTACAAATGCAGAGTCTCTTTCCCAAAAAAGAATTTCTAGCAAATGAAAAACCAGGGATATACAATCATTCCCTTGATTTTTTTTATATGTGAAGCTATTGTACGAGCACCAATCTCTTTAGAAGAAATCTGAAAGCAATCATCCGAGTTCGGATGTTACCGTTGTCTAGTAGGTAGCGTGTTGGCTTATTAGACGTAGGTTAGGTTAAGTTAGATTAGAGGACGTGCACCTGTCGGTCAAGGCAAGCACAGTACCCGGAGGTCGAAATTGACCCATTGTACATTGTCCTTAGGGGAGGAAGGAAATAGAGGATATAGGAATGTAGGGAAGGGAAGGGAGAATGGGAAAACGTATTAGACGTAAGGCCCATGATCAAATCCCAGGTCAAAAATCAAAATGGAAATATGAAAACAATATTTTTATGGCAAGAACTCTCTGAGAGTAAATAAAATTGCTATGAAAACCTGCTCAGAAATCTAACGTTCGGAGTCAACTTTAGGTCCCGCCACTCATGTATAAGACAAAACACAACATAAATGGTGTGAGAAGCTAGGTCTGAATTCTAACTGAAGGATTGTAATGGCCAATTATGTATGAAATCTCTTCAGAAGAAATCTGAAAGCAATCATCCGAGATCACAAGTTGCCGTAGTCTAATAGGTAGTTTAAATCCCATGTCAGGCATCAAAACGAAGTATGGAAAAAAATATTTTTTCGGCGATATCCTCTTAATAGATTTTTGGCAAACACCCTGAAAGTAGATAAATTTGCCATGAAAAACTTCTGTCGTTCGGAATTGATTTTAAACCGTAGGCCCTTCACTATGCATGAATCATCCGAGATCGTTATTTCTCCCCTCCACGTGGGCACATGGGATGATGTGTGCAGAAGAAGAAATCGTGAGTTCAAACATGCTTTGTACTGAGTTGATGATGCAAAGAATGATTTTCGCTGCGTTGTTAGTTACTAAAAATGGTATTACAAATGGCAACAGCCGACAAGCTACCAATGCAACAGAACTTCGATTAGTTATAGGGCATTATAAAGTCGCCGTAGGTCGTTTCTTTTATAAATTCCCTATTATTTGTTTGTTTAATTGTAGCTCAGGAAACAAAAACAAAAAAAAAGCAAAACCATATAACTTCATAGAAATAATGGCAACGACTCATAAGTACAAAATTTGTTTTTTTTTTCTTCACTTTTTTTTATGATTCTTTTGACACAATAAAGTTTCATTGTTTTCTGTTGTTTTAATTCGTGGAATTCAACTGCTTTTATGGACAGACGTTTGAAGTATTGATACGGCAAAGGAAACAGAAGTGAGTCAAATTCTAAGTGGCCGTGCAATGGTTGTGGAACACAAATAAATAAAAAAAAAAGGAAACAACATTTCATTTCTTTTTTAATATAAAAACAACGATGAAGAAAAAAAAATTGATAAAAAGTTGAAAAACATTACAAAAAAAAAAAAGTGAAGAGGAACAAGAATAAGAAAAGTAAAAAAAAATATTTTAGAACGTGTTGTTCCAATAAATATTTCTTTTGAGATACAAAATATAAGAAAAAAAAAATTAAACAAACTCGTCGTAATGCCGTTTTTTACATTCTTTTTTTAACTTTTCTTCTCTTTTTTTTCAATTTTTTTTTCCATTATTTTACGGGGTTTTTATTTAAACGATTTGTATTTGAATTTTTTTTTTCTTTCTTTTTTTCTTTATTTAACCGTTTAGATTAGAAATGTTGGAAATTTATTTTATGGATGTTAGAAAAAGCAACAACAACAACAAAATATTTCTGCATTTGTGGCACGAGCTAAGATTGATAAGTTCAGTGGAAATGCAATTTTTGTTTCAAATTTTTGGAATTTCTTTAGTCCTCCCAACATAAAGGGTTATAAGGCAGAACGGAATGCGTTGACGAAACGCAACTGAACGGGTCTAGCATGTGAAAAGCAATGACAACGATTACCCAACCGTTCCTTGACCTAGGAAACACAAAAGCACACTTCAGCGCCTCCATTCTATACACTTAGAACGTTTGTAATGTTCTTGCAGTTTGAAATTCTATGTTTTCTAACTGAAATCCTGTCAAAATTTGGTTAAGATGCGCCTATCCGTTCCGAAGTTATAGAAAAAAATCTACTTAGAATACAAATATGTGTAGTCGTATGTTGCTCATAACTCCAAAGACACTTTTTCGACTTAGAATGCAACTTGAGCACGCATAGCGGCCCGTTGTGAAGCCACGCGTAAACACAATCCCTGTAAACTCCCGAGTTCCGCCAAACTGGGCAAGAAATTAAACAGCTCAAGGGCTACATTAACAGAACGACTAACCTACTCTGGAAAACCAGACCAAAAGTTTGATAAACGAAACTATATCCTTGAGAAGTCGCCGTGGTCTAGTCCAGGTTCGAATCCCAGGTCAAACATCAAAAAACGGAAAATATTTCTTCGGCGACTTCCTCTCAGCAGATTTCTGGCAAAGACTCTGAGAGTAAAAAATTGCCATGAAAAACTTCTCAAAAATCTGTCGTTCGGAGTCGACTTTCAACTGTAGGTCCCGCCACTCATGTATAAAATTAACGCACATAACATAGGTGGTGTGAGAAGCTAGGTCGTAATCCTACCTGAAGGGTTGTAATGGCCAATTATGCATGTATATCCTTGACATCAATAGATGATAACTCCATCAAGCTGATACGGATTGAGGAGTCATATTAACATACCTTAACCTTGCAAGAGAGGGGTATTGACAAAGAAAGTGCTTAACAGTCTCCTTTTCCTCAGTAGATATGCATCGGTAGATGGCAGCTGCATTCTTTCCGCCTGCCTTTCCATAACAAAATGGCCTGTAAGCATGGCTACTGTGATCAAGACGACGTTGCGATCAAGTTCGAGTAATTGGTGTGGTCTGGATTTTAAAACAGGTTTCCTTACAATCAAGCGTTACTTGTGACCGGAGGTCATTACTCTGGAACGGCTGTATATGAAACTTGCTCTCGCAACAGCTAATAATTTATGTTAATTCAATTGTTATTGACGGTTACTGATATTGTGCTGTATAGAGTATATCGTTGATCTGATCAACCAGGGAATGTTTGTCGGTGTCAGTGGGGACTGAGGCCGCCAGCCTTATATTCAACAACCGCTCTAAAGTATCATTCACATTCACACTTACAACATCAAGGAAGTTCAAGTCAAGCTAGCTTTTGGGGAAAAGTAGGTCTTAGTAAATGAAATTTCTTACAACTATAGATAATACAACAAAACAATACAACTACAGGTGGCAACCCTTCCATTCTAGAATTTGCTATACTAGAACAATCAATCAATTCTTTGCTTAGCTTTAAAATGAAAGCAAAGAAAGAAGTGGAGAAATAAAAAGAAAACCCGATTTCCAATCCATTTGATTTGATGTTTAACGACATATTCTGCATACGGATCTTAGTGCAGCACTACCCAGCAGCCTTAGCAGCTTCCCCATAACACAATTCAAAATAGGAGAGGCAAAAGTTGATCACCATGGTTGTCCCTCTGAACAGTATTGTTATGATAAACTTTGCCTAACGATAACCCAAGAATTTTCCAAAGACCACACATTTGTCGAGAACTAGGTTTTGTTAGATACTCGATTGAGAGCATTATCCAAACGAAACTCCGCGCTTGTATATACACCGTACTCTTGCAATATGTTCGCTGCGATCTTTCTTGTAGGTGTGTTAAGACAGTGTCAAGTGTAATAGTTTTTAAAAGGATATCGTGTAACGTATTGGCAAAAATAATTAATAAAGCATAGAAAAAACAATTCTTTTTTACATATTCTGCTCAGTTAACAGTTATTTTTAAACTGTGATAATCTTTAAAAAAAAATTCCAAATTTTATTACGATTTTTAAGAATGAAAAACAAAAACAACACAAAATAAAAGGAAATTTTGATTTTGATTCTCTCCCATTTTAAATGGAGAAGAAGAGTTCGTACGTACGTACGTACGTACATATGTAGCTGTAAAGTTAAGTAGTGTGTGTATGCAAGAGTTTAAGTGTGGTATGTAAGTGATATGCTAGTTGTTGTTGGTTCTCGTTTGCAAAAGAAGTACTTCTTAAACATATTTAAAGAGAGAAAAACAAGCCACAGAGCCATTCAGACAGAGAGAGAGAGATATGTTTAACTAAGATATCTTATGAGAAACAGAAATTAAAGAGGCGAATATAAGGAGTAGGAAGGAGAACATAAAAAAAAAATTATTAAAACAAGAACTAAAAGTAGTCTTTAAGAATAATAAGAAGGGAGGGGGGTGGTGGTGTTGGCAAAGTATATTTAAGTTGAGCTAAAGAAGACAAAAGAATAAGAAGAAGAAAACACTTACCCTTCTTGGTTTGGTTTCAATCATTTGTTCAACTTCTATACCGTCTGACATCTTGTTATAGTTGTTGTTTTTTTTGCTTTGTTATTGTTGTACTTGACTTAAGCGATTTTTCTCACCACTTTTAAGAAAAAATTCCTCCTTTTTTTTTTTTTTTTTTGCTTATATATGGAGGTATGTGCTGCAGCTACTCTACTACTTATGCTGGCGTTGGCGCTGGTATATTTTTGTTGATGATAATGGCGTTGAAGAGATGCTGCACGTTTTAGTCGTATGGTGTTCTTAATGTTTTTCTATTTCTTTTTTTTTTTTTTGCTGTTTCTTATAAGAGCCTCGCTTTATTGTTACAGTGCCGGTTTTGTTATATTCTTTCTTATTTTTTTTTTGTTTTTTTTTGCGTTCGTTTTTATATTTTTAGCACACAAACACAGTGTATAGAACAGTATGTGTTTCAGAGTTTTTGATTTTTATTTTTTTGTTAAGAATAAAGGAGTTGTGGTGGGGGGAAAAATATGTGAAGATGGAAAATAAATGGATTTTTTGAAATTCTTTATTTTTTATAATTTTTTTTCTTTTCTTTTAGCATTAAACTACAAAGAGAAAAAAAGAAAAATAAAAAATAATTTACAAAACAAAATTAAAAGAATTTTTAGTTTTTTTTTTTTGTTTATTTTTTACATAAAAAAGAATGAATTTTTTAATCCTTTATGTGTAATAAAGAAAAGGTTATCAAAGACACACACACACATGTATACACACCTTTTTTTTAGTTTTCTGTAACAATTTAAATTTTTTTTATTTTTTACAATTTCAAAAACAACGGTTTTTCAAAAAAACAAATTTTTTGAATTTTTTTCTTATTGGCTACGCGCAAAAACACGTCTGAATCGTTCAAAAGTTACACACGAATGATACGTTAAACTTGTGTTATGACTATAAACGGACACCCAACAAAACTGAAACTGACGTTGCCGTAATAAAATGCCACTACACGCAGCCAGCCAAGCAGCCACACCACACAAAAGCAACAACTACAACTACAAAAGAACATCTACGATAACAATATAGAAAAAGTAAAATGAAGTCGCTGCAAAAATATAAATACACACACACAAAGCATTATCAACCTCAACTATGTACATTGTAATTGTATTGATTGATGAACACACTCACATTCCCATTATAAAGCTGCATAAACTCCACATATACATAGATATGTGTGTATGTACGTATGCCATGTTCCCCAAAAATACTCTCGCTCTCTCCATTTTTCTTTCGCTCTTTACAGAAAACTACAAACAATAAAGAATGTGGGCATTTTAATACACACAGCAATTTACAACACACATATGTATGCACGTGTACATACACTTTTCAAAACAGTTTAGTGGTGTTTAAAAAATGTGGAGTTTCTTCTGCTGCTCTCATTTATTATGTATTTATGTATGTATGTGTGCTGTTAGCAGTGTTGCCAGAACTATGCGAAAATCCCAAAATGTTCAAAATTTTCAATGCTAAAACAGAGGCGTAGGGAAAATTGGACAGATTTTTTCCTATTTGCCAAAAAGTAAGGATTTTTTTGTTTTCATTGTGAATTCTTTATAAAAGTGCTGCAGAAATAAAATTTTAAAAGTATCTTCTGTTCAAAGCAGCGAAGGGCAAATTTGAAATTTCGTATCACATGTGATAGGAAAAGAAATTTCTGCTGACGCTGCGTTGACACACGTACACTATAAGCTTACTCGTGTGGTTTCGTATAATGATCGTGTGTTTGTTGTTTTGTGTTGATGCCAGAGAACAAAATCAATTCAGTTGACGTTTAGCACTTGATGAAGCAAGATGTCGCTACGCAACTTTTTTGAATGATTTATTGTTGTTGGCGAATACACGCAGCAAAATGTTTAATGAAAATTGGGAAAATGATTTTTTTTTTATAGAGAATATGGATGGTAATGCACAATGCCTTGTGTGTTATCGCACTTTATGTCGTAATTCTTTTTTTTTTATAAAAAGACATTACGAGACTAGCCACGGATTTTTCAACAACATTAAAGGGAATGATAGGATTTTAAAATTATTGCAATTAAAAGCAGAATTTTTTTTAAAATTCATTGTTGACGAAACGGACGTACCAAATTACAATGATTTACAAATTAATAATAATAATATAATACCTTTTAAAAAGGCATCATATACAGTTGCTTTGGCTTTAGCAAAGCAGTGCCGTCCATTCGATGACGGAAATTTCTTTTTGAATTTGACGACAGACGTTTTGAGTTGTTTTGGCGATAAAATATTTAAAACCGCACTTAACATACGCACAACACAATAAATCATTTTTTTCCTTTTTTTTATTTTCCCAGTGTACGACTCTCAAAAATTACATTGAATTTTGTTCTCCGCTGCTTTACTAACACAACCAAAGCTATGATAGTATGTGTGTTGCCCTTCACTGGTTCAAAGCCATCAAAAGAAATTTTAAATAGCAAATTTACATTGAGAGTTTGTCTGCATTTGTGAATCACAATTAAAGCGTTTAGCGTTAAACTGCAAAACATATTAATAATATTACGTTTACATTGTAATTTTTTATTTTTTCTATGAAAATACCCAGTAATCCATACGTTTTCTGTCTGTTATTATTTTTTTCATATTTAGTGGCATTTTTGAATTGTAACTTAAATAGGACAACGCTAAGGTGGTGATTGAAGCAGCATAAACTCGGTTGCTAAGTTTTTAGGCATTCATCTTATAACTTGAGCAGCTAGGGCAATAGTGTTACAAAGCATTTAACAATTTTGCCACTCAGAATCAAATGGCAGGATGGTGAATGCTAAAATATAAGGAAGACAAAGCAAATTAAGTGATACACAATTATGGCAAAAGAAAACTAAGAGTATCTTTACTACAATCAATTCCTTTCTTGACAGAAGGCATCTGAAAGGGTAGACAACAACGTGCATCGTATGAAATATCAGCGCTGCGAAGGTGAACTTTTTCCTTGAAATTAATTTAACTAATTAAGTAACTATAATAATATGTTCACGTATGCAATTTAATTGAGTCAATATTCAGTTAATTGAAAATAAAATGTTAACCGTTCAGGTATAATACACACAATATTTAGCTCACTCAATATTCATTTGACAGCTGGTAAACAAACCAGCTGGAGTTTTACTAAATATTATAACAATTAGCATTTAATTGAGCAATAACTAATTGAGATTTTATATGAAATATTGAGATTAATATTGGCGTTAATTATGAATTACAAAATAAAGGTGGATACGTGAACATAGTATAAGGATAGTCAAGTTAACATTAAAAATATTCGATACTGATTTAAATGGTATTTACATAGATAATTGGCCATTACAACCCTTCAGTCAGGATTACGACCTAGCTTCTCACACCACTTATGTTGTGTGCGTTAATTTTATACATGAGTGGAGGGACCTACAGTTTAAAGTCGACTCCGAACGACAGATTTTTGAGAAGCTTTTCATGGCAACTTTTACTCTCAGAGTCTTTGCCAGAAATCTGCTGAGAGGAAGTCGCCGAAGAAATATTTTTCGTTTTGATGTCTGACCTGGGATTCGAACCCAGGCCTTTCGTCTAATAAGCCAACACACTACCCACTAGACCACGCGACTTAAATGGTATTTACAAATTAATAAAACTAAAAACATGAAAATTCACAAACTCTTTACTACCCCTCCTGACGCTAAATGTTGCCTTTGTATATATATCTCTCATTGTCGCTCGCTCTCTCCGTCTGTTTATATGGAGGCAAACAGAAACCCCCTAAATAACTACGCCTACCATGCCGCATTAACATTTTATGCAGCATAGAAAACCCCGTATTTTAGTTGTGTGTTCAAAACCCAGTATTTTGTCTGACATTGATTGTAGTTTTTTTTAAAGTGATATTTATTTTAATGTTGTTGTTGCTGTTGTTGTTATTTGTATACTGTCTGCATGTGTTATTATTGTTGCATTTTCTCTTTCATTTATTTGTAGTTGTGTCTGGTTGTGATAATGAAACAAAAAACGTACCTTAAATAGTCGAATGATATTAGTGGTGGTATTGCTTGTATGTATGCTAGCACGTGAATGCGTATGTGTGTGTGTTCTTCCGGTGGATTAATACCCTACATTATATTACTCATCTGTGCCTTACTATATTACATTACAGTGCTGTCAGCATTCTGGCTGTTTTTCCATTATTTCCCAGATATTCTCTGCTATTCGCAGTGCTACATTCACTATTAAATGAACTCCAGCATCGTTGCAGAGTCTACATCTGAAGTCAAGATCCGATCAATCACGGTCATCATTACCTTTGAACACAATAACAACAAGTTTCATAGTTTGTCTTCAGTTGAGCACTGCGAACGCTTTGTTGTGATATTGCGCACGGAGTGCTAAGGCGTGCTTTCCCTAGCTTCTATTCTTTTGCTGTATTATTTACTGCTTGGACCTCATCGTAGATCTACCCGCCTTGAACTTTCAAGTTTTTCTGCAAGCATTTTAGGTATGCAGGGTGATAATGACATAATATTTCCTTGCCTTACTCCCGAAAATTTCTTCTTCAACATAAAGACCACAATAAACCTAATTAATAGATTCTGTGATAACGAGTGCAGGTCGTCAGGACACATATTTGGAAGCCGTGTGGCATTAATGCATCTCAGGTAGAAATATACGGATTCATGTGAATTATAGTCTGCACAACTGTCTACGGTGTTCATATCACATGGGTACCAGTACACAGGGATTTTCCCTGTTACTCCAGAGCGGATGTGTCGGTCCGACGATGAATTCACGATATTGGGAATCTTTTTGAGAACCTGGAAGCTTACAATTCACCATATATATTCGTGGACTCCATCAACAATAGGGAACGACTTTGGAAACGGGCAGAAAAGTGCAGGAAATCTGGCCAAGGCTTAAACTTCAAAAAAACAAGCTCAGTACTGTTGTTGACCATTGTAGAGTTATGGGCACCCATATGAGGCTCATCTGTCGTTCGAAGTCGACTTTAAACTGTAAGTCCCTCTACTCATATATAAAATTAACGCACTGAATATAAGGGGCATGAGAAGCTAGGTCGTAATTCTGACTGAAGGGTTGTAATGACCAATTGTCTTATGTATACGAGGCTCATTGGTTTTGGGCATCTCGAGAAGGATTTCTGTAGAAGCTGCTGAGGTGAGGAGGGGAATACGATTGTTCTTCACCTATTATGTACATGCGCGGTACTCTGTCTAAAGAGAAAAAGGCACCTTTGTAGTCTGAGTCGCTTCATCGATAGCTCCTAGTGGTACCAGAATCCGGAACTAGGGAATAAATGGAAAACAGTGGTTTGCAATGGGCCCATTCAAAATGCTTGAAGGGACAGTGACTTCCACCTATGTAGGGCATCACATGAACTGCCATAACTTTAGTACGTACTATTTTTTGGGTGGTTTTCTTAATGTGAGTATATAAGTAAGTCTGGTTCGTGTTTTAGTATTTCTGTTTATATTCATATGTACGAGTCGTCATATGCTTATACATAGTTCCTCTCTTTCTTTAATTTTAAATTTATTTTCTCTGTGTTTAAATAATAAAATTTTAAATTTTCAAAATTAAATTAATTTATTGTGTTTTGTTTTCATTAATTCAGTGGCTGCCTATTGTCACAGTTGAATTTATTGATTTTCTTTGTAAAAATTGAAGAAGAAAAGAATGTTTTCATACATTAAAGTCATAATAGTGGCGCCCAGGGACTCCAATTTCAAATTTATTTATGCACAGGGGGTGGGTTGCTAATTTTATTAATTTTCTTTTCGTCTCTCGGTGAGTTGGAAAATAAAAAGTTTTTTTTATTTTTTTTATTTCATGCGTGTGTTTGTGTATCTTGTTTATTAAAGCATCCTAGTGAGCAGATGGCCGACGCCTTTTTTTGGCCAGAAAACAATAAACAGACTTTTAAAGGAATCCCTTCTTAGTGTGTCCATATTTCTTGGCCAAATTTGGAGTTTTTTTTTTTCAAACCCCTTATTAATGTAGGCAAATTATTCTTCTGTTGATTGTTTCATTCATCTGGATGCTGGATGCGGTACTGGATGAAACACGTCCACACCTACTTTTGCCCCCAAGAGACCTATTGTTTCTGCTTGGATTTTCTTGTTTTCTTGCCGATAATTTTAGTTTAAAATTTAAAACACTGAGATGTCTAGTACTTCTGCAATCTCTAGCTTTGTTTCTTTGTTCTCTGATTGGCTAACTTTTTATTGTGAATTTTTTTAATTGCTGCCAATTGCCAATTTTGTCGTTCTTGAGCCCATTAACACGTTCATCGCCGTGTCAGTCATATGTGTCTGATACTACGAAGTTCTAGATGAAGGCCACGTAAATCATATATTTCCGATGCAAACGATGCATTATGTTTCGAAAGCTTGGCCTATCAGGAACGAAAACCTAAAAAATTCTTTGTGACAATGAACGTGTTAACTATGTGTCTATATTTACGAGCTCTCCTCTCCTCTAATAAGCCAAAAACATTACAAGAGAGTATCTGGTCGCTTAATTTTGGCATTAAATAAACAGTGAACCCGTTTAACTCCCTTAAATTAGAGTGAGAGAGAGAGCCAAGAATTTAAAATTCTAAATTCCATTAAAGATTACATTCTTTTAAAACTCTGCTTAAGGAAAGTAAAATCTTGTCCTTGAATACCTTATACAATTTGTTTTCTTCTATAAATAGAAGCATCTCCAGTTACGTTTGTAATCTTATCGTTATTTTTAAGTGTTATCTAACTTTTGCTATCTGCCTTATCTGTTTATCTCATGTGAATAATAGTAAACAAAAATGCAATAAAAAATCTAATGAGCCGCTCTACATTTTCATGGACACTTTAAGGCGCCTGTTTTCGTATATTTTAAAAGGAATTTTAGTTGTACAAAGTGGGTTATTTAAATAAAGGTGCTGCCAATTGCCAACACTGACTCACTTACTCACTCACTCACTTGCTTACTAACGTTA
Organism: Sarcophaga peregrina; assembly: GCA_014635995.1. Classification (NCBI taxonomy): domain Eukaryota; kingdom Metazoa; phylum Arthropoda; class Insecta; order Diptera; family Sarcophagidae; genus Sarcophaga; species Sarcophaga peregrina. Next base: position 38,443,283 of record CM025790.1, on the reverse strand, counting down.
AGTGGTTTCTGAACCACTTCAAACAAGCAGAAACGTTAACGTAGGAACAGAGAAATAGAAAATGAGAATTACTAACCTAATGAGAATTAAGGCAAATAGACATAAAATATTAGAACTGATTTGATAAGCATTTTAACGAAAATAATATTTATTTTAATATTCAACTACAACAAGTAATGTTTCAATAATTTGGAAAATATTTTTCAAATTCAATTTCTTATTTAAGTCCTTCTCAATGTGTTTAATATAATGACGGGTTATACATTTAGTAGGTTTCAAAAACTTGGTTCTGCAAATTTGATCAATTGAATTTGATAGATCGGCTTGCTGCTCCATTGTCGCCACGATTACAGGTTCTCCATGAGATTCCCAATTTTGGTTTTGTTAAATCTGTCCAATTCATTCGTTCAACAGTTTTCGGGAACTCTACTATGTTGTGGTCCATGCATAATGGCATTCTGAAACCAGCCTAGAGCTCGTTATGTTATAACTCAGTGCCTTGGTAGGTATGAAGGTATGGTAGCATCTCTACAAGAGGTATTTTCATACTCTATAACGACAATTTCACAAGAAACCTATAGTTCTTTTGAACAATGCCTGTACGAGTACATGGCTCAACAACACTACTTTTCAATAAACGTACCATCAACATATGATGATATGAAAAGAAAATGTGTTTGCAACACGATATACATAGAAAGTGTATTTAGTATGCCAGCAACATCAACATGTTTATAAACAAAGTGTACCAAAAAAGATATTTTTAGGTCCTTCAGCAATAATAACTAACGATGCATGGCCACATGCCAAATAACAAATCAAACTCAGCCGAGATGAGTATGAAGAATATCAAAATATTTTTTACTTTTACTATCTGGATTGCATAAATCATATGTTCTCTTCTTCTTCTTCTTCTTCACAGCAACTATACAAAGAAATTTGAAGGCCTAGTTTTAAAGTATTGCTATGCTAAGCAAAATAAATAAATTTGATCAGATAAACTTGCTATATCACCATGCAATTTAATTCTGTTATACTTTTGCTTATGTGTTCCTTAAACATGTTTATTTAGTTTGAATGCATGTGTACCAACATTTGTTGTGTTATAACAGATATACATCAACATAGCTGAAGAAAATTCATTGCAACACAAATAAATTGTATGGCAACATCAACATGTTTACAAGCATTTGTTGTTAACGTTGCAACACCAACTGCTATTTGTATTTGTGCTATTTTGCTTGTTCTAATGTGTTTCATAAACATGTTGATATGTTTTGAATGTTTCAGCATTTGTATACTCTAATAATTTTTGTTGCTGGTCATGTTACACTGTTTCTGTTGAAATTTAAAAAATGTTTATAAAATAATTAAATGAACGCAATACGATTGTTGTACGATAGTCGTGATATTTAAGTTTAAGTTTGTAACTGCCAAATGTTTTAATAAAATATTTATATGGTAAATCCATAACACTTAAAACGATTATTTACTATACATACATTGATTTTTTTGGGTTAATAATTAGAAAATTGATTGTCTAAAGACTTTTTATTTAAAGCCCTCTACTAAAGTGATTCAAGTCACACTCTTGACTACCATACTATCGAATTCTATTATAACAAGTCTACATATATACTATACGGTTACCTTTTTAGCTCCCCTACACTGTTACTTGATCAAAACTTCTCCCTCAGCCACTTTGCCATATTGTCATCATCTATTAGACCCCCTGTCCACGATATAATCTGTTGATAATTTTCCTTATGCATATCCATAATAACCAGGACATTTTCATTATTCCGTCTTAGGTGATCGAGTACCATTTGACCACGCGTGTGTGTGCCCGTCAGTTCAACAGTGGCATGATATAGACGCTGATTGGTAATCATTAAATGTTGAAAACAATAGGCAGCAACTAGCATTGCATCACAAACAATCCATTTAATGAAACCTTTAGGTAGAAATATTGCACATTCGACGGTGTTCATCAGTTGCATGGCACGTGTTTCTATTTTGCCCAATTCATTAATGCGCCAGTCCTGTGGGAAGACTTGGAAATTGAGTATATTTTTATAAGAGTCTCTGTAGGAGTATAATTACCATGGATAAATTCATATCGCCATCTATACATGTCTCCCAGGGCAACAGAGTGATAGTGTGCTCCTCCTTGACACTTTCGAAAACAATATGGGCCGCTTCAGGATCCATCATAAAATTGAATTCCGCACTTTTTGTTATGTTGCCTTTACCTAAAATAAGCAAAAATCAGATAAAAAGAAGGATCATTTAAAGGTGAAAACTATTCAAAAACCGCAAAGAATAGACATGATGCTCGACAGGACTTAAATCCCGAAATTACTTGACGATTCCAAAAAATAGGATTTCATGTATACTAACCCCTATAGTTTCCTCCCATTATATAAATATTTCGAACTTTGCTTAAAAACTCATCGCCATACATATTGATGCACATGGCGAAATTGGTCAGAGGACCCACCAATAAAAAGTCTACCATATAGGGATACTAAAATGGAAACAAAAAAATTGGATTCATTCATTTTCTGCTAGCAAAACCTATATTACTAACCTGACACACTGAGGCGTACATAACATTGACAGCGTGTTCCATTTGTGGTTGAGTACCCTCTATTTCGGGTAAATCGGAAATATCACCAAAACCATCAACACCATGAAAATAATTTGAACGTTTCCAGGAACGAGGCAATATGGGATTATTACAGCCTTTGTACACGGGTATCTGAGAAGGAAAAGTTATATTTCTTATCGTTTTTATTTGTAAATTAAATTATGGTGGCGCAAAAATAATGTCATAATCATTTTCTGATTTAAGAAATACTTTTAGACGTAGCACGCCTTTTAGAACTTTATTTCCTCTATTACATGTGACTTCCAATTAAAGATTATAAAGATTCGCATCTGTAAAGACTGACTGGATATCACGAGCTAACTCTTTTGTAATATAATTCAGGAATAACAACTTCTAAAGACATATTTGCAGAAATTACGACTAAGTTAGTCAGATTAGCGATTTACGCTAGTAAGAGACACACTCCATGATGAGTAATTCGGAACCCGAAGATGTCCATCAGCAATTTGTTATGACTCCATCAAGATCAAGTCGTTATGTGTTAACGGAACCGATATAAGGATTCAGGTCCGCATCCAATAAATGCTTTATCAAGAACATACGGTTCACACCAGTAAAATTACTAGTAAGTAAGTATAGGTGCCCGCTCCCCTAAGAAATCGGATGGACGCACTTAGTCCCCATGGGGCCCATAGTGGTATCACAGTTCATTTTAACTATTCCCTAATCCTGGATCCACTTAGAGCTGTTCGACAAATCACCCAGATCATCGATATAGTAGGCACCAAGATGTCTCTTTCTCTCTTGACATAATGCCGGTCGTATTCCCAGTTGATGAAGAACAGTCTCTTCTTCCTCCTTGTCCATAATGCATCTATAGAAATAGTTTGCAAGGTGTCCCAGACCAATGCGCCTTGCGTGTGCACCCGTAATGCAATGTCCAGTCACGACTCCAATGACCGAGCTGAGCACGTTTCTTTTGAGTATAAGCAGCCTTGCAGTGCGCCTTCCGTCCATCTTTGGCCAGATTACGAGTGCCACTCTACTCTTATCCGAACTGCGGTTGACAGAGTCCGTGATCTCGTTATCAATTATGAGCCTGCAAGTCCCAAAAGGGGCCCCAATACTAAATAATTCATCGGAGAGTTCGCGGTTTGCAGTTGCCCAGGACATCATTGTGTCCCGGAACCTAAGAGATATGTACTCATTTATATTACGACATTATTTCTTCGCCACTTTATAGAACCTTTTTTGTTCACTCACATCTAATCTATCCACAGTATCCAGTACACGTAAAGCATTCTTGGCACAGTTATCGACATCGGTATTACCCTGTACACAGGTAATGCCCAATATTTTATAAGAATTGGGCAATGATTTGCTGCTATGGTCATCCACAACAATTTTATCCGCTAGTGTCTGAAACAATTGTTCGCCTTTGATAAGCATTAATAGGCCCCAAGCATCATCGGTGCCAATGTCACAGTCGTAAATAACAAAACCGCCAATGTTCGACATCGTTATTTACACGCACACACTTGTTTTCTTGTTCACTCTCTCTCTCTCTTTTCCGTTTTAGTTTTTGATTTCGTCTTTTAAAATATCTCTTAAAACTTAAGTTTGTTTTTATTTGCTTTTCTTATTGTTTTCGTTTTGTTTTTTGTAATACTTTTAATTGTATTCGTTGTTGCTGTTGTTGTTGTTGTTGTTGTTGTGATAGCAGGTGAATTTTTAGCTTTCAAACACAATTTATGTTTATTTTTTTACCACCAGTTTGTTACACGATATTTTATGCTCTTTTGGCATTAAATTACGTTTCAAGTAAAATTAATAAAAAAACAGAAACAAATAAATTAAAACGCAACGAAAAAAATAAAAAAGAGTTCAACACTATTATAGTTATTGTAGGCAACTGACTGAATTATCTTTTGCCAAGATATTAAACAACCTAACCAAATAGCCCGCCTTTACGTCTACAACACTTGACTTTTAATTTAAAACTTTTTTCTTAACCCACATGTGTCTGTTTTTTACTCTTTAAAAATTGTGTTTCTCTTTATTACTACCATTGCGCTTGCTCTTCTTAATGTTATGGCCCTAAAAGTGGACAAAAGAGAAAAGGTAAAATTTGTTCTCTTAAAACTTGAAAACTCTTGTTACGTCTTCAGAGATTTGCCTGTTTTTTTTTTCAAATGTCCCATTGGGGGCATTTGTTTAGAGCAGAGGTCGGCACAAAAAGAATATGAATAAAATGTAACAGTAGTGGTGAGAAGCATGTGCTAACCCAGAGCAAAATTGTTAGTAATATTTTCAAGTGTAACCTAATAATATGTACATATGTATATGCAGTGGAAAATATATAAAAAATGTACAGAGCTAAATACCTTTAACCTAACTAATATTCTTCCAAAAATGGGGATCATTTCTTATTGTTATTAGTGAATCTCATTAGAAAATAGTGTATCCTACTGTTATTTTTCTTTGGGTGTATAATCGAAAAACAAAAAAAAAATCAAAAAGAAGCGACAAGAACTTACTTCATTGAAAGTTGTCAAGCAACTGAATGCATTTTTGCGTTCTTTTTAACGAATATTGTTGTAGTTCGTGTTCTTACACCCATAGGAAGCTTTCGCCACACCATTCGACCATCTTTTATTCCAAATATGCAGAACTTTGTTCCTCCAATGGAAAGACAGAGCTGCGTTCGATAAAAAAAATATGGTTGACACAATAAGCCGTGGTGGTGGTGGAGTTTTGGTATAGGGATCGATAATGGCTTCAGGGGTAGGTCAACTTGAATTTATTGAGTCCACCTTGGATAAATCTTAACAATATTAAGATATAATTTAAAAGAAATTGCGGCAAAACTCAACCTACCATCTGGCTCCAACAGGATAATGACCTAAAGCACCCTTTGAAGTCATGAAACAACTTGGATATCCAACAAAATATTAAATTTAAGATTTAAGCATATTCATTAAAGTTTTCTGTATTTATTTTAAACTGAACGCAGACTTTTTGGTACCAATATTTTATTATTGTGATATTTATGATATTTTATTTTAAAAATAAATACATTTTTTGGTTTATATTTTTATATAATTTTTTGAAAATTATGTAAATAAAAAATCTATAAAGAAATTTTTATTTAAATTTAATACTTAATGTGTATTTTTATATATTTTCTAAAAATACATTAGGTGAACGCAGACTTTATTGAGTAAGTGTATTTACATTTATTACACATACGCCACTGAAAGTTATAAAATGTTAAAGCCATGTTTAGTCAACCGTCGATGGAACGTAATCTAACGTAGTACCTACGTTCGGTTACCTAAATAACATTACGGTTCGGCAAACGTTTTTATTGCTATTCGTGTTCTAAAAACTAATCTACGTTCCTCGGATGCTTGGACAACTTGAGCAAAAACCTAATTCTACCTTTAGCATTATGAAAAAAGTTCGGAAGTATTGTGTTTTTCAACACTGTTACGAATTTTATTTATTAAAGCAACAACAGCAAAACAAATCGAAACACGGCTATGCGCCTTTATCTCGATTTCCAATTACAACAACAACAACATCAAACTGTCAAATAAAATCAGGGAAATTTATATGTTCCCTGTATTCTATTTTTGCTTTGACTTATGTATGTAAGTAAAGAAACATTATTTTTTACTCACCCAGTTTGCATCCACAGCCGGAATCCCTTTTATTTGTGTTTAGTCGAAAAATTATATGAAAAAACACTCAATTGCTTATGCATTCTTGTTTAAGTCATTTTCATACAGATTTCCAATTGACCACAATCGCAAAAACAATTTCTTCTACACACAACACTTTTAACGCATGCACATACACATGCACACACACTTTTTTCTATTTTTATGGGAGCACCCTTATAAACTTAATGAACTTTTTTCTTTTTAGACTTTCATCATTTGCTTTTATTTTTTTCACATAAAACTTATGATTTCGTAAGCTTTATTAACTTGAATTACTTATAGACACAAAACTTTAATAAATCGAATTCGAATTTACCAATAAATTTTTAATTTTCTTTTATACAGAAATAACACCCGACCTGTTGCGCTTTTATCAAAAAAACTAAAAATGTCGCCTTTTTATTTACCAATTTCCCACTTTAGTACAAAATATATCCCTTTAATTTCGTTCGTGCATAAACTAAACATGGCAACAAAAAAAAGAAACATTCCCAAAGCAACAACACAGTCACAAAATATTCGTATTTACACTACGTACGCATGAGCAACAGCATTCGCCCATAACAACAGCAAGAGATTACATCCAAAAGGGAGGAAAGTAAACAACATGGATGTCGTATGCATATGTAAACATAAGTATGTAGCCACTATTTGGTTAAAAAACAAAATATTCCAAAGAGAAATGCATTAGAAAAAAACCCCGCAACACACTGCATACGCATAAGCAACAGCATTCACCGTCATCAACAGCAAGGGAGCAAACACAAAAGAGAAGAGAGTAAACAAAGGTTAACAACAATTGAAATCATTAAAATAAAAACAACAACATTGAACACGTGAAAACATACAATACCCCCTCCTATTCGTTTGTGCATAACTATGCATTAACGAAATTGCGTTAAGGGATTTTTGTTTTTGTTCTAAAGTGGGAAATTGTGAAATAGAAAGGCGACATTTTTAGTTTCTTTGATAAAATTGCCACAGGTCGTGCGTTACTTTCGTGCGTTAAAAAGAGAATTAAAAATTTATTGGTAAATTCGGTTATTTTTATTATAGTTTTGTGTTATAAAGTAATTTAAATTAATAAAGCTTAAGAAATCATAAGTTTTATATGAAAAAAATAAAAGAAAGCCATCAAAATCAAAAAAGAAAAAAAGTTCATTAAGCTTATAAGGGGTGCTCCCGAGAAAAAGAAAAGAAAAAAATGGTGCCTCAAAAAAAGCGCGTTTGTGTGTGTGTGTGTGCGTGTTAAAAGTGTTGTGTGGACAATAAATCACGCTTTGTACGGCAAGTGATTGTGGTCGATTGTAAATGTGTATGAAAATGACTCAAGCAAGAATCCATAAACAATTGAGTGTTTTTTCATATACATTTTCAATCAAGTAGAATGGCTTGCCTTACAGTAAACACAATGTGTGGAGGGGAGGTCCGTGTGTGGTGTAAATGAGGTAAGTTAACATTTCTTTTCTTTATTAGATTTATAAAGGAAATAGCGAATATAGGAATTATAGCATATGAGATTATGTATGTATTTGGATTTATAATAGCGTTTTGAGAGAAAGACTGTCAGTAATGTTGTCAGTAAAAAGAGTCGCAGAGATAATGCGTTATTTTTCAAAAATGAAAAAGGTGTTGTTGGGGTGTTGCTAATGCATTAATAATTAAAAACCGCAATTATGTAAAAATAAAAAAGTACTGAAATAATCGCAGGGGTAAAGCGTTATTTTTCTAAAATGAAAAAGCACCGAAAAAATTACAAAATCCCGGGATTTTTCAGCACTGTCACAATCAGACGTCGTTACATGGTAAAAATGTGACGGTAGTTGTGAGAAGCATGTTTTCACCCAGAGGAAATTGTTAGTAATACTATCAAGTGTAACCAAATAATATGTATATGTAGTGGAAAATATAGTAGAAATAAACAGCGCCAAATCCCTAAAGACACTTGACAAATGTTCTTCTAAAAGTCGAGATCATTTCTCATTGTTATTAGTGAATATAAATTAGTGAATCCTACTTTAATATTTCTTTGGGTGTATAAAATAGCCCCCGAGGGCCGAACATTTATGGCTTTTTGCACATATAGGACACGAACATCAATAAAATTCGTTAAAAAGAGCGTAAAATTGCATTCAGTGGTTGTCAGCTTCTAAAGTAGAAGGTTTATGTCACTTTTCTCATGTTTAAATTATACACCAAAAAAAAAGTGTTTCAGTAGGATTCACTAATATTCAATGAGGTTCACTAACAATGAGAAATGACCTACATTTTTGGAAGAATATTTGCCGCTGGACATTTTTTTATATTTTCCACTATATAAATAAATAATTAGGTTGCACTTTAAAATATTACCAACAATTTTCCTCCGGTTTAACACATGGCTCTAACAAATACACTCACATTTTTAACATGTTCTCTTTGTGCCGGTGTCTGATCTTAATATGTAAACAAAAACAAAAAAGGGGGAAAAATAAAAAGCAACTAAAATTCTCTTAAACCTCTCTCTTTCAACCATATGACTGAGGAATAATATTTTTACGCAGTTTAAAATTTTTATCCATTCAGTGAACAACGAGAGGGAGGAACGAGAATTTTCCGGTAAATTCCATTTTGTTACGGAAAGATTTTCTTTTTAAGATATTTGCAGTTTAAGATATTAGCATAGATTTTAATAATAAAATGCAAAGAATAGAATTGTTTGTGAATTAACATTGTTTTAGTGTCGAAATGGCAACCAAATGCTTTCGATTGGGAAACCTTTAGTAATGGCCTTCAACATTTAGTTGCCAACGGATTATTAAGAGTGCAAGGCCACCTTAACGTACACGTGCTCGCTCTATTATAAAATTATTTCTGTGAATTTTTTCCAAAACTTGGCGGAGTCCAGATGTCAAAAGCAATTACACATAAATTACAACGGCTATCAAGTAAAGCAACAATTTTTTTCAAACATTGATTTAGAACAAGATTTATGTTGTTGTTGTTGTTGTAGTTTATTACACTTTGGTGTAGATGCGTGTGTATTTTTTATTGAGAACATTTGTTTTGTTTTGTATTGTTTGGTACGCAGTCTTTGATAAGCTATCAGCAACATTTTAGCAGCGATTGCAAATTATTTTTATTATTTTATTTAATTTTATAATTTATTATTAGCAATATTTACAAAAAACAACTCTTTAATAAAATGATTAACGATGAACAATTAGAAAAAAAAAAACAAAAAACTTTTCCAACCTTTTAAGAGCTGTTCTCTTATACTTTGGTTGAAAGAGATTCTTTTGTTTACATTATAAATTTGTACTCTTTTTTGCGTATTGTTGTTATACTCTCTTAATAGATTTTACAAGGACAATGTTATCAATTGTTTATAAAATTAAAAGCTAAATAATGTCGTAAAAGGCAATCACATTTTTTTATATAAGAGAATAGCAATCTAAATAAACGTTAGTTTAATTCGTTAAATAATTAAATAAAAGCAAAAACATGGGGTATTTAATTGAAATCACAAATTAATACTTAGTTTCTGTAATACAAAAGGTTTGAGGTGAATATCTGTTTACAAAGTACATTGCTTTTGTACATTTTAAAATGTACTGTTGGCATCACTGTCTTAACGTAAACAAAGAATAAATAGTTCATGTTGTTGTTTTTATTTTGTCGCAAAAAAAAAATTCTAGTATCTTTGAACTCTTTCGCTGTTTGGTTTTGTATACATTTTGTTTTGATTTTATTTTACTGTGTGTGTGTGTGTTCGTGTATGTGCGTGCGTGTTTCTTTCAAAGTATTTCTAGTTTGCGTTTAGTTTGTTTTTGCCTTTATTATTATACACACCGAATAAAATTGCCTGGTTAAACGTCGGCGTAAGCATCGTTTTTATTTCTTTTTTTATTTACAATTCTTTTGTGGGTTTTGTTTTTATTGTTTTTTTTCTGGATAAGAATTAAATTATTTTATTACCATTCATAATTTTATTGTGTTTTCTTACGTGTGCATGAATTAAATTATTAAGGAAAACTAAAAATATTCTTGGAAATTAAAACGAATAATCAAAGAGAATGTGGTTAAAAGAAGAACACAAAAAAAATGTCAAATTTATCCCAAAAAATTAAGCAAATGCCGGGGGCAAACATGAGTGACATCTCGTGAAGATAAATAAAAACAAAAAGTTATGGTCGACATTGTGATCATTGAAAAGGAAATTTATCAAATATTTTTTAGACTAGTTTTGATTAAAAGGAAGCGGCGACCATTTTTGGCATTGCAATCCGCACGGCTGAGCTATTTCGCTTGGACATCTTCCGTACAATAAAGGAATAGCTTGCAGGCGCAGCAGACTCTTAGCTCAAGGTGTGCTGTTTGAAACTCAATCCTTGTATTAATCATTACGCTGAGGTTCATCCAATTACCCGTGTAGACCACTTTGACTAAAAGAAGTTTTAAAATCTCATAACGACCTTTTATTCTCTATGGAAGGTTTGGCTGTTCCAAATTTTGTTCTTTTGGTTTATTTGATTTGCCTCTCAAGAAGGAGCCACGCCACTTCTACTCCGTATTCGAATTAACTTTAAAACTCTTCATTTCCATATTTAGTTGCTTCACATAGATTTAAAATTTGGTTCCTTCATCTTCCCCAGACTTGCAGGGAATAAAAGAAAAACGACAACCCAAACGAAAGGGACACACTGATGACACTTTAACTAACCGAACACACAACCCATCGACGAGAAGAAACTAAAGGAATATTAGAGAAACAAAAATAATATCCCTACTGTAGAAAGGTGATATTAAACGCCATTGACATGACCTCAAAGAATTATGTGATATTTGACTGTGATGGTGGCAGCGATGATGCCTGGGCCTTGTTGCTGTTACTGAAAGCTGAAGCGGAAAATCATTTAAGCATATTGGGCATCACGAATATGCGGAAGCGGTAATACCACACTACACAATGCAGCCTATAATGTGTTGCGCATCTTAAAGGCGTGTGGAAGAGATGAGGTATTATTGCTTAGCATTATAAAATATTTTCTTTTTATGCCACGGTTTATTGTTCTTTTCTAGATACCAATTTTCCTAGGTGCTGGAGAATCTTTGTTACCGTTACATGATATGGATAAGAAGCCCCTTTTTCATGGCAAAGATGGTTTTGGTGATGTGTTGCCACTGGATGAAGATTTAGATGTTCAAGAAATGGTCGAAGGTGAACATGCTGTGGCTGCTATAAATCAATTTTGTATAGAGGTAAGGGCCTATTGAAGGTTTATTTTGTTGGGTTTTAATTTTAAAGGTTTTGTTATTCGATTTTCAGAATCCTAGACAGGTTACCTTAATTGCTGTGGGCCCTTTAACAAATATAGCCTTGTGCTACTCCATGTATGGCCAAGAATTTTCCTATAATATTAAGGAACTATATATAATGGGTGGCAATCATCAGGGTATGTGATACTTTCTAAAACAACGATTTGAATTTGAATTTAATTTACGCTTTCTGTTTTATATACCAGGCGTTGGCAACTATTCACGAGCAGCCGAATTCAATTTCTATGCTGATCCTGAGGCAGCTCATATAGTTTTAACAAAATCGAAATGCCCAATAACAATTTTGCCTTGGGAACCCTGTATGGCTGAAAAGTTTTTCATTTGCATAGTAAGTGTTCTCTACTTCTCCTGATGTAAGAAAGTATTCATATACAGAATGTTTTTCTATTAGAAATGGCGTTTAGAACAATTTGGCTCTAAGGCCAGCCAAAATCCCGCTGTCGATTTGTTAAATCTTGTTGAAGCTGCCCAATATTTACCACCCGGCAGTAAGACTTGGAATCCTTGTGATGCTATGCTAGTGGCCGCTTTCCTTTTCAACACTCAAATTATACTTAAACAAAGCCTGTGGCATTGTGTGGTGGATCTGAACGGTCATACGCGTGGCCAAATGGTCTTGGATCATTTACAGGAAGTGGAAAAAAATCCTAAAAATGTACGCATTATTGAATTAATCGATGCTGAATTCTTTAAGAAGGTTGCCGAATGGGGTTCAGGTTTAAGGGAATTGAGTGTGGACTTGACGAGACATAAGGAGGACGTTAAACAGGAAATAAAACAAGAGAATGGCTCGTAGAGGCTGACGGTCACTTAACTACACACAACTGCTTATTTTTATATGGAAATAATGTAACAAAATAAAGTTTGTTTCATTAGTTTTAAAAATGGAAGCTCTTAAAATGTTATTTCTACTTATTAGCAGCTATTCTCGCACTTTTGAATTCCTATTCTTTTCATTTTTACCAATAGTTTAGAAATTTTTAACAAAAAATATTCATTGATAAAATTTTAAAAAATCAATTCTTTAAAGAATTTAACGTACTTTTCAATTAATTCTAACCTGGCAATGCCTCTATTGATAATCGTTATGACAACACTTGATTACAAACCAGAAAAAGTAATGCCAAGTTTGTTGACAAATAAGAAAAATTTCAAAAAAGAAAATTTTTAGCAAAACAAAAAGAGCAATATAAACAAACTACTGGCAATACAACAACAATAAAAACGGTGATCAAAACAAAACGAAGAGACTATGAAAAGTGAAAACAACGAAAAGAAAAACCCCCAAAAAAACGAATGTCAAATACCAATGTCTAATAAGAGACAAAAACAAAATGCATAACTGAGTAGCGATGGTACACATACACACACACACACACGGTTATTGTATTGCTCTTATTGATAATAATACTCACATACTCGTTTGAATTCCAATCAGAACGTTACGAGCCGTGCTAGAGGAGACACTGTTATTTAAGAGACGCTTCGTTTATTATTAACACTCTTTTGTTTTGTTGTACGCCAATCAAGTAAACGAAACACATACATACATACACAAAAATAAACTATTATTCCATACGAACCTTTTTGTAAATAAAGTTTCATGTTGATGGTCTTTTTGTTTTGGTGTTTTAAATGAGAGAATAAAAGAAAAGGAAAACAAGGAAAATATAAAGTTATCAACAGAGAGAGAACTTGAAGAAAACAAACTACAAATTTTTTTATTTATTTTTTCGTTTTACTACAAATTTTTTTGGCAAACCAATTACTCTTTCCTCTCTCTCTCTCTCTCTCTCGCTCTTTTGGTGTGTGTTTTAGGCTCTCAGTTGCTTGTATTGCAAATGGGGAGCTGTTTAAAGGAATATAATAAAAGTACCGCGATTATGTGAGTGTATGCGTGTGTGAGTGCAAACAAAATAGAAGTTTTAAGTGAAAAAAGAGCAACGACACAACGGTTACCAACGTTTCTCATACAAGTTTGTTAAAAGGAAACAAAACAAAGTGAAAAATAACAAAAACAAAATACAACACCGCCATCACCTCGACACGACCACCAACACCAACACCAGCAACCAACAAAAGAGTATTGTTTTGACAGTTTCGTGTGTGTCGTATGCCAGTTGTGCTGCTGCTTCTCTTTCAAGTAGTTGCGGGCATAGCACTCTTCATATTTTTATTACATTATTTAAGTTACATTTTTAATGCCATTGTACGCGATTTCTGTGAGACTCTAATAACGACCAAAGAATTTCTCCAACAATTGCAAGACGCGTACGCTAATTCCGCTGCTGGTACCGATTACCTACACGTCCAACACACAACATCACCGGCTTCGTCGCTGTTGCAGGCCGTTGACAAAAGGAATTTCAGCAAAATTCCAATTAAAGTTCACAAAATGCAAACATCGGACGATGCTAAATTTATTAAAAAGTGAGTGTGCAATAATAAAATAAAAGAAAGAAATCTCTACAAATAATTAAAAAGAAACCAAATTAAATTCACATCAAAAGAATCAAAGAAAAAGAAAAATCCTGTTTTAACTAATGGCCGGCGGGTATACATAAAACGAAAAGAGAGAAAAATCGCCATTTTTTTATTTTTGTAAAATTATGCAAAACAAGTGTTAAATTTCTTTAAAGATGTTTGATTTCCTTTCAAAAAAACAAGTGAAAAAAAGTTAACATGTAGAGCCTACGATATTAAAGAAAATTCTTTGCATTATTTCCTATGTGTTGTACTGTGTCTGTCGTCAGCTTTTATTGATTTTCCCATTTTCCCTTTATATACTTTTGGTATTTTGTTGTTGTTTTTGGTTTTTTCTTTTTTATTAATTTTTTCCTTCTTCTACCACAAAATACAACACACACACACACACGGTACAAATCAACACAACATTTTCCGCGCATGCAGCCACCCATTTCTGCGAGTGTTGCCACATCAATTGATCGTTGTTGCCTTAAAGGACAATAATAAAAATCCCCAAATATAACCCAAAAGAGTAGTAAAATTGAAGTAAAATTATTAAAAACTAAAAAAGGGAATGTGAATAAAATCAAGAATATAAATTAATAAACAAATTTACTTCCGTTTGATAATCAATTAATATTTAAAGAAAATTTATTTAAATTGTTTGAATTTATTTCAAAGTCTCCAAACCGATTGAAATCAAAAAGAAATTTATAAAAACAATTTTAAATTTATTCTAAATTAGTGGTAATCAGTTTAACCATTTCTCAATCGAAAAGCATAAAAAATAATTATAAAAACCAAGCTTTATTTCGATGCTATAAGCAAATATTGTACCAATACCATCACTAAACACTAAAGCTTAGCAAGTATTCCCCTAACCATCTAGACAGTTGTATAAAGGTATGCGTTCTGTTCAAATCTTCTTTGGCTAGAGACGTTCTGTAAATAAATTTTGGGAAGCTAAAAATCCAAAGATTTTATATCTTCTATTATGTAACGTATTCTGCTCTAGAGTTACAGCTTTTGCAGAAAGAATTGTGAATATTTCTGAGTCTCCGACATTTGTGAGACTCTGTCTTGTACTACAATGAGGTTTCTAGGATAAACTATAACTAGCTTTAACGAAAGTTTTGTTCAATATGTATCCATTTCGGGTTCAGATTTGTCTGATCTATAAACAAGTGATTTCATAATGCAGTAGGACATTGATTATCCGACAACATCAATTATCCGCCATTGAAAAACAACATTTTTTGCATCGACTTAATTTTATTTTGGATCGACTTAAATTTTTTCTGCATAGTTTAAAATGTTCACGCCGCCTCTTTAGTTCATGATTGTCGTCCACGGGCGACTGATACTTATAAGACTTTATTAATTATAATTGTTATTAAAAATAAATGCTTTTAAGAGAACGTGACTCTCAGGTATTTTTTTTGACAGTCGAAATGCTATAGATCTAAATATTTGGCATTACGTATCGTCTAATAACGTGATCAATTGCATTTTAGTGCGAGCCGCCCGATAAGGCAGACTAGTGCGGGCCACCGGAGGTACAAGCCGACGTGAACATGTTAAACGTGATTACCTTTATTATCCGTGATTATAGGGAAACAATTTTTTGCTATTATTTTGCAATCTTCACTGTTTTCTGAGAAAATTTTATTTTTTTTATATTTTTGTAACATGTATGTACATAAAATCCTTAAATTATTTAGTTTTTATATAAATATGTACATATTCATTTATTAACTAATAAAAATAGCTATTAAAAAACTAGCCTAAACTACTTGAGTACCGAAATTAACGGGGAAGATCGATTATCGATCATCACGGATAATCAAGGTCCTACTGTACCTCTTCCTTGCAAATCAATCCAAATATAAATTTATTACAATTGTTCTAACTTTTGCAAGTGCATCAGATTTGTTGTCACTTTTAAGACCACAGTGTCTAGGAATCTGTCATTATCTGCTTTAGAGTCACGCAACATCCTTGTATAGTCTTTTATTTGGTACATACACTTTCTAAGGAGCTAATGACCGTTTTGTTTTTAGTAAATATCTCTATGCGATATACTATGATGACGAATTTGCACAACGGTAGTCTTTTTAGACTTTACCCCTTTAGAGGATTTCATTTAAAATCGATAATATCTGGCATCACTTATTAGAAATAGAAAAACAAGTGCTTGCTTTCGTACATGGTAAATAAACGTACACAAGTACTCTTACCCTCTCTCTTGCTCACTCTCTCTCTCTCTCAGTTTTTGTATAACTCTCTCATACAGAAAAATAAAAAAAATACATAACGTACGTATAAAACGTAACGGTATATTAAATGTGAATACAAGTGTTTAAAGAAAAACGAGAAATTATTAAAGAAAATGCCGAAAATAAAGAAAATTTTGCAAAATTTATTAAAAAAAAAACAAACCGAATAAAAATAAAACACAAACATGACGCAAACAAATTAAACTAAAAGCAATAAATTAAATAACAAACACCCCAAAAAAAGTGATGATTTAAACAAAATACAAAGAAAATAAAAATTCTCAAAAAAAAGAAAAAGAAAATTTATTTTATTTTTTGTTTCTTTAGAAAAATTTTTTTTAATGATTTCATTTTCTTTTTCAAGTTCTGTTGTCCCTGTAGTAATAAAAGAATTTTTTTTTGGTTTATTAAAGTGAATTAAATTTAAAAAATATATTGTGTTTCTTTTCTATTTTGTATTTGTAAAAAAAAAAAATTAAAAAAAAATTATTGCTTCCTCCTGATTAAAAAAAATAAAATATTGAAAAAAAATACAACAAAAAACATTATTTAATAACCACTGGAAATACGTAAAATGCTACAAAAAAACAGACGTTGGAAAGGCGGCAGTATTGAACCTCATCCCACTGATAAGGCCTTAATTGTCAATTACCAGCTGGAGGCTACAGTCTTTGGTGATCCCAATAATCCCATGTTAGAGGAGAAAAAGGTAAGTGTTACTTATACAAAAGCATACTTGCATACTTGCCTACATACTCTTAAAAATACCGTAAAGACCTCTCGTTACTTTTATTATATGAGTTTCTAAGTCTGTTGTTGTTGTGGTTGTTAATGTAATAGGAGTTTGTTTCTACAGCCTCTTACAGCAGAGTGTCACCTTGTGTTTAATCGTAACACAATGTTCTCTCCTCTCCGTTAGTAACAATTACTCTCTCTCTCTCTCTTTTTCTTTTCTTTGCTTGTAAATTCATATCCGCGAATGTGTTTAATTTTCCTTTTTTTACGCTCTTTACCCTTAAGTTAATTGTTTCATGGTTTAAAATTTATGGACATTACGTGATTGTTGTTGTTTTTGTTTGTTTCGTTTTTTTTCCTTTACTTAAAATGACTAATAGCCTTCGTAAGTGTAGTATGGGTGGGTGGGTGTGTGTGTGTGTGT
Source organism: Sarcophaga peregrina (assembly GCA_014635995.1). NCBI lineage: Eukaryota > Metazoa > Arthropoda > Insecta > Diptera > Sarcophagidae > Sarcophaga > Sarcophaga peregrina. The sequence goes on along the minus strand of CM025790.1, from coordinate 38,425,727 downwards.
GTGTAGGGTGCTCTAAATGAAATAATTTTCCTTGGTTTCTACTGTTGCTGTTCTTTTTTTTTTAATGAATTTTGCAGACATTTTTTCATTATAATCGTTGTTGTTATTATTATTGTTAGTTGATCGAGTACATACAATTTGTTGTATTTGTCCTCTGGCTCCCTTCATCATCTGTCATTGTATTTGGATTTTTGGATGCTTGAAAATACTTTTTTGTTCTTGTTTTTGTTTTAGGTTGGCAAAGCAATCAATTTATGAAAAATGTGTGTCTGTAGAATATTTTCCGCATGATTTAAGATTTAATAGACAACACAACACATTTTGTTTTTGCTTCTTATTAATTGTATTGTAAATAAAATTTAATTGCTTTGAATTAAACAAATCTTATATTTAAAAAATGGTTGTTTTAATTTGTTGTTGTTTTAATTTATTAAAAAAATATAATTTGATAGACCCTTTAACATTTTATAACGTTTGCCCAATATTGCTGATCGTTATATAGTTTTTCCCTATTGTGCACAGGCTTGCAATAAATGGTCCGTGACCTGAGAGTATCTTTTAAATATGATCATCTACCATTTGTGTCGGTAATCCATCATAATTTCCATTACTACATACGTTTGTACGAGTTCTGGGGGCACCTCTCGTTTTCCCCTACATATTGTCTGAGCTGGCGTTGCCTCCTGATCTTTTTATGATGTCTCTTGATATCCTTAGGAAGCTTTGCAATTGTATTATGTGCATGAAATGAAAATATCTTCGCCTCTACACTTCATCCATGCACATATAGTTTTCGGATTAATTATACAATGTTCAGACATGCACTTATATTGAGCTTAATATTTCATATAAAATTTCAATTAGTTATTGCTAAATAAATGCAAATTGTTATAATATTGAGAAAAATTCTAAAAACAACTACAACTGCAACTAGAAAGTGATGATAATTTGCCATTCCCCTATTATAAACACGTGATCTATTTGGCATTCCGTTATCTCGTCGAAAAAAACCCAAGTGGCTTTATGGATTCTGCTGAGGGAGAGTAGTGACTTGCCTAGACCCAGATTATTTACAGCACACTCACACATCAGGATTACGACCTAGCTTCTCACCCCATCTATGTTGTGTGCGATAGTTTTATATATGATTGGCGGGACCTAGAGTTTAAATTCGACCCCGAACGACAGATTTTTTGATTTTTTATTTTCTCTTAGAGTTTTTGCCAGAAATTTGCTGAGAGAGGAAGTCGCCGAAGAAATATTTTCATATTTTATTTTTTTTTTTTTTTTTGATGTCTGACCTGGGATTCGAACTCGGGACTTTCGTCTAATAAGCCAACACACTGCCTTCTAGACTGCGGCGACTAATCTTAATCTTGTGAATGGCTGGTCATAATTGACCATCACTGTATGTACTTTGAATTTCACATTTAAACAAATGTTGGACCTTCATCGGCTTTTAGCTAATTCGATTAAAAATAGAAACAAAAATACAATTTGATTACTCGCATTATTCCATTAAACAAAAATCAACAAAAAAAAATAAAGAAAATAAATTATTAAATGATAAAAAATCATCGTGAGCAGATAAGCAAAAATTAAAACAAAACGCAGCATAGTACAGTAAGACCCCGCTTAACGCTGTTTCGCACACTGTATTGATACCTGTTGTATATGTGTGTGCAAATGTAGTGGCCATGGGCCAGCCAAAATCGGTGAACTATATAGCTGCGGTGTATACAAAGTATCCAGAATAAAGGCTCCAATAAGTACGTGTTAAGTTGTCTCGTTTAACGTTGTTTGGTTTAGCGGTGGAACTTATTGGAACGTGTCCCCCGCGTCAATCGGGGTCTTACTGCACAGTTCAATCGTGTTTTTTCTTCTTCTTATTTTTCTCATTTTTCTACTTAATCATTATTTGCCAATTAATTAACGCTTTAAAAGTGTGTAAACAATACAGTTTCAGACAACAACCTTTAACGCTGTTATTGTAACGCTATTATGCTAACAGTAGTAATGAGAGATGTCCGAAGAAATACAACGGGCAACAACAACTATAACTTCAAGTTTTTTTTTCACTACGATTTTGAAAGCGAATTTGTATTATGTTTGTTTTTGCTTTTTTTTCGCTTTTATTTCCTTTAAATTTGTTGTTGTCATTATTGTTTTCTAACTGTGCTACACTGTAAGTGAGTGCCATAATTAAGACAGATTGCATGTGTGTGTGAGTAAGTGATCATATAAATATGCCCATCGAACATTTTCTTCAGTAAACGATCAAGTTTTATTTCGACAGTCTTGTTCGTTGAATGTTTGGAGTGAGCGCTGCTATCTATCTACTTTTCGTATTCATTTTGCTTGCCTGACAATAATTTCCAGTCTTTTTCTGGATGCGTTTCAAACCTATTTTGGAAGGTGATGTTGCCTAAACCTTATTTCTTGTTCCTTGTTGATGTTATACTCTCTAGAACACATCGTGACACTTCCTGAATGAATTATTTGTGGGGGAACTAAAGTATCGTAAAATTCCCTGCTCTACATGCACTGTACAGAGTTGCTATGCCGACATTGTTTGCTATGAAGATGAATGTCTATACTGACTGAAAGGCTTTTGATTTTAAAAAAAATTTCTTTCGACTACTTCCTCTCAGAAGGACAAATAAAATTGCCTGCAAAAGTTTCTTAAAAATTTTTCGTAACAAGCTAACTTTAAATAGTAAGTCTTGGCTCTCATCAATAAAATGTACAGGCGACATAATTGGTGTGAGAAGTTAGGTTATAATCCCGGCTAAAGAGGTTGTGGTGACTAAGTGTAGTAAATAAATAAGTAAAATTAGAGGGTCTGTATTCGATCAGGCCTCTATAATAATAATTAGGTTCAGGCCGATTTGATATCATGGAGACCGAATTAGACTTTGCTGTAATGATGTTAGAGATAAGGAGGCAACCGACTTTATGTTTACTCGTACGTAAATCCTTACAAGAAATCTTTGGGATATCTTTATCCGTCTCAGAATATGTTTTAAAGTACCTAGATGTAACAATTTGGATTTGAATTGTATACAATTGGATGCGGTTTTAAGTAATTTGATATATGTGACCGTGACCTTTTAATATCATCCACATTTTTTGCTGTAATTACGGTTGCAGTACAGTTCGCCTATTGGTGCATCTTGCTAAGAAGGAATTTTCATTTCCAAAGAGAACACAAATGTTCTCTAATAAAATATCACTTAAAACGTGTCAACATATTTTAACTCCACTGAAATTGTTCATTGGGTAATAGCAGTAGGTAGTGTGGCAGATCGCCAGTACATGGACATCAATTCTACACTTGAGTGTTAATTTATGCTAAAAAATCAATATTTGTTTAGCGCTTTAGATTACGGGGGAATAATAAAAATAAAAACTAACAACAACAAAATTTCAACAAGTGTTTACTATGTCCTAGGCTTAAGCCATCGTAGCTATCAGAGACTAAGTGTTTATAGAGTTTAACGTTGATTTTAATTAAATTTTTTTTTGCTTTTCTAACGGTTATTGATCTTGGGTGTCATTTGAAAGTCAACAACTATTAGCCAGGGTTTCAATATGCCTGTGTGGAGTAGTTTTCCTTCTTCATGTGAAATTGAAATTCAGTTGATCAATGAAACCTAGAGAGAGAGACAAGGGCATAGTAATGTTAATGATAATGCGAGCATAATGGGTGTTAATTAATGCAAACAAATGAAGGCAAACTAATAATAAGTTTTTCTTTACTTTCCAAATACAATATTTAAATAAATTATTATAATAAAAATATTTTTTCATTTTAATAAGTCTTGGTTGCCTTAGAAATTTTGTTTGCTTTCCAGAGATCCAATGGGCTTTTTATAATTCTGTCTTTTTTAACTACTTTTCTTAAGCTCGTACCCATTGGGAAGAGTTCTGATTGCAACAATTGGGAAGAGTTCTGTAAAAACTACCCGGCAAAGTGCGCCTAAATAAAGGGTGATTACTTTTTTTTTTGAAAATGCTTTAAAAAAATACAATATTTCTCAAATTTCTGTTATTGAAATACATCCTGTTAATAATGGAAATAATTTCATTCAAATGGCTGCTTCGGTTGGCCCCCAATGTCCAATCCATTATCATTTGAGCGTATTTCACCATTGCCTTTAAAAGCGTCAATGTCTCGCTTGTCAAACACTATCTTGAAGCCCCACAAATAAATCCAACGGTGTCAATCGCAGCTCCGAGGTGCCAAACGACATCAGCTCTGCGGCGATATGCGATCTCGAAAACAGGACGCAAAAATCAGGTAGCTTCGGCTGTGTGGCCGTGCGCAATGTTCCAAATCTCTCTTCAATTTATAAACAAAATTCTTTCAACAACCGAGACCAATCGCCATTGACTGTATGCCACTCATTTTGAAAAAAAAAAATTATAACAGTGACTCATTTTGGAAGCATAGGCTCTACAATGCGTATGTGCGGGTTTTCTGTGCCCCAAATGCGACAATTTTGCTTGTTTACATACCTGCCAAGATCAAAATGAGTTTCATCTGAAAAGATGATTTTATTTTTGCCAAAATCGGCATCTTCTGTAACTCGATCGCAGACCCAGATAGCGAAGCGAAAACGCATTCGATGAACCATATTCGTTCAGCGGAAGGATAAAACATATTATCTTTCAAATGAGACATGAGCTAAGTGTTACCATTCACGAAATAAGTACTAGTTGAAAAAAAAAACGATAGATGGCGGGCCCGATAGGAGCTAAATCTTAACAGCTCTAAACTTTAGTTTAAAAAATCAATAGAAAAAAACTAGCCAAGTCCGCAATAACCATTTGATTAATGAAACTGAAACACATTCCCCTTCTCCACCGCCCTCTACTGCTATTCGCACCATCGGTATTTAACATCAATCTCACACATTCCATTAAAAAGAAGAAAAACTTGAAGAATTTTTTTATGGCAAAAAAAAAATTCATTTTTTTTCTTCTATTTCTTCTCCTTTTGAAAATTCCAACCGAGCGGTTCAATACAATTTCAGTTGTTGGTAATTAATTGCCAGAGGGAGGGCAAGAAAGGAGGCAAAACCGTTTGGGTAGGCTGATGATGATGATGACGACGATGACGATGATTTAACGTTGATTTCTTAATTAATTTCGTGGCACATTCATTATAAAAAGTTATGAGGCGCAGGCACACATGTGGTCTTTATTTGCTTCTGTAACTTTTCGATCCTTTTTTTTTTGTTTTTCTTATTTTCTATTCCTTTTTGGTATGTTTTTCTTGAACAAAATATATTGAAAAATGGAAAAATTCATCAAAATTATGGAATGAATGTAATACTCGCACAAGGTTTTCTTCCAACAACTCAATTGTTTCACTTTTTTTCTTGTTTTTTTTTTTGCTTTTTTTGTTGGCAAAATGCGGCCAAGTATTAATTGTAAGATGCCCTACAACCAGCAAACGGTTTTAATTACTTTGACGATGGATTTGTTACAAATACTGTGTAAGTTCGTGAACTCCAAAGAAAAATGGTTTGAGAATTTGAAGTAGGTTTTCCTTAAGACTTTATTATGGGAAAATTCCTTGTTCTAGAAGGGCGAAGTTTATTTTCCCATTAATAATCCCCTCTTTCGGAATAGTTTAATCCATGCAAACCGGTAGTATTGCTTTTCAGACATGTATTGGCCGTGATTTTCTATATCAGCGTATGAACGAGCGGCTTAGTGTTAGGCTAGGGGACTTTTATATCGTCCCTTAATTCATAGTTTCTACATATTATAGGACTGAAGTCTTACCAAGTATATTTCTCTATTAAAGAGATGCCCTGGGTAACTGGTTGCCCAGAAAACCAAGGCACTGACAGCTGAACAGCAGCGGGCATTAATGAAATCCATGTGAATCAACTAAGACGACTTTATAGAGCAACATTGTAGGAATGCAAATCAGACAATATATCAGAGATGGTATATGCAAGATTGAATACAATTTTTACGTGGTGAGTTCCAAGCCCTACGCACAACGCAAATTTAACGTCCAGGGGATAGGACTTCGCTGCACGCATTAGCTAACATCTAGCGATTGCTAGAATGCCATCCAGGAGGGGCCCCATGGAGTCTGCGTGTTAACTTGAATACAGCAAGACAACGATCGTTCTGGTAGTCGCCACGTTAACCATCGTCAGAAACTTTACCTTGTTTGTATGCATTCCATCTCTCCTTAGTCTACAAGGCCCTCATCCTACCCGTGTTGCCTTATAGCGTAGAGCCGATTAACACATTCGCGGACAAGACGGTAAATACCTTCAAGACGGATCTTCCCGTCACGTCCTGTGCTATCAACTTGATATTATCGCTGTGACAAGACGGCATTACCCGTTGAATAAAATTATTAAAAAATTTTACTAAATGTGACTATATTCTTGGTCCAATCCGCGATTGAATATCTTCAGTTAATCAAAAGATGTAGACTACGCCCCACAATGAGACAATACCAAATTTAACTGTCCGCGAATGTGTGAAGCACTAATATAGCAGCCTCGAGAGTACTCGAGACGAAAGTCCTACGTAAGATCTTCGGTCTAGTGCGTGTTGGCAATGATTTCGGCATTCGATCCAACAGTCAGCTGTATGAGCTCCTCAAGAACATAGAAGTTGTGCAGCGTATTAATATCCAGTGGCTGCGCTGGCCTCGGCCAAGTCGTTAGAATGAAGGGGGATGCTCCGGCGAGACGGGTATTTGATGTGGGGATCTGCGGAAGTTGGCGAAGAGGACGATTTTGTCTGCTTTGGAAGGATCAAATCGAAGAAGACTGGCCAGCCATTGATATGATCAACTGGCGTAGGCGCGTTAGAAGCAGAGGCGCCTGGAAGGTTGTGTAGCGACAGGACGTCATTATAACCCTTTAGTCGGGATTAAAACCTAGTTTCTCACTTCACTATATTTTGATGTGGACTCTGAATGTCAGAATTGGGAAACTTTACATTGCAATTTTATTTTACGCTCAGAATTTTTGATAGAGGACTAAGCCAGAAGAGAAAGTTGCTTTTGTAAGAGATAGTTTTTCATATTTTGTTTTGTTCGAAATGTGTGAACTACGGGCTTTTATCTTGGAAGGCAACACTTTACACTTTTCTTTCAAACTATAACTAGTTGAGTTCAGCGCTTCAAGGACTTAACTTAGTAACTTAACTGAGTAACTGAAGCTTTCACCTGCTCTACATCTCGTTAAACAAAGCAGGAATCTATCAGTCTAATTGTAAACGGTACTATCACTTAAAGAGCTCAGCTCTTAGCCACACTTAGCGAATCACATGTGTAGTCTGAGTGATTGCGGAAGAAGGAGAACCGCAATTGGTTTTTCCAAAATGCAGCTATGAAATCTAGTAGCATTTACCAGACGACACTCACTTGTTAGAAATCGAAATGAATGGTCGTTGGTGGACTTTAAGAATCACAAAACGGTGATAGCCTTTGAATGTGCCTCCTGCATAAAATGTAGGGTATTTTAACAATCAATCTTTATCTCCTCTTAATTTCTTAACGTTATCAGCACACATACTCTGATGGTTTAAATGTTTTGACCGACTTGTTACTCATAATTTTATGGCAGTTTGGGGCAGGTGGGTAACGGCAGGGAATGGTAGAGTATGGGTATGGCTATGGCTGTGGCTGTGGCTGTGTCTATGGGTTTGTTGGTGTTGGTGTGGCAAAATTTTCAAAAATGAACAACAGACTCAAGTGAGTCATTCCATGGATAATAGACGTCAGTCAGTCATACATTAGCAGAAGCAAAAGCAGTAGTTAGTGTGGCAGTGTGGTTGGTTCAGTGTTGCATGGAAAATGCGTAATTGTTGCATTATGAGTTGTTGTTGTTGTTTTTGTTTTATTTTGTTGAATTATACAATCGCATTTTGATATCTCTATTGTTTGTTGTTGTTGTTGTTTTTATTGCTGTTTTGTTTTTTTATTATTATTAAACGTTATTAAGAAATATACCATAAAAAAATATTAACAACAACAACAACAGCAATAATAATAATAACAATAACAAAAGTAAACCAAATTTGGTAAATAAATTTGCAACGAAAACAAAAATTAAATAATTTTTCCATTTGTTTTCTTTTGTTTTTTTTTTATTATTTTTTGGGTTAGTTTCAGCTAAAATGGCAATTTTTCTAGAAAATTTATTTAATTTCCGTTTTATTTAGAGTTTCTATGGCTTTATAAGGGAACTTGTTCAGCGATTAACCTTAACACTTTCACGCTAAGCCCAGCTAACTCTGGGAAATTCTGCGAAAGTAAAACAATTGCAAATACAATAAGGCGCCGCTTAATGCTGCTCCGCTTAACGCTGTTTCAGTATTACGCGGTAGTATTGGGATTCCATGAAACGGCAATGCACCAACCTAAAGCGGTGCACTACATAGCGAATGTGTATACTATGTACCTGGTTCAACGTTCTTTTGTTAGTCTGTCCAGAATAAAGGCTCCAAATGTATTTTCCGAAGTCGCAATCACAGTACGAATGCATTTCTCCTGTTGCCTCGTTTAACGCTGGAACGTATTGGAATGTAACACTCGTGTTAAGAGCGGGGTCTTACTGTACGCTTAATTTTAAACAATGTTAGGTAGGTACTAGGGATGCCAAACGGGATCGATTTTTAAAAATCGATATTTCGGGGTAATTCGGAATTCAAAAATCCCGAAAAATCACGGCAATAATCGCGATTTTCTCTTACTAATACAAATGATTTTGTTAACAAAATACTGACAGGGTAAACGGAGGTTAGATCCAAATAGGGATAGTTCCAAAAATCTAGAGCTTTCATGGATAGATCCTTTGGATTCCTGTGGGAGGGTATTAAGGCTACATTGAAATCTGCAGGCTCTCCTCATTTAGGTTGTGTTGTTCCGATGAATATCTATTTCTCCGTTTAGTTACGTTTCAGGCAACATTTATTTCAACATTTATTGTTAAAATGGTTCCAAGATAGCTGTATGCAGCTTATAAATATTCATCTCTACCACATCCTGATGTAAATAAATCTATTTCTTTGGACAGTTGAGTATCTAAATCAGTAAGCCTTTTAATTCATTTTATATGGCTTTGGCATTCTTCGATGCCATCAAATAATTTTTTATCACTGGAAGTAGGGTTTTCCTAATCTAAGATGCTATTAACGAAGTCAAGTGTTATAGAATTTTTGTTTCAGGACCTTTTGCAGGGTCAAAATACATATGAATTCACAATCCCGAAAATCCCGAAAAATCCCGGGACAAGCTTTAAAAAATCCCGGGATTCGGGGTTTTGTAAATCCCGAAAATCTCGGGATTTCGGGATTTCCCGATTGGCATCCCTAGTAGGTACATAGGTATTGGTGATCGTCTCTCCAAGGAACCGGATGGCCACACTTGGACCTTATGGGGCCCATTGCAATATCACAGTTCATATTAATTACCTCCTAGTTCTGGGACCACTTAGAGTTTCCAATTGAGAGACTCAAAATGCCGATTTTAATGTTCGACAAATCACCTAAATCATCGATGTAGTAGCCACCCAGATGTTTATTTCTCCTTTGACATAGTGACGAACATGTTTCCAGTAGATGAAGAATTGTTTCTTCTTCCTTCTCATCCCTGCAACTTCTACAGAAATCATTTGCGAGGTGTCCCAGACCAAAGCGCCTCGCGTGCATGCCCATAATGCAATGCCCCCGGTCAAGACTCCGATAATTGTATTGAGCAAACTTCTTTGGAGTTTAAGCAGCCTTGCAGTGCGCACTCTATCAAACACCGGCTAGATTATGTGCTCCAATCTGGCCTTATCGGAAGCCGAACCACCTGCGGTTAACGGAATCCGTGACCTTATTGTTGGTCATGAGCTTGCAGGTTCCCAAAGTGGCTACATTACTCAAGAATTCGTCGAAAAGTTCGATGGTCGTGCCGTGTCTGGCCAGTTTATCCGCTCTGCAGCTGCTCGGGATGTCATTATGTTTTCGACAGACATAGACCGTTTTGCAGTTCATCACATTGGAGCCCAGAGCCTTGATAGCCGTCTGACAATCGGAGAGTGTGTGTGGAAAATATACAGCGCCAAATCCCTAAAGACTGGTTATTTAACTTGACAAATATTCTTCTAAAAATGGAGATCATTTCTCATTCTTATTAGTGAATCTCATTAGAAAATAATGAATCTTACTGTAATTTTTCTTTGGGTGTATAATTGATATACAAAAAAATTTCAAAAAGAAGGGTCAAAAACCTGCTTTACTGAATGCTGACAAGCAACTGAATGCATTTTTACGCTCTGTTTAACGAACATTGTTGATGTTCGTGGGCTATTTGTGTAAAAAGCCGAAGATGATCTTCCCTTGAGGGACGACCAACTCAACCTAGCTGTTGAAAAAGTGTTCTCTTCTAGAAAACGTTAGTCAAGGTGAGAAATTTTGCTCCAATTTCTAACCCAATTGTAGGGAAGAGAACCCATATGGTGTGTGCACGTCATCCTGGCCTATGCGTCCGCAATACAATTATAGGGTATGCTTGCGATTTCGAAAAGAAATAGGCGCTTACAGCTTAGACGTCGCTACGACGTTTGAAAAGCATTTGAGGGCAGCCTAGCTGTCCGCATATTTAGCGATTGAGTTTCACTTGGGAGACGCTGCAGTGATCGCAGAATCTAGATCAGTACCTGATACATATTCAAGTTCGTTCGTTCGTAAACAGAAATGTTTCGCTGTAATTACATCTCCAAATGATACACCCTGTATTTGTTAAATTGTTTTTTATAAGTTTTGTTGTTAAACAAAAAGAAAAATCACAATAAAAACTTCATTTAGTTTTCCCAACCAGAGAGCATGTATTTGGGACTGTGTGTGTGTGTTTGAGTGAGTGTTGCCATGATGATGAAAAAATGCTCGTAATGTCGTCGTAATGTGGTTAACTTTTCTATTTTGTTTTGGTTTTGTCGGTATTTCGGTATAGAAAAATTTTTGTTACCAATTTATCACCTATTTTTGGCCATAAACAATAACAAATTAAACGAACGAACCACTAGGAATGATGGCTGCCCGCCCCGTAGAAACCCTCTTAAAACAACACACACCCCAGCCCCCCTAAACCCCTTAACAGCCAGGTTATGCAGCAAACAGAGTCTTTGGCTTGGGTATTTATGAAATCAAAAACCATTTTTTTTTCATTGTTGTTGTTGCCATTGGTTTTTGTTAGTATTTGTTGTTGTTGTTGCAGCCTAGATAATGTTTGTTGCATGCAATGATTTCTATTTTGTATGAGTTTTTCTATGTTTTTGTTTTCAGCCTTAAACGATAACACACTTCTTGCTTTAAATCATGGGCTTTTTAAACATAGGCAGGCAGTTAGTCACGTCAGTCAGTCAGTCAGCTAGGTTTTCCATTTGACTTGCAATGGTTTCAGTTGGGTTTTACTTTTTTTTTACCGTTTAGGTTTTAATTTTACTGGAGGAGGGTTGAAGTATAGTTTTCATTTCTTTTATTATTATTGTTGTTTTTATTGTTGTTGCTATTGTTGTTGTTTTTGTTGTTGTTATATTTATACAAACAATTGAATTGTTATTATTATCGTTTGTTTTTTTATTTTTATTGTTTCCATTGTTTTTAGCCATTGAATATGAACAATAAAACCCTAAACATTTAGAAATAATCGATAAACGCTTTTGCCCTCAAACAAAAGAAATTTCCATTCTAATGTAAAATGTTGTAAAGAAAAAAAAAACAAAAAGAAAAATAGAAATCGAAATAAAAAAAAAGGTTTTTCTCTTTATTTTTTTTATTTTTTATTTGAAAAACATATTGAGTTCAATCTGCCTGCAGATAGGCAATAGATTTATATTTTTTATGGCCGCCTTAATGTATGCTTTAAGCTTTTAATTTATACTGAAATCTAAGGAAAATGGTTTAGAGAATTTCAAATTGAAAGGGCAACTGTTTATTAATCCTACAGCACCAGGTTATGATTGTATCAATTATGAGTTTAAATAAAATAAAAAAGAGGTTCCAAAAAGTAGCCAAACAAAGAAAAGACAATGAAAAAAAGTTTGGAAAATTTCCTAATCATGCAGAGCATTGTAAGTGGCAAGTAAGTTATTATTTATTATCATCCAACTTTGCAAATGACCCAGATGATGGTGATTTGAAGTTTCTTTAAAGCCGTGTTTTACCCCTAGCATATGCTGAGACTGCCAGTTACACTGTAAAGCTAGTGAAGCAAAAATAAGACATTTCAAAAAAGTCAGATGACACTTGAGCCGATGTTTCTGAACAACAAAAATGTGTTGTGCCTATATGTCCGCTTGAAGTATTTAATATTATTTAAAAACCGATTTTAGATTAGTTGCAGTTGTTGATCCTTTTAAGGAAGATTTCAATTACCTTTTCACTTATTTCGACCGGTTTCAAGGCTATATACTTGACGAATGTCTAACGGCATTGATTCGCATGACTTTGTCAAGTAAACTTGACTTCTGAACTTCTCTTTCAGCTAATGTCTCAAGTAACAGTCACAGTCAATCACAAATTGAACCGTAAAAACCGGGTTATCCATTTCATGGTTTCAAAAGTAAACGTAAATAAACCACCTATAAAATACTTTTTTCTCATGATTGATTCCTTTTTTATTGTAAAGTTTGGACGTTGACATTATGTGTGAAACATTTAAATGTCCTCCATGCAGAGTGTTGCAAGCATTGATTCTTTTGAGTTAATTTTCGACCACTTTTTGACACATATTGGGCGGTATCTTAGCCATAACTTGACGAATGTTGGTTTTTAAGTGCTCAAGAGTCAAAGGTTTATCTGTAAACACGGTCTTTTGCGTAGCCCCATAAAAAAGTCTAATGGTGTCAAATCGCATGATCTTGGTGGCCAGTTGATATCGCCACGACGAGAAATAACGCGGCCAGAAAATGTCTCTTGCAATACAGCCATATACGCCCGAGTTGTGTGGCATGCGGCACTGTCTTGTTGGAACCACATATTCTCCAAGTCGTATTCTTTAATAGGAAGCAAAAAAAGTTGGTTATCATATGATCATAACGCTCCGAATTGATGGTGATAGTCGTTCCATCGTCGTTTTCGAAGAAGTAAGATCCAATCACATCTTCAGATGAAAGAGCGCACCAAACAGTGACTTTTTCTATATGTAATCGCCTCTCATCAATTACTTGAGGATTCTCAGAACCCCCAAATACGACAATTTTGTTTATTAACGTACACACCGAGTGTGAAATGTGCTTCATCACTAAAGAAAATTTTGTTCGAAAAATTGCCGTCCACCGGTTGTTGTTCAAGCCCGCATTCCACGTATCTACGACGTTGTGAATGATCAACTGGCTTCAGTTGTTGCGTGAGTTGGACTTTATATGGATGTTGGTCTAGATATAAATGCAAAATACGCCATAATGTACCGTAAGACAGTCCTAATTCCTGAGGACGAAGAGGAATCGACACATTCGGGTCCTCGGCAACACTTTCACTTACAATAGCGATATTTTCAGCGGAACGAGCGAAACCATGATTGCGTAGTTGGACGATTATGTAAACCATAATCTACTCTTAAAGCACGATAAATGGCTGTAGCAGAATCAATATTTTTGTAGTAGGTTTTGATAATTTTATGCATTGTGTGATAGTTAAGCGATCCATTTTCGTTTGTGCAATTTTTCTCAGTGTAAAATTTAATAAAGTTGACCAGTTTAAACAATAAAAATATAGAATTTATAGAATTCGCTGAAATATACCTTTTTTGTTAATTGTATTTTATTTTCTTTCTGATATTTAATTTTATTCATTGTCAATATTTATGTCTTATTCATATTTATATTTATTTTGTTGCTTCTTTTTTATTTTTCTAACCAACAAAAAAATATACGTTTTTACGGTCAAAATCACAAAATCACATTAGACAGCATCGTTTATACGTGTGAGTTTGATTGAGTGACTATTTATTTTTTTCTTGTCTATGGGACAACACTGTCACTGGGACTGGTTTGTTTTGTTTTGTTTGTGATATTCATACTCCATACGCCACAAATGTTTGAATTTATGGTTAGCCATGTACACAACAACAACAACAAAATACGATAAATAATACGATATTTTAAAGTACGATATTGTAAGTAAAACACACACACACTCACTTACTCTCACACTCACTTACAGTTTTGCTTACTTTAATATTTGTTTGTTTATATTAAAGGAAGAAAAAAAAACCTGTTTGCTATTAATTATCAATATTTTTGTTTGCTTTTGTAGTTACTGTTGTTGTTTTCTATTTCTATAAATAAAACTGTGCATTATTATTATTATACGTTAGTGTTGTTGTTTTTATTGTTTATAGTTAAACAATATTTGGCGGAAGAAAATTATAATAGCGTTGTGCCCCATTACTACTTAAGCTTTGACCCCATACTCAGTACACACACATACATACACAGACATACACCTTCAAACATAATCAAACACTCTCTATTATAACACACGATCATTATCTTTGTTATTGGTTTTGATGATATTAATACTCTTGTTTTATTGTACTATAAGAACAACAACAACAACTATAAACAAAAATTGATATCTCATTGACCTTGTAGCATGTGCTCGTTCTCTAGGCGAATTAGTTTTTTTTTTCTATTTTTCTTTTTGTGTGAGTTTCTGGTTATTTCGGTTATTTTTAGCGGTTTGATTTGTTGTATAGCAAATGCGTGTGAGAGTGAGTGTTTTTAATGGCAGCTAATAATTTGACAGCTAATTATGCATCAGTGTTGCCGTTGTTTAATATTTTTTTTTTAATTTACTGCTAAATTAATCAAAATTATTAAAATTAGTCTCCGATTATTTAAAATTTTTTTTTTCGATTTTAATTTAAAACGTATTAGCATTCGCTAAATTCAAATTAATGCTAAAACAAGGTGCTTAGAAATGAAACAGTAATTAAAATAATAATTATGATAATAATACAGTGAACTCGCGGTAACGTGAACTAATTATTATAAAGGGAGTTCACATTTTCGAGTTTGTTTACGTTATCGAATTTAAATTTAAATTAAAAAAAAAATGACCCTAATAGTATGAATAATGGATATATATTTTAAAAAGTAAAAAATCATCGGTGTCGTCTTTGTCCGAAATTAAATTTAAAATACTTTGCCAGCAATTGTTTAAAATTTGTTGCGAAATTCTAGTCCATATTAAGTCCAAAACATTAATTGCATCTGTTATAGTGAATATCTTAATAGAATTTAGCAATTCTGTTTGTTGTCTAGCCAAGACGTTCACACTTTCGAGTGTTCACGTTTTCGCAAGTTTACTGTAATTTTATTTTTTTAAATAATTAAGAGGTTATCACATCACACTATACTTGGATTAAAAAAAAAAAAATGTGAGAGACCAAAGATGCAATTTTAATTCCGTTAATTTTAGAAAACATTTGTTGACAACAACTGATAAGAAAATTAATTCTAAACCTGAAAAGGAAATTATTTAACGCTAGATGCGAGTTTTGTATTTTAATCTCAGTGTAGAGGAAAAATCGTTCATTAGATCATCATTTCTCAGCAGTCTTCTGGTGGCAATTTTAAATTTTATATTTACAGTAAGACCCCGCTTAACGCTGCTCCACTTAACGCTGTTTCAGTATTACGCGGTAATATTGGCATTCCCATAAATCGCACACTTTATTGATATTTATTGTATAAGTGTACAAATAAAACGGACCTGCACCAACCAAAAGCGGTGCATTATATAGCGACAGTGTATAATATACATCTTTTTCAATATTCTTTTGTTAATCCGTCCAGAATAAAGGTTCCAACTCTATCTTATAAGTACGTGTTAAGTTGACTCGTTTAACGCTGTTTCCGTATCCCCCGCATTAAGCGGGGTCTTACTGTATTGAGTTGAGGATTGCAGATAGGACGTTGGTCAGAGACCTGCGCCGATCGGCTGACAGCCGGCTAAGCCGAGCCGCCGACAAAATTTAAAAGCCGCCGCCGCCGAAAATTTATTCTGCTTAAGTCGGCTTAAATTCAGCCGCCGTTTTATGTATATAAGAAAATTAAAATATATGAAAATATGTTTTTAATACTATATACAATAAATTTTAATTATATATAAAATATGATATTTATATATTTTTATTTTACTTGACTTAAATACATTATTGAAGTTTTTTTGTTCATTTTGTGACATGTTAGTAGAAACATTTTTTATTTTGAATACTTATTTCTGATAATTGTTTTGTAGGTGTTATAAAATGCGAAATAATTTCAGGTTTGGAGTTTCTGCGTCGACATCAAACCTCTGTAACCATTTACCATTTAATCAAAAAAATTTTAAAATTCGAATGCCAAAATAAAATCCTTATTGTCAGAAAGTTCTAAAAATGCAGATTTCGAAAAATTTGTTAACGCATGTCTGCTTGTGCAAATGAGCTGCAGAGATCTAAGGCCCTTTAACATGTTGGAGCAACCAGGGCCATTTTATTTATGTCATTTCGGATCACAGCAGACCAGTGTTGCCACCTTGTGTGTAATTACACATATTGTGTGTAATTTTTGATTCTGCGTGTAGCATGAGTGTAATTAGCTTCGTGAGTAATTTGTGTGTAAATTTACTTTTTGTTCTAATTTTTTCTTTAGTCGCTAATTTTTAATAATCGATTTGCTAACAACGATTATTTAGTAAATTTTTGGCAAAACCTCTGAGAGTAAATAAAATTGCCATGAAAGGATTCTCTAAAATCTATCATTTGGAGTCCATTTTAAAACTGTAGGCCCCAACACTCATATATAAAATTAACGCACACACATAAGTGGTGTGAGAAGCTAGGTCGTAATCCTGACTGATAAGTTGTAATGACCAATTATGTGAGGCTAATGTTTCATACATGGATTTACACGTTTTTTTTGTTCTTTACATAAATGTTGGAAATGTTGTATGCATATTATTTAAATAAATAAAATGGCCGCGGAAACTTTACCATATTTCGGCTGACAGACGAGTTAAAGCCGCCGCCGAAGCTTTTCAACTTTAGCCGCCGCCGCCGACAAATTTGCTCGGCGCAGGTCTCTGACGTTGGTATACCCAATTTCAAGAATAAACCGAAACTTAATGGTTCCTTTGGAGCGAGTATCTTTTGCAAGATTGTTTGATAGCAACTGTCATTATAAAACTAATGACAAACGAGTGGAAAGTTAATGCTTTTGCTAGCCTGCTCATCTCAAGTATGAGGTGATTGCTATATTGAATGATTTTCCAACCTGCTGCCTTTAACAACTGATTAGCAATTGCGTATGAACGAAGGAGAATAGATTTTATCAGGATAGGACCCTATTTTTGGCAATCCTTTGATCGTTGTAAAACTAGATGTACATATGCAGGGACTCTATATAAGACTGGCAACATAATTTCATATGTGGCTCCTTATGGTGTCAGGTTTCTGAAAGGAATCTGGTATAGATTTCACCTGGAAGTGAGAAAAAAATGGAGCATATGGGGTATTGTTGTATAGCTCTTGGTAAAAGAATGTTGAATGGTCAATAAAGGCGATTCATTGACTATCTGTTGGATGCTGATATTCATGTTTTGCTGAATCTTATTGTGGGATTAAGCTGACAGAGTCCTCACACAAATGATCCTTTTGTTTCTGGTTATTTTCACTCACTGACTTTTTCATTATTTCCTTATTTTTCATATTTTTCATTGTTCTATTGGTACGATAA
The DNA here is from genome assembly GCA_014635995.1 of Sarcophaga peregrina. Classification (NCBI taxonomy): domain Eukaryota; kingdom Metazoa; phylum Arthropoda; class Insecta; order Diptera; family Sarcophagidae; genus Sarcophaga; species Sarcophaga peregrina. Next base: position 38,407,974 of record CM025790.1, on the reverse strand, counting down.
TGGGGGGTGTTTTCGAGAGATAAGGGGCTTGGTTCCCGACAATCACATATTTTTACGTGGTACTCAAGCTTCTCGCAGAGCACATCCTTTTGTGGTTGATAGCCCAGTGACCCGCACAATGCATTACAGGGAGAATTCATTTTTTGCCCGCACTGCTCGCTTGTGGAATGATTTTCCTGCGAAGGTTTTTCCCGTCAATTACGATATTGGTGAGTTTAAATCAAATGTCCACAAACACTACTCCCTCTTTCCTTCTTCCTATAACCTATTTTCCTAAACCTGCACAATGCACTGCATGAATAGGGGCCATCCTCTGAGTGTTGGTTTATTTGAAAAAAAAAAAAAACATGGCGACTGTGTGCTGTCATAAAGTTTATGTCAATATCTGGTAGAAATAATTGCCTGCCTGCCCCTTCATTCATTCGCTCGTCGTTCGTCATTTCTCTTTTATTTTTTATGTGTCACAGACATTTTTCGTCACCCAGTTTTACTTTGCAACACAAAGTTGTGATGAGTCGTTCAACAAACTTGAGTATTTTTTTATTATTTGTTCTGCCATGAAAACAATAATTTGCCATTAAGAACGTGCTTATTTGTATTTTATACATACGATAACAACAGCAACAACAGCAACAATGTTAAAACTTAAGTTAATATTAAGGAAACAGAAAAGAAAATACAGAAAAAAAATTAAAAAGTAAAATACAACTATGAACTCTACTAGATCAACGTTCTCTTTTATTTTGCTTCTATTTTACGAACAGCAAACTTTCAAGGCTTTTTAAAAAAAAAAGGAGAAGAAAAGAGAAAAAAAATGCTTAACTTTATTTTGTTAAAACTTAACCAATTGAATTGAAGGAAACAAATACTAAAATGTTCTTACGAATGTTAAAAACATTTGCCAAATATAAGGTGTAGTAAAAAGAAATCCATTCGAGTTTTAAAAGCGATTGAAACATAATAAAACTTCCTATACAATTTAATTAAATTTAACTCTAAACGTTTTTTCATATGTATATCGTTAGAAGGCGGCAACTCTATAATTCCAAAACTAGCTATCTTAGACCATCTGCTTACTTTAGTCTAAAATTTGAATACGAAACTGAAACAAAATAAAGAAATGCTTTTTTACACCCATAAAGTAAGTAAAATGTAATAAAAAATACCAAACTTTGCTAAGTAAAGTCTTCAATTCCAAGCAAAACTAATGTAATGCTTTTAACTACACCTTATATTTGCCATTTAATTTCGTTCTACTTTCAAATACATTCCATTATTGCTTCACTTATACCATTACGCGAGCAATTTGTTTCTTTATGTGTATTTCAAATCTATCATACGTTTCATATTTAATTTCTATTTATTTAAACATTTTCTAACGTTGGCCTTTTTAAGCATTTCTTTACCCTCTTTTATTCTGCTACTGTATTACGAGGCAAACATATTCAATTAGTAGTTATTTAACCCTTTGTTGGAGGCTTATTAAAGTGTAAACAATTGTTTTACAGTGTGGTAATGGGTAAAAGTGTGTTCTGAGCAGAAGTCGACACAAAGAAAATTTGAGTAAATTTTTGAAAGGCATGTGTATAACCCAGAGGAAAATTGTTAGTAATATTTTCAAGTGCAACCTAATAATATGTTTATATAGTGGAAAATACCTAAAGACTACGTTTTTAACTTGACAAATATTGTTTTAAAACTGGAGATCATTTCTCATTGTTATTAGTGAATGCCACTGTAATTTTTCTGTGGGTGTATAATTGATATAAAAAATAATACAAAAAAAGCGATGAGAACCTGCTTCATTGAAAGCTGACAAGAAACTGAACTATTTTTACACTCTTTTTAACGAACATTGTTGATCTCTGTGCCCTTTGTGTGTAAAAAGCTGAAGATGATCTTCCCCTGAGGGACATTGGTGCATATGAGTATATATTTAAACCTTTAGCATACATACATAATTGGCCATTACAACCCTTCAGTCAGGATTACGACCTAGTTTCTCACACTACTTATGTTGTGTGCTTTAATTTTATACATGAGTGGAGGGACCTACAGTTTAAAGTCGACTCCGAACGAAAGATTTTTTGAGAAGCTTTTCATGGCAATTTTTACTCTCAGAGTCTTTGCCAGAAATCTGCTGAGAGGAAGTTGCCGAAGAAATATTTTTCGTTTTTAAGTCTGGCCTGGGATTCGAACCCGGGCCTTTTGTCTAATAAGCCAACACACTACCCACTAGTCCGCGGCGACTTCATGCCAGGGATTACAAAATTTTTTTGATTGTTTATTAGTGAGTGAGAGACAGCAAATACGTTGAGAATCGAAGAAAAATGTTAGAAAATGTTAGAAATGTCTAGTCTGGAGACTACAGTCTAGTCTACAGTCTAGTCTCTAGTCTAGCCTACACTCTAGTCTCTAGTCTAGTCTCTAGTCTAGTCTCTAGTTTAGTCTCTAGTCTAGTCTCTAGTCTAGTCTATTCCATACTATAGTCTGGTCTATAGTATAGTTTATAGTCTAGTTATTGTCTAGTCTGTAGTCTAGTCTATAGTCCTTTATATTGTCTAGTCTATAGTCTAGAAAAAATTCTTTTAAAAAAAGGGAAAAAAGGATCAAAAATCTTGAAAAGTGTCAGATTTAGTTCATTTTAGTAAGGGGGCACAAAAAGTGGCGAGGTTGCTGAAAAAGTGTCAAACTGCGACTATAGTCGCTCAACGGTAACGCTGCTCGTCGCAGTGTGATCGACGACTAAATAAAAGAACAGAAGCAATGTATGTGAACTCTTTCAACACAATTGTGCTATGACATGGTAAGTCCAGTACTACTTATTCCCTACTCTCTTTTATACTGTTTTTTAGGTTCTTTATTAAAATGTAAACACATTAAGTTTTTTTTACAGTGTAAAAATAAGTACTTTTGCCTAGGTTTGTGTGTTTAACTTCCTTCTCTCTCTCTCTCTCGCAGACACACTATCATTTTGATTCTTTATTAAAATGTAAACAAACGTTTGACTGGCAAAAGCCTTGGGATTCATATTCAATTTGTATTTATTTAACCCTTTAACAACACTATGCTTTCGTACTCTATTACCATATTTACCATAATACTCTCATGGCTCCTTATTAAAATGTAAACAAACGTTTTACAATGCAGAGCATACATATGTGTGCGTGTATGTGTTTGAACACTACGTCTTTAATACGCATCTCTCTCTCTCTTCCTTTCTGTTTAATAATGGTTCTTTATTAAAATGTACACAAATGTTACGTATGCCCTATAAGAATGAGTGTAAGAGTGTGTGGGTGTGTGAGAGGTTTATAAAATGATGACTAAAGTAATAAAATTCTTTAGTTTTAATTAATTTAGTTGAATAATAAATAAATTTTTTTATTTTTGTTGTAATATTTCATTCATGAAAATAATACGAGCATATGTCGTCAATTTTCATATAAATCATTCGGATGGTTATTGTTGTTGATGTTGTTGTCGTTGTTATTTTATTTACATATTGCGATGACACACAAACCCTTTTACGAACACGTATGTACGTACACGTACAGGCTATATTAAGAGAACGACGTGCATAGAGTTTTATTATTAAATTTTACATATGCATACATCTGCATATGTATGTGTGTGTGTGTGTGTGTATGTAAATAAAATAACTATTTCCTTTTCTCTATTACAAGTATGAGACAAGCGTAATGGCAGTGGTAGTAGTAGTAGTAGTAGAAGAGAGCATCTCATATCTCCCTCTCTCTGTCTCATACACTTGTTATAAAAAGCTGAAAAACAACAATAAATAAGCATAACCGTTTAATTTTGTCTAACAAACTAACAAAATAAATAGAAACAAAGTGTACTTTATGTGGGTAGGGAAGGTAAACTAAGTGTGATAATGTTTACATTAAAATTATTCAAGAATTTCTTGGAAATTTTAAGGAAATTTTTTTATTTTTTTTTTTTACTGAATTTTGTTTTTTTTATCAACACGTGTGTTGTCAGTTCGTAAGCTTACTGCTTAAAAAATATGACAATTTTAATGTTCTTTAATAAGCATATGCGATGAATAATTTATTGTTAAATATTTATTAAAACTTTTATCTAAGAGTGATTGTCAATCGCTCTTGGACAGAAGTTAAGCAAAATTTAAACTTACTTTGGCCAGGACTACAATCTAGCTTCGTACACCACCCATGTTTTATGGGTTAATTTTTATTGTTGAAAGCCGGGACCTACTATTTAACCGCTTGACTGCTACGCGGCGCAAAAACGCTGCGTTCATTTGTTACAAAAATCGCATTTACGCCAAAAGACAAGATTTATAGAGTCTATCTTTAAACATAGATTTTTAGAATTTTGTAGATTTTTTAATATAATAATTAATTAAAGTTTTTGAGCAATTTTCGAACGTTCTCACCAGAATCACTTAGAAGTCAAACGGTTAAAGTCATAAAAAGAAATATTTCTGATATACGCTCTCAAGAAAGGGATTAAATCCTTATCATTTAGAAACTTATGGCATGACAGATCTTATTTTCTGAACCAAGGCGTTTTAAACTTAGGTTAGGCTAGTGTGGTAGCTTTATACCAAAAGCCCACTTAAGCATGCATAGAGGTCCGTTGTGGTGCCACAGGTGAAGTTGCTCCGAGCCAATGAGGTAGAAGTTGGTTAGCGCAAGGGCTGCATATTTCAAGCACGATTACCCCACGCTGGAAAGCCATGCAGAAAGTTTGTTAAACGAATTTATATCCTTGACATCAGTAGATTATAATTCCGTCAAGCTGACAAGGGTTGGCGAGCCAAATAACCTATATCTACACCTCACAGGAGATGGGTATTGACATAGAAAGTGGATAAAAGCTTTCTCCTCCTGTATTCTCGGCAGAAATAGTTAAATGGGAGCCACATTTTTTCCACGTGTCTATCCATAACACAGTGACCTATAAGCATGACCACTGTGATCGAGATGATGTTACGAGCAAGTTCAAGTAACTGGTTGGTACACCTTCTATCCATTGAGGTTCAAGTGACTCTAGTGATGAAGCAGGTCTCCTCATTGATCCAGGATAGATTACCGTTCCGGGAGAATTATCGCACGATGGCCAGTTTGAATGAGGTAACTGGTATTCTGGTAGAAGTACGGCTGCACTGCAGTTTCCCGGAATGTCGCTGTGTAAGGGGGCCTCGATAAGTGTGACACTGTATTGCCCAGAAAGAGTTTTGAGGCAGCAGTTTTAAACTTAAAAACTGAACACATTCTTTGTTCTTATTGACTTCCAATGGACTATTTGCACATTCAAAAGTATTTTTGTGTGTTTTTATGAAAGGTTCCTTCCCCTTTTAATTTATTTTTTCATTTTTTTGTTGTTGTTATTGTTGTTTTTGTACAAATTTATATGGTATTTGAATTATGAGTAATTTTAAACGCATTTAATACTAAACCAGTATTACAGCTCACTCTCCATGCAAACATTTAAAGCGGGCACCAGTTTACGTTACTCTCTGCCGGCGCAGCCAGTTATTATGGCAGTGTTTTGAGAGTTAAATGACAAATAATTTTTTTTACAAATTTTTTACTTTGTTTGTTTGTTTTTATTATTTGCAGTGTTGTTTTGTTTATTGTTGTTGTTGGTGTTTTATTTTTTGCAAAAAAAAAAATTATGTTTGATGTTCTGCTAAAGTAGTGTTCAAAATTTTGTTGCCTGTTTAGTGGTATTGTTGTTGTTGTTTTTTTTTTTGGATAACTAGTATTAAGAAAAAATTTAAACAAAACAAAAAAAAAATTGTTTTTAAAACACAGTCAAGTCAGTCAGAGTCAGTATCTTACAAACTTTCAACTTGTGAATACATTGTTTAACGAAAATGCTTTAAAAATACAATAAAACAAAAGGAAATTAATTTATAAAAACGCTTATTTGTAATTTAAACGCTAAAAAAAGAGTAGAAAAACGAAAAAAAAAATCAACCTTTTGTTAAGCATTAAAACGGTAGTTTTGCGTTTCTGCTTAATGTTACGCTAATGAGTTTCGTTTTACAACACTCAGTATAATAACCGTTACAATTGCCGTTTATTGTTATTGTTGTTCATGTAATACTCATCGGGTTGTTGTTAGAGTGTGTAAATATTCTGGATTCAAAACAAAACAAAAGCAAAAACAATTGTAACTGGAAACGAAATAATTACGAGCATAATTGAAAGCATTACTCTTGTTGCTCTTGCTCTTATTCTAATTAAGCTCCCTTTTGTGTGTATTTTTATGAAAATGTTTAGTGTTGTTAAATGTTTTTGTTCATGTCCCTTTTCTACTAAAGAAAGTTTGATAATCAGTGTTGTTAACAGGTGTTAAATTACAAATTATTGTATGTAATTATTATCAGATTTTTTTGTGTGTTAATATGAGAGAAAGAAAAAACAAAAACAAAAAATAGTGCAACAAATTTATAACAAAAATGGTCATTAATTTTGTATAAAACTTTTGTTATAACAAGTGGAACGAAAATATAAAAAAACATTGTTGAACAACAAAATTAATTAGAAATATGAAATGATGTCATATTTGATGAATTGTTAAAAATTATAAACGAAAGTTTCTTAAGAAAAAAAAAAAACTTAATAATACAAGAAATTCAAATTAATAAGTAAAAAAAAAAGATTTTTTTTTTGTTAATATTTGATAACCTTTAGCTAAAAAAAAATAAAGAAAAAAGAAAAAAATCTTGTTTAGCTTATTATTTATGAGTTTTAAATTTATTTTTATAATAAAAAAAAAGTGTTTTGTATCACATATTAAAGTTTTGGCGTTTTTTTTTTCGTGGCCGTATTGAATTTTGTTATACGCTCGTTTAATTTTCCATAATGGGAAAATTACCTGTAGCGGTAAGTGTTTGGTGGTTATTGGTTTTATATTTCTTTGAAAAACAAAAACAAAAAAAAACTTATCTTTTTTTTAATATTTACATTTTATTTATTGAAATGATAAAAAGTTAATTTTTTTTGTTATTAATTTTGCTATCATATTGTATTGTTACGCTAATCAATTGAGTGTGAATAATAATATTATGGGTATTTTATTACGTATTAATTTTTTTAAATATTAAACATACACTACTCTCAGTCTTAGCGACCCTAAACATGTTGTTTGAAACATTCTTTAGGTCGTTAGATAGGTTCGATGACATACAGTTTGTCAAAAAAAATCTTTGCACATAGAGATAAATTAAGAAAACTTTTAAAAATTCATTGATTTCTAATATAAATAATCAAAATATTAAATTTTTTCAAACAGGATTTTATAAACATATGCTTTGTTAATATAATAAATAAAAAATTTTTATAACAATGAAAATATTATAATGTAAAATATTAAAAAACAAAAACAATTCAATTTTACTGCTGTCAAAAAAATGTTTGCACTTTTTATAAAATATTAAGACTTATGCCACCTTGAGCATTAATTACCGCCTTCAGACGCCTTCTCATGGATTGAATAAGCTTCGCAATGTCATGTTCTAATGGTATTTTTAGCCCAATCTTCTTTGAGGAACTGCATCAATGGGTTTTTATTTGTGCGCGATCTTTTTCCGACCATTTTCTTTATATGAACCCACAAATTTTTGATAAGATTAATATCAGGACTTTGGGTAGAACTAGAAGTAACCTGGTAAATTTATTCGGATTAACCGTGCCAATAAAACCATATTTCTTAATGCTAGCGGTCAGTTAATTTTTTAAAATATCAAGATATTCTTCCTTAGTCATTATTTCATCCAAAATCCTGATTACACCAACTCCCTTGCGGATACCATTACAGACAGTTTTCCAAACATTACTGCAGAAAAAAGATTTTTATTTTCTAGTGCAGTCAGAGCCTTACGCCAAATTTTTTGCGGTCCATCATGATAATAAAGCATTATTTTCGTCTCATTTGAGAAAATAACTTCGCCTCAGTACTACGGAGTAAGTGAAATGTGTTCGGTGGCATATCCTAATCTCTTTTCGACATTTTGTGCTGAGAGCAACAGTTTTTTCCTAGTCATTCTTGAAGAATATTTGTGTTATTAAAGAACATTTCAGAAGGTTTCTTGGAAAACACGTAACCCAAAGTCTTTTTCCACTTGAAGAGCTAATCATCTGGTACTGGATTGCAGGCTATGATACAGGGTTCTAATAATTTTTCTCTCAACTCGCTGCGTCATCTTTTTTGGCCTGCCTGTGGATTCCTTTAAGTCTAGTCCTTCTTCTTTTTCAGGACGGGATATGATATTATATACAGTCCAGATGTTCTGGGAGCACAAATTGGCGATACCTTGGTAGATTTGATTTGATCTTGAATGAAGATCACATTTTACATTTTTTTGGTTTGTGCAAAGATTTTTTTAACAAACTGTATATGTATGATCATAATAAGCCATACAAAAGACACGAGGCCCTTAAGATTGCTTGTATTCAGGCAAAGTGGATAAAAGTCAAGTACGTCAAACAAAATAAATAATAAAACAGCCCATCCGCATGCTTCAGTCCCTTTAATCCCGCAATAAACCTCAAAAAAGAGATTTTCAGCTTTAAACAAATTGCCTCCTTGAGGTATAAAACCCACTTTTACCAAAAGCCAGACGACCATAGAGGGGACCCGCTATCTGTTAGAAATTCGTTTGATACCTATTCCAATTCTGTTTTAGCAACCATAAACCACTACGTCCCTCAAGGAACCCATTTACCATTTACTCACATTGACTTTGTTGTGCTCCAACCAATCAATGTCCGTATATTCTTAGTATTTTAGCAATATAATGTATCGTTTCTGCGTCTTTCCTTCTTCACTGAAAGACTCTTTTATCAATAAGACCTTGGACCTAGACCCTACAGAATGAAAAATTGATCTAGCAAAAATATCTGACTTCTCGTTCTCTTTCTGTGTGCCCTGGAACCCAACTGAAACAAATTCAATTTGCCGTAAAGACTCCAATGATCGATCCTATCGCTTTAGAAGCGACTAGACTGTAAGGAAACAATAAAGATCCACAACTGAAATTCTGATTTAACGACTACTTTAGATTTTCTTAAATAAAAGAGTACCTATAGGGTTTTTAAAGTCTCAAGCAGAATATCCATCAGGAATGGAATATAAAGGGTGATTCTTTAAGAGCTATAGGAAAAATTTTCCAAAAAAAAAAAACACAATTCAGAAAAATGCATGAAATCTTTATTTGAATTGATAGTACGGTCCATATAATTTAATATTTGAAGATTATTTTATGGAAATTGTGCCTCAAATGGCCCACCCGCTTAGTGCAATTTTGGCATATTCTTTCCAACATTTAGGCCGGTATCTCACGAATAAATGTTTCAATGTTGTCTTCCAATGCGTCAATTGAAGCGGGGTAGTCTGTATAGATATGAGCTTTAACATAGCCCCACAAAAAATAGTCTAAAGACGTTAAATCGCACGATCTAGGCGGCCAATTCACCGGTCCCGAACGTGAAATAAAATGTTTACCGAACTCGCCTCTCAATAAGTTTGTTATTTTTATGCGTGCTGTGTGGCATGTGGCACCGTCTTGTTGAAACCACATTTCACGCGAGTCAAGCTCTTGCTTTTTGGGCAAAAAAAAGTTGGATATTATCTCACGGTAGCGCTCACCATTCACAGTTACCTTACGATTCGCAGCATCTTTGAAGAAGTACAGTCCAATGATGCCACCAGACCCATTTTGCACACAAAACTGTGACTTTTTCTGGATGCGTTAGTAGCTTTTGCAATGCTTCTGGCTGATCTTCTGCTTATTTACGTATCCATTGAGCCAAAAATGAGCTTCGTCGCTAAACACAATTTTTCGATAAAAGAGTGGATCTTCGGCCAACTTTCCAAGAGCCCATTTTGATAATAAAATTCAATGATTTCCAAGCGTTGTTCATTTGTAAGACAATTCATGGTTAAATTATAGACCAAACTGAAGATGTTTGACAGTGAAGCAAAACACGAAACGTGCGTAAGCTGTTTAAACCTGTGTTGCCAAAAAGATAATTGCTAAAAAAAATCACCCGTTATCATAAATCGTCCTTATAAGGTAATCAATCACGTACACAATTGCGTATTACTCTGTAGGGTATTTATCACCTGAGTCTGAGTGATCGACTGTGTGACTTTGTTACTTTTTTTTTGTTTGCCATGTGTTATCGGTCATAGTTTTAGGTCTTCAAGTCAATGAACAATTTATGATCAATTATTTTCTGTTTTTTCGTTCCTTTCCATTCGAATAAAAGTTTATAGATAAAAACTTTAATAGATAATAGGAATGGTTGGTCTATTACCCGAATATGTAATAATTATTCTCAGTGTATGAATATTGGAGTGATCATTAACTCATAACCTCCAAAAACACAAAAAAAAAACCAAGAAGGCAAAAAACAAAAATTAAATTAAATTAAATAATTTATGTTTTCATTTTAACAACAACCATGTCATTCATTAATTTTACAACATGCTCTTGACATTTTTAATATATTTTTTTTTTTGGTTTTTAATTTTTTTTATTTTTTAATTTATTTTTAAACGAACAAACATTAGCAACACACTCACAAAAAAAATAAAATTAAAAACTAATTTTGGATTATTTTATTAATTAAAAAAAAAAAAGAAATAATAATTTTTTTTTTTAATAATAATATTAAGGATTACCTCATAAATCTCTAGTAAATACAAACAAACTGAAATAATGCTTTAAACAATAAGAAGAGAAATCAAAATAAAACTTAAATTTTTGACAAAAACAAAAGGTCACTTTTAAAAGGTCACTTTTTGTTTGAACGACAGAAACATTTCATGAGTTTTTTCTTTTTCTTATTTTATAACACTCCAGCTAAAGGGTTATCCAATTTACAGTTTTAAAAATAAAGTTTTTAATAAAACCCACTTTCGATGAAACTTTTATTTCCTTACAATGCTTGGACCTGACCATTTTATGCGATATTCAATCTCAAAGTAATTTAAATGACCGTCTCTGGATTAATTGCAGCAGTCGATCCTTTTGACTTATTATTCGACCGAGATTGCGCATATTTCGGGCTGTAGACTGACCATAGCTGGGTGAATAAGGTCTTTCAAATTCTCTAATGTTAGGAAAGCCTAGTCTAGTGTGTTGGCTTATTAGACGTAAAGTCAGGGTTCGAGCCCCAGGCCAGACATCTAAACAAAATACAAAAAAAAAATTATTTCTGCGGCGACTTCCTCTCAGCAGATTTCTGGCAAAAACTGTCTGAGAGTAAATAAAACCTGCCATGAAAAGCTTCTCAAAAATCTGTCGTTCAGAGTCGACTTTAAACCAGGGACCGAAAATAACTGTTATTTTTGAATTTTTGATTAAAAAAAGCAACCGCAAGGAAATGTCGGAAAACAGAACCAAGTATACCATTTTGATTGTCTGGGACCAAATTTTTATAAAATTGAATGCTTTCTAAAAACCTGATTTTTATTTTTTCGAGCAAAAATAAAAGTTATTTTTTGATTTTGATTTTTTCGAGCAGAAATAAAAGTTATTTTTGACTTTTATTTTTTCGAGCAGAAATAAAAGTTATCTTTGACTTTTATTTTTTCGAGCGGAAATAAAAGTTAAGTTTTGACTTTTATTTTTTCGAGCAGAAATAAAAGTTATTTTTTGACTTTTATTTTTTCGAGCAGAAATAAAAGTCATTTCTATTTTAATTCATGATGAAAACATAATATTTATTAAAAAATTCTTTAAAACAATTAAAATAAATTATGTTAAAAAATTTATAGAATTAAGTTTTGCAATAAATGTTGATAAATATTTTGAATTCAACATGAAATAAAACAAAAATAACTTTTATTTCTGCTCGAAAAAATAAAAGTCAAAAAATTACTTTTATTTCCGCTCGAAAAAATAAAAGTCAAAAATAACTTCTATTCCCACCCGAAAAAATAAAAGTCAAAAAATAACTTTTATTTCCGCTCGAAAAAATAAAAGTCAAAAATAACTGTTATTTTTGCTTGAAAAAATAAAAATCAAAAAATAACTTTTATTTTTTTATTCTATAGAGACCAAGATTCAAAACGGCTTGGGAGCAACGCTTGATGCCTAATGGGGTGGTACGGCGATAATCCCAGCTATCCCTAAGACATCTGTCGCCATCTGCTGTATTTTCAACGAAACGGCAGTGCTGTCTGCATATAACTTTAGACAAGCAGCTAAAATCGTAGTCTTTGCCCAGTTGTTGATAGAAGAAAGTAAAATCCATTAAAGGGAAAGGACAAATCTATTCTGCTCTAACGTAACCTAGGCTTTAGATAATAAAGGGTCCGCCAAATAACTTTATTTTTTGAAAATGCTTTAAAAAAAACTGCCGAATATTTTCTCAAATTTCTTTTTTTATTTGAAAACACAATCCTTCTGGTTAATAATGGAAAATAATTTCATTCAAATGGCTGCCTCGGCTGGCCATGCAGTAGCCTACACGATCGGTCCAATTTTTAAGCACATTATCGATTGTGTGCAGCTGTATTTCACCAATGGCTTCACGAGTATTGTCCTTTAAAGCGTCAATTGTCTCTGGCTTGCCGGTGTAACACTTATCTTTGACTGCACCCCCTACAAATAATAGTCCAACGGTGTCAAATCGCAGCTCCGAGGTAGCCAAATTTTGGCTCGAAAAAATAAAAATCAAAAAATAATTGTTATTTTGTGACTTTTACGATAAAAGTTATAACAGTTACGGTCCCTGCTTTAAACTGTAGGTCCCGCCACTTATGTATAAAGTTAACACACACACAAGTGGTGTGAGAAACTGGTCAATAATCCTTACTGAAGGGTTGTAATGACCAATTATGTGTGAGATATGATCTCGCACAACAATGTCAATTGATGCAACATGTTTGATCGAACATGTTGGAATCGAACAAGTTTGTTCAGACATGTTTGATGCAACATGTTGTAATCGAACATGTTTGATGTAACTTGTTGTTTGATGCAACTTGTTTGAATCGAACATGTTTGATGCAACATGATCGCTGCAACACGATCGACGCGATACGACCGATGCAACATAATCGATGCAACATGAGCTTTAAGGCATGTTCGATCAAACATGTTGCATCCTATGGGATTTTCTTGCATCAAACATGTTGAATCAAACATGTTGCACCAAACATGTACGAACAAGCATGCTGCATCAAACATGTTGCATCAAACATATTGTATCAAACATGCATCGAAAATGCTGCATCGAAAATGTTGCTTCGAACTTGTTGCATCAAACATATTGTGTCAAACATATTGCATCGAAAATGTTGCTTCGAAATTGTTGAATCGAACATTCTGCATTAGCGATTTGTGGGAATTGTTATCTTATGTGGAGATGATGTGAACTAGCCACCGAAATCGTGTGATTTGATCCCGTTCGGCATTTTCTTAAGTCATAGGTGCATCCGCATAACCCACAAAGTTCGAGAGTGCTCAAAACTGACATAAATCATGCCTCTACTTAAATTATTTGTGGAAATTAACATCTTATGTGGAGGTAATGTAAAGTGGTCACGATATCGTGTGACTTGATCCCGTTAGACTTTTTCTTATGGGATTTTCTTAGGCCACAGTTCTTCCTCCTTCAAACCGACATAAACAATGTCCATTATGGCAACAATAGGTCTTTCAAACAATTAAAAAAATTACGATTAGATTTCGTACATATTTCACAGGCTCGATGTTATAAAAACTGGCCTTATTTCGAGAAATGTTACCGTTAAAGAAAACGTTATTTCACTACATACTTTGGCTTATAAGGTCTTTAATTTTAGATTGTAAGCGTAAATGCATTCAATTTGCCCGGTTTTCGCCCCTGTCCCCTTTTTGGACACCTTGTGGTCCAACTTTATAAACGGAACACCTCCAATAGCTATTTGCAAAATTTAACTTACACTTAACTTAACTAAGTCGTATAAAATGATTTATTACCATTTTTTCGGCCTTTGTCCCATTTTTTCTCTCGTTTTGGTAAAAATTTTGAAAAGATTTATAGCCAATAACTTCCACCGACAAAAGCCCGATCTACATCCCAAATTTCAAGAAAATCGGTCCAGGCTAACAAACAAACTTACGGAAAGGTTTATAATATATATATATTCGGATTAGGATAACCTGCACTCAATTTTCCTGTCTTCGGGCCACTTTCCAAATTCAATATCTCGCCTCACAAAATTATTTCAGCTATCCCACTACCACGGTTGGAAAGAGGACCCTCTGGACTACCATTTGTATATGTCTGTATGGGGTACAGTTTCTTATATGTTCCCAAATGGCCACTGATCTTCTAGAGAATTCTCATATATTTTCGACCAAAAATCGATTTTTTTAAAATTCAATATCTCGACTCACAAAATTATTTCAGCTATCCCACTACCACGGTTGGAAAGAGGACCCTCTGGACTACCATTTGCATATAGTCTGTATGGGGTACAGACCTATTTGCCCTAAAATTACCTGCTAAACAAGTGACCTTGTTCAAATGGATACTGTTAAACAGTTAACAGTGCTCTGTTAACGGTAAATTTTGCTCTGTTAAGATCAAATTGTGCACTGTTAAGACCAAATTGTGCACTGTTAACACTAAGTATAGCGCTCCTAAAATTTATGGGTTGCGTCTTGGATTTTCAAATTCGAATTTATTTTATCTTTTATCTTATTTTATCATTTTCTGCTTTTTTTCTTATTTTTCCCAGGAATTTAATTAATTTTTCTTTTTTTTCGTTCCCAGCCTTAAATTAATTGTCTAACAGAGTTCTGTTAATAACATAACAGAGCTCTGTTAACTAATTGGTTTGCGTGTGGGGAGTTAGATTTTAAAATCTATCTTCACAGACATAGTTTCCCGCTATAATATCAAGTTGAAACAACATTTTCTTTCAATAAATAAGTTTTTCTTTTTTATTAAAAACAAGACACAAGAATGACGCATTAATTCTTCACCGTCATCATCAATATCATCATGATCATAATTATGATCAATTTTTTTTTTCTTAAATTAAGAATCACCGCAGCCACCGCCATCAGTCTAGTCTGTTCGTCAACCACACCATTTGGGTTTTGAATTGTTTTAAGAGTGGGCAGCCAGTAATTATTTATTGTTTTAATTCTTTTTAAATATTTTTTTTCTTTTGTTTTGTTTTTTCATTTTATTTTTTTGAACTTCGTAATGTTTAATGCTGCTGCTGCCAAAAAAAAAAAAAAATTTTTTTTGTAGATTTTTTCATGTGTATCTTGAGTAATTCTTTTGTTAAAAACCCAAGTCATTGTATTCTAATTAATGAAACACTGCTGGTGTTTACAGAGATAGCATCAGTGACACATAAAACAAGGTAACGAAAAAATGTGTTCATAATATGAATAATAATGAAGATTGTAATCCAAAAACTCGTCTACAGCAGTTAAATCAAGCGAGAGAGGAAGCTAACTAGCTACAGTTAGTGTTAGTTAGTTAGTGCTCTCGTGCTCGACAGTTTCAATCCGTCAGTTAGGTTGATAGCATAGCTGTATAGTGTTTTCAGGTTACAAAAGCCGTCTGATCCACGGTGTTTCGGAATAAATCTTTGGTTGGATGACGCCATCATACCTTTACAGTAGTCTTAGATAATTTATTCATTCGATGATAAGTTATCTCTATAGAGACCAAGATTCAAAACGGCTTGGGAGCAACGCTTGATGCCTAATGGGGTGGTACGGCGATAATCCCAGCTATCCCTAAGACATCTGTCGCCATCTGCTGTATTTTCAACGAAACGGCAGTGCTGTCGTCGTACTGCATATAACTTTAGACAAGCAGCTAAAATCGTAGTCTTTGCCCAGTTGTTGATAGAAGAAAGTAAAATCCATTAAAGGGAAAGGACAAATCTATTCTGCTCTAACGTAACCTAGGCTTTAGATAATAAAGGGTCCGCCAAATAACTTTATTTTTTGAAAATGCTTTAAAAAAAACTGCCGAATATTTTCTCAAATTTCTTTTTTTATTTGAAAACACAATCCTTCTGGTTAATAATGGAAAATAATTTCATTCAAATGGCTGCCTCGGCTGGCCATGCAGTAGCCTACACGATCGGTCCAATTTTTAAGCACATTATCGATTGTGTGCAGCTGTATTTCACCAATGGCTTCACGAGTATTGTCCTTTAAAGCGTCAATTGTCTCTGGCTTGCCGGTGTAACACTTATCTTTGACTGCACCCCCTACAAATAATAGTCCAACGGTGTCAAATCGCAGCTCCGAGGTAGCCAAACGACATCAGCTCTGCGACTGCTAATGCGATGATTAAAAACAGGGCGCAAAACATCGAGTGTAGCCGTCCTATTGAAACCAAATGTTGCCAATATCCTCCTCTTTAATTTTTGTGAACAAAATTTCGTTCAACATGGTCCGATAACGATCGCCATTGACTGTAACGGCCACTCTTTGCACATTTTCAAAGAAAAATGGCCCAATTATGCCTATGGACCAAAATCCGCTCCAAACAGTGACTCGTTTTGGGTACGTCGGCTTTTCAATGTATGCGTGCGGGTTTTCTGTGCCCCAAAGGCGACAATTTTGCTTGTTTACATACCCGCCAAAATCAAAATGTGCTTCATATGAGAAAATGATTTTTTTTTTTGCTAAAATCGGCATCTTCTGTAAGTCGATCGCAGGCCCACTAGGCGAAGCGAAAACTGTCAAAAGTCATATTTGTTGAACGGAAGGATAAAACTATCTGTCAAATCATACATGAGCTAAGCATTAGTTGAAGAAAAAACGTTAGATGGCGGACCCGATATATGTAAGCTTTTGTTGTTAAAAGTTAGCGCTTAGTAGTCAAGTTGTATACGATTACAATATTAGAGACTTAATCTGTCTAGGGAATTTGAAGAATTTCGAGCACGAAAATTTTTCTTTTCAGTCTAAGGATATCAAGTTTGAATTCGTTATTTTAAAGTGATTTTTAAATATGTATTAGCAAGCACGGTGGCATGAGAGTAGAAAAATTTTAAAGAGAATTGGCAACTGATATTTCTTTTAAAGTTGAGTTCTGTTAATGTAAGATGGTTATTACGTTCTAGTTTTGCTGTTTTGTTAAAAAGTTTTAAAACTTCTTTATAGAATTGATGTATTTATTGATTCTTTAAACATTTTATAATTATTTTTTTTTTGTTTTTTATTAATTTTAAGCTTTTCTTTACTTTAATATTTATTTTGAAAACTAATAAAATGTAGACGAACTTTGGTATTGAAGCGATTTAGAAACTGGTTTAATGTTGATTACAATGTATAATTAATGCGTCATTTTTAGTAAAAAAAAAACAAAAAAACTTTAAATTTTTGATAAATTTTTGTTTTAAATTAGTTTTTGTTTTTATTATTATTATTATTATATTTAATTTAAAGCAATAATTTTTAGCAATTATGTACGGTATACTAATTAGATTTCGTTTTTTTTTATTTTCTTTGCAGGTATGTTAAAATTTCATGGTTAATCTAGAAGAAAACATTATTGAAAGGGTAACTACATTCGTATTTATGTACGTACATACATACGTATATTATGATAAAATAATGAAAATATTTTTTTAAGTGTATGTATACTTTTGACTGCAACTGTTACTTTAACACTAAAGCTGCGAATTGTTCTTTTCTTTCATAAACAAACACTTACGCACACTGTTTGTGCAGTAAAGTATTGTTACGGTTAACATAATGCATTACAATGTGCTCAATTATGTTTAAAAGTTGTTTACAAAGAATAAAAAAAAATACAACAATAATAACAACAACAACAAATATTATAATTTAAAATGTAATTTATTTGAAAGTGACGACATGTCACATAAACTGTTGTATGTATGTACACATTATAATTCACATATGCGAGGGTGGCCTTCTAAAACCTTCACGCGTTATTACAATATTTTATGTCAATCAGTCACTTCTCTCTTATTGTTTCTCTCTTCATTTTTTATTGTTATTATTGTTGTTATTGTCATTTTGCTTATTTTCCTTACACGGTCGGTCGGTAAGGTGGTGGTCATTGACATTTTAAATATTAAAAAAAAAAACAAAAAATTGTTGTTGTTACACGCAGTTCAATTGCCCAAACAAGACAAGACAACAATTACAAATACAAAACAATAATAATAATAACAACAACAACAACAATAGCAACACTAAAGAGTAAAGTGCATCAACATTAACTGTGATAACTGTGTACAATAAATGGCAACAACTAAACGTACAGAAATGGTAATGACAACTTAAACTATTACCACCACTAGTACACAAATACTGCTATTGTTATGCTACAATACTACTACCATGTATGTATTTGCAGTAACAAGAAAAAAAAAGCACGACAGTAATCGTGTTATACAAAATGATGATTATTTTAAGCACTCTCTTATATGCTCTCATATTTATATGCATATGTGTATGTATACACATGCATGGTGCCCATTTATGACCAGACAATATGTTTTTCTTCTTCTGCACAAAAAAAAAATAAGAGACAAATTACAACAAAACCCATCTTAATTACACGAAGCATTCAACGCCGTTGACACATTTGGTTTGACCATGCATTTATTCATTTGTCTTTCCTTCTCCCTCCCTCTCCCCCCTCTCTCTCTCTCTCTCTCTCTCTCTCTCGCTCGTCCATCCTATTACACAGGTTTTTATTTTTTTTTTTATAATTTGCACTATTTAATGAGTGAGTTAATGAACTTGAGAAGTGTTGTAGATGACTGGTGTCATTTTGTAGCGGCTGTTTTCATTTTCTTCACCGTTGTTGTTTGTATTGTTGTTTAGTGATCAGCCATCTTGGTATTCTTGGCGACAAACATGTCTGTCATATTGCGTAGGTGTTGTCAACATGTTATTTAATATTTTATTTTATTATGATGTATGCACACATTATGTATTTTGCTTTTTATTTTATTTGTTTTTTACTACAATAATGAGTCCCTATTGATGTCTAATTCTATTTGTCATCTATTGTTTTCGAATATTGCCATTGTTTCCAACGTAATGTTTGTAATTATAAGGGGATTTCACAGTCTGTAAGACAATTTATAAAGCATTTAAAACCCATCAGAATGAGTCTTATGGTGTTTAATCACATTGTCTCGATGATTATTTCATTTCATTACCACGTCAGATGAGAATATTCACTGATGTGTGTGAAGATAAATTCGAATTTGAAAATCCAAGACGCAACCCATAAATTTTAGCAGCGCCACACTTAGCGTTAACAGTGCACAATTTGGTCTAAAAAATGTACAATTTGATCTTAACAGAGCAAAATTTGCAGTTAACAGAGCACTGTTAACTGTTTAACAGTATCCATTTGAACAAGATCACTTCTTTTGCAGGTAATTTTAGGGCATATAGTAGGTCTATGAGTACCATATAATACTCTAGGGATTGTTCCAATGCTTTTTAATATTATCAGCAAAAAAGTCCTATATGAAGTCATATGGTATTGTAAAAATTGGCTTTGAAAATATCAATTTTTTGATTGAAAATTCTCTAGAAGATCAGTGGCCATTTGGGAACATATAAGAAACTGTACCCCATACGGGCTATATACAAATGGTAGTCCAGAGGGTCCTCTTTCCAACCGTGGTAGTGGGATAGCTGAAATAATTTTGTGAGTCGAGACATGGAATTTTAAAAAAAAATCGATCTTTGGTCGAAAATATATGAGAATTCTCTAGAAGATCAGTGGCCATTTGGGAACATATAAGAAACTGTACCCCATATAGAGTATATACAAATGGAAGTCCAGAGGTTCCTCTTTCCAACCGTGGTAGTGGGATAGCTGAAATAATTTTGTGAGTCGAGATATTGAATTTTAAAAAAATCGATTTTTGGTCGAAAATATATGAGAATTCTCTAGAAGATCAGTGGCCATTTGGGAACATATAAGAAACTGTACCCTATACAGGCTATATACAGATGGTAGTCCAGAGGGTCCTCTTTCCAACCGTGGTAGTGGGATAGCTGAAATAATTTTGTGAGTCGAGATATTGAATTTTATTGAATTTTTTTTTGGTCGAAAATATATGAGAATTCTCTAGAAGATCAGTGGCCATTTGGAAAGTGGCCCGAAGACGGGAAAGTTGAGTGCAGGTTATCCTAATCCGAATATATATATATTTGTTAGCCTGGACCGATTTTCTTGAAATTTGGGATATTGATCGGGCTTTTGTCGGTGCAAGTTATTGGCTATAAATCTTTTCAAAATTTTTACCAAAACGAGAGAAAAAATGGGACAAAGGCCGAAAAAATGGTAATAAATCATTTTTTACAACTTAGTTAAGTTAAGTGTAAGTTAAATTTCCCAAATAGCTATTGGAGGTGTTCCGTTTATAAAGTTGGACCACAAGGTGTCCAAAAACGGGAAAGGGGCGAAAACCGGGCAAATTGAATGCATTTACGCTTATTTAGTGAAATAACGTTTTCTTTAACAGTAACATTTCTCGAAATAAGTCCAGTTTTTATAACATCGAGCGTGTGAAGTATGTACGAAATCTAATCGAAATTTTTTTATTTGTTTGAAAGACCTATTGTTGCCATAATGGACATTGTTTATGTCGGTTTGGAGGGGGAAGAACTGTAGCCTAAGAAAATCCCATAAGAAAAAGTCTAACGGGATCAAGTCACACGATATCGTGACCACTTTACATTACCTCCACATAAGATGTCAATTTCCACAAATAATTTAAGCAGAGACATGATTTATGTCAGTTTTAAACACTCTCGAATTTTGTGGGTTATGAGGATGCACCTATGACTTAAGAAAACCCCATAAGAAAATGCCGAACGGGATCAAATCACACGATTTCGGTGGCTAGTTCACATCATCTCCACATAAAATAACAATTCCCACAAATCGCTAATGCAGAATGTTCGATGCAACAAGTTCGAAGCAACATTTTCGATGCAATATGTTTGATGCAACAAGTTCGAAGCAATATTTTCGATGCAACATTTTCGATGCAGCATTTTCGATGCAATATATTTGAAACAATATGTTTGATGCAACAAGTTCGAAGCAACATTTTCGATGCATGTTTGATACAATACGTTTGATGCAACATTTTCGATGCAAGATGTTTGATTCAATATGTTTGATGAACATGTTTGATGCAGCATGTTTGTTCGAACATGTTAGATGCAACATGTTTGATGCAAGAAAACTCCATAGGATGCAACATGTTTGTTCGAACATGCCATAAAGCTCATGTCGTATCGACTATGTTGTATCGAACGTGTTGCATCGATCATGTTGCATCAAACATGTGGCAGCGAACACGTTGCATCAAACATATCCTAATCAAACATGTTCGATTCAAACACCTAGCATCAAACATCTTCGATCAAACATGTTGCATCAAACATGTAGCATCAAACATGTTCGAATCAAAAATGTTGTATCAAACTTGTTGCATCAAACATGTTCGATTCAAACATGTTGCATCAAACATGTTGCATCAAACATGTTCGATTCAAACTTGTTCGATTCAAACATATTCGAATCAAACATGTTGCATCAAACTTGTTGCATCAAACATGTTCGATTCAGACATGTTGCAACAAACATGTTGCATCAAACATTTTCGATTCAAACATGTTGCATCAAACATGTTCGATTCAAACATGTTCGATTCAAACATGTTGCATCAAACATGTTCGATTCAAACATGTTCGATTCAAACATGTTGCATCAAACATGTTGCATCAAAGATGTTCGAATCAAACATGCTGCGTCAAATATGCAACATGTTTGATTCGAACATTTTTGATTCGAACATGTTTGATGCAACATGTTTGACCCAACATGTTTGATCGAAGATGTTTGATGCTAGGTGTTTGAATCGAACATGTTTGATTAGGATATGCTTGATGCAACGTGTTCGCTGCCACATGTTTGATGCAACATGATCGATCCAACACGTTCGATACAACATAGTCGATACGACATGAACTTTATGGCATGTTCGAACAAACATGTTGCATCCTATGGAGTTTTCTTGCATCAAACATGTTGCACCTAACATGTTCGAACAAACATGCTGCATCAAACATGTTCATCAAACATATTGAATCAAACATCTTGCATCGAAAATGTTGCATCAAACGTATTGTATCAAACATGCATCGAAAATGTTGCTTCGAACTTGTTGCATCAAACATATTGTTTCAAATATATTGCATCGAAAATGCTGCATCGAAAATGTTGCATCGAAAATATTGCTTCGAACTTGTTGCATCAAACATATTGCATCGAAAATGTTGCTTCGAAAATGTTGCTTCGAACTTGTTGCATCGAACATTCTGCATTAGCGATTTGTGGGAATTGTTATTTTATGTGGAGATGATGTGAACTAGCCACCGAAATCGTGTGATTTGATCCCGTTCGGCATTTTCTTATGGGGTTTTCTTAAGTCATAGGTGCATCCTCATAACCCACAAAATTCGAGAGTGTTTAAAACTGACATAAATCATGTCTCTGCTTAAATTATTTGTGGAAATTGACATCTTATGTGGAGGTAATGTAAAGTGGTCACGATATCGTGTGACTTGATCCCGTTAGACTTTTTCTTATGGGATTTTCTTAGGCTACAGTTCTTCCCCCTCCAAACCGACATAAACAATGTCCGTTATGGCAACAATAGGTCTTTCAAACAAATAAAAAAATTTCGATTAGATTTCGTACATACTTCACACGCTCGATGTTATAAACATGTTTGATCGAACCTGTTTGATGCTACGTGTTTGATTCCAACATGTTTGATTAGAATATGTTTGATGCAACGTGTTCGCTGCCACATGTTTGATGCAACATGATCGATGCAACACGTCCGAAGTTTGATGCAACATGTTTGAATATAACATGTTTGATGCAACATGTTTGATGCAACATGTTTGAATAGAACATGTTTGCTGCAACAAGTTTGATGCAACATGTTTGATTCGAACATGTTTGATTCGAACATGTTTGATGCAACATGTTTGATTCGATCATGTTTGATGCAACATGTTTGAATCGAACATGTTTGATGCAACAAGTTTGATGCAACATGTTTGATTCGAACATGTTTGAATTGAACATGTTTGAATCGAACATGTTTGAATCGAACATGTTTGATGCAACATGTTTGAATCGAACATGTCGCTGCAACATGTCTGATGCAACATGTTTGATTCGAACATGTTTGATGCAACATGTTTGATGCAACGTGTTCGCTGCCACATGTTTGATGCAACATGTTTGATTCGAACATGTTTGATGCAACATGTTTGATGCAACATGCTTGAATCGAACATGTTTGATGCAACATGTCTGAATCGAACTTGTTTGATGCAACAAGTTTGATGCAACATGTTTGATTCGAACATGTTTGAATCGAACATTTTTGAATCGAACATGTTTGATGCAACATGTTTGCTGCAACATGTTTGAATCGAACATGTTTGATGCAACAAATTTGATGCAACATGTTTGATTCGAACATGTTTGATGCAACATGTTTGAATCGAACATGTTTGATGCAACATGTTTGAATCGAACATGTTTGATGCAACATGTTTGACCCAACATGTTTGATCGAAGATGTTTGATGCTAGGTGTTTGAATCGAACATGTTTGATTAGGATATGCTTGATGCAACGTGTTCGCTGCCACATGTTTGATGCAACATGATCGATCCAACACGTTCGATACAACATAGTCGATACGACATGAACTTTATGGCATGTTCGAACAAACATGTTGCATCCTATGGAGTTTTCTTGCATCAAACATGTTGCACCTAACATGTTCGAACAAACATGCTGCATCAAACATGTTCATCAAACATATTGAATCAAACATCTTGCATCGAAAATGTTGCATCAAACGTATTGTATCAAACATGCATCGAAAATGTTGCTTCGAACTTGTTGCATCAAACATATTGTTTCAAATATATTGCATCGAAAATGCTGCATCGAAAATGTTGCATCGAAAATATTGCTTCGAACTTGTTGCATCAAACATATTGCATCGAAAATGTTGCTTCGAAAATGTTGCTTCGAACTTGTTGCATCGAACATTCTGCATTAGCGATTTGTGGGAATTGTTATTTTATGTGGAGATGATGTGAACTAGCCACCGAAATCGTGTGATTTGATCCCGTTCGGCATTTTCTTATGGGGTTTTCTTAAGTCATAGGTGCATCCTCATAACCCACAAAATTCGAGAGTGTTTAAAACTGACATAAATCATGTCTCTGCTTAAATTATTTGTGGAAATTGACATCTTATGTGGAGGTAATGTAAAGTGGTCACGATATCGTGTGACTTGATCCCGTTAGACTTTTTCTTATGGGATTTTCTTAGGCTACAGTTCTTCCCCCTCCAAACCGACATAAACAATGTCCATTATGGCAACAATAGGTCTTTCAAACAAATAAAAAAATTTCGATTAGATTTCGTACATACTTCACACGCTCGATGTTATAAAAACTGGACTTATTTCGAGAAATGTTACTGTTAAAGAAAACGTTATTTCACTAAATAAGCGTAAATGCATTCAATTTGCCCGGTTTTCGCCCCTTTCCCGTTTTTGGACACCTTGTGGTCCAACTTTATAAACGGAACACCTCCAATAGCTATTTGGGAAATTTAACTTACACTTAACTTAACTAAGTTGTAAAAAATGATTTATTACCATTTTTTCGGCCTTTGTCCCATTTTTTCTCTCGTTTTGGTGAAAATTTTGAAAAGATTTATAGCCAATAACTTGCACCGACAAAAGCCCGATCAATATCCCAAATTTCAAGAAAATCGGTCCAGGCTAACAAATATATATATATATTCGGATTAGGATAACCTGCACTCAACTTTCCCATCTTCGGGCCACTTTCCAAATGGCCACTGATCATCTAGAGAATTCTCATATATTTTCGACCAAAAAAAAATTCAATAAAATTCAATATCTCGACTCACAAAATTATTTCAGCTATCCCACTACCACGGTTGGAAAGAGGACCCTCTGGACTACCATTTGTATATAGCCTGTATAGGGTACAGTTTCTTATATGTTCCCAAATGGCCACTGATCTTCTAGAGAATTCTCATATATTTTCGACCAAAAATCGATTTTTTTAAAATTCAATATCTCGACTCACAAAATTATTTCAGCTATCCCACTACCACGGTTGGAAAGAGGAACCTCTGGACTTCCATTTGTATATACTCTGTATGGGGTACAGTTTCTTATATGTTCCCAAATGGCCACTGATCTTCTAGAGAATTCTCAAATATTTTCGACCAAAAATCGATTTTTTTTTAAAATTCAATATCTCGACTCACAAAATTATTTCAGCTATCCCACTACCACGGTTGGAAAGAGGAACCTCTGGGCTTCCATTTGTATATACTCTGTATGGGGTACAGTTTCTTATATGTTCCCAAATGGCCACTGATCTTCTAGAGAATTCTCAAATATTTTCGACCAAAAATCGATTTTTTTTTAAAATTCAATATCTCGACTCACAAAATTATTTCAGCTATCCCACTACCACGGTTGGAAAGAGGACCCTCTGGACTACCATTTGTATATAGTCTGTATAGGGTACAGTTTCTTATATGTTCCCAAATGGCCACTGATCTTCTAGAGAATTCTCATATATTTTCGACCAAAATTCGATTTTTTTAAAATTCAATATCTCGACTCACAAAATTATTTCAGCTATCTCACTACCACGGTTGGAAAGAGGAACCTCTGGACTTCCATTTGTATATACTCTGTATGGGGTACAGTTTCTTATATGTTCCCAAATGGCCACTGATCTTCCAGAGAATTCTCATATATTTTCGACCAAAAATCGATTTTTTTTTAAAATTCAATATCTCGACTCACAAAATTATTTCAGCTATCCCACTACCACGGTTGGAAAGAGGAACCTCTGGACTTCCATTTGTATATACTCTGTATGGGGTACAGTTTCTTATATGTTCCCAAATGGCCACTGATCTTCTAGAGAATTTTCAATCAAAAAATTGATATTTTCAAAGCCAATTTTTACAATACCATATGACTTCATATAGGACTTTTTTGCTGATAATATTAAGAGGCATTGGAACAATCCCTAGAGTATTATATGATACTCATAGACCTACTATATACCCTAAAATTACCTGCTAAACAAGTGACCTTGTTCAAATGGATATTGTTAAACAGTTAACAGTGCTTTGTTAACGGCAAATTTTGCTCTGTTAAGATCAAATTGTGCACTGTTAAGACCAAATTGTGCACTGTTAACGCTGAGTGTGGCGCAGCTAAAATTTATGGGTTGCGTCTTGGATTTTCAAATTCGAATTTATCTTCACACACATTATTCACTGGGACATGAGCTGTGTGGGTTGAGTTGTGTCCATTTGATACTACATTTTTAAATTCAGGCTAAAACGAGTGGGTAATTATCGATCTTTAGTGCTTGCCGTTGACAGTAATGGCCTGGCCAAAGATATTCTGAAAGAAATATGAATCCTTGACGCCGCCCGTTTAAAATCAATAACAAACAGTGATTTGTCGGCATAAATTGGACATTCTTCAATCTTATGTGGTTTGGTATCGTCTGAAATTCCAAAATCTTTTTACTCCTATACCCTTCACCTATTTTTCGATGAAAATTAAGGGTTGTTGCTAACTGCCCCAGAGCTCTTTGCACGAACACAAGCCGTTGTCTGTACTTGTTTACTTTTAGTTGAGGGGGTAACCCGAATTCATGACTCAAAGTTTGCCAAGTCGTGGTATGCGACGATGTTTTCAGAAGAACTTGCTCATAGGTGGGTGTTCATTGAGCACTTAGCCATCTCAATAGGACGATCGTAAAATTGGCAAAGTGCGCGGTATGTTGATCAAACTGAACACAAGTCTTGATGAAACAATTTTGTTATTTGCATGTGTTGTTAAATGTATGTAGCGATCAGAGATCAGCAACGAGTATTCAAAACGATGAGTAGATTCGAGTCATACTTATAATTCATACTTATTTTAATATGATACTCATACTATTCATACTCAAAGTTGGAATTACTTGTCGTATTCATTCTTAACAATACACATGATGTTATTGACTTCGACTCATCTCTACTTAACATTTACACAAAGCACAAAATAAGTATGATTCGCGTACGAGCACTGCAATACTCACAATAGGATTGTGTGTATGCTTTGCTTGTTGTCTTTGTCTTTCCTTTCTTCTTTGTTTGTATATGGAACAACATCAAAGACTGTAAATTTTGATAAATGATTCGAGCCACTCGAATCACTTATAAGTATTATATATATTTTTCTAAATTTATTAATCAAAATGAGTAGGCGTATAAATCAAACATATTTCGAATGCTGTGAGCTTGATGCCAACGTTGTACTCATACTCATTGTAACCTATACTTATAAATCAATGTTGTAGCGAGTACGAATGAATTAGAGTAGTTGAATTTAAATTCTGTTGATTCACTCATACTCAAAATTGCATGAGTGCTTATGAGTAGCGGAAAAATGATTCATTGCTGATCTCTGGTGCGGATCATAGTGATTTGAATAAATGGCCAACTAATTTGACATCAACCAAGTTCGGAAGTCGCTGTTGATAAACTCTAAAGCTGGTTTAACTCCTTAAAGAGTTCAAGTCAGTTACTTTATAGTTCAAATAGGATCACCCATTGTTAGATCCCAAATCAAATAGGAATTGTCAGCAATTAACAGGCATATGGGCTTGCCAGTGGGCCACCTTCCACCGCGTTTTTAAGCTCATCTACAACTACATTGTGGGAATAGATGTCTGTTGTAGGAAGAGAAGATTGAAATCATGCATAAGACTATACAAAATATCT
The DNA here is from genome assembly GCA_014635995.1 of Sarcophaga peregrina. Taxonomy (NCBI): domain Eukaryota; kingdom Metazoa; phylum Arthropoda; class Insecta; order Diptera; family Sarcophagidae; genus Sarcophaga; species Sarcophaga peregrina. The sequence goes on along the minus strand of CM025790.1, from coordinate 38,380,058 downwards.
TCTTCTACGCTAATGTCCGCTTGTGGGTGTTTAAATTTCTTTTAATTCTTCAATTCTCACCAGAATACATAAAATTTTGTGTGATTAAACCCTTTTAAGCCTTCTACTTTATTTAATTAGTTTTAAAACTCGCAAAGGATAAAGGAAATCAAATTCAAATGCCAATATTTATTACATATGTATGTAGATGCATAGGTACATTCATGTGCATACATGCATAATAAAATTTTAATTAAAATAGTTCAAATTAAATTCAGGGTGGAGCATTTTTATTATTATGATTGGTGGGTAAACCCCAACAAAGGTTGACACAGATTAAAGTCTGTAATCAATGTCCCTTCCAGATGTTTTATTATTAAAGTTTTAAGATATTTACGTATGGCGAGTGTGTTCTTATTTAACCTCACATTCATATAACACTCTTAAGTTTATCCTTTCATACAGTTTGTCAAAAAAATCTTTGTACATAGAGATAAATTAAGAAAACTTTTAAAAATTCATTGATTTCTAATATAATAAATCAAAATATTAATTTTTTTCAAACAGGATTTTATAAACATATGTTTTGTTAATATAATAAATAAAAAATATTCTAATGTAAAATATTTAAAAACAAAAACAATTCAATTTTACTGCTGTCAAAAAAATGTTTGCACACTTGATAAAATATTAAGACTTATGCAATTTTTTTAAATATTTTGTGTGTCCACCTTGAGCATTAATTACCGCCTTCAGACGCCTTTTCATGGATTGAATAAGCTTCGCAATGTCATATTCTAATGGTATTTTTAGCTCAATCTTCTTTGAGGAACTTTATCAATGCGTTTTTATTTGTGGGCGATCTTTTCCCTACCTTTTTCTTTAGATAAACCCACAAATTTTTGATAAGATTAATATCAGGACTTTTGGTAAGAGTATCAATAACTTTGGTGCAGTTGTAAAGTAACCTGGAGTGACATAAATAAGATTTATGTTAAGGATCATTATCTTGAAAGTACTTGCAATTAAATTTATTCGGATTAACCGGGCCAATAAAACCTAATTTCTTAACACTAGCGGTCAGTTCATTTAGTTTCATTATTTCATCCAAAATCCTGATTACACCAACTCCCTTGCTGGATATATAGCCGAATACCATTACAGACAGTTTTCCAAACTTTACTGTAGGAATAAGATTTTTATTTTCTAGTGCTGTCAGCGGTTTACGCCAAATTTTTTGCGGCCTGTCATGATAATAAATCATTATTTTCATCTCATTTGAGAAAATAACTTCGCCCCAGTACTCCGGAATAAATGAAATGTATTCGGTGGCATATCCTAATCTCTTTTCTACATTTTGTGCTGAGAGCAGGAGTTTTTTTCCTAGTCATTCTTGAAGAATATTTGTGTTATTAAAGAACATTTCAGATGGTTTCTTGGAAAACATGTAACCCGAAGTCTTTTTCCACTTGAAGAGCTAATCATCTAGTACTGGATTGCAGGCTATGATACAGGGTTCTAATAATTTTTCTCTCAACTCGCTGCGACACTTTTTTTGGCCTGCCTGTGGATCCCTTTAAGTTTAGTCCTCCTTCTTTTTCAGCACGGGATATAGTATTATATACAGTCCTGATGTTCAGGGAGAACAAATTGGCGATTCCTTGGCAGATTTGCCTTTGTAGTAGTTGAAATAGCCCAATTGTATAATATTTTTGGAAATTCGTTTTCTTGGCATTGTTTGCATTCAAATATAAGGACACTTGTTACATAAAAAACGATCCCTTCATTACTAAAACGTTATTTACCCATTTCACATTCCATCTCCTTTGTAAAAAAACCCAAAATGCACAACATTTTTGGGAAATAACGGCATATTTTTGTAATTGTTATTATTATCTTCATTCAATATGCAAAGATTTTTTTGACACTTTTTATATTGAGTACACTTCTTTTGTTGTTGTTATTATTGTAATGTGTATTCCTATTAGGAAACTATTGGTGCCTTATGGTCGTAAACAAGTACAGTGATGGAATGAGTGCAAAAATAAAAAAATATATAAAGATTTTATTGTTGGAATTCTTGAATGAAGATCAAATTTTATATTTTTTTGGTCTGTGCAAAGATTTTTTTGACAAACTGTATATAAATGCTGAAAAATAATGGAAAAAGTTTTCCTTTTCCTCTCTCTCTAGTAAGATTAGTATGAAAATCATTTTGAATTTTATGACTTATTGGCTCTTTCGTTAATTTTCTGTTTTTCTTATTCAAATTGTATTTTGTTTTTAATAGAAATATAACGAGGGTTGTCAGGGCTAAAGGTTGTCTTCGTTAAAAACCCTCTTATGGATCGAAGTAAGTTCTATTAGCAATACATTGCATTGCATTGTAAAAAAAAATCTTTCTTTTAAACATCCCTTGTCATGTGATCCGATCTCTGCTATATTGACGAATGTAAAAATAATTTTTCTGTTTCATTTTTATTTTGAAACTAGCAGATTGTACCCGGCGTTGCGCGGGTTATAAAAATAACAATAAATAAAAATCCAGTTTCGAAACCGGCTTCTTAAAAAATGCAATTTTTAAAATTATTCGGAGACCGGTTTATCAAACAACTCAGTTTTGTGAATACTCTAAGTCCTAAATATATATGCATGCAATTTGCCTGTTTTTCGCCCCTTTTCCCCTTTTTGGACCCCTTTTGGTCCAACTTTTTAAACAGAACACCTACAATAGCTATTTGGGAAACTTAACCAAGCTAAATCGTAAAAAAAGACCTTTAAAACCCATAAAATACAACATTTATGCATTAAAGTATTAATTTTTGCCCATTTTTTCTCCCTTTTTCCCATTTTGTCTCACGTTTTCATCATAATTTTGAAAAGGTTTTGTAGCCTATAACCTGCACCGACAAAAGTTCGATCTATATCCCAAATTTCAAGAAAATCGGTCTAGATGTTCAGGCGTAATTGGCTAACAAACAAACAAACAGACTTACAAGAAGATTTATAATATATATTAGGATTAGGAAACCTGCACTCAATTTGCCCGTTTTCAGCACCTTTCCCCTTTTTTGATCCCTTTTGGTTCTACTTTAAAAACGGAATACCTCTAAAAGCTATTTGGGAAACTTAACCAAGCTAAATTGTAAAAAAGTACCTATTAATATTTTTTGCCCATTTCTCCCATTTTTTATCCCCTTTTGGCCAAAATTTTTAAAAGATTTATAGCCTATAACGGACAAAAGCCCGATCTATATCCCAAATTTCAAGAAAATCAGTCCAGGAGACTTACAGGAAGATTTGTAATATATATTAGGATTGTAAACCTTTCGAAAGAACCCCCTTTAATTTTTCATTTACAATTTACAACGTTTTGTTTTGTTAAAGCCGCTGCTGCTGTGCAGAATAAAAGCAAAACGAAACGAAAACAAATTGAATGAAAATAAATTAATTTTATGCCTGACATGTGTTTTATTATATGGCACGTACGTACGTACGTACGACTTTAAGCGTCTGTCTTTCTTCCTTTTCAATTTTCAATTTTGAATTCAAATTTCAATTCCATTTAAATATTGTTACACTTCACACATCTCCACAATCAAGTCAGTCGTAAATTATTTCCAGCACACGTTTTACAACGCCGATCACATGCCACCACATACATATCAGAGGTGTAGTGTGGTGTAGAGCGGCGTGGCGTGTATTGGAGTGAGTACAGTTCGATTCCAAAAGCTAATAAATTCAAATGTCAAATCCTCACTGAAAGAACGTAAATTTTGCTAATTTACCTGCAAAGATTAATTCGATTCTCATCCCTTCTACTCCTTTCAACTTTTCCTAAAATAAAGAATGTGAATATGAATTGCAGCTGAGGATAAAAGAATCGAATTCTTTTCTTTTTTCCATTAATTTCTGTCCAGAAGAATTTCATTTCCAAAGAAATTTAGTTTCGAACAAAAATAACGTTCTCCACATAATTATTTGGGTCAGTTATGGTGCTGGTAAAGAGGCAACTGAGTAAGGAGGAACTTCAATTTAGAAAATGACCTTAAGATAAAACAAGCCAAATCCTTTAAAAACTTAAAGTATTGCCAAATATTTCCCCCAGTTCTTTTCTATTCCTTTCCATTCCTTTTAACACGTACACATTCCGCCCCATGTGGCTGTCTAGTGCGAAATATCGATGATATGTGAATTATAATGCCAACGTAAAAGTGCAACAAATCATAAGTCTGCTATAAAGCTTTCCTTTTTTCCTTTTTAATTCATTTTCATTGCCTTCATAGTTTCATTAACCAAATTTTGCCAATAACTAAGCAAAGGATTGGCCAAAAGTAACAGATTCTGGGATGATAGGGTTGCTATTTGTCGTTAAATAAAAAAAGCGACCATGTTATATGTATTTGTTGTTCTCAGAGAATATAAATCAATTCAAAAGAGCCAAGAAGATCGTTTTTTTTTTAGTAAAGGAAATAGGAACCTTCAATAGATTCCAGATATCCGTGTAAGCAAGTGCAGAATCTGTGATATGAGAATGAATCATCGCAGTACATTCGTGAAACCAGTAAGGCACTAAAGCATCCCAAAACAAAAAACTGGATAAGTAACAGATGATTGGCAGGGGATTAGCATTATTGACACCACGCAGCATCCTTAAATTTGCAAGTGCAATAGCTTTGGAAGAGACATTATAAGGATACCTATAACAGCAATACACTAGATCGTATGGTCGCATTGCTAAGGCATCTTATTATGGCATATAATAAAAGTAAACGTCTAAGACATGAGAAAAGTATCTGTCTCTCTTCACCTGGTCTTTCGGCAAGTTTAGGCTTTCAATTCCAATACCTCATATAGGTTTTAGCCTCATCAGAGGCGTAGAAGTTATATCTCCTCTTAATCTTATCTGCTAGTAATTGCTGCAAATTCTCATATGATCTGGAATCTGGTTCTGCCCAACTGAATTCACCCATAAAAGCTGAGCGCTTAGATGACTGTTGTATTGTTGTTTCGTCCTTTATATATCCTTTTCAATTTTAATATGTTTCGATGGCATAACTTTTGCTTACAGGAAACCTAAGAGTTTTCCGAATACCGAATGCATCCGCTACTGCTTCATTAGCTGTCTTTGAACCATTCATATACCACAGTAGTTTGTTCTACTTACTTACTTAATTGGCCATTAACAACAGATTTCGGCTTGCCGTAACACATCCTTCCATGTGTCTCTACTTCTTGGTTACACCAATCGATGACAGGACTTCCTCTAGCAAACAAGGTCGTCCTCTTCGCCAACTTCCGCAGATTACGGCATCAAATACCCACCTCGCTGGAGCATTCTCCTCTATTCGAAGGACATGGCCGAGCCAGCGCAGCTGAGAAATTTGTGCATTCAAGTTTATTCATTGCTTACAATCATTGAAAGTATCGATTTTTAATCAATGTATCGATATGTTAAATCGAGTGCTTTTCAAACGTCCACCACTAAACTAAACTCGTGTGGTACCTCTGGAGTGATAGTTTATATTTCTTAGCCACGGCTGTACCAAAATAATGGTCGCTTTTCGGACAGAAGAAGTATCCTCTGTGTGGTCAAGTAACGGGTCCGCCATCTAACGTTTTTTTTTTTTAAACTAGTGCTTACTTCGTGGATGATAAGACTTAGCTCATGTCTGATTTGACAGATAATTGGTTTTATACTTCCGCTGAACGAATATTGACCATCCAATGCGTTTTCGCTTCGCTAAATGGGCCTGCGATCGATTTACAGAAGATGCTGATTTTTCAGATGAAACTCATTTTGATCTTGGCGGGTATGTAAATAAGCAAAATTGTCGCATTTGGGGTACAGAAAACCCGCACGCATATATTGAAAAGCCGACGCACGCAAAACGATTCACTGTTTGGAGCGGATTTCGGTCCAGAGGCATAATTGGGCCATTTTTCTTCGAAAATGAGCAAGGAGTGGCCGTTACAGTCAATGGCGATCGTTATTGGGCCATGTTGAGCGAATTTTTGTTCGGCCCTACGTGCCTTACAGCCGAAACTAAACTCAATGCTTTGCGCCCCGTTTTTAAAGATCGCATTATCAGCCGCAGAGCTAATGTCGTTTGGCCACCTCAGAGCTGCGATTTGACACCGTTTGACTATTATTTGTAGGGTGCCGTCAAAGATAAATGTTGCACCGACCAGCCAGAGACAATTGACGCTTTAAAGGACAATACTCGTGAAGCCATTGGTGAAATACAGCTGCACACAATCGATAATGTGCTTAAAAATTGGACCGATCGTGTAGGCTACTGCATGGCCAACCGAGGCAGCTATTTGAATGAAATTATTTTCCATTATTAATCGGAAGGATTATACTTTCAAAAAATAAAATAAATTTGAGAAAATATTCAGTAGTTCTTTTTAAAGCATTTTCCAAAAAAAAGAAAACATTATTTGGCGGACCCTTTATTAAAAAGTGTTCATCACTGTATGTGTATATGTTTCCATGCCTGCAAACTTTTTATAAAAGATTTCTTAAAATCATTTGCATTCGATTTGGAAAAAACGGATCTTTAACCGTTCAAGGTTACTAAATTTTTTAAAATTCTTCTCGTATTTTTTTTTTTTTTTTGTTGCTTTTTCTAGAAAAATGCAGAAAAGAAATCGAAATGAATTTTATGCCTCACAAAACTAAAATAAAAATTAAAAAACGAAACGAAAACGAATGCAATGGAATTGGATTCTCATTTTTATTTTTATTTTTTAAATATTAAATGACTTCTTGTTCATTTTCCACTCTTACTACTATTTTTTTCTGTTTCCTTTTTCACTTGGTGTTTTTGTTGTTTTAAATGCAAAAAAAAAGGACAAAAGTTAACAAAGAGAAGCAAAAAAAAAAACCAACGGAAAAACACAAAAAAAATAAAAAAAATATGAAACCATGAACATAAAATGCGCAATTTAATGGCACCAGTTCGTGGTTGTTGTTGTCCTTTTTAGTTTCCTTTTTTTTTTGTTTTTTTTTGTCGCTTGCATTGTGCCTCAGAACAACTAACACCTGAGCAGAGATGAAATGTAAAGTTGGTTGGTTTGCTATCCTAGTGAATGGATGCTGTATGCGTTTAATGGCACAATATGAGTCTCTGTGTGTGTGTGTATGTGCGCAAATATACTCACACTCTCAGAAGCTTTAATTTCCTTTACAGTATTGCCATTGCGTTAGAATGGAATATTTTGCTGTTTCCTGTTAAGTTCATTACATTTATTAACCTTTTTTGACGTCCTACAATAATAGAGACGTTTATCCCAGAACTCGTTTCTAAAATTTTTGCTTTATTTTAAGAGTTCCAAGGCAAAGTGTTAGCTACTGCTACAATCCTTTAGTCAAGATTCACCTGTGAAAGGTGAGCGCTACCGTCAAATAATATCCAACTTTTTTTTGCCCAAAATGCAAGAGCTTGGTTTGCATGACATGTGGTTTCAAGAAGACGGTGGGACATGCCACAATAACAAACTTATTGAGAGGCGAGTTCGGTGAACATTTTATCTCACGTTCGGGACCGGTCAATTGGCAGCCTAGATCGTACGATTTAACACCTTTAGACTATTTTTTGTGGGGCTATGTTAAAGCTCATGTCTATACAGACAAGCCCGCTTCAATTGACGCATAGGAAGACAACATTGAAGCATTTATTCGTGAGCTGCCGGCTGAAATATTGGAAAAAGTATATCAAAATTGGACTAAGCGGATGAGCCATTTAAGGCACAGTCGCGGTCAACATTTGCAAAAAATAATCTTCAAATATTAGATTATATGGACCGTACTATCAATTCAAATAAAGTTTTCATGCATTTTTCTGAATTTTATGTGTTTTTTCTTTGAAAAATGTTCCTATAGCTCTTAAAAAATCAGTCATTATTTCTCATAACATGTTAGGTAACCCTAAGAATTTTACGCTTTAAAAAAAAAAATATTTCGTTGGTTTTAATTTTTTTTTTCCTCTGCATTTTTTAAATCCCATTTGTAGCTGCACGACTGAATACCATATTCGTACAGCAGCAGTAACAATTAATTTCAGTTTGGAACGACCGTCACATACGTTTCTGACAAGGATAATAATTGGGTCAATGTCATTGTCATTTACCATTAAACATGAACAGACAAAGACAAAAAGAAAACTATGCTAAATGTAAGAGCGAAAGAGGGGGAGAGAGAGAGAGAGTAACTAGGCAGATCCTTAATAAAAGACAAAAAAACGAAATTGAATAGAAAATCAATAAAGAAAGCCAAAGAGGAGGGGCTGAAGGGGGATACTGGACTTAAATAAAAATATAAATCGTATATCGTAAATTGTCTAAAAATAATGCACACACACACACACACGCATACACTCAATAATATTTTAAATTATATTTGAAATTGACCTCAAAACGTTTGAAGCAGTAGTTGAAAAGTGTCAAATCCTTGACTTGAGAATAATAAACATTGAATTGCAAAGAAATTTTTGTTAAAATTAAAAAGGAAAGAATTCTTTTCATTATCTGCTGCTGCTGCCTTAGAATAATAATCAGCTTTGAACACTTGCAAGTGAACTGAACTGGATATAAAATAAAGTGCTTTAGATAAATAAGAACAATAGCAATAACAAACAACTACAATAACAAAAATCAAAAGGATGCCTGCAAGTCATAGAAAAGACAATTCGTTTTTCGTCTCTTGCTCTCTTTTTCCCTCTCTTTTACCACACATAATTAAATATGGATGACACAATAACAATATGACCAACAACAATAAAAAGGAGAACAAAAAATTTATATGAAAATAATAATTCACTTTGAAAACATACGTACAATAAACGTATACGAGGAGTGTAACGAATTAAAACGATTGCTTTATTGATGTCAAAGCAAATCTATTGTAAAGGGTCCGCCAAATGACTTGTTTTTTTTAAATGCTTTAAAAAAAGAAAACTACTGAATATTTTCTCAAATTTCTTTTTTTATTTGAAAGTAAAATCCTTCCGGTTATGGAAAATAATTTCATTCGAATGGCTGCCTCGGCTGGCCATGCAGTAGCCCATACGATCGATCAAATTTTTAAGCACAATTTTGATTGTGTGCAGCTGTATTTCAACAATAGCTTCACGAATATTGTCCTTTAAAGCGTCTATTGTCTCTGGCTTGTCGGCGTAACACTTATCTTTTCCGGCACCCCGCAAATAATAGTCCAACGGTGTGAAATCACAGCTCCGAGGTGGCCAAAAGACATCAGCTCTGCGGCTGATAATGCGATCTTCAAAAATAGGGCGCAAAACATCGAGTATAGCTTCGGCTGTGTGGCACGTAAAGCCAAATGTTGCCAATATCCTCCTCTTCAATTCTATTAAACAGAAATTCGTTAAAAATGACCCGATAACGATCGCCATTGACTGTAACGGCCACTCCTTGCTCATTTTCGAAGAAAAATTACTCAATTATGCCTCTGTAGCAAAATCCGCACCAAACAGTGAATCGTTTTGCGTGCTTCGGCTTTTTGATGTATGCATGCGGGTTTACTGTGCCCCAAATGCGACAATTTTGCTTGTTTACATATTCGCCAAGATCAAAATGAGCTTAATTTGAAAAAATGATTTTTTCTTGGCAAAATCGGCATCTTCTGTAAATCGATCGCAGGCCCACTTAGCAAAGCGAAAACGCTGATACACAACCATATTCGTTCAGCGGAAGGATAAAACTAATTATCTGTCAAATCAGACATGAGCTAAGTCTTACCATTCACGAACTAAGCACTAGTTGAAAAAAAAAACGTTTGATGACAGACCCGATATTATTTCGTGAGATAGTTCTCTTCTCTCATAATGATTTACAATTAAATTATGCTTGTTTTGTATTTAAAAGCTAGGTTTTTATTTTATTTTTATTGTTGTACTGGTTTTACTATATTAACCCTCGTATTTAATTCCACATACCAAGACATTTCATAGCAAAAAAAAAAAAATTCAAAAGAATTGTAAGAATTAAAATATGTATTGTAGATTATTTTATTTCTTTTTATTTCTACTATTTGTTATTCTCTTTCTGTCATACTCACCCACTCTCTTTACCTTTCTATATCTCTGTATTGTTTCTTTTATTTTTATATTATTTGTGTATTAAAATGTTTAAAGTTGACATCACTCAAGGTCCTTAAAAATGTGTTTCTTTCTTTCTTTCTCTCATACGTACACAAATACATGTAAAACAACACAAGCAGCAAAACACAACGGCCATTGTAGAAACAACGGTAATAAGAAATGCAACAAAAACAATAACATTAACAACATGATGATGCCAAAAGCATAAAACTGTTTTGGAAACATGCCCAATTTGTTGACGATGATGACGATGACGATGACGACGACGACGACGACGACAATACACGAGAGGCAATACACACAAGAGACGATACAAATTCCTTGCTTAAAAGTACAACAACATTATGATGTTTTCTGTTCTGTTCTGTTGTGTGTTATGTTTTGATAATGATGTAAAATCTAAATAATAATCTTTGTAATGATAATAATCATCATGATGAGGTTTTCTTATTGCTGTTCCTTTAGCAAGAAATTGTAAATGCTTAAGGAAATGATAATGTTGGTTTGGTTGTTTATTTCTCTCACTCATACATACATATGTACGTAGTACATTCTCTCTCATGCATGCAATGTTTTTATTGTAGATGTTGCGTTTAGGGCTGCAGGTGGTAGTAGTAATAGTAGTTTCAGTGTCGGGCAAGCTCTTGGATTATGTGTCAAAAGAATGTTTTGTGTGATGGTCGCTCGAATAGAGACGTAGATGTATATGAATGTTGAAAAAGAGCAGTAACTTGAACATTTTCCAAGTAATACTTGACAGCATTTTTCTTTAAGAAACTTGAAAACGAATTTTATTTCATTCTTCTTTCAATCGATTTAAGTTTTTGTCCTTTATTAGATCAATGTTTGCTGATTTTTTATATATTCTTGAGGGTATTGTGTTTGAATGTCTTTAAATTCTTAAAATGAAAATATTTACGTATTATTGGGTCTGATAACAAGCATCCGATTTTTTTGTTAGCACATGAGCTAGACATATATTACCCGGACAGTATAAAACGCTTCCTAAGAAAATGCATTGAGTTGTTGTATGGGTTGGTTTGGTTGGAACCTCTTTTTATTGATTGTCTCCTACTATTTTTTAGTGGAGGACGCTTGCATAGTTATCCTTCATGTTTGCTATTGAAGTTATACTCTCTGAGAGTCAGGCACCAGGAAACTTCCGGAATAAATTTGTTTCTGGGAGATTAAAAGGCTTTTATTTTTCAAATTCAAATTGTTAAATATTTAATTGTCAAAAGACTGTCGCTTTGAGAATTTGATATTAAAGAATAGCGAGTAGAAATATAAACGTATCGGATGCGCCTTCTAACGTTTTTTTCTTTTCAACTAGTGCTTATTTCATGAATGGTAACACTTAGTTCATGTCTGATTTGACAGATAATTAGTTTTATCCTTCCGCTGAACGAATATGGTTGTGGATACGCGTTTTCGCTTTGCTAAGTGGGCCTGCGATCGATTTACAGAAGATGCTGATTTTGGCAAAAAAATCATCTTTTCAGATGAAGCTCATTTTGATCTTGGCGGGTATGTAAATAAGCAAAATTATCGCATTTGTGGCACAGAAAAACCGCACGCATACATTGAAAAGCCGACACACCCAAAACGAGTCACTGTTTGGTGCGCATTTTGGTCCAGAGGCATAATTGGGCCATTTTTCTTCGAAAATGACCAAGGAGTGGCCGTTACAGTCAATGGCGAACGTTATCGGGGCATGTTGAACGAATTTTTGTTTACATAAATTGAAGAGGAGAATATTGACAACATTTGGTTTCAAAAGGACGGCGCTATGTGCCAAACAGCCGAAGCTACACTCGATGTTTTGCGCCCTGATTTTGAAGATTGCATAATCAGCCGCAGTGTTGATGTCGTTTGGCCACATCAGAGCTACGATTTGACACCGTTGGACTATTATTTGTGGGGTGCCGTCAAAGATAAGTGTTACCCCGACAAGCCAGAGATAATTGACGCTTGAAAGGACAATATTCGTAAAGCCATTGGTGAAATACAATCGATAAAGTGCTTAAAAAGTGAGCCGATTGTGTAGGCTACTGCATGGCCAGCCGAGGCAGCCATTTGAACGAAATTATTTTCCATTATTAACCGGAAGGATTGTACTATCAAATAAAAAAAGAAATTTGAGAAAATATTCGGCAGTTTTTTTTTAAAGCATTTTAAAAAAAAAAGTTATTTGGCGGATCCTTTATTTACTGACGATAAAGTGGACATTAGATTCTAGAGATTGTGTGCCTACATTTACAATTGTACTCCGACAATAACGGAGCTAGTTACCCTGATATGAGTATCTGGACACGAATGCCTTGAAGGTGACAACAAAGCAAACGTAGTAAGAATGTCTGCTAGAAAAAGAAATTCGTGTGCTATCATACGTGTAACTGATATTCCTCTGAAGGAGGACCTAACAAATAATTGCACACAATGAACCAAATAGTTTGTTATATGCAGAATTTCTGTACAGGCTAATCGGAGAGCATATTGGCGACCTCGTAGCAGTTATAATGGGACGGTGGTACCCTTCACATCTTCATAAGATTTCTAAAATGATTGAAAAATGCCCATTTATAATGCCTATGGATTTACAACGTGACCCTAATAATTTGGCCTAAATAAATAGTAAAATAAGGAACCCAATTTTAACACACGTTTGAAAAACTTTAAACAATCAATATAATCCTTTACTTGTAAAGTTTTTTTTTTTGTTTTGTTTGTTGTCTACAAAATTTTTGTGTGTCAAATTAATTTTATTTTTCAGTTTCTTTTATATTTGAAATGGGAATTAAGAATTCATATTTGAAATGTTAGTGTCGATTACAAAATTATTTTTGTATCGATTTTTCGTTGTATTTTCTATTGTGTGTCCTATTAAAAAGCAAAAATAAAACAAAGAATTTATTTAAAAAACAAACAAACAAACAAAAAGAAGAAGAAGGATTTCCTATTAACAGTGTTTTATTTATAAAATTAATATCGTCGTGTGGATTAAATTAAAAGAAAAACAAAAAGGAACAAAAAACACAAACGATAACCTATAAAAATGAACACAAACTGACAAACACTTGTTTGTAACGGCATACAAACTATGTAGTACGTAGTACATGGTGTTGGCAACACTTGCTTACAATCGCACTGGCATAGGCACTCCTTCTTGTTTTGCTATTAAGAAGAGAAAAAATATGATTTTAAATTTTCTTAATACAAATTGTAATAGTTGTTGTTGTTGCTGTTGTTGTAGTTGTAACTGTTTACAAAATAATAACAAAGAGGGTGCAAAAATTGTTAAAATTAGTTTTTTTTTTGTTGTAATTTTTATGGAAATTTTGCTTTTTCATAACAATTGCCAATATTGGATAGAAAGATTGCAAGGAAGAAGCAAGAGAGTGAGAGGGTATTAGTGCGACAAGCAAAGTGAGCAAAAGTTGCCTATACAAACTGTATAGTTACATGTACTTGTGAGTGTGTCGCTTGCTTGTGTTTGATTATAATTTGATTTTAAACTTCCCACGATTGACATGTGATTGATTGAATGATTTTTTTCTGACAGTTTTTGTTTTTTTTTCTGTTTCTGTTTTTTCTGTTTTCCTTTTCTTTTCTTTTTGTGAATAAACAATGAATAGAACAAGAAAAAAAAGTGTGTGTAAATTCTGTAGAGTATGTACTTGTGCATAAAGAATATTAAATTAGAAAGAAAACAGTAGCAACAACGTTTCTACAATGATGAGGGACTTAATATTCATATTGCTGTACTCTCTGTACACTCTACTATAAAAAAAGGCAACAACAATTTAATTTGTAATTGACATAAATTTTATGATGATGATGATGTTGATGATGACAACGATGATGATGAAAAAATTGTTGTAATTTAATGGAGTAGAACGAATAATTTGTTTTAAACAACAACTAGAAGAAAAATAAAAAAAATTGTAACTTTAGTAAAACTAAGTTAATAATAAAAATGCAATTTAAAAACAAAATTAATGAAATAATTTCAAATAAAATACATTTTTTTTTTTTTATAAAGCAACATTAATTCTCATGTACATTTGATACTTTATAACATAAGCGAGCCCTAAAGTTAACTTCCAGTGAGGGAGAGAGTGTTTATTCAGAATAATTTTTCCAAGTGAGTAAAAAAAAAACACTCAATATCTTATGATTGGGTTTGGTTTGGCTTGGTTAGAATAATTTGAATGCCTTATTGAAGTCTTATGGAAAATGTAATGGAATTCTAAACAGTTTTTAGCACAATAATGACCAAAAGCCTAAAGTAGCCTACCGGACACCTACAACGTATTTCAGGCGGAGGTGATGGCACTTTACCGGGCGGCTCAATGGATCTTCACTCGCGTCTCTGTCATTTCTGATATTCAGGCCGCGATAAGATCTCTGTCGGGTTTCGTGATTAACTCTTATATCGTTAGGGAATGTTGCTGCTGTCTCGACCTTCTTTCGGGGCGCTTCATCAGTGTCTCTCTAGTATAAGTCCCCGGTCACACTGAAATTCCGAGAAACTGCAGTGCACTCCTTCCGGAATCCTCTTCGTTAATTTTGTTATGCCAATTTCCTCGGTCATATTGACCATTGCGCGGAAATTCTTTCGGGACGCCAACCAATCCTGGGTCAAAGAGGAGTCCTGCTCCACTGCTAGACTAACCTGGCCCTTAATGGATAGAAGGCGTACCAACCAATTAATTGGTCTTGGCCGTGACGTCAACTCGTCTACAGTGGCTGTGCTTACAGGCCATTGTGTTATGGGAAGACATGCGGAAAGAATGAGGCTCCCTTTTAACAACTTCTGCCGTGGATGCAGGTCCACTGAGGAAGAGGAGACTGTTATTCACTTTCTTTGTCAGTGCTCGTGTCTTGCTAGGTGTAAATATAGGGTATTTAGCTCCCCAATCCTTGTTAGCTTAACGGAGCTATCATCTATTGATATCAAGGATATAGCTTCGTTCATCAAACTTTCTGGCTGGTTTGCCAGTACGGGTAGTCATACATTTGTTGTGCAGCCTTTGCGCTGACCAATTTCTTCCTTTTCCCTGATTTTGATGGAACTTGGTCAGTACATGGACTGCGTTCACCCGTGGCATTACAAGCGCTTGAGCTATAAGGTCTTAGAAAAAAATATTTCTTACGCCGTCATCTTCTCACTAGCTTGCTGGCAAAAGCTATGAGAGTAAATAATTGCTATGCAAAATATTCCCGAATCTGTCGAACTCATGAATAAAATTAGCACATACAACATGGCCAAACCTCAATTAAATCAGTTTTTGAAGACCTACAATCGGGTCCGACCTTTAACGTTTTTTTTTCAACTAGTGCTTATTTCGTGAATGGTAACACTTGGCTCATGTCTGATTTGACAGATAATTAGTTTTATCCTTCCGCTAAACGAATATACGACAATGTAATACGTTTGCGCTTCGCTAAATGGGACTGGGATCGACTTACAGAAGTTGCCGATTTTGGCAAAAAAAAAATCATCTTTTCAGATGAAGTTCACTTTGATTTTGGTGGATATGTAAACAAGCAAAATTGTAGCATTTGTGGCACTAGATTTATAATTCCGCTGAACGAATATGGTTGTGTATACGCGTTTTCGCTTTGCTAAGTGGGCCTGCGATCGATTTACAGAAGATGCTGATTTTGGCGGATATGTAAACAAAGAAAAATTTTGGCATTTAGGGCACAGAAAACCTGCACACATACATGCATTGAAGATCCGACGTACCCAAAACGAATCACTGTTTGGTGCGGATTTTGGTCCAGAGGCATAATTGAGTAATTTTTCTTCGAAAATAAGCAAAGAGTGGCCGTTACAGTCAATGGCGATCGTTATTGGGCCATGTTGAACGAATTTTTGTTCACATAAATTGAAGAGGAGGATCTTGGCAACATTTTCTTTCAACAGGACGGCGCATTATCAGCCACAGAGCTGATGTCGTTTGGCCACCTCGGAGCTGCGATTTGACACCGTTGTACTCTTAGTTGTGGGGGTACCGTCAAAGTGTTACGCTGACAAGCCAGAGACAATTGACGCTTTAAAGGAGAACATTCGTGAAGCCATTAGTGAAATACAGCTGCACACAATCGATAACGTGCTTAAATGGGCATGATCAGCAGAGGCAGCCATTTGAAAGAAATTATTTTCCATTATTAACCGGAAGTGTTGTACTTTCAAATAAAAAAAGAAATTTGAGAAAATATTCAGTAATTTTTTTTAAGCATTTTCAAAAAAAAAGTAATTTGGCGGACCCTTTAGAAACTGGGAGTGATTGAGTGCAAAGTATTGCTTATATACATTTGTTTGTATGTTTATAGCCTAGACTTTTCACGTTCAGTTATCATTTGCTTTAATCCCTTTAGAGTCTAAAGTTTAGGTGAAAATGGTTCACATTTATTTCAATAAATAATCGTTTTAAATATAAAAAAAATTATTATTTACGATAAATTTGTTATTTTTTATTGTTTTAAAATTTTCTCCTAAGAGGACAACCCACATCAGTGATCGTTTCGATCTCTTCTTCGGATATATCACTGTAATTAATTTTTTTTTTTTTTTGATTGTAAGCATTCTAAAGCGTATAATTTTTATTTGTTTTAATAACCAGTAAATAAATAAAATTTATAGCATCATAGATTATTATTATAATTATTTATTATATCAAGCATAGGTAGATTATTTCATTTCCGCGCATTTTTTAGTAGTAAAACTCCCACATAAAAAATGATTAAAAAAATTATTTTTTGAACTCAACTTAAATTTGAAGACCACTTCAGATTTATGTATTAAAAATAATAATTTTTTAGAGAACAGTTTCTTTACTTGCTTTAGTATTCGTATTCATAATTTTTTTTTGTTTTTGTTTATTTGAAGTAATTCTTAAGTACCAGCATATCAAGCAGATTCCCAATGGGTGGGTGTTTAAGGGTGTTTTGTGCTGTGCTGTGTTGTTTGTTTACAAAACATTTAAATTTCTAGGCATAACGGTGCCAGTATTATGAAGATTCTTTCTTTCTTTCTTTGTTTTTTCCCCCCTTTTTTTCTCAATTTTTCTTTTGTTATTATGGTTCTGTAAGCTCTAAATGAACCGTTTTAGAGAGAGAGAGAGAGAAAGAGTCCAAGCAGTTGAAATTACGGTAAACAAAAACAAAAAAAGAACACTCGTTATAATTAAAATTCCTTTGAAAACTGGTTTTATTGTTTGGATAATTAAAAAAGGAATTCCTTTCTTAGCTGCGTTGCCAATTAATATTTACAGGAGGCCAGACAAGGAGAGAGAAAGCGAATAAGACAGACAAATTGTTCCTATTCTCATGTAACAAATGGGTTAAGAACTCAAAATATTTTGTACTTAATTTTCTATACAATTCCTGTAGATACAAATGGAATAAAATTGAAAAAAAAAGCACATTTCCTTACCTCACGTTCTTTATTTTTATTGTTATTATTTATTTACATCAACTCTTATGTAAATTACACGGTGCTACAGAGAAAATAAACTCGAGTAACTACATGCATAGTCCACGTTGTTTAGATAGTTGAGTAGAACCCAAAATTACATTTTTTTTATATTTCTCGAACTCTCCAAACTTTATTTATTTGATAAAAACTGTTTTTTTTTAGACTTTATGCTTAAATTTCTGGATTATTCATATATTTCTGATCTGATTTACAAAATTTATATCTTGTTGGAGAGAGAAGAGATGGGCCTTTAAAACGGTATACAAAAATGTATTATTCGACTTAATATGCTATGAGATTTGATAAGGTAAATTTGTAAGATTCGAATTTGTTCATATTTTCTCAAGTTTGCCCATTCATAGTAGCAAACTTTAATATAAAAAATATAGGATAAATGATAATATTCTTAAAGTCTGTTCTCTTGTGAAGAGATTGAGTCAGCATTTGATAAAATTGGATATAAATTAACGTAGTTATTATATAAATAGGGTAACAGTTGCGTTATATTTTTTTATAAATCATCTCGTCAAATTTTTAGTTCAAAAATTTTCAAAATTTTTCATGGATCTATATTGTTTACTGCAAAATGGCGTCAATTTCACGTTTGCACGTTTATGTTTTTTGCAAATATTATGATTTCTCTTTGTACAAACATTGGTCAAATTCTGGTGGTTGCTCTAACGTGAAATTGACATATTTTGTGATAAACAATCAAGATCCATCAAAAATTCTGAAAATTTTTGAACTAAAAATTCATTTGATGAGTTGTCATACATACAAAAAAAATAGAACACAACTGTTACACTGTTTATATAATAAATATGGTAATTTTTGTCCGATTTGATCAAACGAAGTGCCAATCTCCCCACAAGATAATGCATTTTCAGAGGGTTATCAATTATTTTATATTTTTTAAGTAAAGTTTGCTTCTAGAAACGGACAAACTTGGAAAAATATGAAAAAATTCCCATTTTCCAAGTTTACCTCATCAAATCGCATAGCATATTAAGTCAAATAATATCTTTTTGTATAGCGTTTTAAAGGCCCATCTCCACTTTCCAATAAGAACTTCGTTTGAACAAATCGGACAAATATTACCGCAGTTATTATATAAACTGTATAACAGTCGTGTTATATTTTTTATGTACGTATGTCATCTCATCAAATGAACTTTTAGTTCAAAAATTTGAAGAATTTTTGATGGATCTTGATTGTCAGTCTCTCCAACAGATTCAAATTTTATAAATCGGGTCAGAAATATTTGAATAATTCAGAAATTTAAGCATAAAGTCTAAAAAAAAACAGTTTTTGTCAAATAAAACAATTTTGGAGGGTTCGAAAAATATAAAAAAAAGGTGTTTTTAAGTTCCACTCAACTATCTGAACAAGGTGGACTATGTCTGTAGTTACTCGGTTGTATATCAAATTGTTTTTTTTTATTTTGTTGCATAGTGTAATTTTCGTTTTTATTTATTTTGGCAACTCGCTTTGTTTACCTTACAAGAAGACGAAACGAAAAAAAAAATAAAATAAACGCCGCTCTATTCAAATCTCCAATAAAGGCAGGGAAGACTACTTTATTCAGAATTAACTTCTTTCATCGTAGGCAAATTGAAGTGTTTGCGTGAGGAAATGAAATAATTTTTACATTGATTTTCCTATTTTGGCATAAAATGTTCTACAAAAACACAAAAAAAAAAAAGGAAACACGAATAGTAATAATAAAACAAAATCTAAAAAAAGAATTTGCCATTTAAGTTTCATTACCGTGTTTTATTTTAATCTGATCAAGTGTTAGTGGTTGTCTGGTTTGTAAAGCTAACTTTATGGGGAATCATGAAAAGTTTTCTTTGTGCTAAAACTTATTACAATATTATGGCTCATGAATTTAAATTTAAGAGACTCCAAAAATATAAAGGCCCTGTTTTTTATTTAAAATCTTTTGTTGTAAGCCTTTAATTGAAATCATTTTTTTCATTGTTATTCTTAAAAATCTCAGTCTATTTATGGAATATTCTACATTTACAGCCATATTTGAACTCAGAATGTTTAAGAACTTTAAATTATATTGAATTTGCATACATTTAAGCTAGATTTCTTCTTTTTTTAAGAAAAATTCTTAGCAAGACAGTTCTAAACATGTCCTTCAATTTGGATTTTATTATGTGGAATAGAATATATTTGGTTCAATATTTAACAGGATCCGTTTGAATAGTTACTTGATTAATCTGAAGCCTTGTAATTACTTTAACTGTTGGCAGTTTACCTATTTGTCAGATTTTTGTCTGTCTAAGCACTTCCTTTCTGGCGCTTCATGTTAGTCTTACCAATATTTCCAATACAGAAAAATTTACTCTCTAGGAAGGCGCTCTCTGCTGACCTTCTCGTAAAACATCAATCTTATCTCATCAATCGACACCGGGAAGTTTTACTTATTTATTCTTGCACTTACTTAATTTGCCACCTGGTTTCTCACACCACCCACGTTGTGCCCATGAGTGTCGGAACCTATAGTTTAAAACAATCTTTGTCTGAGAGATTTTTAAGAAACTTTTCATGGTCATAGTCAGGTCTCCAATAAGCCTACACAATACATACTAGACTACGCTATTTCTGTCTTGATTCCTATATATTTTGTAGTTTTTATTGACAGTCTGAGCGCCCTGGTAGTCTAGTGAGTAGTGTGCTAGACTATTAGTGTGAGGGTCGTGGGTTCGATTCCCACCAGGAGCTCTGGTCTGTGACACTACACCGCGCATATGGTAGAAGTTACTCAGCTCGTACATGAATATAATATAATTTGTAATTGTATTGTAATTCTTAAAATAAATAAATAAATAAAATATTGACAGTCTTCTTACTTACGAAGTCGCTAGCTCATGACCAACTCTTAAATAAGGCTAGGAAACAACAAATGAACGATGCTTAGGATTTCATCGATAGGAATGCTAAGGGTCAGAGATTTTACCTCTTAAAGCCTATTTATAAGCAACTCTATAAGAAGATAGTGCTGACAGGGAAAGGGGTAGTATTCTAGCCAATGAGTCTGATTGCTGAAGTCATTTAGCATATGGTTTTGCACTGATTTTTGGAAAAAATTAAAATCCTTCTCAGAAAAATGTTTTTTTAACGGTACCATGCCATTAGTCTACTGTTTTCTTTTTTTAGATTACAGGTGTACACTATTATTATATTGCTTTCAATGCAATAAAATGTTGCATTTAACATTTCTATGTAATTCATATCCCGTATCGACCTGTATTCAACACGCAACATTTAAGATACACCAACAAAAATTTAAATTGTATGCTTATCTTCTGGCTTTTATTTATTTTTTTGTTAAAATAGACATATGCTTTCAATTTAATATGAACAGTATAGGGTAAGCCATTTTAGGCCTTTGTTTTAATGACTATCGAATAAAAACGTAGAATGGCTCGATAACTAACTGACAAGTTGTAATTAACCAGCCTATAACATCAATAATCCTTTGGAATCACTTTGATATCAAGCAAGAATAGCTTCGTTAGACTTAGACTAGAGAGAAATGATCAAAGGCAATATCCTAGTCTTTCTAATGTAATCCTATTTGATTTAACTTATAATACGAAAACTGCGGATGACGAAAACCATCTCCAGAAAAAGGTCCTTAAACTAAATTGCTCGATTAATTAGTTATTTCACGGGCTGTTGGCATTCGTCTTGGTTAACCCGGTATCCTATTAAGACGTTGACTGCCACGGCAATTTTCAGAAAATTATCCAAAAATGGCAATTTGATGTTTTCACATTTAGTGTGTAGAAAATAACTCGTAGTTGTTTAGTTCCCTAGAAGGGAACGCAATCTACGTGTTATCTCGTAGTTGGCAGTCAACATAATGAGTGGGATAGAGGGTTCCCACCAGAGAGATTTGGCATTCCAAGACAATGCATTGAATGGGTAAAGGACCTTCTTCCTTGAGTGTTGGCCTCAGTAAAAAACAAAACGAATACCAAACGTTTCCATCGTATAAGATTCCTTTTCAACTATCCACATTCCGATTAGATTCTTGCATTAATGTATTCCAGAGGGAAAACCAGGGCGCATATTAGGTGCTAGACAAGTAATTGGCATTGTTAACCTTGAGTAGCCCTTACGCTGACCAGCTTCTTCCTTTTCCCTAAATTTGGTGGAACTTGGTCAGTACAAGAACTGCGTTCTCCTGTGGCATCATAACTGGCCGCTATGCGTGCTCAAGTGAACTTTATGATATCAAAGCTACCACCCCGACCTAACCAAACCTAGTCCCGAGCAGCATCCTGAAGCTTGTCAGGACAAAAGGTTTGGAGGAGGCATTATAGAGATGCACTATAAAGTTTGGGAGAAGAACAATAGATCTTATGGTTGCAGTACTGAGACACCTATTAACGATTATAAAATGGTATCACAGCCTCAGGGATTCTTTAAACTAAAAACTTTGTTTAATCTTTACTTACTCAGACGTACTTGTTTAGTACGTAGGCCGGTGATATTGATATCTGAACTCACTCTTCCTCTGTCCTTCTCTTTCTCTCTCTCTCTGTCTCTCTCTTTCTCCCCATTTTCCTCTCTCCCTTTCTTTCTCCCTGTCTCTCACTCTTTCTTCCTTTTTTACAAATTTTTTGAAAAAGTTTTTTAAACAAGAAGAAACCTCCTTTTGTATTACCCTTTTAAAAAGCAAACAATATCAGCACAAAAGGAAAATCTCTATTTAAAAGATTTTATACGTGTTTTTTTCTTATTGTTGTTGCTAGTTGCTGCAACGATTATTTAAATTTTTTTTTTTTTTAACAACTACTGGGTTTCAGACAAATCACACATCACACCAACATCAACATTGTCCTCAATGTCTCACATAAATATTGTACCTATGACTACTGTCTTCCTGATTTCCTTTCTCTTGCTCTCTTGCTCTCCCTAACCCTATATCTTGTCACTCATAATGTTGGTGTTGTTTGTTTACTGGTGTTACAATATTTGTAATTTACATTGAATTGTGTGTGTGTGTGGGAGAGAGTGTTCTTAAGTATTAGTTTGCCGTTGTATATTAAATGCGTTACGTGCGTGTATGTGCCTGAAATTAAATAATTCCTAAAATAGTTCTTCTTTTTCTTCTCTTTTTACTTTGCATTTGTATAGGTTTTATGCAAATGTTTACAAAAAAATGAAAAAACAACGTTCTACATACAACACATAATACAATAACAATAATATTAAAGACAACAACAACAACAACCACTACACTGTAGTAGTGATTACAGCATTAAAGAAAACGACTACAACAACATTATTACGGTCTAAGCACTTTAAGTACCTTCATTTTAGTACATACTTGGCTTTACTTTGCTTCGCTTATACAGTGAGCATCAAAAGAAAGTGTACCTTATTAAAATATCATTGTTTGTATTTTAAAATTGTTACATGTATTTTAAAATTGAAAGATTAAACAAAAATTGCATACATACATAATTGGCCATTACAACCCTTCAGGATTACGACCTAGCTTCTCACACCACTTATGTTGTGTGCGTTAATGCCGAACGGCAGATTTTTTAGAAGCTTTTCATGGCAATTTTTACTCCCAGAGTCTTTGCCAGAAATCTGCTGAGAGGAAGTCGCCGAAGAAATATTTTTCGTTTTAATGTCTGACCTGGGATTCGAACCCGGGCCTTTTGTCTAATAAGTCAACACACTACCCACTAGACACGGCGACTTATACAAAAATTACAAATTCAAAACATTATCAAATTTTTTCGTACGCTCTCCTTACAAGTGGTAAAAGTTGAGTTTATTGATTGTTAGAATTTTATCCATATTATACACTTTCTTTTGGCGCTCACTGTATTATTCTTATTATTGTTGTTTCTGTTTTTGTTGTCGTTATTGTTATCATTATTGTTGTTGTTGCTACTGCTACTCTAAACTCTTAAAAAGCCAATGACTTTTTAGGTGGATTCCATGCCATTTTGTAAATGTTTTACAAAAAAAATGAAGAAAATTTAAAAAGCTATTGTTATTGGTTGGCACCACATGGTCGTTATGGCAACTCATCAACGGTAAAAATAACAACACTAGTCGAAGTGGCAAAAGAAAAATAAACAGGAATTACAATATTTTGAAAACAACAGCACCTTTTAATGGCACAAAATTAAGAGAGAGGGAGAGAGACAGAGAGAGGGAAGAAACAAATAAATTCCCCTTCGACTACAATTGTAATCCAAAGAATTTAATTAGTTGGCCTTAATGCGGGAACACTGACTGGCTGGCTTTAAAGCACATTCGTTCAATTTAAAAAAGTTTTTATAGTGTCTCATAACGTAACCCTAAAATGAAATACATTCCAACCCAACCCAGCTCAAAGCAGGATTATCACCTGAAGTTGGTTTTCAAGATTATGGCCAGTCGTCTCATAACGTAACCCTAAGATGGAATATATTCCAACCCAACCCAGCTCGAAGCAGGACTATCACCTGAAGTTGGTTTTCTAGATTATAGCCAGTCTGGTTAACCTTCTTTTTGTGAAATATCCAGAGCCACATAATCTTATCGGTTGCATATAAAAATCGCTCTGCTTAAGATCTATAGGCTTCGTTCTTTGCAAGCTGAAACAAATTTTCACATTATTTTATAGGACATTTTCACATTATTTTATAGGATAAGCCTTCTTTCTCTCTACACTCACTCTCACACACTCTCTACAATTAGAACATGTAAATCTAATTGAGGGCGCTCCTTTCGACGAGTCTTAGTCAACTTTGGGGATAGCGCAAGGTTTTGTTTTAATTTTGACTGCTTTCCTCAAATACTTTGTCTCATAAACGACTTGCGTACGTTATCCCAAATTCTAAATTTCTAGTCTTATCTGTATAGTGGATAGCGAAATAAAGCTTTCCTATAATATTTTTGCTGCTGGTAGGGTCTTTCAGGCTGAAGTGTTTGACAGAACTGTTGCATAGGTACTGAATTGTAAACAAATCGCAATGGGCCTAGTGACTGGACGCCATGTTAGTTTGTGGCAGATTGGAGCTCGGAAATGAGACTAATGGGAAAGTGAAGGGTACAAAAGACTCGTAGTTTTTCACATTGCCAAGCCTTTCCAAATGTCAACCTCACCCACTGTCCTTCAAGGACTTAGTGTCCCCTGTCATGCTAACGAGGCTCTGACGACCGACCATGGGCGGTATAACCTTAATACTTGCACGGCTAAATCCCGAATATTTGCAGGCCCGGTGGCGATATTGGCAATCCCAATACCAGGATTGAACGCTATAGCCAAATCAGCTGTACGTCTTAAATAACCACTATTACCAAAACCAGCGGTCCTATGCTCCCTAGAGGACTAAAAGGAACTTGTAGAACATCTCGCAGAAAAACTTTCGGTGTACTTCAGGACAAGTTTTGTATGAAACTGTACAAGATTCCGGATAAGCTATCGAGAGAATTGTTGTGCGTGTTCCATCAAGCTTTCGAATATGAAAGTTTTAATCGTTCAAAGCAATGCAGTGTTCCAAATAGCAAATAGTTCGAGTGGAGCTCAAGCGTCGTTATCGATCGTATATTATTTCGTTTGAGTTTATTTAAAAAGCTTCGGACTTAGCTCCATTTCAGTTCTGTTAATCAGTTTATTCTAGTGATTGGTCTACTGTAGGAAATTCTAGAATTATAGAGTTGCCATCTTACATTTTTTAGAAACAACAATGCCCGCTGTGAAATTTACCAAAAGGTGGCATTACTTGACTGTTTTGTGATATTTTTTGTCTGTTATATTCCTTCCAGCGGACCAGGAAGCCTATGGATGGATAATTTGTGGTAGAGGGAGGGGGAAAAAGAGTTCTAATTTTTTAAAACTAGAAAAATCATAATGAACAATAGCTTTCATCAACTATGTTCGAACCTTAAATGCTTCTATTTGGATTCTTGTGCTATAATCGTTTTTTTTTTTTAATTAGTCATTACAACCCTTCAGTTAGGATTACGACCTAGCTTCTCATGCCACTTATATTGTGTTCGTTAATGTTATATATGAGTGGCGAGACCTATGGTTTAAAATCGACTCCGAACGACAGGTTTTTGCGGAGATTTTCATGGCAATTTTATTTACTCTCAGAGAGTTTTTGCCAGAAATCTGCTAAAAGGAAGTAGTCCGAAGAAATATTTTTTCATATTTTTATAGAACGTCTAACAAGGCAACACACTACCTACTATACTATGCCGACTACACGTGCTATAATCACTACATGGTGACTCCACTACTCAGGGGGTTCTCTAAATTTGTTTAAATGCTGCAGGGACATTAAATCTGTGCCCTAAGGGCAATTACAAAAATTTTGAATTTTTCTTATATCCTGTTTATTTCACCATTACTGCACCCTATATTATGAAATTCACACCCTTAAGAAGACCAAGTCCTGTAATTAAAACCATTCAAATGCGTGCTGGATTTGAATACACGCTCCATTCATTAAAATAACATTTTGAAAGCTTTACGTCATTAAACTCCAACCAAATCATCCTTTTTATGTCTTCAACTCTGACCTATAACAATAACAATAACAATTCCATATAAGTATGTATATGACACTAATGGGTCAAGGTAACATTAACACGAAACCGGCCGATACGTACATCCAGCTGACCGTATACATTTACATTGTAATTGTGTGTGACAATATATTTTACGAAATTAAAAAAAAAAAAGGAAAGGAAAGGAAAGGCAAGGACTGACCGTAGGGAGGCATAATAATAAAGAAATGTAACGAAATGGTGTCAATTGAAAATCGATAAAACGGTCTAAATAATTAAAACTTGTTTTTATTTTTTAATCCTACAGAACACCTTAAATTGTTTAAAAATGGTGTCATGTCACTGGTGACAGTAAGGAAATTAATTTTTTATAAACAGATGTGACTTTATAAAGGGTGTTGTTTTTAAAGGTTTACAATTATGAAATAAGAAAAAGTTGTATCAAAAATTGCATTGGATTAATAAGAGAATTACTATTTGAGTATAGTTTGGGTTACCTGGAAGCTAAAAGGCACAAAAATGGAACAAACTATTACTAAGATCATATATTTATTCCATTCGTCGTCACCCTATAAAGCAAAAGGTTATTAAAATTCCTTGATATTTGATTATATTAAAAGCGGATATAACCTCTAAAGGAGCTATTGTTAATTGGCCTCAAATCGATTACTAAATCTAAGAAATTCTAAGGGAATCATGTTTTAATACGAAGGTCCGATTATCGAATACCATTTATCAGAACTTATTTGGTTAGCTCTGAAGCATCGCTTCATATGCAATCACATCGACGCTGATGTCATCTTTGATTTTAACTAAGTTGTCGTCCTTCCTAGCCGTTTCCTTCCAATTCCCTCTAAATAGTTTCACCCATAGTTTACATGTTGATATCCAAACACCCATTCAATGTGTGAACAAGCTTTACAACCTTTCTGCTACTTCGGTAGATTTCAACCAATAGTTGAAATGTAGCCTCCGCTGGGTAAGAGTAATTCCAACTCCATTCGCAGTGAAATCTAATCCCCAACTTTTCATACCATAAGACTAAATAGTTTATCCTGACTTCCCAATATGTCACCACTACGGCCTCATCAATTGATGGCTCCGGGGATAGAGCAGAGGCGTTGGGGGAATGGATCGGGTTGTTATGTTTCTAGATGTATATTGGCTGCTATAGACAGTACAAAAAAAGGTTGGCTGCTGGGCTTGGATAAGGCCAGTTTAAGTTAATTAGTTATAGCTTTTACCACGGCTCAATGCGAAATTAGGTCGCTAACGGCCGGACTATTGCAGGGTATGTTGCGATTAGGAGGAGTTGGAGACTGCCCAGCCCTTAGTAAGTTGAGATTGAGGACCATTGGCAGAGGCTTCTTTGCGGATTTAAATTCTGTGTCGAGAGCCGATATCAAGGCTCCCCACAGATTCATTAGTGGCTTGAAATGGTTGAGAAATGCCAGAGCTTCATCAATGTAGTCGCGTTCTCCCCTTTTTGTTTTTGTTTGGTGTTTGTAATTTCTCCGCTTCCCATTCTCCCTTTCATACTTTCTCACCTTTTTCCTATCCCCTCTATTATCCTTACTTTTTAAGAATGCTGGGTTTGAATCCCAGGCCAGACATCAAAAGAAAATAAAAATAAGTATTTTTACGACAATTTCTTCTCAGCAGATTTCTGGCAAAAACTCTGAGAGTAAATAAAATTGCCATGAAAAGTTTCTCAAAAATCTGACGTTCAGAGTCGACTTTAAACTGTAGGTCCCCCGCCACTTATGTATAAAATTAACACACATAACATAAGTAATGTGAGAAACTAAGTCAATAATCCTGACTGAAGGGTTGTAATGACTAATTATTATGTATAATGGGTCAATTCGATCTCCGGGTACTGTACTAATCTCAGTTGACAAGTACACGTCCTCTAACCTAACCTAAAAGAATTAAAGTTCACTGATCACAGTTCATGCGGTTTTGAGATACCCTTGTTGTCAAAGAGACTGCGAGATAACGTTTACGTTCATAAGAAAAACTTCTTTAATCGGTTGTGTTAACACGCCGTAGTCTAGTATTAGACGAAAAGCCAGGGTTCGAGCCCCAGACCAGACATCAAAACAAAATGCAAAAAAGATTTCAT
Organism: Sarcophaga peregrina; assembly: GCA_014635995.1. NCBI lineage: Eukaryota > Metazoa > Arthropoda > Insecta > Diptera > Sarcophagidae > Sarcophaga > Sarcophaga peregrina. Next base: position 38,351,803 of record CM025790.1, on the reverse strand, counting down.
TGGGCGACTTCCTCTCAGCAGATTTCTGGCAAAAACTCTGAGAGAAAATAAACTTGCCATGAAAAGTTTCTCATAAAATCTTTCGTTCGGAGTTCAATTTAAACTGTAAGCCCCACCGCTTATGTATAAAATTATTACACACAACATAAGTGGTGTGAGAAACTAGGTCAATAATCCTGACAGAAGGGTTTTAATGATCAATTATGTATGTATGTATGTATGTTAATACGCATGGTTCGAGTTTTGTACAAGTCTATTATAAAACCAGGTGTTGTGTGACAGCTGCATGATGTCTTGAAGGCCTCTTAGGATCTTAACAGTAGTTATGTCTGGTCATAGTGCTCTGAGAGTGAGGGCTAGCTTATGAGGCAGTCATTTCCGATTTCTGCATATTATATGCTAATGGAGGGATACCTAAGACGTTTGAGGTTAATTACTAGGCAAGAACTTTTTTTTTGAATTCTACTCTTTTGTGTCTACAGTTTACTGTATTATCGCTTCCTCACTAGACCTAGTTCGTTTTTTTTTTGTTTTTTTTTTTTTATAAAGCCTGCACTCAGGGGATGGCCCCTACTCATGCAGTGCATTGTGCAGGTTGTTAGGAAAGGTGGAAAGAGGGAAGATGCGACCGGTAAGGAAACGAGTTGTTGCTGGTGACTATAAAATGGCCAGTGCTATACCTTCACCATTAGACAGTTTACAGCAATCGCCCCCAAGAAGCCCGCAGTTTCTCACACCACTAATGTTGTGTGTGTTAATTTTATACAGAAGTGGTGGGACCCACAATTTAAAGTCGACTCCGAACGACAGATTTTTGATGTCCTTCCATATTATTAATTTCACCGTAGTGCATCCATCCATTAAAGCATGAAAAATTTCAAGCACTCATATTCTCTGGATTTAAATATTGTTCGGTTGTTGTCCAGTGCCTTAAGTGGTTTCCTAAAAGCGTTTAATTTCTCAGATTTTGTTGTAATATAACCCATGGCATGCACCCTTTTTATTCATTCAGCTTTTTTATATCCTTTCAATGAATTTCATTGTTCCTAGACTTTCGTTGTGTTGACTTCAATTTCAAAGGCAAAAAACTCATCACAGTTCTTCTAATATCCTTTCAAATCATGAACAATTTCTAGACAATTTTCATAATTACAAAGCAATTGTTAATCGTCAAAACCGATTGCCAGACAATAGTGTGTTGCAAATGCAAATATAACAACGGCAAAATGAAACACCCGTTCAGCACAGTACAGCACAGCAGGCAAACTGTTTTGACAAGTAAAAGTACTTTCGTATTCACAATTTAATTGCTTCTATGAACCTCCTTTGTGGTAAAATCCATTCAAGTGGAATATGACAGGGTTTCCAGTGTTTATTTTTTATTGTTTTTTTTTGTTGTTGTTGTTATTGTTGTTGTTTTATAATATAATGACCACAATATTCAAACAATAACAAGAAAGTGTGCGTGTAAAAACTTGGAATTTCTTTGAAGCATTTTTTTTTAAATCGCTACCCTTCTGCTGCTGCTTTCCTTAACCGTTGGCTCCTTAAGTTTATAGAGGAGGACTGTATACATATGTATGTATGTACATTGAAAGGTGTGTAGATATGTTTAGCATATAGTATGTATGTATGGCTTAGAGGTACAGAGTTAGTAATAACTTTTTTGCTCTTGACCTTTAAATAATTGTTAGTTTTTCGTATTTTTTTCACAAAATAATTATTGATTTTTAATTTACGTTTACAATTTCTTCTACTGTTTTGTTATTGTAATTGCAGAACTGCCAGAAAATAATTCGTTTACGTTCTTTAAATGCTAAAACAGATCCCGCAGCACTTGCACGCGAAGTTGTGGACAAATGCGATTTAATTCATAAATCCCAATTGGCCGATGTCGAACAGATTATATTCTATTTGAAAAATCGTAAAGATAACTCCGGTATAGGTATGGTATACGTGAAAACTCTAAAGGTCTTCAATAAATATTTAAAATTTATTTTCTTTACTGCCTAGATACACACGACAACAATATGGGCCATCATCGTTCAGCTATAGCCTCACATAGGTCGTCTGCACGTCCCCATACGACCATGAGTTCCAGCATGTCATCTTCAACCCACTCAAAGTCATCGGATTCGTCAGATGTCTCCATCAATCACATAGATGAGTACGCTGAATTGTTGTACGAGGATTTAAGCGAACGGATTAGAGGTTCAGCTATGATTTTGCAAGTGGCACGAAATCCAGATAATTTGGAAGAATTAGAAAAAAATGGTAAGCCTTAGTTTTCATGTGTTTAAGTGTTCGTAAAGTCAATTTAAATAAACTTAAGCCTTTATTAGACTTAGTTTAGCCTGTAAAGTTAAAAAAATTTATTAAAATTTCTTCTTAAATGTTCTTCAGAATCTTGTTTAAGTGCTTTGTCGCGTGTTTTACGTGAAGATTGGCGCAAAAGCTTAGATTTATCTACGAATATTATCTACATATTCTTTTGTTTTTCCACCTATACGAAATTTCACTCGGTTATAGTCCAATATAAGGTAAGAAGTACTGTCGCTTGTCTTTTTTTTTCCTTATTTTTTTTTTAATTAAATTAAATGCCTAGATTGGTTCTCTGTGCATGGATGTTATCGATTACGAATTACGTCGTTACGAGAGTATGCGTAATGAATTGGATATTCGTAAAAATCCTGGTGGTTCGGCTCCCTTATCGGCCAAGGCTAGCAAAGAGAAATTAAATAACAGTTCCGATGATTTTCTAGATCTCATGAATGAGGAGAAGCCCAAAGAGGTTGAAAGAAAAGCAATTAAAAGTTTGAAATCAAATGTTTATTAATTGCAAAATATTTTATAGATGGAGCCACCCAGACGCCGTATACCCGAATTGAAACAACGTCCCAAATCGGGCAATTGGTCGAGCTTTCATAGTTCCATGTCCTCATCATTGATGAAAAGTCAAATTTTAAATAGCAGCTATCATGAGGCTCTGTCAGCCGGTGCCCAAACCCCCGACTCAGGTATCTCTACAAATGGTGGCGATATGAAAGCCACCAGCAATGAGGCTCTCGATCGTAATGATCCCAAAGTGAAGAAAGAAGAAATCGAACGTCTTAACAAACAATTGAAACTGTTTGCCAAGAAACAAGAGCAACTGCTAAGAGTAGCTTTCTATTTGCTTTTGAATATGGCTGAGAATGTTAAGCTAGAGGAGAAAATGAGACGTAAAAATATTGTAAAAATGTTGGTTAAGGCTTTGGATCGACAAAATATCGATTTACTTATGCTGGTGACCACATTCTTGAAAAAACTATCAATAGTGGGCGATAACAAGGATGATATGAGTGAATTGAATATTGTGTCAAAATTACCGCGGCTCTTCCAAAGTGGTCATACCGATCTGGTGCAGGTTACCTTAAAGTTGGTCTTTAATTTATCGTTTGATGGGCAAATACGCCGTAAAATGATAGTGGCCGGCTATTTACCGCTTTTGGTCATGTTCATCAATGATGAAAAACATCATGGCATTGTGGTGAAAATCTTATATCACATGAGTTTGGATGATAAGGTTTGTTACTCAATTAATCAATGACTGTGTGCATAATTGCTAAATATTGTTTTTTTTTTCACAGGTTAAAGCCATGTTTACCCACACCGAATGCGTTCAAATGGCCACCGATGCCATTATTTTAAATCTCAATTCCAAAGTTGATTTGGATTTGATAGCATTATGCATTAATCTCTCTTTGAATCGTCGTAACGCTCAAATTATGGTCGAAGGCAATCGTTTGCACAGTCTCATGGATCGTTCCTTTAAATATCAAGACGCTTTGCTAATGAAACTTTTACGTAATCTGTCCCAGCATGAATCATTACAGCCGCTATTCATAGACTATGTTGGCGATTTGGCACGCATACTCACCATTTGCGATGATGAATCGTTTATGGTGGAATGTTTGGGCATTTTAGGCAATTTGTCGTTAACCGATTTGGATTATTCGCAAATCTTACAAAATTTCCAATTGATACCGTGGATACGGAACATTTTAATACCCGGTGCAAAGCTAGATGATCTCGTCTTGGATACCATTGTCTATTTGGGCACTTGTGCCCATGATGAATTGTGTGCTTTACTGTTTTGTCGTGCCAATGTAGTTCTCTCCCTAATTGAACTGCTAAAGGCCAAACAGGAGGATGATGAAATTGTTTTGCAAATTATTTTCGTATTCCAACAAATACTACGACATGAAAGTACCCGGGAGTATATGATCAAGGAGACAGAATCACCGGCGTATCTTATTGATTTGATGCATGATAAAAATGCCGAGATACGTAAAGTATGTGACTACTGTTTGGATATTATAGCGATTACCGATACCGAATGGGCCAAACGTATAAAGGTAAGAAATTAAACGATGTTCGTCACTTCCATTAGCAAATTATAGTGTGCATGAAATTACAATGGTCCCTCCTAAGGGCCTCACTGTGTTATAACGTTATCGTTATTGCAATTCCATTTAATTGTGAATATTTTTCCATTTCAGTTGGAAAAATTCCGTAATCACAACTCACAATGGTTGTGTATGGTGGAGTCGCAACAACACGAAGACAATAACGACAGTTTCAATGATGAGGAAGAGGAGGAAAATGATCTTGACAATTACTTACGTGGAGAGTATTTGGACAATTGTGCTTATGTTGATGATCTCTATAATAGCAATAGCAACAGTAATAACAGTAACAATAAGGAAAGCGAAGACAATGACAGTAACAATAGTAATAATCCCGCTAGTCCCGCCAATTCAACCTACAGTCGTCCAGTTAGCAGGTAATATTACCAACAAATGATTTCATTTTATTTAAATTCCATTTTACTTTTAAATTTTATATTCCTATATAGTTTTAGACGCAGCCAAGATTTAGATGACATCTATAATATGACATTTAGCAGCAAATCTCAAAACTCTAGCCAGGGTGATTCCTCTAATTATATGTTCAAATCGAATAAATCCTTAGATTCAGAAGGCTTGCATGAAGAACTATTATTGGCTTAAGATAACAAAAAAAAAAACATTTTTTAAAGCATAAAATCGAAAAATACATTTTTTTTCTATGGCAAACATTGCTTAAAGAATATGTACTAGTAAGAGAAACAAAAAAAAGTTAAAAGAAGAAGCATTTAATTAAAAATTTAAATTATTTTGCATTTGAAAAAAAAAAAACATAAAAAAAATCATAAAAAAGAAAAAGTTTTGCTTTCAATATGGAGTTATAATAACCAAATATTTGTAGAAATTTCTTTGCTTAGCGCACATTACAATGTAGTAGTATAACATTAAATATAAAAAAACGACTTTTTTTTAGTTTTATTAATTATTTTTAAATTTAAATAACGACATTTTTTTTTTTTTTTTTATAATAATTTTATAAATTAAGTTAGACAAAAAACCAAAACGAAGCTAGTCCTTGTTTTTACCACAAAATAAAGAAGAAAAAAAAACGAAACGAAAACAAAAACAAATACAAAAAAATATTATTTTTATTATTATTTTTAATATTTTTAATATTTTTTAAGCGAATAATTTTTGTTTTAGCTTTAAATGTTTAGTTAAGTTTTGTATGTTTTTTTTTTTCAATTTAATTTTAATTTTATTTTACGAAATACATGTGATATTTAACTTTCCTTTAAAGCATTGTAAAAGCAAAAAAAAAACAAAACAAAAATCAATAATTAAAAGAAACAAAATACGAACGAACAATCCTAATCCTTAGCAAATGAAATTCACTTATTCAGCAGCAATTATTTATAATTATTTAATGACATGTTATGTTATGTTTTCTTTTTTTTATTTAAAATTTTTAGTAATTTTTTTTTTAAACTTCAATATAGTGGCTTACAAAATTTTGCATAACAATTTCGTTTGTGTTTAGATTTTAAAAAAATTTCTTCATTCACAACTCTTCCTACGGAAACAAAACATAAATTCAAATCGAATATACATCCTCTTACAACCTATTCCTTTAGATCCAACACAATCTACTTACTGCATAACTAGAGGACATCTCCTAAGTGTTGTTAACAAAAAAAAATTAAAACAAACGGGAGGGTGAATAGCTTCATAGAGAATCTACCTCGAAATTTTTCAAATAAGTTCCTTGTTGGGATCAATTGAAAAACATATTCCAAGTAGAGAACATTCGAGTCCTACAATATTTTTTACATGACAGGGAAAATGATAATATACGATAATATGAAATAGGAGATGATAAGACACGTTTTCAAATTAACTAGGCATTAGCCGAGTACTATTAATGCCAGCCTCATGGGAATACAATATAATGATCACTGTCATAGCTATTGGTAATCCAAAAGAAATAAAGACTGTAGATACTCTCAATAAAAACCACAATAGTCTCTGCGATAGTTCTTTTACATAGGACACCATATAGATATCGTGCATCGATGCGAGTAACATCCTTAGACATCTTTATCTAGCGAACTGGATATGAAAAACTTACAAATGACCGATCCAACTAAGCAATCAAATGTAAAATGCAATGGTCTCGAAATGGAACATAGAATACAGGAAATAATCTAGTAGGTTAGATTAGGTTAGGTCGGAGTGCTAACTCTGATATCACAAAGCTCACTTGAGCATGCATAGCGGTCCATTGTGATGCCACGGTTGAACTCAGCCCCTGTACTGATCAAATTCAAACAAAATCAGGGAAAAGGCTGCACAACAAAAGCACGACTGCCACGCACTGGAAAACCAGCCAAAAAGTTTGATGAACCATCCTTGATATCAAGAGATGCCTACAGTTTCCAGGAATTTCTCTGTGTCCGGGAAGTCACACCAAAGAGATACTGGTGAAGTGCCCTGAAATAAGGTCGAGACAGTGGCGACATTCCCTAACGATCCTAGAGTTATTCATGAAGCCCAATAGAGGTCTTATCGTGACCTGACTATCAGAAAAGACCGCGACGGGAGTGGAAGGAGCATAGTTGACGAGGATCCATTGGGCAGCCCGGTAAAGCGCCATCACCTCCGCCTGAAACACGCTGCAGTAGTTCGGCAGACGTAGAGAAATATTCCAGTCCAGTTTTCCATCCCCATTATCGAGTTTAGAGCCGTCGGTCCAGGACTTCCGGACCTATGACCGTATTAGAATCCCAGTCATCCCTACAAGGAATCAAAATCTACCAAGACAATATTCAGCAGATATATAGTCCATGTTCACAGGGATCAACCTCCAGAATAGTGGAGTGACTTGAAGGTACAATGTGTTAAAGAGAGAGAGAGCATTATGTCTAATCGCAGCAAACTTGGCCGCCTGCTTAGCGAAAAGCACAGTAGGAAGCCAGTTAAGCATTGCGAACAAGGATTTCGTGGGGGTGGTGCATAGAGTACCAGTTATATAAATGGCGGGAGACCTTCTAGTAGGTAGTGTGTTGACTTATTAGACGAAAAGTTCGGGTTCGTATCCCAGGTCAGATATCAAAACGAAATATGAAAAAAAATATTTTTTCGGCGACTGCCTTTTAGCAGATTTCTGACAAAAACTCTGAGAGTAAATAAAATTGCCACGAAGAGCTTATCAAAAAATATGTCGTTTGGAGTCGACTTTAAACTGTAGTTCCGGCCATTCATGTATAAAATTAACGAACAGAACATAAGAGGTGTAAGAAGCTAGGTCGAAATCCCAACTGTAGGGTTGTAATCACCAATTATATTGCATACATATAGCAAAATTTGTTAAATTAAAATAGAAAATATTTATTATATTTATTGTAGACTTTTGTCGGCCACTGTATGTCAAAAAAACAAGAAAGCGATATTGAAAGTTGTATGTGCCGTGTTTTTGTATACAAATGGAATAAATTGAATTGAATAAATTTTTGATTTGAATTAATTGAAACAATTAATAAATTGTTTTGTATCAATTTGTTCCAATAGAATAAATCTAAGAAAATTGCAAACAAAAAAAAAGTAATTATTATTTCACTTTAGACAAATTTTGAATATAAAGTGCTGAACAATTAAACCCCTATTTTAACAAATTGATATCTTAAATTTGTAAGCCTTTACATACTAATGATTGGTTATGATATTATAATTTTGAAATAAAAATCACCATAACCCCCCCCCCCTACCTCCAGCTTTCATAACAATTTGAACTGAAATTATTCAAATCCTTAAATTTATTTTAATTCCTTAAATTAATTTTAAAAAAAAGAGAAATTAGTAAAACAGTCGTTATGTCTCATAATTTCTTTTCAAACATATTTTTGCTTTTAAATCAATAAATAATCACTGCTTAACGTACAAAATGAAGAAATCATATTTTTTTGTTTTTTTTTTTTAGTTAAAATACATACTCATTGGCTTAAAACTAGTATAATCTCCTATAATAATAGAATATTATGAATAAAAGTAAATTTAAAAATAAATTAATAATCAATCAATCCATAAAAGACAAAATTTCCCTATGGAAAGAAGATCCCTCTCTTTTTTTAATTTTTAAATGTAATTTTCGATAAAAATAAAATGAGAAAACAAAAAACATTTTTTTAGCTGAAATCACTAAAACAATAAATGATTTTTAAAATAATGAAAATATTTAATAAAAACTAAAAATTAAAAATCAAAACTACAATATAAAGAAAATCTATATTTTGCAACTATTTGGTGGACGGTCAACAATGATGTTGAATTGAAAATAATAATTATGTCTACAATATATCTATGAATGTATGTATGTATGTTAGTAGTGTGAGACAACAAAAGAGATATTTAATGTATGCCATAATACAAATAAAAAAAAAACCTATAAAAACAAATATAAAAAGATATTAAAGAAAATCTAAATAAATAAATATATCGTATATTACAAAAACTAAAATAAGACTTGTTTATTCATACATTAAAAGGGGGAAAAGGGGGTAAATTTCCATTAATGCCTGCAGATCTTCTAGAGTCCTCACTGTATACATGGGATGCGTACTGTAGTCTGGATCGATGGAAATTGGAAGCAGCATTATACTCTATGGGAGGGAAATTTAGTTCGAAACGCTAGAGGTTAAGAAGCGGACAAACTCACTGCTATCAGTACAGAGAACGGCTGCATTGCGTATCGTACTGTGTCCGCCCCAGCCGTACTTGTGATAGCAGGTACAATCCCAGTGGTCAATTACGTGGAGAGCATTGAGCACTGAGACTGAAGAAGAGAGATCTGGAGGCTGCAGAACATGTAGGTACGTCCGCATAGGTGACACTAGCTCACGTATCAAACGAAATCCCAGTCGGGAACTTGGGTGAAAGGAATAGTGAAAACACTTAGAAGTCTTCCTCAACCTTCAATACGCAATCCGGACGCGGATATGTGCATGAAGGTGGCCAAAAGGACTCCACTCTGAAGTAATACCACCGTATGTTCGGAGTGGGCACAACAGTCCACGAGGAGGGGATTTTGTGGGTGGGGAACGTGACGACTTCGTCTATGGTATGGATAGCTACATTTACACCTCCTCGGCGTTGAAAACAAAAAAAATTGTGGCCTAAATTAGATAGTTATTACGTATTACTGTTAAATGGACCGCTTTGGATATGAACCATCAGCGGAGGATCTTGAATAAAGTAGAGCTGTTTGCTTTAAAGCTTGCTTTTGATGCAATTGTCTGACTGGCTATATTTGACTTGACAGTCGAGAAAAGGATGTAAAAGGATATGGATGACGCAACTCGCTACATAAAATTTGAGACGATTGTCAAACCAGTTATTACGTACTACTGTTAAACGGAATGCTTTGGATAAAAGCCATCAGCGGAGGATCTTCAATGAGGTAGAGCTTCAAAGCCTACTGTCTGACTGACTACACTTCACTTCTATACCAAGCGTAGTGCGGCGCTTAGTGCCATATGCTTAAAGGAACCGGGCTGTTGAAAATAGCACTTGAGTATTCGACATTCTGACCATTTTCTCTTCGCTGATTACGAAAGGACTTATGAGAAGAATCACTGGCTATGTGATTTCTTAGATTGTGTTTATCTCTGGGTTGAATATTCTCATTCAAAATTTATCATTCATTGTGAGAAAGTGTGGGGGACTATCAATACGAGCTTGTACAACCATTTTCAATGGCACTTAGGTCTTTTGTAAAAATCTCCAATTGAGACATCGTTATATATTGGATAATGCTACAGTTGTTATTCAATATATGCCCGGCAGAGATATTTGCTGCTTTCAAGGTTCTCTAGACCGTGGCTATACCACGCTTCTTGTAATATGTATTCTTGTGTGGTTTTCGTGGAGCTACTCTAGGCACGATGGAATAGGTTTGGTGTAAGTAGATTGTGACTATAAGAATGCTCAATAAAATGCTGGGGACGAAAAAACTAACCCACTTACTACACCGGATTCTAATTCGATAGCAAATGTGGTTATTTGCCCTAATCTCTATGGGATGAGTCCGAGAGAGTGCTGTGATGTGTTGAAAGGATAGATCAAAGAAACACCTATCCAGGACCGTCAACCTCATCCTCCTAAGAGGTAAGCAGTTATAGTTTGGAGGCATTTATTGTATTTTAAAGGTTTATTTATGTATGCACTTATATGGTAAATAAATATTAAAGAAACTGAAGTACTTACAAAAGGTTAAGCTGCAATATTCCTCCATGCATTAAGAATAAGGCAAAACCGTTATAAATTGCAGATCCAATGTCGTCAAGTATTTTAAATTTGCTATTGATGCGATCGCTGCCAATTCTCAAGACTATTAATGAGTACTTTAAAAATTCAATTACGGCTGTATCGAGTATCATTAAGAATGCGGTTTTATTTAATCTGAAATGAGTTCTTAAATTAATAAAAGCAAAATTTATGTATATTTATTTATATACTTACCTTGATCTTGATCTGTAAAATCAATTAAGTACAATTAATCCATTTGCGAATGGTTTTTCGCAAATTGTTTTTGATTGCCATTCTCATTTCGTCAACTGAAATTCACTTTAGTTTGTTTATACTTGCCAATGCTCGATTGTAATACCATCTTATGGGTTTCAGACAATATGTGTAATAGGTATTGTAAACTATAAAACTGAAGCAGGAGTAAAACTGTAAACGATTTGGAATCAAATACTACTTTCAAAGAGCTTTTCGAATATAATTTAAATAAATTGATCAAGAACTTGTTTAAATTTGTTTATAGTAATTCACTGTATTTATTTAAATTTCAACTTTCTAATTAATAGAAATATTAGAGAAAAGAATATTGTTTTTAAATAAATTTTTTTAAATTCATTATGAATAAAATCAAATGTTTCTGTAAATTTAATACAAGAGGCAAACTACGATATTATTTGTATGATTTACATGGAAAAAGATATCATACGTTCAATAACGATTGCCGTCATTTTGTTCTCGGTTTTTTTTTTTTAAATTTTAATTTTAAGTTTTTAGTTTTCTAATTTAATATTTATAACTTTTATATGTATAGAGATATATTCAATATGCATTTATATATTTTATACTCGTACTAAGTTTAAGTTTAAAAATGGCCCTGCCACAAATATAAAAATGTAAAAAATTGAAATTGTTATTTTCTACGTTTATATTAATAATAATAATAATAATATTAATAATATAATAACGATACGATTATTTAAATATTGCAGTAATTTTATATTTTTTGTTTTGTTTTTCTTGTTATTCTTTTTTTTTTTTTTAATATAAAAAAACTAAAATAAAATGAAAAAGTAAAGTAAGAATTAAATAAAAATAAAAAGAAAAATTAAACAAAAATGAAATAAAATAAAACATAAAATAACAATATTAATACATAAAGCAAGTAATGCTTACAATATTGCTAAAATCGTTTTGCATATTGTTAGTATCATAAATAATATATAAAAATATATTAATTAAGAATCAAAGCTTATATATTAAAAACAAAATAAAGCCATAATTAATTAATAATATAAAAAGAAAACATTGAAATTTCATTTAATCAGTATTTGCTAATTTAAATATAAAAAGAATAAGAATAAGAATAATTATAGAATAGAGATTCTTCAATACTATAAATTGTTAAGGAGGAGTTTCTTTTGCGTTTTTTTTTTTTTCAAAACTTAAAACAATTACAATTTTCATTAAGAAAAAAAAATTCAGCAAGATTTTTGTTTTGTTTTTTTTTTTTTTAAATGTAAGACTTTTAAATGTATTTACAAATCATTTTAGTTTCATTTAAAAGAAAAATTATGACAATAATAATTATAATATATATAATGCATGAATGTACTACATATATATAATAACTACAATTAAAATATATATGAAATATTTTATTTACCTGTATGTAATCATATATATATATATATATATATTGTATGTATATAAAAAAAAAAGTACAAAATAATTTATATATTATATAGAGAAAGATAATTTTGTTTACAATTCGCTTACATGCCATAAAAAGACATTACAAAATCATCCCGTTCACGTGGTACATAAAAAGCTGCACATGTACATTCCCACACTTCTTTGGGATACTCCCATTCGACATTAAACGACCATTGCTTTGTATCTAAATCATAGCATTGCACGGCAGAGGTGGCACGATTTATTGTATTTGTTGATAGTAGACCACCAATAAAATAAATGCGTCTTTTTACAGCCGCAACACCAGTGTAATATTTTGGCATTGGATTTTTCGTTTCCGTAGACCAGGTATTTGTTTTAACATCGTAAACATCAATGGTTTCCGCTAAAATTCTTGATTCGGTTAGAGGGTCTTCATACCAACCGCCACAGGCGAAAATATGTTGATCAAAAGCAATGAGTATGTGATCAGCTCGTGGTGTTGGCATAGGGCATAATTTATTCCATTTTTCGATCTTTGAATCAAAGCTCCAAAGAGACGCTAATACCATATGGCGATCAATTCCACCTAAAAAAAGTAAATTGGTTACGTGATCCAAAATATTGCATACGATTCTCTCTATTATATGCACAGTGAGCGTGAAAAGAAAGTGCACACCATGAATAAAATTCTAACAATCATCAAACTAAAAAAAATTGGCAATATTTCGAAATTTTTTGTAATTTTTTTTTTTTGTTTCAGGGAAATAATCTACTATATAAAAATAAGTCGGGTTTTCCTTCCTGATGTTATAACACCAGAACGCACGAACCGATTCCCACGGTTCTGCATTCGTTAGAAAGGTCTCGGGCTCCGTGAGGTTTATAACAGAGAAAATTTAGGAAAAATTTCAACAGAAAAGCGGGAAAATCTTTTTCCACATACAGCGCCATCTCTGATACATAACATGTACTACAAACCAATATTTTAAGTAGATATCATCGGCGCGTGATCAATTGATACTCCAACATGCAATATTTCCCGATCCAGTGCAATGGGAAAATTGTTGATGCAATGCAAGCTCATTGTTTGGGATGAGTGGACACTGGAACATAAGAAATCACTTGAAGCACTTAACTTCACACTGAAGGATCTTCGGCGAAATAACAACATCTTTGGCGGCTTGATGATATTGTTGGCAGGCGATTTCAGGCAGACGTTGCCAGTAATTCTCCATGGAACGTCTGCAGATGAATTGAAAGCTTGCCTGAAGGCATCACCTTTGTGGAATAACGTAAAAACATTATCGCTAACCACTAATATGAACAGTCCCACTTGATGCGACATCTGGATTAATTACTCTTACCAACGACTTTTGCCGATTTGTAGACTCTCAATTAGCTCTTATTGAAAATGTTTTCCCAAACATTAGTGAGAATTATCAGAATTATGCTTGGTTAAGTCAACGAACAATTTTTGCCGCAAAGAATAATGATGTACAGGCACTGAATTTCACTATTCAATCAAAAATTGCTGGCGATTTGGAGACATAGAAATCCGTTGATTCCATAAAAAATACCGATAATTTAATAAATTATCCAACGGAGTTTTTGAACTCTCTGGAGTTACCAGGATTTCCACCACATAACTTGCAACTCAAAGTTGGTACCGTTATTATAATATTGCGTAATTTGAATACACCACGACTTTGCAACGGTACCCGACTTTCGGTAAAAAGACTTATGCCGAATTTGATTGAGGCAACAATTGTTAACGGAATGTACACAGGTGAAAATGTATTTATTCCTCGAATACCAATGATTTCGACTGAGCTTCCGTTTGATTTCAAATGATTGCAATTTCCAGTTTGCAGTTATACGTTGCGTGTTCACGAGTTGGGAAACCATCCGCTTTGTTTGTATTAACGTTTGCGGACACGTATAACGTTTCGATTCAGTATTTACTTTGGATTCACTTTCATTTACTTAGAGAAGTTAAACTAAATAATACTTCATTTTTGTAATCGAAATGAATTCATTACTGCTGTGAAATGAAATAAAATTTTTCCTTTTCATATTTAAAACAATAAAATTTTTTCTTCATCTTTTAATCACCAAACGAAATGTTACATAAAACGAAGCCATCTGGTTGCGGAACGGAGTTAGCCGGGTTTGCTAGTTTTAAAATATAAATAACGATAAATTTTTAATGTACATATATTTTATGTACACTTTCTTTTCACGCTCACTGTATATCGTATTTAAATAATTACAATATTTTAAGACTTAATCTTACCCGATATATACAATTTATCACCCAAGACAACACCAGCATGTTGACTACGATTTTCCGACAAGGCGGGCAAGTATTCCCACCGATCTACACTAGCATTATAACGTTCACAGTTGGATGTTGCCATTTCGTTAGCATAATGATCGCCATCATTGTCATTTAATTCACAAACACCGCCAACAGCATAAAGAAAATTATTACCCATGGCATTTAAGGAAAATCTACAGCGGTCTGCTTGGATTGGTGCAATTGTTTTCCATTTATCCTTGGTGGGACAATAGCGAAAGCCAAAAGGATGTATGTATTCTTTTAAGCAAACATCATATGAGCCGCCAACAATGTAAAGATCATTGCCTAAAACTGCAGTGCCATAATTGCCTAAATAAACAATAAACGTGTTTTATAACAAAATTTTTAATTTTGTATTTAATTTACTTACATTGTTCTATATGTGGAATCACAGTTAAATCCTCCCATTTGCCAACCGAAGGCAAATAACAACTTATTTGATTTGTCAAGCCATTGGTTTCGAAGCCTCCAATTTTAACTAAGGCCAATTCCATGCCTCGTGAATTTGTTAAGACACTTAAAGATATCACTTCTTCACTATCCGCACAATGTTTTTTCATTTGGTTTTGTTTATTAACTTCAGCTTTTATAATATCTATATACGGTTGAGAATCTTCCTCGGCTGTTTCCGTATTTGACAGTAACGTATTCAATGCTTTCGCTTCAATTTGATTGAAACGTATTTTGGCAAATAGCATTCTAGCCAATTCTACTTTAAGTCTTGTCTCCAAACAATATTGCAAAGTTATCTGTAATACTCTCTCTTCTGAACAATCCACTGGATAGTTGCATAGCAATATATACTCCAATTGATCCCATGTGAGATTGATTAAATCTGGTGTTTGCGAAAACTCATCTAGACGTGCACATATGAAGCGATAGGTTTTTCTTTTAAGTACATCTAATGCATACAGATCAGCTAAAGCGGCTATAGCAACACAATTTTCTAAATCGATTTGAGATTCTAAATAATTTGAACACGCTTCAATAACTGCTTTCATTTGAACGTGAGTAGAAACGGATAGTACGTCTTGTATATTATTACGATCTAATTCTAATTTAGAGGTGTAGGCATATTCAATTAACAATTCTATGCCTCGAGCATTGACACCGTTTAATTTAATTTCTGATTGTCGTGCTTCACGCATGGCATCGGTGAACATAGCACAAAAGTAATCGCTACAAGCTGCTAAAACAACGCGATGTGCCTGAAAAACATAAAAGAATATCAAAATCAAAACTTTAACGTATTAATGAAGGTCTTAAAACATTTTCTACTGTATGGTGTATTACTCTAGTGGAAATAACATTCAAACGTTTTTTGACAAAAACAAACGAATGGTTTTCGCCATGCTGAGCTTAAGCATGAATTGTCTTACAAACGAACAACGTTTGCGGGCTCTATTAAGAAAGTTAATCGGGCGCTTCTTCCATTTGATGAAACCGCATTTTTCGCTCAGTGGATATGTAAATAAGTAGAATTGTCGATTTTGGAGTTGAGATCAGCCAGAATTATTGCAAAAGCTACCAATGCATCCAGAAAAAGTCGCAGTTTGGTGCGGTATATGGGCTGGTGGCATCATTGGACCGCACTACTTCAAAGATGCTGCGAATCGTAACGTAACTGTAAATGTTGAGCGCTGAGTCCAAAATGCAAGAGCTTGACTTGCATGACATGTGGTTTCAAAAAACGGTTCCACACGCCATGTTCGGCAGTGGTCAATTGACCGCCTGGATCGTGGGATTTAACGCCTCTAGACTATTTTTTGTGGGGCTGTGTTAAAGCTCATGTCTATACAGACAAGCCCGCTTCAATTAACGCAATGGAAGACAACATTGAAGTATTTATTCGTTATATACCGGCCGAAATGTTGGAAAGAGTATGCCAAAATTGCACTAAGCAAATGGACAATTTGAGGCGCAGTCGCGATCAATATTTGCATGAAATAATCTACAATATTAAATTACATATATGGACCGTACTAACGATTCAAATAAAGATTTCATGCATTTTTCTAAATTTTGTTTTTTTCTTTTTTTGAAAAATTTTCCTATAGCTCTTAAAAAATCACCCCTTACATATGTACATACATATTGTACCTATAATAAAATAAAAATTACCTTAAATGTTTTTCCCTCAACTATAAGTGTGACGTCGAACAGTTTGTCGGAGCATCTTAATGCGTTGAGACCCTGTAGCAGAGCCTCTGAATGTGATGTCAACATAAAATTGGGTTGTTGTGTGCGCGAGTATGGTGATGTTGTACTGTTGTTGTCTCCATTAATAACTGCCGAAGAGTTGGTGCGTTGCTCGGAATTATTACGTAATATAGAAGCAGCACCACCCGCCATTATTGTCCACAAACAACTAGTTTTGCACAACAAAATCTAATGATGAAGTTAAGCTTTAATAAATCATATGCTTTTGTTGTATCTTACAGCGCTATTTGTTGTTGCCTGTTTAATAAAAATAAAAAGAAAACACAGAATTATAAAGTTCACAAGAGAGCAATGTGATGTCATATTCATAATATCAATGCAAAATTAAAAAAAAAAACAACAAAAAATACGTAGAAAAATAGGAAAACGTTTTCTTATCACTACAAATACATTTCCAAGGTTAGGAATGCCCTAATGAACAACGTTAATCACGTCAAATAAACAACAACTACAATAAGAACAAAAACAAATTGTATGATGCAGTGTTGACTGACCCAGTTTGAGGAAGAAATATAATTTGTTTATATTCTTTATCAATCTTTTTTTTTATTTTCTTATTCTTTTTTGAAGGCAGGTCAATAATCTCACACTACTTCGTTTTGCGTTGGTGTTTTGAAATCTTTTTTCTTTTGCTAATTGTTATCGAGTTATTAACATTTCTTATTTGTTTAATCTTTTTTCCCACATTTTGTTTTGTTTACTTTCTTTTATTTATTGCAGAAAAAAAACCTCAACCAACCAACCACGACTTCTCTTTCCAAATTGTAGTTCGTTTGTTGCACTTATCTCACATAACTTTGTAGGTTTGTGAACCTTTATTTCCTCTATACTTGTTTATTAAATATCGTATATTATTAATTGCTCCAAATAAATAATTAAATGTCCCATTCACTTACCACCACCACCACTATGTATGTGTGTATGATTTTTTATGTTATTTTATTTGTGGATTTATTTAACCATTGAAGTACTATGTAATCCGTTGCTTGACATCTGCCGCAGAGCTTTTGCTAAATTTTCCAATTATTGGCTGTGCAATTTAGAATTTCTTATACGAACTATTTTACTCACTAAAAACTACACGAGATTTACAAAATGTATATTATTAAATGCTAAATTATTGCAGAAAAATATAGATTTTGTTTAATGGTCGATTTTGAAAAAATTTTGACATTTCTGTGTGATGGAAAAATGAAAAGAATATTTCAGAAGATAAAAAAAGAAGATACCAAAGGTAAACGAAAAAGGAAGGAAGAGAAAAATAAAGAGTGCGAATAATAATTAGGAATAATTGGCAACACTTCTTATCGAAAGTAAACAATTGGTACTGCTAAACCGTTATAAATAATACGTTTAATAAAAATAAATTAAATCCGATATAAAAGCTTTCAAAAATATTATTGTAATTAATTGTACCGTTATCTAAAATAAAAACTGCATTACCAACTAAATTATTTTAATTTTTTAAGGTTTTTTATTTAATTTCAAATAAATGGCTATTATTGTCTAGCATTTGTTTCATCTTGAAATTTTTTGTTACCTATTTAGGGTTAAATAGCTATTTTTCTCACAGTCAATAAAAATAGTATTTTTTTACTACCACTACTGCAACCAAGTGTATTCTTTGAACAAAGCCAATTTTTAACCGGCATTATTTCAAGAAAACGAAAAACACCATCAATTTGGTTAAAAATATAATATTTTTAATTGCTATTTAGCAATTAATATCTTCAGATTTAAAAACGCATAATGGTATCCCTACAAGATATGTCCACATTACATTCAACGAGTCCAGTGGCTCCATGTGAGAGAGCAGGTCGTCTGTGCGTTCTGCCACAACGTGAAATCCCAGGGAATTCGTATGTGGTAATTCTAAAATTAATTCCAAATATTTTTATAATAAAATTAAATTAAAAATCTTTTAGTTGGGCTATTATCCAGAGATAAACTTAAATTGTGATGCACACAGTAGCACCTCTATCGCTGGCTCTTCCCTGTCCAACAAATGTGCAGATTCTTGGCGTAATGTTTTAGTACCGGTAAATGAAGGCGTCTTAAAACGTATTATACGCACATTTTTCGAAAGTGGATTCACAGAGGCACTCAACGAAGCACGCGATAGCCAGACTGCAACACAAAATCCCATGATATCTTCTGCTGCTGAATTTACTTTTCGCGCAATAGACTTTTTGAAACGCTTAAAAACAAAAGTGTTTCCCCACATGAAGGAGCAAGGAATTGATAGCATTGCCAAACATTCAGAAACACGGTATGTGTAAAGAGTATAAATCAAACTAAGATTTGAAATTTAAATGTGCAAAGGCAGTATCATAGATCGTAGTCAACGTCAACTTTTTAATCGTCCACTTACGGCAATGTGAACTACAAATCCATATGGGTATAGTTCCAACAGCCTTGGTGGGCTCTATAATATTAATGGAAAGAAATTGGTTCTATATAAGAAACTTTTACTTGCCTTTTTAATGAATAAAATGGCGATTTCTTTAAGAAAAAAGCGAATAGCTGAACAGATACAATAAATTGTCTATGTCAAGTTTATTCCACATGCTTTTACAGAAGCTATGCTATCCTATGCTTAGAATAAAAGCTTTATCCGTAAACTAATTTAGTATCTTATATTTTAGAAATTGGTTAAGATCGTATATTCGTTGTATTGTCTGGCATCCAAATTGCTTTAAAATTGCAGTTGCTGGTCTCGATGATATTGTGCGCATTTACACAGATGAACCAGCCATAGTACCAGTATTGAAGGTAAGTGTTGTGAGTGTTTTGGTTTAGGGATTTTATTAATTACCACTTTCGAAAATCGTAGAGTTCTTCTCAAAAATGGATAACATCAATGGCATGGCGTCCTTATAGCGCAACCGAATTAGCTGTTGGCTGTCAAGGTGGTATTTGTCTCTGGACTATGGATAATAATCTGAATATAACACGTTCCACTTGTCAAGCCGTATTTCTAAAAAAGTAATTATTGGCTTTGGTTGAAGAAATTACAACGGAAATAAAAAATTATTTTCATTTACTTTAAAGTCCTAATCATTGTCCCATAACGTCTGTGCAGTGGAATACTGATGGTACCCTTTTAGCATCATCTTCCATTGGTGATACTGATGTTTTAGTATGGAATGTGGATAAAATGCAAAGTACTGCCTTAAAAAGGGTAGGACAGTCTTGTGCTTTATTAAAGTGGTCACCAAATGGTGCCTATTTATTCTCTTCTACGGTTGGCAGTGTGTTTCGTGTTTGGTCTTGTGATCAAAAATGGCAACCAGAAAGATGGACTATAACATCCGGCTATATACAGTCAGCTTGTTGGTCTCCTTGTGGTAATTTCCTATTATTTGTTACCTCCGAAGAGCCAATATTATATCGTTTGCAGTTTTTTGAAGAGCATTTATTTCAAAGTAAGATAATGTGATATATAAAGATAAGGCAGTAGAAATTGATTTTAATAGTTTAAAATGTGTAACTCTAAAACGATTTCTTTGAAATTTTCTTAAAGAAAACTGCCCATATTAAAGCAAGGTTCAAAAGGCAAGCTACAGGTGAATTTTAGCTGGAATACCGCTAATAATTTGTATAATGCTGCCTACATTTTTAAAACTTAAATTGATTTATTAATAAATACAATACTAATTATGTTTCTTTTTGTCTGTTTAGCCGGTTCTGCTCCTAAGCTGGCCTTGCCAGTGGCTGATTTAACAAAAACTGTTATAGGCCAACATGAAATTGGTGGCCAGCCTCAATCTGTGGTCTGGGATCCTAATGGTTTATATTTGGCGGTTATCTTTAAGGACTCACCGTGCATTGCAACCTTCTCCACTTGCATCCAGAAATTCAGCTTGAACGTATCACCTTCTTGTTTTATAACAGGCGTTGGCGAAGAATATCCCTCACATATTTGCTTTCAAACTAAGAATCGTAAAAATTCAGATTCTGTTTTAACCATAGGCTGGTCTAGTGGTCGCATACAATATTTTCCCTTCATTAATATGTAATTTGAACAAAAATCACAAGTTGATCAACATAATTTATTACAACATTTTTTATTTAAGTTTATCTTTTTCGCATACGAATTTGTTTCTTTTTTCATTATTTTGTTTGTCTTTTTATTGAATATTATGTATAGCATTGAAGTCGCCGTGGTCTAGTGGGTAGTGTGTTGGCTTATTAGACAAAAGGCCCGGGTTCGAATCCCAGGTCAGACATCAAAACGAAAAATATTTCTTCGGCGACTTCCTCTCAGCAGATTTCTGGCAAAGACTCTGAGAGTAAAAATTGCCATGAAAAGCTTCTCAAAAATCTGTCGTTCGGAGTCGACTTTAAACTGTAGGTCCCGCCACTCATGTATAAAATTAACGCACACAACATAAGTGGTGTGAGAAGCTAGGTCGTAATCCTGACTGAAGGGTTGTAATGGCCATGTATGTATGTATGTATGTATGTATAGCATTAAATAAACTGTGAGTGGATAAATTTTGTAAAATAAAAAAACTAAAAAGATTAAATATTTTTATATGTATATTGATAACGAAATATATTTTTATTTCTTTCTGATTTTAACTTTCATTTAGAACGATTATTATTTATTAACATTTCCTTTAAAGTTCTATGAATATTTAAGCAAAAAGTTGAACAAAATGTTAGTTCTTTGAATGTGGGAACAGGGGCACATAGTGGTGGTGTTGGTAGTGTTATAAATTTGAAGAATATTTTTTTTTTTTAATATTTTCTAATCACAAAATAGGTTCTCTCAAAGTTTATAGATTGACATGATTTATCATATAAATATATTTAATATAATATTTTAATAAGTGCTTAAACTAAAATACAAGAGATAACATAAAATTTAATAAGTAGTAATTAGGGGAAACATCACATATATAACATATTTTGTTTTTTTTTTTATTATTACATCATACATATATTTAAATCTATTCTATATTCAATTTTGGCATACTTTAAGTCCATACAATAACATCTGTAAAAAGAAGTTTTCAGTTTAGATGTCGCCAAAGAAGAAACCTAATGCGGTAGCGGCCTTAACACGAACAAAATGATTCTCATCTTTAAGTAGTACAGCAATTTTGTTTCCAACAGCTTCCGTCTGAGTATTACGTTCGGTTAGGAAATTATTTAGGATGCCTGAGAATATTAAAGGGATAATTTACAAACATTGTTTTGAATTTGTTTATAATAATAATAAACATACCAATAACAATAGCAGCACTTCCTCTAACTTCCGGCCACTGGCTGCGTAGTTTAGGTAGACAGGAATCTATGAAATCCTGTATGTGATCAGTTAACTCCATAGCCTATAATTAATATAAAATAGTTCTACTAAAACGAATTTTAAAACATATGTGAGATGTCACAAAAAAGAATCCTATCATAGTAATCTAAAAACTGCTGCAGAACATTAAAGAATTTTTTCGAATGTTTTGGAATGGCTTGATGGAACGCGAGAAACTTGCAAACGAAAAATGTACAATTTGATGCACAAAGAGATCATTCGTTTTGCTACATCGAATATTTCCTTTTAATACTCACAATAATTTTCACAAAGTCCACTATAAAATTGCTGTAATTCAATTGTCCATGATCCAATAAATGACGTTGCGCCATATCATTGATTTTCAGAGAGTGCAATAGACTGCAAACTTTACGTAGGGTACCCTTACAGGCCTGAAATTAAAATTTTATAAATATAATAAGATTACATTTAATTTTAAATAAAAAAAATATTACCCTTATAATAGTAGCTTCGCCTTCACTAAGATGAAGTAAAAGCGGAAAGAGATTAGCAATTAATTGCTCACGTAAAGCTTCATTTGAAGAATTGGGAGATACTGTGCCATCATGAAGAGACATTTTTGATTGGCATAAATCACCAAAAAGTATAATCGCAGCTTCACGTATCTCCAAAGAATAACTGCCAAAGAAAGGTCGTATGCGTATAGCCAGCGATACATGGAAAGATTCAACACGATCACTGGGTAAGTTACCTAAAATACGTGAAAGACCACGCATACTCTCCAAAGGTATGTTTATCAAGCAGTCACTGTATTAAGAAGCATTTTAAGTAATTATTTACAATATTATTAATAATATTAAGTAAAAAAATAAATACTAACCTTACGGTGTCATCAATGCCTTTAAGTAATGCTGTTATGGCTGTTTCATCGAATTTTTCAATATCCTCTTGTGTTAAAAGGCCTACAAAGCCCATCCCCTGAATACTTAAACCTCTGACAACAGCATTCGGGTCGCTTAAAGCCGATGTCAAATGATTCATAATGAGAGAGGAAACTTCACCACATGGTTTTAAAGGTACTAAGCGTGAAAACAAACCCACAGCAGCTACACGCTGACTATCATATTGAGAGGATACATATTTGCTTAGTTTGGTTACAACATTTTTCATTTGACTTGAATTAATATCAATTTGATTGGCTAGTCCATAAGCCATAGGTGTTAGTAGTTCAATAAAATGTTTGAGATCTGAACTTGAGGCTAAATGTGTATGTACCGTCAGAACAGTTGAAATTTGCTCCATTTCTAAACTATCCAAAAACTGTTGAAATGTCTCCAATACAATTTGACATGGATTTAATTTAACGATTTCCTTATTCGGCACAAAACCAAATTTCGTTTTAGTTACTGATGTTATAGAATTGCTAGAAGATGAGCCCATTGTAGGGGAAGTACTTCTAGGGCCAGTATTCATAGGGGCTGCTAAGTTTGTATATGAAGCCAAAGAGGTCAAAAGCATGGTAAACAATTCAGGGAATTTCAAATTTAATTGCTAAAACATTATGCAAAAACAAACAGTAAGCATTTGTATTGGATTAAAGCTAAATATTTGTATTTTTTTCTTGTTTTTACTTACATCCTTGATATCTTTACAAGGCATCATTTTGTGAAGAGCACAAAATATGGCAAACGGTTGGATGCTGGCAATTTTTTGCCTATCTACACAGGGCTCATTTTGCTCAAATATGCATGATGAGGAGAGTATTTGTAGGAAGTTGTCCAATAAGATGCCCGTTAAATCACTGTCTGTGCAAATTAAATGCCAATATTCTACAACATTCCTGTAAGAAATTTGTTCTTAAGTGTGTCCTCATTTACTCACTTTAGAATTTGTCTTTCAAACTTACTCATCGTATGGTAATTGTTGTGTTAGCATTTCACAGGCTACTAATTGAGGATGATGTTTAGTTAAGGCTACCAAAGCTTTCAAAACTCCAGACTTTGCACGATTTACATCGCAATTATGAATAGCCTTAAAATAAGTATAAAAATATTTGGAAAAAAATGTACTATAACTGTAACAGAACGTAAACTTACGGTCAAACTTTCTTTTACAATATCTGGTATGGCATGGAATAGCTCAGAACCCTTTTGTTGTATAAAAAATTTTAAAACAACCGATGCACCTATTGCTGAGCTCTGTTCAGGATCTTTTAAACTGTGTAGCAAAGTTTTACTGAAATAAAATAATAATAATACCGAATCAAAGCAACAATGTTTCGAACACATGTATTAACCATTTATAATTACCAAAATTGTAAATATTGAAAATTGGATATACGTAAAGCAATAATTTTTGCAATCTCGCCAGCAAGATTGTAAATTTGTTTCGGATCATCAGTTATAATTTCGTCTTTTACCACTTCAATTTCTTTTATCCAATCGGTCGTACTATCGGCTATGGTTAGGGTTTCATAAATGCAAGCAATTTCCAGAGTTTTTTGCAATATATCTACCGATACTTGTCGGACAGTGCCATTCGAATCAATACAGCGTGGCACTATTTTACCCAACATTTGTCCTGTTTGATTGAATTTTGAAGGTGCTTCACAGCCAATTTTCATGGATTTTATATAGACTTCTAAAGTGTTATTGTAAACGTGACTTGCACAAATTCGTACCTCCGAATTCTTATCTCTTATCCAAGTCTCGAGTATCGAAATTATCGAATCTAGCGTTGAGGGCGAAGGATCTTGTTCGATTATAACTTTAACCAATTGATTGAGTTCTGGCAATGATTCGTTGAGATATTTAGCCAAAAAGCTATTGCGTTCATCTTCTTCCTGAGATTCGAATTTCATTTTCAAATTTTGAGCACAAGAAAAGAAATTTTTACAGGCTATTTCAAATATAACACCACCATCAACAGAATCGGTGGCCTCGTCTGCACCAATGCGTATAAAATCGGTACCAAGTTTTAAAATAATGGGCAGCAAAGGTAAATCATCAAATGGTTGTTCTATGGGTATGCTAAAAACGGCTTCCATTATTTGTTTGCGATATTTTAAAGGTGATGGCATTTTTTCCTTAGTATGTATCATTTGATTGCAAATACTTAGCAACGTTTTTAAAATAGCAGACATAACGCACTGGTCTTTGGTATTGGTTAATTGCAATATTAAAAAGTTCAATATGGTATCATCTAAATTGGCTAATGACTCCAAAGGATCGGCTTCATCCATTATATGACCAAAAGCTTTAATAACCAAAAGATTAGTTTTGAAATTCTCCAATTCTTTATGGGTATCTTTGATGAAATGTAGGTTGGAGAAAAAGCCCGTAGAATGCTTGCGTCCCCCTATATGGGCCAATTCGGCCAATTTCTTTATTAACGCACTGAGATGTTTGCGTGAAATGTAGCCTATTGCCAAAGAGCAAGGAACAATCTTTTCTTCATATTCTGCATGTTTAGTATGTTTGTCCAGTTTTTCTTGACGAGCAGAATTTATGATCAAATCAATCTTTGCACTAACAATTTGGGCATCTGTAACATGGCACAATGTTAAACCTATGGCCTTAATAAGCATACCTCTTTCGGAGTTTAGTGTGGGTATAACAAATTCATTATGCGGCAATACCAAAGGATAAATAATCATTTGCTCAGCCATTTTATTGGATAATCTTTCGGCAAAATGCTCATCGTGTTTACTAAGCAACTCGTTTGTTTCCATTATGAACGAAGTTAATTTGTTAAAATAAAGACTTTCCTTGTTAATGTTTAAAAGTAGATCTGAAATACTTTTATCCCACAGCTTAGCCAATTCTGGATTTAAATGGGGATAATAATACTTAAGGAACGATAAGATGTTGGTGGCTCTTTTAATGCAGTGATAGTTACCCAACAATGCCAAACATCTGGCATATATTGTCTCTGCTGAGGGTACTACTACTTTGCCACTTTTAGCAAAACTGGGAGCAGGCGATTTACTTAAAGCATCGCCTTCTGGTCCCACAGCTCCCTCCTTCTTATCGGCTTCTTGGCCTTCTTCATCTGGAGCAACTTCGAATTCTATATTTGGTGATTTTGCAAACAAGCTAGCCAAGCATTTGGCCAAATTCGAACATATATCTGTGTAGTCCAGCAGAACGAAGTAATTTAAAAGTTCTCTCTTCAATAGCTCATCCATAGTGCCTACAGTCGAGGCTAAAATAAATAAGGAATTCTCACAGGAAAGAACAAAATTAGCATGTTCCTCTAAGGAACCATATTCCTGATTGACTTTGTTAAATTTGCAACTGTAACGCACCATAAACCAAACAAACTCTTTATCTTTGATCAAGGACTTTTGTGCCAAAGCCACTATACACTTTAATAATGTCATCTTCATTTTTATGTTCTTTTCACTGGTTATCATTTGCTTTAAACAATCCATAAAGGCATGCAGTTTGTTTTCGATATTAACCGTGGAAGTGTTTAAGAGGTGGGTCAATATCAGTAGGCTTTTTATTCTTTCACGTTCGCTATTATTTCTTAAATGCATTAATAAGGTTTCCATAATTTTGGTGGCATATACGCCGGATAATAAGTGAAAACATCTTAATACTTCATAGTGACCCTTAACCGTCTGTGGCTTTTCATAATCTGGATAAATGCAGACCAAATCAAAAAGATTCGATATTAATTGGTCCACTACCAAATCCAAAACTGATGGTTGTAAGGTGATATTTGTTTTAAGGACTGAGGATAAGAATTGCGTAACGGAGTTTCTTTCTATAGACCGACGATACAAATTTAATATTTGTGGTATAAGACGGGGAGTGCGATCCTGTATTTTATCAGCGGGCAGTAAAGGAAACATAGAGGAAAGAGCCTGTAAAATTTCAACACAGACTTTAGGTTCTCTACACTGTAGCCATTGATTGAAAAGTACGTCATAAGCAACCGAAATTTCGGTGGAACAATTCAATAGCGCTTCTACTTCGGCAGCTGTAGGGGATATAACCTCATTGTTTTCCTCTTTAGAGGGAGAGTTTATAACACCATTCACGGATGAATGTTCTAATAAAGCTTCACTAAAGCGGCCAATAGCTAAAAGCGAAACAAATAGTTTCTTTAGATTAATTAAAATTAATGCAATTTAATTGCATACCTACCATAGGCATGAGCTTGTTTAATATGATCCGATTTTATGCTATTCATGCTGGGCAAAATTGAAGACATTATGGGCTTAATGAAGGGCACTACACCAGGTATGTTAGTGGACGCCAGAGTGCCCAAACATTGCATAACCATAAAGTGGGCAACAGTACCCTCCTTTGTATGACCCATCAATGCCTCCATAACCAGTTTACAATCATCACTACGTCCTATGGCCACTAAAATAGCTAATGCATGATTTTGTATATTTGGAACATGTTCATTGGAACGTGTCAACTCTTCCAGCGACAATGTTATAAGCTTTTTATTGGCTTCTGTTGGCATGGATACTTCCGACGACACGACCTTTTCAATGGCTCTGGAATATAAAAACAAATTAAATTATTTTGTTTGTTTGCTGTTAATTGTTGAAATAGCTTTCATCTTACTTCAGTATAATTGTAATGGTTGGTTCGTTAATTTTCGGATGTTTCTCTTTGTATTCCACCATTATATCTGTAGCTCTAATGGGATGGGTTTCGAAAATTTTAACCAAAGCCGATTGTATGGCCATGCGTACCGTTTCATCTTTGTCTGCTAAACCATCGAATAAATTGTGCAAAACTCCTGTAAACAAAAAAAAGAAAAAAAATAAAACATAATTCAAAAGAAATTTATTGAATACAGTCCAGTCCGCAAATGAAAAGTCGATATTCTGCGACATTCAAAACAAAGAACAATTTTTAAGCCACCAAAAGGTTCACATTTCTTCCTATCGAGTAGAATATGGGGAACACATCCATGAGATTTAGTATGTATAAGTGAGCAGTGAGTAAGTGGGGAAAAAACGGTTTTTTGTTGAAAAATGGAATGGTATTTACAGACTTGTATTCCAGACAATAAAACGTAGTTAAAATTTTACTACCGATAAAGACAAAACTAAGGAATGAGAATGATAAACACCACACAATCTATCTGTACAGTCAGTTTGTACAGGAACATTCACGAAAAATAGCGACTCAAATCAAGACGAGGATGTATTAAGTGTGGATGTTTATTGTCATACACATACATATACATATTTATACATAGTTGTAAAACCTTGGTCCTTATCATGAAACAACACTCGTTAACTAGAA
Organism: Sarcophaga peregrina; assembly: GCA_014635995.1. NCBI lineage: Eukaryota > Metazoa > Arthropoda > Insecta > Diptera > Sarcophagidae > Sarcophaga > Sarcophaga peregrina. The sequence continues at coordinate 38,323,315 of CM025790.1, read as the reverse complement.
AACAATCTTTTCTGACAAAATCCCGTTGAATTTCTTTGCAAAGGGCTATCCAAAAGTATGGGTCTGGAATTCGACATCTATTAAACTAAGTTGTGAAACCAATTTTTTTCTTTTCAGTTGAAAGTCTGGCATTGACGAAAATGGATCGTTTAACTATCACACAACGCACATAAATTATCAAAACCTACTACAAAAATGGTGATTCTGCCACAGCTACGTATCGTGCTTTTTCGAACAAAATTTTCTTCAGCGATGATGCACATTTCACACTCGGCGGGTAAGAAACTGCGGGCTTCTAGGGAACGATTGCTGTAGACTTTCTAATGATGACGGTGTAGCACTGGCCATTTTATAGTCACCAGCAGCAACTCGTTTCCTTACCGTTCGCATCTTCCCTCTCTCTTTCCACCTTTCCTAAAAAACCTGCACAATGCACTGCATGAGTAGGGGTCACCCCCCTGAGTGCTGGTTTTATAAACAAAAAAATAAAATTGTATTCGGGGTTCTGACAATCCTTAAGTAATTGAAGAGAGGCCATTACATCCGAAGGTGTGATTGGATCTTACTTCTTCGAAAGCGACGATGGAACGACTGTCACCGTCAATTCAAACCAACATTCGTCAAGTTATAGCTGAGATACCGCCCAATATGTGTCAAAAAGGAGGTCGCAAACTACCGCAAAAGATTCAATGCTTGCAACACTTCGCGTGGAGGTCATTTAAATGATGTAGTGTTGAAGACAGAATGTCAACGTTCAAACTTTACAATAAAAAAGAAATATCATGAAAAAAATATTTTATATGTGGTTTATTTACGTTTAATTTTGAAACCACGAAATGGATAATCCGGTATTACAAACCAACAACCAACCAAGAACGATATTCCTTTGGGATACAACAAATTAAAAATAATTTAAGCGACACAGCAGTACAAGCCCCAAGAAAGTAAGAACATTCTGAGATGCTGCAGCAAAGTGTGTACTGACAACTACAGGGTTTTCAAGGGACAATGAACAACTCCCGGTAGATAATAATGGAATAAAAATTAATGTTGATTAGTTTTAAAAATCCAAATTTAAAATGTTAGTTTGATTACTGCTCTATTTAAACAAAGCGAAGTTGAGACAAAATCGCTTTTTTCGTTTGGAAACATCCATTTACATACATACATAATTGGCCATTACAACCCTTCAGTCAGGATTACGACCTAGCTTCTCACACCACTTAAAGTCGACTCCGAACGACAGATTTTTGAGAAGCTTTTCATGGCAATTTTTACTCTCAGAGTCTTTGCCAGAAATCTGCTGAGAGGAAGTCGCCGAAGAAATTTTTTCGTTTTGATGTCTGACCTGGGATTCGAACCCGGGCCTTTCGTCTAATAAGCCAACACACTACCCACTAGACCACGGCGACTTCACATCCATTTACATTCTTTTATTTCTACTCGAACCTCCTACTGCGCTATATCAAGCAGCTTTGAGTTTGGGATAGAAAAAGCTTTTTTTTCTGGATGCTTTTACTTGTAATTAAATGAAATTATCAAAAAACATAAAATTTTCCATTAAAAATTTAAAAATAAAAAATTATGTATGTGGAACTGTAGACATACATACATACATATTAAATAATGTACAAAAATATTGTGTAAAAACATAAAATATGCACAATCTATTATTATATGTATGTGGCTGTGTAGCTGTATGTCAGTTGGTAGTTAGTCTACCTTGCAAAGGAAACCGTACTAGTACGTACATACTCGTATTCAGCCCTGATTGTCGGTCTCATGTTTGGTTGGATTGGTTTGGTTAGGTTTGGTTCGGTTTGTTGCGTTGGTAGATTGTTTATCATCGACACAATAGTGTCTGACTATAGTCGTTGTTGGTTATTTTTAACCTACATTTCAACGAGAATGAATATTTTTGGCCATGTTATATAGCGTTATACGTTTTTATTGATAATAATGTAATTTTATTTTAATTCTAATTTTTTACTTTACTTTACCTACTAAATCACATTGTTTATAAATTCCATTTGAGGCCTGCATTAAACACTTTTTATTATTTCTTTTACTTTTCTTTTTATTACGAAATACTTGCTTAATTGAATCTAAAAACATTTTCACTTTAATTTCGTTTTTGTTTCGTTTTGTTCGTATTGAACATTATATTTTTAAAATTTCACAAAATATTGAAATTTTATAAACATTTTAAATGTTTATCAGACACGCAACTGAATTTTCAATTGTTTCGTACTGCAACGGTTATTAAAAGAAAAATAAAAAAAGATTTGTTTTGGTTTAAAGTGCAACTGCTCGGAAGCAAGCCTGTCTCTTTAGTAATTGCAGGCATAGTATGTTGTTATTGTTAAATAGCAAAAGTACTTTTAAATCGTATGAGTAACAGAGAGAGAGAGAGGGAGTGAGTTGACGATAATTGAGCGTGTACAAGTGTATAGGGTTTCTATACATAACACAAACGATTTGAAGGTTTTTGGATATTACAGCGAAATTTTAATTTTTTAGCCAACTCCATCAAAAATATTTATTTATTTCTCTTGGTTAATGCAAAGATTAAAAAATAACTTCCCCCAAAAGTTTCATTTGTTATTTTTTAATTCAATTAAAATTAAAAAAAAACTATCCTTCTAATTAGATGACATATGTATACACTAGTTTCCATTACTAGGGGCATAGCTGCAATCAAATTGAGGAAAGTGATCAAAGGACAAAAAAGCAATAATTTCATATTAAACTTTAAATCTTAAAAAACTTACTGACTAAATGAATTAATATCATATTTAGAAGGTTTATTCATACATGCATAATTGGCCATTACAAACCTTCAGTTAGGATTACGGGCTAGCTTCTCACACCACTCATGTTGTGTGCGTTCATTTTATAAGCGAGTGGTAGGACCTACAATTTAATCGTCAACTCCGAACAACAGTTTTTTGAGAAACTTTTTCATGGCTGTTTTATTTACTCTTTTTCTTTTTTCAAAAGCCGCCATTGTCTAGTAGGCAGTGAGTTGGCTTATTAGACGAAAAGCCCGAGTTCGAATCCCTGGACACACATCAAAACGAAAATATGAAAATATTTCTTCAACGACTTCCTCTCAGCAGATTTCTAGCAAAATCTGTTGGAATAAAAATTGCCATGAAAAGTTTCTTAAAAATCTGTCGTTCGGAGTCGACTTTAAACTGTAGACCTCGTCACTCGTGTATAAAATTAATGCACTAGTACGTTGTACAATAGGTCAATTCTATCTCCGGGTACTGTACTTGTCACACTTGACAAGTACACGTTCTCTAACCTATTTACTTTTAGAGTTTTTGTCAGAAATCTGCTGAAAGGAAATCGGCGAAGAAACATTTTTTTCCATATTTGATTTTGATCCCTGATCTGGGTTATGAACCCGGGTTTTAAATCTACCTACTAGAATACGGCTTTATAGATAGTTAAATATCTGTAAGGAGTTGCAGACGATAGAGCATCTCCTCTGTGACTGTGATTGTTAAATATATTGTTAAAGTCTCTGTCGGGAGTTTATATTTATGCTCCCGCGAGTTTAATTAGGATTACGTAAAACTGTGCTATGAACTTCAATTCTTTCGTAATTAAACCCTCTGTTTATTTTTATTTATTTAATTTCACATTACGATTCTCTTATTTTTAGCTTTGCTAGAAAGAATACAATGTTTCCTATAGAGTAAGTGATTTGACTTCTGGAAAAACTTGTTGAAACTAATGTATTATTTCTGAGAAGGATTAACTTTGAGTTATGTAATGATAAATCAATCAACAATAAATTAAATAAATAGTTCATTATTCCGTTTATCCAGTTACAACATTAAAATTCCCAAACAAACAAAATCCCCAAACCCAAAACCCCTAACACTGGTATTGTGTCATTAAAATCTAATAGAATGACTCATTGATTTATTTGCAAATTAAATTTTTGCATTTGATTTAATTTTCTTTTTTTTTTTTTAATTTTAATTTTATAAAAAGAAATGAACGCACATATAAATATTTTTGTTGATAATTGTAATTCAATTATGTATACTGTCTGAATGTACTTACTGATAACTGACTTTTTTCGATTTTAATAAACAATAATAATGAAAATATTCTGTTACAATTAATTTAAAAAAAAAATGATAATTTTTAATTTGATATGCATAGTAAATGGCGAAATATGCAACTGATATTTAAATGCTTTAAGGTTTTAAGATTTACAGAGAAATGCATTCTGATTTTATGTTGCACATGATAGATATTAATATATGTACATAAGTGTATAAGTAAATTGTAATTGTCGGCTGTTTTAGAACTAAAAAATATCATTGACAATATTGAATGAGGCATAATAAATTCCAATTTAGCTCAAAAAGTAATTTGTTTGTTTGTTTAGCTATGACAAAAATTTTAAGATAAACCTCAAGAATGTAAAGGCATACAAAACTTCATTCCAAAAACTATTTTCTAAACAGTAGTAGTGGTGTATATGGCATAGCTGATAGTGAGAGTGTTTGCTGTCTGTTTCCGCAGTATAGTCAACCATTTTATTCCATCAAACACCAATAAAGACTGAACTCTGAAGACGAAAATGTGAATAATTTGAAAATCAAATTTAATCTGAAACAAAATTGAATGATATTCCAAAAAAGTCCTAGAAGAGGAGGCCTACTTCGCTGTTGGCAATGTTCGCTGGATGTTTGTAGTTACATCAAAAATGAAGAAATTTTGAAACGAACTGAAACCTTTCGTGACAAAAGATAAAGGCACTTCTTTTTGGAACTGCAAAATAGAATTTTGGGAATATCGTAATTGCCTTCAAAATAGTAATGATTTATTACATAAAACGATTCAAATTTAACCTGAATAGTGTTGTCATAACTACGCTAAGTAAAACCATAAATTATATGCAAAAATAATGGATTTCATTTTGCTACGTCTTATGTATTACATATACTATATCGCTCCTTTATTGCAACATAGTCATATCTCAAAAAAACTTGAACTTGGCAAAATGCGATTAAGTTTTCAAGACATAACTCCGATGATCTAATTGCTTGCAAACACTTTTTGCTATAATTTCGGTTCAGCTTGGGATATAAAACTGATTTTTTTTCAACATGTACAGAAGGTCTAAAAGAGCAGTTTTGTTTAAGTAATTACAAATTTTTAATTTTTTGAGATATGCCTATGTTGCAATAAAGGAGCGATATAGTATGTATATTACCAAGAGAGTGTATAAAATATTTCTTTTAGGATTTTATTATTCAAGTACCTTTTCAAATCCAGACAAAAGTTTATAAAAGGACCCTTTTGCATTTGAATTTAAATAAATCCCAGATATAAAGGAGTAGATTATTAAAAGCATAAAAATAAACAACCATAGCATAAAAGGGTAGTGGTTGGTAAGGGTTTATAGATGATTATGTGTGTTGTTGAAAGGTATATTGCCTGTCATAGCACAGGAGGAAACACTTCTGTAAATGTAGAGTATAAATATTTATACGACAGAGTGACGCCAGCAAAACGTTATGATTTGATTAAAGCACGCAACTATTTCTCTTCTTTCCTTCATTTCCTTAGCTTTTATTACATTACGACTACGTCTATACGTAGTAGTTTCCGTCTAGAGCAACAGGTTGGAAAAATGTCTGTTTGGTACGAGTTGTTTAAGAAAAATCAATAATACATAATAATAAAATCCACAATAAACACATCTGTTTAATAAAAAAAAATAACAAAAAATAAAGTAAATAAAAATTATTTATTTATATAGTACAGGGGCAAAGAAAAATAGGGCTTTTAAACTATCTCCGACTAAATAAAAATTTAAAAAAAAATTATTTTTTAAAAAATTAGTAAAAAATAATGTGTTTTTAGTATTAGTTAATCGGCTCCTTAATTAGAATACAATTTACAATTGTATGGTAAAAAAAGAAGCTAAATTAATCTATATTTAAAAAACCTCGCCCTAAAACCCAAGTGCAAAATACGCTCCTGAAATAGTATAAATATAAAAAACTGTACCGAATTTGTTATTTAAATACAAAAAATTAAAATAGAAGTTATACTTATATGCGTATTAAAATTGAGAAATTAATGCTTAAATAAATAGATATGGTTTCCAGACTCAAACCACTTCTAGCATGTTCGTCGTCTAACTTAATCTAAACTAGTATCTCTCAATGCTAGTTGCTCGACTGACCGAATGCATTTTATGGTATGGACATTATCTTCTTAATGAAAAATCTATGGATAGTTCCATTAAAAAAATTAATATTATATACAATATGCATTACGTAAATACAATTTATTTCTATAATTTCTAATAAAAGTGAAAAAACTTAGTTTAGAAAATAAAAATTTTTATAAATATTAAGAAATGCAATGCAAATTTATAGAAATAAAAAATAGATAAAAAATAATGCAAAGAATGAGTCATTGCATGCCGTTAAGAGTAGTAAATAACGATAAACTTTTAACATAAAGATGAAAAATTGGCAAAAGTTTTCTGCTTGTATCGAAATAAACTTACAAATTGCGTAAAAATGCTAATTTTTTTAAGGAACACAAGTATTTTACTTTAGTTAATAGCCATATTGTTAATTTTGTTCGTGCGTTTGAATTTTTTTCTATTAAAATTAGTGGCATAAATTATAGCCTTAAATTAGGAATGTGCATGAAGAAATAGTTATCGTTACTTATTTGTATCAGCGAATAAGTGAAAACCCTAATTGTAATTACAGAAAGAAGAATTAAAGAAAATCTGATTTCAATACCTTTAAACTGTATAAAGAGCCTGCCAGAAATACAAAAAAATAACTAGTCATTTTTCTGGTTAGATATGCATTTCAATTTAAACAACATTTCGTTTAATAATAATAAAAGTAGTAATAATTAGTATATCATTGAGTTTTGTTCGTATAGAATTTGGTATGTACGTAAATTTTTTCCTGTACACTCCTTAGAATTTTTTTGTTTGTCTCAGTAACTTGTAATTTAATTCAAATTTAAATTGAATTTCGTAAATTAATAGCCAACAACAAGTGACATTCAGGTTACATCCTTTTTTCTTCCTATAAAGGACATGTTCCTTTTATAACAAGATTAAATTATGATGTTTTCATTCACGTATTGAACCACTGCTATGTATTGCATACTTGTATGTAAAAATATATAATAAAAAATGTTTTCAGTGTAAAATGTTGTAATTGTAAATGAATATCAGGAACTAACTTTTTTGTTTCTTTCATTCGATAGAAATAATTAAAAAAATAGAGATTCAAGAGAAGGAATACACAACAGATTTCATGTCGGTAGTAAAAGCATTTTAGAAGAGAAATTGTTTAAATTTGACTTTCCAAAATAGTACAACTATTTTTAAAGCTGTGACTTAAAGCCTCGAAAGGTAACTTTTTTGCCACAACATTGAGACCATATAGGCCGGTTAGCTAAGGTTATTTTCAAAATTACAATAAGTTATTCAATTTTGAAGATTATTTTTTCTTCAAAAATCGAATTTAAAGAAGTTTTGGTACTGTTTTAATGTTAAACATTACAAACATTATAAAACATATAAATTGCTTGCTGAAGTGTAGCTTACAACGTTAAATATGAACGTAATTGAGTGTTGTAAGAAAATCCCAAAAGGGATAAAATCCATCACTAACACAGGCACACATATACTACACAACCAAGCTATTAGTGCTGCTTGTTGTTGTCAATTATAGTAAACAATAATATTAAATGACATAAACAAAGGACCATTTATTAGAGCGGAGAGGAAACATTGGAAGCTTTTAGTATGCACATACATAGACACATACATAATAAATAGGGGATTCTTTTAGTTTTTTTTTCTGTATTAACATGTACACATGCCTACATATAAAAAGGTAAATATTGAAATAAAAAAGGGAATATCAATAGTATATTCGGTATTGTTGTATACCTACTATTATGTTTTTAAAGAAAAATCAAATTCATATGTGTTTTCTAAATACATGTATTGATTAGTTCACTTAAATATTCTAAAAATAAAAAATAAAGTGTTTATAAATCTGCATGTATGTATATTATTTAAGCTAAAAACTTTCATTGCATAGAATAAATTCTTTGGCAGCACTGATTATTGTATTGTTGATGATGGTCATCATTGTTCAAAACAACGGAGGACAAACAAACAAACACAGACAGTTGAAAAAAATATTTAAATATTGTAGTTCAATTACCTTCTAATATGGAAGGCTTATCAGGTGTTAATGTGACACCTGTGCCGCCTCCACCTCCCTTATTTGGATGATCCATTCGTTTAGTTGAGGAGCGTGTTCTCTTCCACTTCTCCAGCTTTAAAGCTTAATATTTTGTTGTTATTCTATTTTTATCTTTTTTTTATAGGCGTTAACTTTAATTTCACAATTTGCTATGGAAAATAAATAATCACACTTTTTTCTTCCTTTGTCAGAGAATTTTAATTGCTAATTGCCAGTCCAGTAAGACAGGCTGTCACAGTGTGTGCTTTAAAACAAGTCACCACGTAATGGATTTTTTCGCCTTTTGTTTCAATTTATTATTACACTTTTTTGTTTTCTTTTGATTTTTTATCACTTTTGCAAATAAAAAACCATTATTTTAAAATGGTTGGCAAACACTTTCTTGAATCATGAAAACTATTTCTTTTTTTTTTTGTTTTAATTACCGAATCGAACCTTTTTCTTTTACGAACGCTATAGCTAATACACTGTACAAAGTTCTCTAATCAACTGGTTTTATTTTTGCATGAGAAAGATTTCAAACAAATACAACAGAGATAAAGAGAGAGCGAGAGAGATGGGCTCCAACTAAATAATCATAACAAAGGGGAGGATGACTACTTGTTTGTTACGTCGCTTATTATTTACTTTTGGAATTATATTTCATATTTTGAAATATTTTGTTTTTTTAATATTATAAACACAAAATGGATTATTTGGAAATTTATTTTGTGATAGAACCAATCTTGGAAATATTTGCAATTCTCCAATTTGCAAAAGAATAGTAAACAACAAATTACGCCGAAGAGTAAATTTTTTTTGTTTGACAGTTATACTAATTGTCAACTAGTGTACATAGTTGTATTAAAATGTACCATAATTAAAATAATTATTTTTTACATTTTTCATTCGAATAGTAAAAGAAACCTCAAACAATCGGAAGATTGAAAACGCTTTATATCGTCATGTGTACTTTCAATAAAGAACAAAATAAAGCATTGTAAAATTTGAGCAAACTTCTCAACTATAGTATTACCACAGAGTTGCATTGTGGTCTGTTCTATTTTTCAAATCTTCGTAACACATGCAACGCTTCAACTAACTATTTACCTTCCAGTTCTATAATTTTTAAAAAATCTGGCATCACCTTTGAAAACATTTTGTTTTCTTAACAATCCTCAACAAATTTTAGCCAATTGAATAAACGTTTATTAAAAAAGAATTATATTAAGTGATAAATAAACGTTGGTTAAAAAATGGAAAATATACCGCGTACACATGAGGGTAAGTAATTATTTGCCATAAAATAGTGATTACAAATATTAAAAAGTTTTATCGGAAAAACTCTGTCATGCCACCATGTTATTTTTTTCCACAGACATTGAAGCCCAAATAGCAGATATACAGTCCAAAAAGAAAGAGGTACAAAAAAATGCATCGGAAGGTGTAGGTTTATTGGAAAGCGGTAGTTTTTTTGATACAGAATTCTATGATGAAGGTAGTAAAAATAAAAGCCGTTACGATGGATATCACACATCCATTGCAGCCAACGATGAAGCCGACGAGGATGAAGATGAGGGTATACCAGTTGCACAGAAACGCACTACTTATACTGCTCCGAAATCAATTTTAAATGATGTGACCCAGGTTAGTGCTTAAAAATTTGCCCGTAATATTAAAAATTTTATTCATCATGTTTTCTTTCTAGGGAAAAGAAGATGTTGATCCTTTAGCTGATCGCAGACGGCCGACAATTGCGGATCGAGAAGATGAATATAAACAAAAACGTCGACGTGTTATCATTTCTCCGGAACGTGCTGATCCCTTTGCAGAGGGTGGTAAGACGCCTGATGTAGGTTCTCGTACTTACACAGACATTATGCGTGAGCAAATGTTGAAGGGCGAAGAAAGTGAATTGAGACGAAAAATTATCGAAAAATCCAAAGATGGTACTTTATTGAAAACCGTGCCTGATCCCCCAAAAGAGGGAGGACGTAAACGCGGTCGTTGGGATCAGACTGTAAGTGATAGCTTTGTGCCGGCTAAAGTGGCAGCCACACCAAGTAGTGCTGCTACTCCAACTTGGGAAGAGGTAAGTTAACACAGATTATTAAAATATTCCTGGTCTTAAAATTTATTTTACTATTTTTTTTTTCATATTTTCCAGAAAACTCCAGCAGATCATCGTTGGGATGAGACACCAGCTCATAAAACGGGAGCTGAAACACCGGGGGCTACTCCTGGCCTTAGTACTCGTATTTGGGATGCTACTCCAGCTCATGCTATGACCCCAGGTCACGAAACACCTGGACATGAAAAGTCTGTTCGACGTAATCGTTGGGATGAAACACCAAAAACCGAAAGAGAAACACCAGGTCATAGTGGTTGGGCCGAAACACCTAAACCCGACAGAGGTACAAGTGATAATGTTGTTGCTGAATCTACACCAGGAGCGTCGAAGAGACGTTCGCGTTGGGATGAAACACCCTCTAATGCTACACCTTCAGCCATGACTCCAAGCATGACACCTAGTATGACCCCTCACGCCACTCCCGGTCATGTGACACCAATGTTAACACCAGGTGGTTCTACACCCATTGGTGTTAAGGCTATGGCCATGGCTACACCGACCCCCGGTGCTTTGGCAGCCATGACGCCCGAACAATTGCAAGCATATCGTTGGGAAAAAGAAATCGATGAACGTAATCGTCCCTTTACTGATGAAGAACTTGACCAAATGTTTCCACCAGGCTACAAAATTCTTCCACCACCAGCTGGTTATGTGCCCTTACGTACACCAGGTCGCAAACTGATGGCCACACCCACTCCCATTGCTGGTACTCCAGCTGGTTTCTTTATACAAGTTGAAGATAAAAATGCTAAATTTATGGACAATCAGCCAAAGGGACAAAATTTACCATTTATGAAACCTGAAGATGCTCAGTACTTTGATAAGCTCTTGGTAGACGTCGATGAAGATTCTCTCTCACCCGAAGAAATGAAAGAACGTAAAATTATGAAACTTTTGCTAACGATCAAGAATGGTTCTCCGCCTATGCGTAAATCAGCCTTAAGGCAAATTACCGATAAAGCTCGAGAGTTTGGCGCAGGTCCATTATTTAATCAAATTTTACCCTTGCTTATGTCGCCTACACTAGAAGATCAGGAAAGACATCTTTTGGTTAAAGTTATCGACCGAGTATTATATAAATTGGATGATTTGGTTCGACCTTACGTCCACAAGATTCTTGTCGTCATTGAACCCTTGCTCATCGATGAAGATTATTATGCTCGTGTTGAGGGTCGTGAGATTATTTCAAATCTTGCTAAAGCTGCTGGTTTAGCTACTATGATTTCTACTATGCGTCCCGATATCGATAATATTGATGAGTATGTTCGTAACACTACTGCTCGTGCATTTGCTGTTGTCGCTTCCGCTTTGGGTATACCTTCTCTATTGCCTTTCCTTAAAGCTGTCTGCAAATCCAAAAAGTCATGGCAAGCTCGTCACACTGGCATAAAAATTGTTCAACAAATTGCCATCCTAATGGGTTGTGCCATTTTGCCTCATTTAAAGGCTTTAGTGGAAATTATTGAACACGGCTTGGTAGATGAACAACAAAAGGTACGAACAATCACTGCTTTGGCTATAGCTGCCTTAGCTGAAGCTGCTACACCATACGGCATTGAATCATTCGATTCAGTACTCAAACCACTGTGGAAAGGTATTCGTACTCATCGTGGTAAAGGTTTGGCTGCTTTCTTAAAAGCTATTGGTTATTTGATACCTCTTATGGACGCTGAATATGCTAACTACTACACGCGTGAAGTAATGTTAATCTTGATCCGTGAGTTCCAGTCTCCTGATGAAGAAATGAAGAAAATTGTTTTGAAAGTAGTAAAACAATGTTGTGCCACAGATGGTGTGGAAGCTCAATATATTAAAGAGGAAATTTTACCACATTTCTTTAAATTTTTCTGGAATCATCGTATGGCTTTAGATCGTCGTAATTATCGCCAATTGGTTGATACTACAGTTGAAATTGCAAATAAGGTTGGTGCCTCTGAGATTATTAATCGTATTGTCGATGATCTGAAAGATGAAAACGAACAATATCGAAAAATGGTAATGGAAACAATTGAAAAAATTATGGGTAATTTGGGAGCTGCTGATATTGACTCGCGCTTAGAAGAACAACTTATTGATGGTATTTTGTATGCTTTCCAAGAACAGACCACTGAGGATGTGGTTATGTTAAATGGTTTTGGAACAATCGTTAACCAGTTGGGCAAACGTGTTAAGCCATATTTGCCACAAATATGTGGTACTATTCTGTGGCGTCTAAATAATAAATCTGCAAAAGTGAGACAGCAGGCTGCTGATTTAATTTCCCGCATTGCTATAGTAATGAAAACCTGTCAGGAGGAGAAGCTTATGGGTCATTTGGGTGTGGTTTTGTATGAATATCTTGGCGAAGAATATCCAGAAGTATTGGGTAGTATTTTAGGAGCTCTTAAGGCCATAGTCAACGTTATTGGCATGACCAAAATGACGCCACCCATTAAGGATTTATTACCGCGTTTAACACCAATTTTAAAAAATCGTCATGAAAAAGTACAAGAAAATTGTATTGACCTTGTTGGTCGTATAGCGGACAGAGGTCCAGAGTATGTCTCCGCCAGAGAATGGATGCGCATTTGTTTTGAACTATTAGAATTGTTAAAGGCTCATAAAAAAGCAATTCGTCGAGCTACAGTCAATACATTCGGTTATATTGCAAAAGCTATTGGTCCTCATGATGTGTTAGCTACTCTACTAAACAATCTTAAAGTTCAGGAACGCCAGAATCGTGTATGTACTACAGTAGCTATAGCCATTGTTGCGGAAACTTGTCGACCATTCACAGTTTTACCTGCTTTAATGAATGAATATCGTGTTCCCGAACTGAATGTGCAAAATGGTGTGCTGAAATCATTGTCTTTCCTTTTCGAATACATCGGTGAAATGGGCAAAGATTACATTTACGCTGTATGTCCTTTACTGGAAGATGCTCTAATGGACCGCGATTTAGTGCATCGTCAAACGGCTTGCGCTGCTATTAAACACATGGCTTTAGGTGTTTACGGTTTCGGCTGCGAAGATGCTCTAGTACATTTGCTTAACTACGTTTGGCCAAATATATTTGAAACATCGCCCCATTTGGTACAAGCTTTTATGGATGCAGTCGAAGGATTGCGCGTATCTTTGGGCCCAATTAAAATTTTACAATACACTCTACAGGGCCTTTTCCATCCAGCGAGAAAAGTACGCGATGTCTACTGGAAAATTTACAATTCACTTTATATTGGTGGTCAAGATGCTTTAATAGCTGGTTATCCACGCATAACCAATGATCCAAAAAATCAATATGAACGTTATGAATTGGACTACAGCCTCTAAAGTATCATGTTTCATGGGAAACATAGGTTACACCAGCATAACATCGTCTTTAAAAATTTAATAGTAGAGTTTAAAAATTTATATTTTAGTTCTTTAATACCAATAAAGAGTAAAAAAACTTTCAACATTTTCTGAAAGACAAAATTTTGTAATTCAAATGTTCATCCTCCATACGTTATCTGTCATTATTAAAGTTCCAAAATAGACTATTTGTTGGGGGATTTATATGATTTTGAAAAATATCAATATCCTAATGCTATTGTGGATGGTTTACAATATGGAGAGTTACAGATGTTCTGGACTCTTAAACCCACAGGTCTTATTAGAAATGACAACAAAATAGTTCTTCCCCAAGTTTAATCTCATATCAAAATAAAATCTTAAAGTGAAACCAATATAATATTTTATATATGTTGTAAAGGATCATTTTTATGATTACATTTTATTATTTCTTCTAAAACATTTTAAATTGCTATTAACGGTCCGGCGGTTGTTTGTCATAATGGTAAATAACAATTAAAAATTGAGAACCTTTATTTTACGAAACGCTGTTCGTGACATAGTATCAACATATATGTAGAATATAATATATATGGTGTAATCCGTTTTTCAGACAATAAGATGTACAAAATAAAATTTTTACAAACTAATTTATACATATAGAATAAATACCATACACGTACATACATATAAGACTAAGAATACTAGTTTAATGGTAATAATAATATGAGAAGTAATGAGCTAGATGGCGGTAAGGAATGACAAAGTACAACAATAATAATAAGATGAAATAAATTCTAACAATATTGAAAGTTTTAATCAATGCTTAATTTATTTAACAATTGGTTCCGGCGAAGTGATTCAAAGAATTTTTGTTTAGATAACAAGTTGTTCAATAATCCGTATAAGATTTTCCAAACCAAATAAATAATTTGAATCCAATTGATTGTCTTCTGCCGGAAAAACGTGAGCAAAATCAATCAGTCGTACTTTAACAAAATCTTCAGGATTTATACCGCACTGGGTGTTCTTATAAGGGAAAGAATTTGGTCTTATATCGCCATTTGTTAGAAGATTATAATCCGTTATATGGTTATTGCTGCATGGAGGTTGTGCGTCGCCACCATTTGTCATAACTGAGCCATTTTGTTGTGCATGTTGTTGTTTGTGTTCTTGTTGTACTAATTCTAAGGCATCATAGTCATAAACAATCAGTAAGGAACTAGCGTAGAAGTGTAGGAGAGTCTGTTTTCTAAACCATTCGCGTATGCAATAGAGTTGTTGAAGCACTTCCTTTATAAGAGGTTGGCAGCCCTTGTGCTGTGCATTCAAGAACTGACTTATTGTCTCTCGCAGACCAGCTGGATCCAATTGTTTACCATAATCCTTCCCATATTTGTGTAAAACACCATTTTTGTACACCTGAAAACCTGGAAGACATAGGCCCAAGGTTTGTTTGCTTTGAAAATATTTCTGCTCTTCCACTTGACGCTTTTGAGGCGAAGCTAAAGGATCCCAAGTACGTTTGCCAATCTTTATATCCATTATACATGGCTTATGCATGCCATGTGTGAGATCTTCCAACTTGAGAAAAGTATGCACTTTGCAGTTTACTTGCAATTTCAGTTTGTTATAAAATTTTGGCACTAAATCACGAGCTTTCACTAATACAGGGTCAGTGGCATTTGTTATACTCTCGTAAAAACTCAATTCCCTCTCACCGCACTGAGGCTTACCCATCGGCTTGAAAACACAGCCAACCGTTTCGTCTTTAAGCATTCCAATCGCCTGAGTGTTTTCAGATGAGAAAGTGTGTCCGGCCACTTGTGTCTCGAGCAGACTAAAACCTTTCGGCAGCTGGGGTTGTACTATATCCATCTCGTTGCTTCTCTGTTATATACCGAAATGTTGTAAACTGACTTTTATATCGAGTTTAATAACTTTATGAACAAAATGAATCACACCATGCGTTAAATACCCTTCTGAACATTTCCTGCCTGTTGTTGTATGTATTTGTTTGTTGTAGGCTTCTCACGAAGTTGCCAATTTTGAAGGTATTTTTGGACATTTACGAACTTATATAAATTTTTGTTTTTGTTATGAACATTTTTAAACACATTTAAACTTTAGTTTTTAATAAATATTACATTAAAATTATACTTTTCCTATTAAAAAATTAACCTTTTTTGTAAAGGCAAAAATTTTTTGTTATTAAATATGTGGACGTTTCTACACAAAATTATGTTTGGCGCTATATATATAGTATGGCATCATTTTATGTGATGTTGCCATATTTATATTAGATATAGTATTTATAATACAAAAGTAAATCAAAAATCCCAAAATCTATTGTAATTTCCATAGAGAAAATTCGATGAAATTTATTTCAAAAATTTATTTTTGCCTAAATATGAAGACTAAAATCTAAAACTGCAGGTAGTATTTACATTTTATTTACTCAATAACATATTTAAGTTAATTACTTATATATGTTAATAACTCACCCATTTGGGTATTAAAAAATTTAAGCATCTGGCAACTTAAAAGACACTGACGCGAATAGACTGATTCGCAAAAATCGTATAATAGCTCGCCAAAAAGGGGACGAGTGCGTGTGTGTGCCTGAAACTGTCGGAATTTTTCTTTCTATTTGATTTTTTTTTTGCAAGACGAGGAAAGAAATATTGAATTTGTATTTCATTGTTTTCTGAAATTCCTTGATATATAAATATAAGTTAATAACATAATGGCATTGAATCCACAATACGAGGATATTGGCAAAGGATTTGTCTCACAGTACTATGCCATGTTTGACGATCCGCTGCAGCGACCAAATGTGGTTAACTTTTATAGCGTGAGTAAAAAAAAAAACCAAAATCAAATAAATTACAAGTGAATAAAGAAAATCATCCATCATGCCATAAAAGGGCAAAATTAACTTTAATAATTTTTTGGAACATTCAATTGAATAAATTGAACTATTATTTTATCGGTGATTGTGAGTAAATTTTAGAAATTATAATTAGGTTGTGTTTAGAACATTCCAGTTGAGTGAGATCATAAATTTCCTTAGGAACAATTATTAAACAAGAAATTTATTGGTAAAAAGAAGATTAAATGCTAAAGTCTATATAATGTCTGTATGTAGTGAATATTCATATATTATCGTGGCCATATTATTTGCAGCTGATTTGGAACACACTTCTTGTAATAAAATTTGTGCAAGAAAGATTGATAATGAAAATGATGCTTTGCACTTCAGAGTTAAGTTAGTTTCCACTTTAAAAGAATGGATTACTGAAGTGTGGCCATTGCAGTGAGCTTTGCGGACAAATAAAAAATTATGTTTCGTTAGAAGTTTTGGCTTTTATGTTCGGAATATGATTCGGTAGGAACATTGAAAAGGGAGTTTGGGAGTAGTATAAAATGGAAAATCTCAAATGTCTACCTTGCCTTCTATTCTAGACGGGAGGCCTAATAGTTTAATTATCTGTTTGCGACCATAAGATATGCACTCATTTTAGCCATAGCCTTTGTAAAGTTATGTTGGGTTAACCGGTAGCTAACGGAAACAGAAGCGAGCAAGAACAAAACAATTTATTTAATTTAGTGTATTTTGTACGTGTGTAATAAAGTCAATCTCAATTGTAAAGAAGTCATTAATATTTTAAATAAAGGGATTTGAAGTTTGGATCAAATGTATTGACACGATCCCTTTGATAAGACATACTGTCTGCTGTTTTTGATAACAACATCTGAAGATTGTAATACTTTTGACAAGTTAAGTATAAATTTGTGTAATTAGTCAGCTAAGGTCTTACAGTAAATCATCCGGAAAACCATAGTTTTTATGATCAAAGAATAGGCAGTGACAGATTATTATGATATACAGGTGGTGTCTATTATACACTTTAATGAGAAAGCCTGAAGGCTTTAAATAGTTTATGATATTCATGTACATCTGTGGCACTACCAATTGTTTATGTAACACTTAAAATTGAATTTCAATTCTATTAATGTATTAATAATATTCAACCTTTGTGGGTCTTCCCGTTTTGATCTGATATGATGTAAAAATTTAAATATTTGTTTATATTCATTTTTAAGACGATTTACGGTTATATTTACTTATAAAACAATAAATATATGTACTTCTTTATAACTAATTTAAAAAAATTAAATATTTTCAGGCTACAGATTCCTTTATGTCCTTCGAGGGTTTACAAATTCAGGGAGCGCCAAAAATTATGGAAAAATTAAATGTAAGTTTCATAATTTTTGGTATAACTATTAATATAATTTATTAATAATAATAATATATTATAATGCATATGTTTCTATTCTCCATTTTGGATTGCAGAGCCTTACATTTCAAAAAATATCTCGTGTCATCACAGCTGTAGACTCTCAACCAATGTATGATGGTGGTGTTCTGATTAATGTTCTTGGTCGTTTACAGGTAAGCTTTATTTAGCCATTTTATGTATTAATATTTAAATATGATTAAATCATTATCATTGGCAAACACATAATTTTTTCTTCATTCCTGCTATTTATAATTTTTTATTTTATTTTGTTATACATAAGGGCAAACATTAAATGGTTTTGGTATGCGTATGTGTTCAAAAATATTAGTAATAGCAACTGTGCCCTAGTTACTTTGTTTTTTAATTATTTACTAAGGCTTATTTAGAAACTCTTAACTTAATAACATCGTATAAGTTTTCACATTTCTTGTCACCACATGTAAATTTGTTTCTATTCTTTGTTTTAAATCTCTGCTATGCAAATGTTGGACGCTATATGGCACTCGTTAAAGTAGTACATGTAGTTTAATTTCTTATATGAGCAGGCGAAAAATACTCGGTTTTTATCGGAGATTTTTATTTAAAATTTTCTCAAAGTCATCAAAATATTATTATTATTCTTTAGATTTATAACAAAATTGTAAAAATTTTAAGTTAGAAATTAAGGAGCATTAGCAAATAGGCCAACGGGTCGAGACAACGATTATAGTTTAATCTTTTCTATAGAATAATGTTTTCCCAGTTGTAAAGTTAGTTAAGAACCATTATATGCTAATGCCTTGCGTTATATATTCTGGTATAAATTTGTTTACCAGAAATCTGTTTGGAAGCCCTTCTATTTGTCTATTTTAAAATTTAAATTTTTTTCCTACTTACATCTCCTTTCTACTGAACAATAATCCTTTTTTAAGTTTAGAATATAAACATAATTTGAAATTCATTAATTACGGTTTGAACTCCTCTGCATCTGTATATGTAGTAGAAATATAAATTTATAAAGTTGGTAAATAGCCAGGAAATACTTAAAAAGTTTTACCTTTAGTAGTAAGATATACATATATATATATTGACTCAAGCTTGTTTCTGTCTATTAAAACCAAATAAAGTAATCATTGTTGTGCAGTGTTGTTTTGAATTTCCCTAGCGAATTTTTAAACGAGGAATATATTAATGAAATTAAATAGTTAGGAATAAAACTTAGCCATCAACAATGCTTTCTTACAAATTGACTATTTGCTAACATTAGACTATAGCCTAAAATAAAGAACATTTTTAGTATTATTTATTCTAATATTGCTTGCATAATTTTAAGTCATAGCATGTTTTTATTTGTCTAAACACTTTTCATTTCCATTAAGGCCACCCTCCGTATTCATTCACAAATATTGCTCTTTATCCTTCGCTTTATATAGTTTTATAAATCTCAAAACTCAATTGTTGATATTTCATTTGTTTTACTTACAGTGCGACGAAGATCCTCCACATGCATTCTCTCAAATTTTCGTTTTGAGACCTATGAGTGGCACATTTTTCTGTGCTCACGATATTTTCCGTTTAAATATTCACAATACAGCCTAAGTAAATGATAAAACAAAAATAAACTGAAAATGATCCTGCTCGTGTGCTTTTCTTATTGTTTTTTCTAAAGCATTATTTTAATAAATAACTGAAAATAAATTTATAAGAACCTCGAGCCTTTCTTTGTGAAATCTTTTATTACCTCTTCTTTATTTTTTTGTGCGCAATTTATTTTGTTTTTATTTTTTAATAGAAAAATAAAATCATGATATACGTTTGTAATTTAATTAAAACTTGATTACGAAAGTATATTTAAATTATAAAATATAATTCTGATTTAAAATTACATTAAATTTGTTCTCTCTTTGGTTTAAAATTTTATTTTTCTTTCAAGTACCATATACATTTTGCATTTCAAATGGAAAATAGAAAAAAAAAAATATGACTAAAAAGCTATCACAGTCAATACGAAAATTTAAAGAAAAATGTTTCGAAAAAAGTTATATAAGCATTTAGAATACCAAATATATTATAATTTTTCGAGCATATTTCCTTACGCTCTCATTCCAATTCAATATTTGCGTTGACGTGAAGAGCGTGATGTAGATAAACCCTTTAATGAGCGCATAGCCATGGCACGATTAAAATGACGTTGTGGCTTAACATCATACGATTCTGAATGATTAGTGCAATGACCATTCGAAAAGTGATGCTGTTCACTGCGAACTTCAGCAATCATTGAGGTTAGAATAACAATTAAAACCATTATAACCTAGAAATAAAGGGGAAAAAATCAGATATGAAATCAAAGTTGTTTTTAAATTTTATAATTTAATACAATAATGAGATTGGATATTGCAAATGAGTATTGATAGGGTTGTTTTTTGAAATAGAGTTTAAATTAAATGTGTTAAGTTTGTATTAAAAAAAAAAACTATAAAAATATTTGCAAGTAAAACTAAATTTAGTATACAAGAGACAAAATTCCTTAACTAAATCCATTATTATCCGGGAAAGGTGATTTATTATATCGCTACCTAAAGAAAAAATATAAGCAATATCCTACTTAAAGCGGAACACATATAAAAACTGCTCTTCTTTACCACTTGTCCTTCATATTTACAAATTCTATGAATCAATATTAAAAATATTTTGCAAATGCATTCGCTAAGCATTCGTCACCTATTCCTGTCTATGACGTTTATAGATATGACTAGTTTTGAACCAGTTTTTGCTCAACACATTCGAGATTCTATGAGAAACAGAACAAATAAACTCAAAAATGGCAATACCATATCGAACAAAAGAATGCGTATTAAATCTGAATGAAATCATTTTAAGCTTTCTGAAATAATGTGTTGAATATCACCTACAGTTTAGATTTGTTTTAAAACTCAGCATTTCTCACTTTCTATACTTACTAAAATAACTATTATAACAATAGTATAGGCATGTAGCGTAGCCGATGGTTTACTTTCGGCCTCATTTAATGATCTTAAAATTAATTCTTGCGTAGGATTTAACTCTAAAGCCAAACGATAATAGTGAATAGAACCTCGTAAATCGCCATAAGTTTTCATTATATCTCCCAATAATAAATATTGACGCCACGCTGTATAAGGAGGCGCTTGAAACTCAATAGATCTGTAAGCAATTGAAAGTTATTTGAAATATTAAAATTGTACAAAAAATATCACCTTACCTTCGGGCCATGTGAATAGCATCGTCCAAGTATTGTAAATTATATAAAACTTTAGCTAAATCATACATCACATCTGAAGATGCTGGCGATAAATCTAATGAACGCCTAAAACACTTAATAGCCTGTACAGGATTCCCAATTATACGCCAATAGTTGCCAATATGGTGATAAAGCTCCGCTGACAAAGGATTTTGTTTTTTAAAACGTTTTAAACGTTTCTCTAAGGCTTCAATATTAAAATTTCTATAGTCTTCTTGATCGTGAGTGTGTAAAAAGAAATAAATGACCTAAAAAGTTTATATTTTATATAAATAATTTTGGGTTATAAGCATAAAAAAGGTTTCCAATAAGGACGTATTATTATATTTGATTGTCTCTACTAAAACAATATGAATGCTGTTATGTTGACTCCTAGCGTCAATTTCTCTATTTCATTATTAAAGAGAAAGAGACAACCTTCTTCAACACATAGTCTTGGGTGATGATTATATTTATATTGTTTCAGAATTCGACTGGCCTGCTTGCATCCATCTATGCTTTTGCCAAAATGGTATTTCGTACACGGATCGCTTTAACATAATTCAATATTAAACAATCCTCATTGAAAAGCCTTTTATATTGTTTTTAAAGAGATAAAAATATGAACTTACATCTGGTTCCGGCATAAGAGGCGTTTGTTTATGCTTGTACTGTGCTCCTAGGTTAATAATATAATCATAATCCGTATAATTTAATGGCTGGCCACAGTCTAGTGTTTCAATGTGACTCTTTGAATTATTTCTTACAACTATTTTGTTTTCCATTTTTACGCTGGATGAATGCGTATGTGATTTTTTATCTTTAGACTTTAAATTATCTTCAGTCTTTAACTTTCGTGCCTGTAGCAGAGATTCCAGTGAGTTTTCAGCTGACTGACGTAACCATCCGTGTTGGTTTTCAATACGCGTGGAAGACACAATAGTGAAAAATGTCTCATCTGTGGAATATACTTCAGCCATAGCATTGAAATTGTACATCATATTCTCATCAAATGTTGAATACGACTTGATTGGCTCCTCCACTGCAACGAGTGTCTCAATTTTTCCCGTTTTTGCATTTAATTTCCACATTGTTGAGGTCCTCGAATTGGTCGTCACAAAAATTGAACACAACGTTACGACTGCCAAAAATACACCCAGCAGCATGTTTTTCTTGGTATCAGCACTTTTTCCAGTTTAAATTTTTTTAATTTGGTTGTTTAATATTCAATATTCCGGAGAATTTGGTTCAACAATTAATGTCCTTTTTGGTAGAACTATATCAGTTGTTATTTTTATCCCTGTCATTTGAGTCTAAATTAATTTTTACAATATGGCAACTTTAAAAACAAGTGTTGGTCATAAAAATTGTAAACTCATTAACGGTAACTTTATTTAATTTTGTGAGAAAAGTACTTTCTTAGTAAAAAGTACAATGACAAAAAATAATAAATGTTCTAACCCTTAAATTATAATTTAATGAAGGAAATGTGTGCAATATACGTTTTGATATACATTTGTGAGTGTCTATGTGTTTAATAAATATATAAACTATCATGTTCATTATAAAATTCATTGCAAATATTTGTGTTGCCATTTGTTCGTATTTTAGTGCACACCACAAAGGGTTAAATTTATTTAAACAGCTGTTTCATATTCACCTTTACGAAAAAGGAAAAAATAACAATACGGTAACACTTTAAATGTTTCACGTGTATGTCAATTTAGTACATAAACAATGTATTTTGAGAACGCGTTTTAGAATTTGTCTATTAAATTTAATTTATTTACACTTTTAAAATATAATCGAAATAAATCAAAATGTCCAGAATAATTGTAAAACAGTTGCCCAAAAATGTAAGTGATTGGAATTATATAAAAAGTACTGTGATCTTATTTAATATATCAAAATTTGAAAACGAATTTCAGATAACAGAGGAAAAGCTACGAAATTTGTTTGGAGCCAAAGGCACCATTACCGATATGCAGTTGAAATACACGGCTGATGGTAAATTCCGACAGTTTTGCTTTATTGGTTACCAGACTGAAGAAGAGGCGCAACAGGCCATAAAATTTTTCAACAACACTTGTATTCAAACGAATCGTATACGTGTGGAAATGTGTGCGAATTTGGGCAGTGATGCTAAACCACAATCGTGGAGTAAATATGCTAAAGATAATAAAAAGGAAGTGGATTTAGCGAAGAAATTAAAAGACACTACTTTGAAGGATAAACAAAAAGAAAAGGAGCAAACAAAACTGGACGAAATTTTGGGTGAACATAAAGATGATCCGGAATTTCAGGAGTTTATGAAGGCTCATGAAACCAAACGATCACTTTGGGCGAATGATGCCGCCGAAGCTGAAGTAGTAACGACTGAAGGTAATAGTCAACCGTTAGAGTCTGATGAGGAAAGAAATGATGCTGCAGAGAACGATGACGGCAATGATGAGGAAGATGATGAAAATGAACCAGAAGCGGACGATGTAAAGTTGGCCGAGAAACCTATAAGTGATTTAGATTATATGAAGTCTTTAATGGTTTCCTCCTCCTCAGGTGCAGGGAAATCTTCAGACAAGAGTAAAAAATCAGATATTGATCTGTTCACCATTAAAATAAATGATGTTCCCTACAAAACAAAACGCCAGGATATTCTTAAGTTTTTCAAACCTCTAAAACCATATTCAGTGCGTTTACCTAGCAAAGTTCATGGATTTTGTTATGTGGGCTTTAAAACCGAAAAGGATATGCAAAAGGCCATGTTAAAGAATAAGAGTTTCATTAAAGGAAAACAGGTATTCTTCTCTGATTTTACAGAGCAAAATAAAATAACTAAAGCCAAGCAGGCGGGAAAAGGAGATGACGAAATAAAAGCTCTCACGGAAAAAAATTCGAAATGGAGGAGCCAAGAAGCTGCTATTAGCAATGAAGAAGATATATCTGAATCTGGTAAAATATTCTTTCGTAATTTGGCCTATACAGTAACCGAAGATGATTTGCAAAAACTTTTCGAGGAATATGGTCCTGTGGCTGAAATTAGTTTGCCCGTAGATAACATTACACGTAAAATTAAAGGTTTCGGTACGGTCACCTTTATGATGCCTGAACATGCTGTGAAAGCTTTTAATAAATTGGATGGTTCCACATTTCACGGCCGCTTATTACATTTAATTCCGGGCAAAAGTGGTAAGGACGACAAGGAAGAAGATGAAAACGATGCAAATCTTAGTTTTAAACAGAAAAAGGCTTTGAAATTAAAAAAAACCGCACAGAATTCTGTAAGCTGGAATACGTTGTTCTTGGGTCCGAATGCTGTTGCTGAAATTTTAGCTAAAAAGTTTGATATGTCTAAACAACGTATTTTAGATACCGATGAAGGCGGTTCCAGCGCGGCCGTACGTATCGCTCTAGGAGAAACTCAAATTGTTATAGAAATGAAGAAATTTTTAGAGGAAAATGGTGTACGTGTAAATGCTTTCGATAGTCAAAACATAAAACGTTCAAAAACTGTAATATTAGCGAAAAATTTACCGCCTGATACAACTGTGCAAGAGTTGACAACAATTTTTGCCAAATTTGGACCCATAGGTAGAATAGTATTACCGCCCAGCGGAGTAACTGCCATTATAGAGTACTGTGACCCTTCAGAAGCGAGACAAGCCTTTAAGAAATTGGCTTACAGTAAATTTAAAAACGTACCATTATACCTAGAATGGGGCCCAGAGGATATATTCACTACTACACTAACAGGAGAACCATTAATACCAAAACAAGAAAATGTGCAAACAGAAACAAATGAGTCAGGCGAACAGGATACACAAGAAGAAAGTAAAGTGGAGGAAAACATTGAGGAGGAAGAGGAAAACAATAATGATGAGCCACCTGAACCTAATACCACGCTATTTTTACGCAACCTGAACTTTAAAACCGAACAAGACAGTGTTTATAACCACTTTAAGTCGTTGGGTCCCATACACACGGTAGAAATTGCAAAACGGAAAGATCCTAAAAATCCAAAAAGCTTTTCATCACTTGGCTATGGTTTCATACAATTCAAGAAATCATCAACAGCTGAATATGCTCTTAAAAACATGCAATTCACTACTATCGATGGCAATCAAGTGGAACTGAAGCGCAGTGATCGTATATTAAGGTGAGGCAGCCTAAAAGCATTGTATTTGGAAAAAAAAATATCACATTTATACAAAATATTTCCAGATCTGCTGGCGATAATCAGGGCCAACGTAAGACGGTTCAAAATACGAAGCAGACGGGCACTAAACTTCTAGTGCGTAATATACCCTTCCAGGCTAAGGTTAAAGAAGTTTCTGACATTTTCAAGTAAGCCTTTCAGTTACATTGTTATTAATTCTAATATTATAAATAATTTTTTATTATTCTAGAGCTTTTGGAGAATTGCGTTCGGTGCGTTTGCCGAAAAAAATGACACCGGGTGAAGATTGCCATCGTGGCTTTGGTTTTGTTGATTTTGTTACTAAAAGCGATGCCAAAAAGGCATTTGAAGCTTTAAGTCAAAGTACACATTTATACGGTAGACGTATAGTACTTGAATGGGCCTCGACAGATGATGCCGATGTAGATGTGTTAAGAAAGCGTGCTGCAGATCAAGTTAATAGCAATGTAGGCATCACTAATAGTTTAAAACGGAGCAAAAAGACAATATTTGATGTTGAGGCTAATGCCAAGAGCATAGCAAATGATGACGAAGATGAATAAAAATATTTTAAACCTTACATTAAATTAGTGTAATAAGTTTAAAGTGGACTGTGTGTGTGTGTGCTGTGTAATCTTTCTTACATATATAAATAATTGTGTTTTATTCAATTTAAATATTTACAAAATAATAAAAATTTGATTGTTTTAAAAACAAAGCGAATGTATAATTAAAGTGTTAAACGTTATTTAAATCGCGATAGTGCATTTGGTGTTTCGAAATAATGTAATGTAAAGCATCGACAAAATAACAAATATAAAATAACATTTTTTAACCTACGTTTTAAACCTAATGTTGAAGCAATGGAAAGTTATATTGAGCAACTTCGTTTATTATTATTTTTTTCTATATAAAAAAATCACTTGCTTCCAAGAAGAAGCGTTAAGTACTTTTTTCATCGTTTCGTCAATCTAATTAATAACTATACAGATATTATTAAATTTACTCCAAAGAACGATTTAAATTGTTCGCTTTTAGAAAGTAAGTTACGGTCATATGTGATTCAATTGACTGATAAAAATTATTCTCTTTAGATAGATAGTTATTCTTTATTATTCACATAATCTGAGAACTCTCACAGAAGTTCCAGAATTATACCTGGTTTCATTACTCCAATTAGCCTGATTCAATCGTAGTTACCTGGAAAAAAGTCGCTATATATTGTAGGCAACAATTTTGCACAAAACAGTTGCATCAATTAAAATTTGTAGTCTTTATTGTGTTAGTGGTGTCTAATTTCTGTCTTACCATATTAGATATGGAACGTCTGGAAGTTTCTTTGAGTTATGCCACAAATTTCGAACATAAAACGTAGTTGACACTCAAAACACAAAAAATATATAAAGAAATATAGCGCGACGTCCTTGATTACCTTAATCCAAGGCTGTTGTTATAACACTGTAATTTACGAATTAAATTCTGTTAAATTAAATCGTTTCAGCATTTGAGATTTCGTTTTGCCGGCATATTGAATATAAATATTTATTTATAAGTTATTGTGGTTTCCAAGTTATTGCCTTTGCTATTTATCACGTTTCAGTGTTGTAGTTAATTTTGCGTAGGCATTACATACTCATTCATGGGTTTTTTTAGTTAGTTATTTCAGAAGATCTCCTTATTATATTTCAATCATTTTGGCGTTTTAAACGAATCTTTTGATTCGATTACGAATTGGACTTCAATTATATTGTTAGTTGTCAAAAATTATACTACAGACGGAAAGTGGCAACCAATATTTCATTTGCAAAACAATTTTTTTCAGCAACCACAAATAATTCGTTGCCAGCGGCTAGGCAATTGAAGTTAGAAAGCTAAACCAACTAAACTTTGATTGCTTTTCCTAATAGACGCTTTCTCTTAACCTAAAATACACATTATTGTTTGGTCAGGAATACGATATAGTTTCTCAAACTACTAGTGTGTGTTAATTTTATCCTACCTACAGTTCAAAGTTGACTCCGAACGAAAGATTTTTAAGGCAATTTTTCATAGGAATTTTATTTACTCCCTGGGTTTTTGCCAGAAATCTGCCGAGACTGCCGAAAAAATAATTTTTCATATTTCGTTTTATTCGAGACGTCTGGGCCAGAGATCAGCAAGGAGTGTTCAAAACCATGAGTAAATTCAAATCATACAAATAGATCCTGATACTTATACGCATTCATAGTTATTTTAATATGATACTTATACTACTCATACTCAAAGTTTGAAGTACTCGTCGTACTCATGCTTAACAATACGCATGATGTTATTGACTTCTCGTCTCTACTTAACATTTAAACGAAGCACAAAATAAGTATGATTCGCGTACGAGCACTGCAATACACACAATAAAGTTGTATGCTTTGCTTGCTGTCTTTGTCTTTCCTTTCTTCTTTGTTTGTATAGACAACAACAACAAAGGCAGTAAATTTTGATGGATGATTCGAATCACTTATAAGCATTTTTCTAAATTTATTAATAAGAATAAGTAGACGTACGAATAAAACATATTTCGAATGTTGTATTCATACTCATTGTAGCCTGCAGTACGAATGAATTTTAATTCTATTGATTCACTCATACTCAAAATTGCATGAGTACTTATGAGTAGCTGAAAAACGATTCATTGATGATTTCTGGTCTGAGCTTTAAACCAACAAGTCAACACACAACCACCATATCCAACTTTATTCCTTCGTTTGCAGATATTATGCAAACAAAGCCGTAAAATGAGTCAACATAATCGAATATTTGATCGTCAAGTGTAAATTTTTGTAATTGCCTGCCAGCTAGACATATATTTTTGACTATATTTTAGCAATGTTGATGTCTTATCCTACTTCTTTTGACAGTTGCTGTAGTTCATTTTGTGTAATTTGCATGTGCAAATGTTTAAAGGGCCGGAGGTCGTTATATAGTTTCACATTATTCTTTGCAACTTTTACTCACTTTCGTTTTTTCTTTTGGACTTTTCAATACATCATCAAATTTATTGCATAATTTCTTTAAAGATAATTATTTTTCTTTTTTTTTAAATTGTTTTATTTTTAATAAATTTCTTTTTTTTAACCTCATCAGTTTTTGTTTTTATTGTTATTGTAACCAATAATAAATTATTGCTCTCATTACTTTTATATTGAAATTATGATGTAAATTGATGTGTGTGTGTGTGTGTGTGTATGTACGTATCGTACGCACACAGTGTACATTGTCGTACTCGTACATCAGAGTTTAATGTTTTAATATTTTCTTTTAAATTATTTATGTTGTGGTATGTATAGTAAGTAGTATGTCTGTGTATAGCCGTGGTTAAGAAGCTATTTTCTGAATGTTTTCAAAGAATTTGCAATAATTTTATAAAAGAGTGTGTGAGTGGGTTGTTTATTTTTTGTTTTTTATTATGTTTCGGTAACTTTTCTGTTATTTCTTGCAAGCAGTAGTGTGTTGTGTAGGAGTGGTGTGTGTGTATCATATTTATAGATGAAATAAAATACATACGAACGAGTAGAGAGTAGAGTTATAAGAGATTTATGTGTATGCTCTAGCATAAATCCTTAGCAGTATTATTGTATAGTGTATGTTATGTATTGCAATTGTAATAGGTATATTAAAAAGTAATATTAATTTAATATTTATAATAATCATAATAATTAGATTTTTATAATATTTATATACGTGTGTGTGTGTGTGTGAGTGTGTTTGATAATATAATTAATTGAAGGAGCTGGAATACACAATACATATATATGTTAAGTTAAAAAATAACTTGCATTTTAGGAAAAGTAAGCGGGAAACTATTTGGATTTTTTTTTGTCTTTCTTTCTTTAACCAATTCGTTTTATTTTTATTTTTGTTTTTTAATTTGTATTTTTGATTAGCTTTTAGGAGGAATCAGTTTTAAAGCATTTAAGTGCTAATACTTGTAACTGAACATTATTTAATGATTATCAATATTACAATATATTTTTAATAATAATAATAATAATATTTAATATTTATGTGTGTTAGTTTTTATTTACATAAAATGCATAAAATATATACGCACATATATATATATTAATATATATTTATGTATATATTAATGTGTTTTATTTCTTGTTGTTGTATATATATAAAAATATCGTATTTTCTATAATTATTAACCTGTTAGAATTACTTGAGCTATGGAATAATTATAATTATTAATAAAACAAAAAAAAAAAAAGAAAATAAAAAAGTGATTCAATGATCATCTAACTCAGATATCTAGATATATAATCCTTTTTGATTTCCTTTCCACACAAAGTATAAAAACTGAGTGCACTTTACAGTCTTAGACTTGGGCATTTTAACTTTACATATTGCCAGCATCCTTGTCGTGTTGCATACGAGCCTGTAGAAAACAATAGAGTATGCCGGCCTGTGCCATTACATCAACTGTACCAGATGCCAGTAAATCTTTTTGTTTCGTTTGCGTTGCTCCCGGCCTTAATAATGTTGGCCCGAACACCATGGCTAAATTGTGCAGAGACATTTTATTATCCACCTCTCTATTGTGCACTCTTAAAAAATCAACAGAAAATAAATAAATTAGAAACTGTTTTAAACACATTTATACGTTAAAAATGCATTTCGTAATTTTTAAACCGTACTCTACCTTATTAAATGATCTAAAATGTGATTAATCGAAGCTTTATTAGCTTGTGGCAATTCTTCGAACACTTGTAAAAGTTCACTAATGCGTTCAGCTTCATTGTTGTTGCTAAAACGACTGAATGTTTCAAAGAACTTGGGGTATAAAACATCGGTAAACAAGGCTTCGGGTAATTCACGTAAATATGATTTTAAAATACCGGTAACGGAATGAATATCAACATCTTTAAGTAATTGTTCAGCTTCATAGGCATCTAGAAATTATACAAAATCATAAACAATCACCCACTTAATTGCAATCACTAAATTTAAAGGTAAACTTACTTGTTTCAAAGGATTTTTTCAATTTAGCCAAATCAGAGGCTGAGCCACTCACACGATAGATG
The DNA here is from genome assembly GCA_014635995.1 of Sarcophaga peregrina. Taxonomy (NCBI): domain Eukaryota; kingdom Metazoa; phylum Arthropoda; class Insecta; order Diptera; family Sarcophagidae; genus Sarcophaga; species Sarcophaga peregrina. The sequence goes on along the minus strand of CM025790.1, from coordinate 38,292,829 downwards.
CCCACCTCAGACATGCCACGTTTTTCTACTTCTCGTATACAGGCACTTATTATAAATGGAATGTCACGTTTTTCGCGTCTGAAATTAACATTAAAAAAGGAAATTTTGTTGTATTAATTGTAGAGTTGAGAAAAAGTACATGCTTGCTTTCTTACTTTAAAACTTGTTGCATTTTGGCACCAAATAAAGCTCCCGGTTTCGAGGTAGGCACACGTCTTAATGTCACTTCCCCAGGTACAAAATGTAAATTTGTATTCAATATTAGCTTATCACCCAATTTAATTACACGTGGTAGTGGTGTTTCTTTTAACCAATTGCGGCTTAACTAAAAAAACGGAGAAGAGAAAGGACGTTATAATAAATGCTTGAGTTGGAAAATAAAGCTACAGAGCTAACCTTTAAAACTTGTATAGCCTTTAGTATGGGTCTCTCTTGTAGAGCATATAGAAGTATGCGTACATTTTGACTGCCTTCCAGTTCAATTACAAAACTTTCATTCCATATGGGATTTATAGAGCGGCAAATCATTTTAGTGGTGGCCTTACGGAAGTAGTGACCATATGAATCAACTTCTAACAGAATATATAAATCAGACGGTTGTTCTAGGCCACTCAGACTTTGTACAGTTATATGCAGATCACCCACTAATAGACTTTCATCGTTCGTATTACGCATTAGATATGAACCCATTTCGGTTTTCATGCTCTTTTGCATGGCCACTATGAAGGCATGTATTTCCAGGGCGTTTATGGTGTTTGTGCCTGGTATATTGCATTGTTGCTAAAATTCAATTGAAAATACGGTTTAATTAATTAAATTATTATATATGAATGGCTAAATAAAAAAATCATACCTGCAAACTAAGAATTGAATCAATCCATTGGGTTCTTTCGAAATCTGAACTTAGAAAGAATGTAACAATCTTGTTACTGCTTTTGTTAGCGATACGAAAAACAAGATTTGGAGAAGCCAACACCAATTGGGACTCCAAATCGGCTAGTTTTCTGCGGTATTTTTCACCACCTCTTAAACCATTCGGTTTACGAGCCTTATCATCTTTCTCCTCCATTAACAATTGATCTCGCACTGTACACGCTTGTGTCTTTAGCTGCAGTATATTGGCTGGACTAGATTCTTTCAGTTCTGCACTGGAGTCGGTCTCCTCGAAGACGGCTACATCTTTCAACGGTATAAACCATTTCAGTTCATAATCTATACGATCACGGCCAGAGGCCTTATATTTGGCACATGCAATAACATCATTGAACAGAAACAAGTGCCGCAACTTACGATGACCATCGACCAGTTCAACGATAAATGAATTTTTCACCATGCGACGCAAGTTCTTATTTGACTCTGTGGGCAGTTTTTGATTAACTACATTGAATTGCTTGAGGAATTGATGGATGGTATCGTGAGACTGTTTTAGCGGATGATGATCGGGATGATTTTGTGGCGTACAGTCGAGCAGATCATTGAAAACTAATGCATTGATTTGTACGCGAGCCACCGGTTTGTGTAATAGATCTTCGAGAGTTAGCGATTGCTCAGTCTGCAAATTCAAAACAATTGTGGAGACAATCTTCTTGAACTGCGGATTGTTGGCACTGCATTTCTTCACCGTTTCTATGGCCTGATTATAATTGTGTAGAAATGCACTGTATAGGTCAAACATTTCCGCAAGACGTTTAAATGTTTCACCGATAAGCACATCGCCACCCTCATGAGCTACCAAAGACTTTAAGTCACTCAAAAACAATGAGTGAGCTTCGTATAGCTCATCGATCTTAAAGAATATCGTATTTTCTTCATCCTCCTTAATGACCGGCTGTGATGTACCCAATGTGGCATGTATGGCTTTTTTATACTAAAAACGAGGAAAAAAAAAGAAAAAACGATTTCATTGTTTAGTGATATGAGTGAGAACTTATAAATTGGAAACTTACTTGAATCATGGTATTCAAACAGGCAACATAAATTGTTTCACTTTGTATAATTGTATTCAAAATGGAACGTAATTTTATTACCACGCTGACTGCCGGATACCTAGAAATTGTAGGAAGATTTCGTTTAGCAAAACATACACAAATGAACCAAAAATATATTTTTTTTTTAAATGGCAACATGACAATAACATATGTAAGTATGTACACTTTATATATGATATATATGATGTATATACGTATGTATGTATGTATATTGTATAAATGTATACAATTAAAGGCAATATTAAATGATTTATTAAATTAATTGAAATAAACGCGCATACACATTTAAATAATGAATGAAATTAGAAAATTTCAATTTAAATAAGAGACAATATTCTTAAACAAGCACCAGCACCAGCATTTTGTAAAGGAATAGAAAACAAACAAAAAATATTTTTTTTTTTAACAAGAACTAAGCAAAGTAAAGTAGTTTTTTTTTTTGTTATATTTTATGTTTTTGTTTAAGTTAAACACTAAAATGTTTGATGGCAAGTGGTACTCACAAGTATTGCTGAAACTAGATTCTGTTCAGGTATGTATTTCAAAATATTAGAAAAAACAAAATTAAAAAAGAAAATAAATAAAAATGTGGTTAGTTGTTGTTGTTTCTGTGTTAAACAAGTTATTTTTATTATTATTATTATTTTTGCTAAATTAAAATAAAATGTTCTCTAGTAATTATTATTTGTTTACACCCACTTTTTTAATTTTTATGAATTAATTGTTCTGTGTGAAAAAAAAAGTTTGCAAGGAATTAAAATAAATTGAACGAGTTCATAGATTAATAAGTTATTTGGGACGCTAATGGACTGTGGAGGCAGTATATTTTAAAATTCGATAGGTGATGGAGTTTTTATGTTCGCTTAAAACCTTTGTCTAACTTGAAGTCTGATATTATGTTTTCTGGATCGTCATACTATTAACCTTTAGAGTACGAAGCCCGATTACCGAGTGAGGTCACTAAGGTCCCCCAAAGAAAAATGGGATTTTTATCTCTTTATATTAGCATAAAATAACTAAATATATTGCAGGTAGTCCCTGACTTACGCCCATATTTTTTTCCAATTTTTTTCATAGAAAATAATTAAAGACAACAAATATATAGTAGCAGGGAATCTCTAAAATTAAATTTTATATACAGTATGACCTCGCTTAATGCGGGAAATACGTTCCAATATTTTCCACCGCTAAACAGTAACAGCGTTTTAATCGAGGGCAACTACACGTACATATGTATACCCACTAGTAAACGTGTTGATGACAGCTAATAAACAACTGTGACGCAGTTGAATCTTTTTTTCGGGACAGACTAAAAACAACAGTGCGTTGAAAAAAGAATACATAGTATACACGGTCACATAAAGCTGAACATTTTATTTCACGTTCGGAACCGGTCAATTGGCAGCCTAGATCGTGCGATTTAACGTTTTTAGGCTATTTTTTGTGGTGCTATGTTAAAGCTCATGTCTATACAGACAAGTCCGCTTCTATTGACGCATTGGAAGACAGCATTGAGGTATTTATTCATGAGATACCAGCAGAAATGTTGGAAAGAGTATGCCAAAATTGGACTATGTGGGTGGACCATTTGAGACGCAGTTGCGATCAACATTTTGATGAAATAATCTTCAGACATTAATTTATAAGGACCGTACTATCGATTCAAATAAAGATTTCATGAATTTTTCTAAATTTTGTGTTTTTAAAAAATGCTTTTAAAAAATTATCCATTATAATAATATAATACATTAACGTCTCGTTGCTGACAGCATTTGTCTCTTTACAAGATATGACAGCAACACTGCATAATAAAAACATAATTAAGTGCAAAGCTGGACTATATATTAACATCGGTAGGCCTGAGAATTTGTGCTTAAACTGAGCTCTTCAAAAGAAATATCATTATACGGGCTGAAGCCCGTACAAACAAAACTCTACTTTTTCTCATGCAATAAGTGTTCTATACCCAAACAGTACAAGTATTTATAGACCGATAAATACCGCGAAAGATATGCTAGATTACATTACGAACGTTATCATCACTGTATGGTAAAGTTGTAGGAAAATTTTTGGCTGAATTGCTATTTTGGTGTTAAACTATCGCTCCATTTGAAATAATTATAGACAAAGCTTTTCGTTTTCTTTACAAATAAGGATTATTTAAGATAAGCTTTGTGAGGAGCATGCTCTTCAATCAAATTTATTTTCAACTATTTGCGGCACAATTGGTCAATTTCGACCTCCGGGTACTGTACTTGTCTTAACTAACAAGTACAATTCCTCTAACATAACCTTGCGGCAGAATCGGTCAGAATGTTTACTTTTGTGTTTGATGGCCGATTTTTATACTGCTTTCTTCAATCGCAGTAATTATAAATTTTAGAAAGAAAATCCTTTTTGTTTCTCTACCTTGTAAGCAATTCTACAACATCCATACAACTTCAAATTGTAAAAAATATTTATGTGTGGCAGAATTTTGTTAAAATTATTTTTAAAATAGAAATTTTTGTGTCTGACTTGACCTAAGCTTCGCTTTTAAACATGCATATACAAAATTGCTAGGGATTTACTTGCAAACTTTCTTTCTTTTCGTGTTACTTTCAAGTGTTTTTCTCTTTTTTTTTTTGTTGGTTAAAAAGATTAATTTGTAATTAAATGTCTTAGAAAACTTTCTAATACTATCAAATTATTTTATATTTTCCCTCTTATTTATATAGAATTGTTCGCAGCACACTTACCTTCCTTAATGATCCAGGTGTTGGTACATTATGCTCATCATGTGATATAGTACGTAAGAGTGGCATACCATTTTCATACTCTCCATCACTGTCCACCGAACTCGAACGTGTTTCATTATTTTTACTACAATTGTTAAATAATAAATAATAATTGGAATTTTTGTTTATTATCTAATTAATTATACATACTGTATGAAGTAATTGATGTTGGCATAATTGGAAGATCGTCCTGGAGATTCGGGATCCGTGACACTAGTTTGACTACTTAAATGGCCATGAGAACTCATGGGTATGATACTGCCAGGTGCTGATAAATCGTCACGACTAGAAGAAGAGCCAGTACGGCCAGGTTTAATATAGACATATTCATCGTCACCATTATCTAACGGCACTGTGTCATATAGATGTTCTTGTTCGTTATCAGCAATTTGATTGGCTCTAGCGCTATCAGAACTTAAAGAAGATACTGATTCATAGCTTTTGATCTTTAGTAACATTTTTCAAAAAGAAGAAAATGAATTACAAATGTTATAGCAATTATTATTAGTAATTATACAAATAAATAAACAAACAAACAAACAAACAGAAAAAAACATATTTTACATACAATTTCAGATATGCCTTGAGAAGATAAGGATTCTTTCGAACCTATTGTACGTCCCTGATGACCAACAATTTCTGCATCGCCTGGTAGTAGTGATGTTCTTGACTTTTTATCTAAACTGCCAGTTGACTGAACTGTCGGCTGCTGTAAGTTTAACGGTTTTGCTTAAACTGCTGGTTGGCGAAGAGCCGGTCATTTGATTGACACATGCCGCCCTTGCTTGTGAAATGTGCTGAGAGCGATTTGTTGCATTTGCTGTGGTTCCACCACTTTGTTGCACTTGTTGTTGGGCACGACCCAAACTGCCGGTTGGACTGTGGGTATAATTTAGATCAGGGCGTTTTGTTTTCTCTAGACTCTCACTTTTATTGATTTTATGACCTAATTCTTCCAAAAACTCTGAATTATTCAAAAACTTATTCATTTCGGGTGTGGTCTTGCGGTTTTGAGCAAATGATTTGCCCTCCAAAGATTCTGAAGATTTTTGTCTCAGGATATCCGATGGTTTAATATTGCGTTCTAAAGAGTTTGCCGGACTCTCAGATGATGACATACTACCCGAACTAGATGGCAAAGGTATAGTGCTGCCCGTAAATGGTGAATCACGTTTGGGTGATGAAGATAGAATGGAACCGGGTATAGTTGGTGGTTCGACTCTTCGAATATTCTTGGGTGGTGGCCTGTAAGATGAAGAATACGGAAAGTGAACACAAAAAAGGCTGTAATGTGTTTACTACACTGTAATTTACCTGGGAGGCATTTTTTTCTTTGCATCTAAGAGGGCAGATGCATTTGTTGAAGCCATAGAAGGTGACAATGGAGGAGCAGTAGGCTTTCTTTCAAAGCTACTAAATGTGGAAGGGGTCACTATGGTATCACAATCTGGATTTTGATCTAATGACACTGACGAATTATTACTCTGTTCTGTTTTACTTTCTTTTACTTCAATAACTGTAACAAAATGTGATGTTGATTTCGGTGGTCTTTCGGGAATCGATTTCGATGCTAGACTACCATCGGAATTTTCTTCGTTGGATGCAATTGATGCAGCCAATTCGCTAATACACTGATGTAAGGCGCCATTCTTATCGCTATTGCGCTTATCTTTCTCTGTGCCTACATCTTTGTCTTCTTTATCGCTGTGTCTCTCCTCTGTGGAAACGGCTGATGGAAGATTATTCTTTGTTGCACCAGACTTACTGCCATAAGGACTTGTCGTTGTGGAACCCGTAACACCGGCCGCATACTTGTTATCCGTATTCAAGGATAATCTGTTGCTTTGCTGATCTTTATTAGCATTTTTAGATTCTCTTAAATTTAAACTGGATTTCTGGAAAAAGCACACAAAAAGAAAAAAATTTACAATAAATTATTAATCCGATAAAGCAACACTTGTTGTTGTTTGTAATAAAATATTACTTCAACAGCCTGACGAAATTTAAGTGTACGTATGACTATTTTCGCTTGTAAAGACATATTAAAACTATTGTAGATCTAGCTACTCTCGCAGAATGAATATAAGAAAAAAACAGAAAGAAAAGAAATTATTGATGTTTTGTGTTTTTGTACAAAACAAACTCATATTTTTCTATTTTAAGAAGCTTTTACTACAAACGCAAAAGCATTATGAATATTCTTTGTAGAAAGTTTTCAAACATTATTTTAAAACAGAGAAATAAATACATTCACTGCAATTCATCGATAAATAAACGAACGTAACGTAGTAGGGCATTTTTCTTTTATAAATAAAGTCAACTAATAATCAGGAATTTCTGTAACGAACCTATTTTCGAAAGAATGAGTGAAATAATTGAAAACGATTATTATAGATTTTTTTTCTATTTATTTTTTGATTAAATCTTAAGCTAAATAAGAGAAATAAACTATTTTCAAGTTTTAAAATAACACGATTTACGAAAAATTCATGAATGATTATGGAATTTCGAATCGATTTTGTTTTACTAATTGCACAATTCGCTGAAACAAAGATCGTTAAGAACATGCACGTATGACTAAGATAAAATACAAGTGTAGTTACTTTCAATTAAGAATATATTTAGACAGATGTTTGTAGTCTGAGCCTGTAAAATAAAAGCAATCGAAAGAAAGAACGCGAAATGGCTAAAATGCAATGCTGAAAAAAACTATCTACAACAAAATATTATAATGATGCAAAAGCCTCCTAAATATCACTAAAAGGAATTTTTTTTAGCTTAGTTTCAAGCCCTCAAGTTTACAAAAAAAGAATTTATGTAAACATATACCCCACCCCATATATCCCAGGCCAGACATCAAAACGAAATACAAAAAGTAATTTTTCGGCGATTTCCTCTTAGCAGATTTCTGGAAAAAACTTTGAGAGTAAATAAAATAGCCATGAAATGTTTCTCATAAAATCTGTCGTTCGGAGTCGACTTTAAACTGTAGGTCCCGCTACTCATGTATAAAATTAATACACACAACATAAGTGGTGTGAGAAACTGGGTCAATAATCCTGACTGATGGGTTCTAATGACCAATTATGTATATATTATGTATGTAAACATATATTATTTGTATAAAATTTTTATTAATAACTTACAACCGTTGAATCAATAAACTTGTTGAATGCAAAGAAGTGTAGGTTTAATCCAAATATTTTGCTTTAATGTAACACAACAAAATAAATCTGGTATAATATTAACCGCCATGATTATTAACCATTCATGATAATTTAAAATGCAATGTTTAATATTCAATTAATAATGGCTAGAAACAAAAATAAAGAAAATCAAAAAAGAAAATTTGAAAATCCAGTCAAGCTTCTATAAATTGAATCACCATTATCCAGAAAAAAACTTCTACTTATAGAAACTTGAAGTTGAAGAAGCAAAACCTCATAGAATTTCTCTCCAAGATGCTGTTGCTGTGTTTTAAATTATAGAAAATTCAAGTAATAGAAGTTCAAATTATAGAAGTTCGACTGTATTCGATAAGTAAATCAGAAAACACAAGAATAAGAAACGGATTCATTTAAAATGATCGTTGGAAACCATTTATTTTATGAACAAAGGTCACAAAACACTTTACAAAAAATTATTCTTCTTTCTTTGAAAATTTTACGGTATTCGTAAGCATGGTTTCACTAGGGGGGGCAACTGCTAGAACCAACTGTTATAACTTTTATCGTAAAAGTCAGAAAATAAGAATTATTTTTTGACTTTTATTTTTTCGAGCGGAAATAAAAGTTATTTTATGACTTTTATTTATTCGAGCCGAAATAAAAGTTATTTTTGTTTTAATTCAAGATGAATTCATAATATTTATTAAAAAATTCTTTAAAACAATTAAAGTAAATTATGTTAAAAATTTTTAGAATTAAGTTTTGCAATAAATATTATGAATTCATCATGAAATAAAACAAAAATAACTTTTATTTCGGCTCGAATAAATAAAAGTCATAAAATAACTTTTATTTTTTTCTTAAAAAATAAAAGTCAGGTTTTTAAAAAGCCTCACACTTTTTGAAAATTTGGTCCAAAACAATCAAAAGGGATACTTGGTTATGTTCTTCACATTTCCTTGCGGTTGGTTTTTTTTTAATCAAAAATTCAAAAATAACAGTTATTTTAGGTCCCTGGCTAGAACGGAACGGAGGATACCATCAAAAAAGTAACTTCAAACAGCCGGATTACTTTTTTCGATAATTCATTATTAAAGTGTCCTGGGAATATCTAATATTTTTGTACTTAAATGGCCAATAAAATCTACTGAACTAAACTTTATTCAGAATCTTTTGTGAATACATACATAATTGGCTATTATCTATTATTGACTATTATATCAATACATTTCAGAATACATACATACAAACTTTACAACTCTTCAGACAGGATTATGGCCTAGCTTCTCACAACACTCATGTTGTGTGCGTCAATTTTATAGGGTAAGTGGCGGGACCTACAGTTTAATGTCGACTCAGAACGACAGATTTTTGAGAAACTTTCTCATGACTCTCAACGTTTTTGCCAGAAATCTGCAGAGAAGAAATCGCCGAAGAAATATTTTTTTCATATTTCGTTTCGATGCCTCCTGACTTGGGATACGAAGCTGGGGTTTACGTCTAATAAGCTAATACACTAGATACTGAATAGACAAATTAAAAGATGTTTGATGTTTGAAATAGCATTTCAAAAGTGCCAACAGAATGTCTATTAGGTTTCACGCCTATAAGATCAGGCTAACTGATGTGAATGCTTGTTTATAGATATTTAGAAGAAAAATTACCATAGTAAACATACTCGAAATGATTCACTTTAGTTTCCACTTGCATATTTACATAGAACTACAGATATCTTATTCATTTATAATCACACGATGAAAGATTTCTACAAATACCTCAATTATCTTCATTCATAATATTGAAAGCTATACAATAATTTTAGATCTTTAAAGACTTCACTTAATATTTATAATTTTTCTTTTCTAATTTCTATTTACGCTTCCATACTCAAGGGTGCTTGAAACTAGGTTTGATATCTATTCTCTTAAAGCTGATTTACTAAGTGCAAGAAAAAAAACAACACCTTTTCAACATTCGATCAAATCATCATTATCGTAGAATCAGTCCGCTTTAGCGGCTTTCCTTTTACTTTTTGTATTGTTCAAATGAATATAAATAAGGTGAGTGTTATGATTCCCATAGTTTTCAAAACAAAACAAAACAAACTAATTGGACAACTTTTGTAGGACAAAAATTTAAATTCTCAGCATTATTTGAACATTTATGAGCTTAAATACTTTTGCAAATACAAGTTTATAAAAAAGTAAATACATAGGTAATTATGCTTGAAGTATGCCTGTACATTTGTCTAAACGAAATGTGCAGAAATTTTCCACCGACTCTGGTTTACTGACTAGTTAACACCTTAACGTTTGAACAAGCATTCAGAGAAACATACTCATGGTGTTCAGTCTAATAGTTACTCATAGAATAATAATAATAATAGTGTGCTAGGATATTGGTGTGATTTCGATTACCACCTGAAACTCTAGTCTGTTGCACTAAAGCAGCGATTACCATTTCACAGCACAATTGTGCAGAGAGAATTCACACACATTGCTATACTCTTTTATTTAGTCCTCGATTAGGCTGCGACAAGCACACATGTCCGGGGGTGCTACGTTATTTTCTTATTAGGTTTACACTCAAAAAATATTTTTTTTATATTAAAAACGCCTTATTCTTTTAAATTCAGAGTCTTATATGTTCTTAAAACACATTTTGATTGTTTTAATAGGTCAAGTAAATAATTTAGATGATATAAAGCAATATTTAAGAAAAAATTAAAGTATCCAGCAAATATCTAAACAACATTATCTAATTATTAAGTCAAAGATGTATAACCTTATGTATGTTGATGAAACGATAATAAAAATAGGGTATATTACTAACATTTTGCTATGACTGTAAGCTCTCAAGTTATTTTCTTTCTCTTTGCCCTGGTAAGCCCTGCACTAAAGTAACGTTTTAGTTACTAGTCTTGTAATAATTACAACAATATAATTTATAATTGTATTCTAATTATATATATACTGTACATAATTGGCCATTACAATAATTCAGTTAGGATTACGGCCTAACTTCTCACACCACTCATGTTGTGTGCGATAATTTTATACGTGAGTGGCGCGACCTCTAGTTTAACATCGACTCCGAATGACAGATTTCTGAAAAACCTTTTTATGACATGTTTATTTACCCTCAGAGTTTTTACCAATGATCGGTTGAGAGAAAATCCATGAAGAAATATATTTTTTTTTCATATTTTGTTTTGATGCCTCCTGACCTGGGATATGAATAGGAGGGTTGCCAGCCTGGCTGGATTGTCCAACTAAATAGAAATTTTTTAGTACACTGTAATAACTTGGGCAATGAGGATAATTACACTGCAGAATGTAAATTGTGCCAAACAGACATTATAATCAAATATAAAGGCAGCCGTTCGATTGATAAACACACAAAAACATAATAAAATGGAGATGTCGGAGCAGTTGTCTCAAACTTTATCGAATTTTGTAGTCCCAACTAGGAGTGCCAATCGGGAAATCCCGAAATCCCAGTATTTTCGGGATTCACGAAATCACGAATCCCGGGATTTTTAAAAACTTGTCCCGGGATTTTTCGGGATTGTGAATTCATATGTATTAGGACCCTACAAAAGGCCCTGAAAAATCTATATCACTTGACTTTGATAATAGCATCTCAGACGAGGAAAACCTTACTTCCAGTGGTAAAAAATTATTTGATGGCATCGAAGTATGCAAAAGCCCTATAAAACGAATTAATAGAGTAACTGATTTATATACTCAACCGTCCAAAGAAATAGAGGTTTTTACACCAGGAGATGGTAGAGGTGAATATTTATAAGCTGCATAAGCTATCTTGATAAAAGCAAATGTTGATTGCGTGAAGTGTTTTAAATGGCAGTGTATGTTGACAACAAAATTCGTTCAAGCCTCTAAGATCATATGTTAGATGCTTTAATCTTTTTGTTGGAATCCAAATAATTCTCTTAAAACTAATGCAGCATTTGCATATGTATGAATAATTTTTATTTTTGTTAATTTACGTTTTTTTGTTACATTTTCTCCTGTTTTTTTTTTAATATTTCATTGTTAATGACATATAATTCTGGTATAATTGGAATATAACTGATTTTGTTGACAAAATATATTTTTTTATTTATTATTAAGAGAAAATCGCAATTTTTCCCGGGATTTTTGGATTCCGAATTATCCCGGGATTTCGGGATCGAGATTTACAAAATCCCGAATTTCGGGATTTTTAAAAATCGATCCCGTTTGGCATCCCTAGTCCCAACAGAGACAAAAATTGAAACACAGCTCCTAGACGGAGCTAGTTTGTGTTTACCACAACGTTGTGTACGGACTTAGCTACAATTAACATTTTCAAAGTATTTTTTTATGGCCAGCTTTTTAAAACCCAAAGTCCAGCTGTTTGTGAATCGGAATCTGGCAAGATATGATCCCTGCCGTTACGTCTAAATAAGCCAACACACTACCTATTAGACTATGGTGATTTCTAAATAATCCTAATATATATTATAAATCTTTCTGTAAGTCTGTTTCTTTGTTTGTTAGCCAATCACGTCTGGACCGATTTTCTTGAAATTTGGGATATAAATCGGACTTTTGTCGGTGCAGGTTATAGGCTACAAATCTTTTTAAAATTTTGACCAAAAGGGAAAAAAAATGGGACAAACGGGGAAAAAATGGTAATAGGTAATTTTTTACGATTTAGGTTGGTTAAGTTTCCCAAATAGCTTTTGGAGGTATTCCGTTTCTAAAGTTGAACCAAAACGGGTCCAAAAAGTGGGAAAGGGGCTAAAAACGGGTGAACTGAGTGCATAGCTAGCTAATCACGCTTGAACCGATTTTCTTGAAATTTTGGATATAGAATGAGCTTTTGTCGGTACAGGTTATAGGCTATAAATCTTTACAGAATTTTGGCTAAAAGGGGGAAAAAAATGGGACAAAGGGAGAAAAAATGGTAACAGGAAAATTTTTACGACTTAGCTTGATTAAGTTTCCCAAAGTTGGACCAAAATGGGTCCAAAAAGGAGGAAAGGGGCGAGAAAATAACCCGCGCAACGCCGGGTACAAGCTGCTAGTTAATAAATAAAACAATTTAATAACTGTTGACAGATTTCAAAGGATGCAAAGAAGGATGAGAAACTGTTCGTATTATTCTACTTTTTCAATGAGACCATCCATAATAATAAGTTTTAAAGAAATTTCGATTTCAAATTTAATTTCCATTTCCGTTCAAATATAATTAAATAAATGCATGAATATGTCTGGTTTAGTGCCTTAGTTTTTAAAGCACATTTGCTTGTATATACATATGTATGTATGTACATACATACACTTGAAAACAAATTGGCATGGAATTTTATATGATTTATGTTTATATTTAGAAAAAAGAAAAAAATATGTGCACATTTACAATAAAATCAAAACAAAATAAGAATAAAAAAAATATAAAATTAAATATACAACAATAAATAATAATAATAATGTAATACAAGAATATCAACATTTATTGTATAATAAATGTCGATGTTGTAATACTTGTGGAATAGAATCTGTGGCAAGTGATTGTTTTAAAACTATAATACCAATAAATTAGCGTAGGGCAATAACCAAAAAGAGCATTCAACCGAATAAACCATTGACCCATTAGAACAATATGCTAACAATAAATATTATTCATATACATATATATACACATGCATACGTATATAAGTATGCATGTATGTATGTTTATACAAGTACATAAGCATGTATACATAAATCAAATTTTTAAATGAATTCAATGAATTGTATTGATGGTGTTGTTTTTTATTTTCTTTAACTTAATTGAAAAAAAAAAGAAAAAGTTAATTAACAACTACTATAAGTCAGCATTTAATAAAATCATGATTGTAACCCAGGTCTTCTAGGTTGTCAATGAAATAAGTTAAATAATAAAAAACAATAATAATAACAATAAAAGAAAAAAACAAATAACGAAAAAAGAAGGTTTAAAGAAATTGCATTTGTCTGGCGAAATATTTCAAAAACTCTATATGACTCATATACATCTGTACATAAGTATGTACACTCAACTAAACACAATTTTCTTACAAAATGAATAAAAATAATAAAAAAAAAAAACAAAACAAAAACTAATACTCAAACGACGAACTCTTTCTCTCACCCCCTGTCTTTCTGGCTTATCACTTTAGTTAAATAATAAATACTACACCATACCATACCAAACCATACTATACAGTATTACATATAACTATTATAAAATGATAGGAAAAATATGAAATAAAGTAAAATAATATTCATTGTTTCTCTGATTTAATATACGATATTTTTTGTTAGACTTTACCCCACGCCACAGTTTAAATTTTTCCTTAAATGATGACATTTTTTTTCTTTTTTATCAGGCTATTTGGTTGGGATGATTTCTATTTTCTTTTGACCACTTGTAGTGTTTGGATATGTTGAGTGTTAAAGCTGACTGGTATAGCTGGGATAATAAAATAAATCCAATTGTTAGGCTCCTTTACATTCAAATATACGCTTAATGGCTTATACATAAAGGATGTATGAACCAATTTTGATAATATCATATACACTATAACGAAATTCAATTAAGGCAAGTATAAAGTAAGCACTTTTAGGTGATTTTGAAAGATTTTTAGGTTTCGTATACAAAGCGAACTTCAGTTGCATTGTCAGTTCCAAAAAACAGCACTACAAATCTTAATTGGCAATGAATTTATTTAAAAATTATATAAAAAAAATAATAATTCGACGTCTCTATTCTATAATGTTCTAAGTACTCTTAGAATACACATATCGTCGTCGAAAATCCAAAACTACGTATCATCAAAAAAAATCAAAATAGAGTTTTTGATTGATTGGAATTCGTGAGGTTATCTAACATATCTCTACCAATTTTTGTTTTAGATTTTTGCGACCAAAAACAACGTTTTTATAACAATAATTCAAAATATTTTTACATATCGATGGCTTAAAAATCTCAAAATCGGAGTTTTTAAATATTCTGGTAGACAAAACCCCCATACACATCCTCTGAGAAATTCAGCTTTCTATGTTGACGAATAGTTGACTTACAGTAATTAAAAGAAAAGGCCCTAACTCATATAAAATTGAATAAATATTTTTGACTCTTTGTACCGAGCGAAGACTTCAACTATAGTATATACTTGTGTTATTTTATGATTGAATTCCTGATTTATTTGTAATAAAACCGGCTTTTAAACTTTTCTATTACAACATTTTTGTTTTAGATTTTATTAAGTCTTTTCCTTCGCCTGTAAAGTACTGAAAATTTAAGCTACGACCTTTCTATATTAAGCCATCGATATAGTCGTAGTATGTCGCATGAAAACACACTTTTCGACTTAGAAAGTTATAGAACAAAGGCTTCGAATTGTTAGTTGAGGTTTCGTTGCTGTTCATATTGGGACCAACAATTTCTATAATTTGCTTAAATTAAATTTGATTCTTAATTTCATTTTTACAACTCTTTTTTAAAACAACATCACTTTTTTAATACCTTCCGACTTAAAATCAGGAAAAATATATTAGGAAATAACGAAAGCTTTCACCGTTTGAACTATGAACTTGGGACACATTTCGTTTAAGACTGAATAAACACCTTTACTATCAACACAGTTACAAAAACACATCTATTTAGTATCGGGGCCGCCAGATATTTAGTATTATCCTTCCGCTGAACGAATATGGTCGTGTATACGCGTTTTCGCTTTGCTAAGTGGGCCTGCGATCGACTTACAGAAGTTGCTGATTGTGGCAAAAAAATCATCTTTTCAGATGAAGCTCATTTTGATCTTGGCGGGTATGTAAACAACCAAAATGATCGCATTTTGGGGCACAGAAAGCCGGCACGCATACATTGAAAAGCCAACGCACCCAAAGCGAGTCATTGTTTGGTGCGGATTTTGGTCCAGAGTCATAATTGGGCAAATTTTCTTCGAAAATGAGCAAGGAGCGGCCATTACAGTCATTGGCAATCGTTATCGGGCCATGTTGAACGAATTTTTCTTCACAAAAAATTGAAGAGAAGAATATTGGCAACACAACTGAAGCTACACTCGATGTTTTGCGCCCTGTTTTTGAAGATTGCATTATCAGGCTCGGAACTGCGATTTGACACCGTTGGACTATTATTTGTGGGGTGCCGTCAAAGATAAATGTTACGCCGACAAGTCAGAGACAATTGACGCCTTAAAGGACAATATTCATGAAGCTATTGGTGAAATATAGCTGCACACAATCGATAATGTGCTTAAAAATTGGACCGATCGTGTAGGCTACTTGCCAGTCGAGGCAGGCATTTCAATGAAATTATTTTCCATTATTAACCGGAAGGACTGTACTTTCAAATAAAAAAAGTTATTTGCCGGACCCTTTACAAGAAAAATAACTTCACTTTCATGTTATGGCTGTCCGATAATGGTGCCTTATAATCTGTAGAATTTGGGGAAAACTTTTGGCGAAGAAATTAATGCTCTTTCGTTGTAAAAGTAATAAATATTGGTAACACTTTATTATATTGCATTTAAGGTACAGTAAATTAAAATCCATTATTATAAGATTTATTGGGTAAGTTCATTAATGTTTTTTTTTTCTATTTAACAGTTTTTCTTTAATAAGGTGTGAAAACTTGAATCAAGTAACTGAAAATATGAACAGTATAGATGGTTCCGATGTGGATGTACAAAAGACAATGCTCTTTTGGAAGATTAATTGTTAAAAGCATTGTTTTCAGTGCCCAGAAACTAAACATTTTAGAACCACTTGAAAAAAGTCACATACAAAAAGAAGTGAATGAATTTCACACTACTAAACAACAACAAAAATCCTATAAATCCAATTTCTATCTACAAATCAATGCTGGATCGCAGGCTAAACAACTCTTTTTTGAGGTAGCTCATGATTGGTCCACGATCCTGTCATCAAGTGAAAATTTTCATGGTGCACAAACGGGTTTATATCAGTAGTGACAGACAGAAAAACGTTACTGTATAGTGGACAAGTCCTGGACCTACATCTATAAGCGCGTAGTTTTAGCCAACAGGTGAGGTCTGCCCCCTTATAAGGATAATAGTAGATTACACACATCGAAAGCTATACGCTTCTCCAAGAAGTTTGCCCTTGATTTGTAGGAAATGAATTTTGTTCTATACATTGAAATGTATAAATCTTAATTGAGCACTCACAAAATCAAATCATATTGCTATACTTTAATAAAATTTCAAGCAAATTGTTAGTAAAACATACTATAGTTTGGAATAGAATAGAACGAAGTGGCTTGAGCACTCATACCGGCCCATTGTGATATCATCTTACAAGTTCTGATTAACCGCCATCAATAATCAGCATTAAGAATTCGTATTAAACCATGAATTAAGCTGCAAACAAGCCTGAAAATTTAATGAATTTAATTGATTCGAATAGATTTTAAGAAACGCAACCATTTTTCATTGTATCACATTTTGTTGGCAGTGTTTTCTTTGAAGTTACTGCCGCAATTTTATTCTTACAAATTTTATTATAATAATCAATTAATCTGATATAAGGATAGTTGCTCATCACTTCCCAAGTATAAGGTAATAATTAAACTATGAAATATTGTACTCTCAAGACATTCAGCGATTGCCAATATCAACAGCTCCATTTAATTGCTTAAGCAATCTACAATTTTTTAGAGACTGTCGAACATCTCCTCTGCAACTGCCCAGCCCTTGGTAGGTTGAGATAAAGGACCCCTGGTAGGGTCTTCTTTGAGAGCTTGAGTTCTGTGTCGAGAACCGACATCAAGGCTCTCCACAGATTCATTAGCAACTTGGGCTGGTTGAGATTTGCTAGGGCTTCATAAGTGTAGTCGCACTCTAACCCTCTTTTGTTTTGTGTCTGTTTCTTTATGTGTAATTCCTCTGTTTCCCATTCTCCCTCCCCTTGCCTACATTCCTATATCCTCTATTTCCTTCCTCCCCTAAGGACAATGTACAATGGCTCAATTTCAACCTCCGGGTACTGTTCTTGTCTTGACCGACAGGTGCACGTCCTCTAACCTGACCTAATCTACAATTTTAACCAGTTACATTGCGGAAAAACCTAACAATTTTGGTATGTAAATAATAAGTATATGTATTTCAAATTTAAAAATCATTAATAAGTCCCACTTAATTAGGGTATGGCAATTAATCTTTATAATAAAAAAAATCTAATTCCTTGTTGTCATAAGCTTTTGTCAGTGTCACACGCATGTTCTGAAAATCTGTCCAATTACAACATACATATTTTATAATGTGAATTTAATTAATTGATAATTTAATTTAAAAATTTTTAAATTTTAATTTACTTTAACAGAACATTAGAGCATCCGTTTAAATTGTTGCTTTTATTACCGTTAAAGCTACATACATATGTCTGGGAAAATGCGTTTATATTTCTGAAAAGTGAAATTTAAACACTTTTCAATTTATTATTCGTATAATTTTTAATATGTACTTATTATTTATTTATATTATGACAACAGTAAATTGTTAAAAACTTAAAGCATCTCATCGGAGGTGCTAAAAAGTTAAACAAGAAAAGATTAAATTCGATAAAATATATTCCATCAACCATAACCATTATTTGAAAATTTTAAAACTTGGTTATAAATGCTCTGCTCTGTAAGTTGGATTTCTTTGTTCTATTTTAGTTAATTTGAGAAATGAAAACGAAGGAACAAAATTTTCTTTTTAATCTTTTTATGCTATGAAGTGCAAAAAGAGGAGATTTTTTTTTTATTAATTTGTTAAAAAAAAATGTTTAGTTTTTTGTCTTTTTTTTTGTTTTTTGTTTAAGTCACTAAGAAAGAAAATTGCATATAAATAAAGTGTGATGAAGAACAATTAGGCTTTAATTGAATTTCGTTAAGTGTATGGGTATGTAAGAGAGCAGAGTATGTACGTCAATACATTTACACATACAAACTACTCCACCCTGATGATGATGATGATGATGGTTGTTAACATTTCATGTGTTCAATAATTTTATTTTTTGTATGTTTTTGTTGTTTTTATTTAAAAAAAAAATTTTTTTTTGTTTGCTGGAGCTTTAAAGTATTATTTTATAAAGTTTTAGCCAACACGAACGTAACAACCTTCTGTTTTTTGTTTTAATTAATTAAGCTTTGTATTATATTTCTTTTTATATGTATTAAATTTTTTTAATAACTTTATTATTATTTTGTTTTTTAAATTTTTCTTCTCTTTTTTTGTTATTAATTTTTTTTATTTTTTTATTTATTTTATTGCACTAGCTACACTTAATTATATATATATCTTTATAAATATATGTATGTATGTAAATAATTAAAAAAAAAAAAAAGAAAAACGTATAATATTCTTAATAAACGTATTTATTATGCGGGTTAACCCGTCAGAGTAAAAATATGAACTGGAGAACATTTTATTCGATTCTGTGTTGTGGCGCTGGAGTGAGGAAAATATAAAATGCAGATAACATACAACAATAATAACACAGCAACAACTACAACTACTAACAAAAAAGAAAGTATAGACAACAACGACAAGCGCGACTACGCATACTACCCAGCAGCAAGGAAATGTGCAATTTCAAATTGCAAAAAGGAACAAACAGTTCCGAGAGAGAGAAAGAGAGTAAAGAAATTTTTGTTCAAATAAAATTCAGTGTCCAAAACATATATATTTCTAAAGGAAAATCTTAATAGCATAAAAAGAGTAATTGCACAATTCGGGAGCATATTTTACTGAGTAACCGCCATTCTCTTTCATTATAGAAATACAATAAATACATTTACACAAAATAGTAACTCTATAATCGTCATATCTAGTCTCAATAATTGTTAGCAAAGTTAAAAAATAAAATACTCACATAACCGAAAATCGAGATAAGATAAATAATATATACATACCTACATACATGCATATATATTAACATACATACTACCATGGAGTACATATGTATGTATGTACAAAAATATATATATTTTTTGTGTTGCTTTAGTGTTATTTTATTATTATTATTATTATTGTTGGTACTTGTTATTGTTTCCCATCTTTAGTTTTCTTTTTTAATTTTTATTCTCACTCCTCCCACTTTGCCCACCCGTTACTCACACTTCCCTAGAATGAATGGAAATTGCTTTTAAAAACAGAGTTTAAAAAAAAAAACAACACAATAACATCTATAAAAATGTTTATAAATATTTGTATAAGCCGAATTTGTTTGAACACTTCATTATTATTTCATTCACTAAACCAGTTTATATTTGATTAGCCAGAAGGTATGATAGTAAGATAAAAATATTTTTGAAAACACGATATTTCTACAATCAATTTTTTACTTTGTGCCGGTTTGAATGATGACAACACAACAATACCTCAAAAACTACAGCAAAATATGTCTCACAATTCATCTTAACATTGGCCATCATTTCTCCTGCTATTAAACCACGTTTAAAGTGACACCAAAATGTTCTTGATGTAATAGTCAGCTTATAGGTGAGAGAAAATAGTGCCCAACATTTTCCACCATAACGTATTAATTTAATTAATAAAAAAAAAAAAAATACGGAATGTAATCGTTGAAGTCACAATTGTGCGTCATTGTTATTTACAACCTCATAGCATATGAAATAAGGATTATTTGCTAATCTTTCTCAACATACACTCAAATAATTTTCATTGAAATGAATGCAAAACTGTCAGAGAAACTTTAACTTTTAGTACAAGATCTGATCTTTCAAACACCACCCATCTGATGCAATGGTCGGTGTTCAACGGAAGATACAGAAAAGAACAAATCATCTATTAGAAAAACGTAATATTTATTAATACTACCCCTTATATATTTATGTATTTGGATTATTTAAATTACATAAATTTTCCAGAAATATTTGATTGGTGTTTAAGCCATACAACATATATCCACGATACTCCCTCCTATGGGTTTTAGAAAGATTTTAATAAAGGATAAAGAATTCTTGCAAGGACTCTTTTTAAAAAGCGTGATATTAGAAATTTTATTATACATTTTCGAGAAACCCTGCAAATTTGTTTTCTTAATCACACAATTTTTTCTGACACTGTAGTTGCACTCGTATGTACATATATGTATGTATATAGAATACATATAAAATACATACATACTTTATTGTACAAATTCCCTCATACATATATAGTGTCTGATTATTGCAGTATTGATAAGATACTGGTTAAAATACTGAAAGCCTGGTAATTGAAGTTATAGAAAAATAAAAATCAATGCCGCACATATGTATGTATGTGTATAAATAAAATACTCTCTTCAAATTGGAACAGCATATCAGATCCTTATATTATTATTTTTAGTCTCATGTGTGAAACAAAGTGAAAGAAAAATACAAACGGTTTTTCAAAAATTTTAAATTTATTTTGCCAAGTGCACAACTACAACGTAATATTATATTTAATGATATTTTTAACAATATTTTACAAAATAAAACTGAAAGCAGTTTTTATGAATGAATTATTGATAAAGTTTATCATGCAGTATTTTTGCCACATTTTAATTTAGAAAGCACAACAGAAAACATGAAAAAGTGTGTATCAAAATGTGCAATATTACGTAGAATTATTTTATAATAAATACAAATTGCAACATTTAATTTATAGCATATTATTATGTTCGTGAATGTATGCAAATGAAAACAAACTAGGTATGTGCAATTTTGAAGTAAAGAAAATAAAGATTTTTTATTTTCATATAAAAAAATATAAATTTTAACTTAATATGAACGCCTTTTACTTTTTTTAAATAAATACAGTGGCTCCCAGCTTATTTCAACTAGCACCTTTAAAAAAAATTAAGCTTGTACAATTTCGAAACGAAACAAGATATTAAAAAAATTTTAGAACATGTTTAAAAATTAAGAAAAACTAAGAAATTTTGAATTGCTTTCACTTCCTAGTGGTTTAGAGAGATTAATTTTTACCCATTTCTTTCTCACAGCTGCTATGAGGTCGTTCTTGTTAAAAATTTGGTGTTGGCGGACGTTTTGATCACTAATTGTCCATGAATTGGAGACTGAATAAAACTTTTTTGTTTAATTTTTAAACATATTCTATAAACTCTTCTTAAATTTTTCTAAACACATGATTAAAGGAACTTCTTATGAATTCACTTTATAGATCGAACCAAGAAATTACCAATCGCTCCTGAATATAGCGAATAATTTTTTTAGATTGGATTGGAAGAGTAACGCTGTATTCATACATAGTACACGCCATCACCTAGTAACGTATAAGGGTCCATTGTGACCTTTCATGTAATTTATAATTTAATTAATTTAAAAGAACGATTCCCAGAAGGGCGGTAGAGGCGGCCAGCAACATTTAGGATTCAATCGTTCTCCCTTTGGCCTGCGTCTGGATGCCTTATGCCATCTGAATCCTTTAAATTAAACTTACGATTCGTCAGAAAACTAGCACATTCATACATTTTTGGACACGGCATTTGCGATGGGCGTTGGCAATCACGATATCAAAGGTTTTTTGCTGGTCGTCGACTGAATAATGCGGCCTCTACCGCCCCTTCTGGGAATCTTTCGGTAATTTTTAAATCTAAGCGGTTTCGTATGTGACTAGAAGATGCTGTAGGATCATTTTGGATTGTCCTTTTAATTTAGGCCGAAATGAATGAGCATGAATGAGTAGGAGATGTGCAAACCAGTCTGTAAAAGCCGCAAAAATAGCCTAATAAGCAATATGGCCTGATATAATTAATAATTTAATATCCACTATGCCTAAAACATGTGCGTGTGCCATATCCCTTAATTTGGGAGTGCTTCAGTTTTGTCCGCTTATATTTGCAATTTAAAATGTTTTTTGAATTTTAACTTTTTTTTTTGTTAAATTTTGAATTCCTTAAATTTGTGTTTTTTAATAATATGGATTTAAATAAATATAAAACAAAATAAAGAACAAAATTAATCGTTTTGTTTTCTAACAAAATTATCATTAGAAAAAATGTACTGAGGGTGTGCTTTAGTTTTGAGCAATACTGTACGTTTGAGCAGTACTAGCGGTAAAAATAAATGATGTATGGTTATCCCTAGCGTACGTGCCAACAAATCGAACTATTTAGTTATTAGGCCGTGTTTTAAAAATGATTGTATGGAAATTATTCTTTAGATTCTGCCACAAAAAACACGGTTAAGGTATTCTTTTTAAATTTTATTATATTCGAAAATACTTTTATTTGTCCTAGCCCAAAGACTAAAAATGTTTCATATTCTTGACCTACCCCTTAGAATATAAACGGAAAATGTAAGTATGTAGTATAAATGTATTTGTAGAACGATATTAACACTACAATATTCTTTTTTAGTTAAGTTAAATTAGAAATAATTATATGTTGTATTGTAATTTACTTAATAAAGAAAAAATAGATTGCAAATAAAATTTTAAAAGAGAAATGTATTTTAAAAACCTTTGAGAAAAAAAAAAAAATTGTGAAACTTACCGAAGACCGATCTACTGTATGACTATCGCCGTTTTCTCCTTCGACATTGTCTGCTGAAGAATTTCTTGCAGATTTGGCACCTTCAGAATTAGTGGCAGCTTCGAAAAGTGAAGTGGGATCACCACCAGATTCACGATATTTTTCTACGTCTGATAGCAAACGTTCTAAATATTCGACATATAAAGTTTCCTGTTCCAGTTCTTTGGTTAATTCAGTAATTTTAAGCTTGTGCCGTTCCAAACTAGCACGAACATCTTGCTCCCAGGCATCGGATAGAGAGCTCTGGGGAAAACGTTCCATCCACAAGCGTTGGAAATCATTAAAGACACTCATATTGTGTGAATTATTCTTAAGTAATTCTACTTAAATCTAATTATAAAGATTTATTCGAAGTAATTAGAGATTCTTTGTTTCGTTTCTTCGAGTTTTCAATTAAATAATTTATATTTTGATTCCGATTCGTTTTGATAATATGGAGTAAACAATAATAAAAAAAAAAGTGACAATAAACAACTGTCACGCAATATTTTGTTTTACTTTTTGCCTCTCTCGCTATATTCTTTTCTCTCTCTCTCTCTCGATTTTTCTCTGCACTCAGCCCTTTTAGCTAATGTTTACGTATTTTTGTGTGATGTGCATCTTGCGCTTATTTTTTTTAGTTCATCATTTGGGAAGAGGGCAAAGCTTGTTTTTGTTTCACTCTGTATTTGTAAATGTGAGAAGTGAAATTAATAACACGGGCCACTTTTAGTTGGTTTTTTTTTTTGTGTTTTGTATATAGAATGTATTATAAATTTTTGTTGTATTAAAAGTGTGTACGTACGTCTATGCGCAATTACAAGGTCATCAAACAACAATGCCTGTTAATTTTTTATGAAATTGTTTTTTTATTCTTCAAGTTTTTATTTTCATGTGTTTGTATTGGTGTTTGTTATTGCTGTTGTTGTCGTTGTTGCTTTAGTTAAAATACCCTAAAACTATTTACGTTGATAAAAATGCAAATAATAGATTTTTCATCTTCGTTAAAACGCCCACAGCATCCAGCATCCGAAAAACAAGAAGCATAGGTTAGCGTGTATAGTTTGCTGGAGAAGCAACAACAAAAACAAATCAGTGCGTGTGGCCAAATGTCACATACACAGAAATATATTCGTTCGTTCGATATTAATTTATGTGCTGGCTGGCAGCAATGCAACTAACCCAACCGACCACTAAATTTTGTTACTGTTGCTGTTTGCCTATTATATTGCAAAATTCACATTTAGATATTCACACTTTTTTTTGTACTTTTACGCCAACTAGACAAGAATACTTAATTCATCACACAACATAACAACACTTTCCAATTCGATTTTAAAAAGGTTTTTTCTTTCTGGTTTTTTATAGTGGAAAGCAGACACTGACTGGCACACCTTTCTTTTGAATTTTTCCTGCTTGTTGTTGAAGTAGGTTTTTTCCAAGGCTTTGATTTTGGAATACCTGACTAATATTTTGACATTTTTTTGTTTCTATTTTGTTCATTTATACTTTAAAAGGGTGATTTTTGTTAAATTATAAAACTTGTCTTCGTTTTTTATTCGCAATTTTAATGTTTTTTAATGAGAAAAAAGACAACACAAGCACACTCAATCTTTTTTTATTACAAAATGCATTTATTAGTGTTGGTAAGTTATTATTTGTATGGTATCGATAACAAAGTGGATTTCTCAGCTTAGGGTTGTATTCTTATGGGTTGAATGAAAAAGTACTTCAATTTCCAACAATTTCTCTTTTAAAAAAAAGTATTTAAAATAATTTAACGGTTTAACGAGTAAGATTTTAAATTATCAATTTAAATTGAATATTAAAAAATAAATTATTACGCAATAAAGTCGCCGTAATGTAGTAAATATTTAGTTTGCTTGCTAGACAAGAGCTCCTGAGCCCAAAACCCAGCTCCGACATTTGGAAGATAACAATAAAAAAAAGGAGATCTCTTCACATCAGTCTTCTGACAATAGATCTGAGAATTAGTAATCGTGGATTAAAACTTACACACAAAACATGAGTGGTGTGAGAAGCTAACTTGTGATCCTAGCTAAAGGGTTGTAATTAATTATGTATATATCCACTGACGTATCCGTAATCCTGACTGAAAAATTGTAATGGACAATTATGTATGTATGTGTGTAGGCATATCCACATCATTGCCTGCTATAGCTCAATTTCTCTTAATACTTTTGTTCTTGGTTCTAAGAAAGAAATATATTTTATTAATAAAGGGCTCAAATTGATTAAAAAATTGTTACCATTAGAATTAGACATACCACTGGCCACGCCTATTTGTCTTACGTCAGATGTCACTTTTAAGGACGCGCTTAAAATAAATTTAAAATGCATTCCGGCTTCAAGTATTAAATGTTTCAATATGTATAAATTCTTATCAGTTTTATTTTAACAATCATGCGAGTTAGTGATTAAAAAATCAATTAATTAAATAAACAAATAGAGAATACGTATACATACATTATGCCTAATGTATAAACTAATTTTATTTGTCATTAATCTAATATACACATAAATAATAATTCAATAAGGAAATGAATAGCCCTGGAATTGAAGACATCAGCTGCGTATAAAGCTCAATGATTTCATTATCATTACCAATCTGTAGGTTAGGTTAGAGTGGTAGGCTTGATGCGAAAAGTTCACTTGAGCATAGAGGCCCGCCGTGATGCCATAACTGAACGCAGTCTCTGCAGTAAGCAAGTTCTATAAATCAGAAGAGAAGAAATTGGTCTGCAACTAAACTTTAAGGAAACAATTGATTTTCGGACTGGCACATAGGATCATTTTTTTTTTTAAATTGATTTCGATGTCATGGCATCGAGGTAATAGTTTATAAAATGAATTAAAAATAATTGAAGTATCGAAAGACAACATTTGTAGTGATATTGGCGAGATATAGTCACAATTGCGCAGAGATATCATCGAAAATGTCAAGATATATGAATCGATATCGAGATATAAGAGTGGATTTGGCAAACGGTAATCCACGTCTTAAATTATAGTCGCTCCAGTATATATATTAGTTGATATGACATAAATCTTCTTATAAAATGTAAATTTAATTTGCATTTTTAAAAGAAACTCGAAATTGGAAGTGTTTGTTTCCCTAACACCTTCCTATACACCTTAAAGCAAACCATTTCTAGCTGGTCTCAATAAGCCTTCATTTGTTTTTCTTTTAGAAAGAGAAGCTGTTGAAAAAGCTGTTTCAATAAGAATGATTAAAAATAATACTTTATCATACAGATGTACAAACTGGTAGTAGTTTGTCAAATGAAAATAATTGAAGTATCGAAAGACAACATTTGTAGTGATATGGGCGAGATAGAGTCACAATTGCGCAGAGATATCATCGAAAAAGTCAAGATATATGAATCGACATCGAGATATAAGAGTGGATTTGGCAGACGGTAAGCCATGTCTTAAATTATAGTGGCTCTAGTATATATATTAGTTGATATGACATAAATCTTCTTATAAAATGTATATTTAATTTGCATTTTTAAAAGAAACTCGAAATTGGAAGTCTTTGTTTCCCTAACACCTTCCTATACACCTTAAACCAAACCATTTCTAGCTGGTCTCAATAAGCCTTCATTTGTTTTTCTTTTAGAAAGAGAAGCTGTTGAAAAAGCTGTTTCAATAAGAATGATTAAAAATAATACTTTATCATACAGATGTACAAATTGCACTTAATACAATACCAAGTTCCTTATAAAAATTATTTATTATTATTTTTTTTTTGTTTTTAATTATATTTCGTATAGAAAAACAAATAAATTGTCTGTGTGTCTATTTTTGCTTTACTCTACATTATATATGTATACATGCATACATATTTTTTATTTTCCCAGATTAAGTATTGAGATAAGCGTCACCTATAAGTGGTAGGCTCACCAAACGCTTTCGAATCATTTAGTCAAACTCGACCATTTACTAAAGAACTTACTAGCAATTCGGTGGATTTGAAATTTTTTAAATTTTTTAATTTGGTTTTTAATAAACACAATTTGTGGTTCCTTTGGTTTTTTGATATTTCCAAAATTAAAAGATAAGGATTTTTTAAAAAACTACAATTTCATTGGACATACATACATATAAATAGATGAAATTCAAGTCCAGTCTTCATAGATTTATTTGAAACGTGTTGAAACAACGTAAACTTGTGTTCGGCTAAAGGAAAGTTATAAAAACTATAAGAATTTATTATAAAATAAAATTTATAAGTGAAAAGACAGAAAGAAAATAAAAAAAAGAACAATGGAAGTTCCACCACCTTTAGCTTTAAAACGTTCTTTATACGTACCCAATAAAACATTAATGGGTCCAGGTCCCTCAAATTGCTCACAAAGAGTTTTATCCTCATTAAGTAATCCGGTTTTGGGACACTTACATCCAGAATGTTTACAGGTGAGATAAGAAAAGAGTGTAATTGTTTGCAAAATATCATCAAAATATAGTCGTATTTAAAATAAATCGTTATGATCAGTTATAAAGTCTAAAGTAGTTAATTTTTTACTTTAAGTTTAACAAATGTTAATGAAGGAAATCTTATTTGGAAACAATAATTTAAAAACCTAATCACAATTCTTCTTCATATTGATGAAGCATTAGAAAGGATATTTTTTACTTAATAAATACATTCACAAATTGTTTTTGGTAATATATAATTTTAAAGTCCTTTCACCAGACCACTACAGGCCAAAGGAAATATTAAAAAAATATAAGCACTGCTGCATTGGCACTCATTATTGAAGCATTTCTGCCTTTTCTGACTTTAAGACGCGGTATGCAGGAGAGTTTCATTATAGTACAATGTATTTGAAATGTATTTCCAGTAACTTTTCTACGGCGAAGCATATAATAGTATTAGATTATCTTGTTCGATACAATTTCAACTATCCAAATATTTGCAGGTTAACAAATAACTGCGAGTCTTATTCAGTTACCCTTATTAGAGATTGTAATTGTTGTGATTCAGTCACGCATATATAAATTTATTGTCGTAATTTCGAAAACACTTGATCGAAGGTAGATATCGATCTACATAACATTCTAAGTCGAAAAAGTGTGTTTTGAGTTATGAACTCTCAAATTTTTTAGGCGCCATAAGACTATTTGTGTATTCTAAGTAGATTTTTCCCTATAACTTCGGAACGGATCGGTGAATCTTAACCAAATTTTGACAGCATTTAAGTTGGAGAACGTAGAATATAAAAATTTAAGAACATTAAACATTTCTAACATTAAAATTCTAAGTGGACTTAGAACGTTATAGAATGGAGGCGTCGATATATAGTGTTGCTGTCGTTAGATTCTGTGGTATAGGTTTAGTAGTTAAAGAATAAAGTTTTTAGAAAATACAAAATTTAGAGTTGAAATTAGAACAGAACCTAGAGGCACCACAACCCGTCTAATGAAAGCTTAAAAGGCATAATACGAAAAAAGGATGTTTATCGCAAAAAATTAATACGACACCGAAGATGATTCAACTCTTTGGAAATTTTGAGAAGTTCGATTCAATTTCCATAAACTAGCATGAAGTTATTGTTCTTTGGCGGAAGAGTACATGAGTTGAAAGAGCTCTCCATTTTTTATTTTACATAGGTAGATATTTCCCAAATAGTGTTTACCTGTAGTTTTCTACTCTTGCCAGAAAAAAGAAAAAATATCATCGTGTGAGATGTCAAAATGCTATGAAATTGTTCAAGCAAGTATTGAAAGATACGGCATATCGTCCGGTCAGATCCTCTTGTTTATGTCGACATTTCAAAGAACTTTTTGAATTTTATTGACTGCTTTCTGGTAAGTAAGGGTTACTTGCTAATGACTTATTAAAAATTGAAACCTTGGTATGCATATACTTTACTTGCAATCGTATTTGCTCTTATTTGCCGAGATGGATAATTTTAAGTACACAAAATTTCTTGCTTTCCCAAAAAGCATAAGATAAGGTCCTGAATATAGCTAAAACATATCAGAAAAATTCAATCAGAATTTTTAATCTCAGTACTTTGAGATTAAAATGACAATAATGTTTTTATTAGTTATTCTGTTGTTATTGTATTAATCGAATAAAAGTGGGCATGGCTGTTAAGAATAAGTTTAGATACCTTTAACTGATCTCTTTATTTACATACGTAAATTATCTATAAGATTGTCTAAAAGTCATGAAAATTATTTTACCTTATCTGTTGTATTTTATTTTTTTTCTAATTCTACAGAAGAGACTATTTAGTAAATAACAACAAAAAATGAAAACATTAACATTTTCTTATCGGTGAATGACAATCAAATTAAAGAAAAACAATATTCGATTACGTTGCAAAACTGATGACGGTATATAGAGGTCGAGGCTATTAAAACTAAACTTGGGTCATCGATCTTGTTTTGAAAAGTTAGATAATCGTATAAATTTAATTTTTTTTGCTAACAAATAAAACCGGTATTTTTCTTTTGCACCTTGAATTCTGATTAGATAGTAAATGCCAGAAGTCATCAATCAGCATCAGACTCTTCAAAGTTTTCATTAAAGTTTCTTTGTATTTTACATACACAACTGTACAATGGACCAAGAGGTCTCTTGGTAAAGGCTTGTAATTATTACAATGTAGGACCACCTTTCCTAACTTCTAATCTAATCTTTCTGCAGCCAATAAATTTTTTTTCAAATCATATTCGAGTTTTTCTCCCAGTATAGGCAGGTCTTTCTCGTTATCTTGGATATATAGTATGTGAATGGATTCTGATGCCACCCATTCATTCTTAGAGATCTCTATTGAAAACTGTATTTTGAATATTCTTAGCTAACAATTATTTGTAACATACACTCAGCCACAAAAGTATACATACGGTTAACAAATTTCAGAAATTTTTTAAACAATCTGTTTTCGTTGAAAATCTTTATAATTGTCTGACAACTTTCCTCGCTTTTAAGAAGGTCTTTTGTATTGGTTCAGAAATTTGTTAATCGTATGTATGCTTTTGTGGGCCTGTATATGTCGTTTTTGGAATAGTTTTAATACTCACGAATCTATATATTAGCGTTAATTTTACATTACATATGAATCAAGTATATGAATAGTATATTCAAGTCCAATGAAATTGTATCAGTTCCATTCCATAAGCCTTGATTTGATAAAGCGGCTCTCCAGGATATTCTGAATAAACAACTGAGACAACAATTCATGAATTCAGGTTCCTTTTTCCTTGACTCGTCTCCATTGCATAAATTAAATTTGCCTTTAATTTTTCGAACGCTCCACGTACAATGTGTTTCCTTTTTGTATTACTTGCCTTAAAATATTGTTTTCCAAGTGGGTTAAGCTGCTCACACAATAATCACTGACTATGTGTCAGGCATTCATTCATCTCATAACGGTATTTCATATCATTCGACCATATCAATGCCAAAGTCCATGATTTTTATTCATTTTTTTTTTGTTCTTTTTTTGTGCTTTTTCTTTTTATGTCTACTTGTGTTCGTCTGCTTTGATTATCGGCTCGAACAGATAATGGATGAAATTAAAGAGGGCATCAAGTACATTTTCCAGACATTAAACGATGCCACAATGTGCATTAGCGGTTCCGGTCATGCCGGCATGGAGGCCGCTCTTTGTAATTTAATTGAAGATGGCGATGTTGTTTTGTTAGCAACAACTGGTATATGGGGTCATCGTGCCGCTGAAATGACCAAACGTTATGGCGGTGATGTACGCTTCGTAGAGGCCCGTTTGGGACGTTCATTAAGTGTCGATGAAATAGAATTTGCCTTGGAAGGCCATAAGCCACAAATATTTTTTATAACTCAAGGCGATTCCTCAACCGGTATATTGCAATCAAATTTAAGAGAAATTGGAGAATTGTGTCGCAAATATAATTGCCTATTTGTGGTTGATTGTGTGGCTTCATTGGGTGGCACTGAATTCTATATGGACGAATGGCTGGTGGATGTAGCCTATACAGGTTCACAAAAGGTGCTTGGTGCTCCACCAGGCATAACGCCCATTTCGTTTAGCAAGCGCGCCATACAACATGTTGTCGAACGTAAAACTAAAGTTAAAGTCTACTATTTCGATGTCTTGTTAATCGGTCAATACTGGAATTGCTTTGGCGGGCAACGCATCTATCATCATACCATTTCATCGACACTTTTATATGGTCTAAGAGAAGCGTTAGCACAATTTTGTGCTCAAGGTTTGAGAGAAGTAGTAACACGCCATCAACAGTGCTCATATCGTCTACAGCAGGGTATTAAAGATCTTGGTTTAGAATTGTTTGTACCAAAGGCAACAGATCGGCTACCCACGGTTAATACTGTCAAAGTGCCAGTAGGTGTTGATTGGCGTAAAGTAGCTGACTATACTATGAGAAAGTAAGAATAATTTTTGTTTTTTTGAACTTGAATTCAATAATTAAATAAACATCTCCTGATGTATTTCTCTTCTTTCTAGATATAATCTTGAAATTAGTGGCGGTCTTGGTCCTACCGTTGAACATGTTTTCCGTATTGGTCTAATGGGTGAGAATGCCACATTTGAACGTGTCGATTTGGTTTTGAATGTTTTAAATGAGGCCCTACAAAGCATAAAATTAAATTTTAATGAAAAATCTAAAATATAATTAAAAAACAGACACATGCACACACAATATACATATTTTAATTAAGATTAAATGTTATAAAAATAATAATAATAATTGTAACAATAAAAAACTAAGATTAAGTTTTTTCTTTTTTTCGTGGCATGCAAAGACGTATTTACATATTGTACGTGGAAGTATATATCAACAACGTGTGATATTATCTAAGCAGAACTAAAACGAGATCATTCACTGCAAACAACAGAAGGAATCCACGACGTAATATTGGAAGAAGACCATGCAGAACGCAGGCAACCCTTCTAAAAATTACATTATTGGCCATTAAAACTAATTGTGGTAGACAATATTACGTCATAAGTTGCCTTTTAAGAAATTTCACATGATAAAACTGTGAAATGCAGTGAAAATGTTGGAGATACTTTTAGTCAGTAAGAATACGGCATGACCAACAACTTATGCCAGGTGTCCAAACATTACATAAACTAAAAATATGGTAGAATGCTCCAATGTACAACACAGTGACAGTTAAGACTAAAAACCCGCCTTGTCCCCTTGCCCACGGTTGTATTACTTCGAGATGGACCCCTTTTTGGCATCTCTGCCAGTTTCATCATTGTCAGACTGCGTCCAGGCTCCGCTCTTCCATTATTCTACTGCGTCTAGGTCATATTTTTTCTTTCGCAGGACATAGTGAACAAATTGTTTTACCGCGTTCCAGTTTTCTCTGCTGTTTATCATTTTCGACACGACATTAGAGACACTAATAATGCCGATTTCAGCCTCGAAATCCTAACATCCTTCAGCCCAGCGACTACAGCCGAAGAAAGTGTGTTCGGCATCGTCTAACATTTCCTCCTCCTCGTAGATGCAGAAATGCGAGCGACATTTCCCTATGCGATGCAAGTACTCTCTGAAATATCCATGATCGGTTAGCATCTGGGTTATAAAATAGTCTACTTCGCCGTTTTTCTGTTTTTCCACGCTTGCAATTCTGTAATCGGTTTCTACGTCCACCTACCATGCCGTTCATTTTCCCATCGATATTGCCATTTTAAGAAGACTTCGTGCTGTATCGCTTCTATACTCTGCGACTGAGTCGTGCTCTGTCTAGCGTTGTAAATCATCTGGCGCTCAATTGCTTGAAGGTCTATGGGAACCATTTCAGCTATTATTAAGGCAGCTTGTGTCGATAGCGTGCGATATGAGGATGTAACCTGTAAAGCTGCTATTCTCTGCGCAGATAGTAGTTTTTTAGCTCTGGTTCGAATTTTACACAGTAACAGCATAGGATAAACAGTAGTAGTAAAGGATTCTTTGTTTTGGAATGGCGTTGCAGGAGACTTGCAAGAAGAATTGCAATGGTGTAGTTTTAAAGACTCCGATTTGACCATTATCGTATAGGGACCTCTCCATGAGGTGCACGCTTTTGACTTCCTACCTTTAACGTGACAATTCTTAATGGGTTGCAAGAGTATATAGATATGTCAATTATTCTAAATACCAGATTGTTGTGGAACGCTAACATGTTTGTAAGAGTATCGAAAGCATCGATAGCGCTTTACACATCTAAAAGGGCCCTAAGCAAAATTTGAGAGGCTTGGACTGGTCATTACGTACTGCTGCTATGATGACGTGATGAAATCAAGTCCTTTACGAACGTCAATGGCAATTAATAACTAGAATTTATCGGGCAAATTTCATATCATTTAAAGCTAACTCTCGTATGGTTTTTGGTTTTCCGGGTATGGGGATATTGCATCGTTGATAATGAATACGATTAGCTCGACTAGATATATTTATCGCTCGTCGTTCAGGAAGGCTAAACTTCATTAGCAGGTGGTATCTGCTGCACTTGTATGGATAAGAAAATGTTGATTCACTTCTGTCTTTAAGCCGAATCTGCGAATTGAAGCAGAATAAAGTGGTTATACTTTCAGGAACTTTCCAAGTTCCATGGGAGGTATAGTGGAGTCAAAGTAATTGCATAGATAAGCAATACTATACTCATCATTTTTACTAGACTTCGGAAACAAACAAACCTTAACCTAGTCAATTTTCAAATAGTCAATCGTTTTAACTGCAAAAATTCTTGTTCTTAGATCACAGTTCGCCCTTCCTCCCAAATTAGTGTTTTAAATAAAAATATTGTTGAAAAATTTAAAGTTGACTATCAAACTATGGATTAAGTTTTTAATTTTTATTTACTTTTTAGAATGAAACTTTAAAACAGTTCTTATTCCTCCAGTTTTATACACGTTTGATATTAAGCCGTTATATCAAATAAAAAAATTCTTGTATTTTAATTAAAAATAACACACAAAGAGACAGTGTCTTAACCTTGTTTCTGTGCAAGTTCACGGGCCTTGGCGCGTTCCAATTTGGCAATGCGAGCCAAACTCTTGGAGCCCAAGATACCACCACCCCAGTGTCTGCGGATTTCATCATGACGATCGTTGTAGTTGGTCTTGATAGCTTCAATGACCTTGCTGAAGTTGGCCTTATCGTTAGGTTCAACATGGGTCAAAGCCAAAGCGGTGCAGGTCTTGCGACGGACCAACAAACCGAGACGAGCTTTACCCTTAACAATGCAATATGGGACACCCATTTTGCGGCACAAGGCAGGCAAGAACAATACCAACTAGAATAGAAAATAATAACATTAGTATACAGGAAAAAAAGGTTAATTTATATTCTTTACTAAGAATGTTTAAAGCTTTAAAACCAATCAGATTGTCAAGTTTCCACAAAATTGCTTTGGATACCTATTGTAGGTGATCTAAGGCAACTTCAGTTGAAGAAATTCAAGTTTAACATCATTTGAAAGGGTTAATGCTTTTGTTTACATTGCTGTTGAAACTCACCTCAAGGGGATCAACATCGTGAGCGATGACGACCAATTGAGCCTTCTTTTGTTCTACCAACTTGGTGACAGTGTTGGTACCGGCACGGATGAAAGTGGGCTTCTTCTTGGGTTGGACATCCTTACCCTTAGCCTTGGCTTCAGCAATCTTCTTCAAGCGTTGCTTCTTAGCAATAGCTGATTCAGGACGGTATTTCTCCAACAATTTGAACATCTTGACGGCGGTGGTCTTGTCCAAAGTTTGACTGAATTGATGAATTGGTGGGGGCACCTTCAAACGTTTTTGCAAAACAGCCTTTTGGCGTTGGACACGGATGTATTTTGGCCATCTTACAAAGCGAGACAAATCACGCTTGGGTTGGATGTTTTGGCCTAAAATTAAAACACTCTACTTAGAACCAATACCTTAACAAAAGGCACATAAACAAATAATAACAACTTACCAATGCCGAAGTTCTTGGGGCGCTTTTCGAAGAGTTGATTGACAACTTTCTTGACGACTGGCTTTTTGACGGCCAAAGGAGCTGGGGCAACCTTCTTGGTCACTGGCTTCTTCTTTGGTCTGGGCTAAAATACACAACACAAACACAGCACAATAAAAATTAATTCAAGTTTTCACACTTTTGCGTCAATTGTTTTGTACATATTTGGCGTCTTTTTATGGTTTGCATTACGAAAACACTTTTTCTTTTCACTATTTCTGATTCACGTACCTTCTTAACAACCATTATGGATTATTTCTTTTATAAGATGTTAATGAAAAAAGCAGATTTTTACGGCAGGTCAAAAATAGACCAGCTTTTATGTCTGCTTGTCAAAAAGGAAAGGAGTTGAGCTGAACGGAAATCTAACTCACGTCAAACATATGACAGAGTTGTATTTCAATGGGATAGGGTGACATCTAGTGGTATATTTTAATTGTCAAGATGGAATTAAAAAATACAACAGTGTGTTAGAACTAATTATAATTGTAAAATTTATGAATTAAAAAAAATTTGCGTTAACCTTTCTGTATTTTTTTAAATACCAATTAATATTCGAATATTCTGCATTCGGCTTACGGACCAATCAGTTGCACTACTTATAACACCGTTTCTAATAAGTAATTTAAGCTTCTATCTAAAAAAAAAACAAACTTTAAAAGTTTCCCAAATGTAAGATAACAAAGTTTTTGAAATTTAACTTAAATTGTTAGGTTTTTAAATACAATAAATTCTATTTTAATATTATTATTATTTAATAATTCTCTCTTATGTATTTCTAATTGAAAAAAACGTAATTTCTAAGCTACCTTTATTTCCTACACAAAATTCCAACTCTGTTACAACATATGCGCACATTTTGACATTTCTTTCATTCCATTTACGTTCTCCCCAAATATTTTTTTCAACATTCTTTTCAATTTTCATTTTTATTAGTGAACTTTCTGTTTAATTAGATTGATTTGGCTTGTTTTTTCTCATCTTCCCATTTATTGTTTATGTGTCTGCTTGTGTATGTGTGCATTGTTGAGATTTTTTTGTCGGTGGTCAGAAAGTGTGATTGTGCATAGAATTGTAATTTTTCAATTAAATAAATTGGCAATAATAAAAATAAGTTAAAAGTTCATTAAAGTGCATAAAATAAATTGCATGGCAAAACATTAAAGAGTTTTCAAAGAATACACTGAACAAATAAAAGAAAATAGAATTAAATAGTTGTGCAAATCTGAATTAGTGATTCTTCTCTCTCGCATAGATACATCCACCATTTTTTATTTTCATATTAATTTTTGTTTACTTTTTCTGTTGGACATTCGTCGGACAACATCAAATAAGAAGAAGGGATAAGAGCAAGAGAGTGAGAGAACGAAAGAGAAATAATTCAACTGCACTTTCTGAATGGGTTAATTATTAGAAAAGAAATTAATAAAAATATCAAATAAAATGTTATAAAATAAAATAAAATCAAGAAAAGAGAAACAAAAACGAAATTTTATCGCAAAAAGGGTGGTGGTATCATATCATATTCCAATTGTACAAATTAATTGCCATTAAAACATCTATGAAGAATTAGGAAAAGCAGCAGCACAAGCAAAAGCTGAAATAAAATTAAAAAGTGATAAAAAAAAAATGATTTGAATGCATTAGTGTTAGTTTGCAAACTATTTGTATAGATCCTTCTGTGATCGGTAGTCTGTCTATGGCTAATGAAATATGGCACATGTTAATAATGCTGCTGCTTTAGCCACTGGTGGAATTGGTGTAGGAGCAGGCGGTGGTGGTAATAATGGTCTTAGCGGTGCTGGCATATCTAATAATGCCAATACTCATGCCGTAGTAGTGTGGGAATTTGAATCACGCGGTGGCAAATGGTTGCCATACACCCCCGCAGTATCGCAGCATTTAGAACGGGCTCATGCCAAGAAATTAACGCGTGTACTGCTCAGTGATGCAGATCCCGAATTGGATAAATACTACGTTAATGTCCGAACAATGACACAAGAGACTGAAGATGGCTCCAGCCGTTCAATGGCGGGCGTGAGGCGAATGTTTTATACACCCTCATCGCCTGCCGGCAAAGGTACTAAATGGGAGTGGGCCGGATCAGCCTCTGGAGATTGGCATCCCTATAATATGCATGTTCAATGTATCATTGAAGATGCCTGGTCTAAGGTAAGAGAGACTAAAATCTGTATACACATATTTATTTATTTATTGAAAAAATTATAGTGAGTATACTCATGTATTAATGTACATGAATTATTTTCCTATGATAATGAAAATATATTTCTATCTTTTAAGGGTGAGCAAACGCTCGATTTGTATGGCACATCAAGTCTGCCATACACAATTAATTTTTGCAATTTAACCCAAACACGTCAGCCAAGTGGTCCTATAAGAAGTATAAAGCGAACACAACAGGCTCCATATCCTTTAGTTAAACTAACACCACAACAGGCACAACAGTTAAGCGGTAAGTGAAAACCTAACAACGCCCATCAACAAATGACTAATCTAAGTTTTTTACAGTACAAACAAATTATTCGGAATATTCGCACAAGAGGAATAATACATTGCCAAAATTAGCAGCTAAAGCACACAATGACAATAATAATAGTAAACAACAGCATTTGCAACGCTTAAATAATAATAGCAGTAATGGAGTGTTTGTTGCTCTCAATAATGCTAGCAGTGGTGGCAGTCGTCAACCACAATCTTTACCCCATACTCATAGCCATACACAATCTCATTCCCACCCGCATACCAACCATACGGCAATAACTGCTTCACAGCAGCAACAGCAACATCAGCATCAGCATCAACATCAACAATCAAAATGTAAAACAACTAAACGTAACAATGAATTATCCACAGCGAATTTGCGACAAATATTAAATAATCTCAACATATTCGGTAGCAGTAGTTCGAAACATACAAACCACAATCATAACAACATGGGAGCATCAACGTCGGCAACAACGTCATCGAATCATTTACAACTGCAGAACAGTCATTTTCAGCCATTTTCTCATTCCAGCAATGTTTTAACCTCCTCTATGAGTAGCCATCATAGCCGTTGTT
This sequence comes from Sarcophaga peregrina, assembly GCA_014635995.1. Classification (NCBI taxonomy): domain Eukaryota; kingdom Metazoa; phylum Arthropoda; class Insecta; order Diptera; family Sarcophagidae; genus Sarcophaga; species Sarcophaga peregrina. The sequence continues at coordinate 38,254,283 of CM025790.1, read as the reverse complement.
CTGAAGGTTCATTGCAATCGAAGCGTAGCAGTCGTATGAGTATGCATCGATCCCGTTCACGCACTCGTGCCTCAGATACCGATACGAATAGTATGAAATCTCATCGTAGACCCAGTGTTGACACTGTTTCCACCTATCTCAGTCATGAGAGCAAAGAAAGTCTACGTAGTCGGAATTTTGCCATATCTGTAAATGATCTATTAGACTGTTCCTTGGGTAGTGATGAAGTTTTTGTGCCGTCTTTACCCGCCTCATCAACAACAATGTCTTCCGTTTCGTCGTCCTCATCGATGATGGCCACAGAAAGGGCGCCTGCGCCACCACCCATACCCTTAGCTGGTTCCATTTCTGTGACGGCGTCTGGTACGTCGTCTTCTTCTCAACAGCATCCAGCCTCAGCATCATCTACATCTCATCAACAACAGCATCAACAGCAATCGCAACAACTAATAGCCGGTTCAATTGTTGGTGTAGATCCTGCTAGTGATATGATCTCACGTTTCGTTAAAGTCGTTGAGCCACCCCAATGGCCCAATGCTCAACCCTGCCCTATGTGCATGGAAGAATTGATACATAATGCTCAAAATCCGGCTATTGCTTTAAGTCGGTGTCAGCATTTAATGCATTTGCAGTGTTTGAACGGAATGATAATAGCACAACAAAACGATTTGAATAAGGTAAGGAGTCTCTCGTAACTTTATGGCAAGATGTATGATTATGTCGCCGTAGTATATTAGGTAGAGTGTTGGCTTATTAGACGTAAGAAACTAGTTCAAACACCAAAACGAAAATATGAAAAAAATTTCTTTGACGAACTTCGGAGATATCTTGGCAAAAACTTGCCATGAAGAGCTTCTCAAAAATTTGTATCAGTGCACATATTAAAAGTGTGCCCGTTTGGTATGTAAGCTAATAAACCTTAAATGGTTTCTGGTCAGAGAGAATTAGGATACTAACTTTGTTTTAGGACTGAACTAGGCTCTAGTATTTTTAAACGTCTGAAGTTTAACCTTCAAATTAATTAATTCAAATTCTTTAAAATTTTTTAATTCTTTTATTTATAGAATCTCTTTATCGAATGTCCCGTTTGTGGTATAGTTTATGGAGAAAAAATTGGTAATCAACCAAATGGTACAATGTCCTGGAGTATTTTAAGTAAAAGTCTACCGGGTCATGAGGGTCAAAATACCATACAAATCGTATATGAGTAAGTTTATAGAAATTTTCATTTAGATATTTAAATAAAATTCAATTATTTTCTCTTGTTTTTTTAGTATTGCATCTGGCATTCAAACTCAAGAACATCCACATCCGGGAAGAGCTTTCTTTGCTGTTGGCTTTCCGCGCGTTTGCTATTTGCCCGATTGTCCTTTGGGTCGTAAAGTTTTACGATTTTTAAAGATCGCTTTTGATCGGCGACTGTTATTTTCGATTGGTCGTTCGGTAACGACGGGACGGGAAGATGTTGTTATTTGGAATAGTGTTGATCACAAAACGCAATTCAATATGTTTCCAGATCCCACATATTTGCAACGTTGCATGCAACAATTAGTGCATTTGGGTGTAACCGATTAATCAGCATTTATTTAAAAAAAAAAAACGTCGTCATCAGTTTTGAAACATCAAATGACATTCATTCATTCATTAATTTCATTTGCTTATAAGTATTTTAGTTTTTCTGTTTCGTTGCGTTTTGTTTTTTATTTTTATTTTCTTTAATTTTTTTTATTTTATTATTATTGTTTAATTTTTATTTTATTTTTCTTTGAAAACATAAATGAGTGCAATGTCTCGATTCATTAAATCAAGTGATATTATATACACACATATATATATGCATGTACAGTCGAACTTTTATAATTTGAACTTCTATTACTTGAATTTTCTATAAGTTAAAGCACAGCAATAGCATCTTGGAGAGAAATTCTATCAGGTTTTGTTATGCTTCTTTAACTTGAAGTTTTTATAACTTTAAATTTTTTTCTAGATAATGGTGATTCAATTTAAAGAAGTTCCACTGTATATGTATATACACACATCTAAAAAAAAAAAAACAAAAAACACCCACCAGTTTGAGTAACTCAAACTTTAAAATGAACTGAATTGGAAAACCAACAACAAATAATCAGTAATATTTTAGCATTTAATCTAGATTTTAGCATACATAGTTAGTAATAAAGTAATGAATTTTTATGGGTTAGAAAAACAAATTTAAACTCAAATTAAAACAATAAAACTCTACAATGATTGAGGCCTTCCTTTTACAAAATCTAAACGAAATCTAAAAAGCTATTAAAACAAAAATAATAATAATAAAAACATTGCATAGAATATAATATTTCAGGAAATACTAAATTATTGAACATTTTTATGTGAATTTATTATAAAGTTTTTATTTTTATATTTTGCTTTTCATATTTTATTTTGTAATTTCTGCTAAATGATGTTAAACATTATTCGCAATCACTTACACACATCTAAATACAATTTTTCTAAAATTTTATTGTGATTAATGTTCTTCCATTTATAAATTTATTATTATTATTATTATCAATTATATTGTATAAAAATTTATATACAATATGCATAGAGGTGGAGTAAATAACCTATATAGAGAACATAATAATCCTCTTAAAAATTTATATTTATAAATGATATGCTCTTCATGTGAGTTTTTTTTTTACTCGATATACATACACATATATATATGTATATATATATAGAGGATAATACAATATTTGTAATGTTCATGTTTTTTTGTCTAGTTAGAAAACTTGTATTATTTCAATGTGTATCGAGTATTACAAGATTTTATTAAGTAAACTATATAAGTATTAATGTTAATATTTTATACAATTTTATATTTTATGGGCTAAAACAAAGCAAAAAGACAAATAATTATTCTCAATACAAATATATTTTGAGAAATTGAAGCGAAAAATAAGGATTTATATTTTTTATGAATGTTATAAAACAGAAAAATTAAAATAAACAAAATGAATTTATAATACATATTTTAACTGTGAGCCTTTTTATGGTTGGGAAGAGTTTAAATTACTTAATTATGTATTGGAATTGTGGTTTACTCTTGGTCCAAAGAATACAAACCAACTGTTAAGCTGGTCACAGGATTGTCATAATTTGCGGCTAGATATACAGTAGCGAGAAAAAAAATGCAATGCTATGTTGTATGATATTCAATCGAGACTCAAAACTTACAACGTTATCCAATGCAACTCAACTTTTATTTATTTATTAATTACAATACAATTACAAATCATATTCTAATTCTATATGAGCTAACTAACTTCGACCATACGCTCGGTATAGTGTCACAGACCAGAGCTTCTGGTGGGAATCAAACCCACGATCCTCCCGCTAATAGTCTACCGCTCTACCCACTAGACTACCAGGGCGGTCAGACACTCCACTTTTGTTTTTCTTAATCGTTGATTTTTAAGTTTTAATCAAAAGCATTATTTAACGTTCTTTGCTACTCTTTCTACTTAATTTTTTTTAGATTTATAGAAAAGTGAAAAAATTTATCGCGAAAAAAAAAACAAAAATGCAACGCAATGTGTTAAAGGTAAAAGGACATCAACTAGAGGAATTAAAATAAAAGTTTAATGAAAACTTTGCAAATTGTGAATTATAAAATAAAAACAGCTGTCAGCAGCAAATTTGCCATTATAAGGACTTTGGAAAAAGGCAAATCAATGAATGAAGTTGCTCATCAATTTAATATCAAATTCATAGCGATATCGTTAAACAAACAACGTGGAAAGAAAGAGAAAGTGGTCGATCTCGTAAATCAGTTAGCAGTAGGATGCCAAGACAGCAAAATGGTCAAAATAGTAAAAGTTGAGCATCGGAAAACAATAGTAGATGTTACTTATTATGCAAAACGATCAATTAAGGGTTTCTATTGGCGTCCACACATATAGAAACCTATTAACTGATGGGTTAAATTATATTCGTCGGCCCCTAAAACGAAGATATTCAAAATAATTTTATAAATAAACAACATTTTGTACCATTAGGGCCAAATAAGTTAAACTTTGATTCGTCGCTCCACAAAACTTTGGCCAAGGAAAAGTCAAGTCATTTTTTCTTATTAACTTCAATTGTAAGTGGCTTCTTGTTGGTCTCCCAGCTAATAAATTTGCCTCTCTTAATGTATGTATTTAAATCAAATATATTATTTGACTGTTTAAAAGCCCCTATCGATTTTCTGTATTCAATTTCTTTGTCCTTGAGAGTTTTACCTTCTTTCGTGACCATACTTCTTCGTAGTGAAATTCTTTAACGCCTTTTAATTAATATGTATTGAAAAAGCATGACGATCTCGTTGGATCTTATATTTATTCTCATTTTCTTTTTCCACCATCAGATCATCTAATTTTTGTTTACATACCGCAATACTCTGTGTAAGATTGACACACTTTCATTTGTTGGTTTAATGATTTCAGATTTTCATTTCGTCTTATTGAATCTCGCACTACTTCTCGAAGGTTCTTATCAGTTGCGCTTCTGGATACTACATGAATAACTACGGGGAGCAGAATATCCATCATCCCACCCAGACACTATTAACATAGGCAGGATTTGAAGCCCGATATCTCAAGTTCCAAAATTATTTGGGAGATATGACTTATTGCGTTTTATTAGGGACATCTTAGGCTACAATTTGCATTAAGTGGGATATGTGCAGCAAGTCTCATTTTTTCACAATATCGATCGTCCCTCTCATCCCACCCAGACACTGTTAACATAGGCAATATTTGAAACCCGATATCTCAAGTTCCAAAATCATTTGCGCGATACGACTTATTACGTTTTATTAGGGACACCTTAGGTTACAATTTGTATATAGTGGGATATGTGCAGCAAGTCCCATTTTTCCACAATATCGACCATCCCTCTCATCCCACCCAGACCCTGTTAACATAGGCAATATTTGAAGCCCGATATCTGAAGTTCCAAAAATTATTTGGGACATATTACTTATTGCGTTTTATTAGGGATACCTGAGGCTACAATTTGCATATAGTGGGACACTCTTGCTTTGTCTTTGATTTTAGAACTTTCAAAGGACATCAAAAAAATCAGAGGTCGGAAATAAAAATGTTCCTATTTAACTTATTTGTTGTTAAGGTCGAGTCTTTAAAATTGTTTAAGTGAAAAATTGTTTAAATGATATGTAAACAAACAATAAGTGATGACATCATCTTAGTATTCTCTTGCATATTGCAACATTGTGGCGAGTTGTCTGGTTAACATATATTTTGTGCTAGGACCAAACAAATTGTGGGTGCCCTTTAAATGTAAAGAAATTACTTAAAAGGTAATATTATCAAGGATTTCCTTGGAAGTCTCCTTCTCATATAACACTGATGTATTTCAGTTGAAAATAATTTATGGATTGGTTACCAAAAATAAGACAAAACAAAATGAAACAATAAAAAAATGCTTTTTTTTAATTCCTAGAAATTGACATTCAGAGCAGGCATTACACAAATAAAACAACCTCTTAATGCATATGACAGACATTATTTTGTATGTAAAATATGTACAAATGCATGTATGTATGTGTACGTATGTATGCGCGAGTATGATTAAATGTGCGACATGTCCCTCCCGTACACAAACATCCATATCAAGATAAAGTCAACGAATGGGAGATGTAATGAACGTGCGTGTATAACGAACGGCTACAATTATTTTGGCTGACTTTAAATTGCCAAAACAAAAAAAAAAATATTGACAAAATAAATTGTGAATTGAAATAATGTAACCTGGTCTTAACCAAATTTGAAAATTCGGAAGATGACCCTGTAACAATAAAAAAAACAACAACACACACAACCTCCCAACAACAATGACGCCAAAGTTAACATCACCAATAAAATCAGAGTCAGTCATACGCACAAGCATGAACATTGTTTATCATGATCATGATCATGATAATGGCGATGATGATGATGATAATGATGGCGATGGTGATGTTTGTTGTGAATGATTGTTTTGACATCAACAAAGTTTTTTTTTTTGCTTTCCTTGCTGTTGTAGTAAAATTGTTGTTTAAAAATTGCGTAAATCGTAATTCAATATAATAAAATAAAATAAAAATTAAATTAAATAAAAATGTTTATATTTTATTATTGATTATCTACATAAATATGTTGTTGGTGTTGTTGCCGTTGTTCGAAATGTGCAACAAAAATGAAAACAAGTTTAAAAGCATTTTCCGATTATAAAAAATGTTTTAATGCAATAAATAAATAAAAAAAATAAAAAAAAACAAATTTACATTAATCATGCTTATATTGGCTGCACAAAGGCTCCTTCTTAATCCTTTAGCCTGTGAAAAGAAATTTCCCAAAAATACTTTAATTAATAACAGTAACACAGTAAAAAGAAGGGTACCAAGTCCAGTACTTGCCTACTTGATCTAAATATTACCCCCATTGAAGCAATAATATGAGACTAAACTGTCAGGAAAATTAATTAAAAGGTTGCTAAACAAAAGTTTTTAATTATCTCCAAAAACATCATTCCCTCTAAGGGATATTTGATCCAAGACAATATACAGTGGCTCCCACCTTATTTCAACCAGCATCTTTAAACAAAATTTAAGAAATAGAATATTTTTAAAAATTAAACAAAAAAGTTTTATTCAGTCTCAAAGTTCTGGGCAATTTGGGATCAAAACGTCCACCAACACCAGATATTGAACAAAAAAGACCTTATAGCAGCTCTGAAAAAGAATGGGCAAAAATAATTCTTCAAACCACTAGGAAATGGAAAACAAGGCTGAAAGCTGTAATTAAGCAAATAGGAGGTCATACTAAATTTGTTTGTAGAAAATGGTTAAAATAAGATGTGTCGAATTGGGTTCTTATATTTTTGGTTTTTAGTTTGTAAGTTTACATTTGAGACTAAATAAAACTTTTTAAAACATATTCTATAAACCTCTTATTAAATTTTTTTTAATATCTTCATCCGTTTGGAAATTATTCGAGCATAATTTTTTTTAAAGGTGCTGGTTTAAATAAGCTGGGATCCACTGTAAGTTCCGCTATTCTGTTTAAGAGTGCCTGACTTTGGTTGATATACTATAAAACACCTGTAGGACCTGTGTATATAGACGTCCTATTAAAGTGAAATCTCCCGTAGGGGAAAACCGATCGTCACAGCAGATCTGGCCGTTAACGGGAGGTGTCCGTTCACGGAATAGTTCACTATAAAAATGTCAGGACTTTGTGCTATTATTTATTAGCCACTACTTTTATAACAACCCATTTGATTTAGAAAACCCATGAAAATCTATTTCTTCTACCTTTGCCTTCACAATTGATCCAGATATGGATCAAAAAATCGAAAAATAATATAAAAATAACATAAAATATAAAAAATATTCCAATGTCCAACATTAGCCCGTCTACTGGATTTATTTTATGGGAAAAAAAGTGTCGACGTTCGGCCAGTGGAGTGTCCGTCTAGAAGAGAGTAATCTGTTCTAAAAATTCTTGTAAAACAAAGGGACTAGGAAAATTGTCCGTTTAAAACGAGAGGTGACCGTTAGTAGAGTTTTCACTTGTACTTCTTTTTTTTGTCATCAGTATGACCTCAGTCTTGTTCTTTGCGAGCTCTAGACCATGATCCTCAAGCCATATCTGAGTCCTTATCATGACTTGATTCAGTTTTCTCCTGGCATCCTCAATGTCGGACACTATATCATTCGCGTATCCCCCGAGGTATGTGTCCTCTGGCATTTCTATACCTAAGATATCATCATAGCTCAGGTCCCAGAGATCTGAGCCTTGTCCGTTCAACGCATTCCACTACATCCGCTATGGCACCAAGCGTCGACCTACTTGGTCGGAAGCCATACTGCCTTTCCGATAATCCTCCAGCTGTATAAATGGCAGCTGCCAGTCTGCGCTGGAGAAGTTTCTCCAATAATTTACCGGCACTATCCAGCACACAGAGGGGGCGATATGATGACGGATGTGTCGGGTATCCTTTTCCCTTGCTGATCAGAGTTAATTTCTGCAGCTTCCATTGGTCAGGGAAGACACCTTGGGCAATGCAGGTAATTTAATTGCTCCAAGACTGTGTACGACTGTCGCAGATGTCTCAATGAGGTAGCGAATCGATATGATGTTTGTATCACATGGGTAACGGGACCTAGGGATATTCCCGACAACTGCAGAGCGGATGATTTGGCCAGAAGGGGCACGACCATCGAAATCTCTGATGAATTCTCTAGATTTAGGATCCCTTTGGGTAACTGTAAACTTATAATTGACAATGCAATCGTGAACCTTGCCAACAGTAGGTGGGCAGCTTCGGATAAAGGCAGAACGGCCCAAAAAATCTGGCCAAGGCTGGATGGAAGGCGCACGGCGAGTCCGCTTAAACTCCAAAGAAGCTGGCGGCACACAGTTATCGGAGTTATTATGGGGCATTGTATTATAGGAATGCATGCGAGACGTATTGGTCTTCGGCACCTCGTGAATGATTTCAGCATTAGCTATGGAGATGAGGAAAAGGATGAAACTATTCTTCACCTAATGTGCATATGCCCGACACTTAGTCAGAGGAGAAAGAGACACCTGGTTGTCTACTACATGCAGGACCTATACGAACTGACATGCATAGATATTGGCATGCATGAGTCGCTTCATCGGAAGCTCCAAGATGTTCCTGGAATAAGGGAGAATGACTAACTAGGGTATCACAATGGCCCCTGTATGCGGCCTAAGTGTGTCCGCTGATGACTCCATTGGGGGGACAGCCACTTCTACCTACCTACCAGGATATATGTATGTCTGAAACAATTATTCATAACACACTTCTCTACCGGGACTTTTATCAAAACATTGTACAGCATATATCGACACCTTCGTTCTATACTATTCTAAGTTGAAAACGTGTGTTTTGAGTTATGAGCTCTCAAAGTTTTCATGCGTCATACGACTCTCTGTGTATTCTAAGTAGATTTTTTTCTATAACTTCGGACCGGATTGGTGCATCTTAATCACATTTTGTCAGAGAACGTAGAATTTAAAAATGCTAGAACATTACAAACGTTCTAAGTACACTTAGAATGGAGGCGTCGATATTATGCGGGTTAGGGGATTAACTAGCTAGAAAAATCCTGACCTTTAATAAACTCGAAGCTTATCTCGTACGTAGCAGTTACAATTAATCGAAAAGAAATTTAATCAATTGATTATCTACCAGCCCATAGTGCAATATTTTGTGCATAAACAATTGAAGGTTAAATTTTAGGTGACATTATTGTTTGTTTGTTGGACTTTTGTTTTATTGATGTTATTGTTGTTGTTGTTGTATTGATCCTAGTAAACGATATAGTGCTTTAAGTCAGTCACTCAATCAAGTTGGATGAAAAAAGAAAAAAAAAAACGAAAAAACGAAAAAAATCTAGAAAATGTTAAACGATTATGTATAATTTTTTGTAATTCATTTTTTTTTTTGTAGTTTAGTTTTTCAAGCACATTATTATAATAAAATAAATACAAATCCAGAGGCAGTAAAGTAAAAACCGAGTCTAAATGTGTTTAAAAATTTTACAAAATCATCAGTTTATCGTAACGATTCGATAGCGCCGGTTGTGTTTCATTCAAAATAAAAAATCATAGAAAACTAAACTAAAACAAATAAAAACCAATAAATTAAAATAAAATCATTTAATAAATGTAACAATTGTAATAAACCATAAAAACAAGTGCTTAATTGCTGTTGTGAATTAAAAAAAAAAAATATTAAAAAAACGAAAAAAATTGTTTAAAATTCGAAAGGAAAAACTGTACTTAAGAATAATTTGTTAAAAAAAAGTATTAAGAAAAAACAAGAAAAAAAAATTAATAATTTTCAATAATAATTGAATTTGATCTTTGATTTACAAAATTCTTCTTTTTTTTTTGTGCAATTTTTTTCTATTGCCTTTACCGCAAACCACAAGCCAATCAAAAATCATATAAAATCTATACAAAAATCAACAAACAATTCAAAATCATTAACATTAACAGAGCGGGGGGGAAAAAATAATAATATTTTGAATCAATTGTCAGTATTCTGTCATTAGATTTTAATCACAAAAACAACAAATAAATCAAACAAATAAACGGTAACTGAAATTCAGCGCGTATAAAGCGTTTGAAATTCAAATTAGTGGTGCTCCTTTGAATCAAACGCCGTCAAATATTATCGTCATCGCCATCGTCATCGTCATTGTCACCATCATTATAATTCGTGATTGTATTTATCGGATTTGAAATAAAAGTAAATACAATCTAAATCACTCAAGTATGTTTTAAATAGTTTTTAATTTTGATCTTAAACGTTATTGACATTTATTAACAATTACTAGAATACTAATCCCCAGGCGTACTGCTTCGTTGTACCCTCCCCTTTTTAGAATATTTAAATTGAACAAAACAAAAAATCTATAAGAATTAATTATATTTAATTATTGTAATTTAATTTAACAAACTTTTTATATAATCTCTCTAAGTGACTAATACCATCCCCCTCCCCCCGGTACCAAAATCTTTCACTCCTAATTTTTAATAATTTGTTGCCCTAACTCCTCAAGTATATTCCACTTAAACGATACACTTTCTCCAGCCATTTCTATTATTTTCTGGTTTCGAACGATGATTATGTTTTCTGGCAGTTGCTGGATAAGTTGATAATACAGTTTTTGGAAGGTTCAATTCGCTGCAAATGCCAGAATCTTTTCACCAATACATACACTTACAGAAAAAACGGTGTATGCAGACTTTTTTTTTAAATTTCTAATAATTCCGAGATTATATTTTTTATATTAACTTTTGTCTTCAAACATTTTGTAAGTGTAACTGCCTTAAACAACGCTAAAACATCTTTATCAATTTGATAAAATTCACTGGAAAAAAATCTTTATACATCGGTGTATGTAGAGTTTTTTCTTTGACTGTATATTACGTACATTATTGGCCTTACAATTCTTCAGTCAGAATTACGAGCAAGTTTATGACATCACCGACATCGTGAGCGCTACGGTTTAACGCGGACTTCGAACGACAAAATTATTAAGATTTATGACAGCAAATAGTTAGTATCAGACACCGGTTCCATACGATTTAACTTTGCCGAAAACCTCTAGGAGTACTCATAGTTTTAGTTGTGATTGCACAAATTTTTATGCAAATCTATGCGTTAATCTTGGAGGTGCCGTGATGTAGAGTTAAGTTTGAGTTTGATTGCAAACCCAAGTATTCCACGTTTAAACTCTACAGAATATAAAGAAATATTCGTAATTAATATCGAATTTTAAAAAATGAACCGCTTTAATCTCCCCCAAGAAGATAACATCAAACAAGGAAAACTATAAGAACAGGACATAATCAGCGTATAATTCTCATTACTACTCCCGATACCTGTTTACAAAACAAACTTTATAGAGTATCCCTATTAGCTTCAAGTGCTGCTCGGGTTCCAAAAGGCCTATTCCCTCTCCTGCATCTGATATGCATACATTAAAATGTTTCTTTCTTTGATGCATTAATGCTTTATAGGACCTAAGAATGTATTCTGATGCGTCCTTCTTATCATCACCGTATCTGCATGATAGATTCGAGACGATCACCGTTCTAAGCAAGTGTACTTGGACTCTATCGCGCCCTAGCAATAGACCTGTTATTAACCTCAGACAACTCATGGATAGCCTGTAATTTCCCAAGAAAAAGTTTTGATTATTGGTTCGGAAAACGTCTTTGCTTCCCTTTAAACTTTCCTTTCGTTGGGTAAGCCTTTCCAAATATCTTTCCCCATTCAACAGAAATGTTCTGGCCACATTAACGACATCCGGCCTCACAAGTTTATTGCCGCAAATTGTCGTATGACCTGAAACCCAGAAGAGAATTCAATTATCTGAAGCTCTAGGAAATGCTTTGTGTCAGCCCTATATTCCTCAAAGGCACGAAAAGGAATCAAAACGATAATCTATAATAATCATTGTATAATTCATTTGCTTAAGGAGTATCATCATATATTATTTCTAAACTACATTTTTTTTGCCGGTTGCAAATATCTCCCATACCACCGCATCAAATTTAATGAATGATATCTCATTTTAAAGCTTATATCTAATACTAATGGCGAAAAATAATTAGAAATTGAAAAATTAATATTTTCGTTGATAAAAATTATATTTTACATAGAACTGCATAATAATACTGTTGTCATTGTGATTATATGTTTTAAAAATGACAACTAACGGTGCAAAATATTCGTACGGGTCTTCTAGTCTTAAAATCAATAACGAAATAAATGTTACAGAGTTGGAATTCAGGGAATTCCGGAATTGTTTTAGAATTCGAAAATGAATCATGATGACTAATTGTTTTCTTTTTTTGGTATTACGAACTTATCACAATGGGCCCTTTATGCGGCCTAAGTGTGTCCTGCTCATGACCCCATTAGGGGGGGACAGCCTCTTCTACCACTGTTATTCGAACTTGCAACAGTAATCACTACATACATACATAATTGGTCATTAGAACCCTTCAGTAAGGATTACGACCTAGCTTCTCACACCACCTATGTTGTGTGCGTTAATTTTATACATTAGTGGCGGGACCTATAGTTTAAAAGTCGACTCTGAAGGACAGATTTTTGAGAAGCTTTTCATTGCAATTATATTTACTCTCAGAGTTTTTGCCAGTTTGTTCTGATGATTGGAAGTCGCCAAAGAAATATTTTCATATTTTCGTTTTGATGTCTGACCACATGGGGTTTGACCTACTGTCTACTAGACTACGGCGACTTCAAACCAGTAATTAGTACACCACAATAATGCGAGAAATATTTAGAGGTCTTTGGGCCTATTTTTTAAGATTAAAAGATTACAAATCTAAACTTTAATTTCGTGAGAGAAAATTTACATTTTTGATTTTATTTAATAATTTATTGTCTTTATTTGCAATTGGAGGCCTGCATTATTATTTTTTAATTAAATAAGTTATTATTATATTATAGTTATTAAAAAATAAAAAAAAAAATAAAACAATAAAAAAACTTTTGTAAACATTTGCGTTTTCCTAAGCTTCACTTACCCTTCTTTACGACTGCTTTTATACTTTGTGTGCGTATTTTATTTCACTGTGAATTCACCTTCAATTTAATTTAAGTTTCCGTATCTGGAATTTGATAAAAATAAAAAAGAAAATGAAAAAAAGACAATACAAAGAGCTTTATTAATAGAGAGAAATATTAAATCATTTATTAAATAAAATTAAAAAAAAAATTTAATTAAAAATTATTGCATGCAGAGGAGCTTCTGTTCTCCGATGATGATGCAAAAAATAATAAAATAACGAAAATTAATTCTAATTTAAAATTAACATCATTTTTAGAGAAGAATGTTAAGCATTTTTAATTTATAGATAAACAATTTGAAGTTATTTTTTTAGCACAATATTTCGTAGTCAATTAAGCATTTTTTGGTGAAAAAATTTTTCACTCAAACTAGGACTCAGTTTGACAAATATTATGCAACTTTGGGTTTCAATTTCATAAAGCATTGCACAGGATATGGTATAAGCACGGAAAGATATTTATTGTTTAGAAAACCCAGTTGAAATCCTTACATCCGAAACATCTCACATGTTTCAGTGGTTTCAATTTTAAGTGAGCATTTGGCTAGGGTAAAATATTCCACAAGATGGATCCCCCACCGAATTTTTGGTCTACTCTCGCACAACTCGAGGAGAAACAAATGTACAATACATTGCAAAACATATGAATTAAGATTGCTCCATTCTTCCAGTCGCCGTGTTCTAGTAGGTAGTGTGTTGGCTTATTAGACGAAAGGCTCGAGTTCGAATCCCAGGTCAGACATCAGAACGAAAATATTTCTTCGGCGACTTCCTCTCAGCAGATTTCTAACAAAAACTCTGAGAATACAAATTGGCATGAACAGCCTCTCCCGCCACTCATGTATAAAATTAACACACACAATACGGATGGTGTGAGAAGCTAGGACGTTGTACAATGGATCAATTCGACTTCCGGGTACTGCACTTGTCACATTTGACAAGTACATGTCCTCTAAACAAACCTAACCCATACTTCCAGTCTCCCAGGATGTAATAAACACGGAAACTATCTACTCCCAGAGAGGACAACATCAGCAAAGAACATATTCAGAACATGAGCCTTTAGGTAATAGTAGGACTTAATAAGCAAATTTCCAAAGAATAATAAAAAAATTAAATAATTTTCTAAAACGTTATTTTTTTATACAACGACAGTTGGCAACTCTATCATCCTAGAAAGTTCTACAGTAGTAAGTAGCTTGCTTACACACATAAAGCTATAATTTCATTGAACCTCTAATTTCATTATAATGCTTAAACTTGGCTTATACATACGAAATACAATGTCAATTAAATGTCGATCCTTTTGAAGTTGTTTTCCATAACTTTTCCAAACATTTCGGAAGGTATATCTGCGATAACTTGACGAATATTGGTTTTAAGCGTTAGGGATTATCCGTGACGGTAAATTCTTTGAAGTTGCCCTACAAAATGGTCACAACCTTCTTGCATTTTTAAAATCTACATTCTCTAGCTTAAATACTGTCAAAATTTGATTAGATGCACGGATCCGTTCCGAAGGTATAAGGGAAAAATCTACTTACAATACGCAAATAGTCGTATGTTGCGTGAAAACTTTGTGAGCTCAAAACTCAAAACACACTTTTTCGGCTTAGAATATTATAGAACGGAGGCGTCGATATGGCGAAATATTGCATGCTCTTGGTCGGCCATTTGCTGGATTCAAAACATCAAATTGCTGTTTCTAGAAACTTCTTATGCAATAAAGTCAAAATCTGACGTGTTGTGAAGTTAATAGCTACGTCTGGATAAAATCACATACCATGCAGTTCATAATCTTCCATTGCGTACCAAAAAAATAGTTTATTATAAGGCTTTAGTACTGCTAATTGACGATAACAATTTGTATCTCATACATATCTGGCCTCATAAGTTTATTGCCGCAAATTGCTGCATAATCTGAAAAGCAGAATAGAAAACCCCTATTTTTATTTTAGGACATTCTTAAGCAGAATTCCCTATGTTCCTTAAAGGTACAAAAAGGAATCAAAACGATAATCTAATCTTAAAATGCATATCAGATCGATCGAGTGCCTTAAAATCAATAAAGAAGTAAATGTTACGGATTAGGAATTCAGGGAATTCCCGGAATTCTTTTAGAATTCGAAAAGAAACCATACTGATTAATTGTTTTCTTCTTTGGTATTCGAACTTGTACCAGTAATCACTACATACAAACATTATTGGTCATTATAAGCCTTCAGTCAGGATTACGAAGCTAGGTTCTCACCACCTATATTGTGTGCGTTAAGTTTATAACTTTGTGGCGGGACCTACAGTTTTAAAGTCAACTCCGAACGACAGATTGTCATTGCAATTTTTACTCTCAGAGCCTTTGCCAGAAATCTGCTGAAAGGAAGTCGCCGAAGAAATATTTTTCGTTTTGGTGTCTGACCTGGGAATCGAACCCGGATTTTTAAAAAACTTTTCATAGCAATTTTATTTACTCTCAGACTTTTTGCCAGTAATCTGCTGGAAGGAAGTCGCCAAAGAAATATTTTTTATTTTCGTTTCGTTGGAGATGCCTAGCCTGGGGTTTAAACTAAGGTCTCACATCTAATAAGCCAACACATTATCTACTACACCACGGCTATTACAATTTCCTCATAATCTTGCACTTTCCTTACACAGTAGGTTGATTTTGACGACTTAAATGACCATATAATGCACGAAAACTGATGATTTTTGAATTGCCCCACTTTTACGGATCCTTTGGTTGTTATATTTAACACCTAATTGCCTTGCTGCAGCCGTGGATTTAAAACCATTAAATGGATAACGCATTATAGGTTAGATAAAAAATGGAACAATCTGATATTCTAATTCCAAATAGGGGTGATAATAAATTTTTTTTTTTATGAATCAACACCCACTTGTTGCTTTAAAAGATGATTTATGGTGCTGAGATTTACACCGAAAATGAAAAAAAAAACAAATCAAAGACAACAAGAAGAATTAAATCATCAATTTTCAAATATAAAACATGGTTTTAATAAATCAATAGATTAAGCAATGAAACAACAACAACAACAAATAATAATATTATAAATCATAAAATATCTTATTAAATTATAAATTATTAAAAAATTTATTAGCTTTTGTTAAATTTTGATGTCTTATTGGCGGAATTTTTTTCTTTGCTCTTTTTTAATAAATTTTTTTTACGCCAATTTATGGCTGCCAAAGTTTAAATCACGTTTGCTTTTGTGCACATTTGAAGGACATTCAACGTTAAATAAAAATTTATTATCGTATCACCACATCACAAAAAAACAAAAAAAAAACTAATTACAACTAAGAGACTTATAAAGATTTAACACATTTTTTTTTATACATACCGTGTGTGTGTGTTATAGTTGTACGCATATAA
The DNA here is from genome assembly GCA_014635995.1 of Sarcophaga peregrina. Classification (NCBI taxonomy): domain Eukaryota; kingdom Metazoa; phylum Arthropoda; class Insecta; order Diptera; family Sarcophagidae; genus Sarcophaga; species Sarcophaga peregrina. Next base: position 38,237,723 of record CM025790.1, on the reverse strand, counting down.
TGTCTGTCTGTCTGTACGTCTGTCCGTCTTAAAATGTCTCCGATGTCAAATCGTTCATTTATATTTATGGTCAAGCTATACTCAAACATATTAGAAAAAGGAGATACAATAATAAAAAAAAAACAAACAAACAAAATGCAATTGAAAATCAAATTCGAAAATTACACTGTACTACACAGAATTTATACAGGGCTTTTTTTTGTTCTTTAAGAATGTATGCACCTAACCTAGTAAGGCTTATTAGATCTCGTTTCAAATTCCACGACAGACATTTTCCACTAAATGAAATATAAAAAATATTTCTTTGGTGGTGACTTCCTTTCTCAAAAATCTGTCAGGTCCCGCTACCTTGTGTATAAAAATTAACACACACAAGTGGTGTGAGAAACTAGGTTGTAATCCTGACTAAAGGATAATAATGGTCAATTGTAATAATTCCACGCCATTTATAAAATCTGAAGGGTTCTAGGGTATCGGAAATTTAGAATGATTTTTTTAAAGTGATGTGAGAAACTAGGTTGTAATCCTGACTAAAGGATTTTAATGACCAATTGTAGTAACGGCACGCCATTTAGGAAATTTGGAAATTTTTGGAATTAATTTTTTAAAACTTGTTTTTTTTTAAGTGATGTGAGAAACTAGGTTGTAATCCTGACTAAAGGATTGTAATAACCGCAACCATTTATAAAATTTGAAGGGTGCTAGAGTATCGGAAATTTAGAATTATTTTTTTAAGTGGTGTGAGAAACTAGGTTGTAATCCTGACTAAAGGATCGTAATGACCAACTGAAATAACCGCACGCCATTTATAAAATCTGAAGGGTTTTAGAGTATAGGAAATTTGGAAATTTTTGGAATTATTTTTAAAACTTGTTTTTTTTAAGTGATGTGAGAAACTAGGTTGTAATCCTGACTAAAGGATTGTAATAACCGCAACCATTTATAAAATTTGAAGGGTGCTAGAGTATCGGAAATTTAGAATTATTTTTTTAAGTGGTGTGAGAAACTAGGTTGTAATCCTGACTAAAGGATCGTAATGACCAACTGAAATAACCGCACGCCATTTATAAAATCTGAAGGGTTTTAGAGTATGGGAAATTTGGAAATTTTTAGAATTTATTTTTAAAAACTTGTTTTTTTTAAGTGATGTGAGAAACTAGGTTATACTCCTAACCAAAAGATTGTAATAACCGCACGCCATTTATAAAATTTGAAGGGTTCTAGAGTATAGGAAATTTGGAATTATTTTTTTAAAGAGGTGTGAGAAACTAGGTTGTAATCCTGACTAAAGGATTGTAATGACCAATTGTAATAACCGCATGCCATTTATAAAATCTAAAGGGTTCTAGAGTATCGGAAATTTGGAATTATTTTTGGAATTTATTTTTTAAATTTTGTTTTTTTTAAGTGGCGTGAGAAACTAGGTTGTTATCCTGACTAAAGGATTATAATGACCAATTGTAATAACCGCACGCCATTTATAAAATCTGAAGGGTTCTAGAGTATAGGAAATTTGGAATTATTTTTTTAAAGAGGTGTGAGAAACTAGGTTGTAATCCTGACTAAAGGATTGTAATGACCAATTGTAATAACCGCATGCCATTTATAAAATCTAAAAGGTTCTAGAGTATCGGAAATTTGTAATTATTTTTGGAATTTATTTTTAAAATTTTGTTTTTTTTTAAGTGGTGTGAGAAACTAGGTTGTTATCCTGACTAAAGGATTATAATGACCAATTGTAATAACCGCACGCCATTTATAAAATCTGAAGGGTTCTTGAGTATCGGAAATTTGGAATTATTTTTTTTAAAGCGGTGTGACAAACTAGGTTGTAATCCTGACTAAAGGATCGTAATGACCAATTGCAATAACCGCACGCCATTTATAAAATCTCAAGGGTTCTAGAGTGTCGGAAATTTGGAATTATTTTTTTTAAAGTAGTGTGAGAAACTAGGTTGAAATCTTGACTAAGGGATTGTAATGACCAATTGTAATAACCGTACGCCATTTATAAAATCTGAAGGGTTCTAGAGTATCGGAAATTTGAAAATTTTTGTAATTTATTTTTAAAAATTTGTTTTTTTTTTAAAGTGGTGTGAGAAACTAGGTTTTAATTCTGACTAAAGGTTTGTAATGACCAATTGTAATAACCGCACGCCATTTATAAAATCTGAAGGGTTCTAGAGTATAGGAAATTTGTAATTATTTTTTTTAAAGTAGAGTGAGAAACTAGGTTGTAATCCTGACTAAAGGATCGTAATGACCAATTGCAATAACCGCACGCCATTTATAAAATTTGAAGGTTTCTAGAGCATCGGAAATTTGGAATTATTTTTTTTAAAGTAGTGTGAGAAACTAGGTTGAAATCTTGACTAAGGGATTGTAATGACCAATTGTAATAACCGTACGCCATTTATAAAATCTGAAGGGTTCTAGAGTATCGGAAATTTGGAAATTTTTGGAATTTTTTTTCTTTTTCCAAACTTAATCCTAATGATAGAGAATAACTGTGCATATTACTCTACCAAATTGTTTTTGCTTTAAGGCAAACACTCGAGTGTAAATAAATTTTTCCGTTGACTTGTTTTTTTTTTTGTAACACAGTGTAAGTGATCGTTTTTCTTCTGTTTCATTTATAAAGAAGGGGGTTCGTTCCGAAGATTATTTCCTATTAAGGAGTCCCATGTGAAAACTTGTTGCAAAAATAAAAACGTTTACAAGTTTTATTGAAATTTTATAAAAAAAAAAAAAAAAAAATAAAATAAAAATAAAAAATTTTTATTGAAACAAAAACTACTTGTAGTCAGGCAATTACATCATCATTCCAGATTATTAAGGCTTTTCTTAATAAAAAAAATAAAAATAAAAAATAAAAATAAAAAATAAAATTAAAAGTGGAAAAAAAAAACAAAATAATTTCATTTAAACTGTGTTTTGTTTGCCTGGAAAAATATGTATTACCCCAGTTTATTTATAGAAAAAAATTAAATTTTATTGAAGAAATTAAAAAAAAAAGATAAAATTCATTATTTGTTGTTGTCGTTCTATAATTGACTGAATTTGTTTAAAATTGCAATTATCTGGTGCTGTTGTTGCTGTTGCTGCTGCTGCTTCCAGCATTATTACTTGTAGAGATGAAATAATATCCGTCCGTCCATCGTACGTACGTACGTGCCTGATAAAATTGTAATTTGTTTATATTCGCTTTTGTTTTTATTATTATTTTTTTTGTTTATTGCTCTAGAAAATAAATGTTAATAAATTATAAAAAAAATAATAGGTAGATAGATGGATAGATAGAAGTTTTCGCAAATTAACTGTAGGTGTTAGAAAGTTTAGTTTTTTTGTTTTTTAATGGTTTTTCATTTCCATATTCAAAAACGAATCTTGATTAATTCGTGACCATTTAAGTTAAAAATATTTTGTATTTGTTATATACGAGGTGTGTTCAAAAAGCAAATTTATACCTTACATGCTCTACAAAGGGCGAAAACATATCAAAGATTGTTCGAAGAAGAAAATAGTGAAAGGATGGTGAATAGATTAAAGTAGCTGTCAAACGAGCTTTAGAATTGTAGAGCTGGCTTTACCTAGTGCTAGGGCATTATTAGTTTTATTCTTCCGCTGAACTAATGTGGCTGTATATATGCGTTTTCGCTTCGCTAAGTGGGACTGCGATCGACTTACAGAAGATGTCGATTTCGGCTTCATTAGATGTAGGTAGTGTGCTGGCTTATTAGACGTAAAGCCAGGATTCGTGTCCTAGGCCAGACATCAAAATAAACTGAGAGTAATAAAATTTATTTATTCTGAGAGTAAATAAAATTGCCTTGAAAAGTTTCTCAAAAATCTGTCGTTCGGTGTCGACTTTAAACTGTAGGTCCCGCCACTTATGTATAAAATTAACACACACAACATAAGTAGTGTGAGAAACTAGGTTGTAATGACCAATTATGTATGCATGCATGTGGATATGTAAATAAGCAAAATTGTCACATTTGGGGCACAGAAAATCCGCACGCATACATTGAAAAGCAGACGTACCCAAAACGAGTCATTGTTTGGTGCGGATTTTGGTCCAGAGGCATAATTGGGTCATTTTTCTTCAAAAATGAGCAAGGAGTGGGCGTTACAGTCAATGACGATCATTATTGGGCAACGTTAAACAAATTTTTGTTCACAAAAATTGAAGAGAAGGATAATGACAACATTTGGTTTCAACAGGACGGCGCTACGTGCCACACAGCCGAAGCTACAAAAGATGTCTTGCGGCCTGTTTTTGAAGATTGCATTATCAGCCGCAGAGCTGATGTCGTTTGACTACCTCGTAGCTGCGATTTGACACCGTTGAACTGTTTTTTGTGGGTTGCCGTCAAAGAAAAGTGTTACGCCGACAAACCAGTGTCCATTGACGCTTTAAAGGATAATATTCGTGATTGCACACAATCGATAATGTGCTTAAAAATTGAACCGATCGTGCAGACTAATGCATGGCCTGCCGAGGCAGCCATTTAAATGAAATTATTTCCCATTATTAACAGGAAGGATTGTACTTTCAAATAAAAAAATAAATTTGAAAAAATATTCAATAGTTTTCTTTTTAAAACCATTTACAAAAAAAAAAAAAAAAAAAAAAATTACATATTAGAAGATTATAATATTAATTATTATTTTTAATTTTTTCTTTTTTTTTAAATTATTTTTCCAGAAAACCAACATGGAGCTGGAGTGCGATTTAAGTAAAATTAATAATGAGGAATTGCTAAGAAAAATGGTAAGTTTTCTATTGAAAATAACTTTTTAACTTCAAATGAGTGTATAATCATAATGCCTAAATAATACAAAACCAAAAAAATTAAATCATAAATTATTTCCATTATTTAATTATTTTGTCAAAAATTAATCAAAAATGGTTAAAGCTTCTTAGAATATAAATCAAAATCATTAATAGATTCTAATTTTGTTTTGTTTTTATTGTAATAATCATAAGTCATCATTAGCAGTTGAAAATTACAAACGTAGCGGCGGCCAATATATGTTAAATTTTCTAACCCATATTAACCATTTATGGCGAGACAAACTCGTCATCATATTATCGTATTGCCATCACCAACAAACAAAGCCATTGCCATTGAACATCACGCACGCAGCATCAGTTACAAAAAAAAAATTTGAATTTGAATTTTTATCTTCACAAGACGGAGAGTCTGGTGGCGTTGACACCCAACCAAGTGTTTGTGACGACGACTGTGTCACTGTCATTCTGAGAATAGATGGGCAGTACATTTAAGCGTGGGTTAATTTTGTCTGTCTGTCTGTTTCTGTCTGTAATGCTGGTTAGTGTAGTGATGCTGGTGGTGTTGGATGTCTCATCTTAATATTCTTAATTCGCTTGCAATCTTAAATGGCTTGACAAAAATGGTTTTAAAATCAATAAAAAAAAATAAAAAATAAAAAAAAACAATTCATGCACATTAAAATTAAATGAAAAAAATAAATATGAATACGAATATGAATATTTTCAATACATTTTGTTGTTTTTTTTCTTCTTCTTCTTTAACATTCAATTCATTTTTAATTCAGAAATTTATGTGGCTGACTGGGGCTATATGCAAGTGAGATTTTGTTCAGCCTCCGCCTTGCATTTCTCAATTGGCTTAAAATAATAATAAAAAAAAAAACAAATTGTTTCAGTTGAACGTCTTTTTTTAAGTTTAAATTAATTTTTATTAATGCCTGCAGCAAGTGAATTGATTTTAATTATTAAAAAGCCAAAGCATTTCAGATTGAAGTCATAAATTATAAGGAATTTTTCAAAATGCCTCCGAGCGAACTTAATTTTTGAATTCGAAATTCCTTAATATCAAGAAGTTTCGAATATTTAAAGTTAATGGTTTTGGAATACAGAATAGGGAGTAGAAAAATCCAGCAAAGAAGAATCTTCCAGCAAAATTTGGCTATCAGATGTCATATGTGATTGATTGAAGTCATGAAGATTGAGGAAGAGTTTAAGTTGCTGTTACGGTTTAAGCTCAATGGAGTGAAACTGTTGTAGATTGACAAGGACGCAGGATTGAAAATTGATATGTGTTCATAACTGGCTTTAAGATTCTTCTATAACATGCAGCGATAACTACAAAGTAGGATTTCAGTTCATTGTTTCAGTGGCTTTCCATTGAAAAGCCGGTGAAGACTGTTGATGAAATTAACAAAATCAAAATTGTGTTTATGTCTGCTTAGGCGAGACTAAATTACTATAGGTTGTCTTGCGCCTTCAAGTTTCGGCTTTCATGGTGACGAGTATAGAATCTAATACCGGGTATATGGACAATTCCCTGCCTACTTCGTCTTCAGAATAGGTTCTCTGTTCGAAAGCATTACGATATTTTTAAATTTACATAATTGGTCATTACTACCCTTCAGTCGGGATTATTGATCTATTTTCTCACACTACTTATGTTGTGTGTGTTAATTTTATGCATAAGTGACGGGACCTACAGTTTGAAGTTGATTTCAAATGACAGATTTTTTTATCCAAACTTTTCATGGTAGGTTTTTTTTTTGCCGGAAATCTGCTGAGAGGAAATCGCCAAAGAAATACTTTTTGTATTTTGTTTTGATGTCTGGCCTCGGGCTTGAACCCAGGCTTTCCGTATAAGCCAACACACTACCTACTAGACTACGGCCACTTCATATTTCTAAATTATTGAAGGTAAAATAGTGGCTGAAGAACTGGAGGGTGTTTGCACCAAGCTTTCTATTTTGGATATGCTTAAAAACAGATAAAGAAACGAAAAAAATGGTTCAATAAAGAAGCAAATGATAAAGAAAGCCAGATCTAGTCCGCCTACGCAGTTTTAGCCATTGTGTAGTATTTCAAAAAAGCCTGATACGAACAAGAATGGGTGTTACTGTCTTTTAGGAGAAAGATCAGTCTGCTGCAAAGTGACTTCTTCAAACAATATTTTTCTCTCCCAGCTTTGTTTGCATTATTTAAGGATAAAAAAAAATATTTCGGGGTAGATATACTATCGATTACGTTTTTCTGCACTTTTTCTGTACTTCTTAAGGCTACGAAAAGGTTTCTAGTGGTCATAAAAGTTTGTTTAGTACAAAATTGTGTACTTATAGAACGGAAAGTACAGATTTCAGCAGGTTTTTCTACACTATTTACATATTTTTGCATATGATTTGAGCAGCAATCTCTCCTTTATCTTAACAATCAAAGCAGTGGTTGCATATAAAGTTTTCCACACTATTGTTTCACTTCAAAAGTCCAGTATTCCATTAAGAGAGCAAGAGATTGTATACCAATACCGAAGAAATTCATAGTTTCGTGATCATTTTCGTATCAAAGGCAGCATCAAAGTGGGTTTAAGATTCTAGTAGCTCTGTTTCAGGCGTAAAATAACGTTGATTGTAACATTTCCGCATAATTTGTCATCCAAACCCTATATTCCCCTCCAAACTCGAGCCATCGACTTGTATTTCCAAAGACTTTGAAGAGGAATGTAACTTCGCATTGCATTAGTCCCATTTAGGGTCATTCAGGAAATATACCACTGCTTAGCAGTCATTTAGATGCCATTAGGATAGTCAATGGAAGATAACAAACTAAAATAGTTAGGTATGGACAATAGGTATTTGTTTGTTTATTATTTTTTATTAACTTTAAACTCTATAAACTTTAACACAATGTTCTCCTATTTCCATAAAATCTATGTCCTTTACAGGATTCCCTGTTTTTGCCTTAATTGGCATAATTTAGCAAGAAAATTTTCTGGATAGAAACCAATTTCTTTTATAAATTTTCAATGGGTTTAGAAGGAACTTCATTTTGTTATGAAAAATCCTTTGAAATTTCAAAAATTTTGAACAGATGTTTGAATCAAATTGCTTTCATAAGCAAATCCTTTATTAAAATTGGTCATAAACTAAAAATGTCGTCATTTTTTTTGGCAAAAAATGCATTCATGATTATATAAGACAAGGCACGAAATAAAATTCAAGTACAAAAAAATTAAAATCAAGAAAAAAAAAATAAATTAATAAATAAATACAAGCAGTATAGCATAATAAATAATAAAAGAAAAGAAAAAACAAATAAAAATAAAATCTAAATGAAATAAAATATATCACCTCCAGTTAAAAGTGCCAACAAATAATAATCGACGGTAAATGAATAGATAGGTAGACAGACAAACAGACAGACAGATAACACGTACGCTAGTGCAGACAATGTTTATTGTTGAATCACTGCTACTGGCTGACGCGAGTTTGCTGTTAAAATGATGTTGTCATCTTAACGCAGTATACTATGTACATGCGATACTCGACTTGTATCGTATTGTATTGTATATTGTGGTACTCACTTTGCTCTTTTCTTGAACTTGTTTACTTTAATAAACTAAAAAAGCAAGTGACGTCATTATTAAATTGGAAAGATCATGAAAAATACCAAAAACCATGAAGAAGAAGACAAAAATCAAAACATTACTTAAACGCATACAATACACAAACACATAACAGTTATATACACACTGTATACACCGGTATTCTCTTCTACTCCCATTCCTACTACTACTACTACTATTACGACAGCTACCGAGTAAAGAGCAGTACTTCTAATTAGTAAAGGTTGCCAATTTAGCTGTTTTTTTTTCTTCTTTTTTTTTTTTTGGTTTAAATAGTTCATGTAGAATATATTGTCAAACGTTTTTACAAACGAAACGAAACGAAACTGTCTGTCGTTGTTAACATATTACACATGTTTGTCATTCTAAATGTCTATGACTGTGCTTGGCTATGATGTTTATGGCCATGGTGTCCATTATTGTTGTATATAGCGAGTGACACACCAGTCATGTTACTGTTGTTGGATTTTTTTTATTGTTTTTATACCGGCATGTCTATTTTACCTGCGTGGGAATTACTTAGCTGAGCATGCGTAACACATAAAAAAAAACGCTTTTTTTCTTCTTTTGTGATTCTAATTTGCATTTTAGAAACTGCTGTTGTTACGAGTATTTATTTTCATTCTTAAATTTTTAATTTTATTGGCAATTGAAATGTTTTCAATATAAGCCAAACTGAAATGTTGGTTTTTGGTTGAATAATAAATCTTAAAAGCATATTGAAAAAAAATATTAAAAAAATTAAGTCAAGGTCTACTTACTACTAACGTATACGCTTTAAAGCAACACGACTTCTTTAATTGAGTTGTCATTTAAATTTAAAGCATAAAATATATTGAAGAGTGGAAAAAATTGTCTTGACCGGCCACTTGATCACAAATGTTCTTCTATAGATTGGATAATATTATGACAAGTGCATAACATGCTCCATTGCAGTAATCAATTCATTGTAAAATCTCAAATGAGGTAGTTTTTCTTTATTAATTAGCTTAACACAATTTTTTGTAAAGGACATTTTCAAATTTAAAGAATTTAAAGATATGAAAAGGTAAAGATAAGTAAAAAGAGAGTAGACCCAGGCAACGTATAGCCCTCTGTGATAACAGTTCTCCTTTTTTCCTAAAACTAGGGTTTCTAAGAAGTTATTTGAACTTTTATTATTGATAAATCAATGCTTCCTTTTCCAACAAAATAAAGCCGCAAAAGTTTAAGAACAGTTTTTACATCTTTCTTGCCCATATGGCCAAGATCAATGCGTTTTGCATAAGTACCCAAAATGTAATGTCTAATAATGGATATGCCAACTATCCTAAGTGTGCTCCTTTGAAATTTGAGCACACTTTTTGTGCGCCTTTCATACGGTCATAGCTACCTTATCCGTAACCGAAGTCACCCACATGCTGTTACCCGTACGCCATTTACAAAATCTCTTACTACATTGCCGATGCTAAGTTTGTGGGTTCTCAATAGGATTCCTAATGTAGAGACGTCATTCGAAAATCTGTTATCCCACTTTGCAGTTGCCAGAATGTCGTTAGGTACCGCCCTAGAAGTTGTTATGCTGTCACTCTGTGGCCTGACAAGATTTATTTACTGTGCTACCTTATCCGTAAATCAACCCCCCGCCATTGACTACATATTACTACATTGCCAAAGCTGAGCTTGTGGGTTCTCAATGGGATGCCTATTGTAGAGACCTCATTCGAAAATCTGTTATCCCACTGTGCAGTTACCAGAATGTCACTAGGTACCGCCCTAGAAACTGTTATGCTGTCATTATGTGGCCTGACAAGCGAATCTTTTGGAAAGTTTGAGAATAAATTTCATGTTGTTTGATGGTATCCTTAAAATTTTTTATCTAAGAGCTTAAATATGTATTTTACGAATAAGTATACCTAGACTTTAATATTTAAGAATACATTTTTTCTTGCACAAATAAATGCATTCGAGAACATTTAAATGAGTACATTGAATGAATGAAACTAAATTAAATGAAATTTATTGAAATTAATTTCAAATAGTTCGTATAGAGAACAACACAAATGTCACTAAATTGACAACACTTGTTTGCTTGATAGGACTATGAATATTTCCGTTGTTTACTACTGTTATTGTTGTAAAGGAAACAATGTTTACAAATTAAAAAAAAAAAAAATTCTCATTCTCATTTGACAGTTACATAAATCGTACACGCTATTGTAGTTCAAATAAATTATCTTTTTTTTATTAACAATTTCCTTTAAAACTGGTCAGGCCCCAGTCTAATAGTCGTCTTGTCAGCCAGCCAGCCTACGTTAATGGTTAAGTTCCAAACGTTTCATATTTATTATTTTACGTTCGAAATATTAATTTCCAATTAGAAAAACTTGCTGTGGCTTATTAAAAATCTTTACAGTGATTTTACACCACCCGCTTTCGTGAGAGCTCTTCTACACCGTTTTGTTTTGTTTAGTTTACAGTTTCAATACAGTTGCTGTTGTTGTTAATGGCTGTCTAATTGTTTACATGTTATTTATACTTAGTACATGTAACTGTATATATATATATGCATACATAAGTGTGTGTGTAAGTGAGAGTTAAATTGTTTGCATGGGAGTAGTATTTTTGGTTGTATTACGTTTTTTTAAATTCTCTAGAAATTGTAAGTGATTCGTATTAACAACAACAATAACAACAACAGGCCGGTTTGTTAAGAATGTTAAGTTGTTTGTTATTATTGCAGCATTACAATGATTATGTTAATTTTATTGTTGTTGTTGTTTAGGTAGTTCTTATTCTCGTCATTTTTGCTTTTGCAAATGTAGGCGCGAGAGTTATTTTTGCAAATGCTATTTCTTAATGTTTTTATTGTTATCGATGTTGTTGTTGACTCAATGAGGGGGAAGCAAACTAAAACCTCTTCATTAAATTTGTTTATAAGAATGGTGTTTGTGTATTGCAGTATGTATTTGACTTGTATAGAAATAATTTGTTAATGTGTGTGTGTGTGTTTTGCTTTCGTTGTCTAAAACCGATAATAGTAAAACAAGTATGTATGAGTTAAAAAAACAAAACAAAACACGAATATTGGCGACTTTTGTTTTTGTTTATTTGCCTTTTTTAAAACAGAGACGTTTTTTTTAACGCCTAATGTCGCGAATATGAGCAGGTAAAAGTGTGTTGTTATAGGATAGCAGAGATTCCCAAACAATTTTTAAGGTTTTAAAGAAAAATTAAATTTTTAAATTAAATTTATTAATCATTTAAGGAATATAGTGTCATTTGCTTCACCTTCTTATTATTTCTTTGCTTCGTTTCAGTTTCATTAATAATTAAAACTATGAAAAATAATAAATTTTAATCCCTATTTACAGGAAACACATAAAGGTTTGAATTTTGTAAATCGTTTCATGTCCAGTCAGTGATTAGAGAAATTCTTTTTGACAGTTTTCAGATCCCGAGTTCTTGAGACACTGCTAAAGTAAAAAAAGTTTGGGTGACTCTGCATATATAGAATATTAATGATATACAAATACATACATAGATTTTTAAATAATCACAATGATACGATCATTTGGCAGAATGTTTCATTTTTATACACTTTTTTTTTTTTTTAATTTTTCAACTTTTTTTTACCCGATTGTGGGCTAAAACCCAAATAAAAAAGTAACAACAAATTAATAATAAAAAATTAAGCTTTTGCAAACTAACTTTTTTTAAAAAAAAAAAGAAAAAGAGAACAATAATAAAAATAAACAATAATAACAAGTTGGAAACGTACAGACGGTCAGGTGCGACTATAGTCGGCTATTTGCTCTTCAATACTCAATTATAAGGCAAGTTTCCCTCATAAATAATCGAATAAAACCAATTCTAGGCTTTTTTTATTTTTCAACACAGTCTCCATATAGAAAGGATCACAAAAGTTTATTCTCTAACGTTGTAAAGAAGCTTTAAACTTTACTAGTCCTTAAGCAATGAAAACATCACTCCAAATAATGCATTACACCCCCTTGGCAATGATGTAGGGTGAGATAGTAAACATGTTTTGTGTTTTTTTTTGTCATCGTTTCGTACGAATACGGTCACATCATCTAAACAGCAACTGCAACAACAATGGCAACAAAATATAATAAAAAAAAAAAAAACACCAAAATCAGCCAACGTATCACATCATTCAACTTCATTTAATACCAATACAAACGCACACAACACAAACAAACGAACAGAATTCAATACGATTTTTTTGATTTCCAATTCAATTTTCAGAGTCTTGTCTATTAATGCGGGGTTATTTCTAAAATCAGTTTGATTTTGGTGCTCGAACGAAACGTACGTCTTTTATTGCTCAACAACAGAAATATAAAGAAACAACAAATAAAACCTTAACTCACTCATTACTAAAACGCGAAAAAAAGAAGATTCTGTTCTGAAGAAAAATATTTAAAAAAGAAAAATTAAAACAATTAAAAAAAAAAAAAAACAACGACAAAACTGTGATATAAAAACGAGATATTTATTTTACTAAAATTGTTAAAAAAAAAATTAAGAGAAAAATAAAAAACAAAAGCAAAGATTTGTTTTTTGATTTAAAAGTGCATAACGCATACATTGTTGAAACACTGACGGAATTTATTTAAATTTTTTAACGTTTTTAACGTAAAAATTTTAAAACAAATATTGTTGTTGTTGCCAAGTTAACAACAAAACAAAAAACCAAAAAAAGAGAAATTAAACAAAAAGGTTAGAAAAACATGTTAATATTATTGCAGATTTATTTAAAACCGTTATTTATTTGAATTTATTTTATTTTTTTAATTTTATTACACTTTTTTAAATATTTGCTTAATAAACCGGCAATATTTTGTATGTATTTTACTTGCAATATGATCTCTTTAAAAAGGACTACATACTTAATTATGCAACTATGCAAATGTTTTGAAATTGCTTCTGATATGTGGCAAAAAGAAATTGGAGAGGCAGTAGATGTAGAAATACAAAACAAACACAGTTTTTGTGTGGAGTGTGGTGAGGACATGAGAGCAAAATAACTTCTATTTGATTAGTCTGTGGATAGTTGAAGGATAATCTTAGGATAAGTAATAATAAACAAATCTGCAAAGAAAGAGAGAGAGTGAGAGTGAGCATCACTCTTTCTTGATTTACAACGGCAGATTTGTAAGAAAAACAATTGAAACAGATTTGTTGTTTGTGGCTTTAGCTTTTGGTAACCATTTATATATTATAAGAAGGAGGCAGTGTAAGAAAGAAAAATTATAATAATACCCTACTACAAATTGTAAAAAAAAACATGAAATTAAAAGTAAGCAGCACTGTTTTCCTTTTATATCATGTTGGGAGGACTTGATGGATTTTTTTTTTTTTTTAATAAATTTTCGTTTTTTTCAAACGGGTATTTGAAGTTTTGCAAAGCTAATATCAAAGAAAATCAATAGCAATAAAAATAGGTTAGGATATTAAGTATCAGAGTAAAATTTAGATTATTTTTAATGCTAAGCAGAATTATTTTAATTAAATTTTTTTAAATTCTAAAGACACATTTTGAGGGAATTTAAGTAAATGAAAGTTATCTTTTCTTTTTCTTATTACTTCCCACACGTAATATTCTATACGGACCCTAAAACTGCACTTTCAGAATTTTAACTCACTAGTAGTAAAGGGTGATTTTTTAAGAGCTATAAGAAAATTTTTCAGAAAAATGCATGAAATCTTTATTTGAATCGTTGGTACATTCCATATAATTTAATGTTTGAAGGTTATTTTATGCAAATATTGACCGCGACTGCACCTCAAATGGTGCATCCGCATAGTCCAATTTTGGCATACTCTTTCCAACATTTCGGCCGGTATCTCAGGAATAAATGCTTCAATGTTGGCTTAAAATGCGTCAATTGAAACGGGCTTGTCTGTATAGGCATAAGCTTTAACATAGCCCCACAAAAAAATAGTCTAAAGGCGTTAAATCGCACGATATAGGCAGCCAATTGACCGGTTCGGAACGTGAAATATAATGTTCACCGAACTCGCCTCTAAATAATTCCTGTGTGCCATGTGGCACTGTCGTGTTGAAACTACAAGTCATGCAAGTCTTTTGAAACACTTCACACCTAAATCCTTCCGCAAAATTTTCCACGTTGTTGAGTGACAGAGGCCCAATTGCTGCGAACGGCGACGAATCGATAATTAATGGTCATCATTAACACTGGCCGATACAGCTGCAATATTTTCTTCAGTTCACACTCTACGTAAGCGTTTGGTGGTTTAATGTCCTACAATGTAAATTTGGTGCAAAATTTAGTCACAAAAGCCCGAATAATCGCTTCAGTGGGTCGATTTAACTAACCATAAAATGGAAGAAGCGCGCAATGAATTTTCTTAACAGAGCACGAATTTGGATAATAAAATTCAATGATTTGCAAGCGTTGTTCATTTGTAAGACCATTCATGGTTAAATTATAGACTAAACTGAAGATGTTTGACAGTGAAACAAAAAACGAAACGTACGTGAGCTGTTTAAACCAGTATTGCCAAAAAGATAATAGCTAAAAAAACATCCTTTATGTAGTGTGTTGGTTATTAGATGTGAGACCACGGCTCAAACCACTAGTCAGACATCTCCACCAAAACAAAATAAGAAAAAATATTTTACTCTGAGAGTAAATAAAATTGCCATGAAAAGCTTCTCAAAAATTTGTCGTAAGTGGTGTGAGAGGCTAGGTCGTAATCCTGACTGAAGAGTTCTAATGACCAATTATGTATGTATGTATGTAAGTAATTGCTGACTATTTATAGAATATTTCAGTGATAATAATTTTAAATGCTATATTGAATTTGTAGAAAATTAAAAAAGAAATCTTCCAAAAAAGTCTATTTAATTTTAGAATATTTTAAAGCTTAACTTTATAGATTTGATTGCTACTTTCGTATTTATTTTATTTCCTCATATACATATATTAAGGGAAAGTTGATGACTTTTTATTACTGAAAACAACAGAGAAAAAAAACCAAAATCGTCATCATCTTTTCTTAAGTATGACGTTAGATGAAGTCATTTCGCCTACAAAATCTATGAATGAAAATTAAAAATAGTTGCCATGATTAAAGCGTATGAATTTTGAAAGTTTAACAACGACAGATACAACAGTTTTAAATTCAAGTGATTGTTTTTTCTCTATTGTATTATTATTTTAAATAATTAACATACATTAAGAATAAACATTCAATTTCATTTTTCGCTTGTGGTCTTTTGTTTAAGGAAATAAAATTCATGAAATTCTTTTAAAATCGTTTGTTTTTTTCCAATTCTTTGCGAAGGTTTAACTATCCTCACGCCAGTCAGTCAGTCAGTCAGGTGTGTCCGGTACAACAGGTTTTTGGCAAATTATTTTTTTTTCAAATCAACACTCTTAATAATCTAATCTAAAGTCTTCTTAATGATGACTGTAATTATTAAATTTGTTAATTAATCTTAGAAGAAAAAAAAAATGTTTATTTCGCAGATTTGTTAGATTCTATTTTTTTCTTAATATTCGAAAATCAGGTATAAAATTTAATATTTTTATTTATTTATTTATATTGCCGCGTGTGTGTATGTGCGTTAAGCAACACGTAATAACGAAATTTATATACTTTTTTAAAGATAATTTTTTTTTGTGCATAAAAACAAACCACATGACGTAATTTCTAAAAGTATTTTTAAATCTAAGCTTTAAATTGCTTTTTTTTGTGATTTTTTCCTTCTCATTTTATTTGCCAGATAACCTGATCTAGAAGAAATAACATTTAAAGTATAACCAAACGGCCGGCCAACTATTACCCAATTTACTTTCCCCTTCCTCCTTCAATTTCCTCCAACACATTATAAAAGTTTTGTGGTTTTAGATATTTTGTCAGGAGGTTTAGAGATAATTATTAACGATTTGAAAATACAAAATTTTTAATGAATTTTATTTCATACTTCAATTACGTAGATGAAGTCATAAGTTCTTAAATTCGAATGTCAAATTTCAAATGCAAGTACAGTGGGAACCAATAAGTATTGTTTAATTCAACAATCTGCAGCTATTTCAAAACTGATTCCAACATAATTCCTTATGGAAACTCTTGCCTGGAATAATTAATTTTCATTCTCACTTTCTATTCGTGGTGAATAACGAAATGATTCGTCATACTACAAAACTATTAGGAACTAATTGCTGCCAAGACTGGAGAAAATGCTCTCAATCAAGTTTTTGGAACTTTAAAAGGCTCTTTGTTACTGTTTAAATTGTTAAAAGTATGGTGGCAGAGGATAAGCAGCTATTATTAGATTATTAACTATCAATCTCATCAAATACAAAACAGACTGATTGACGACCATTTACGCCTGATTGATGCCATTTACACCTTTTTTTTGTGATTATAATCATTAGCGACTTACTTTTCACCACCTGTCAATTAGGGTTCGTTACTTTAATTCATGGGGTCCGCATAGTACTTGTTTGATTGGTCATTACAATAACTTAGTTAAGATTCAAACCTAGTTTCTCACACTACCCATGTTTTGTGTGTTAATTTTATCCATGAGTGGCGGGACTTATAATCTAAAGTCGAGTCAGAAAAACACGGATTTTAGAGAATCTTTTCATGGCAATTTTATTTACGTTCAGGACTAATCAATCCACACGCTGCCTATTAGACTATGACGACTGATTTCAATGGCAATATCTCTTTCAGAAATAATATGAAGATTAATCTGTATGCTAATAATTCCGCCTGAAAGGTGACGTAGTAGGTATGGCTTATAGAGTGAGATTCGGCCACAAGCCGACCTCTGTTCAGAGTTGTATACCAAATACGTTATGTTATTAGTCTATTTCCTCCTATTCTGAATGGTCGTTGTAAATTTCCTAAAAGACATTTGTACAGTGTCTTGTATTCAATGTTCTGTAAAGTTCTAATTCCGAACAATATGTACCATGTATGTATGGTACATAATTGGTCATTACAACCCTTCAGTCAGGATTACGACCTAGCTTATCACAGCACTTATGTTTTTGTGTGTTAATTTAATACACGAATGGTGGGATATAGATCTTAAAGTCGTTTCCGAAACACAGATTTGTAGAGAAACTTTTCATGACAATTTTAGTTTCAAAGTTTTTGCCGGAAATCTGCTAAGAGGAAGTCGCCGAAGACTTATTTTTTCATGTTTCGTTTTGTTGGAGAATGTTTGACATGGGGTTTGAACCGCGGTCTCACGTCTAATAAGCCAACATACTACCTTCTAGACTACGGCGACTTCATTTTACATAAAAGATTCAATGGACAGCGATGTAAAATCACTGCCATTATTGACGTAGGCGTGGAACTTCATGTACCCGAAATAATGCTGTAAGCATATAACTGCATCCAACGATTTGTTATTTTGCCAATTAGAAAGCTTCTACAGGTGAATTGCATTGTAAATTCATTTAATAATTTTTGGTTTCAAAACCTATTTCCTTTGTAACGTTTTATTGCCAGTACAGGTAGTCCGCGACTTCCGACCGTTCGACTTACGGCTATTTTTTCATAGAAAATACTTAAAGAAGACAAATATGCAGTTGCGGGGAATCCCTAAAATATATTATTTTAAATAAGTTTGAATTATTTGAATTTTGGGTTGATTAATTTCTCCTGACCCTCAAAATTAGTGATGCAGTATGTAATATTTTTGTTACATTTTTTTATATGGAATTCGATGACCAGGAACGTATCTTGGTCGTTAGTCGGGGAATACCTGGATGGAGATCAATTGAAGTCTTTTTCAACCTACTAACTACATTCTATACCTAGAATAGTTTTTTATCCAAAACTACTTCCAATGTGCCTTACCATTAAGACTAAAATCTAAGCTAAATAGTTAAAAATTTACAGTTTTTGAAGAGTATCACCCAACCACAGCCAGATGCTTCTATCTAACTGTTATTAAAGCATCAGAATCGTGGGATTTCTACTTTATTAATGTAATAGGTAGTGCAAACTCTCTCTCTCTCTCTCTCTAAATTTATAAAAGTTTTAGAAAGAAAAATTTTATGTCCCTAATGACATGTTGACTTCAATTCCATTTTGGATTTCTGTTCACTACAAGCCTAGAATTCCATAAAGATTTGCACATACATAGTATGTATGTATAGGTATATAAATTATTTTAACTAATAACTAAAGAAATTTAACAAATATTTGCTAAGTAATCTACATTTGATGCCTCCATATTTAATTGCTGGAAAAAACAGGAAAAAAAAAAATAAAACTTTAAATGCCCCAAGCGGAATACACCAATTAGTGCAACACCGCCCATGCTATACATTAAAAAAAAAAGCTTCACACAATTATCACCATCCATCCATCCATTCGTGTTCCCAACTATTCTCATCATCATTAACAGAGTTATGTTTGTATTATTGGCTGGCTTTGTGGATTTGTATTCTCTTTTTTAATGGTCTTTTGTTTTGAATTCTTTAACAAGTAGTTTGTTTGCAATAAATTACCTTAAAATTATTAACAATAATAATGATCATGACATTTCAGAGGTCAAAATCTCTACATACATACATACACACACACACTCAATACATCATTTTTAATAGTTTTTGACAAACTTTAATTCATTTTGATGATTTTTTTTAATGTTTTTTTAACGAAATTTAATTGCAATCAATTTTGATTGCTGGGTTGTGTTGCGTTGCGTTATTGAAAGTATAAACGCCAGCTCCATATATTCATCAACTTTATTATGGAAATAATTGTAGAAGTCACACTCTGACACGAACACAGACACAGACACAAAGAGAAAGAGACGCTTAATTAACCCCTCAGACACACAGATGCATATTTTTTTCTAGGGTATTTAAAATGCCCAACAAAAACAACAACACCAAACACATGAGTGTATAGAAAAACTAAGTCAAACACAACCACCACCTGTTATGCATATTGACATTCGTGGCATCACGTCATCGCTTTTGTTGTCTAAATAGCGTGTAAAATTTCTAGCCTAAACTCTCTCTCTCTCTTTATCACTTCCTCTATTTTGAATTTTTTTTTTTGGGCTATTTGTTACTGTTTTGATTATTAAAAATACTTGAAATTTAAACGCAATTATTTTTTTAGGGTAACAAAATAAAAAAGACAGGGTTTTCGAATCTTAGAGTATTTTGTTTTAAAAACTTGTTTCGGGTTTAATCTAAACCGGTTACCAATAATTCAAAAAAAGGCTGTTTTTTTTTAAATCGGTTTTCGAATAATTTAATAAATTGTGTTTCTGAATACTCCTTAGAAAAATCGAGCCATTGAAACCGGTTACAAATATGTAATTTCAATAACTTTGTTTTTGAGAAAACCGATTTACGAATAAATGAGACTAAAATTGTTTTTCAAAAAACCGAATCTTCAAAAATTATGTGTTAATTAAACGAAACCGATTACGAATTCAAAAAATTTTATTTCGTAAAAATAAAATCGTTTTTCGAATAATTTCAGATTATGTTTTACAACGTAACGACTCTTTAAAAAAGAGCATATTCGAGTAATAAAACCGTTTACGAATAAAGCAAATAATTTGGTTTTTAAAAAATCCAGTTTTCGAATAATTTTTAATTTTATGATTACTTTTTAGACAAAAAAATAAAAGAAAAAACTTAGAAGCAAATCGGAATCTTAAAAATTCCAACTTATCGTCATTACACCGCTTCAGTCAGTAATACGCCCTAGCTTCTCACACCACATACATATGTTTGGTGTGTTAATTTTATACATGAGTGGCGGGACCTACACTGTTGACTCTGAACAAGAGACACAAGACTCTGCTGAGAGTACCGAATAACCATGTTAAGTAATTTTTTAAAAAGTCGAATAAAAAAACCGCTTAATGGAATTGTTGTAAAATAAAATTTAATTTTATTAAAAACCGGTTAATCGAATGAAAGAAGAAAAAAAAAAAAAAAAATAAAAAATGGGTTCCCAGCATGAAAAATTAAACAATTGAAATATTGCAAAAAAACCGGTTCTATTAGATTATTTTAATTTATTCATCTGCGTGATTTATTATTTGTTTTTCTACTAAAACGTACGCAACGTACGTATTATGCCCTCAAAATATCATACCTTCTCGCCTTATTTGCCCTTTGGCGATCTTATGCAAGAGTACACAAATATCAGACGTTTAATCCACACACTCGATTTGACATTAGACATTCCATATCTGAAAAGGCAATCATGAACAGTGGAGGCCGTGTGATTTTAGATGTAGATTGCCTGTTCCGACTTTACATACATACACAACAAATAATTGGTCATTACAACCTTTCAGTCAGGATTACGACCTGGCTTCTCACACCACTTGTGTGTGTTCATTTTTATAGATGGGATGGCGGGACCTAGAGTTTAAAGTCGACTCCGAAAAGAACATCGAGTCCTTCTTTCTTTCTATTGCCAACGACGAGTATACTCGTCTTTAGTTTTCTGGGTAACAGGGTTTTGGTAAACAATAAAACTCAAAATATAAATGGCATTGGGAATGACTTCTTATAATAAATTAGGCTTGACAGCGAATGTGTTAAATAAATCACAATCAAAATTAACCAATACTCGGTTTTTTCATGCTGTTTTTGGATACCCTAAAGACTCAAAAAAAAAAGTGAAACAAATTAAATTTAATAATTTCATTTAAAGTCTAATTATTTAATAAACATAAATTAGATTCTATACACAGTATTTACTAGTTAGAATCTGTGCTTAGGTATGATCTAAACCCGTGACTGAAAGTGAAATTAATGAAAGAATGGGTTCCCCTCTCTCTGGATTCTAATTCATCATTGTATGATGACTAAATAGATGGCTGATGTATCATGTGAACGTTACGAATTAATTTTGTTTTCCATGGAAAACAGTTGTAGGCGTTTGGGTTTCATTTCAGTCTTCCTTTTGTATTCTTAAGATACGTTGAAAAGTATAAATGAAAACGAATTTAAAAACGTTATTAAAGGTTTAATTTAATTATTCACACAAGATCTAGTAATAATGATAGACGCCTTCTCTGTTTACTACCTATTTGTTTGTTTGTTTATTAATAATTCTAAATTGTTTATTTTATTTTATTATATTTGTTGTTGTTGTTGTTATTTTTACTATTGTCATTAACAATTATTGTGCAATTGTATTGTAAATGATCGCTTTTTGTTTATTTTCCATTTCGAAAATAATAAATTTTTTATTTAAGCCGATTATTAACGGCAGTGAAGTTTTTTTAATATCCGTTCAATACTCGATAATGAATTCTTAAAATTAGTTACGGTAACCCTGAGAGTAAGTGTGGCAGAGTGTGGGAAAATTTGCAAAATGTGGTGATGCTTCAAACCAAGACATTCATTGTGATATACGAAATTGCAAAATACAAAGGCTTTAATCTCCTGTATGGCTTTCTGGTTAATTTAGTCCCAGAGCTTTGTATTATTAAATGATTCAAAATCAGTTAACCCTTTGGCGGAAACTGACGTTTATAAATATCATAAAGTGGGTTTCTGGGGGGACATGACGTGTATACACGTCATAAATTGTTTCCTTTCCAAATAACGGAGATATAGCAAGTGTCCCACGGGAATGCCTCCTAAAATTCTGGTGTCTGTCAAAGGGTTAACAATGAATACTTTTAGTTTTTGCATGATTGTATTCGACCTAATCCAAGTTTTGCCTCCGTACAAAAAAAAAAAGATTTTCTTTTGAATATTTGAGAAAATGCTTGCATTGTCTGCGTGGCGTCTTTGATCTATTGAGCCCTTTCTTTGCGTTTGTATCATGAACTTCTTCACCTATAGTCTAGTATTATGCATTCAAAATACCATACCTTCTCGCCTTATTTGCCCTTTGGCGATCTTATGCAAGAGTACACAAATATCAGTATCAGATGTGGATTAAATGTCCTCGATTTGGCATTAGACATTCCATCTCTGAAAAGGCAATCATAAACAGTGGAGACCGTTTTATTTTCGATGTAGATAGCCTGTTCCGACTTTACATGCATACATAAATAATTGGTCATTACAACCCTTCAGTCAGGATTACGACCTAGCTTCTCACACCACTTGTGTGTGTTCATTTTTATACATGGGATGGCGGGACATAGAGTTTAAAGTCGACTCCGAACGATATATTTTTGAGAAGCTTTTCATGGGAAATTTAATTTACTCTCAGAGTTTTTGACAGTTTGTTCTGCTGAGAGGAAGTCACCGAAGAAATATTTTCACTATTTTCGTTCTAATGCCTAACTTGGGGTTTGGACTCGGGCCTTACTTATAATAAGCCAACACACTATCTACTACACTACGGCGATTGTTCCGACTTTGAAAAGGAGAAAAACCAGTTCCTTTTGTCGTGTCGTCTCAGTACTAAGATGGCTGAGCAGTTTTAATGTGTATCAAGTGTAAGGGCATGTACGATTTCTAGGACTTGTTTCAGGACTTTCGGGCTCCAACGCATTTCGAAGACTCATAGTCTCCATTAAACTCAAACTTCGAATATATCGTAGCCAGGCATTGTTCATAACATAGGAGGAGGATGTGGCCTTAAATGTTTGTGTGATTAGCGGTTATAGACTCCTAGGAAGATACGTACACCGCTTAGGCTAGAGATATTGCGACTACTGCCTCAAAAGCAATGATAAAACATAATACACGAGTATAAAATACTTTCTATATGCCCTAGCTAGTAGAATTCAATGTACTTTCTTCGTGAATGTGAATAATTTATCTTCGATTTGAAGCTGAAGATTATATTGGGTTTTGTAAGAAGCACAAATTGATTATAAGGTTGTAAGGTTGAAGTCTCCGTAGTCTAGTAGGTAGGGTATATAGGCATATCAGACGAAAAGCCTGGGGTCAGATATCAAAACGAAAATATGAAAATATTTCTTCGGCAACTTCCTCTCAGCAAATTTCTGCAAAAACTATGAGAGTAAATAAGATTGCCATGAAAATTTCTGTCGTTCGGAATCGACTTTAAACTGTAGGTTCCGCCATTCATGTATAAAATTAAAAAGCATACAACATAGGTTAGGTTAGGTTAGAGGACGTGCACCTGTCGGTCAAGTCAACCACAGTATCCGGAGGTCGCAATTGACCCATTGTACATTGTCCTTAGGGGAAGAAGGAAATAGAGGATATAGGAATGTAGGCATGGAGAGGGAGAATGGGAAACGGAGGAATTACACAAAAACACAAACTGACACAAAACAAATGAAGGTAAGAGCGCGACTATACTTTTGAAGCCCTTGCACCTCTCAACCAGCCCAAGCTGCTAATAAATCTTGATGTCGGCTTTCGACACAGAACACAAGCTCTCAAAGAAGGTCCTGCCAAGGGCTGGGCAGTTGCAGAAGAGATGTTCGACAGTGTCTAACTCCTTCTCATCGCAGCATACTCTGCAATAGTTCGGCTAGGATCTAGAACATATCACCGTCAGCGACCTAATCTCACAGTGCCCCGTGATAAAACCGACCACCAACCTTAAGCTGGCCTTAACTAAGTCCAGCAGCCAATCTGTCCTCTTACTGTCCACAGCAGGCCATAGACGTCTAGAAACAGAACAACCCGATCCGTTCCCCCAACGCCTCTGCTCTTCACTCCTGACCCATCCATCGATGGGGCCAAAGAGGTGGCAGACTGGGGGTTAGGACCAACTGTCACATCGCCACCTGAAGGCGAACCTAACCTAGCGAGGGCATCCGCCGCCTCATTGCCCAGTATTCCGCTGTGACCCGGAAGCACATAAGTGGTATGAGAAGCTAGGTCGTAATCCTGGTTGCAATAGGTATGCAACTATTTTAAATTGTGTCCTCAAGGGCCACAGTGGTTCGCACGGTCTGTTGATTTGGATCGTTTGAAACTGTAGTCCAACCTGAAGTACATTTTCTATTCGTGAGACAATTTGCGAACTGGTGTAGTGTAGTTTTCCAATGTTATACCAGAAACATTCGTCTCTCTCTCTCTCCCTCTCTCTCGTTGCAGTTGTCTTTACTTTTTTAGGCAATTTTATTGTGCTGCTGTCATTCAGCTAAAGTTTAAGTTCTTTGAGAAACAAGGTTCTAAGTGTCGTTTGATATTGAAAAGTAAATAAATTTTGTTGTTTTTTTTTATTGGACACATAGTGATATGGTTTTTTTTTTATATTATCGACAAATCAATAAATAATTTTAAAATGAATAATGGCTTATATTACCCAAGGTTTCTAGGTAAAGAACGTTTTGAATAAAAAAAAAAATGAAAATGATTGACTCAGCTTTTCCCTTTAAACTTATAGTCTGGCTTAGCATATGTGGAACTTTTTTTTTTATAGAATTCGGTTTAAAAAATTTTTTTTAAATAAAAACAAAAAAAAAATCAAATAAAATTTTTAATAAAATGATGATGTTGATGTCATATACATACATACGTACGTACGTATGCAAAGATTAAATTTGGAATTTGAAATAATCAAATGGAAAGTAATAGAGAGGGTGAAAGGCGGCCGGAAGGGGGGGGAGAGGCAGTTTACGGTTTATGCTTGCTTTAAAGTTGTTTGTTTATCTTCTTTATTTTTATTTTTTTTTATTTTGATGCGATAACAACAATAATTAATAGCTAGAGAGAGAGAGAGGCAGTAAGAGGAGGCAGATAGAGAGAGTAAAACAGCGATTAGGGTTTATGCTTGACATATTTGCCCCATCCATTGTTTATCTTTTTCCCCATCATTAGTTGTTGTTTGCTTTTGTGTTTACTTTTTTAATCATTAAACAATGTTTACATTGATTTAATTTGTCAAATTTATTTTTATTTTTTACTTTTTTTTACTCTTTTTCTTCTTCTTATTTTTGTTTACGCTTACGTTCACGTTTTTATTTGAATTTTTTTTTTCCCCCAACTTTTACCACTTGAATGCTAAAATAAAGAAAACAAGAAATTTTTAGAGAAAAAAAAAATTAAAAAATCAAAATGAATTTGTTTTTATTGTTTTCATTATAATAATTATTATTATTGTTGTTGTTGTTAGTTGTATTTGTTTAAATGTTTTTTTTTTTATTATTTTTATTTATTTTTTGAAATGATATCACCGGTATAAAAATACTTAAAATTGCTTTCTATTGTATATCAATTCACACTCAAAACTCCGTTCCGTATTATCTGGCAAGGCAAATAAATAATATTTGTACGCCATTAAAATACAATACGAAATACAATCCAAGTGATAAGTTTTAGTCTTCAATAAAAAACATTTCCAAAAATAACTACAAGCAACAGTAAATGATGATGGCAAGGGCATACGACGACGATACGCCAACTAGTGGTACCTCTTATTTGTTACTACTTTATCATATGATAAGAAAAAGTACTTTCTTGTTTTTTCATACATACAGTGAGCTACAAAGGAATGTCTACATTAAAGAAAAAATCTACATTAAAATTGTTTTACTGTCAGGTTTTAGAATTGAAAAAAAATCTTTGAAATTTAGTCAAATTTTTTTCTGCCACTCTCTTTAAGTGGTTAAGTAAGTTTAGTGATTGTTAGAATATTATCTATAGTGTACAGTTTCTTTTGACGCTCATTGTACATTCATTTATAAACATAAAATTGGGTTTCTTTCGTAATAACGCCTGTTTGTTTCAATTCACTCATTAAGGAATCTAATGTTGATATGATTAATATGGGAAATGCTACTTCTATCAGTTTTGACCGCGTATGAAGACTTCCTTAGCGTTCGAATGTAGAATCTTACGGCTCCTGTCGCAATTCCAAATACCTGTATGACTGGCCTGCTTTCGATAATAAACGTCTGGCAAAATATCTAATTAGGCCTATTAAGGAGCACAGATTGCTTTTACGGTAAAACTTTATATGGGATTGAGTCAATTGCCATCCTTAGCTAATTCACAATATTTTTTTTTTGTCTTCCTCCAAACTACAGGCGTAATGTCAGATCGTAAATTATTCAAGTAAGCGTATCAAGTCCATGTTTGAAAAGTAGTAAAGAATTCATAGATTTACCCAGTTTAATACAGAATCCAGAGTTGTCGTAGTCTAGTAGGTAGTGTGTTGGCTAATTACATACATAATTGGGCATTACAACCCTTCAGTCAGGATTACGACCTAGCTTCACACACCATTTATGTTGTGTGCGTTAATTTTATACATTAGTGGCGGGACCTACAGTTTAAAGTCGACTCCGAACGACGGATTTTTGAGAAGCTTTTCGTGGCAATTTTTTACTCTCAGAGTCTTTGCCAGAAATCTGCTGAGAGGAAGTCGCCGAAGAAATATTTTTCGTTTTGATGTCTGACCTGGGATTCGAACCCGGGCCTGTTGTTTAATGAGCCAACACACTATTCACTAGACCACGGCGTGTTGGCTAATTAGACTGAATTAAAACAAAAATATTTCTTTTGCGACTTCCTTTCAATAGGTTTCTGGTAAAAACTCTAAGAGTAAATAAAACTGCCATGAAAGTATTTAAAAAAAAAATCTTTCGTTCGGAGTTGATTTTAAACTGTAGGTCTCGTCATTCATGTATAAAATTAACGCATACGACATAAATGATGTGAGAAGCTAGGTCGTAATCCTGACTGAAGGGTTGCACTGGCTAATTATGTATGTTAATCCAGTATGTCAATTCAATAAATATCGCTTGAGAACCTATTTTTATACCGAGTGACGTAAAGGCCGTCACAACATGTAAGGGTGTCAGGTAAAAGCTGTTCTAACATAGTCGTGCCAGTTGTTTTATATAATTCCACTTCATATGTTTTTAATTATCGTAACAACACTTCAAAACTCTCCCGAGTTATACTAATTTCCCATTTTTTTCCACATTTTTCCTTGCAGTGGCAGCAATCCGAAGACATCTGCCGTAAGAAAGAGATTCGCACGCAGTTGTACAAGTTACGTGAATCGCGCTTAAGAGATCTATATCAAGGTGATATAATGGCTGATAATACGGTAGCCGGTTTCGGTAAAGATCCATTGGCCACTAGCCATGGTGATGCTTTGGCCGATCAGAGTTTCCAGAGTTTGAAGTCTAAGGAGATACGTGACTCGTTGTCGCCCACTGAAATGAAATTCCAATCGATGGCTCTTAACAATCCCAACAACACCGGTTGGAATGTGCAATCGTCGAAGGAAGTTACACCCGACGGTCGTGGTTTTCGTGCTGAAACCATTGCCACCACCGATGGTGAGTGTTTTATTTCATGAGCTCTCAAAGGAAAATTCTTAAAATTTTATAATTTTGTTTTCTAATAGGTGTGGAGCATATTAATGGCGGTACAGCCGAATTTAAGGGCCGCAACGAACAGCGTTCCAGTGCCCATCATGAAGGCGACGATAAGAACTTTATTAAGAAGGCCATGGAAAGTTCCAACTCTCATTTGCAAGAGAAAGTCGTCATCGGTGATGAGAACTCGGGTCGTACTGAAGTACGCACAAGTTCTTCCAAATCCACTTCCTCTTCACAGGTCTTTCAATCGTCAACCAATGTGGAGTACGAAGACGGCTATCCGGTACAATCCAATCAACCTCAAAAGTATTTAATGGACTCTCCTAATCGCCACTATCAACCGCACGACTTACAGCAACGCCAATTACATGAAGAACAACGTTTACGTGAGGAACAACGACTTTACGAGCAACAATTCCAACAGCAACGTCAGCAGCAACAACATGAACGTCGCACTACTGAACAAATGACATCGACACAACGCCAGAATACCGAACAGAAAAATGTTACGCAAAATGTCCAAACCCAAGAGACTCATGAGCAGAACAAACGTTATGTTGACATGGATAAGGCCTCACCCGAATATCAACAACATGTGCAACATTTAATGCAACAGCCCGGTGAAATCATTTCCAATACCGTTGAGTATCCCAAACCGAATGTTAAAATGATTACCACTGTGAAACGTTTGCCCGACGGTACTATTGTACGCAATAAACGTTACGAAACCGAGGAGGTAGCACCCTCTAGTGGCCCTTCCAATCGGCCGACATCGTCAGCTCCAAATCAAACCCAAATAAGACGTGATTCTCAGCAACCACAACAACAGCCCGGTCATCCTGGCCATCCTGGACAACCCGGCAGGTATTATCAACCGGATGTGGCTGCCCATTCACCACAAAGGCCCAATGAGGATATGGTTGATAGTGCTACAACCACTCGTTATGTTCACGACACCCATAACGATGATGTAGAGACCAAAGTCACTTCTTCTGTTAAGAAATCAAGTCGTAAATTCTCTACTGAAACCACTTCCGAAACCATTCAAGAGTATGATGATCGTTATCCTCAAGGTGGTGAACCTTCTTCTCGCCCTCGGCCACAAACTAATGACTTCAGTACCCATGGGTTTCCCTCTGTAAGGCCTAATAAGCCTACCCAAGAATATCCAACAGAGCGTCCTCGTCCTTCTCCACACTATACTAATCAAGCGGCTCCTAAGCCCAACGAAGCTGTAGTGCCACAACACTACACAGATGCTGTGGACAACGTTAGCGAACGCCGCATAACTACTGACGATGGCAGTGAGATGATTATAGTGAGTTCGGAAAAGAAACGCAACTATAAGACGCAAACCAATTCGGAACGTGTTGTAGAAACCGAACACATTGTTAAAGACGATCAACAAGATTTTACTGGTCATGGCTTTCCCTCTGTAAGAGAACCTGTACATCAGCCCAAAATGTATCCAAGTGAGAGACAAATTCAACCACATGAACAGGATTTTCCCTTGGATAAATTACCACCCGGAACGCGAATAACAAGACCTTCCAATACGCCTTATCAACCCGGTACTGATGACAGTGTTGTGGTGAACACTCAGAAGTCGCACACTAGCAAGTATAATACCAATACAGAGCGTGTTATCGAACATGAAATTATACGCGATGATCAGGGTTATCCACGTTCACCTCAGCAAGTTGATAATATGCCTTACACCGTGACCACACCTGGTGATCAACAACCATATGGTGAGTTTCCAGGATCGCCAAAAAAACCAAGCAACGTAGACTATTCTACACAAGGTTTTCCTTCGGTAAGAGCACCTACAAAGGGAGACCATACTCCTCAGGGTGAATACCCTGGCTCACCTAGAACGACACCAGGTAGTGATTTTTCAACTCAAGGTTTTCCTTCGACAAGGACCCCATCTAAACCGGCAGCAGGTTATCCAAGTTCGCCTCAGCAGGAATATCCAGGTTCGCCTAGAAAAGCGCCTAATCAAGGTTATTCCACGCAAGGATTTCCTTCGGTAAGGACACCAGCTCAGGGCCATCCTTCTAATGGTACTGCTGAACCCAATAGAACTACACCCAGTTCAAAAACGCAACAACCTCGAACACCATCACCCAATAAGTATAAAACACCCTCAAGTACTACTAGCACCACCAGGGAGACCACGGAACGTGTGATTAGAAAAGAGAAAGAAGTTGATTCGGCTCATCGTGCATTTGCGGCTTCATTGCGCAGCTCTCCTTCACCTATTGAACCGATTAGACGAGATAGCCATACTACTGACTCCCATACAAGACATACACCAAGATCAAGTATTTCTTCGGTGAAGACCTATAGACGCGACATGCGCGAAGGTTCCCATGACAGTGCACCATCGGAAACAAGTCGCATCAGCACTACTACAGTAACACGCAATACACCACCGCGTACTGTAGGTGGACGCACTGTGGTAACCCGTGTGGTTACTACTAAAACTGGCCTCGGCTCAAATGACTCGCTGACAAAGACAACGCCTAGAGGCTCTACCAAGTCACCCTCACCGGGTAAGACTGTTACCACCACCACCACCACTACGACAACTAGGACTAGTGGCAAGGCTCCAACACCCTCGAGAGATGTGCCAAAATCCACAGGTACGAATTGAATTTCTAAGCAAATGTTTTAATTGAAAAAAGTGGAAACTATATATGTTCTCCAGATAAACAGCATACTCGTATACCTACTACTACTACTACTTCTTCTATATCTATTAACGCTACACCACAAACCACAAAACCACAACCACTAACTACTACTCTCACAAAAATTCAAATTTCCGATAATCACAAGCTTCCAACACATTCGAAAAAGTCCAAAAGCGGCAGCAAACGAAATCCTGCGCCAATATTCATCACACCAAACGATGCTAGTGTTGTGGAAGAGATCATAGAAAAGCCTTGCATTAAGAAAAATTATTATAAGCTTGGTCTGTCCGAATCGCCATCATTAACCATACAAAAACATGAAAATACTGCAGCCATTGCAACGCCCCCGTCCAAACCATATAAATTGTCCCAGACAAATGGTAAGACTAGATGAACTTAAATTTTGTTAATTTAAAAAAAAAAGAAAAATTACTTTCGATTCAAAATCCTTTCTAATTTCCCCCCTACACAACAAGCGATTTAATTTGTATGGTTTTTGCTTGGCAAACAAAAAACAATACATTTGGCAACACTAAAACTGCACATTGACATGCTTCTTAAGCACTTTTTTAATTATATTACACAACAACAACAAACACACACACACAAACACAACACATGTTGAATTTCTCTATATCGCTCTCTCTCCCTTCCACTCCTTACTGTTATCAAAGGCCATTCGTTTGTTTTCAAAGAATCTCTCTCTCCATTTTCTCTTAAAGAATTAAAAAAAAAACAAAAATAACGGAAACGGAAGAAAATATTCCATAACGCATGGTGGCATGTAAACATTATTTTTTTTTTTCATATCTTCTTTCTATATTTACTCGATTTTAATAAAAAATAAAACAAAACATGATAAAAAAAATTATTAACAAAAGAAAAAATATTTTTAAATATCGTATAAAAAAAAATTGTATTTTTTTCCTTAAAAAAAATAAAAATTAAATTAAGTTTAAACTAACTCCACACTGTATATGTAGTAAGTACTTAATAAATTAAATTATGAAATTTTATATTTGTATTGTATTTGAATGTATTTAAAAAAAAAAAAAACAAAAAAAATTAATAAAAAATAACCCATTAAAACAAAAACCACTCATTGTAGTTGTAATTTATTTATTTAATATCCTGCTCCTCTCTTCCACTCTTTCGCTCTCTCTCTCTCATACTCTCCTTTGATCGCTCTTTATTGACTAATGAATGATTATTAACCCCCCTTTAGTTTAGTTTAATTTGTATAAAAATAAAACCGTTAATTGAGTAAACTTTTAAATTGTTTTTGTAATTTTGTTTAATTTATAAAAAAAAAACACACACACACAACAATATACAGTGCAGTGCTTTCCGAAGGTATAAGGACGTAATGTTGAAAATTAAATGAAAAAGTTTTTTTTTTGTTTGTATTAAAACAACAACGCTGGATATTTCCTTAATTTTATGTTCATGTATGCAATTTAATTGAGTCAATATTCGGTTAATTGAGAACAATATTTTAACCGTTCGACTTAGAATATTATAGAACTGAGGCGTCGATATGTTTTTATGCATCCTATTTTTTCCTTCATGTTTGTTCGAGAAGTTCGAAATGAAGTTTGAGCTAAATCCTCGCGTTTAATAAGCTAGCACTCTACCTACTAGGCTAAAGCGACTTCACAATAGCTTTCAATTCCATTAAATTATTTTTTTTTTTAGGCTTCATTGCTACTCTAGCAGGACCACCATGAATTTCGAAAGCGACTGATTTTTTACTTCATTAGGCGTTGACTACCAAGGCTCTTGGCTATATTTCCTATTTCGGGGTTGAATATCAAGGCTCTTAGCTATATTTTCTCACTGCGTTTACGTACATAGATACGATCAATCGACCCAAATATGTTTTTGTTAACCTTTATACTGTAAACTCGCGATAACGTGAACTAATTTTTATTAAGGTAGTTCAGATTTCGAGTTTGTTCATGGTATCGAGTACCCAAATTTAAGACAAAAAAATTACCCTATTTAATATGAATAATGATAAATATTTTAATAAGTAAAAAATCATCGGTTTCATCTTCCAAAATTCTACTCAACGCTGAGTCCAATGGTCCAATTCTGTTTGTTTTTCAGCCACGAATGCCAAGAGACTTTTTCAATAATACAGTTTTATTATTTAAAAAACATTCTGGTCCATGGGCTGAATTAACGATGTGACGTATGGTGGTAAAAACATTGCGCAAATGAATGCCTCATCAGAAATCAATTGAGATTCAAGGGCGTATACCAGTAGCCCCTTTTTAGTTAAGAACGGAGTATTCGCTATGATTTTGATGAAACTTTTAATACTTTTAATAATGATTAGACCGACCTTCCATGGTCGTCTCTCAGATTAAGTGTCGATCCGTTTTAAAATTTAATCATTTTTTCGCTTTTTTTAGGTGATATCTCAGTAAATAATTGACGAACACTAAAGTCGCAGGCGATTATCAACGTAGCCCCTTAAAAAACCTAACGACACTGGTTAGGATCACCTGATCTTGGGAATTAATTGAAGTCGGCAAAACATAAAATTATTTATTCTGGAAACTTTTCATATAATCAAGCCAAATATGTTTATGTTTAGTGGCTCATGTCACAATCATGTTCAAAGAATATTTATTCTGGTTCATAATCTTCAATAGCAGATCCCTATATACAGCATAAGGGCTCATTATTTACTAACGATTGTCTGAACTGTGATTTTAACTAAATTCTTAAATTTTACTCATGAGTGGCGGGACCTACAGTTTAAACAAGCGATATATTTTTGAGAAACTTTTCATGGCAATTTTATTTACTCAATTTACCCAAAGTTCTTCCCAGAGGAAGTCTCCGAAGAAATATTTTTTTCATATTTTGTTTTATTCGAGATGCCTGACCAGGGGTTTGAACCATGGGCTCGCGTCTCATAGAATAGTGTTTTGTAGTTTTCCTGTTACGTGCAGGTTCTCTGTCACATATGGCTCAACTAGGTACGTGTGATCTGCCTAAAACCTATATCTACGTCTTGGTACGGATGTTACAGTTCTTTGCTGTCTTTATTACTGGAGACTCAGGCATATTGGGCTGGAAAGTGTAAGAAAAATTTATTACAGATTTTCCAGTCCATTATTTCTTCATTACTGGAAATTGAGAAATACCATGAACCATAAATTGTACAAAGCAAAGCAATTAGAGTTTCCTGGCTGTTGAGTTAGAAACGCAAAGATTTAGATTCACATATAAGAACCAATTGTAAAGATTGATGGAAGAACATGTTTTCCGTTTTTTTTCTAAGTATGACAGTCTACTCATTTGTATAGCAACCAGGCATGAGACTAAGCTCTTATGGGATGATTAGGAAGGGATCTTAGATCCCGAATCATATGTCATTTTGAGTATACCGCTCAGCAAAATTCTTTGACTTCTTACCACATAGTTTCCCAAAATTTCAATTTAGAATCATTTATAGCCACGATTTCAAAGCAAATGTTTCTTAGGGAATTGCAAAGATTCAAGGCCAAGGAAAGAAGAAACAACTTTTATTAACGTTTTCAAATACCTTCGGACAGCATTGCATTAAGTTGTGTTGTGTTATTATAATAATGTGTGGTGGCAAATTGTAATTGATTGTGTGATAAAAACTTGTGTTCAACAGACAAATCACCAGTAAAAAAACCATCACCATCACATCAACCACAACCACAATCTCAACCAAGTGCACCAAACCGTAGTAGAAGTAGTACACCTTCATATAATAATAGAAAACCAATTCCAACAACAACTACTACTACTACTCCAACAACTAAATTGGTTGATAATGATGATTATGTTGATGATGATGAAGTATATCCATCACCATTATCACCATCGTTTAGCTCTAGAAAACCCCAAACAATTGCTCCTTCTAATGATACTGAACCTAAAATACCACAAGACGATTGGCAAACGCGTAATAAGCCCATTACTGATATTGATGATGAGCGTAGAACTGTGCAACGTGAAACGACATTTGAGAAAAATGATAAGGACTCTGGTCCCACCACAAGACCATTGGATGAAACGGAAAAGCCACGTAAGCCTTCGTATCAGCCGCAACCCAATGTCGAATGGGTTATTGTTGATGATGTTGATATTGAGGATCATGATCGCGATGATGATGATGATAATGATTTCACCACGGAAGTGGTGGATTCCCAAGAGCATCTTAAAAAGACCACACGTAACTTAATCGTAAATGAAAAAAGAACTCCTTTGGCGCCTTTGAAAGGTCAGAAAACGCCTCTTAATAATACCGATAAAACTCGTAAGCCTGTGCCGTCAAAACCGAATGATAAAGTACCTCATCAGGGTAGACCTCAGAAATCTTTACCAGACTCTAGAAGTCCATTACAAACTCCCACTAAGTCCCAACCCAAAACGGTGGATAATAAGCCGATAACGAAAACCTCACCCAAACCCTCATTGCCTTCTTATGCTTCACCTTTAAGGAGGCCTGTAGGTAAAGTTCCAAGTGATGTTCCAACTACCACGAAAAGAACTGTAAAAACTTCTAGCCAAGTTATCAAAGATACAACTACTAGACTCATTGCGGACAACAGGATAACGGGAAGACCTACAAAGCAACCTCAACCTCAAAGTCCAGTGCGTAAACCAAACAAAACTGGTGTTACCCAGAAAAGTTTACCACAAGACAAAACTCCTCAAAGGTCTACACCTTTGGCAAAATATCCAGAGCCTGGAACTGACGATGATGTCATAACCGTTATTGAAACTACGGAAACAGTAAAGAGAAGACCACAAAGTCCATTTGGTATGCCTGAATCAGTGCAGGAAAGGCCAGACTACAATAAGCCCTTAGATGGCGAGCCTAATAAACCTAGGCAAGGTATGCCACACGATGAAGAACCCCAGCACCCAACCACAGAAACTCAATTTATAAACATTGAAACCTCTGAATATCGTTTGCCTGAAAGAGACTCTCCTCAAAAACCCTACCTTCCTGGTTATAATGAACCTGAACTTAGTGAACCCAATGATCTTACACCTGGCTATGATAAGCCTCAAAGCCACAAGCCCATTGAACATAAGGAACCGATTTCCGGTAATAAAAAACCTCGTTCAGAACCTTTCGTTACAGATGTTGATGAATCTGTTACAGAAGATGAAACTGTTGTTACTTCCACCCGGAGAACAGTGGCCAAACATATACAGAAATTTGAGTCGAATACTTTGAAGCATACTACGCCCAAACAACTGAAAGGACCCAAGTCACCACCAAAACCTCTACAGAAGCCAACAAATCAAAGGAGACCAGAGGAAACTTTGGGAAGAAGACCTCAATCTCCAACTAAACAAGTTTCTCCCACACGTGCTCCGAATAAACCTAAAGAGCCTGAAACGTTTGATCAAGAACATCCACAACAGTTGAAGCCTTCTAAGCCTAGATATACGGAGGACGGTGAAGAAATTGTTGAAGAATTTGTGCAAGAGACCACAAGAGTGGATAAATCTTTCCATCCAGAGAAAAAGATCCCTAAAGATTCTAAGTTCCCTGGACAAAAATATCCAGAAGAACCTTTTGGTAGAAGACCACAATCGCCTGAGAAACATACTCCTGTGAGAAATCAAGAAAAGCCAGGTGACAGATATGCCGAAGAATCTTTGGGTAGGAGGCCACACTCGCCTGAGAAACATACTCCTAAAGATTCCAAAACTCCTGTTAGAAGTCAAGAAAAGCCAGGTGAAAGATATCCAGAAGAACCTTTTGGTAGAAGACCACAATCGCCTGAAAAACGTACTCCTAAAGATTCCAAAACTCCTGTTAGAAATCACGAAAAGCCAGGTCATAGATATCCCGAAGAACCTTTCGGTAGAAGGCCACAATCGCCTGAGAAACATACTCCTAAAGATCCTAAAACTCCTGTAAGCAATCAAGAAAAGCCGGGTGAAAGATATCCCGAAGAACCTTTCGGTAGAAGGCCACAATCGCCTGAGAAACGTACTCCTAAAGATTCCAAAACTCCTATTAGAAGTCAAGAAAAGCCGGGCCAGAAGCACCCAGAAGAGCCTACAGGTAGAAGACCAAAATCTCCTGAAAAACAGGCTCCTAAGGATTCTAAAACTCCTGTAAGAAATCATGAAAAGCCTGGTCATAAATACCCAGAAGTACCTTCGGGTAGAAGGCCACAATCACCTAGTAAGCCTTTGTCTCCAACTCGTACGCCCAGGAAACCTGCGGATAATGAAACATCCAGAACCAATGTCAACACTAAGAAACTCTTCTTTGAAGAATATCCACAGAAAACTGGACCAAAGGGACGCAAACCTTTAGAATCGGAGGATGATGAAATCGTTATAGAATCAAATGTTATTAGTTCTACGAAAAAACTTATAACAACAGAGCAAGAAATTCAAGAAATTGAAAAACTAAGGGATTCTAAATCTCCTCTAAGAGTTCAAAAGAAACCTGATCAGCAATATCCCGAGGAACCTTTTGGAAAACGTCCCCAATCTCCAAATAGATTTGATTCCCCATCACGTTCACCTGTAAAGGAACAGCCTGATCAAAAATTGCCACAATCGTCAGCTAAACCGGGTACACCAACATTTATTTCCAAGAAACCTGAGCAAACTAAGCCCAGGGAAAGTGAACCTCTGGACACTGATGAAGAGGAAACATTTGTGGAGACCAGCGAGTTCGTTATCAATACAAGAAGAGAAAAACTAATCAAACCAGATGATAAGATCCCGAAAACGGTTTGTCAATTCCCTAGAGAACCTTCTGGAAAACGACCACAATCGCCCAGTAAACCAGTTTCTCCGACACGCACTACTAAGAAACCGGCGGATGACAAGAGCCCACTGTATCCAAAGGAACCGAAACCTAAGGGTCTTAGACCTTTCGATACCGACGATGATGATGATACAGTAGTTACAGAAACACAGCAATTTATCATTAATACCACAAAGAAACTCATCACAACTGAGCAGGAAACTCAGGACAAGAAATTCCCAAGAGATTCCAAATCTCCACAACGATTGCAAGAAAAACCAGATCAGAAATATCCAGAAGAACCTTCGGGAAGAAGACCTCAATCACCTACAAAATCCGTTTCTCCTAATCGGTTTCCAAAGAAACCAGAGGAAAAGAAACCCAAAGGACTCAAACCTTTCGATACCGATGATGAGCAAACAGTCGTAGAGACAAGTGAATTCGTCATTAACACCACCAAGAAACTTATAACGACTGAACAAGACGTTCAGGAAACTAATAAACCATATCATCCAGACAAAAAACATCCTAAAGACATCAAATCCCCTGAACCTGTAGACAAACATCCTGTAAAACCATCTGGAAAAAGACCTCAGTCGCCCGATAAATATGCTTCTCCTACAAGGACTCAAAAGCAACCTGTAGGCGGACAAATATTTGAAACGACAAAAACGACGAGAGTTGTAACGGATAAAACTACACAGGAAACGCGGGATTATGAGTACCCGGAAGAAACTCGGCCATTTGACGAACCTTCCGGCAGATATCCGTCTCCCAGCCGCCTACATAAGGAACCTGAGGCAACGAAGCCAGTATTTAGTAGACCTCAATCGCCTAATAAACATGTTTCACCCTCACGTTCACCAAAAGAACCAGAACCCTCTGTGAATGATCAGACTTTCAGAAAAACTTTAAGAACTGATAAGGAACCACAGCCTAAACCGAAAGGACAAAAACCCACGGACACGGACTCTGAGGAAGAAGAAACTTTTACGGAGACCAGTGAGACCGTAATTAAGTCAACACAAAAACGTGTGGTAACGCAGGAAGAGGAAATTTTGGAATATAAAGAACCGCAATATCCTGGAAATAAGCCGGTGTCGCCATTACGGGAACAACCGCGATATCCTGGAGATAAGTCGGTATCGCCATTACGGGAACAACCGAAATATTCTGGAGATAAGTCGGTATCGCCATTACGGGAACAACCTCAGCAACGTAAGCCTTTGGACACTGAAGATGATGCTACATGTGTAGTGACCAGTGAATTCATTATTAATACAACCCAAAAACGAACTGTAACTGAAACTGATGAGCGCGTTCGAGGTGATTCGCCTACACGTTCTCAAAGAAAACCTCAAGAACCTCAAAAACCTAAACAAGTATCTCCTGTTAGATCTCCTAAATTGCCAGTCGATGATGAGACATTCAAGACTTCTTTGAGATCTCAAAAAATTCTTACAGAAAAAACAACTAAAAAGTTTATCGATGACAAACCTAAGGATGGTTTCCCTGACTCAGATAGGCCAACAGGTACGGATGAAGAGGAATATCCTAAGAAGCCCAGAGATTTTATTAAAGATACAACACAAAAGCTTATTGTAAGTGAGCAACAAATACCGGATATTGAAAAGAAACCAAAGAAAGGCTTAAAAGAGCCTTTGGTACCCGATCGTTATGTGACAGAGACTGTGACAATAACAAGCACTCAAAAGTTAGACAAGGATGACTATCCTGAAGGAACAATTCCTGGCCAAAATTATTATAAACCACGGGATATCTCCCCATCTACAATACTTAAAATAAGGGAAGGATCTCTATCTCCAGAAAGACCTGGCAAACCTGAGGAAACTGCTCCTTTAAAAGGACAGAAAAAACCAGAAAGATCACCTTCTCCTAGTAAACCGAAATCGCCAACAAGAGTTCACAAGAAACCCGAAGAAAAACTGCCTGTGGATGATGAAACCTATACAAGCAGTTTGAAAACCACAAAATCTATCCGGGAAAAGCTTATCACAACGGTTGACGTTGAAGAATATCCAGAGGAAGGCGATAAACCTCGTGAAACTTCACCCTCCAGAATTCAGAAAAAACCCGAAAGATCCCCCTCTCCCAGTAAACCAGGTTCACCAACTAGAACTCACAAGAAACCTGAAGAAAAAATGCCCGTGGATGATGAAACCTACTCTACCAGTGTGAAAACCACAAAAACAGTTCGGGAAAAAGTCATCAGAACTATTGATGACGAAGAGTATCCCGAAGGCATTACCGACGGCGATAAACCCCGCAGAACTTCTCCTTCTAGAACTCAGAAAAAGCCAGAAAGAGCTCCATCTCCCAGTAAACCAGGTTCACCAACTAGAACTCACAAGAAACCTGAAGAAAAATGGCCCGTGGATGATGAAACCTACACCACCAGTGTGAAAACCACAAACTCTGTTCGGGAAAATATCATCAGAACTATTGATGACGAAGAATATCCCGAAAGCATTACTGATGGTGATAGACCACGAGGAACTTCTCCTTCTAGAACTCAGAAAAAGCCAGAAAGAGCTCCATCTCCCAGTAAACCAGGTTCACCAACTAGAACTCACAAGAAACCTGAAGAAAAAATGCCCGTGGATGATGAAACCTACTCTACCAGTGTGAAAACCACAAAAACAGTTCGGGAAAAAGTCATCAGAACTATTGATGACGAAGAGTATCCCGAAGGCATTACCGACGGCGATAAACCCCGCAGAACTTCTCCTTCTGGAACTCAGAAAAAGCCAGAAAGAGCTCCATCTCCCAGTAAACCAGGTTCACCAACTAGAACTCACAAGAAACCTGAAGAAAAATGGCCAGTGGATGATGAAACCTACACCACCAGTGTGAAAACCACAAAAACTGTTCGGGAAAATATCATCAGAACTATTGATGACGAAGTATATCCCGAAAGCATTACTGATGGTGATAGACCACGAGGAACTTCTCCGTCTAGAACTCAGAAAAAGCCAGAAAGAGCTCCATCTCCCAGTAAACCAGGTTCACCAACTAGAACTCACAAGAAACCTGAAGAAAAATGGCCCGTGGATGATGAAACCTACACCACCAGTGTGAAAACCACAAAAACTGTTCGGGAAAATATCATCAGAACTATTGATGACGAAGAATATCCCGAAAGCATTACTGATGGTGATAGACCACGAGGAACTTCTCCCTCCAGAACTCAGAAAAAGCCAGAAAGATCCCAATCTCCCAGTAAACCAGATTCACCAACTAGAACTCATAAGAAACCTGAAGAAAAAATGCCCGTGGATGACGTAACCTACACTACCAGTGTGAAAACCACAAAAACGGTTCGGGAAAAAGTAGTCAGAACTATTGATGACGAAGAGTATCCCGAAGGCATTATCG
The DNA here is from genome assembly GCA_014635995.1 of Sarcophaga peregrina. Lineage (NCBI taxonomy): Eukaryota > Metazoa > Arthropoda > Insecta > Diptera > Sarcophagidae > Sarcophaga > Sarcophaga peregrina. The sequence goes on along the minus strand of CM025790.1, from coordinate 38,197,181 downwards.
ATGGCGATAAACCCCGAGGAACTTCTCCTTCTAGAACTCAGAAAAAGCCAGAAAGGTCTCCATCTCCCAGTAAACCAGGTTCACCAACTAGAACTCACAAGAAACCTGAAGAAAAACTGCCCGTGGATGATGAAACCTACACTACCAGTGTGAAAACCACAAAAACGGTTCGGGAAAAAGTCATCAGAACATTTGATGACGAAGAGTATCCCGAAGGCATTACCGATGGCGATAAACCCCGAGGAACTTCTCCTTCTAAAAATCAGAAAAAGCCAGAAAGGTCTCCATCTCCCAGTAAACCGGGTTCACCAACTAGAACTCACAAGAAACCTTCAGAAAAAGTGCCCGTGGATGACGAAACTTACACTACCAGTGTGAGAACCACGAAAACACTTCGAACTACGACAACGTTTGATGGTCAAGAATATCCAGAGGGATATATACCAAGAGATATTTCACCTTTAAGAACTCCAAAGGAGCCGGAAAGACCATTGTCTCCCGGTAAACCAGGTTCACCAGCAAGAATTCAAAAGAAACCTGAGGAAAGGCAACCTTTGGATGACGAAACTTATAACAGCAGCGTGAAAACCACAAAAACTATTCGGGAAAAAATCACAAAAACAATTGACGATAAAAACTATCCAGAAGGCGATAAACCTCGAGACATATCTCCTATAAGAGGCCAGAAAAAGCCGGAGAGAACACCTTCACCCACTAAACCTAGTTCGCCGACAAGAACTCATAAGAAACCTGCTGAAAAAGTAGTCCTGGACAATGAAACTTGCAAGACGACTTTGAAAACCACAAAAACTGTGAAGGAAAAAACAACAACTATTGAGAATGAAGAATATCCAGAAGGCTATACACCAAGAGATACGTCTCCTTCAAGACCTCAAAAGAAATCTGAAAGAACACCTTCACCAACTAAGCCTGGTTCTCCAACAAGGCAGCAGAAGAAACCCGGAAATGAAGAATATCCATGCAAACCTAAGCAGCCACAATCGCCCAGTAAAGATGTGCCTTTCCCAATCGATGGAGATGACAATGTCACAAAACCAAGTTATCTAAGTTCACCGAAATCTAAGCCCAAATATAATAAACCGGGAGATAGTGTGCTTAATACCTCACAAAGGCTTATAACTAGCGAAAGGGAAGTGATTGAAACCGATAGAAAAGTTCTTAGAGGACCTCATTACCGTACACCTTCACCAGACAAGGAAATACCGAAGGATTCTAAACAGAAACCTAATAAGGAACGCTCTCCTGCACGTAGCCCTCAAAGGCCTACAACCTTACAGGATGAAACATTCAAGAAAACATTAAGAACTACTGAAATTATTACCGGTAAAAAGCCTAAGGGTCGTAAACCTAAAGGAAATGAGCCTAGAGATACAGATGAGGATGAAACAACTTCGGAAACTGAGGAATTAGTGGTAGAAACTTGTCAAAAGAGTTATATTGTCACAGAAAAACCAGACGCTCTTAAGCCAACGGAAAAGAAACCGGAAGATAAGAAACCTGAAAGCGAAAAAACTTACCCGGAACATACTAAACGTCCTGATACCGATAAGCCCGACAAGCCTTGGAAAGCTCCTCTCGCTGAATTCATTGTAACGGAACGTAAAGAAACTCCTGATGGTGCCTTCATTTCTAAAACTACCGAACCTACTTCACCAACCTCTCCGACATCTCCTACGTATAGGAAGAAAGGAGCTGGTCGTAGCGATACGTTTGAAGAACGCTGTCGCCAGATTTTAGGCATGGATAGTTATGGTGATACACCAGGCAATTACAAGAAAAAGCCTGTTCCAGAAGTGGAGGAAGAACCTAAGAAACCAGATATTACGACTGAGAAACAAGATTTGAAGGATACAACGGTATTCCAAGTTAAAATTGAAGATTGTGATGAGGACGAAGAACCCTTGTCCATAAATAGTGTTAAGAAAACTCTACACAAGCAGATTCATACCAAGGAGACTACACACAATGAACCTTTGGTACAAGAACCTAAAGGCTCGGAACCTGAGTTTAAACCTAAAGATGAGCCTAAAAAGAAAACACCTGAATCAGAAGATGATGAGAGTGAATTGGTTCAAATAACTACCAAGACTACCACGGTTCAAAAGAAATCACCAAAAGAGCCCGAAAAGAAACCAAAGGGTCAACCAAAGGGAAAGCATCCTGAAGAACCAGAGTGTGAGGAAAATGAAAATGAATACGGCTATACAGTTACTAAGACCACCACTGTTCATAAGAAATCAAACGAAACTAAATCGGATGAACTTCAAGAACCAAGCTTTAAGCCTAAACTGCAACCCAAAGATCAACCTAGGGGTAAACATCCTGAAGAACATGAATTTGAGAACGACGAAAATGAATTTGGCTATACAGTTACTAAAACAACCACGGTCCATAAGAAATCAGGTGAAAATAAACCCGATGGACCTGAAGAACCAAGTTTTATATCAACAAAGAAACCCAGGGATCAACCTAAGGGAAGACAACCTAATGAACCAGAATTTGAGGACAATGAAAACGAATTTGGCTACACAGTTACGAAGACAACCACGGTACATAAGAAATCAGATGAAACTAAACTCTATGAACCTAAAGAACCAGGTTTCGAACCTACAAAGACACCTAAAGGCCAACCCAAGGGTAAACAACCCGAAGAGCCTGAATTCGAAGACGACGAAAACGAATTTGGCTACACAGTTACGAAGACAACCACGGTACATAAGAAATCAGGTGAAACTAAACCCCATGAACCTAAAGAACCAGGTTTCGAACCTACAAAGACACCTAAAGGCCAACCCAAGGGTAAACAACCCGAAGAGCCTGAATTCGAAGACGACGAAAACGAATTTGGCTACACAGTTACGAAGACAACAACGGTACATAAGAAATCTGGTGAAATTAAACCTAAAGGACCAGGTTATGAATCTAGCCAAAAGCCTAAAGGTAAACCTGTAAAGAAGATTCCACAAGAACCAGAAAATGAGGAAGGCAATGTGGTACGTAAGGTTACCAAGACCACTATTGTACATAAGAAAACGGGAGAAGCTAAGCCTACAGATGATACCGAAGAAGACTTATCTGAACCTGAAGTTTGCATCTCATCTAAGCATGTCGATAAAACCTTGAAAAAACAGTATGAAATTGTAAATAAAGAAGTGAAAGTAACCACAAAGACGTCACCTACTTCCACACCACGCAGCGTTTCTCCTACGAAAAGTTCAACTACTCCTAAAAGCTCAACTACGCCCTTAAAAGGTGCTTCGCCCACTAAAGAAGTGCCTAAACGTAAGCCTAGCAAAGATAATGTTGAACCCAAAGCATCCGCCAGAAAACCCTCTACAAAAGACGAAACTACCACCACAAGCATTAAGGAACGCTTGAGATCTTCGACACGCAAAACCAAGTCTCCTTCAAAACACGATCAGATAGATGGCTCCGATGATTCATCTCCTGATCACAGCCCTAACCGCTTAAACGAACGCCGGAGGTCCAGTAACATATCCGTGAATACCGAAATCATTATTGAACACACTGACACAGAACCGAATACGAAAAAGGAGGTAAAAAGACCTCAAGATTCCGTTTATCGCGATATTATCGATTCCACTGTAATGCCAGAAAAACTAACACGTCGTATGCCCGTTACCGAACGTAAGGAATCGGCTCCAGTGCAGCGGGTCACAACAAAAGATAAGGATTCGAAGATGTCACGATCCACTAGTGAAAACTTGATAAAGGTTAAAAAGCCTGAACCACATAATGTACCATCCAAGGGCTCGCCAAAACCAACAGAACACCGTAGTAGGCCAACTAAATGTTTTGCCACCAAAACTATTAATTTAAGTCCTACGGAACGCCTTACGGAAAGTGAAATAATGGATAATGTTATTATTGATATACAACATGCCAAGAGTTCGCGGGAACCATCACCCGATAAAATTGTACCCACACCGGTGCCAGCTCATTTGGATACCGGCAAACCTCGCTATCCCGATAATGTGCAAGAACCCGAAGATGATTTACCCAGGAGGAAACCTGTGGTCAAAAATATACCCATTTTTGAGGAAGAGCAGAATGCCTATGTGGGTTGCCATATTACCGAGATAAACGTAGAGAAAACCGATTCTCTGGACTACAATAAGCAAATCATACAAAATCCTATTGTAGAGGCACCACCCAGTTTGGATTATATGACCGGGGAGAAAACAAATGACGACGATGAAACTGTATTAACGGTAACCGAAAAAGTCATGAAATTCCAAAACATTGCTGAAGAACAAACGAAACCAAAAACATCCGAACCTTTCCATCGAGTTTTAGATGTAGTGACAACAGTGTCAGAAGATGACGAATGCCTTTTAACGGTCGATGAGAAACGAGAGAAATTTCTGAAAACCTCTGAGCTTAACAGACCGGAGAAAACTGTGAATATTGAGCAAGAGCATATGGATGATGAGGATTATAAAGAATTTGTAAGAAATGAACGCATTTATGCTGCTAAATTGGCTCCCATGACACCACAAAAATCTCCCGAATTAGTGCGGACAATATCAAGAAACATTTCACGCCACAGTGATTTGGACTCTCACGAACAACGCGAACAGCCGCAGCAGCAGAGGCCTGGCATTAATGAGGCCACTGAGGATTATACCCTAACGCACACAAGTGAAGATTTCGTGGAATGTTATGAAAATAATTCAAAAAAATCCACTCAAGAATTCGAGGTGAGTCATCATCATCAGACACCGACATCGACACCGACACAGCTACAGACACAAAGTGAAAAACTTTTAACTGATGAGCGAAAGAAATACCAACAGACCAATGTTACAGACGAATATGGTAACGATCGTCAACCCGAATATGTGAACACAGAGACTACCGATGACGAAGAGTTAATACCTCTCTCAAGCAAACATACCACCATCATTGAAAAGCGACGTCAAAAAGATATTTTAAGCAGACCATCGGTATTTGAGGGCCGTAATAAGCCAACGACAACAGTAACAGCAACAACACCGTCAACTTCAACATTAAAGTGCAACAAGTCACCCGTTAAAGATTCACAGAAATTACGCACACAGCCAAACACTTCAGCTACAAAATCAACAACAGCAACAACCAAAACGACGACTACCGTAGAAACAAACAAACCCAGACAACAATCGCCTTCGTCGCGTAAAAACACTGACATTGATTACGAAGTATTAAGTGGTGGCAATAACAACAACAACAAAAACATTATCTCAAAGCAAACAAAAAATTATAAAGAGAGTGTTGGCGTCAGCAGCGACGTTGCTGTCAGCAGTAAAACTAATGATTTGAAAAAACCCTACAATAGCAGTAATCATACAAAACCTAAGCAAAATATGCCAGTATGCTCCAGACCAGCACAGAATACACATGAGAGCGACGAATTTGATGCGGATGAAATCATTGTAAATACCACGCATACAACAAAAATAAAGACGACACCACAACAACAACACAGTTCTACCAACTCATCGCCTTTACAGCCTTCGAAATTCCCAACAAAAGAGCACTACCACGTAGAAACATTAACCAATACTAACGAATTATTATCAACCAGTCCAGACGAAAGGCCTGACCTTGATGAAATTGTTCTAGAGCCCAGCAACAGAAAACCGAAAACTAAAATGTCAACAACAACAACCACTACCATGGATTCAGTGGCAGCCAGAAGGACATTATTTGAGAATAATTCCTCCAGTGGCCAATCTACACCTACCAAACGGACACCTGCTGCCAGTCCTATGAGTGGTCGCAGACCCTCATACATGGATCATACCAAGAGTTCTTTGGAGCATACCAGACGTGATTCGTTGGAAGTAAACAAAACCCATTACTCGCGTAAACCTTCCCATCCAGAGGAAGATGTTTCCTTAACAGATCGTAATTCTACCGTTAAGTTTGACATGCCACACGGCAAGCGTCCATCTGTACAAAGGCCAGCGTCCACCAATGAAGAAATTGATGTTGAAGAAATTTTCGATTTAGAAATTCTAGAAAAATTGCTGGAAACCGTACAATCGTATGAAATCAGACGAAGAATTAGAGCTCAAATACGATTGATAAAAAAGAATCAAAAGAATGAATTGATAAGCCAAACTGAGGTAGTAACTACCAAAGTGTCACCCAGCAAAGGTGTTAAGCCCACCAGCGCTACTACCAGCACAGAGGAAACCGTAGTAGATACAACAGCCGTAAGTAAAAAGGAAACTAAACAGACGTCTACGAAAAAGGAATACATTTTTGAAGAAGCCTATCTGCCACCTTCTCGTAAAACTCCACAAAGCAAACGTTATGGCCATGAAACAGCAGAGCCTACATCCAAGAAATCAACACGTCAACCTAGTCCAGACTTATTGAAAGAACAAGTAAGTAGCACAACTACAACCTCTCAAAAGCAATACTACTATCAGGACGAGCGATATCAGCAAGAAGAATTTCAAGAGATAACACACGAAAGCTCTCCTACACGGCAGTCACCCGTGACTAGAAAACCCAAATCTTTACAAAGCTCACCAGATAGGCAGCATACATCGCCGGAAAGCAAAAGCCCTGTAAGAGACCACGAACGTAGTCGTAGTCCACAAAGTAAACCCTTAAGGAAGACGAGCTCACATAGTCCTGATAGCAAAACCTCACCGTCTAGGCGTAAATCTTCTACTACATCCTCCACCACAGTCATGTCCACGACTAGCAAACCCATAACGAAACGTATTACCACGACCACTACAACTACTACAACAGCTCCTACCAATGGTGCGAAAAGTCATCATCCCAACGATGATAACAATAGAACACCTGTTTGGGCCGATCGTAAAAATATCTTAAAGGCTCCTGGTACAACGACACCGAAAAAGCCCACTACCACGCCATCCAGTGTGGTGGATACACGCTCGGGTTATACCAAGTCGGTGAAGTCGAAAACCACTCAGAAACAGGTCACGCATAAATCATCGTTTGTCGATGATGACTGTGTTACGTCAAGCTATGGTATTGGCCCTACGGATGAAAATGGTTTGCCACTCTTCGGCATAAGGGCTTTGAAAAAGAAAAAGCCACAAGTGGAACCCAGTGAAACAACAGAAGGTAAGAACAAAATTTTTTTTCTCTCAAGAAAGTGTTCTTTTTTCAAGAGAAGGTACTTTATTTAGAAAATATTGTGTTTTAAAAAAGTACTTTTTGTAAAAAGGTACTTTTTCATTGCAAAAAAACTATTGTTTTCTTATGAAAATTCTTTTCTTAGAAGTCACCGGCTATGTAGTCGAAGAGAAGTATTATTCGGATAGCAAGACAAAACCCACAGTGGAACGCAAAGAGTTTATCTACTCCACAAATCCCGATGAATTGGAAAAACTTAAAGAACAGGTAGAGGTTACCAGCAGTACCATAAAAGCTCTCAAAGATGTCGATGTCAAGGAAACACGTCAGGCGGCCTTAATTGTAAATCGATTTGCAAAATAACTGTAAACTTATTTTTTCTAATGAATTTTTCTCTCTCTCTCTCTCTCCCTCTCCCTCTCTTTTGCAGTCCAAATCTGCTATTAAAGGTGCTCCGCCAGGTGCTGTTTTACGTTCTAGTCCAGAAGATGATTTTCTTGATACCACAACCAAATATGTGCGCAGAGGTTCAGTTAAGGAAATGAGCGAAAAATTTATACAAAAAGAGGCCTCGTCTACTTTAACGGAAAAGAGTAACAATTATCCTAAAGCGGGTTTAATATTGCGCACCAATTCACGTAAAAATAGTCGCGATAATGATAATGAGGCAGATAATTATGGTAAGTCTAAACGATTTTCTGCGTTTTTTTGTTTTTAGAAACTTATAAAACCACCCGCATACAACATCATTCCACTGTATTAGGTGATTCGGATGGTGATGGTGGTGAACATGAATATGAAGTCGAGGAAGTTGCTAGTCGCCGCCACTCAGGTCGTTTTGTAACCGAAAGCGAAAGTGAATGTGATTCAATCAAGACTCAACGTGAATTTAAAAAAGTCACCTCAACTTCCTCATCTTCAATGGCGGCGGCCACACGTTCATTCCTTAACAGTCAGGGTGAGGAGAGAGTCATTACAAATGTTAGCGATTGTTTGGAGCGTATGCGTAATGCTGATAATGGTAAGAAATCAGAAAAATGTTTCTTTATGGTCACTGAACTCATTATTTACTGAGTCATTTCCTTTTGTTTTTTAATTTTTTTTTTCGTTTTCTTTACGATTTTTTTTTTTTCTTACTAAAGTTGTTGAAGTGGGTGATAGTGCAGAGGATCAAGAGGCCAGAGCTTTGCTTAATAAGTTTTTGGGTGCCAGTATTATAATGAAGGGTGTTGAGTCATCTTTGCCAGCGGCAGCGAATCGTCAATCGAAAATCATTACAACTACAACGACCAGCAGCAATTTAAGCGACGATTATGATGACGATAATACTGCTAAACACGAGGTATTGTTATAGAAACCGATTTTCCTTTCCTTTTTTTATTCTTTTTCGTTTTTCATTTCGTTTCATTTCTTTTTAATTTCTTTTAAAATGGATATTCAATATCATTAGCAATTTAATTTAATTGTTAAGGAAGTTTAAATTAATTTTATATTTTATAAACAACATTTAAGTATTATTTTGAACAATTAAATAATCATAGAAACGTTTTGTATTTCATTTACCATTTGGAAGGAATTAAAATTCATCATTAGTTATGACCAATGTCCCTCAGGGGAAGATCATCTTCGGCTTTTTACACACATAGGGCACGAACTTCAACAATGATCGTCAAAAAGATCGTAACAGTGCATTCAGTTGCATGTCAGCTTTCAGTGAAGCAGGTTCTTCGTTGCTTCTTTTTGAAATTTTTTTTTAAATCAATTATACACCGAAAGAAAAATTACAGTAGGATTCCCTACATATTTTCTAATGAGATTCACTATTTTTGGATGAATATTTGTCAAGTTAAATACGCATTCTTTAGAAATTAGGAAGTTGGTGTACATTTTTTCAATATTTTCCACTACATATACATATTGTTAGATTACACTTGAAAATATTACTAAAAATTTTCCTCTGGGTTATGCACATGCCTCTCACAATTTCCCTTTAAATCGTAATTCTCTAAAATCTTGAGAATTTCTAGGACACTGATATTCATTCTGTGAAATTTTAATTACTTGTACTGAATGAGAAAAATAAATAAATTTATATAAGAGCCGGTTCTAAAGAAACAAATGACTTTAGCAAGGATAAGGCCAAACTGAGAAGGCACCAATCAAATTTTATCGGTCCTTACCCCTCGTTACATGGTCGTTATGTGGTCCTATAACTGAACTGATGCTTAGACATCGTTATCACATATAATAAACTCTACTCCATAGATTACTTTTCCCGGGTAGAGGAAAGGAGGACCTGCTCAGTCACTGGCTAGGCTAAGCTACCAAATCCAAGCCAAGCGCTGATTGTCAAGCAGTAATTACTTTACGTCAGTAGATGAGTTGCTTTCTTTATCACGTTATTGTAAAATATTTGTAGTCTTTCCATGAAAAAAAATATTCAAACGTCTTATGGGATTAAGACTCAACTACAATTGTAAGAGAAACACGCCTAAAATTTCCTCTGACGTAAAATTTAAATTTATTCCGTTTAGCCTTGCCTTATTGCATGCATGCCTTGATGATCAATTGCAAAACAATAAATTTGATTGTCAATATCATTAACCTGGCCTTATTATCATTCCAATATTAGCACAAAGGTAGTACATTAATTATAAACATTTAAAACCGCAACAATTTCTAATTGTGATGCCAAACAACAACCGCAACATTTTTTTTTCCTTCTTACACCTGCCCGTAGTGAATGCTAAATTGTAGCAGCAATAGACGCATAGATACTGGCTGGTTGCTGGCAAAATATATTAAACGAGAATTGATGAGATGTAGTGCAGTTTAAAATCGACTCCGAACGACAGGTTTTTGAGAAGGTTTTAATGGGAATTTTTATTAACCCTCCGAGTTTTTGCCAGAAATCTGCTGAGAGGAAATCGCCGAAGAAATATTTTCATATTTTCGTTTTGATGTCTGGTCTGAGGCTTGAATTTGGGCCTTCATTACTAGGTGGATTTTATTAGAATTTTTACTCTAAAACATTAGGGGAAAATTTGCTTGGTGTGCCATGTCTGGAAATTTTTTTTTTGCTCTGCAGTTTTCTCTGTATCCCAATACCTATGTATTATGACATAAAGGTTAGACCCTGTTTAGCCATATCTCTCAGAAAAGAAAGGAGTTATATTTACCGAAGATGCCTTCAGTTTCCTTTAGCCTCGTACTATCAATAAAGATTTTTTCTAAGTTGTTGACGTGGGGATACTTCATCTATTTGCTATCACGAATGGTCATACTAAACTTTCCTTAGAAATCACTGTGCGGTTTTGCATTGTTAGTGTTCTCTAAGGTTTCCAATTCCATTAGGATTTAGATGTGACTAATATTAGATCCAAGCTTCGGCTCAGTCCCCTAAAGCTGCTAACTTATTTTAACTGCTAAGCCTCTATGTTATGGTAGAAGCGGTTTTAAGTTGAGGTTTGTTGTCAAGTCTTTGGTTTGAAACCTCAGTACAGAGAGCATTATACCTTCTCATACTATGTTCAGACATGCAGTTTTATTGCGTAAATCGCAATAAACGCCATTATTGAACTCAATATTTCATATAAAATTTCAATTAATTATTGCGCAATAAATATACAAATTGCTATAATATTGACTAAAGCTTACATTACATATTACATTTTTCCGAACACTTCCTGTTGATATTTGTCAACTCAAATGTCAACAACGACCAACAGACACTAATAAACTAATATACGACACCAATTTTTGTGACCAAAATAAAAACAATTTTGTCGTTTACCAGCTGTCAAGCTAAACTGCGTATATTATTATGTCTGAACACTTAAAATATTGTGCTCAATAAACTGAATATTGACTCAATAAAAATGCATATCAGGACATAGTATTAATCCTGTTGCGTTTATTCAATTTACCGGTTTTAGGAAATGCTTCTACAAGCCATTTCTAGTAGGTTTTAAATTGATAAAGAATATTGGAATTATTTTTTAATATTTTTTATTGTTTAAAGGGAGAACTAGTAGCAGTATAAGAGAGCTTTTAAGTATTTAGCAAAGTAACGAGTTTGCATGTTTTTTGTTTGAAAACAAAAATATACAAGGATTTTTTGGCATAGGCAAGGTGATTGCCAAGAGAGAGAAAAGATTATAATTTTTTCTCTGTGATTTTTTAAAAATTCACACTCTTTGTGTTTTAATTTTTCGAATGTATTTTCGAAAAACTCTTTTAAAAAAGAAAAAAAAATATCTTTGTATATTCGAAAAATTGTTGGCTATTGCAAGAACATATTTTCAATACGAAACGATTTAAAATTCAGTACACACCTAGACTCGCTTAAGATCACTTGTCAAAACTGACAAAACTCTAACAACAACAGAAGAGTAGTAAAAACACAGAAAAATTAAATAAATTTTGGAAAACAAAATTTTAAATATAATATACAGTGCGGCTACTACTACTACCTACTAATTAAAAATTAAAAAATTTTTTATTTTTTCATAAAATATTAAAATAAAAAAAATAAGTTTAAAAAAAATATTAAAAAGGAAAATTCCAAATTAATATGAAATTAAAATTAAATTAAATTTTTTATATAACATTTCAAATAGAAAGAAAGTTTTGAAATATTAAAAAAAAAAAATTATAATAATAATTAAAGTTTTGGTGTCTACTCATTAAAAAAAAAAGAAAAATTTAAACTTTAAATAAATTAAAAAAAAAAAATAAAAAAGTTTAATTAAATATATCGTATACGAATTAAGCGGAAAAATAAGCATTAGATAATATATTAATATTTATCTACATATATATATATGGACGTATGTATATATAATCTAAAAAACAAGAACAAGAAGCAGCTCTATACACAACGTATCAGACGTTATAGCAAAATCTGAAGGCAAAAAAGTGTAAGAAAAAAAAAAATTCATTTTCAAAATTTATAATTTTCGTTATAGACACGATGTTGTAGTATTTTTGAACAATTTCTACATACAGACATACGCTTATATGCTACTGCTCACGACACGATGGCCAAAAAGTATAAAAAAAAAATTAAAATTGAAAATAAATTGAGAAAAATATTATTTCCATTTTCTTTTACTATATTTGGTAAAATTTTGAAATAAAACGATTTTTCTTCTGAGGGGTATTCGTTCGTTCTTTCTCTCTTATAAACAAATAAACTAACTACAGAGAGATAATTTTATAATAATAAAAAAAAATGATAAAAAATAAAAGTAATTAAAAAAGAAAATGAAAAAAGAATAACAAATTCGAAAAACATTTTAATTTTATCAAAAAGCAAAACTTAACATGCTGCAACACCTGATGTTAATGAATTTTTTTTTTATTGATTTGAAAATTGCGTTTTTTTATTCTTGCTGCCCCTTTTACATCCCACCCACCCCTCGTTTTCTTCTTACAAAAAAAATTTTCTTTGAAGTTTTTTTTTCTTTCGTTTCATTTCGTTTTACCTTTACAAAAAGGAATTAAAAAAAAAATAAATAAAAATTAACCAAAATAAATAAATAATAAAATTAAAATAAAAAAGAAAAAAATCTTTTAAATATTGACAAAAATAGATTATTCGTTCACTATTTTAATTCATCTACTGTGCCTGCCTGCCGTACACGGCGTCCAATTTTTCACACGAAAATCAACTGAAAATATTTCAAATTTTAAATACACAAATGAAGACAAAAAAAAAATATTTACAATATATTATTATTGTATTTTTATAAAACAACAACAACACAAAAAACAAACATTTCAAAAAAACAATCCACTAGCAAATGTTTAAAACATTTTAAAAATATAACTTAAGTGATGATCATTTAGCGCTTTTTTTTGTTTGTTTGTTTATTATGACTGGGGAAGAACTTTAGTTAAACATTTAGGGGCCATTATTACAACTTGCCGTTAACTAAAGGTAGAATTTTAACGGACAGACATTTAAAAGTAACTTTAACATTTAAAGGTAACTATTTTCAATATGGCAACTTTAAATTTAAACAAAATGAGTACATAAAACACAAAAAAAACGAAGTCCACTGTTGCCACTGCGTTAAAAAATTTGTTTCATTGAGCAGTTTTATTGACTTTGCTCTGGCACTGCCGTATTTTAATATATTTTATCTGTAAGTTGTAATAACGAAAATCAGTTAGTGCAAACTTTACAGTTCCCTTTAGCTAAAAGTGCCTTTAACTAAACTCAAGTTTAACGGCAAGTTGTAATAATGGCCCTTAATATTTTTTTATTCTCTTCAATTTTTGTTTTTCTATTGCCAGCTTTGAAAATCAGCTTTTTTAAGTCGTTTTCTTTACAAGTTTTCTCAAATAGCTTAGTTTATCCTAGGCTTTCTGCTTTTATAAATTTTATCGTTATCTCCTTCATATAGTTTGAGCCGTTGCTACACTTGACAACACAAAGTTTTTGAATACATTTATTCCTAATGTTAAAAAAGTTGTGGTAAATTCAATTGCTTTGCAGTTTTGCGGAATACCATTATGATCTGACAGCCTAAAACAGTCTTCGAGCTCACTATGAGAAAACGAGAAGAACCCTATGGTTGTTTGAAAGTATACTAGTATCCTGGTAATATTGCCTCTTTCTATAACTACAATAAAAATCCATAAAACTGCTACGCAATTGTTTGGTCGGCCTATCGGATGAGCTATAGTCCCCGTCTCCGAAAAGATACCAAGAGTTTCATTTTGCCTTCACCTATCTATAAATATGTATAAATTGACTTGATTTTAATTGAGTATAAACGAGGCTAAAGTGAAATTAATACCAAAAAACGAGTAGAACCTAAATAGCAGAGTTCTACACCATTGTAGCCAATATAACAACCCAAAACAATTTGAAAGCAAGAGTTTCTATATCTCAGGATATGTTACATTAGATTAACAGACTGATAAGCTGGAAAATCTTGTTTAATGAAACAAAAAGCATACAAAGAAAGTGTTTAAGTTGGTTTTTTTATGAAACCTGCATTCAGGGGATGACCCCTACTCATGCAGTGCATTGTGTAGGTTTAGGAAAGCTGAAAAGAGGAAGATGCGAATGGTAAGGAAACGAGTTGCTGCTGGTGACTATAAAATGGCCAGTGCTATACCTTCACCATTAGACAGTCTACAGCAATCGTCCCCAAGAAGCCCGCAGTTTCTCAGACCATTATGTTGTGTGTGTTAATTTTATACAGAAGTGGCGGGACCTACAGTTTAAAGTCGACTCCGAACGACAGATTTTTGAGAAAGAAGAGAAAGAGAAGAAACCGCCAAAAAAAAAAATACTTTTTGTATTTTTTTATTTTTTATGTCTGGCCTGAGACTCGAACCCTGGCTTTACGTCTAATAAGCCAGCACACTACCTACTTACTACATATATCATATATGTAGAATGAAATAAACCATGGTAAATTAAAAAAAAAAGACGTTCACAGTATCTTTTAAGTACGAATTATAAATTTACCTACAGTAATCCTTTGATTTACGTCGCTTCGATTAACGTTGCTTGCTTCGTCATTCGAATAACGACGCTTTTTTTTTTGGAACCAACTTCGACGAAAATCGAGAGATTACAGTAAATTTTGTTTAATTTTTTTAAGTTCCTTGTTAAAAACATACTCCTTTGTAGTATGAGCAATATGAAATTCGATTTACGACGTTTCGATTTAGGTCTTCTTTTTTTTTGGAACCTACTGCGACATAAATCGAGGATTTACTGTATCATATTTTCAAAATAAGAGCTAAAGATTACATATACATACATAATTGGTCATTACATCCCTTCAGAGGGTGCCCGGACAGAGCAAAGTTCCTTACCACTGCATCCTATATAAGAACCGAATAAATAATTTTCACAGCAGGCGTGATCAACGTGAATTAACGCATTTTGCGTTAATTTTCTAGATGGTTTAACGAACTTTAAATACTGCGTCCTTGCCAGAGAATATAGAACTCATCAGTCCGGATTATTGACCTAGTTTCTCACACCACTTATGCTGTGTGTGTTAATTTTATACATAAAGTGGCGGGATCTACAGTTTAAAGTCGACTCCGAACGACAGATTTTTGAGAAACTTTTCATGCCAATTTTATTTTACTCTCAGAGTTTTTGCCAGAAATCTGATGAGAAAAAGTCGCCGAAGAAATGTTCTTTGTATTTTATTTTGATATCTGGCCTGGGACTCAAACCCTGGCTTTTATGTATAATAAGCCAGCACACTACCTACTATACCACGGCGACTTCAAGATTACATATATCATTCAATTATGACAAATGATATATGATATGATATGATATGAAAAGACTGAGAATGTAAAGGACAGTATTCGAGTAGTGTTGGTTTCCTGTAGGACCAATTAATGTGCATGTGGACAAAATGGAAAAATTTTGATCTTCTTCAATGTTTTCTCCCACAGTAGTTATATTTTAAGTTATATTGAGTTAATCGTTGAAAATTTTTCGATAAAATTGCTTTTTTCAGTCTCAGTTGAGTGATTTCTATGATTAAAAATATTCAGTGTTTTGCCAAAAATATTAATTTCTTAGATTCAATCGTTAAGAAAAACATTTTCCTTCTGAATATTGAAATTGGAAACTTTAATTCTAATGAGATTTTTTTTTTATATCTTTGATGATTTCGATAGTATTTTAAATATTTTAGTTGACTTTTTCCTATTTTAAAATAAATTTGCTTCTGCCCACTCAAGTTTTTGTAAAATAAATTTTGTTTTTGTATGTACAGATGTTAATAATAATTAAAAATTATTTATTTTGTGACCAATCACTCTAAAAATGTTTCATTTCTCTCAGAATTTTCTGTTTTAAGACAGTGAACTATAATTTTTGTATGTGAAATTAAAGCAAGTACAGAGTCTTAATATTTTTTTCTGTTCCACTTTATCACAACAAATATGTTTTTAAATTCAAATGAAGCAAAAAGTTATTTAAACAACTGTCTTAATAGTTTAGCAAAATAATAACACTTTAAATATGATCGCCTTTAATCGTTTTTAATTAAAAATTTGTTCGTTTGATAACACTTTTCCTTGAGCAGAAAAAGATAAGTGAAAAAAGAGCACAAATTAAAAAGTAAATGAGAACATCAATCAGTTTTTCTTTTCTGTCTTTCCTGCTGTTTTAAATGTATAACGGCCAACACTACCTGAATGTTCAGTTGTATGTATGCATATGTGTTTGTCTGTTTGTTTATAAGCGACTTGCATACAATACATTTATTTTCGTGTTGCTATTGTTGTAATTGAGATTTTCTTTTTGTTTTAAAAAGCCAACACAAAAAAAAAATTACCTATGTATTGTTGTTGTACATGAATTTAGAAATAAATTAAACAACTTGAACAAGAAATTAAAATTCACTTGCCATAGTGCTACTCTACAACATACCGTAATAATAATAAAACTAAACTCTCTCTCTCTCTCTCTGCTCTTACTTCCACTAAACACTATAAGCAAACAAAAGGAAATAGAGCAACAGCAACAACAACATCAACAACAATAACATAAAAATGAGCCAAAAATAAACGGCGAAAAAAAATGCATTTTTTGAGTTTCAGAAGCAAAAGAAAAAGAAAAAAAGAGCGAAAAAACGGGAGAAAAAAGCACTTTTTTTTTTTGCTGAAAAGCCCTAAATAACTTTCTAAATTTAAACGAAATATTTAGTTTGTGGAACCCAAACTGAAATTTATTTTAAATTCCTTTGCAACCATACGTATGTACATACGTGTTTGTATGTGTATATATTTTGAGTTGAGTTTCTTTTTTTTTTTTTAATTTATATTTGCAGCAAGCAAAGTTTATTTACACTCAGGTATGGTAAATTTACAGTTGGGTTGATTAAAATAGCAGTACAGTATGAACATTTCAGATGATATGTATACTAAGAGCCATTATTACAACTTGCTGTTAAACTTGGGTTTAGGTAAAGGCAAGTATGATAAACTAAAGATTACGCTATCACGCACACAAAATTAAAACTTTCTGCGCATGTTGAATCAATGACGTCATGAAAATTGTTTTCATTGTTTTGTAGTGCATACACTTTTTAGATTAAAAAGACTTAGAAACCTTTAAAATAGCCCCAACAACGTCATCTAATGGGAAATCATGCGCAAGGCGTAATCTTTAGTTTATCATTCTTGCGTAAAGGTACCTTAAACTAAAGGGAA
This sequence comes from Sarcophaga peregrina, assembly GCA_014635995.1. NCBI lineage: Eukaryota > Metazoa > Arthropoda > Insecta > Diptera > Sarcophagidae > Sarcophaga > Sarcophaga peregrina. Next base: position 38,179,829 of record CM025790.1, on the reverse strand, counting down.
CTGTAAAGTTGCCATTACCTGGTTTTTATTAATACAACTTACAGATAAAATAAAATTAAAATATGGCAATGCCGTAGCAAAGCTGATAAAACTGTGAACGTGCTTTCACACACGAGACTATTTCTTAAGCCGCACAAATTTTGCTCTTTCAGTAAAACACGACACTATTTCATCTGGCATAAAATTGTATACATATACTCTGCTTTGTGTGTATTAGTGTTTCCTTCACTACTCAACGCTCAACGAAAGACTAAATATGCTCTATACAAAAATAGTTTTCTAAACCTGCTGTTTTATAAATGTATGTGTATTGGTTTTGGGCTGTTTATGTATTGGTTTGTGTAAGGTAGAAGCTGGTTGAAAAATTATGCCAACAAAAAACTACTCTCCTCACCTCTCTTGCCAGCAAGCTGCCATTTTGTAATAGCATAATTGTCCTCGTGTGTGATTGCTTTTAAACAAGTTTTTTTAACGCAGTGGCAACAGTGAACTTCCTTTTTTTTGTTGTATATGCTCATTTTACTTAAATTTGAAGTTGCCACATCGAAAATAGTATATGATATGGCAAGTTCTAACATAAAGTGACATTTAAATGTTAAAGGTAGGATGATCTTCCCTTTAGCTTAAGGATCACTCATAATAATGAAAACCAATTTATCTGTAAGTTAAAATCCTCCATTTAGTTAACGGCAAATTGTAATAATGGTCCTCAGGGTTATAATTTTTGAAACAAAAAACTGTTTGTATTAGAAAACCTTTTAAAACAAGCTTTGGACTAAGCACATCTATAACAGTTACAGTTTTTTTAAATTTCTTTATAATTCTGCCAATTCCTTGCACAATAAGCCAATTATAATGATCAAATTCAGCGTATAATGCTAGAAAAGTATTCCATATTATGGGCAAGGTATGGAGACCATATCGAGTATAATTATCGGACATTATCCAGTCTCTAGTAGCGACATAACGTCCTCAGTTTGTTCTGATAATACTGCATAGAATGTTTTTGAACAAAACTAGGAGCGAATAGACATACAGTGGGTGCCAAAACAATGGAAACTTTTGCAAAAATTGGAAATTGGAGAGAGAAACTGCAGTTCATTAGTATGCATAAAAATATAAAAAAGCTATGTTTTAAAGTCTTGAAGCCTTCTTCAAAATGATAAGTGTTTACAGTTCTTGACTTAAATTTTTTTTTAAACATTTTTGAAACTTCTGATTTGTTAAGTCCATATTTATCACATATTGCTTCTTTTTTGCTGAAATTTAGCATTGAAATCGCATTTTATTAATAAACATCAGAAATATTTTCCGAATTGCTTAAGAATATTTTAAATTTTTGTGCAATTTTGATAAAGTTTCCACTGTTTTGTCATCCACTGTAGATGGGGTTATATATCACAATGCTATTTTCGTGTTCTCAACTGTAGATGTAAGTTTCAAAGTTATTTGGAAGTATGTACAAGAATTTCAAGTTTTTGTATAAAAATTTATATTTTTTTAAAAAAAATTCCAAATATTTTAATTAAAAAAAATAACCCTAAAAACAAAAACAACACAAAAAAATAAACAAAACTACATGGGTTGAGTGTAATATTTTTCAGTTTTTATTCGATTTTTTTTTTGTAAATATTATTGCTGTTGCCACATTTTAATTTTATTTTGTTGTAGTTGGTCTTCTGCTTTTTATTTTGTGTTTGAAAACACGAGTTGTCCGAAAACGAGAAACCGCCGCATGTTTGAAATTCGTGTAGGCTTTTGACGTTTATGTTAACGTTTGATTTGCGTCGATTTCTAAATTTAAAAAACTCATTTTCCAAAATACTATAGAGAAGGGTGGGATAACATTGAAAAAAGCATTTTAAAATACAATATTTATAATGAAAATGATGATGAAAAAAATAAAAAATTTGTGATAGCAAATGTTCAAAATGGCACATTATGCTGTTAAAAAAAACTAAAATATGGGTTTCTTTCGCAATAATGATCAATTGATGAAATATTTTTAATTTGTTTAAAATTAGAAGAGAAAAGAAAAATAATTTTCGTTAAGAATTCACTTGAAAAAAAAAACAAAAACATATTGATTCTTTTAAAAAATATTATCGTTAAATATTGTGAAATACTTTTTAAAAAAAAGATTTAAAATTATTAATTTTAAAATGCTTTATTTAAATACAGGGTCATTTATTTTCGTATTAAATTTTTCAACACAACTTCGGCACACCATATTTTTGTGGGGAAAGCCGCTGGTCAGCTCAGCGGTCATGATGACATTTGTTGTGGGTTTTTTAGATTTTTCAGTGGTCCTAGTTTACGGTTATATAAAACCTAATTTATAGGATGGTTCCATAGAAATTAATTTTTTTCTATCTTGAAGGCTAAAGAGTTTCAGAACTTATTCTTATCAGGAAACTACGTTGGAATTAATGGCAGAGTGTTATTAACGAACTCATTACCAGGATATTTTTCAAATGGAAATATGTCTGAATGGATGCACTATACCAATGATTTAAAACACGACACATTTAAGTCTTAGAGTACGGAGCTCGATTTCAGCCATAAAGTACGGAATGGGGTAACTGAGGTCCCCCAAAGAAAATCGGATTTTTAATAAGAACAAATCTCTCTCTCTCGGTCTCTCTATCTCTCTCTTTCGCTATTCTAATATGTTCCCAAATGGCCACTGATCTTCTAGAGAATTTTCATATATTTTCGATCAAAAATCTATTTTTTAAAATTAAATATCTCGACTAACAAAATTATTTCAGCCATCCCACTACCATGGTGTATTATTTCTTATATGTTTCTTATATGTGGCCAGTGATCTTCTAGAGAATTTTCAATCAAAAAATTTATTTTTGCAAAGCTAAGTTCAACCATACAATATCACTTTATATGGGACCATATTGCTGCTAATTGTATTAAGAGACCTTGGAATACTCCTTTGAGTATGATATTGTACTCATAGACCTAGTATGTGCTCAAAAATTAGCTCCTAAACAAGTGACTTTGTTCAGATAGTTAAACAGTTAACAGTGATCTGTTAAGGGCAAATTTTGCTCTGTTAAGATCAAATTGTGCACTGTCAACGCTAAGTGTGGCGCTGCTAAAATTTATGGATTGCGTCTTGGATTTTCAAATTCGAATTTATCTTCACACACATGAATTAAATTGCCATGAAAAGCTTCTCGAAAACCTGTTGTTCGAAGTCGACTTTAAACTATAGGCCCCGTCTAACATTTATGCACACCCAACAAATTTTTAACCGATCTTTTTTGGATTAGAAATCCTAACAAAATCCGCCTAATAATCAAGTCGTCGTAGTCTATTGGGTAGTGTGTTGCTTTATTAGACTGAAGGACCGAATTGAAACCCCAGGTCAGACATCAAAACGAAAAAAATTTCTGGCAAAAACTCTGAGAGTAAATAAAAATTGCCAAAGAAAAGTTTCTCAGAAACCTATCGTACGGAGTCGACTTTAAACTGTATGAAAGGCGGTGCTCATATATAAAATTAACGCATACAACATAACTGGTGTGCAAAGTTAGATCGCAATCCTGACGGAATGACCAATTATCTATGTATGAACAAATCAATCAGTAACATTTGAACGTTGCCAGACCGAAAATATATGAATTAAAAAAAAAGCGAAGGGTATTATTGCCGGGTTGTTTTGAAAAAGCGTGACGTTTTGATCTTTGGAGTAAAATTCGATTGGAGTTAGTGATTAGAAAAATATGCAACAGTAAGAAAAGAAGAAAAACATTAAAAAAATTATTTTTTTTTTAAGTCCACAATTTTTTTGTTTGTTTTAAATTATTGAATTATTTTAATTCAATTGCAGTACTTTGCCAGAAATTTGTTTTAAATATTTTTTAAAATTAACATAAAATGACCAACAAATGGTGACAATTTATCAAAATATTCTTATTTTTAAAATAATTTGTAGATTTTTAATTATTTTAAAGGAAAATTTAAAGAACGACACGATAATTTAATGTTTTAATTTATTTTAATGGCACATTTTTAAAATGTTCTCATCATTTCAAAAGGTATTTGGCACATAAACGTACTAAAATAATTATAAAAAAAAATTATTATTCCTAAGATCTTTTCTTAAAAAAAAGAAACATGACTAATGAATTTAAAACAGCTGATTAGATATATTAAAACTCATAATAGATAGAATTCTTATAGTTTTAAAAGGAGGAAGACATATCGAATATAGGTGCGTAATTCTTGTACCTATATCTTACACATTGGAGATGTTTGAGGGATTTCAATAGTGTTTGGCAATTGATTCCTTTTAAGTTGTCATAGTCTACTAGATAGTGTTTTGGCTTATGAGACGTAAGCCTGTAGTTCAAACCCCACTCAGACATTTCGAATAAAACAAAATATGAAAAATTATAATTTTGGCGATACGCCTCCTTATTCTATATAGTTATTTGGAATCTTGTGTACTTTAGATTTAAAACACCTGTTTAAGAAAGAGCATACTTGGTCCAACAAATGAATGGCGTGTGTGTTAAGTCAGAAGTCATTATCTCATCCTAAAAAAAAACAAGAAAGAAATCTTATAATGTGTGATGCTCCTGCAGCTGTAAAGGATAAAAGACCGTTTCCGATGGAATATAAAGGCTGATAGAGCGATTTTCCTGAAATTTTGTGTGCATATCTGAATATCGGTTAGATCTGAGAATCGGACAACATCTATTTTTCATATTCCTAAATGTTAAGAGGGCGTGGCAAATCGTTAAAAATTGAATATTTAAGTATATATTGATCATAGACGAATAAAATTGAGTGGGGTAAGTTTCTAGAGCCAATATCAACAATACTAGCAAAAATGAGTGCGGCAACCCCCCCCTTAAAGTGATACCAATAAACGATTAAACTATAAATCTTAAACTATTGAACCGATTTCAACCATTCTTTTTTCTGTTCGAAAGCTTATCAGGTTTAGATGGTTAAAAAAAATTCGTTATAGCAAAAAGTAGGCGTGGCAAGACTTTAAAATTGAATATTTAGGCATATAGTGATCGTAGACGAATGCAATTTGGTGGGCAAGTTCGTAGAGCCGATATCGACAAACTCACGAAAAATGGGCGTGGCAATCCTTCTTCTTTAAGAGGTACCTATAAGTCGGCTAATTCGATGAATTATAACAATATATGTACATACATATATAATATGTATGCCCGTTAGTTTTTGTTTTGGAGCGTGATTTAGACCTCTTATTATTATTCTTTGCATAGCTCACCTAAATAACGTACGGGACTTTGATTAAATTTTGAACTATATAGATCTGCGTATCGTAGAACATATATGGTGTACTTTGTTGTTTTTAAGAAGTACACAGAGGGGGTGGTACAGTGTATTACAATAAATATATAATATGACCTGTTTTGGATAATAAAAAAAAACGATTTTGAACGGAACGAAATTCACTAGTTTCTTTATATTTTAAATTTTAGTAAATTTATTAATTAGTTCCTCAATTGTTAATTGTTTTCCGCCTATTTATAAAAGACAAGGCTTAGAAAATATATTTCCTATGGGTATTAATCATTGTGTTTACGATATGTTTACGACACAATGATTTATTTGAAAATTATTGCACCCTCAAGAGATTCACTGCCAATGATTCTTTTTTTCGTTCGATTTTTTTTTCTTTTTCGCTTTTATTCTAATTGACCACTGTCTTCTACAAAAGGATTCTTGATTTTTATCACGATGAGCATAGACATAGACAAAGATAAAGAACATTTGGCAATCAGTGGCAAAGATGGCACCAACCAATTGACTTCCTCCTTTAAAAAATAGTGATCAACCGCATCATCATCATCATCATCTGCACTGCCACTACCACTACATCCATTACAAAGTGTTCAAATGAAAATTGAAAAAGCGAAAAGAAACAAAAAATAAAGAATAAAAATCGACGTCATTTTTTTAAATTCTTTTTTTTTTTTTTTTTTTTGTTGTTTAAATCAATGTATTTACCAAGACGTGAAAATAAAACAACAGCAATTAATCGTAATGACAATCAAAAAAAATAAAGAATGTTAAAAATAAAAATTCAGAAATATAAATAAGCAGGCATTTTACAATAGAAAATATATAGGAAAACCAAAAACAAAAAAAAAAATTTTAAATTCTAAATATAATAGGGGCAATTAATTGTAATAAATCATTTTGTATAGTTTTAAATAGGATTATAATAATTTGTTGTTTTGTTTTTGTTGTGTTTTTAAATAAAATTCTTATTAATTTTATGTTTTTCAAAAATTATTTTCAGATCAAAACCACACGTATAACGAAAACGATTAAATCTGGAGACTCTTCTACACCAGTTACTTATACAACTTGTGATATAGAGGAGATTTGGGACGAAGATATTCTTAAAGAATTGGTAAGTTTGTGTGTTTGAGTTGTTTAGAGGCTCTTATATATAAATATAAAAATAGATTTTCATTGCTGTCGTAAACTGCAAATGTTAAACATTTTATTTTTGTTTCTTGAAATTCCATTTTTTCCATTTTTTACCAATTAACACGTTCATCGCCACGATAGTATCACAGAGACCATACTTTAACTTTATTAGTTAATTTAAGTAAAAATGTATCAAGGAAACTTAGTGTAGCATAGAAAAAAAAAATTTTTTTTTCAAAAATTCCTGGAAAAATACGATTTTTTATGTCAGACATACACTGAGCGGTAAAAGTGAGTAAACACCACTGAAATAATTCATTTCCTTAGGAGAGGTGGTACAAGTATATTTGTTTGCAGTAGAAAACTCAAAATTATAGTGGGTGTTGACTCACTTATGGCGCTCGGTGTATATGACTGACATGGCTCTGTGTTAAAACTTTTTTCTCGGAAAGCCGCGTCAGTCAAACTTATATGACTTATATGTGAGAATCGAACATTGTTCGTAGATAATTTCTATACCAGCTACCCGCTAGCATTGAACTTTCTTTGTCAGAAGACGCACTGTTTGACTGGGCACTGTAATAGCAAATAACAAGTTTATGTCAAAGGAAGTTTTGAACGCAAATATAAAGAAAGGAAAAATGATTGCGCGAGAAGATAAGAATGGTATTGTAACAAGAAATATAAACTAAAGATTACGCCTTGCGCATGATTTCCCGTTAGATGACGTTGTTGGGCTATTTTAAAGGTTTCCAAATCTTTTTCATATGTGATAATGAATATTTCTTCTGAAAAGTGTATGCACTACGCGAAAGTAGTTGGCAGCCCTGCAATATAACTTCCATTATCATTAGCCAATAGGAAAACAATGAAAACAATTTTCGTGACGTCATTGATCCAACAAGCGCAGAAAGGTTTAATTTTGTGTGCTTGATGGCGTAATTTTTAGTTCATCATTCTTGGTATTGTAATACTTAACTGGCTAGGTACCCGATATGTTAGAGTACTGATAACAAAACAAAGCTCCTGAAATGGTGGATATAAACGCAAAATTCGACAAAAAAACAAAATAAACATAAACCACTCCCAATTTGTGTATATAACAAAGGAAAAGCAGGGATAGATGTTTCTGATCAAATGGGTTCCTATGCAACTAATCTAAGCAAATGAATAAAATGGTACTGGAAGTTAGCAATAGAATATCAGTGGAGCAAATGCTTATATAATAACTATATGAAATCAATAATAAAAACAACATAGGAATTAGACAATTTCGGGAAAATTTAATCACTGAAATGCTTAGCTTAAAACTTGGAGAAAATTAAAACCAAAACTGCATGTTACGCTCAAATAAAAAAGCAGAAATTCGAGATGCATCAAGGAAAAAATGTAAAAAGTTTCAACGTACCTACTGCTCCGACTGCAAGCGAACAGCATGCATGGCCATGAACGTGTTAATACTAGGACCTATTATGATATGATAGAATTGTTACCATCCGCTGTTGCCTGCAAACAACAAATTTTGTTATATATCGATGCTTCCATTCGATAACGTTCTAAGTGTACTTAGAACGTTTTTAATGTTTTTGCATTTTTAAATTCTACGTTCTCTAACTTAAATTCTGCCAAAAATTCCGTTCAGAAGTTATAGGAAAAAATCTACTTAGAATACACATATAGTCGTACGTCGCATGAAAACTTTTAGAGCTCATAACTCAAAACACACTTTTTCGACTTAGAACGTTATAGAACGGAGCCGTCGATATGATGAGGCAGTTGTCATGCCTTTAATACTTATTTTTTTTTTTTTTTTTCGTCATCGCATAAGACTTTAACATATAACGCGGCAGACAAATGTTTTACTTGCGTAAACGTAGCTAAAAACAGACGTCAGTCAGTAAACTAAACATTAATCATTAATAAAATTGACAGAAAGAGAACTTCTAGATCACTAGACTAATGTTGTTTTCTTTTCTACCAAAAAAAATGTGCATTTTATTAAGGAAAAATGCAATTTTTTGTTTGTTTCTTAAAAATGTTTCGCCCTCTAAAAGGGTAATATGTTTTATTCTAAATATTACGCACTTGCCAATGGTGGAGGGCATTGCATTTTATGCCCTGTATAAATCGAGAGTGCTGATAATGCCCTGTAAAGCAGATGACTTTTGTTTATTCATAGGGCTACCAGATGATAATAGCCTCGTATTGTTATCATTGTTTTTTTTAAGTAACCTTAAGAAAACATTACATTATTAAAGCTACATGGTCCGTAATATAAAGTTGAGAAATTAGCGATCTAGCAACACTTTTTTCATATTAACATTTATTATTGAAAACAAATCAAAAATAAAATCAATTTTATTTGCGAAAATTGAAATAAATCAGTTATTAGATTTATCTTCGTCATCTGATGAAGAAGAATTATTGAATTTATTACATACATAATCAACAGCCGCAGTGGCAAACACACGGCACACCCTTTTTTAAATATTTGTGTTATGTTCTTCTCAAATAAAAAATGACATTAGAACAGGATTGGTCAAAAAAATTTTTAAGGCACCTTGTAAGAGGGTGACATTTTCTTTGTAGAAAAGAAAACACCATAAGCTTTATTATAATAGTGATAACGCGCATGATTCTCCGAAATCATTCAAAATAAAATTGGAGAAGTTTTTGGCGCCTTTTCACTATTTAACGCGTAGTGCTTTCTATAGGGAAATGCATATTGAATACCAAACTGCCAAACTGTCCCTCTCTATTTAAGCAGTTTTTAATCTGCATTGCCAACCTTATTTAGTATTTGATTTAGTGTACACTAACCCAAAATAAAAATACTTTCAATTAATTAAACAAAAAATTAAAAAAAAGGAATTAAAATAAAAATTAAACTTTTTCTCTTTCTTTTCTTTGTTCAATTTCTATTACGACAAATACAGTTGGAACAGGCGAGAACTTACGAAGAACGTCGTAAAATACGATCACGTTTGAGGGAACTTATGGCTGACCGTGAAGGTAAGTATTTCAAAAAGACGGGAGAAAAAAAACAAAAACAATCGCCACTTTACGAAAACACACATAAACGAACGCATTACGATGTGCTATTATTTACTGTGCAATTTCAATTGATTTGAATTCAATTGATGAATGAATGAATGAATGGATTTGTCTGTCTATTATTCACTGTTTAAAGGTAAAGAAAAAATATTTGTCATCTCTCACATGGTGGGACAATCAATATGACGGCAATTGTGTTAAAATTTTTGCTGCGCATTATTTATTAAATTCACAAAATAATGCGTATTTAATTTAATAAAGAAGAGATTTTTATTCATCTTTGTTGCAAAGACAGGCAAGCTATATAAATTAAGAATATTTTGCTATTGCTTTGTGAGTAATCAAATCCCTTGTGACAAATCAATTGAAAAAAAAATATATGCCGGGGTTGTCATTTAGCGAATCATACAGTCTTACGTACGATCAACTAACAAGTAGTAACAGGATTAAATAAATTATAATTTTATCATATTGCCTCTCATTCAATCAAGTCGTTGATGCCACCTTTCAAATATATGTATATGGCCTATTACATAATTGTATATTCTGGACATCGGACAGAGCAAAGTACCTCACAACTGCATCCTATATAAGAACCCAATAAATAATTTTCACAGAAGGCGTGATCGGAGATAATATCCCATTTCGCGTTAATTTTCTAGATGGATTAACGAACTTTAAATACTGATTTTTGGTATACTCGTCCTTGGCAGAGAATGCATATGTAAAATGCATATGTAGCAGAGATCAGCAACGAGTATTCAAAACGATGAATAGATTCGAGTCATACTTATAATTTCGGATACTTATACGCATTCATACTTATTTTAATATCATACTCATACTACTCATACTCAAAGTTGGAAGTATTCGTCAATGTTATTGACTTCGACTCGTCTTTACTTAACATTTACATGAAGCACAAAATAAGTACGATTCGCGTACGAGCACTGCAATACTCACAAGAAGATTGTGTGTATGCTTTCTTTGTTGTCTTCGTCTTTCCTTTCTTCTTTGTTTGTAAATGCAACAACAACAAAGGCTGTAAATTTTGGTGAATAATTCGAGTGACTCGAATTACAAACATATTACGAATGTTGTGAGTTTGATGTCAACTTTCTACTCATACTCATTGTAACCTATACTTACGAATCAATCTTGTAGTGAGTACTAATGAATCAGAATAGTTGAATTTCAATTCTGTTGATACACTCATACTCAAAATTGCAGGAGTGCTTATGAGTAGCGGAAAAACGATTGATTGCTAATCTCTGATATGTAGGTATGCCCTGAATTTCAGTGAGTATGTACACACATTTAATGATCTCTGAAGAAGTTAAGAAAGTGTATTACAGTATCCTTAGTTGTGCTGTATTGCATAAATAGGAACCATATGCTGAAATACAATGTGAGGAGCAAAAAAAATTAGTCCAAGTAGCCTATGTGACGCTCTGAGTCTCAGAGTGTGGACATTTGTACAGTACTTCATTGAGAATGTACACTATTCCCTCGATTTACGTTGCTTCGATTAACGTTGTCAAAAATTTTGTTTTCTCAACTTGGATTTGCATCGTAATTCGATTTACTTCGCCTTACGTTGTTTATAAACAAAATTAGAGGAATTCCGGCTTTAAAAAAATTCAATAAATAGAATAAAAATTGAATTATTTTAATTTTTTTTGTAAAATGCAGATAAATAAATGCATCTGATAGTAAGAGTTCTTTGAAATTTGACTTACGTTGCCTTTTTTAGGAACATTCTACGACGTAAATCGAGGGAATACTGTACATAGATTATATCAATGGGGATGTTAAAAGTGGTTTTAGTTTTTCTGGGAACTTGTATTGCACACACAGGAAGCATGGCCTAATAAACGACATGTAAAATAAAATTAATCCGAGTAGTCTAAGAGGCTCTCTGAGTCTCAATAATGTTTTCTATTTGCTGTATGAGAACCCCAGCATAATTTTTTTTATGTAGCACAGTAATGTTTAGGGAAGAAATGCGCATCATGTTCGTAAATTTTCAATTTCATCAATCAATTCAATATTCCCAAGAGAATAGAGAATTTTATTTCATACATTTGGCAACATCATACAACATACAACAACCATAACTCTGGTGCTGGTATACACGTACTTTAATTAAATTATGTATTATTTATTTTATATTAAATAGTATACATATTAATACATATATTATTTTAATTAATAATTTTTCTTAAATAATATTTTAAAAATATGGATAATAATCATTTATAAAAAACAAACTATATTTTTAATTTATTTTATTCTAGATTTGAAATTTTAGCTCTGTAAAGTCGTAAAAAACATAATATTTGATACGAGTATTGAAAATTCCATAATCAAAAATCAAAGCAACAATTGTTGTTTTATCACTGTGTGTAGTTATTTTATATACAAATGCAGACATAGAGATAGAGAAAGTGTGTGTATGTGTGCAAGTGAGACCTAGAGTATATAGGAAAAATAAAAGAGAAAAAAGATGTAAGCATTCATTATAAAAAACAAAAACAAAAACTTTAAAAATCACTTGTTAATTAAATGTCAATCACTCTCACTCTCACGCTCACTCAGCTCAGCTGTCAGTTCAACTTTCAAAACAATTCGTATGTGTTTGTTGCAAAAACGAAATTTCGTAGTGTCATGTCACAAAAGTAACCTTAAAATCATTATTTCAGTACACCAGACCTATTATTTTGTTTATCGCTCTCTCTCTCTCTCTCTCTCTTTGTTTTTCTCTCTCGTGCGATAACTGCTGCCTCCATTTTGTAGCATATTTTGTTAATTTTAAATATCGTTGTTGCTGTTATTGTCTCGCCTACTATCCTCTTACAGTTTACAGTTCATTCATATAATGGTCCAAGGACGGCCTTTAGTATTTACCTTTACCGTTATTGGATGTCTTGTAAATACCGTTGTATATCGTTATCCTGGCGTTATTTTCATTTGCGCCATTTTTGTTTCAGTTTGTACGCTTCTGTTGAAATATTTTATTGACAATAACGTTGCCACCACAACATTTTTTAACGAATTTTCAAACCTCCCCTCCTCCCATTTAGCAACTAAGCAAAGCCCATCATCGGGCGACAAAGACACCGCAGCACCAGCCGCCGCAGCACCTGCCGTCGTCGATGACCAAAAAGAAGAGGAGAGTAGTGCCAGCGAATACGAAGAGATTATAGAGGAAGTCACCGATTACAGTGAAGCAGAATCCGATGTTAAAGCTGAAATCAATGTAAAAAGTGAAAAAGCCCCTATTAAGGAAGCTCCAAAAAAAGAAGAAAAATCTTCTTCTTCTTCAATAACCAGTACAACCGAAACTATTTCGTCTGCTGTAGAACAATCACAGAAAGAAGAAGTAGTTTCAGAAACTGAAACGAAATCTGAAGTTAAAATAGTTTCGGAGACAATAAATGAAACTGAAACTGTAACCGAAATAGTTGAGGAAGAACAAGAAAGTAACAAACAAGACGTTGTTAAAGTCGAGCAGGGTGAGTCTTTAAACGCGCAGGTGGTGCATGATACCGATAAGCCAGCTACACAAAATATGCTAAAAGAAGCCGCCAACCTTAATGATAAAAAGCTGAAGTCGGCACAAACGATTTTAAATAGCAAAGCAACGAGTAGTGAAATTAGTAGTAGCATGCAAGCTCCATTTAATAGTAAAGTCCATAAAACCTCTACTTCTGTGTCCAGTAGTAGTTCCAGTCAAAATCCAGTTGTGACTGTACAGACTGCCGGTAGGACAGACTCTAATGTAATGCATAAGAATAGCAATAGCAATAGCAACAATAATAGTAGTAGTAGTTTAGGTGGTAACTCCGTAGTCGTAGGTAATGATAGTCCCAGACAAGTAGATAGGTTAGGTGTGCCTCAAAAGGAAGATTCTGGTACTGAGAGTGGGGAAGATTTACGCTTAATAGCCGCTGGTCTGCGTGATCAATTGCAAATACAAAGTGACGCCAATATAATCGAAGATGTAACCGGTGCCCTTAGCCGTTTAGAGAACTCCTTGAGAGAGGGCAAGGACATCAGTGTGGATAGTGAAAAGCGTAAAGCTTTATTGGCTTTGGTAGATCGTTTAAGAGCTGGTTTAACTTCACCTGAAAAATTAGCTGAAATAGCAGCTGCAATGTCGTCCTTAGATGGTGGCGAAGGTCTTTATGGCGAAACATCATCGCCTGAAGCCGATGCTCATAGATCGAATCGTTCTCGTTTTGCAAAACGCCGCAACCGTGTTAGTCGCCACACAGTGGGTGTAAGTCGTGAAGAACTGGCCGACGCTAGACGTTATATGGAGGATATGCTTATTATGGGTAACAAATCCCAGAGTAACACACCTGATGCCAATAGCATTAACAACAATGCACCTCCTCAATGGTATCCCATAGAGAAAAATGCTTCCATGGGTGCTATACTAACAGAAGCCGCCGCACCCATATTACAAAGACCCAAACAGTTTGTACCGGATGACAATTCCAATACAAAATTTAATAACAACAAATTAACAACACCGACTAATAACAAACGTAGACCTCTCTCTGGAGAATATTCGGTGACATTTGAACCGACCGTAGAATACAAACAAGAAATCCCAAAGGCCAAAAGTCCACCGAAAGAAAGATCAAAACAAAACTCTTCGCCGGATGATAATTCTAGGAATTCAAGGTTCACTAATAAAAAGCATTTAATGAAACGAGCCAATACCATAGATTTGGCTAAAACCCATAAATACAACTCCGAATTCGATACAGATTCTGATGCTGAGGACAAACAGACCTTAAATATGGGCCTGAAACGCGCCGTACAAGTAAGTGTTAAGAAAAGGGTACAAAATGTTGTACCGCCTTTTGAGCCCAAAACTGAAAATGATCGTAAATTTTTGGCTTTTATTAACAAGCAAAGCGATAAGCCTGGTCTAGGCTGGACAACGTCACGTTCGGTGTCGAATTGGACTAATAAATTTGGTTCTATTAAAAGTACTTTTGAGGGAGGTTTAAAGGGCAAACCTCCACAGGTGCCTCATCATAACCCAGCAACGAAATCTAATCCACAAGTTCATAAGCTATATCAACAGCAGCCCTTCTCGAGCAGTAATCGTAATCCACAGCCCAATTATGTTTCGAACCAACAAATAGCCCAAAGGCTACAACAGGAAGCCCAACGTCAAGCAGAGGAGCGCAGAAGGCATTTGGAAAGAGAAAGGGAACGTTTGGAGTATGAGCGCCGTGAAAGAGACAAGTTAGAAAGACAAAGGCAACAAAGAGAAATGCAGGAGCGGGAACGTTTGGAAAGGGAACATTTTGAAAGGCAAAGAAGAGAGCAAGACCAAATAACGGCTAATCAACATGCCGCCATTTTGAGGGAGCAACAACAAATAGCTGCTAGCCAACAGAATGTACCCAAACCCTTACCCATAAATGAGTTTAAACATGCTCCCCAATCGGTTTTTAGACCTATCGATAGTGTGGATGCACCTGTAAAACCCATATACAAACCAATACCTCAAATGGCCCGTAATAATGCTAATAGTTGGCAATCTGTGAATCCTGCTACAGTGAGAGGTCAAGGCAGCAGCAGTTTAAATGCCTCACCCAGTCAATATGGCAATACCAGACCAGATGCTTCATTTATAACTTCACCACCGCCTTCCTCTCGATCACCTATAGGCTTGCCCTGGGCTTCTAAACCCACCGTAGATAACAGCAGTTTCAAAACAAAGGCCCATAGATTTGAGGAGGCTTCTAAGTATGATAATATACAAAGTGCAGGACCCTATATACAACGGCATAATTCTTTAAGATCGTCTAATGGCACCAGTAATCACACAAGCGAGGACTTCAGAAAGCGTCCTTCTCTACCCAATACTTTTGATCCGTACAGTATCAACCAAATGGCTACACAACAGGATCCTTTAGCGTATTTGCCGCCACCACAAAATATATCATTTACCTACAGCAACCCAAAGTCCAAGGTTAACTACCAAAGTTATCCTTGTTTGCCTCTGGCTGTTAGTGACAACTCTACAGAGAAGGAATATCAAAGGCCTAGAGAATGTTCCTTAACTGATCCTCACTCAGTGCCTTTGGTTTTGACTTCAACAAATCCTTCATATTGCCCGGCATCGGCACCGGCAAATGCTTCTCCACAACACCAGCAACAATTAAACCAATCAAGGGGGCCGCCACCCCCTAGACAGTTTGACTTGGTTAGTCCAGCTGATAGTTTACCTGCCAGTCCAAGTGTTTACAAAACATTGGCCCAAACTGACTACACCGATGATGATTTAGACTCGGATAACAATTTACTGGAATATCATGCTGTAAGTCGTGTAATGGGCAATCCGCAAACTGCTGTTACAGTGGGTCGAAGAACAGGCCACGTTAGTGATGATGAGTTGTATGGCAAGAATTCAAGAGCAGCTAAAAATTTATTGAGCACCATGAAGAGTATGGGCAATAAAAATGGCAATGGCAATGGCAAACCAAAACAATCTGTAATTAAAAGACCGGAAAAGGTAACCTCTCCGAAGCTTTGCCTATCACCGGATGGCCGCTCTTATCAGGCTCCTATAGTAGAGCCTTTATTCCCGGAAATAAACAAATTCGAAAGCAATCGTAAACCGGTCTATTTGGAGCAGGAACAATCACAAAATAAACCTGCAACAGCCCCAGCACCTAGGAAACAAATGGGCATGTACAAGAGCATGGAAAGCCTGAATAGAAATGTTAACATTGGCCCATATAAACAGCAGCCGTCACCAAAACCCTATGTAAGCCAAACACCGCCTATACAACAAAACAATTTTGAACAACAGCCCCCATCGTTTCATAGCAATCAGTCCAATTATCAGGGCACACAACAACAGCCATATGTTAGTGAAACCCAAACTGCTTATGTGGTAACTTATCCAGTCGAGGATACTACAGACGATGAAGATTTCAGTCGTCAAAGCTCGAGAAAAATGCCACCTCCCCACACATTGGACTTAAGAAGACAGCGTAAAGTTTCAGAAGCCTCTACGACTAGTTCGACGACAGCAACCTCTATATCTTATAGTCACAATTTGCCATCTCCCAATACCAGTTGGACTGCCAATCCCATAGTAATGGATGAGTCCAGCAGCTATCAGCCTCCTCGTCAGCAGACTGCCAATAAAAATGTAGCTCCTCCTCAGAATTATATAGAACCAGCTTATCAAGCACACAGCAGCGCGCAAGTAAGCAGAAATTATACAACTTTGAACCAACCAACATCGCCACAAGTCCAACAACATCATCAGGCTCCATTAGCTCAACCCAAACCGGAGCAAAATTCCATACCACCTACAAAGACCTCGTACGAGACACAGACTCAAAGGCAATTGCAACAGCAAATATCTCCAAACGCTTATGAAAAGCAAAATCAACTTTTATCACAAACAGAACAGAGAACTCAAAAGCCTTCATACGAGGCTCAAACGCAACGGCAACTCCAACAGCAGTCTGTAAACCAAAAGCCACAGTCACACAAGACTCAGAAACCTATTGCAACACAAAAGCTGTCTTTGCCAGCCGCCACTAACCAACAGACCTCCAAAACCACTACACAGACGTCCACCGCAGTAAGTCAAGAGAAGCGATCGTTAATTAATATGCGCAAAACTTTAAGTGAAGATCATAGTCACGCTCACAATATTATGCGCGATCAAACGATTCTAAATCCTCAAAACTCAAATATCTCACAGGAAATGCTTGACAGATTGGAACAACAAAGAGAACGCATTTCAAATGACATGAGACGTAAAAGTTTGGGCAATGCTTTAGACTATCAAATGGAAAAACAAGCCAGATTTGAAACTCAGCAGCAGCAACAACAACAGCAGCAGCAACACCAAACTGAACAAGAGTACAAAACTTCAGCTCCAGCAGATACACCTGACATAGTGAAATCCTCGCTGCCCAAAGATGAAAATCAGCCGATACTTAAAAAGTTTGGACCACCACAACGGCATCATTACATGCCTAATAGTTATCAGAGTCCCTCGGTGAATAGCGTAACCTCTACCTCCAGCAGAACAATGGCAACATCGGCTGTAAGCACAAATTTGCAAAACACAAACGTACAGCAGCACTCGGCTGCGAGTCACACGACTGTGGTTAAAACAAAACAACAGCAGGTGGTGGCCAATACTAGGCCAACAGTAATGGAAACTCCAGCTACACCACAACCCGATGACGATTACATACCGCGCAATATAGTTTATAATAACGTACATGCCTTTTCCTCAATGTCAAGGCGCCAAGATGAGCATGAAAGTATGATAGCATCCCAGGAACAGCATCATCACCACAGCACCCAGCTAAGGCCAAATAAATTATGTAAATCGGATTCCTGGAATCAGATAGTAATGCTGCAAAATCAAAACAATCAAATGAACATGGCACCCAAACACAATGCTAGCCCCACCAATGAACTGAGACGTACCAAATCGGGTCATACTTTGGCGTTGCCTAAAATGTATGAAGCTGCCATGACCAAAACCGATATAACAGAGAAACAAAAAACTGTACAGGCCTATTTCTCGGGTCAAAAATCACCCACTCAGCAGGAAATGCTAATGGAACAACAGCAACAACAGTTAATATCATCCACCAAACGTTCTGTTATAAATCGCACTAAAACCAGCGAAAAAGTCTCAGCTGCCAGTCGTAAATCGTTGGGTTCAAATCTGCCCATAGTGCAGGGTGGCTTAACACGAAGTGCAACAATGCCGCACATAGCAAACCTAAATCTATTGGATGAAAGCAATGTTGAGGATGCTTTCGAGCAGCTCATAATGGGTTCGTAATACCTTTCAAAACATTTCAAAATATTAAGCAAACAAGCAAACAAACAAAGAAGGCACCTGTGTTTTAATATCTCAAAAGCCAGCTTCAAAAGCTAAACCAATGTCATCAGCTGGAGCAGCTAAAGCCATTCCAAAAAGCGTCTCTAAAACAAACAAAAAAACTGTAAATGAATGGACAAAAACAAAATAATAACTCGCATAACAAAAATAATCTTTAAATGTGTTCTTTTTTTCGTGTAACATTACCCCCCCTGTATAGTTAGTTATAGAGTGTGTCTTTATTTTTTTCTTTCTTTCTTTCTTAATTCAATTAACCGCAGTGAGTTTTAAAGAAATTTTAAAAATCTATTAAAAAAAAACAAACAGAAAACAGAAGTTGAGGGACTTCATGTATACGATGAAAACAAAACAATGACGTTAAAAAGCATAAGAACGTCAACTAAGAAAGCACGTTGCACTTTAAATCTGACCCACTACTCTCTCACCTAAGCAAGTAAAAATTGTTCAAAAACCAGCAATAAAATCATGGACTTTGTTTTCTTTATGAACTGCAACGTTTTTCAATCGCTGGCACTGTCGTCCGTAACGTCATGTAACGTAACGTAACGTCTAACGCTCTTACTCTCGCTCTCTTTTACTTACGTTCTATCTATCACGATCTTACGGTTTATGTGTAAGACGCAAATACAACAAATACAGACAGACAACCAAAATGCAACACTGTTTTATAACAAGAACTTGTGAGTTGATAAAAAATAAAAATAAAACCGTTAAGCAATTATAATGATAACGCTCAATTTATAACAAATGGCCCGTTATTCGTTTGTTTTGTTCGTTCGTTCGTTCGTTTCTTTTTTAAACCACTTACGAAGCATGAATTTTGAAACTCCTTAAATTTTTTTTTTGTCAATTATTGCCGTTATTTTTTACACGTTCACTTGCGCTTGATCGTTTTTTATAATTTTGTTGCGTTTTAACAAAATTGATGCCTCCGTTTTATTTTTTTTTTTTAATTTGAAGTGAATTTTTTTTACTTTTTTTTTTGATAACAAATTCTATTAAAAAAAATATAATATACAGTCAACTCTCTTACAACGCGGTACGCTCAGAATGCGGTTTCCATGCAGCCCTCCTATAACGCGATACACTCAGAACACGGTTTATACATAAAGCTGAGCTGTAATTGCGACAGCCGTCCATCCTGCAAGGTGGTACTCTTACAGCACTCTTACCGTTCAACAACATTACATAAGTTTCTTCCACGCAGCCCATGAATGACTCTAGTAACCAGATATTGTAAGTAAGAGGGTTTAATATCAGTTAACGCAAAATCACAGCCGAGATATATAAACATGCCAGCTTATCTCATAGTCGTCTACAACTTCGGTTTCAGTCATCTCAGAGCTCTTTCACGTATGTACATACATTTTGTTGGTGACCAAGTCTTTCGAAACATTTTTCTGCGACTCGTATTGAAAAATTATGTAATTTTACAAAAGTCTATCTTATTTTTGATGGAAAACAGTCTTTGAGTTTAGTTTTTGTTTCATTTTTTATTAATCTTCATATTTCAGTCTGTCTATATATTTCAATAAAAATAATTTATAATTTATCTTGTCTTGGTCTCCATAGAACGCGATACGAATTAGTGGGGTTTTCATACAACACGATACGCACTTGCAGCGTTATAGGAGGGTTGACTGTATAACTTTTAAAGTAAAAAGTTTTTGTATATAGTTTATAAGATAAATTAAATGGAAAACTAATATTTCTTGGAAAAAACTACGCCAACTTGAATTAAAATTTACAATTTGATTTTATAGACGAAAATCTGTATGTAGCTTGGCAACAAAAAAAGTCTCAACTTATGAAGCGATATAGATAATATCTTTAGTTAGCGGCCAAAATGCGGCATGCGATATGTAATAAAATAAAATTTTGTTAGACGCAAACTTGCGCGGATTTTAAAAAAAACTGTGACCCGTATTTAATTAAATTGGCTAAAGATTAAAATATGATAATTTGGCATTATTATTACACACAACCCCGAACAAAAAATTCAAAAACCGTTATTTTTTGTAGAATATCCTTAAAAAAAGGACATGAATGATCGTCCTTGGACAAATTGTAGACTGTTAGACGCGCCTTAAAAGACCTTTCTTATGATATAGATATAGTATATGTTGGTAAGGAAACAGATCCTCAAATTAACAAAACATTCAAAAATAGACCCTTTTTCAAAATGGTCCAGTACAGGAGAGGTCGAAGCTGGAGCCGAAATATTTTAAATTTTGTCTTAATAAAGTCCATGGATCATTTTTAGAACATTAGGGTACATCGAGTCGCTCTAATATACATATGTAAATGCATAGGCCAAGAAATTTTTCAAAATTCCAATTTTTGAAATAAATTATTGTGAATTAGTAATCCAATAACAATCATACATACATATGTATACAGTCAACCCTCCTATAATGCGGTGAGTGCGTACCGCGTTGTATGGAAACCGTGCTGTAAGAAACTTGGATTTCATGTACAAACCAGGCTAATTCGTAGCGCGTTCTATAGAAATCGTCTGCGCGTTGTATGGAAATCGCGCTATAATAAACACAGAATTAGTACAAATCACATCATTCGTATCGAGTTATATGGAGACCAAGAAATACAAAAGGCGAGATAAATTATAAATTATTTTTATAAAATTCAAGAGTTCATGTAAGGATTGATAAAAAAAAAAATGAAATAAAAACTAAACTAAAACACGGATTTCCAACAAAATTAAGAAAGACTTATAAAATAATGAAATTTTTTAATGTTTATCCTCACTTGGTTCATTTTCATTCATTGTTTTTTTTAAATTGAAAATCTAACTGCCATTGTTTAAAAACTTATATTAAACCCTCTTACAATATCTAGTTACTATTCATTCATAGGCTGTGCGGAAGGAACTTATGGGATGAAGTTGAACGCAAACCGCGCTATATAAGAGTACCGCGTTATACGAGGGCTGTCGCAATTTCAGCCCAGCGTTATATGTAAACTGCGTTCTGAGAGTATCGCGTTATATGGAAACCGCGTTCTGAGAGCACCGCGTTATAGGAGGTATGACTGTATATTTATAAAATAAATAAATAAAGGTGGTATGGTCTCACTGTAATGTCTATATTTCGTGTAATGGCCACAATTTCGCCAATAAAAGGAAATCACTTAAAATCCTAAACTAAACTTTTCTTTAATATTCCGCTAGAAATTAATGAATGCTTTCAAAGAATTACAGCACCTTCTAAATTATATCAACTTTAATACAAATCATGTTACTAAGAGAATTTTATGTAATTTCATATGTTGCGATATCTTCCTGATTTTCTATGCAATACCTACAGAATTTTTTTTAAAAAAAACAAAATTTCTGATTTTATATTAATTTCTTCTACTTTATATCGAATAAACTATGAAATCTTTTTGAGCTTTACAGCTTGTGGTATAGTATTGTGAATTAAGACAAAGAAAAATGCATTTGTTTAAATTAAAAATTATTTCGAAAATGTACCTTTTTCAAGTGAAAAACCTTTGGCGTAGTATTTTTTATATATTTGCAGGATCTTGCAAAACAAAGCTTTCTAAAATCAGTTGCCTTGATAACAACAATATTAACTCACAATAAAAAAAAAATCTAACCTTAAAATATAGGAAATTTTATAAAATATTTTGTTAAAAGATTTTAAAATTGTGCTGTTTAATAATTTTTTTTAATTTTTAGCAATTAAAGCTGTACATACATACATATATTAAGCTTGTAAAACAATAACCAAAAAAAAAAAATTCACTTCAAATTGTTTATAATTATTACCACATTGTTAACTTGCGTTCAAATTTCATTATAAAATCGAGCTTTTTTTTAAATAAAAAAAAAAAATAATAATTCAAATGCATTCAATTCATGGTTAAGTGAAACTGACAACAATACAAACAACATTAAACTAAAAATAGTATTAAAAATCATTTAATAAAATTAAAAAAATAAAATTACCAAAAACGAAAACCAAATCAAATCATGATGTCCCTCCTTCTGTTAACTATTTTTTTTTTTTTTTTGTGTAAATACATAAAACAATTTTTTTTTTTGTTATCTATTAAATCCATTTAATTAAAAAGAAACAAATAATTGCCGCCAACTACTACTACCAGCCATCAAAAACAAAAAAAATTATTAAAAACAAACAAAGATTCCCTGGAATTGTGACCGTTTCAGCGCAGTTTTGTAAATTTCTTTTTGCTAATTTATATGCGTTTTTATTTAAATTTTTGCGTTTTGAAAATTGTAAATATATTATATTTATTATGTTTTTTAAATGTTAATTTAAGATTATTGTTTGTTTGTTATTATAGCATGACAAAGAAACAAAAAAAGCAGGAAAAAAAACAGGAAAAATACCGGAAAAGCTTTAGCATGGATTTTTAATTTTTTGTTTTTTTTTTTAACATATTTCATCTCAGCTGTTTTTCTTCGTTTTTTTTTCTTTTCTTTTAAGACATTTTATTTGTTTTTATATAATATTTTCATAATTCTGTATATTTTTTTTTTTTTTTTATAAAATAAATTTTGTCAACATTTTTTTCAACCCACTCATTTTTGTGCATGCTCATCAGATTTAATCACCTTAAGAAATAAAAAATTAAATAAAATAAATGGGTGGAATATTTTTTCTTTTTTTTTTTGTGTATTTTGTCCCTCATTATATATGAAAGAATAATTTTTTTTAACCCCCAACCGAAAATCGTTTTTTGCATTCATTTTTGCATTTTTTTTTTGGGAATTTTTTAAATAATATTGTGCGAAAAAAACTGTTTTTTTGTTAGTTTCTTTTTGTGAATAGTCCAAACTAGTGTATGTACCATAAATGAATGAATAATTATATGTACTACGTATTGTTTTTATTTATTTACTTATATTGTATATATAGCGTTAGCTAAAATACAAAATAGCCTAACAGAAATATTTTGAAAAACAAAAAATTTTTAATTGCATCTTCTAAGGTTTAAAATTTTTAAATTAAATTATTCTGCCATTTTACATTTTAGCTGGCGTATTAATATGTAATTATCCTACATATTTGTAGAGTTTTTCTATTTGTATTTGTATTGTATTGTATTTATTTATTTATGTATGATTAGTAAATTAATAGTATTGAAATCATACCATAATATTGCTCTGCATGTCTAATTTGTTAATTTTTTTTTTTTAATAAATTTCCATCGTTTTTTTGAATGCTTTTTGTTAAAATAAACAAGGATTTATTAATTATTTTATTTTTTTTTTTAATTTTCTTTTTAAAAATATTGTTTTATTGTCTGTAGAACAAAAACAACAACAAAAGCTGTCTTCATCGACTACCGAAAAAACGGAAACGAAAGAGAAGGATGGAGCAGTTGTAACTACAACAACGAAAGGTAAATACAACATACAATTAGAATTGATATTGAAAGACCTTAAATGAAAAGCAATTGACAAAAGTAAAAGCAAACTGTTGGCAAATAAAGCTCGACTAGCTTCAAACATAAGTGCAATATATGCGTTATAGGGGTATAGGTGCGCCCTCTCAAAAGGTTTAACACATTGACTGCCTGCCATGCGATTTTGACATTTCATATATTTTTCACTTAATAAAACCTCAAAAAATCGTTCTAGACACATGAATGCTTTTGCAAAATTGTTTATTAAAGGGTTCTTTATTTAAAAATCACTTAAAATTTCACTCTGTGTCTTATACATACGAACTACAGGCTCGAAGTCAGAATAATCACTGTCGTCCGGAAACTTATGACGTGGCACCCCATGACGGAGTAGCTGTCATACGGAAACGTACGACGTGGCAGACAATGTATTAAAAGCAATTAATTTACTCAAATGATCTTAACAAAATATAATAAAATAGTATCGGGTCCACCATCTAACATTTAATTTTTTCAACTAGTGCTTTTTTCGTGAATGGTAACACTTAGCTCATGTCTGATTTAACAGATAATTAGTTTTATCCTTCCGGTGAACGAATATGTTTATGTATACGTGTTTTCACTTCGCGATCGACTAACAGAAGATGCCGATTTTGACAAAAAAAAATTGCACGCATACATTGAAAAGCTTATATATGATTTGACATATATTTTTTTCGCTTCGCGGGCCTGCGAACGACTGACAGACAATGCAATTCATTTTGATCTTGGCGGGTATGTGAACAAGCAACATTGTTGCGTTTGGGGCACAGAAAACCCGCACGCATTCATTGAAAAGCCGAACCAAAACGAGTCACTGTTTGATGTGGATTTTAGTCCACAGGCATAATTGGGCCATTTTTCTTCGAAAATGAGCAAGGAATGGCCGTTACAGTCAATGGCGATCGTTATCGGATCATGTTTGTTCACAAAAATTGAAAAGGAGAACATTGGCAACATTTGGTTTCAACAGGACGGCGCTACGTGTCACACAGCCGAAGCTACACTCGATATTTTGCGCCCTGTTTTTGAAGATCGCATTACCAGTCGCAGAGCTGATGTCGTTTGGCCACATCGGAGTTGCAATTTGACATCTTTGGACTATTATTTGTGCGGTGCCGTCAAAGATAATTGTTACGCCGACAAGATAGATACAATTGACGCCAGTAAGACAATATTCATGAAGCCATTAGTGAAATACAGCTGCACACAATCGATAATGTGCTTAAAAATTGGACCGATCGTGTAGGCTACTGCAAGGCCAGCCGATGCAGCCATTTGAATGAAATTATTTTCCATTATTAACCGGAAGGAGTGTACTTTCAAATAAAAAAAGAAATTTGAGAAAATATTCAGTTATTTTTGAAGCATTTTCAAAAGAAAAAAGTTATTTAGTGGACCCTTTAGTATATGGCATTACTTACTAATTTTTTAAAGAAAGTTTCTTCTATACATACATACATACATAATTGGCCATTACAACCCTTTAGTCAGGATTACGACCTAGCTTCTCACACCACTTATCTTGTGTGCGTTAATTTTATACATGAGTGGCGGAACCTACAGTTTAAAGTCAACTCCGAACGACAGATTTTTGAGAAGCTTTTCATGGCAATTATTACTCTCAGATTCTTTGCCAGAAATCTGCTGAGAGGAAGTCGCCGAAGAAATATTTCTTCGTTTTGATGTCTGACCTGGGATACGAACCCGGGCCTTTTGTCTAATAAGCCAACACACTACCCACTAGACCACGGCGACTTCATATACACTCTAGAAATTATTATGAAGCAATGTTAGAAACAATCAAACATCGCCAACAACTGCATGCCAATGATTTCTGTTGCTTTTCAAAATATTTAAATTCACATAACTTTACTATCTTGATAGAAAATATTCTACAAATTAATCCTTACTTAAAATGATCAAAAATAAATAATTTCAATTTCTCTTACCTTAATTATTATTGTTATTCCTTTACAGTAACAACACGTACGGTTACAGGATCAGCAGCGAAACCCGTATCGCCATTTAATAAATTTAAACAACTCGATTCACAACAATCTGCAAAGTAAGAAGAAAATAATTAAAGAAATAAAAATTTAATTAAACATAATAAAGAATTTACATTCCTAAAAACAAATAAAAAAAAACAATCCAAACACCATACATATTAAAATCTCTAAAATCTGTCCATAATCTATTACAACTAGAAATATTGCACAAATTAAATTTAGTACTGGCTATGGGTGGTAGTACATTCATTTCTATCATATCATTTCATTATTTAATAAATTTTAATAATAATTATTTTATGTATTTTAAACATTTTCCCTCAATATGTATAGTATAATGGGTTTTGGTTATTATTTTTCTTAAATCACTCTTTATTAATTACAATTTTATTTTTAAGTTTTGCAATTATGTATTACACACAGTATCATATTTCTTTTTCGCAAATTACACAATGTTAGTTTGGAAAATATGATTATTTTTATATATAACAAGGAAGAAAGTAAAGAGAATATTGATATAACGTGATTGACAGCAACAATATTCCTTTAGAAATTTCAAATGTATGGCAAATATCAGGAAACCGCGGAAAATTTCATTATATTTCATTAGTACTTTACTATTGTCTCGCAGGGTATTAAGAACAAATTCTTTATGAACCTTATTATGACACGCCCCCTTTCCATTTCCAATAACTCTATATTATTATGTAGATGAATAGAGATAACAGTTACCGATTACCAGAGTTAAATCATGCATGGTTATTACGTATTAGATATTCTAACAAATGATTTTCTGATTTAATTACGAAAAAATTTAATGACAGGCATGAAGTTTTTTAACAAAACTTTATTCAATTTCATAAAGTACTGTCTTATATCAATAGATATTCAGAATAATTAAAATTATATTTCTATCAAATTAAACAGAATAAGAGTACCGACTTTTGATAAAGTTTTCAATAACATTTCAGCATTTGCTCTGAAAGACCTACATAAATTGTGTTCCATGTATTTGAAATAATAAGTCTCCATCTAGCAAAATCTGTTAATAACAGTAGTATTTGTAAACACATTGCAAAATATTCACTGCAAACTATAACGCTTGGTGAATATAAATGTTTCTCAATCCACTAGCTGAAGGAAGTCATGAGTCGTTAAAAAACAAATTTGCATTACTAGTAACCGTATAAACCCCAAAACTGATTTTCTTTTTCGCCAAGATTATTGCAATTAATAAAAGCGATAAGGTAGTAGCATCTGTTATGATAATCGAGGCAAATAATCACAAAAGATTAAAACCAAAAGTTAACTCAATATAGAACACACAAACATAAATTATTCTTTCAGCATTTGCTCGAGTTTTCCAATGCCGAAATACAATAGTTTTGTTAATTTACCGGTGTATTCAAATGGCAATAACTTTCGTATACACTCAGGTCTCGTTTTATGCGATAGATGCTTTCCAAAACAAAACGCATAAATTGAATTCGCATAAAACGATACTCTACCTCCTTATAAAAATTAATGATTCGCTCTCAAATCCTAAAAAATCGCATAAATTCAAATTTTAATAGAAAAATCAAAACAAAATCGAATAACAAATAAATAAAAATAAAATATCAATTCATTATTTACAGAAAAAATAAAAATAAAATTATCCAAAATATAGTAATTAAATAATAAACTGAAGTCTATTATTATGAAATGAATGTAGGAACAAACATTCTGCATTATTTTGGAATTGATTCGACGTTACTTTTATCATTATATACCTTTCAAGTAGTGAGTACATATGTAGAGTTCCAGTTATTAAAAAGAAGCAGCTCCTTTAAGTAAAAGATTCTTTAAATCATAAGCAAGAATTAACTTATAAATGCCGATGCCAATCAATCGGTTTTTCAATTGGAAACAAACTAGCTATTCGGCATAAATGTCTGTTAGTATTAGGTGTCAGACTCAAACTCCAACGTAGGTTCACAAGAGATTACCATATAAAAAGCTGTTCAAACCGCATGGAAATCACTACCGCTTTCTGAATCAACAGCTTTGGTCATTATAACCCTTCAGTTAGGATTAACAATAATGATTATATCAGTGGTGCAAACTTGATTTAACTTAAAAATGACGAAAAAATTTAAAAAGTGTCATAACATTTTCATATCTAAAAAAAATGTTTCACAAATTCGAATTCCCATTAAAAAAAATCCGCATAAAACGAGTGTATTGTATTTAAAATCTACAAACATACATAATTGGTCATCATTACAACCCTTCAGGCAGGATTATTGATCTAGTTTCTCACACTACTTACGTTGTGTGTGTTAATTTTATACATGAGTGGTGGGGCCCACAGTTTAAAGTCGACTCCGAACGACAGGTTTTTGAGAAACTTTTCATCGTAATTTTATTTACTCTCAGAGTTTTTGCCGGAAATCTGCTGAGAAGAAATCATCGAAAAAATACTTTTTGTATTTTGTTTTGATGTCTGGCCTCTGCCTCGAACCCTGTTTTTACGTCTAATAAGCCAGCACACTACCTACTAGATCACGGTGACTCTAGTGTTTCTATAGTAGCAGTTGCACCCTCATTTTCAAAATTAGTTTAAGAACCTTAACTATTTGCTATGAAATGTAATCAAAATCTAATAGTATTAGATTAGATTAATCAATTACCAGTTGACGACAAATTTAATTAATTTTACTTTCTTTCTGAAGTCTTTTAATTCTTGACTGCCAATTGGCAATAATACAACTGATATACTGTAGCTATCCTTGCCTTAAATAATCAATTATTTTGTAGTACACTATTGTTTAGAAAATGTAACCTCCTCTATACACTCTCTTTATAAACATTATAGTAGTTTCTTATTGTTTAACAAACAAAACAACAACAAAAACGAAACAAACAATTTATAAATTAATAAATAATGCAAGATGAAAAACTAGACAAAATAACTACTGAACAAATGAATAAAAATTACAAAAATTAAAAAAAACCAAAACAAAAACAGAATTAAGTTAAACAACATAAATAGAAAGAATATATAGAATAAATTAACAATCATTTGTTGTTCAGATCGCCAACTACACCGCCGACCACTGCCTCGCCGACTGCGTCTGGTGGTAATCAACCGATATTCAAATTTACCGATCCAGCTTTAAATGCACGTGCTGCCACTGTCAAGGAGCAACTGTTACAGTGGTGTCAATCGAAAACCCAGGAATACGAGGTACAGAGTTCTACAAGAAAATCAAATCAAACAAAACAAAACAAGAACTACAGACGTTTTAAAACAAAATTGTTTACAAAAGAAAAACATACTCAAATTCTCTCTTTTTCTGTTATACAAACTAAAATAAAATTAAAAATAAAAATAAAATAATACAAATAAATTCGTTGATGTTGTACAATTGTTTTTAAATTAATTAAAACTTATTAAGCTGCTTTAATAATACTTTGTAACTGTAAATTATTAATTACCTATACATATAATTAAGGCCTTCTTAATTTATTTTTAATGGTTGGTATTTGAGCCCCTTTCGCTTTGACTCTTAATCAATGTATTAATTGAAAGGATCCTTAAGAACGGATTTCAATTGTTACAAGCTTATATTTTCTAATTTAATTTAATTTTTATTTTTATTATCATATAATGGCTGTACATTTTTACCATAATTTATTTATTTATTATAACTTCTTTGCCATTTTAATACACATAATTTCTATGCATGTCTGTTCATGTTCTTTTTCTATACAAAACTTTTATGAATACTTTAATGCTTATATCTTTGTCTTCGTATTGTTTATTTGATTTATTTTTTATTTTATTTTACTTTGTTTATAGAACGTCCAAATAACTAACTTTAGTACGAGCTGGAACAATGGTTTAGCATTTTGTGCCCTCATACATCATTTCTTGCCAGATGCCTTCGATTATAGTCAACTAACCCCAAAAAATAGAAGAAAAAATTTCGAATTAGCTTTCACAGTGGCTGAGTAAGTATTGTTTTATTTATTTTTTATTTTTCTCTTTTTTATATTATATTGGTTAAGGGGTAAAGTTGTTTGTCGAATAAACTACATACCGACGTCTCCATTCTATAACATTCTAAGTTGAAAAATGTGTTTTGAGTTATGAGCTCTTAATGTTTGTGTTTTCTAAGTACATTTTTCCCTTTAACTTCGGAATTGATCGGCGCATCTTAACCAAATTTTAACAATATTTAATTTAGAAAACGTAGAAAAATGCAAGAACATTAAAAACCTTCTAAGTACACTTATAACGTTAAAGACTGTAGACGTTAAAGATTGTCTTCTTTATTTCGTATAAATCAAAAACAAAAACTTTTGAGGATTACAGCTGAATTGTCCTGTTTTACCATACAAAAAACGCCAAAGTCGAATACTGATATCGCCAATACATGATATTTATTGTTAACAGAAGGGTTGCATTTAATATGAGCTCCTAAATCGCGAGATCTGTTCTGAACCCATTGCATGTCTACGAAACCGCAATATTGCCTCAAGCCAGAGTTACAAAACGCTAAACTTAGACGCGATATTTGAGGAAGTAGGCTAGACGATTACAGGCAACCTGTCCCAAATGTAATGGATTTATTTGCAGCCATAATATACTTTTAGAACGCTAAGGTTATGTTCAGTATTTGGCATCAAGACGGAAAGATCATAACCAAAGACGGTCAATACTTTAAATTGTACGGAAGTTTCACAATAAACGCGTAAAATTTTTCAAAAAGAACGGGTTCATCAATATCAAGAAGCTCTCATCGTTGCCGATAAGTTACATATGTTTCGGCTGGCAATTGTCTTGTAAACTGGAGCCACTTCTTCATAGAGTTTGGTTACAATATACGTGGTATTTTTCAGCAAACCCTTGCAATCTGGAGCTTATGATAAAGTCTTTAAATTTGCTAATGTTTGCGTCCATTAGATAAGTACGATCAGTTGTATGATAAGAACCCTGGTGATTTTTCCCCCTTCGACATAACTGAGGTTCTTCTACTGTACCCAGTAAATAATGTATCGTTTACCCTTCCTCATCTGTGTAACTGCTGAAAAACTCATTGGCCAGACAAGAAAATCCAATGTGCCCAGTAAGAGCCGGCACTGATTCCATCAACGATACTGAACATGCTTTTTTGAATATCGTTTGAAGCATTGATTAGATATGTTAGGTCTGATCTGGGATTGGAACTCTGGCTTTTCGTCTAATAAGCCAACACACTACCTACTAGACTACGGCGACTTCTACTAGATATGCTGCTTTATTGTGTTCGTATAGAAAACTGTACATTTTTCGTTAATGGAATCTGTATACGAAATTTTCACTTCATAATCTCTTTTTTCTTGAATACAATACAATCTGGGTATTGTATTGGGAAAAGTAAATGTCCTCAAACCTTACCAAACCTTGTTACTACATAATTATACAGATCTCCAATGCAGAAATTATGATATGTTTGGCCAATTCGGGAAATACCACTGTGACCATATAATATAGTCACATAATAGCATAATGGATCACTCAGTTATCTTGTTAAAGGCTCTGAGATAGCTAAAACTGGCCTCAAGGTCATTGTGTGAACGTACAATTACAGCCGCTTGACTATTCGAAAGTTCCTTAACTTCTCCTTTGCAGATATTGTCATTTCCAATAATCGTTACAGCAACCCTCTTGTTCAATCCGTTCCAATGATTCGGTATTATACAAACACAGTTCTATTCAATCGCAAGCCTTCTATAAATTGATGTTGTAAGGTCGCCCTGGTGTTTTAAAATTATTTAGATTTTAAATGAGAATATGACTTATACCCCATATCAATATTTAAGTTTTTTTTTTTTATTTTACTATTTAATAATGCTCATTTTGTTTTTTACCTTCGTGTCTTTTTAAAGTGAGAAAGCCGGCATTGCCCCCTTACTAGATGTTGAAGATATGGTTGTGATGCAGAGACCCGATTGGAAATGTGTATTTGTCTATGTACAAAGCATTTATCGTCGTTTTCGAAATTGCCAATAAAACGAAAGTTTAATTAACTTTTGAATTTTATTTTGAATTAAACAACAGCACCAAAATTATGAATGAATGAATATAAACGTCGCAATCAATAGTTTCAACGAAAAAAAAAATTACTAACCAACCAGTCAGTCAAACAAACCAGCCATTATTATAATAAATTTTAATAACTGCTACAACAACAACAATATTATAATTATAATATTATTGTTTATAATAAGAAAAAATCAAACAAATTACAAACAATTTTTTGTTTTATGAATGTTATTAATCATCCTGATGATATTAAATTTGGATTTGCAGAGCAGCAGTTATTCAAAAAGAAACACTCAAGTTTTGTTAATTGTTTTATGATAAAAGAAAAGAAGAAGTGTTTTCATTTTAATATAACTTTCTTGATTTTTTTTTATCATAATTTATTATCTATGATCATTATTACATAACTTAGATACTCATTATTAATTAATAAAAAAAAAAGAAAAATAAAAGAAAACTATCGTTTATTATGTGTAATTAAATATTATTAATAATATTTTTCGTTTCTCAATTTTAATTTTTGTATGTAATTTGTTTTGTTTTTTTTCCGAATTTATTTTTAATTTTTATAATTTAGTATTTGCATATCTATTATTATTATTATTATAATCGTACTATCAAATATTTATCGTATTTATTACTAACCATTTTTGATATTATTTCATTTACATTTTATGATTTCCGATATCTTTCTTTTTGTTTTAAAAGATTACAACAACACAACGATTTTTATGTTGATTTTTAACGATTTAATATAAATATTATTTTATTGTTTTTATTAAAAAGAAAAATATTAATTTTTGAATGAAAAATAATGTTTAAGAAAAAGATTTTTTTTTTTAATATTGCATTAGTTTGATCGAATTTTAAATATTCAAACCAGGAATTGCAGCTCAATTTTAACTTTTTTCTTTTGTTCGTTTATTATTATTTTATTCATTAATTATTATATATTTTAACTAACTTTTGCGATTAAGTGAAAAGTAAATAAAGCAAATAAAATATATAAAAAAAAAGATTAACATTCAAAGAGAAAACTTCTAGAAAGTGTTTTATTTCCGAACATTTTAGATCAAGCTATTCCATCAATGATTTTAAAACTGTCCCAATCTAGCTTTTGTTAAATATCTGTCATCATTTACAACTGAAGAATGCATAAAAATAGTTAAAATAGACTACGAAATATAAAGGGCTATCCATTTCGTGGTTTCAAAAAGTATAGAACTGCAATTCGACATCTGTCAAACTAAGTTGTGAAACCAATTTTTTTCTTTTCAGTTGAAAGTCTGAAATTGACGAAAATGGATCGTTTAACTATCTCAAAACGCATTAAAATTATCAAAACCTACTATAAAAGTGGTAATTCTGAAGCAGCCACATATTGGCAATTTTTCAAACAAAATTATCTTCAGCAATGAAGCACATTTCACACTCGGTGGGTATGTTTATAAACAAAATTGTGGTATTTGAGGTTCTGAGAATTCTCATGTAATTGAAGAGAGGCCATTACATCTAGAAAAAGTCACTGTTTGATGAGCTCTTCGGTCCGAAGGTATAATTGGAATTTTCTTCTTCGAAAACGACGATGGAACGATTAAAAACCAACATTCGTCTGAGATACCGCCCAATATGTGTCAAAGAGTGGTCGATAATTACCTCAAAACAGTCAATGCTTACAACACTTCGCGTGGAGGGTCTTTAAATGATGTAGTAATATTTCAAACATAATGTTAACGTTCAAACTTTACAATAAAAAAGTAATAACATGAAAAAATATTTTATATGTGTTTTATTTACATTTACTTTTGAAACCACGAAATGGATAACCTTATATAATTGAAAAGTAACCTCTCTTCTAGCAATTGTATTCGTCAAAAACGCTTTACTTTGCAAGAAATTGTTAAGATTATAGCGAAATTTCAAGATGCTGGATGCAATATATGATTGCGTTCTAAACTACCACTTTTGTTAAAGAAAGTGTAGCAGGTCCGCTTATCCTACATGTCAACTCCAGTCATACGTTGGATTCAATATATGATTAGGAAAGTGTCGCAATTAATCCTATTAATTCAATCGTACAATCAAATCGTACGTTTGCGATACTCAAATACAGTCGACCTTCTATAAATTGAATCACCATTATTGAGAAAATAACTTCAACTTATTGAAACTTCAAGTTAAACCTAATAGAATTTCACTCCAAGATGCTGTTTCTGTCCTTATAACTTATATAAAATTCAAGAAAAAGATGTTCAAATTGTAGAAGTTCTACTGAATCAGTTCTGTTAAGGAAAGTATAGCAGTTCGGCCTATCCTGAGGCTCACTATGGAGTCTTCTTCACCACGTTGGATTCAATGTATGATTGCGATACTTAATGCTACTTCTGTTTACACATTGACCACCACGTCACCCATATTCGAGAGACTGTAAAGTTTCTGATCGGGCCGATTTTTTCTCATTTGGCTGCTTGCGTACGGCGGTACGCGTAGCCCAAAAGAAGATTTTACTGCAAACGAGCGTTGCAGTCAATGTGTTAAGGAAAGTACGGCTCATTACGTAGTCTTTTACACCTCCAACTACAGGAACGTAATAATTAAAGTAGGCTGGTCATCCAAAATGCCATAGATAGGCTAATTAGGCGTTAGAACAATAGGATTTCAATTCTAAGTCCTCGAACATAGAATTTTCTTCGCTCATGAAGCCCCGTTCTAGGCTGGTAACGTCAAACCCCGAAGTCATTATGGGAAATTCTTTGCATCCGGAAAAAGTAAGTATTTGGTGGGCATTAAGAACGTTAAGGTCATATTATAAACTGGGCGGTATACAGTTTCAACAAGACAATGCCATAAACCACGTAAACGAACGGGCTTTGACCCTGTTAGACTGAGTTTTTTGTAAAGGCCTTTCCTATGCGGATCTTCCTCTAAGGAGAAGATAACAAACTTCTAAAGAAAAATCTTTCATGATAACAATTAAATCTAGGAATAAAATTCTTCGAACTATTCTGTTTTGAAAGTATTTCGAAAATCAACATTTACTTCCCTATTAGCCAGCCAGACAGCCGACTGTGCTAGTTGTCTCTGTCAACAAATGTCATTTGAATTATTTTATTAAAGCCTTAAAGAAAATGAGCTAAATTCTGTAGTGAAAAATTGTTGTATTGAAAAAAAATAAATAAATTTTTAAGTTTTCGCCAGACAAAATATGGCATCCGATCGTCAACTCAGCCAAGGTTTGTCTGAAGCAACAGCTATACGTTTGTACAACAGTGTGGTGGCAACTGATGAACCAAACGATAGAGTATTAATTGTCACACAACAGGAACAGGGACAGGGGCAGGAACCACAACAGCCACAAACTACAGAACAAAAATCTCTACTGTCTATGCGATCTTCTAATGAATTTAATCACTCATGCCGTATATGTCGTTGGAATCGTAGTGATATGGAACTATTGAAAACGCCCTGCCTTTGTAGGGGAAGTGTGGTGAGTTGGAAACGAAAACTAAAAAAAATAAATTCTAATAAAAAAAAATTTGTTTAATATGCCTAGGGCTTTATACACCTGCAATGCTTAAGAAAATGGATTATGCATCGACGTGATAATCATTGTGAAATTTGTAATCAACCCTTCAACCTGCCGGAGGAGAAATTTAACTTCAAACGAATGTTTACATCATTCTGGGGACAATGTGCCGGACCAATTATGAAGCATTTACTCTTTAGCGCATCTTTAGTACCACTGACGCATATAATATTGCAGCAGGTTGTCATTTGTATGGAAAACATTAATGTGAGTCCCAATGAACAATTGACCGTGAAAGAAGTAATTTTAGCCTCTAGTGCACTGATGACATCAAGTGGGTATTTAATAATGAAAAGACTTCTACAGTCCTATTATATTCCTTTATATTTCCAATTACAGGTGCTTTATTTTTCCATATCTTCGAGTTTATAACGACGCGCATAATCTTAATACGGAACATCTTGAGGCACTGGTGGATGTTTGGCAATTCTACAGATTTTCCCCTTATCGAATTGGACAGTGATATATTGGATTTATTTGATTGAGATTTAAATGAAAACTTACCACACACACACACACACAACACTTTACATTTAGTTTTTGTATTTTGATTTTTTTTTTCTATTACACAAATAAAACACAAACAAATAAAAGAAACTTTTTCACAAATTATACCCACACCACCCACATGCCGCCAAAAAGCTTACGAACTGCGCGTCTGTTTACCTTTTAAAAGTAACTGTATCGCTAAATGTTGCCATAAGAGCAATATTTATCTCAGTACTAAAAAAGAAGTTGCCATTCACTGAAAAAACAAAAGATTAAGATAAACTAGCGTTTTTGTTGATTATATTACCAAATATATATGTTTCACAAAAAGTTTTTGTAAAGTTATAACGCATAAAATAAACTTAAACCCTAATATAGAACCAGTAGATTATCCTAGGTCTTTATTATAAGCATAAATATGAAAACGAATGGAACTGAAACATTTCATTCCATTAATAATTCTTGTTTGTTTCCCATTGAATTTCTTTTCTTTTTAGGAGTTTAACTACTACGTTCCTAATACAACCGTGAGTGTACTAAATAGTGAAAATTTTATTTCTTTGTTTCATCAGCAGTTAAAGTCGCAGCTCCAAACACAAATTGTTAAATATATTGGAGGAATTAAGTCAATTGTTTGCATAGAGATTAATTAGAAAATAAAAATTTTTAATAAATAATTATAAAGTGTAAAGCAAAAAAGAGAAAAACTCAATAAATGCCTGTTACGGCGTATGCTGTTTGAAAGGAAAAGTGAACAAAATAAAGAAGAAAAATAAATAACTGTGTTTATTGTTGTTGTTGTGCTTGTTTTGCTCTTAAAATTGTAATCTCTGCGCGTTGCCGTTGTATTTTTTTTGTTTGTTTTTTTTTTTTTGACAATGGCCCAGCTTATGGCTGTTGCGGGGACAAATCGTGATACCCTATACGAGAAATGCCTCTGGTGCTTTGCAACCAAATTGAATTACAATCAACAGACCCTGAA
The DNA here is from genome assembly GCA_014635995.1 of Sarcophaga peregrina. Lineage (NCBI taxonomy): Eukaryota > Metazoa > Arthropoda > Insecta > Diptera > Sarcophagidae > Sarcophaga > Sarcophaga peregrina. The sequence continues at coordinate 38,142,848 of CM025790.1, read as the reverse complement.
TAATGTCCAGCAATTGCGTTACCTGCCACCTGGAGTGCTTATCGATATTTATGTTCTGGTAAGTCTTACCAAATGGTAAAGCTATAAAGGGCAGCATGAATAAATTTATCATGTGTGTGCAAATCCATTTATGGTTTACTTAGAGCAGCGGCGAATAAATTTTTTTTTAGTTTTTTTTTTTTCGTCTGTTAATTATTCACAACACATTTCATGTGACAAGCGTGACTAGGCAAAGCATTTTAAATTATTTTTCGTTTGGAATTCAATTAAGGAAAATTTAATAATTTGGCCCCCAACATTTTATTTTGTTTGCTCTATTACGTGTTGTTGTTGTTGTTGTGGGTTAGTCTGGATAAAAAAAAAAGAACCTTTTGAAGGTTTTGTAAAAATATTTGATAATTGAAATTAAAAATAAAACAAGCTTTTGTGAGCCTCTCCAAAGCTTTTCTCATATCCAAGGATTTTAAGGGAAAGTCAATACTTTTGAAGAAAGCAGGGGGTATTATATGATCATTTCTCTCACATCTTCAACGTGTTTAGTGTTAGTTGGAGCATCCGTAAAGAACTGTAATTATCGATAAACCGCTAAATTGGAAACTTTACCCGCAACGCATACCTACCTATACCATAGTATTGATAGTTTATGTGGTTTCATTTGTAGTTCCGTTTCAAATTGTGTGATCCATTGAATGTGGCCTTTAAAAACTGTCTCTCAAATATGAATCGGAATAACAAAGCTCAACAGGTTTTAAACCAGTTTCTAATAAGAAAGCAGCAAATACAATTTTCTAATTAAATCCTTGCTTAAAACCATTTAAATATATCATTCCTATCCATTTAAATACATAATTTTACTTTAGTAGACCAATTATCTTCTTAGCTAAAAAAACCCTGGGTTAATGAACTTGAAGCAAAGCATAGAAAATCGATGGAGTAAGTTATATGCTAAATATATCCTAAATATGTTCTCCAAGGGGGAATGACAAGAAATACACAATAATAGATACTTCATTTAATTTAATTCTATATTAACGACAAAATAAGCTAAAGGGTCCGCCAAACAACTTTTTTTTGAAAATGCTTTAAAAAAAACGTGAAAATTTTCTCAAATTTATTTTTTTTATTTGAAACTACAATCCTTCCGGTTAATAATGGAAAATAATTTCATTCAAATGGCTGCCTTGGAGTAGCCTACACGATCGATCCAATTTTTAAGCACATTATAAATTGTGTGCAGATGTATTTCACCAATGGCTTCATGAATATTGTCCTTTAAAGCGTCAATTGTCTCTAGCTTAACAGTCGGCGTAACACTTATCTTTGACGGCATCCCACAAATAATTGTCCAACGGTGTCAAATGGCAGCTCCGAGATGGCCAAACGATATCAGCTCTGCGGCTGATAATGCGATTTTCAAAAACAGGGCTGAAAACAACGAGTGTAGCTTCGGCTATGTGGCACGTAGCGCCGTCCTGCTGAAACCAAATGTAGCCAATATCAGCTTCTTCAATTTTTGTGAACAAAAATTCGTTCCACATGGACCGATAACGACCGCCATTGACTGTAACGGCTACATCTTGGTAATTTTCGAAGAAAAATGGCCCAATTATACCTCTGGACCAAAATCCGCACCATACAGTGACTCGTTTTGGGTGCGCCGGCTTTTCAATGTATGCGTGCGGGTTTTCTGTGCCCCAAATGTGGCAATTTTGCTTGTCTACATACCAGCCAAGATCAAAATCAGCTTCATCTGAAAAGATGATTTTTTTTTTTGCCAAAATCGGCATCTTCTGTAGGTCGTTCGCAGGCCCACGAAGCGTATACACTATCATATTCGTTCAGCAGATGGATAAAACTAATAATCTGTCAAATCAGACATGAGCTAAGTGTTACTATTCACGAAATAAGCACTAGTTGAAAAAAAAAACGTTAGATGGCGGACCCGATATAATGAAGCCCAATGAAATTACCATTATTAATTGCTTGCCATTGTTATCTTTCTCGGAAAAATTATAATAATTGTTTACATTTTATTTTATTATATTATTTAAAAGTTAAATAATAATTTTATTATATATCCAGCGAATTAAAATAGGCTTAACCTTTTACTGCGAAATATCCGAAATTTTTTAAATGTTTCCTTTAATCAATTTCGAAAATAAGTTATCTTCTTTTAAGTATGTTTTTTTTATTTTTAATATTTTTCATGCATAAAAGTAAATTAACAAACATTCTATTGAAGGATTTTAAAAAATGTTTCCTAGATTCCTTAAGCAACGAAAAGAAATAAAAAAAAGTTCTCTAAAATTCTTTGTAATCTCAGTTTGCTAGTTGCTCGGCCAGTTAATTTTTTCTTAAACGTAATTTAGTGGCTCGTTCATTTCCATTTTCGCATTACATACATACATAATTGGCCACTACAACCCTTCAGTCAGGATTACGACCTAGCTTTTCACACCACTTATGTTGAAAATGCTTTAAAAAAAACGTGAAAATTTTCTCAAATTTATTTTTTTTATTTGAAACTACAATCCTTCCGGTTAATAATGGAAAATAATTTCATTCAAATGGCTGCCTTGGAGTAGCCTACACGATCGATCCAATTTTTAAGCACATTATAAATTGTGTGCAGATGTATTTCACCAATGGCTTCATGAATATTGTCCTTTAAAGCGTCAATTGTCTCTAGCTTAACAGTCGGCGTAACACTTATCTTTGACGGCATCCCACAAATAATTGTCCAACGGTGTCAAATGGCAGCTCCGAGATGGCCAAACGATATCAGCTCTGCGGCTGATAATGCGATTTTCAAAAACAGGGCTGAAAACAACGAGTGTAGCTTCGGCTATGTGGCACGTAGCGCCGTCCTGCTGAAACCAAATGTAGCCAATATCAGCTTCTTCAATTTTTGTGAACAAAAATTCGTTCCACATGGACCGATAACGACCGCCATTGACTGTAACGGCTAGACTATTTAGTAGATGGTATGTAAAGTTTGCCACTCCCACTTTTACGCCCACATTTTCTATTTATCTAAAATCAGAAAAGGGCTCCATTGATTTTACTAATGTTTCTTTCAAACGTTTGTATTTATCCCTTTAAAGTTTTCATCAAGAGAAAATTTTGTCCCATCCACTTCTGCGCGCACTTTTTTTGATTTACCTAAAATCAGAAAACGGCTCCATCGCAAACTATGAATTTGATAATGTTATGATCTTTAGAAAAGTTGCTGCGCATGAGCCGGGGTAGATTTCTAAACTGCTATGACTAATTTCCGGCAGGTGGTGCCACTGAAAATAACTTGAAATCAATTAAATTGAAAACTGTGCATTTAATCATATCATGATCTTTACCAAATTTGATGCGCATGAGCTGATGAAGATTTCTAAGTTGGTATGACCAATATCCGATCGATGGCACCACGGAAAATTACTTAAAATGAATTAAATCTTAAACTGTGCATTTAATCATGACATGATCTTTAACAAATTTGCTGCGCATGAGCTGACGAAGATTTCTAAGTTGGTATAACCAATTTTCAATAGGTGGTGCTACTGAAAATTACTCAAAATGAATTAAATCTTTAACAAAGTTGTTACGTATGAGTCGACGGAGATTGGTGCGATTCATTTCCGATGGATGGCGTCACTGAAAATTATTCAAAATGAATGCCAAGCAATTGGTCGATCTGCACCCCAAGCACGGAAGAAAAGAGCATTACGAGCCTCAGAATCAGACGAACACTGTGACTGGAAAATCTTCAAGTATATGCCGCTGAAACCCGTTCGCATGAACCACATGAACAACGAGAAGTGAGATTAGAAACTGATCGAATGCGTACTACTAAACATAAAATAAAAAAAGAAATGAAATACAGAGACCAGACGCATATTTAAATTTCTAAAAGAAATCTTTACAATTGTTTATTATTAAGTATGTATTGTTATTATTATTATGCATATGTATTGTATGTACTGTTGCACAGTGTTGATAAAGATTAGAGTATGCCGCCCCAAGCAATATTATGAATGTACTCCTTAGCCATACTATACAATGTTTTATCTCTTACTTTGCTTATTATATTCTGTCAGTTCTAGCGATCCGTAAAGTTCAATAACTTTATTGTAAAGAATAAAATGAAAAAAAAATTAAAAAATAAATAAAACACAAAAATAATACAAACAATTTAGATTGTATGGCATTTGGTTAATATTTTAAATGAAATTGAAATTAATTTAATAGAGAGTGATGAAGAAACACAACACACGCCCAATACATATTGAGGAAGGTCATGAAAAGTAAATGCATTTCAACGTTTGTCAGAGTACTTAGTTAATTTTAAAATTTTTTTGTTTAATTCTGTTTTCCGTTTTTGTAGATGTCCCAACGTGATGAGCTGAAAGATATGCTATTTGAACAATTGGCCGATTTGGAAATCTTTGAACGTTTATTACGTTTTGATCCAGCGCGACAAAAGCTCTTCCTGTGTGTTGCCACCTTGAGTAGTAGAGGCAAGCCTTTAGCATCACAACTAGAGCAGACTTATACGGGACGTTATAAGCCAGAACCCGCCGAAGATATTACTACAACACAAGCACAAACAACATCATCAACAGCACCTGTAACACCATCAACCTCAGCTGCAGCAATAACTTCAGCTAACACAACTAAGACTGCTTCCAAGTTGGCTAAATTGGCCAAAGCGAAATTAGCTTTAAATTGTAAAAGCCATAATCATGCAACAAACTCATCATCTGCCAATCCAGACACCAGCACCTTGGCCTCAACACTAAATACATCGCCATCGCCATCATCATCAACATCATGCACCAGCTCTAGTGATTCCTCAGCAACAAAACCTTTAGATGTAAATGCATTAAAAGCTGTCGATTATTTACAATTGGCAGATGCTCCTGTAAATGATTTTCCATTTGGTTTAGATGTCATCGATTTTGGTCTTCGTTTGGGTTCATTTCTATCTGAGGCTGGTTGGATGTCGGAGAGTATAGAGATTTTAAAATGTGTTGCCTCGCGACTTAAACGCATGACTTTAGATAAGAAATTAAAAATTATTTACTTAGATTGTTTACAAAGGTAATCTCAAATCTCTTTTAATCTTTATATTCTCCAATTTATTAAATTTCTTTAATTTTCTTTTTTTTTGGTAGACTTTTACACTCAGAAGCTACTTTAAGTAACTTTAAAGATGCTGAACGTACTTTTGATGTGATCATGGATTTACTTAAACAAATCGATACAGATGATGTACCCAAACCATTATTGGCCAATACTTATACACAATTTTCTGAAATGCATTTTGCCCGCAATGAATACGATGACAGTCATATGTGGAGTGTGGTGGCCATGCGTTATTTGGAAGAAACAACACCTGAAAGGTATGTTTTTAATGATACGACAATTCAGATAATTAAGTATTCAAAGTTTAATGATGTTTTCCCCTTTTAGAATTGCTATTGATGTCCTGCGTCAGGCTGCCAAAGCTTGTGTGGTGAAAAGAGATTATCAGCGTGCGAATATGTTAATTTGTCAAGCGAAATCCCGGGCAAAGTAAGTTAAATTTTTTAATAAATTTCTTGATTTCGAATTGGAAACCAATTTCACTAATTAATCTTATATTTCCAGGAAAATATTTGGTGATAAACATCAAAAATACGGTGATGCCCTACTTGATTATGGTTTCTTCCTTCTCAACGTTGATTCACCTTTTCAAAGTGTCAATGTCTATAAAGAAGCCTTGGATATTAAACGTTGTGTCTTTGGTAATCGAAATTTCCATGTGGCCGTCTGTCATGAAGATCTCTCGTATGCCTACTATGTCCATGAATATAGTACTGGCAATTTTACCTGTGCCCGTGACCATGTGGAGAAGGCTGTCGATATATTAAAATATATTGTACCAGATGATCATTTAAAATTAGCCTCTGCTAAAAGAGTTAAAGCTTTGCTTTTGGAAGAAATTGCTCTAGATAAAATGGCTGAGGGCGTAGATGATGAGGGTCTATTGAAGCAGTCAGAAGATTTACATAAATTTGCTTTACAATTATCGTTGGAGGTGTTTGGCGAAGTAAATGTCCAGACTGCTAAATTATATGGTAATTTGGGAAGACTATATCAGACAATGAATCGTTTTGAGGTGAGTCTTAGTACAAAAACTGTAGCCTTAATTGGCCTGGGCTAAGTTTTATTAATTATTTTCATTTTTAATTATCATTTCAGGAAGCTGAACGTATGCATCAAAAAGCCATTAAAATAAAAACCGATCTATTGGGCCCCTATGATTATGAGGTTGGTCTCTCCATTGGCCATTTAGCTTCCCTGTATAATTATCAAATGAAAAAATATCGTGAAGCTGAAGAACTTTATCTGCGCAGTATCGAAATCAGTAAGTTGTTGTTGTTGTTGTTAACACATTCAACTAGTGTCATGTAATTGATAGATTGATTGACAGTTTGTCATGTAAATTGTAAATATAATGGACGGAAATGTGAATTTTATTATTCGATATCGAAACAAAAGCAAAAGCAATCAAATCGATTTTTATCAATTGATTTATCAATAACATTTCACCATTGTAATCTAATTATAATCTAAACAATTCAATTCAATTTCCTTATTTAGGTTTACGCCTATTTGGTCGCTCGTATTCTGGTCTGGAATATGATTATTTAGGACTTTGTCATGTCTATGAGGTATTAAGAGAATATGAAAAATATTTAAAATATGCAAACATGTTGGATAATTGGCAAATTTTGCGTGGACAAAATTTAACAATGGATGTAAGTATACGTACATAAATACATACAAATATTCTATAATTTATTTTATTCATTTAACAATTGATAATGAAGTGTATTAGAGAATTTATCTCCAAATCTCCTATTAGTATTGTTCGTTTATGAGCCTGAATGAAGGATAATTTACGTTGTTCTATTAGTTTTTGCATTATCTAGTTGCTTATTGCAATGTTATGTTATTGGGTTATTGAACACTAGCAATTGAAAGTTGCTTTCATGTCGATTAATAATTATGAAATCAAATCTTATTATTCTTGATGTCGGTGGTCATATTTCTCTTTCCATATTTCGTTTTCCCATATACGGTAGCTACTAATAGATAGGATCCCAATACACTATTTCCTTATGTATATTCAATAGAAGAATCGGTCGCTTTAATTTTGTGAAAATCTTTTCTGCACTCATAGGGAGAGAACATCTAGTTCGAATCGCCGAAGGTATGTTACTTACTTACTTAATTGGCCATAACAACCCGATTAATGGATTTCGGCCTGCCGCAACACATCCTTCCAGCCGCTTCAGCTTCTTGCGCGCCTACGCCAATTGGTCACACCAATCGATGACAGGGCTTCCTCGATTTGGTCCTTCCAACGGATACAAGGTCGTCCTCTTCGCCGACTTCCGCTGATCCCCGCATCAAATACTCGTCTCGCCGGAGCATCCTCCTCCATTCGAACGACATGGCCGAGCCAGCGCAGCCGCTGGATATTAATACGCTGTACAACGTCCATGTCGTTGAGGAGCTCATACAGCTCACTGTTGTATCGGATGCGAAAATCATCGCCAACTCGCACTGGACCGAAAATCTTACGTAGGACCTTTCTCTCGAATACTCTTAAGGCAGCTGCATCAGTTCTTAATAGGGTCCATGCTTCTGCGCCATAAAGAAGACGGGTATGATGAGCGTCTTGTAGAGTATTAGTTTTGTCTTGCGAGAGAGGTCTCTGCTACTCAATTGCCTATTGAGACCATAATAGCACCTGTTGGCAAGAGTAATCCTGCGCTTGAACTCCAGACTGACATCATTTTCGGTGGTAACGGCGAAGCCAAGGTAAATGAATTCCTTGACTGTATCAAAAGTATAGTTATCGGCCGTAATTTGAGAATCAGTACGCCGCACGGTTCTATTTGTCGATAACGTATACTTCGTTTCCTACTTATTCTCCTTTTTCCTATCCCCTTTATTATCTTTCCTTTTGAAAGGATGTTGTATAGTGGGTCATTTCGACCACTGGGTACTGTACTTGTCTCAGCTGTCAAGTACACGGCCTCTAACCTGTATGTTGATTTGAATGTTCCCGTGGTCTAGTAGGTAATGTGTTGGCTTATTAGACGAAAGACCCGAGTTCGAATCCCAGGCCAGACATCAAAACGAAAATTTTCTGGCAAAAACTCTGAGAGGAAAAAATTGCAATGGAATGCTTCTCAAAAAATGTGTCGTTCGGAGTCGACTTTAAACTGTAGGTCCCGCCACTCATGTATAAAATTAACACACATAACATAAGTGGTGTGAGAAGCTAGGACGTAGTACAATGGGTCAATTCGACCACCAGAATTGACAAGTACACGTCCTCTAACCTAACCTAACCTTAAGTCCTTGTCTGGTGTTCAAAAGATCGATCATGGCAGTTTCCCAACTGTAAGGGCCGTATAAGGACTTTGTATAATGGGTCAATTCCTCCACCGGATACTGTACATGTCAACTCAGACAACTAACCTAAAATATACGCTGTTTTGAAAGTTCTTGAAGTCTTCGCCTGGAGTTTAAAAGATCGATCACGACAGGTTGCCGACTGTAAGGGCTGAGTCAAGTTCTGTTGGGCTTCTCGATTTAGTGGTATTGCTGAGTGCTAGGTGGCTAATGATCTTGCTAAATTGGTTGTCGCTCGTTTGATAGTGGTTGTTGCGTTTAATCCTTTATTCTCCTCCCCTTATTTAGTTATAAGGAGATGTCCTCCAGAGAAGGAAAAATAGGCGATTGCATAGATCAGAATGTTATGGTTGTGGGTTCCAATTCTTCAAACTGTTTATAGTAAAATGACCTCAGGAGAGAACAAATAGGCTATAGAATAGAGCAGAAAGTTATGAAGATAGGACTGTTAATAACAAGGTTTTTTATAAATCAATATAGAGCCAGGTCGTTGACAGAGATTGGAGACAGATTTAAGCTGAATTTCTGTAGTGTATACAGCGATACAATGCAGCATCACTTTGTGACTGTCCAGCTGATAGAAGAAAGGAGAAGGTTGAACGAGTTTTTTCGAACGTTTAGACTCTACGTAGGAAGAATATTTTCAGGAGCTGCTAGAATATATAATAATGGTTGTTTGCTAGCTGCAGACTATATGTTCATCCATTGTTCTCTTTCCGTTTCCATTTTTTCTTTCAATTTACATTTCTAGTTCTAGTGTTTAGTTTTATGCAGATGAATATTTATGGAAAAATAATTAAAAATATAAGAATATATTGAAAAATTTATTATTATTATTTTATATTTTTTATAGATTATTATTATTTTTTCCAGGCCTTTTCTTAATTTTTTTTTTTTAAAGAATTCGGCCGAATTTTTTTATGGAAAAATAATTAAACATATGAGAATATATTGGAAAATCTAAGTGTCCCTATTATTTTTTCCAGGCCTTTTTTTTCAAATAAGTTATATTTTTTTTAAGAATTTGGCAGAAATAGGCATTTATTTTCATTTTCAAAATTTAATTTTCTTTTAAAATTCTTTGATAAAATTTAATTTTTTCCCTTAAATCTTACATTTCAGAAAACCATTTATCCTGCCATTAGTGAAGATTCTACCCTGGAGGATATAAAATATCAATTCTTCACCATGTGCACACACAACTTAACTGCTTGCAATTAGAAAAACTAAAAAGAAAAAACAAAATGCAAACAACCATTCACATCAGAATTAAGAAATCTCTTGGAAAAACATTTCACAAAATTTAAAACAAAAAGACAATTTTTTTAGTGTTGTGTGTAGTTTAACATTTTTATTGTGTTTTACTTAAAATTTTAAGGAGCTCTTTACGTTTTTCTTTTTTTTTTTTTATATAAACAAGCCACTACTATACATAGAAATAAAACAAGGCAATTAGATTGTAAGAAAGAAAACTTAATAACTGCTGATGCAAACAAATTGTGTACTTCCCCTCCTTTAACAGATAGATATTTAACAGGATTTTTATTTATTTTAAATTGAAAACACAGACTTGTTACGTTGAAGGAATCGTTAAACAAATTTTAAGATTTTTAATTGTTCGAGAATTAAAATTAACGTTAACGTTTCGTAAAAAGTAATAAGGCTGTGACAGATTAATGAAATTGAAAACTTCAAGTTTAATTTAAAAAATTCATTGAATTTTTTTTTTGGCCGAAAGATAAATAAATATTTTGAAGAAAAGAAATTATTTAAGAAACTCAATTTAATTATAAACCAGAAAAATTTACAATCTTTAAAAGCAAACTTTTTTTTATTATGGCACGAGTATTATGTTTAAAACTTTTCTATTAGGAAAGCAAAAATAAAAGCCATTTTATATACTTTTTCTTATTAAAAAAGGAAGAAAAAGAAACAAGAAATCTGTTTGTACTTGTTTGATTTGTGTTTAAAAAAAAAACCCCATAGTAAATAAAATATTTTATAATATTATCGTATTATTATAAGACTCATCTGATTATTGTAATAATTTTTGATTATGATTTAAATCTATTCAACAAAAAAGGAAAAAAAACAAAAAACAAAAAGCACAATCAATTATTGTTTTAAATGTAAGGATATAATGAAGTTAATGGAAATAAAAATTGAAAATAAATTTTATTTAAATAGCTTATGTCTGTCTCGTGTGTGTCTTATCGTGCAAATATTATAAAAACAGAAAAAAAAAATACAATTTTAATTGTGATTAATTCTTTGAAATATTTTTAAACTTTTACTTTTTTTTTAATGTTAATACAAATTAAATGTAAATACTTTTAAAATATAATAAAAACAAAAGAAATCCATTGGCTTTATTGCAATATAAAAGTGTTAAGTAAACTAATTACTTTATTTTTCTTAAATATTAAATTTAATATTTAAAATATTTATTTAATGTTTTACAAAAAATAAGGAAATTGGTTTACTAAATGCCGTTTGTTGTAATAAGGTTGCATAATTATTTCCATTTAAAAAGTTTTAATTAAAAAAAAAAACAGAAACTCAAACATTATGGTTGAAACAATTTTTTTAATATTATTTTTACTCTATTTTTAAAATCTTTTTCATAGTATTTGTAATAAGTTTTAAAATTGTTTTTAAGAAAACCTACATTTTGTAAACGATTTAAATTTACTTTTCATTTTACTTTTTCTTTTTTTTTATTATCTTTATGAATTAAGTTTAAAAAACAAAAAAATGAAATTATTTTTTTTTTCTCTATTTCTTTAGTTAAATAATTTCTATTTTCTAATTATATAATTTCTTATATTAAAACAAAACGAATAAGTTTACAATTTAAACATTCAATTGTTCTTTCCGTTTAATTTTATTCTATAAGAATTGCTGTTTTTAATATTTTAAAATAAAAATTGAAAAAAATAAAATGGAATAATAATAAATGTACAATAAATAAAACAAAATACCTACTCAATTGCCAATATAAAATTTATTTTACAGGTAAGCGTAAAACACTTTACAAGAGAGCTGTGTAGCTTCCTTCAGTCCGGATGATGACCTAGCTTCACACTCCACTTATGTAAGCTCAAATAGTTGGCACAATTAGTAATGAGTATTTCACACTAAGTGGCATTTACCCTGAAAAATTGGCCAGAAAGGTAAAAATAAATTTAAAGATCTCTTATTTTCCAAAAGTTTAGATATCGTATCACTTGTTAAAGAGAGATATGTTGCATTAATATTTTGTTAGTGTTTCAAAACTTTAAATACACTTTATTAAAAACAAAGAAGAATAGCTAAGAAATGAAAATAGAACAGTTATTTATTTTTATTGTGCAATTTAAAACAATTCGAAGTAAAATGCCGCGTGGTCCATATCTTACTGATTTCGAAAAAGGTCAAATTTCGGTTTACTTAAAAAATGGTTTAAGTTTCCGAGAAATTGCGAGAAAAATTAACCGTTCACATGTGGTTGTTCCAAATTTTGCTAAAAATCCGGTGTCTTATGGTAAAAAGAAAAGTGGTGGCCCAAAGAAAAAGCTTTCTGAAAGAGATGAGCGAAGAATAATTCATTGTGCAAGCAATTCAATGAAGAGTCTAACTCAAATTATAAGTGAATGTCAAGTAAATGTGTCAAAATCAACCATAAGTAGACTCCTTAAGAATTCTAAGACCATTGTTCGTCAAAAACTTTTGTGCGTGCCAAGATTATTACCTCGTCACAAAACCGCACGTCTTGAATTTGCTAAAAGAAATCTACAAACACCCTGGACAAAGGTAAATCAATAACTTATGTTAATGGTAAGACTAAATTGAACTTTTATTATTTGACAGATCATTTTTCCGATGAGAAAAAGTTCAATCTTGATGGTCCAGATGGTTTCAATAGCTATTGGAGAGATCTTCGCAAGGAACCACGATATTTCTCAAAAAGAAATTTCGGAGGCGGTTCATTAATGGTTTGGGGAGCATTCTGTGCAGACAGTATGCTTGATTTGGCCTTTCCAAGTACAAAAATGAATTCTACGGAGTACATAAAGTTACTTGAAGATAAATTAGTGCCTTTTTTAGAGAGCAGCAAAAAATATCGAAGTACTTGAATGGCCCGCTTGTTCCCCAGATCAAAATCCAATTGAAAACATTTGGGGAATATTAGCACGTAAAATTTATGCTGACAACCGGCAATATGAAAGCGTTTTCCATCAAAAAAAACCAGTTATTGATGCCTGGAAATCAATAACAGAAGAAATGAGAAAAAATCTTGTTGACATTATGTCTGATCGAATTTTCGAATTGATTCAGAAAAAAGGAGGGCTCACACATTACTAAAATCTAAATTTTATTCGAATTTTTGTATTTTAAGTTAATTGTATTTGTAGTTATGAAACACTAAGAACTTTTGTTAATTTAGTTCATTGCTATTTCATATATATAGGTAAAACTGCACATTTTTATACATTTTGCAAAATTAAAAAAAAAATAAGTTGTATTTATAGATATGCAACGCAGTGTATAACACCACAAGAAAATATGAACGCTCTACATTCAAGAACAAAAATAAAAAAAGTTTGCGGAAATTTGCGCAATTATTTTTGGCGAAATATTTATTCCAAATTGTGAAGGAATCGAATGCCAGAATCATTGACGAGAAAATAAAGTTTTTAATCAGGAAATTGTGCGCTATTTCAAAATATCAAGTTAATGGCGCTATATTAGCAGTAAAGCTCTGTTCAACAATTATATTAGAAGATACTGGAGTTTAGCACAATGAAAACAGGACCGATTTTTGGCAGTTCGTCTTCAGGACGACCACAATAAGACATGTAAGTTAGATTTTCTTGATGGACCGTTTGTAGTACCTAGGGACACTTAAAATCAGGTAAATGATTCTCATTCATATTAAACATGTTCATGTCGAATTTCATTGAGGTCATAAAATTTTTAAGCCAACTATAATTGCTAAACGTAAATTCCTAAGCGGCCCTATTTTAGACCATGAACAATTATGGACCGACCATAACAAAATTTGGTAATATGGTTTAAGCCATTTATAAGCGTAAAAGTGAATTTCTAAAAGTGACTTAATATGGGGACTAGGGTTAAATGTGATCCGATTTTCACCAAACTTTACACCATGATTTCTTAATATACAGAACTGATCCATGCTAAATTTTATCATGATTATTGCATAATTACCATAATTATGTCTAAAAAAGTGCAATTTCGAGGAAAATTTGTATGGGGGTTAGGCGAAATTTCTGATCGATTTGAACCAAAATCGGTTGGATTCATCCTTAGGTCTAATTATCACAAACACTATCAAAAAGCTCCAGCCATTAACTCATAAAACACTTCTATTAATTTTGGCCTGGTTTTCAGACAAAATGACCCTCTGTGCAAGATCCAAGATGGTATAGTCATCCATATGACCATATAATATTATATGGTATGGACCATATCCGCCAACTATTGGAGTCTATGCTTTCTCTCTATCGCATATAAGTTTCTTAAGGGCGTGTAGAGTGAACGACTGAAGCCAAAACACTGATTTGACCTTATCAGCGTGTCTTCAGATCTGGCAAGTCCACCATCGACCCGATCTTTACACTACCCCAAATTCTGTAAAGTTGATAAGGCTATGCAGAATGACGTTAAGAAGTTCCTGTAGCTCCGTCAAGGTAAGGATGAACCTCTCTGAACTCTTTGATTTCGTATGTAAAATGATGCTCCGGCAAGGCGGGTATTTGTTGCAAGGATCTGAGGAAGTCGGCGAAAAGGACTAACTTGTTTGCGTTGGAAGGGCCAGATCGAGGAAGCTCTGTTATTCATTGGTGTGACCAACTGATATAGGCACCGAAGAAGCAGAGACGCCTGGAATAATGTGTTAAAACATATGAAAATCCGTTAATCAAGTTGTCCTGGCCAACTAAGTAAGTAATAAGCCATATCTAGAATTCCAAAGCGAGGATTTATAGAAAATTAGTCATATTATGGCAAGGAGGTCGAAGACGATTAGCCCAACAGCAAAAACCAATACCCAAAATTGAAGCTATTGGTAAAATATTTGTCATGCTTCTACTCTACGAGATAGAAGAAGTCCAAGGCATGACGTTCTGAGTACCAATACAAAATCGATGGCAACATAATTCCACAGGATTGCAATTATTCGCATGTTCATCGTTTTTACCTTTATTGAAGCAGAAAAAATATGTGGTTTAAGTCAAGGATTACATTAATATGTTCAAGTCCTTTAGTCAAGATTACGATTTTTTTTGAGAAACCTTACATACATAATTGGCCATTACAACTCTTCAGTCAGAATTACGACCTAGCTTCCCACGCCACTTATGTTGTGTGCGTTACTTTTTTTATACATGAGTGACTGGACCGACAGTTTAAAGTCCATTCCGAACAATAGATTTTTGAGAGAGAGGCAGTCGCCGAAGAAATATTTTTTTTTTCATATTTCGTTTTGATGCCTGACCTGGAATACGAAACCGGGCTTTAAGTCTAATAAGCCAACATACTACCTACTAGACTATGGCGATTTTACACGAAAATTTTATTTTATATTTCTTACCAGAAATCTGCTAAGAATAAGGGAAGGAAAATATTTCATATTTCGTTTTGTTGGAGATATCTAATCCGGGGTTTGAACCATGGCTTATGACAAGTTCTTGGTCATAAAACTTTGGATATCCCTTACATCCTTTCCCTACAGTTATTTTATAGCCTACATACACAGGTAACTTTACTGTAATGCAGATTTATTCAAAGTTTAAATAGGTATTTTACGTAGCAACTATTCGTCCTTTTTGTAGTACTCATGCGTTTGTGGGCGAACAGTGCTTTACAGTTATGCTATCCTTATGTGGTATCCTCTTGCTATAGAAGTTATTCCAGGACATAAACACTACTCCTTTTGTTCTTTCTTTCCTCTCTTCCACAGCCTATTTGTGAAAATAAGACCTAGAAAGAATCAACACAAGGCCCTCACTACTGTATAAGTAATGGTTGTAGCAAAAGAACGTAGGGCATTGAATTCTTAAACATTTTTTTCTATTATTATACAAATTAATTTAATTTTATAATTTTCTTATACGATTTTATTCATAATAAATAGTAATTAATGTTAAATATGATTAATCATTTTTTGACATTTTTATCTCGCTTTACATTTGTTTGCCCAATATTTATTAATAACACAAAGAAAAAAATCAAAAATAAAACAAATTAACAGCATATTGCATTAAAATTGACCCAATATTTCAATAATAAAAAAAAAGAAACAAACAAAACAAAATAATCTTCGCTTAAAAGCTTTCGATTTCATTCGAACTCTTGCAAACGCAGACTTTTGTTCCATTTAGTCCATGTGTAACTAAGAGTTTTTGTTTTTTCTATAAGAAGACTACGTACTCTAGCGTGGCTTTGTTTGTGTATGTGTGTGTTTGTGTGTGCGTGTGTAATTGATAATTTGACACACATTTTTTTTTTGTTTTTGGCTGAGGGGTTCCTTCTTGTTTTGTGTGCATGTGTGAATTTATCACTTTTCATTTCAAACATCAAAATATTTGTAATCATGTTGCTGACATAAAACAAAAACAAAAACAAACAATCAACACAACTCCATGCAATTGCTTACTCACAAAGCTTTACTCTCATTTTTTTTGCTTTTGGCTTTGTGTAGTAAGAGTAGTTTTAACTAACCGGTCCAGCCAAAGAAGAAGAAGAATTCAAATAATTGTTGTTGTGAAACATTTCATCTTTTAACAACAACGCGCTTCGTGTGTGACTCAAACTACCGACAATGACAACAACAAGAAATTCATAGAAACAAACCACATGACGAAAAGAAGTTAAAAGAGTGGCTCAACCGGACACAATAAATGGTCGGTTGGTTGGTGTGTTTATAAAACAAAAACGGAAAAAAGTATTAGCAAAGACAGTGTGTGAGAAAATTTGTTGACATATACCAGGAGAGTTTTATATGGACGTGTAAACAGTGTAGTTAACATTTGGCTTGTTAAGGCATTTTTTATTCTCAGATTTTTTACCAGAAAACTGTTAAGAGAAGTAATATCATTAGTCCCCCAAATGATTTATTTTTTTTTATCATTTAAGCCTTTAATTCCACTGTGCCTAGCAATTCACCTTATCATTACGTTTGTATGCCATTCATTACTGTCACATTTTATTATTTTTAGATGGTTTAGCCAACAAACAAACAAAATTAAATTAAAAAAACACAACAAACAACCACAATAGATACGATAAAATAAGTTTTTCGTTTTTGTTTTTGTTATAAATTTCACTTGTATTTATTTCCATGCTTCATTACATTTCTTTTGTTGTTGTTTTTTTTGGTTAAAATTTTACTTTTTCTAATTAAAATAAAACCACAAACACGTTTGTTTTTAAATGCAATGGGATCAGGCCAAAAATACATTAAAAAAACAATTGAAGTTTTGATATTCAAAAAAAAAAAAAAAGAAAACCAAACTAAACGAAAAAGAAAATAAAAAAAAAATGATTTTGAAATTATTAACAGCAGGTGATAAGTGGCTATTCATACCCTTTTTTCTTACATACACACACACACGCACATACTTACGCTTTCCAATACTATTATTAACAGTGATAGTTTATAATTGTGCATGCATGTAGCGGTCTCATCTAATAACAGCCGTGATTGAAAAACGAAGTGCAAATACTTCTACAACCAAACCTCTTCGACTCTGTTCGTCTCCCACTTTACACCCATTACACGAATAAGAGATGTACTAAATCACTTGACAATTTCTTTTCTTTTTTTTTTAGATGAAACACATACATAGTCTCCTACTTATGTATATGTTTAACAGCAGCAGTTTCATGATCACAACGAATGCAAAAAAACAATAACAACATTGTACTTGTTTATGTCGAACATATTTTTTTTTTTTTTGTTGGTATTTTTTTATTACTTGTAGTACTTTGAAGGAGACTTTATTCAACAGCCTTTTTTAAAGTTTATTAATGTTGAGTTTCTGTTATTGTTGTTGTCGTTGCTGTTCATACAGTGTGCGTGCATATGCATGTGCTATTTTTTAAGCTTTTCGTTGTTTCTGTTTTTAGTGCTGTTATGCAGAGCACGTTTAATAAATTTTTTTCTGTCTCCTTTTTTTTGTTTGGATATGGCATGTGAAAAGAGTTGTTTGTGTATGCGTTACTTGCGCTTAAGAACAGAATATTAAAAGAATTAGATCTTTAAGGGAAATTTATTCGTGGTTATTAATGGGTTTTTACAGGGTTTTTTTCGTTTATGTTGATTTGTTAAATGGAAATTAAACACACGTTTTGAAATGAAGCCATAAAACAACAAAGTTATTTGGCATTATATTTTAAAATTTTTGACTTAAGGGTGAAGGAACCTTCCGTCAATTCTTAATGGTTCTATCATGCAGGCATATTGATAGCCTATCCTGAAACGGGTTTTGTTGCTCTATTGGATTTAAATCCCACTGACTGTGGGTAGAACAAGAAGCTACATAAAATGACTAAGGAGATTCGTGACTAAATGAATTGAGTAGCTGACAATGGCTTATTCTCGGTTTATATAGTATTTCACGACAATGAGCAGTAGATGAGCTTGTGAAGAGGAGGCTTCCACTCTTCTGTTGAGGTCAGAACCTCTCTGTGAAGAAGAGATTTGAGTTTAAAAAGATAAACTTAACAAAAGGGAATATAAAGCGAGAAAAAGACTCTTTTCAAAGAACACTTTAAATTCACTAGACTAGTACACTTGTTTAGAATAGGGACGACTTTGATTGATAAAAATAATTCATCTGAAAACATTTTTGGAACACCTGTGAGTCGTTAATTTATCCGACAGAGAAACAACCGGGTGGTACATACATCAGATACTAGGCAGAGTTTTATTTTTGTTGACAGAACAATTAGTTTGGGGGATACTTTGTAGAGATACCTTTTATAGCTTGAGAGCAGTACAATATTCATATCATGTTGGCGATTGAAATGTTATAGAAAATGGTACGATAAAACCAAAGAAACCTAATTTTTGGACAATGGGTCAATTTCGACCTCCGGGTACTGTGCTTGTCTTGACCAACAGGTGCACGACCTCTAACCTAACCTAATTGGAAAACAAAGGCTTAAAACAGAGATAATTGAAGTAAGCCTTATATATCTGAAGCGCTACAAAAGTAAATAAAATATTTTCTTAAGAATTTTAATTATTTGTCTTCATTTCTTGTGAATGCATTCATTTAAGAGTCTGTCAAATTATTGAGAGAGAGACGTTTTGTTGTCTCTTGTGTTTTTTTTAGTCTTCTGTTGGCATTCAAAGTTTCTCTTTCACTACAACAACTACAACGACAACAGCAACCAAAAATAATAGTGGCAACAACAACAACAACAATGAAATACAAAAATAATGCTCGCATTCACAACCAACAGTTTCAATTGAATTGAATTTTTTTCTGCTGTTTTTTTTGTTTTTGTTTGAGCGGCCCAGCTTTAAAGTGTATAAATGTGGATGACAGGCTAAAACGTTGGCTGGCTGGTTTTAATGATTTAAGCCAAGTTAAATGATTAGTTGTATAGCGGGCGCCAAAGTGTTTAAAACTAAAAATACAAATTTTAATACAAAATTTAATAAAAAAAAAACAAAATAAAAATAAATTAAATTAACAGAACAAATAGTTTAAAAAAATATATTTTATGTATTAAAAAAAATAATAAAACGAGATAAATTTATTGAAAAAAATTATCTTTTAAAATAAAACTAAAAAACGAAAAAAATTAAATAATAAAAAAAAATTAAAAAATAAAATAAAAATTTTATTAAAATTAAAAAAAAAAAAAAAACGAAAATAATAATAAGAAAAGTAGGTTTTATTTACTACATTTTAATAAATTTCAATTAAATTAGTGAAAATATTTTAAAATCAAGCGATTAACATTTTAATAACTCATTTGCTTTAATATGTTATCAAAATTGTATTGTTGTTGGTGTTCTTAATGTTCTAAATATTATTAATGGTGCTGTTTAACCACAGAACCTTTTAAAACTCTACATTCTCTTTCAACTGTTAACAAAATTATAATACTTTACACGGCATTTGTGTAAATGTGTGTGTGTAAACTTAAAAAAAAAGTACATTTTCTTTGATACAAAATTATTATACATCGTGGATATCATTTGATTATTAATGCTATTGCGTGTTGTTCTTTACCCACAGACTCTTTTAAACATGTTTATGCTCATTTCCACTGTTAAGTTAGCATAACAGCATTTGTGTAAATGTGTGCGAAAGAACTTTCGGAAAGTAAAACATTTGCTTTATTACTTGATATTTAATGCGATTGTGAGTGTGTGCGAGTGTGTGGTTTTTAATGTTCTCAATGCTATTGTTGTTAGTTTTTTTACTCCCACACGACTATTGTCTCTTCTATGCTGTTAAGATAAATTCAATTGTTTACCCAACAGCTAGCTGTGTTCTTGTGTGTGTGGGTGTGAGAATATTTTGAAAAGTGCTTTAATTTTTGGTACAATACTATTGTTGTTGTTAATAATATTTTTCTTTCAAGATTCTCTTTTTCTCAATGTGATTTCCCATAAGATTTTATTCTCTCTTAAACTACATTAACAGATGATTGATTAACAGATGATTGATGCTTTACATTGCATTTGTATAATTGTGTGATTTTTGTTGTTGTTACTGTTATTATAACTTTTTCTTTAATAATGATTATCGATGCTATTGCCTGCGTGCTGACCGTGTTTCTCTTGTTAAGCACAGATTTATTGAGAAATTTCGTGATGTTTAAAAGCCTAATTGTGCAGACTTTTAACAGTGTCGTGTAAAATGTGTTTCCTCTTATAAAATAAAATCAATTAAAAAATAAGGAAAAGAAAATCATTATTTTGTGTTTAAGTTGAAAAGAAAACAGGGAAAAATAACAAATTCCATAACTATTTTTACTAATTTAATTTAATTTGTGTTTAAATCAACAACAACAACAACGGCAACAAACGTTAAGAACGAAAAAAAAACGAAAAAGGCAAGAAACAATAATAATTACATGCACTTATAGGCTGCCTTATTCATCGGAAGCATTCATATGTACATAGGCCCCCACTAAGCATTTCCTCTGCTCTTTTATTTTTTTTATTATATTTTAAACGTGTTAAGATTTCATAATTATTTTAACGTCATTACGTGATTTTTTTAAATATTAAGAATGTTTGTTGGAGAACCTTAAAACTGTCAAAATATTTTAAATGCTTTTGAATTCAAGGGGAAGTACGAAAATTGTCTATGATAAGAGACACCAATGTCCCTCAGGGGAAGATCATCTTCGACTTTTTACACGTGTAATGTACGAACATCAACAAAGTTCATTAAAAAGAGTGTAAAGATGGATTCAGTCGCTAGTTAGCTTGCAGTGTGCTTATTTCTGAAATTTTTTGTATATCAATTATACACCCAAAGAAAAATTACAGTAAGATGCACTATTTTTTAATGAGATTTACTGATAACTATAAGAAATGATCTCCATTTTTGGAAGAATATTTGTCAAGTTAAATACGCAGTATTTAGAGATTTGGCACTGTACATTTTCCATTTCCATTTTCCACTAAATAAACATACACTTGAAAATATTACTAACAATTTTCCTCTGGGTTAAAACATGCCTCACTCACATTTTTATCATGTTCTCTTTTTGCACACAAATATTTGGAGAAGCTGTGGGATTTGCCATTTGGATTCATTGATATAATCTCACACTGTGTTATACATTATTAAACCACTTTTTTAAACATCAGTCGATTGCAGCACGTTATGGGGCCAGAAAGCTGGGCTTAAGTCAATTGTCAATTTACAGTCTATGCTACGCGTTATAGAGTTCGGCTTGAGAAACTCTAAAGTCTAAAAAGTGTTGGATTAGAAGTAATATTTTCCAATCAGTGAGTGGACCGAGTGCTAGCCACAGCAACTGGTATTATTCAGTGTTGATTCTTAAAACAAACTTTTCTCGAGCGAAGAAGCTCACTTCTCATTCGATTGTTATTTTAACAAGTAAAATTGTCGCATATGGTGGCCTTTTGGCAACTGATTTCTAAGGAATTATTATCTTAGTCGTCGTAGTCTAATAGGTAATGTGTTGGCTTATTAGACGAAAGGCCCGAGTTCAAATTCTGGGTCAGACATCAAAACGAAAAAATGAAAATATTTCTTCAGCGACTTTCTTTCAGCAGGTTTATGGCAAAAACTCTGAGAGTAAATAAAATTGCCATGAAAAGCTTGTCAAAAATCTGTCGTTCGGAGTCGACTTTAAACTGTAGGTCCCGCCATTCATGTATAAAATTAACACACACACACAGCATTAGTGGTGTGAGAAGCTAGGTCGTAATCCTGACTGAAGGATTGTAATGGCCAATTATGTTATGATGCAAATACGTGTTTTGATGCAAATTCATGTATTTCTTCAGGTGACTTCCTCTCAACAGCTAGCTGGCAAAAACTCTAAAGATTCTAAAAATATTTGGTCGTTTGGAGTCGACTTTAAACTGTAGCTCAAGAAACTCATGGATAAAATTATCACACACAACATGGATGGCGTGACAAGCGAGATCGAAATCCAGACTAAAGCTTTGTTATGACCAATTAAGTAGCAATTACGATTTTGACGATATGTAGCTTCAAAAAGACGTTGCCCATGAGCCACTTAATGCAGCCAATTTTAACAGAGTTGTATAAGCAGTTTGTGATTTGTCGTCTTTAGCTGTTTGGACTTGACTTTAAACTGTAGGTCCAGGATATCATGTATAAAATTATCACACACAACATGGATGACGTGACAAGTTAGATTGTAATCCCGACTAAAGGTTTGTTATGACCAATTAAGTAGCAATTACGATTTAAATGATATGTAGTTTCAAGAAGACGTTGCCCATGAGCCACTTAATGCAGCCAATATTAACAGAGTTGTATTAGCAGTTTGCAATTTGTCGTGTTTAGAGCTTTTTGCCAGGTTAGATTAAAGATCGTGTTTCTGTGGATAATTCTACAACATTGAACATCAACATGCGGATACCGGCCGAAACAAACGAAAAAGTTATCGAAAACTATCTCAGAACGATATACTGCTTGAATCAATCCAGATTCAAAGTTTTAAACGTTATAGGGACTTTAAAGTCTTATTGAAATCATAGCTTTATGTGTGTGTGTTTTTTTTTAATTTAATTTTATTTTTTTTTAAACCCTAAAAACGGATAATTCTTAATTTTTATAAAATTTATTTAAATTAACACTTATTTTGTTCGCACTCTGTATGACATTAAATGCACTTTTTTGTAATTGCTTTAATGATTATTTTACTTTGAAACAATTACTAATTAAATGCAAATTAAATTACTTTAATTGCTGGCAACTTTTGAACTCTACTGTTCACATAAAACAAAATGAAAAAATGATAACAAAAAACGAAAAAAAAATTAGAAAATGAAATAAATTCCATTCCATTGTTCTTATTTTCATTATTTTTTCATTTTCTTTTTTCTACATCATTATTAACAATGTCGTTTAATCTGTTTTATTTCATTTTATTATATATTTTTTTTTTTTAATTTCTTACCACTTTTTATTGCTTTTCAACTTCATTTCATTAAAATGAAAATGATGCACTGATTTACACTCTTTTTTTTTATGTGATGTTATTGCTCTAATTGTGTTTTTTTTTCCTTTCCTTTAAAATGCAGTCGTAAACGTGTATACGTGTATGCGTGTATGTGTGTGTTTATCTGCACTTGATTTGTAATACTCCCATTTAGAAACAAAAAGAGAATTTTCCCAAAATGCATACATACGTACTCATTCAAGCAACTCAATCTTTCTCTTTTTTATCGTTGTGTGATAAATCACCACGAGTGAGCATCATTTTAATTGGAGCATTTTCTTGTGTGCTGTTAATTTTAAAGATCATTAACCAGTAATAATTACAGTATTTTGTTATAGAAAACAAAAACAACAACAATAACAACAAATCGAAAATAATTACTATTGTTTTCTTGTCTATTAATGTACAATCTTCTGTTGAAAAGGTTGTGAAAGTTTTTTTCTTCTTCTTCTTTTTTTTTTTTCTATTTGTTTTCTTTCTTTCTTTTTGTTTGTTTGTTTGTTTAGTTGTGTTGAAAATAATAAGAGAGTGAGAGTACCCTATCAAGGTGATAATCATGGTGGTCTTTTATTGTTATTTTTTGCTGTTGTTGTTTACCCAAAAACAGCCAACCTTAACAGAAACAAAAACAATATATTTGTGTGTGTGTGTGTGTGTGTTTGTAAATTCAAACAAAGATAGTTTCTTTTTTACTTATGTTTGTTTTTTTATTTGTTTTTGTTAAGCTACATCAACAAGTTTTATGATTGTATTGCTGTTTATTCTTTTGCAGATTGTAAACTGACCTATGTCAAGTAGTTTTATTAAAGTTAGCAACACTCTGCTGTTTATTGTTGTGTATGCATGTGTATCTGTTTGTTTGCTTGTTTTATTTCAATCTTCATACAAATTAATGACCCTATAATTTCAATTTGATTTTATTGCTTAACATATAATTAATATACGTATGCGTGCATGAGCGTGCATGTGTGCGTGTGCCATTAATGAGACTTTGTATGCTGTGGCAACCTTGAAGTATTGAAATATTGCATAAAATAACCGATTATTGGGATAGGTTATGCCTACTTTGCGAAGTAAACAACAAATAGTAATGGCATTGGCTTTATGAAGATGTATAACCCAGCAAGCAATTTGGTATTAAATTAGTATTGCAACATTTCTTTATGATTTTTTTATTTCTTTTTTTTGTTTTTGCTAAATAAACCCGTTTTTTTTTTATTATTTTATACTTCCTTTGCTTTTTTAAAGTTTCATCGATTACGTTTTAAAAGCTAAGCTGATGGCGTGTGAAGTATTTTTTATTTCAAGCGGGTAATATACTGGAAGTCGCCGTGGTCTACTAGGCAGTGTGCTGGCTTATTAGACGTAAAGCCATGTGACACGTACCCTGGCCAGACATCGAAATAAAATACAAAAAAAGGTATTTCTTGGGCGATTTCCTCTCAGCAGATTTCTGGCAAAAACTCTGAATGTTAAAAATAAAATTGCCATGAAAACGTTTCTCAAAAATTTGTCGTTCGGAGTTGACTTTAAACCGTAAGTCCCGCCACTTATGTATAAAAAAAATGAACACACACAACATAAGTAGTATGAGAAACTAGGCCAATAATCCTGACTGAAGGGTTGTAATGACCAATTATGTAATATACTTGAAAGGCCAAATTTGTGCCTCCATAGAGCTTTACACCTCTAGGAAGTACGCAATCACGATTTGAGGGCTTAGACCTGTTTCCAGGCGGCTCATATCGACGCCTCCATTCTATATGTTCTTTCATTTTTAAATTCTACGTTCTATAATTTAAATGCTGTCAAAATTTGGTTAAGATGCGCCGATCCGTTCCGAAATTATAGGGAAAAATCTACTTAGAATACACATACAGTCGTGAAAATTTTGAGAGCTCGTAACTCAAACACACTTTTACGACTTAGAATGTTATAGAACGGAGGCGTCGATATGAATATGCAGTGCAATGCAATGTCTATTGAGTGATGGGTCATTACAATCCTTTAATAAGGATTAAAACTCTAGCTTCTCACATGTTCCATATGGTGTGTGTAAAATGAATCCATGAGGTGCGACATCTACAGTTTAAAGCCGTTATCGAATAACAGATTGTTGAGAAACTTTTTAAAGCAATTTTATTTGCTCTCAGAGTTTTTAGCAGAAGTCTAGTGAGAGGTTGTTGCTGAAAATTTTTTTCTGTACTTTCTTCGAGATATTTCAGTTCGAGTTTAAACAATAGGATCGCGCCTAATAAGTCAACACACTACCTACTACGGCGACTTCAAATTGAAGGGATATTCATTGAAGTTCTCTTAATTTACTCAGATAAAGTTCGTAGCGATCATCAGAATCAAAATTTATTAGAAAAATTTCAGATTATTTAAACGCAACTCTTTTAATTGTTGCCAAACATACCGATATCCTTGAAATTTCTTAGATCAGACCCGGTACAAAGCTTACAGTCTCCATCATATGTGCTTATTGAGAAGCGAGTTCGGTGCAGATTTTATTTCACGTTCGGGACCGGTCAATTCGCCGCCTTGATCGTGCGATTTAAAGCTCATGTCTATACAGACAAGCCCGCTTCAATTGACGCATTGGAAGACAACATTGAAGCATTTATTTGTGAGATAACGGCTAAGGACTAAGCGGATGGACCATTTGAGGCACAGTTGCGGTCAATATACATAATACATAATTGGCCATTACAACCTCTCAGTCAGGATTACGAGCTAGCTTCTCACACCACTTATGTTGTGTACGTTAATTTTATACATGAGTAGCGGGACCTACAGTTTAAAGTCGACTCCGAATGGCAGATTTTTGAGAAACTTTTCTTGGAAATTTTATTTTTAACATTCAGAGTTTTTGCCAGAAATCTGCTGAGAGGAAATCGCTAAAGAAATATTTTTTGTATATTGTTTTGATGTCTGGCCTGGGGCTTAAACCCTGGCACTACCTACTAGACCACGGCGACTTCTATATAATAGAATCCATAGAATACCTATCAAGAAAGTTTCACAATCCCTGTAAGCACGTGTGAAGGTAAGCTGAACACACCTTGGAAGGACAACAAATATTGCGAACTGAACTTCTACGTGACTCAGTTCTTGACTGATTATGTTTGCTTTATAAAATAGCTGCACATTGTTATACATGATATCCCTTATAAGCCACCACTACAGTTTAAAGTCGACTCCGAACGACAGATTTTTGAGAAGCTTTTCATGGCAATTTTTACTCTCAGAGTCTTTGCTAGAAATCTGCTGAGAGGAAGTCGCCGAAGAAATATTTTCCGTTTTGATGTCTGACCTGGGATTCGAACCCGGGCCTTTTGTCTAATAAGCCAACACCCTACCTACTAGACCACGGCGACTTGGCGGTCAACATTTGCATCTTCAAACATTGGACCGTACTATCGATTCAAATAAAGATTTCATGCATTTTTCTGAATTTTATGTGTTTTTTTTTTTAGGAAAAATTTTCCTATAGTTCTTAAAAAATCACCCATTATTTTCGTAGTGGGCCTGATTCAAGGTGGCTGCTCTGCTTTTAACAAGTTCTGGTATTATACAATTGTTATCTTACGGCTAGGTAGGATTGTTATCTTATCATTAAAGAATTTTATTTACTAAATCCTAGTCTTTCTCTAGAGATGACGCTGCTTAACTTCTTATGGAGTTTCAAGAATCGACAATAACACAGAGTTGGCCACATTTAGCGACTATTAGCATGTAAGAAACTTTTGTTTTCTCTTATATAAGTGAACCAAGATAACAATAAACTTCTAGTGTGTTAAGATTCCTTAATATTCGACATCATTCTGGACAAGGACTTTCCATCCTTCATTGTTTTCTTATGCAATTGTTCGGATCTCTTAAGTTTCTTTATTCTCTTCAAAGGGAAACGTGCTGGAGTTTATTGCTCTAACGGCTTACTTTGTGGAAACTGAGATTCAATGCTTTTGAAAGCGCGTTGCAACACCAATTATGAAGATCACCTGATGTTTGTTTTTGTTTTTTTTTTTTTTAGATACGAATTATGAATTTTAAAATTTTTTAAAATGATCGTGTCTCGTGTACTGTTAGTAGCCATTGTTTGTTTGTGCTGAAACAAATTAAACAAACCGTAACATAAAGTGAAATTTTTTTTTGTTTTTTAATATTTTATTGTGTTTAAAAAAATAAAATAAAATCCAAAAAGAAAGAGAGAATCAACAAACAAATAAAACTCGGCATTAATTAACACACAAAGTGTTGTTCAACAATTTAAAAAACAAACGTTTGACTATTTTTATGGCATTTGTTTTTGAAAAAATTTTCTTCTTTTTGTTTTTTGTGAATATTTTTAATGAATATTTTGAAATGCATTTGATTATATTACTTCCACTGTCCCTTCCTCTTTTCGTCGTTTTTTTTTTATAAAATATTTGACAAAGTTTTTTTTTGTAATTTATTGTTCAAACTTTTTCTCAAACCAGCTACAAAAAAAAAAAAAGAAAACGTGAGATTATCAGTGAGATTAACGATTATGAAATCGTTGATTGTCATAAAAATAAATGCAAGCCGTGTTCAAATTTGACTCTCCCTAAAGGTTTTTACCATTCATAGCCTCTCTTAACACTCCTCTACATACCATCCACATCCACATCCATGTGTAAATAATTTATAGTCTTCATAAAAATTTGTTTTCTTTTTTATTTGAAAAAAAAGGGCAAACGTTTTAAGTACCCACCATAAATAGTACCTAACAAGGTACTATTTTATTACTTTCTTACAAAAATTAATACAATTTGTAAATTTAATGGCTTGAAATCGTAAAAAAAGAAAACTTTCTTTAATTAATTTGAGTTTTAATTTAAAAAAAGTGAATCTCGGCTTTAATTAAAGCGATAATAAAATAGGAAAAGCTATCGAAGATGCTGGAAAGTGATCTCATTTCATTATTTGTACAAAAGGAAACGGATGCTTTTACGATTTGAGGAACGAAGATGCTCAGTCTCCTTGTTCAAATCGACGTCTCCATTCTGTAACGTTCTAAGTGTACTTAATGTTTTTGCATTTTTAAATTCTACGTTCTCTAGCTTAAAGACTGTCAAAATTTGGTTAAGATGCGCCCATTCGTTCCGAAGTTATAGCGGAAAATCTACTTAGAACGATTTGAGGAATGAAGATGATCGGTGCCCTTGTTCAAATCGACGTCTCCATTCTGTAATGTTCTAAGTGTACTTAATGTTTTTGCATTTTTAAATTCTACGTTCTCTAGCTTAAAGACTGTCAAAATTTGGTTAAGATGCGCCCATTCGTTCCGAAGTTAAAGCGGAAAAGTCTACTTACAATACACATCTAGTCGTATGTCGCGTGAAAACTTTGAGAGCTCACAACTCAAAACAAACATTTTCGACTTCACTCCTCGAAGTTGAATTTGGAATGAAAAATACCAGTGTTAACTCCAGCATTCAAATAGTCTATGAGCTATAGCAATTCGGATATTGTGACCGGCCCTAGTCATTTCATCAGCAATACAATTTTCGTCCAATATACCTCTATGTACTTGAGGTTTTTAGAGAAAATCTAATCACACAACAAACACTGCGTCATTTTCAAAAATACCGGGATCTCTACCCGAAAAACACTGCAATGGTTATACAGCCCATATGGACGTTTAGCATTATCAACTGCATTTTGGAATCATAGCCCTATTGGAAAACTTCATATCGTCAGGAAACCATTCGTTTGGCAGTTACTAGGCTGCACAACAATAAACCTCCTGAGAGGCTGAAACAAAATTTAATGTTTTCTATCCTTAATAGTGCCCGTATTAGACAAAGCCAATCATTGTTAGGGCAAGTAATAATGACTTCCGACAAATTGATCAATACGATCCTTTAGTCAGGATAACAACCTAGCTGCTCACTCCACCCATTTTATGTGTCTTAATTTTATCCGTGAGTGGAGTAACCTACAGCTTAAAGGCGATTCCGAACGATGGGATTTAAAAACTTTTTATGGCTCTTTAATTTAACTCTGTGTAATTGTGAGTCATGACGGTTCATTGCATTATGAGAGTCCACGCGAGCAGCATTGGTGTGAGGCACCTTGTGAACTATTTCTGTAGAATCTGCAGGGACTAGGAGAAGGAAGAGTCAGATCTTCATCTACTAGGAACATGCCCGACACTATGTCAAAGGAGGAAGAGACATCTTGGTGCCTACCAGTGATTAGCAACGAGTATTCAAAACGATAAGTAGATTCGAGTCATACTTATAATTTCTGATACTTATACGCATTCAATAATCTTTTAATATAATACTCATAATACTGATACTCAAAGTTGGAAGTACTCGTCGTACTCATACTCAACAATACACATGATGTTATTGACTTCAACTCGTCTCGGCTTAATATTTACAGGAAGCATAAAATAAGTATGATTCGCGTACGAATACTACTATACTCACAAGAAGATTGTGTGTATGCTTTGCTTGTTGTCTTTGTCTTACCTTTCTTCTTTGTTTGTATATGTAACAACAACAAAGGCTGTAAATTTTGACAATTGATTCGAATCACTCGAATCAATTATAAGTATTATAAGTATTTTTCTAAATTTATGAATCAGAATGAGTAGGCGTATGAATCAAACATATTTCGAATGTTGTGAATTTGATGTTAACATTGTACTCATACTCATTGTAACCTATACTTATAAATCAATGTTGTAGCGAGTACGAATAAAACAGAGTAGTTGAATTTCAATTCTTTTGATTTACTCATACTCAAAATTGCATAGCTCTGGTACAGAATCCTTAACCGCACTGAGCAGCCACTTGCACTGCTTTCTGTTTTAACAGAAAGTTAGAGGGGAGGCAAATGGTTGTAGCAAATAATTCCTAGTTAGAGTGTACCAGTGAATTAGCCGTGGTCTAGTAACTAGTAAGTTGGTTTATTAGACGTGAGGTCTCGGTTCAACCCCCAGGTCAGGCATCACGAACTAAACGAAATATGACAAAATATATATTCGGGCGACTTCCTCTCTACCGATTTCTGGGACAAAACTCTGAAAGCAAATAAAATTGCTATGAAATCTGAATTCTCAAAAATCTATTGTTCGGAGTCGACTTTAAACTGTAGTTACCGCCATCCATGTATAAAAATTAAAGCACACAACATAAGTGGTGTGAGAAACTAGGTTGTAATCCTGACTAAAGTTTTGTAATGATCAATTATGTATGTATGTAGGGTGGCAGAATGCGCTGGTGATCAGAATAGCTAATTGACTGCGTTTTTAACAAATAGTACGGCCCCTTCAAATTATATTTTTATAGGAAATTATTTAAATTTTGTTTAAAATTGTCTAAATGAAATTATTATTATTTGCATTACTAATTTGCCAAATATCCTTAAATTTTATTACGAGACTTCACTGAGAACGTTGACATGTGTCCTGTAGAAAAAAAAAAGGATTTTTTTGTGTAGTTTTCAACGATGGGATTATTAACGCCTGGGCCAGTCAATTATTAATAAAACAGAAAAAAAATTAATCGAGTGTGTAAGGAAAAAAAAATTTAATAATAATAAGAATAGCAACAATAAAAACAATAACAATAATTGCTATTTACAGCAAAGCAACAACAACAACCAACCACAATAATACAACAATTACAAACACATTATAAACTATCTAAATCATGCATTTAACAAACAATGAATATGAAAAAAATTTTCTAATTTTTTTTCCTTTTCTTGAATTTCCCTTTACAGTTTACATTTAGAAATTTACCAGTGAATAGAAAACGCGGTTAAAACCGAGAACTGATGACCGAGAATATATAGAAATTAAAAGGAAATAAATTAAATTAAAATATTAAATAAAAATTTTAATTTGAAATTTTAAAAGATTTCAAAAGTTAAAGACGCCAGAAAAAGAAAAAAGGAAAGACAATTTTTTTCTTTCAAACTTTAATGCAGTCTTAGACATGGTCTCACAACGAACGACGGCTGTTACCCGAAGCATGTCCACATTTCGCATATACAAACGTCATTTACAGTTATGCTGTGTGGCTGCCAGTAGTATTTTAATACTGGGCTTTTTAAGTACGGCCGGAGCAAAGCCCACCATTACCTTCAGTCTGCCACAGAGTCTACAAGGATTTCCCACATTCACATCGTTTACACAGCAGATTATCGAAAATCGCAGTGCGCGACAAATGAAAACCTACAGGTGAGTGTGAAAGTGAAGTGACAAAAAAATGTTTAAGAAGTGAAAGAAATTATTTTATCCCATGGACATGCATATCAAGAATCCTATTGCTTTCGAAGATTTCATACCTTTTGGTATTTTTATGACTTGCAATTTAATTTACGTGACAATAAGTGAAAATTTAATTCAGAATCAAAAATATGGCATAATAAGCGATCTCTAATACGTGCTTTTGGCTCATGTTTGATATGTTTCAGTATGTTTGAATATTAAATAAATCAAATAACTACAGTAAGACCCCGCTTAACGCTGCCCCGCTTAACAAATGGAATGGCCATGCACTAACCAAAAGCGGTGTACTTCCGTTCCAACGCTAATTTGTTAGTCTGCCCAAAAAAAAAAAAAGATTCCAACTATTCATTGCTGATCTTTGATTGGAACGTATCCCCCGCGTTAATCGTGGTCTTACTGTACAAATAAACAAAATTAACAACAATTAGAAATAAACAAAATCTTAACTTCAACTTGTGGTAAGTTTGATTTCAACTTGAATAACAGCGTTCTGCTATTCTTTTAATTTCATTTTCCTAATTTAATTGCATGTCTTTTAATTTCATGTTATTATTGATTAGCATTTAATCCACTAACTTTGTTAGCGGTCTTTGACCTGTCAATGTTAAAAATTTTAACATAATCGAGTAAACGCATGTTGATTTTTCATTGATGAATTATTCATTAGCATTCCATTATTGTGGTTCTATCTACATATGTATGTACGTATATATCTTTCGGCAATTTCAGATCAAATAAAATCTAATTATGTTTTAAGTTTCGATCATTTTCTGTTCAACTAATTTGAATGAACTTGTGAGACAGCTATATTGTTTCACATCTTTCCGAAAGTATATTATTTTTAGTCTTTCAAGACGTTTCGCTTGTATCCCATAAATATGTTAAAACATAGGGTCGATAAACAATTATCGACAATTTTCTATGCAGAATTTGTTATCGAAAATTTTCTATATATAAAATATTAGTTATTGAAAAATTTCTATATATAAAAAATTTGTTATCGAAATTTTTCTATATATAAAATATTTGTTATCGAAAATTTTCTATATATAAAAAATTTGTTATCGAAATTTTACTATATAAAAAAAATTTGTTATCGAAAATTTTCTACATAAAAAAAATTTGTTATCGAAAATTTTCTATGTAAAAAAATTTGTTATCGAATATTTTCTATATAAAAAAATTTGTTATCGAAAATTTTCTATATAAAAAAAATTTGTTATCGAGAATTTTTTAATATATACAAAAAATTTGTTTTCGTGAATTTTTTAATATATAAAAAGTTTGTTATCGTAAATTTTCTATATAAAAAATATGTTGTCGAAAATTGTCTATATAAAAAAATTCTTGTCTAAAATTTTCTATATAAAAAAATTCTTGTCTAAAATTTTCTATATAAAAAAAATTTTGTTATCGAAAATTTTCTATATAAAAAAAATTTTGTTATCGAAAATTTTCTATATAAAAAAATTTTGTTATCGAAATTTTTCTATATAAAAAAATTTTGTTATCGAAAATTTTCTATTTAGAAAAAATTTTGTTATTGAAAATTTTCTATTTAGAAAAAATTTTGTTATCGAAAATTTTCTATATAAAAAAAATTTGTTATCGAATATTTTCTATATATAAAATATTTGTTATCGAAAATTTTCTATATATATAAAAAATTTGTCATCGAATATTTTCAATATATAAAAAATTTGTTATCAAAAATTTTCTATATATACAAAATTTGTTATCGAAAATTTTCAATATACAAAAAATTTGTCATCGAAAATTTTCTATATGTATAAAAAATGTGTTTGTTGTTTGTTGTTATTTTCTATTTAAAAAATTTCTTATCGAAAATTTCTATTTAAAAAATTTGTGATCGAAAATTTTCTACATATACAAAAAATTTGTTATCGCAAATTTTCTACATACATATATAAAAAATTTGTTATTGAGAATTTTTTAATATATAAAAAGTTTGTTATCGAAAATTTTTTATATAAAAACTATGTAGTCGAAAATTTTCTATATAAAAAAAATTTGTTATCGAAAATTTTCTGTATAAAAAAATATGTTATCGAAAATTTTCTATATAAAAAAAATTTGTTATTCATATTTATCTATATATAAAAAATTGCTATCGATAATTTTTGTCACGTGAGCAACAAGTCTTATCTAATCTACTCAATGCTTTTGGCAATGCGTTCAAAAACTTTTAATTATTGTAATTAAATAATTATTATAAACAAATGTTTTAATTTTTAATTTTATTAATAAATTATTAAAATATTTTAATTTTTTTTTTTTTCGCTTACAGTGGCAAACGTTTAACAAACGATTCATTGATAATGATTTATTATCATGACTCTACAATTGCTGTCACCGAATTGGGGCCACAAAAACTTTTGTTAGGCTGTGAATTGATTGAGATTTAGTAAGTATACAAATATATACACACGTATTTCTCTATGTATAAACATAATTAAATAGTTAAATATGTTAAGTAAATAAATAAATCAATATTTATTTCAATTATGTAGAGTACAATACAGGTAATCATTATGAGGACAGTTGAAGATTACAATTATGAATGCGAGTATGAATGAGTTAGACTGTGTTATAAATATTTGTTTAAAATTTTCAAAATTATTTATTTTGGTTCTTCTGCAAATGTTGCATTTAAGGGGCTTTCTGATTGCATTCAAATCATTTAAAGTGTAGTGATTATATGCCAAACACATTGAGCGGGCATTGGTTGTTGATGATGGTATACGGAATTGTTTAAACATTTCATAAATGTTTGCCAAAACTCATTGCAAAATATTGTTTTTATTATTGCCCATTCAATTTGCCAGTCATTTGATATTCATTAGTTTTTATTTGTTTTGCCAAAACTGTTATTCTTATAAATTAGGACACACTATACATACATACGTAACGTGCATTTCAATATTTTGAAGTGTGTTGACATTTTTAATTTTTTATTCATTGATTGCGTATAAACAAATTAAAATTGAAAAATTTTTTGATTTTTTTTGGTATACAATTGGTTGGTTGGCAGACAATTTCATTTCCTTAATTTAATAATTAGTTGTGCAGAGTTGTTAAAGACTGTAATCATCATTTATTTGAAATTGTATTTTTTTTTATCGAAATTTCTTTATTAAAAGTTTATTATCGAAAATTTTCCCCAAAAAAATTCATTAGTGAAAATAGTTTATGATAATATATTCTAAATACACACATGCATACATAATTGATCATTATAACCCTTTAGTTAGGATTACGACCTAGCTTGTGCGTTAATTTTATACATGAGTTGCAGGACCTACAGTTTGAAATCGATTCCGAATGACAGATTTTTTGAGAAACTTTTCGTGGCAATCTTATTTACTCTCAGAAATCTGCTGGGTGGAAGTCGGTAAAGAAATACTTTTTTTCATATTTCGTTTTAGTGGTAATGTCTGACCTGGGCTGGGTTTTGAACCGGGACCTAATGTCTAATAAGTCAACAAAGTATCTACTAGACTACGACGACTGTATTTTAAACATATTCTATAAAAAATTGCAATCAAACATATTCTACAAAAGAAATATGTTATCGAAAAAAAATGTTATCGAATTTTTTTTAATAAAAAAATTGTAATCGAAAATTTTTCTATAAAAAGTTTTGGTATTAAAAAAATATTTCTATGATATTTTTCTATAACAAATGTTGTGTGGAAATTTTAATAATTTTTTTTTTTAATTTATGTTATCGAAAACTTTTTATCAGTTTACAGAAGTTTTTATTTTGAAGACTTTTGAAATCACAAATGTACATTATGTGTAAGAATTAACGCTTTTATTACAAAATTTAATCAAAGATATCATTAATATTGGAAAAAATAAAAAATTTTTGTTAAAAGTAATCGATAACTGATAAAAATTATACAAGCTTTTTATATAGAAATTTTTGCGTTTATAAAAAAGGATAGATTAACTGCCATTGGAGTGGTTGCATCATAAGTAAGGCTTTAGCAAAAGTGTGTTTACGTACGCAGGTTAGAAAAAGGGTTTGCGGAAGAGTGCTAGATTTGGGGGAGCTAAAATGTCTTTATGAGTGGGAAACTAATCAAGATTATGATCGAAACTTTTTAGGTATTAAAGAATGTCATTACTTAGACGCTGCTATATTGAGTTTGATTTGAGCCTTTACAGCTTTTTGCTCTTAATTTGATTCACTTGCAAATTGTTGACGTTATTCTTCAAACTCCTTCTATAGTATGACCCCGCTTAACGCTGTTTCAGTATTACGCGGTAGTATTGGGATTTCCTTAAATCGCACTCTGTATTGATACTTGTTGTCATGCTCTTGTGTAACGCTGTTACGTATAGCGCTAGAATTTACTGGAACATAACCCATTATTGCGCATTATGCGGGGTCTTACTGTATTCCTTTTGTAAAAGATTCCTTATCAACAATCAGATAGAGTGTTTAATTAAAGGTAAAATACAATTGACATCTTTATAAAAAAAATAGTGATGTAAGCGTTGAAGGTAAATTTTGACAAAAAATCATTTTAAAATGAAAAGCGTTTTTGAATTAAATTTATTTCGTAAAACACATTTTTTAACAGATAAAAATGAAACTAAAAAGAATCCCTATTGTTTAGTTTTCAATTCAGAATTTATTTAAGCGGAAATCATTCAGACAAAAACACTTTTTTTTAAATATTTAAGGCAAAACAAGGCTATAGTTTGCAATTAAGGAAGGGCTACGCAAAAATAGAGCGTATCACAGACAGTGTATCGAATAAATCAACAAGTTGACACGTTTATCGATAACATTGATAGTACAGTAGAACTTCGATGAATTGAATCACCATTATCTAGAAAAAAGTTCAACTTATAGAAACTTTAAGTTAAAGAAGCAAAACCTGATAGAATTTCATCTCCAAAATGCTGTTGCTGTGCTTTAACTTATAGAAAATTCCAGTAATAAAAGTTCAAATTATAGAAATTCTACTGTAGTTCGAATGACAGGTGTTTGGTGTTAAATAATTAACATACGTATTAAATTAATTAAATATGTACATATAGGAAGTCTTAAAGTCTGTATATGGTAGCGTAAAAGTAATGGTATTATGTGAGTTTACTATATAAAACCCCAGCTTAATTTTATTTAAAGATCCATTTTAAATGGTACTTGATCCTAGGACAGCTTCATGTTTTGCTATCGATGTCATACTCATTTTTCTTTGACCGTCAAATGATTTGTAGGGATGCAGACTTTTTGCGGAGGATTTTAAAATTCTTAGGGCCATTATTACAACTTGCAGTTAACTGAAGGGAGAATTTTAAAGGAACGACAAATTGTAGTAAGCTAAAGGGAGGATGATCCTACCCATACGTTTTAAAGTTAAGTTTATTTTTTAACAACTTCAAATTAAACATAGTGAGCATACTCTCGTATAACAAAAAGAGAAGACCGTCGTTGCAACTGCGTTAAAAAAAATTGAGAAGAGTTATCAACATTGCTCAAGCACTGCAACACGTTTTTTTAAAAGTTAACTTTATTTTATCTGTAAGTTGTAATAACGAAAATAAGTTAAAGGTAACTTTACAGTTCCCTTTAGCTAAAGGTACCTCTAACTTACCCCAAGTTTAACGGCAAGTTGAAATAATGGCCCTTAAAAGTGTTGTTTACGCCTAGGGAGGTTGGCAGGTAGAAGTGACTATCCCCTAAAGTGTATTCGCACCACACACAGGGCCCTTTGTGATAAAACAGTGGCACATCTTCCAGAAACTATTCGCAGCTTTCGATGCAGCGACTCAGACTGCCAATATCAATGGATAATGCTTCATCAAAAGCCTTCATATCGTAGGCACACAGATGCCTTTTTCTCCTCCAACCAAGTGCCGCGCATGTACACAGTAGATGAAGAACAGTCTCAGTCTCCTTCTCCTCATTTCCACAGCTTCTACAGAAATAATTTGTGTGCAAGGTTACATACATAGATACATAATTGGTCATTACAAACCTCCAGCCAGGATTACGGGCTAGTTTCTCACACCACTCATGTTGTGTTTGTTAATTTTATACACGAGCGGGGGGACTTGCAGTTTAACGTCGATTCCAAACGCTAGCTTTTTTAAGTAGCTCTTCAAGGCAATTTTATAGTATTCTCTGAGCTGTTGTGAGAAATCTCCTGTAGAATTATTATTTCACGTTTTCGTTTTGATGTTTGACCTGGGGTTTGAACCGTGGCCTACCGACTAATAAGCCAACACATTATCTAATATACTAGGGCGACTTTAAGGTTGTTTACGTTTAATGCAGCAAGAAATGCTAATCAACTAACTTGTTAACGTTTTACTGCAGCTTATATTAAGTCATCATACACATGATGACATTACTTTTAAGCCACCTGGTATTATATGTTTTCCACATAAGTACACAAGCATTTACATATTCAAATGAGAAATTTTCCATTGATTTTACACGCATTTTTCAATTATTAATACGTGCCTTACTAATGAATTCCATTCATTTCATTGAATTTTTCCTTTCAGCAATGACCAGGAGGGTAAAATGTTGTTACGAAATCTTTCGAAAATCAATCGTCCTTTGGAAATAAAATTCCATGAAATGTTAAAATTAATGAATCAATGCGAGCGCGTAGATAAACTTACCTTTGCTGCCAGGCAACTGGGGCCATCTACCGATACGGCTTTGGCAACTACCAACAATCAAAATAGTGTGGCTCTTAATCTGGCGGCCAATATATTTCCCAAGAGTCCACTGTCAATATTAAGCGGTATTATACCGGGTAAGTGTAGTAGTTAGTATTCAAAAGGATTTCTTTGTTTATATTGGAAGAAAAAATTTTTTTTGTTTGTTTTTTTTATTTTTCTAGGCACTAAATGGTGTGGCACTGGTGATATTGCCGAGACTTATAGTGATTTGGGTAGTGAGACTACCATGGATCGTTGCTGTAGACAGCATGATTTGTGTCCCGTTAAAATAAGGGCCTATCAAACGAAATACGATTTAACAAATGATTCTTTATACACAAAGTAAGGAATTGATCTTTGGATGGAGAGAGTATGCGTTTAAATTTTATTTAATTTTGATTTTTTTTTCTTTTCTCTGCAGATCCCATTGCATTTGTGATGACATGTTATTCTCCTGCTTGAAACAGACCAATACGTCTGCATCCCAGCTAATGGGTTCGATTTACTTTAATTTGGTACAAGTGCCCTGTTTAGCGGGCGAAGATAATCGCTATCAATTTAGGGCAGCCAAGGAAGGGTTTTAAGAAAGAATCTTTTTTTGGTCTCTTGATATCATAAATTGTAAATAACTTTTTAATTATTTTTTTTTATACTCGTATACATAACTAAACTAAGTTTTAAACATCCTATAAGAAATAATTATCCAACGTTAACCGTTTAACAATTCTTTTTTACGAATGAAAGCTAAACGATTAGAATTTAAGTGCTTATCATTAGCGAATCGTATGTGTGCTCTGCAGTTGAGTTTCTATTTTTTTCTAATTTTCTTTTTTTTTTTTAAGATTTTATGTTAAAATTTTTAACAAATAAAAATAAATTATTATTTATTATGTATTATTATAAAACTAAACAGAAAAGAAAACTTTAATTTACTTCCTTGTCAATATAATTCATACACTGAAGAGGGTCTAATAAACTAAATCAGGAGCTAATGAGTTGAATTTTATAAAGAAAAAACTTGTCAAATTGAAATACAATGAATGAAGGCCTACTAAGGTGACAATTTAATTTAATTATGCTAACTTTACGAGGGTGGTTCCACAATTTAGTCTACGTAATAAAATAAACATTATAGGTTAGGTTAGGTTAGAGGACGTGTACTTGTCAACTGTGACAAGTACAGTACCCGGAGATCGAATAGACCCATTATACAACGTCCTAGCTTATCACACCGCTCGTGTTGTGTGCGTTAATTTTATACATGAGTGGCGGGGGGACCAACAGTTTAAACTCGACTCCAAATGACAGATTTTTTGGGAAGCTTTTTCATGGCAATTTTATTTACTCTCAGAGTTTTTGCCAGAAAACTGCAAGAGGAAGTCACCGAAGAAATATTTTCATATTTTCGTTTTGATTTCAGGCCTGGGATTCGAATTTGGGCCTTTCGTCTAATAAGCCAACACACTACCTACTACACCATGGCGACTTATAAATTTATGAAAATTTTCCTTTATTGCTTAATACAAGCAACACTTTTAGCTTAAGGCAGTTTCTCCAATTCCAGTTTTTAGTAAAAACTGTCCAGCCTAGCTTCTTATAGCTGTTATCTCATTATTGCAACTCTTCTAACGTCGAACTCCATTTTAAAGTCTGCATATGAAAAATGCATGTTAAAGCAATTTGCCTCATAATAATTTGATTTTGACCATCGCATCCTATGGTGCAAAAATGTCAAGTCAAACATTGTCTGCATTAAACAAAATTTTTCTTTTCACAGAGGTATTAGAGGTATCCGCGATCAGACATTCGGCGATTTCCTCTCAGCAGATTTCTGGCAAAAACTCTGAGAGTAAATAAAATTGCTATGAAAAGATTCTCAAAAATCTCTTATTCGGAGTCGACTATAAACTGTAGGACCCAGCACTAACTTATAAAATTAACACGCAACATAAGTGGTGTGAGAAACTAGGTCCATAACTCTGAGTGAAGGGTTGTAATGACCAATTATTAAGTCTAAGAGTAAATAAAAATGCCATGAAAAGTTAATAAAAAAAATCAGTCGTTCGGAATCGACTTTAAACGTTAGGTCCCGTCACTTACGTATAAAATTAACACACACAACATGAGTGATGGTGAGAAGCTAGATTATAACCCTGACTAAAGGGTTGTAATGGCCAATTATATGTGTATGTATGAGGTATGAGGGTAGAGCAGGCCATACAATACGCCTATTAATGTACAGAATACTTCTCACAATTCTGTTACTTCTTTACTTAATTGTTTATTTCAGTACATTACAACCCAGCTTCACGTACCGATCGTGTAGTGTATGTATCAGAGATTCAGCAATGAATCATTTTTCCGCTACTCATAAGTGCTCATGCAATTTTGAGTATGAGTGATTAAAAAGAATTGACATTCAAGTACTCTGATTCATTCGTATTCGCTACAACATTGATTTATAAGTATAGGTTACAATGAGTATGAGTACAAAGTTGATAACATACTCACAACATTCGAAATATGTTTGATTCATACGCCTACTCATTCTGATTCATAAATTTAGAAAAATAGTTATAATACTTATAAGTGATTCGAGTGATTCGAATCATTTATCAAAATTTACAGTCTTAGTTGTTGTTACATATACATATACAAACAAAGAAGAAAGGAAAGACAAAGATAATAAGCGAAGCATACACAGAATCTTCTTGTAAGTATTGCAATGCTCGTACGCGAATCATATTTATTTTGTGTTTCGTGTAAATGTTCAGTAGAGACGAGTCGAAGTCAGTAACATCATGAGTATTGTTAAGTATAAGTACGACGAGTACTTAAAACTTTGAGTATGAGTATTATGGGTATCATAATAAAATAAGTATGAATGCATATAAGTATCAAGGCGGCATGTGCTGCCTACTGCTGCAGTAGGGCAGTCGGGACCAGGTGGGGTCTTCGCCTAAGGATCATGCATTGGATATATTCCACGGTCATCGAACCCAACCTCTTATACGGTGTTGCGTTCTGGTGGACTGCTCTGGACAGACAATATAACGTCAGACTTCTTGACAAGGTCAGAAGGTCTGCCGCCATTCATATAACTGGTGCTCTACACACCACCCCCACGAAAGCCTTGTTCGCAATGCTATACTGGCTACCTACTGTGCTTCTCGCAAAGCAGGTGGCCAAGTTTGCTGCGACTAGACTTAATGCTCCTTCTCGTTGGCACATTGTGCCTTCTGGTCACTCCACAATTCTGGAGATTGACCTGGTGGTCCCTAGGAACATGGACTTTTTCCCTGCTGAACATTGTCATAATAGATGTTTCCACTCTCTGATTCCGAGTAGGGATGACTGGAATCCTGATACGATCGTCCTCCCCGGATGTCCTGGATATATATACTGACGGCTCTAAACTCGAGATTGGGGTCGGAAGTGGTGTCTATTCTAGGAAACTGGACCTGAATATTTCTCTCCGTCTGCCAGACTACTGCAGTGTGTTTCAGGCGGAGGCGATGGCAATTTACCGGGCCGCTCAATGGATCCTTGTTAACGATGCTCCTTTCAGTCGCGTCTCGATCTTTTCGGACAGTCAGGCTGCGATAAGATCTCTGTCAGGGTTCGTGATCAACTCTATGATCGTTAGGAAATGTCGCCGCTGTCTCGACCTAGTCTCGGGCGCTTCACCGGTGTCTCTCTGGTGTGGGTCCCCGGGCACAGTGATATTCCGGGAAACTGTAGGGCCGATGAGCTCGCCAGAGCTGGTGCGCTCCTTCCGGAATCCTCTTCTGTTGAGATGGGTATGCCATTTGCCTCGGTCAAGTTGACCATTGCGCGGAGGTTCCTTCGGGACGTCAACCTATCCTGGGTCAATGAGGAGTCCTGCTCCACCGCTAGACTTACCTGGCCCAGGATGGATGGAAGGCGTACCAACCGATTACTTAGTCTCGGTCGTGATGTCATCTCGACTGTAGTGGCCGTGTTTACGGGTCATTGCATCATGGGTAGGCACGCCGAGAGAATGAGACTCCCTTTTAACGACTTCTGCCGTGGATGCAGGTCCACTGAGGAAGAGGAGAGCGTTATTCACTTTCTTTGCCAGTGCCCGTCTCTTGCTTGGTGTAGATATAAGTTATTTGGCTCCCCATTCCTTGTTAGCTTAACGGAGCTATCATCTATTGATATCAAGGATATAGCTTCGTTCATCAAATTTTCTGGCTGGTTTTCCAGTGCGGGGTAGTCGTGCTTTTGTTGTGCAGCCCTTGCGCTGATCGACTTCTTCTTTTCCCAGATTTGGCGGAACTTGGTTAGTACAGGGACTGCGTTTCACCCGTGGCATCACAACGGGCCGCCATGCGTGCTCAAGTGAGCCTTGTGATATCAGAGCTGCCACTACGACCTAACCTAACCTATAAGTATCAGAAATTATAAGTATGACTCGAATCTATTCATCGTTTTGAATACTCGTTGCTGATTTCTGATTAGAATTCGACTTTAAAACGTAGCATCCAACAATTTATGCCATAATTCTGATTAAAGGCTTGTAAGGACACTCATAAGACGGAGATCGAACACAAGAGTGTTTTTAAGTGTTTTTCCTTTTAGTAAAAACGGAGAAAGAAAGAGATAACATTTTATAATATTTAGTAAATATAAGAGATTTATTTAAATACAAATATTTTATGTTAAAAATTGATTGTGGAAGAGTTTAATTTAAAAACATTTTTTCCTTCTTCTTTGTAAGTGTAATTAGAAGACAGAAAGAGAGAGAGAGAGAGAGAGAACAATTCTTAATAAATTTATTAAAATTTTAAGACAAATATTTTCAAAATAATAATAACAAAAACATAACAATTAAAGACAGAATTTAAATTTTTTTTTCTACTTTTCAATATGAACCTTTTTTTAGATTGTTTTTGTTTTACAGTCGAACTTCGATAATTTGAACTTCTATTGCTTGAATTTTCAATAAGTTGAAGCACAGCAAAAGCATTTTGGAGAGAAATTCCAACAGGTTTTGATTCTTTAAATTGAAGTTTTTTTTTCTAAATAATGGTGATTCAATTTATAGAAGTTCTACTGTACTTAATAATTGGTTTTGTTAATCGATTTATTCTTTCTTATGCTATTACAATAAGTATTCCTGATAAGCAATGGAAATAGTAAAGAACCAAATGAATAGACTGCAGGGCTGACTTAGAATATGCTCGCGACATTAGGTCCAGCTGAAGTGGTTGGCACAGTTTGTGTGGGTCTATCAATGTCCTGATAGCTGCGTTGTTGTGTTGTGCTCGTCGTAGGGAATACCGAGCCAGTGGATCCACCGCGAGCATTATACTCACGATACAATAGAATCACACTAATGGGTCGCAAAATCAAATTGATGATGGCAAATGTTATGGCCCAGGGATCTGAAACAATGGCAAGCAGAAATAAATTTTTTTTTATAATCTCTTTAGCGTTTTTAATGTAAATCCCATTGACTTACTCATTCCATTGGAATGTAATATGATGCTGACTATATCGAAAAATATACTGCTAGTATCAATAACGAGGGCCTGCAAGGGAAAGAGAGAGAGAGGATTTC
This sequence comes from Sarcophaga peregrina, assembly GCA_014635995.1. NCBI lineage: Eukaryota > Metazoa > Arthropoda > Insecta > Diptera > Sarcophagidae > Sarcophaga > Sarcophaga peregrina. Next base: position 38,099,112 of record CM025790.1, on the reverse strand, counting down.
ATATCATTATTATAATAAATAAAATAAATTGTATTATTTTCTTTCAAATAAGCTGAACAGAATATAAATTTCAATTGTGTTGTATTGTGTTGTGTATGTCGCCGACTGTAAGTAGTGATTTACATGAATACTCTCTATTATTAGATTTTTTTTATTGTATTGCAAAATAATAATTTATACTCATTAACACTGATAACACCACAAATACACGCATTCATATGATTTATAAATACAAAATAAAAACACGAAAATTATGAATAATTTTATCATCCCCATCTCAATAAACAAACAAATGATTTCAAATTTAAATTCAACATGAAGTCATGCTTAAACCTTTATATGAACGTGAATTCGACGCTTCCATTCTATAACGTCCTAACTGTACTTAGAATGTTTTTCATTTTCTTGGATTTTTAAATTCTACGTTCTCTTGCTTAAATACTGTTCAAATTTGGTTAAGATGCGCCGATCCGTTCCGAAGTTATAGGGAAAAGTCTACTTACAATACACATCTAGTCGCGACACACGACTATGAAAAAGACGATGAAACTTTGAGATCTCACAACTCAAAACGCACTTTTTCGACTTAGAATGTTATAGAATAGGCGTCGAATTGTGGTGTGGAACTTATACAGACTCCCGCATCACTGGAGTATCTTCTAGATTAAAGTCATAGGCATGCTTGTCGTAATTATATGGTTGCTCAGTAGCATAGCAAAAAGATGGGTCTGGCAGTAAATGAGGGCAAACCAAAGTATGGATATGTTATCGACATAACGGCCGATAACTATATTTTTGATACACTCAAGCAATTCATTTATCTTGGCTCCGCCGTTACCACCAAAAATAATGTCAGTCTGGAGATCAAGCGCAGTATTACAGGATTACTCTTGCCAACAGGTGCTATTATGGTCTCAGTAGGCAATTGAGTAGCAGATCCCTTTCTTGAAAGACAAAACTAATACTCTACAAGTACGTATTCTATCCGTGCTTTTTTATGGCACAGAAGCATGGACTGATGCAGCGACCTTGAGAGTATTCCAGAGAAAAGTCCTACGTAAGATCTTTAGTCTAGTGCGAGTTGGCAATGTTTTGAATAGCAGAGAGCTCTCTCGTAAGACAAAAGTAATACTCTGCAAGACGCTTATCCTATCCGAGCTATTTTATGACGCAGAAGCATGAACTGATGCAGCGGCATTGATAGTATTCGAGAGAAAAGTCCTACATAAGATGATTTCCGCATCTGATCCAACAGTAAACTGTATGAGTTCCTCAATGACATAGACGTGGTACAGCGTATTAATATGCAGCGACTACGCTGGCTCGATCATGTCGTTCGAATGGAGGAGGATACTCCCTGCGAGACGAAAATTTGAAGTAGGGATCTGCGGAAGTCGGAAAAGAGGATAATCTTGTATCCGTTGAAAGAACAAAATCGAGGAAGCCCAACAAACGTAGCCACCTGGAAGGATGTGTTGCAGCAGGCCGAAATCCGTTAATAGGGTTATTAATGGCCAATTAAGTACGTAAGTAAGCAGAGATCTCGATTAGTTTGAAAGTTAAGTAGAAATTCTGCTTCTTGCTTAACGCTTTCTAGAGAGATGCTGCTGGGTTAAGCTGACTGAATTCTAACCCAGAGACAACGAAACAACTTATTTTTCTCTTCCGACTTGATGTTTGTCGACTTGTTGCTCATAGTGGGATTTCTGAAGAAGTTATGCAAGGATACTGTAAGGCTACTGGAAACTTTATATTTGGCAAACCTGATTGAACTGCCAGATTTGTAGATAAAGGACATTGTCGAGTACTTAAGTGGCATCGCGGGCAAAAACTAAAACTACTCTACTTGTTAGAAGTCTCTGAGATCTCAAACAAAGCGATATAAAAAAAGATTTTTTTCTGCGATTTTCTTTCAGCGGTTGTCTGGCGAGATTCAATTACGCTCTATAATACTCTTCTGAATTTCCATTTGTTTTTTGTAATTCGTTGTCGTAGGCTATTAGGGTGTGTTGGCTTATTAGATTGAAGGCGACTTCCTTTCAGCAATTGTCTGGCAAAAATTCAGAGAATAAATACAATTTCCGTGAAAAGTTTCTAAAAAATCTGCCGTTAGGGCTCTATTTTAAACTGTAAGCCCATTCACTCATGAATAAAATTAAACACACAGAAAATAGGTGGTGTGAGAAGCTAGCTTGTAACCCTAACCTAATCCTAATGATCAAGTAAGTAAGATGTCTGCGAATCTGGGTATGCTAGGCTAGGTATAAAACACAGTTTCTTACGGACGCCTTTTTATTGACCCGAATGTACGGCTGAATATATTGGTGTAAGTGGGTATCTCACCACTGATCCTTACCTACACTACCGTCCTGACTAGTTTTATAAATTCCCCGTGGATATGCACACTACTGATAAATGTTAATCGAATATTAAAATTGATGGATTGAGTATAAATAATATTGGCCTTGCCATGTAGTCAAGTGTTCATTTTTATTCGTGAATGGCAGCAACATTACGGTTTAATATTGATCCCGAATATTCCTTATACTCTTGAAATAAATTGAGGGTATAGCACCGATATTGGCGGCAGTTGTTGTAATCTTTTTAATGCCAAATCTACCAAATGGAAAATCATATCATTTTGTTAAAGATTAACTAGATTTTTGTTTTAGTAAAATTTACCGACTGACTGACTTTAAGACGAAAGTGTTCTTTTAATTAAATTCTGTATCGATTTTCTTATTCTTAGCGTGTTTAATTCTTTGGTTTTGTTTTTTTTTTTGTGTGTTTTTGGTAAGATTATATGGCATACAATAAAATGTAATTTGTATTTATGAATTTTACACCATTTCCATTCGCATTCAATTTCAACAAAAAAAAAAAAAAATTAAAAGCAGGCGGTTTCTAGAATTTTGTAAAAAAATTCGTATATTACAACCCTTCAGTTAGGATTACGACCTAGCTTCTCACACCACTTATGTTGTGGGCGTTAATTTTATACGTTAGTGGCGGGACCTACAGTTTAAAGGAGTCTTCGAACGACAGATTTTTGTGAAACTTTTCATTGAAATTTTATGTACTCTCAGAGTTTTTGCCAGAAATCTGCTGAGAGGAAGTCGCCTTCTGTCTAATAAGCCAACACACTGCCTTCTTAAATCGATTTTAAGCTTCAGTATCGCCGTGGTCTATTAGGTAGTGTGCTGGCTTATTAGACTTAAAGCCAGGGTTCGGGTCCCAGGCCAGACATCAAAAATAGCTTACGATGAAGAATTGCGAAAAACAAATGGAAATTCAGAAGAGTATTGTAGAAGTGTGCATGAATCACGTCGTTATTAATTAAAAGCTGGCCATTTGTGAATTACCAATTACATTAGAATGCCATCTAAATAGGCTTAGCTTTAGGGTTACTGTGCTAAAGCAATATATTTCGATCGCACGTTTTCTAACCCTTTAACCCTGATTAGAGGCATTAAGTGTTTTTTTTAACCTTCTTGGAACAGGTATGCCTATAGTTAGGAAGGCATATCAAACACTTAATGCTTGGGAATCAGAAACCGTCCATTGTTGTTAAATATGCCGATGCCAAGAAAATATTTTGCTAAGATCTTTTATAATGTAGGATACCATAAAGTCGTTTCATTTAGTCTCACTTAATTTCACAACTAATATGCCACCACAGTACGTATTTAAATCAAAACCATATTTAGATGGATGAACTTGAATTCCGTATCGGTTTTCATGTTGTGGGTTAATGCTGGCAGATGTGATGCATATGAGGGGGAGTTTCACAAAAAAAAAAAGATATGAAATAAAATTCTGAGTCATCATCATATATAAATAATGATTTTAATTTATAAAATAGAAAACTGTGCGATAAATAAAAAAAATAATAAAATTAAACACCAACCTCTAGATGTGTAATAATGTAAGGAAAATGAAACTTTATTTTGCATTTCTTTTGACGATTTCTAAGAAACGGTGTTAAAAAACGGAAACACTTAAAAAGGAGCAACAGAAAAAAAAAACCCTTTATATGCCTCCACTCCTCAATCCCCTTTCATTAGAAATTAAAGTCAAATAGTGTACACAATCAAACAATATACATAGGATTGCGTGAGCGTTAGATTAGTTTTATTAGAAACGCCTAAAGTCTTAAGTTATAGTTAAGCAAGCAGTTGTAAAAAATGTTTAAAAAGAAAACTGAATTCCATACCTTGAATCAGGTCATCTATGGTATTTAATAAGTGCCAACTGGACTGGGATTTTGACCAAAGAAAAAGCATGCCTGCCAGCACATGATTAATTTATTTGATTTCTGTAATGCCACGCTAACACACGGACAGCTCCCATAAAAGGTCAAAAGTGGGGTGAAAATGAAAATACAGAAAACAGAATTCCTTGCTAATTCCAGTAGAGTGTTAAACAAGCAATTCTCAGAACAATTCTTAGTTCACAAGTATATATGAAAGTGTCCTTGCTATTCAAACAAATGATTTTATGATTAAAATAAATGCCGCGTTATTTTTTTTATGTGCAGGATAATGAACTGCTTAAATATACTAAATATTGTGTACGAATGAAGTTGTAAACAATGGAAAAAGGATATCCGTTGCCGACATAACGCACATTTTCAAGTTGTAAAACAATTTCGCAACACTGTGCCATCATCATGCCTAGCATACATGCATAATTGGTCATTACAACCCTTCAGTCAGGATTATTGACCTAGTTTCTCACACCACTTATGTTGTGTGTGTGTTAATTTTATACATAAGTGGCAGGACCTATAGTTTAAAGTCGACTCCGAATGGCAGATTTTTGAGAAGTTTTTCATAACAATTTTATTTTTAACACTCAGAGTTTTTACCAGAAATCTGCTGAGAGGAAATCGTCGAAGAAATATCTTTTGTATTTTGTTTTGATGTCTGGCCTGGGGCTCTAACCCTGGCACTACCTACTAGATTACGGCGACTTCTATAGAATAGAATCCATAGAATACCTACCAAGAGAGTTTCATAATCCCTGTAAGCACAGTGTGAAGGTAAGGTGAACATACCTTGGAAGGACAACAAGTATTGCGAACTGAACTTCAATGTGACTCAGTTCTTGACTGATTATGTTTGCTTTATAAAATAGCTGCACATAGTTATACATGATATCCCTTATAAGCCACCACTATTTGGATGAGCATGAAGAAAATACGGAACATAGAAAATGATGTCCGGCCCCGTACAGCTTAATAGCAAGATATTGTATTCTGAAATTTTATAGAACGAGTACAGTTATGTAGTGAATGGCTAAGGTTGTGCTGGAAGTTTGGCGAGGCCGAATGTTATGTGAGAAAGCTTTAAAGTTAATCAGTACTGAAAGAAGCTCAGGGGACGAGTTCTATTAACTCAGGCATACAGTCTAGTTTCTTACAAATCCAGAAGCCCAGGCTTAATTCTGTTTAATCAAAATTATAGTCTAGCTTCTCGCAAGGCTGTAATCCTCTAGGTCTACATGCTGTGTGTGTTAGGTTTATCCATGATTGGTGGAATCTGCTGTTTAATATCCACTCCGAACAACAGATTTAAGAAACTTTATGCCAAAGGAAGTCGCCTAAACAAATATTTCTTTTGTACATTGCTTTGTTCTAGATATCTGTACTGGAGATTGAATCACGGCCTAAAGAATGATAAACTAAAGATTACGCCATCACGCATACAAAATTAAAACTTTCTGTGCATGTTGAATCAATGACGTCATGCAAATTGTGTTCCTATTGGCTAATAATAATGTAAGTTATATTACAGGGCTGCCACCTACTTTCATATAGTGCATACATTTTTCAGAAGAAATGATAATTTTCACATATGAAAACGACTTGGAAACCTTTAAAATAGCTCACCTACGTCATCTAACGGGAAATCATGCGCAAGGCGTAATCTTTAGTTTATCGTTCTTGCCACGGACTGCTATATTACGGCGACTTCTAACGATTTAACTGACAATAAAATCAAGCTTGAAAGTGGGTAACTGCATCCACTACCAAGTACACAAGTTTTTAATAATGTTCGCAACTGAATCCCAATAATGGACAGTAAACAATGTATCAGATGTAATAGTTCTAAGCGTTTTTACTATCAAGATTGCCACCATTTTAGGAATACACTTAAATCGATTTTAAGTTTCAGTATCAATAAAAAAAGTATTTTTTCGGCGATTTCTTATCTTTCTCTTCTTGAAAAGTTTTTCAAAAATCTGTCGTTCGGGGACGACTTTAAACTGTAGGTCCCGCCACTTCTGTATAAAATTATCACACACAACATAAGTGGTATGAGAAACTGCGGCCTTCTTGGGGACGATTGCTGTAGACTGTCTAATGGTGAAGGTATAGCACTGGCCATTTTATAGTTTTCTTACCGTTCGCATCTTCCCTCCTTCCACCTTGCCTAAACCTGCACAATACACTGCATGAGTAGTGGTCATCCCCTGAGTGCAGGTTTAATAATAAAAAAAAGATTTAAGGGTTGCCAGGATGTTTTTTAATCTTGAAAAGTTGAAAATCACTTGTTGAAGATCACTTGTTGAAGATATTATTGACTCTTAAGTATTTGTACGAAGCTAATGTTTTTAGACGTTTTTCAAGGCTTTTCGAGGTGACTTGTGTACCCATTAGAAAAATTATCACAGTTTCGAAAATAAAAATTTTAAAAATTCAAATTCTTATGCCTAAATAATGAAATGCATTTCAAATTGCATGTAAATTTCATGTAAATGATATACGATCACATTCTAAAATTTATTCTACAATGCACTGGTATTGTTTAAGGGCTCTACTATAAGCATTTAATTGTAATAATAAACTAACAATTTCATGTTATTGTGGGTTTCTTTTATATTCTATTGAGTTTCTTTCGAAACATTCTTGTCAACAATAGTTCAATAGTTTATTGAACTCTTTTTAATTAAAAGCACACACCTGACACCAACACCACCACCACTATCGTTTTCGAAAGTGAGAGGGGGGGGGGAATGCAAATAACTTCGGCTTATGACTTATGGAGACTTACCGTTTGTATGGCTTCAATGGAATCCTTGCTGTGCATTGTCCATAGCATGGAAATCATAAAGAGGAAATTATAAAATTCATAGGCTCCATGACCCCACATGCCCAGCATGGCATTGGATATGAAGAGAAAATGTACAAAGGCCACGCACTAGAAAGAAATGAAACAAAAAAAATTATGAGAATATTTTAAATAATAAAATAAATTAATTAATTAAAACTGCATTGTATTGTATTGTATTGTTGAATAATCGTGTGTATAGAATCTAAAAACAATTAAAGGCAGAACAGCACCTTCACTTGATTGCTCATTGCCAACATGCTCTTGTCACATCCAGAACTGTAATAACTTTGAGAGATGATGAGGTAACAAACAAAACACTGGCACTGGCACTGCACATACTAATCAGCCAATCGACCCAAGTTAGAGAATTGAAATCACATACTATGTCCATAAGTACATGCATTCGTTCGTTTCATCCATTCTTCATACATTCATTCATACGTTCACTCACTTACTCATTGATTTTATTATTCTCCAGAAGCCATAGAACAACATCAAATGCAAAATAATGCAGCGCCAGTAACGAGTATCGAAACTTTTTTAGGTTTTTTTTTTAGCATTTGCTAAGCAGGGGATCTCAATATGAAGAAGATAATGATGATGATGATAATGATGATGACGTTGATAATGATTATGAATTTGTGAGAATATCACAGACAACTTGTTTTAGTTATTCATTGCATTCATTCGTTACTTTAGGCAACTGATGATAGCCACAAGGGAGGGGCTTTAAAGGGAACTCATAAAGGCAGCGAAATAGTTAGACTGACTTAAACAACAAAAAAAAAATAGAAAAAAATCACAAATATTAATAATTTTCTTTATTTATTTATTGGTTGAGCATGTTGCGGTTGTATTCATTGGTAGAGAAACATAAAGGGTCGGCCAAATAACTTTTTTTTTGAAAATTTTTTAAAAAAAAACCTACTGAATATTTTCTCAAATTTCTTTTTTTTATTTGAAAGTACAATCCTTCCGGTTAATAATGGAAAATAATTTCATTGAAATGGCTCCCTCAGCTGGCCATACGTAGTAGTAGTAGCCTACACGATCGGTCCAACTTTTAAGCACATTATCGATTGTGTGCAGCTGTTTTTCACCAATGGCTTTACGAAGATTGTCCTTTAAAGCGTCAATTGTCTCTGGTTTGTCAGCGTAACACTTATATTTGACGGCACCCCGCAAATAATAGTCCAACGGTGTCAAATCCCAGCTCCGAGGTGGCCAAACGACATTAGCTTTGCGGCTGATAATACGATCTTCAAAAACAGAGCGCAAAACATCGAGTGTAGCTTCGACTGTGTGGCACGTAGCGCCGTCCTGTTGATACCAAATGTTGCCAATATCCTCCTCTTCAATTTTTTGTGAACAAAAATTCGTTCAACATGGCCCGATAACGATCACTATTGACTGTAACGGCCGCTCCTTGCTCATTTTCGAAGAAAAATGGACCAATTCTGCCTCTGGACCAAAATCCGCACCAAACAGTGGCTCGTTTTGGGAGCGTCGGCTTTTCAATGTATGCGTGCGGGTTTTCTGTGCCCCAAATGCGACAATTTTGCTTGTTTACATACCCGCACACAATCGATAATGTGCCAACCGATGCAGCCATTTGAATGAAATTTTTTCCATTATTAACCGGAAGAATTGTACTTTCGAATAAAAAAAAATTTAAGAAAATATTCAGTAGTTTTTTTTAAAGCATTTTCCAAAAAAAAAAGTTATTTGGCGGACCCTTTACATATAGTTGAGGACTGTATCTGCCATTCACTATACACAGTCGGAACAATTGATGGTGTACTCATAAATACAATCAAATACAATAGATTCTGAAAATTAACCCATTATATGCTAAACAAACTAAGGCTACGAGAAATTAAAACCTTTGGCTGTTTAGCAGTTACGAAATGTAATAAAATCTAAGAATTTTTAAAGATTTTTGTAAACACGAAAATCGATTTTCTTCTTCTCTTACTTAATAATTGACCATAACAACATCTTTTGGATCCTTGTCTTAACCATAGCATTTTCCGTCCTACATTTCATGACAGCAGGCGCCAGCTGGACGGAAGCGCCTACTCTGTGAAGGGTGTGGACATCCCATGTGCCTATTCTTTAATCGTTGTTCTTTAAACGTTTGCCGTGGTTGTCAGCTTTTAAGGGAATTTTTCTAGAGGCTTATGTTGTGGTTTCCATTGGATAACATTTTTTGCATAGTGGGTTCTAAGCCCTACACACAACCCAAATTAAACGTCCAGGGGATTGGACGTCTTTGTACGCATTACTTAATATCTAGCGGTTGCTAGAATGCCATCCAGGAGGGGCCACGAGGAGGCTGCGTGTCAACTTGAATACAGAAGACAAGGGTTGTCCTGGTGATCGCCACGTTGACCACAGTTAGAAATTTTACCTGGGCGGAAGCGCCTACCGTGCGAAGGGTACGGACATCCCATGTGCCTATTCTTAAATCGTAGTTTTTTAAATGTTTGCCCTGGTCGTCAACTTTTGAAGTTTCTAGAAGTTTATGTTGTGGTTTCCATTGGATAACATTTTTACGTAGTGGGTTCTAAGCCCTAAGCACAACCCAAATTTAACGTTCAAGAGGGTCACGAGGTGGCTGTTTGTCAACTTGAATACAGCAAGACAAGGATCGTCTTAGTGGTCGCCTCGTTGACCACAGTTAGAAACTTTACTTTGTTTACATGCATCCCATCCTACCCAATTGTAGGGTTTGTATAAGATTAAAATGTTTTACTTCCTTCCTGCGTTTGGGCTGTAGTATCTGTCCATCGTAACGACTTGATTTATGACTGCATTTATAATACCAAGACTGGTCAGAATACTCTATCGACTAGTTATTCTGCTTAGCGGTCTCTCTCAAATTGCCCGTAAACAACATTGTTTTCTGGATTGAGGTTTACATTATTAATAGCAGGAGAGGTGTATTCGAGTTTGTTGTTCATTAAGATCAAAAAGATCAACTGCAATTTATCACTAGTTCGGCTTGAACGACATCTTGTTGATTAACGGATTTCGGTCTGCCTTAACACATTCTTCCAGGCGCTGCTGCTTCTTGCGCGCCTACGTCAGTTGGTCACATCAATGGATGACAGAGCTTCCTTGATTTGGTCCTTCTAACGCAAACAAAGTCATCCTCTCCGCTGACTTCTACATATCCCCGCATTAAATACCCGACTCACTGGTGACTGGAGTCACCGCAGCAGCTGGATGATAATACGCAGCACCACGTCTATGTCGTTGAGTGGCTCATACAGTTAATTGTTGGAGCGTATAAGGAAATCATTGCCAACGCGCACTGTACAAAAGATCTTTCGGAGGTCTTCTCTCTCTAGAATATTCTTAAGGCTGCTGCATCGGCGCTTAATAGAGTCCTTGCACCATAAAGCTGCACGGGCAGTATGAGCGCTTTGTAGAGTTTTGCTTAGTTTTGTCGTACGAGAGAGGTCATCTCTGCTACTCAATTGCCTATTGAGACCATAGTAACACCGGTTGGCAAGATTAATCCTACGCTTGATCTCCAGACTGACGTCATTTTAAGTGTTAACGGGGGAGTCAAGATAAATTAACTTTTTGATTATATCGAAAGTATAGTTATCAGCTGTAATCTGAGATCCAATACGCTGCATATCTCTAATTGTCGACCCATTTTGATAGCCTAATATGAATCCCAAGTTATACGGTCAACCGTGTAAATGAATATTGTTAAGCATTCATCTTTGGTTATGATTCTACCACAGGGGATCATACTTTCTCCTTTATTTGCATAGTCAAACTTAAACTAACATTACCATTAACAGTGCTCTCTTTTCAGACAAAAGAACGACCTAGAAATATTCTGAGCTTTGAGAGAATAACGACTAACGGGCGCATATACTGAACTCTGTGTGGTGAAAATTATGACGCGACATATGTTAGTTTCGAATGCGAAACTTGTTTGTATGTGGCAAATAACTAACATTATCGTCGATTTTTAGACGTGCCATAAGGATCCAGCCAGCATGGGATCAAATATGAAACAAATTATTTAAAAAAGATTTGAAGAAATTAAAATAATTGCCAAAAATAGAAATTCAGGTTGTGAAAAATACCCCCATAGGAATAAAATTAATTAACGGGTAGGATAAGATAAGATACGTCGCTTTTTAATAAATTGGATTTTAAAACCAATGATGATAAGAACCGTCATTGTTAGCGCCTGCTAAAATATTGTTACGCAACAACAATCGAAACGACCTAATATCGTTTAACAATAAAAAAGATAAACAAAATTCATGTACAGGAATCCATAATAGTGTTGATTTATATGAAAATCTTATGATCCGACTGGGCCGAGTTTCGTACGAACATAACCTCAACATCTCTCATCGATCGTGAATACTAAGAACTGACCAAGACTGGTACAGAGTTCATAACCTGCAATGTTTTACACAGATTGTATCAGTTCAACAGGGTATTTCATAGTTTTTGCTTTTGCAAAACTAAAAATTTGTCTGTGCAAAAGAAATTGTCTTTGTAAAAGCAATTCCCGGATTCCCGAGAAATTTCAAAATCATTCCCGATTTCCCAGGAAATGAATAAGTCCGGGAAATGCAAAATACCACTATTAATGCATTTGAAACATGTTCAACGTAATGCTAAATGTAGAACTAGTCTTTAGTCCCGGTTAGCCAAACGTGCTCGAAACGTACGTTCGTTTTTAGAATACGAAATGCAATGAGAACGCTTGCCGAACAGTAATGTAATTTCAGTAAGCGTTTACATTGCTCTTTATATGCCGAAAACGGACGTATGTATGTTCTACTACATTCCGACAATGTTTTACTAAACGACAGTGCTGCAAAATTGGACCGCGGGCTCACGTCTAGTAAGCCCACATACTAGCTACTAGACTATTTATTTGTTTATATTTAATACACGTACGACATGGAACAGTAAAACTAACGACATATTCGTGTTCCTCATTTACAAAATAAAAGTAGGTGATTTGGAACGTAACAAAGCGTAAATTGCCCGTTTAGCAGTGCTAAAAAATTTAGTACTTTAGTACTTTTTTCAGTACTTTTCCGTTTCAAAAATACCGCAGTACCCCCTCGACGCTGTACTACATATTTTATGTTGTGTGCTATTCAACTATTAAAGCATTAGCAACATAATGCCAAAAATATAATTTGTCTTTTGCCCCGGTTAACCAAACGTCTACGGGCGTTGGCAATGACAATGCCTGCGGTAAGCGTTAACATTGCTCTTCATATGCCACAAACGAAAGTACGTTCCATAACGTTCCGTCGTCGTTTGACTACACGGAACTTTTACGTTTTGTTACGTTCAGAATCATGTACTTTTATTTTGTAAACGAGGAACACGAATAGGTCGTTATGTCGTGTGTTTTCCAACTATTAAATTATTAGCAACATAATGCTAAAGGTAGAATTTGTCTTTAGCCCCGGTTAGCCAAACGTCTACGGAACGTAAGTTCATTTTAAAATATAAAAAGCAATGAGAACGCCTGCGAACCGACAAATGATTTCGGTAAGCATTAACATTGCTCATCATATACTACAAACGAAAGTATGTTCCTTAACGTTCCGTCGACGTTTGACTACACGGAACTTTTACGTTTTGTTACGTTCAGAATAAGCAGTTTTTGTTTTAGCTTTTGTTTTTATTGATCTGCGTAACAGTATTATAAATATTTTCCTAAATTTATGAATCTGAATGAGTAGGCATATGAATCAAACATATTTCGAATGTTATGGACTTGATGTCAACGTTGTACTCATACTCATTAAAACCTTTACTTATAAGTCAATGTTGTAGCGAGTACAAATGAACCAGAGTAGTTGAATTTCAATACTCTTGACTCACTCATATTCAAAATTTCCTGAGTACTTGTGAGTACCGAAAAAACGATTCTTTGATTCTCATCAACAGGTGTTTATTGAGACATTTAATTAACAAAGCACAGAAACGGCAATTATTTGTTTCAATCATGCAGTAAATATCGACGCCTCTATTTTATAACATTCTAAGTCGAAAAAGTGCGTTTTGAGTTATCAAAATTTTCACGCGACATAGGACTATATGTGTATTGTAAGTAGATTTCTCTCTATAACTTCGGAACGGACGGGCACATCTTAACCAAAATTTTAGCAGTATTTAAGTTAGAGAACGTCGAATTTAAAAATGCAAGAACATTAAAAATTATAGAATGGAAGCGTCGATATGTGGCAATTTTTTTCATGCACACTCCTTAATTTATTGAACGGTTAGTAAATTTTGAAAACTTGCTTAAAAATTTATAAAAAAAAAATGAAATTTAATATTTCAAAACAAAAAACAAAAAAGTTTACTACACGGACGTGTGAAAATAACATTTGGAATAGAACAGACAAATAAATTCACAGAAATAAATCGAAAAAAAAACAATAACAAAATAAGTGGAACAAACTAGGAAATAAAAAAAAGAATTTAAATAAATTTAAAGTGAAATAAACCAAATATTAAAAAACAATTAAAAATAAAGAACACAAACAAAACAAATTAAAATCGGAAATGACATGAGGCGGTTATGAAAAAAGAAAGAAAAAAAAATAATAAAAAAATTACCGCCGCACAAATGCAAAATATTTGCAGCAAAAAAAAACAACAACAACAACAAAAGAATGCACTGAAAAAGAGGTCAATTCTAATTCAAAAATAACGATCAACAGCAAGTGCAAGATCTGGTCACTAGTTCTCGAAATAAAAAAACAAACAAAATATGCAATTGAATGGCATAGGAAGAGAAGTAAAGAGTTTTTCTCTTTAAATTTAAAACAGAAGAGACATTATTTTCTTACTCTTATTCACTTACTGATAACGGAAGTAGAATGACCGATGAATTACTGCTATGGCTGACTAATTGTTTATTACGATTGATTAAAAGTAGAAAAAAATTATCTTTTTTATTCATAATTGATATACAAAATGGTCAAATTTGTACTTCAACAAAACGATCAATCTGCAAACGGCATGTGCAACTGCAATAGAAAAGAAGAGAACGATCGGTTTTCTCTTTTTCTTTTATTAGAAACCAAAAGAGAAATTATTCTGTGAACAATTGAATAGAAGAGCGAATTACAGCTATGTGAAATATAATAGCAGCTTTGCCATGTCCACTGAATTTCTTACTACTGCACTTTCATACTGGTTATGGGGCATATGGTCTACAGTCCAGTCCACATATCGTATCGCTAGAGAATTATCCTACAATATATCGCCGTAGTCTAGTAGGCAGTGTATAGTTTTATTAGACGTAAAGCCAGGGTTCGAGCCCCAGGCCAGACATCAAAACAAAATACAAAAAATATTTCTTCGGCAATTTCCTTTCAGCAGATTTCTGGCAAAAACTCTGAGTGTTAAAAATAAAATTGCCATGAAAAGTTTCTCAAATGCAGCTCCCACTACTCATGTATAAAAATTAATACGCACATCATTAGTGGTGTGAGAAACTAGGTAAATAACCTTGACTGAAGGATTGTAATGACCAATTAATTGATATGCATCGAGATGTTTGTTTCCACAACAGGTTCCAAGAATATGTTCCAATGATTCATTCTCATCGTTCCAGTATTTTCATATTAGGCTTGAGACAATTCTCATTTGAAGAAATGAACCCTAAGTCCATGATATTCTATCAAAAGACCGATAATCACCCTTAGTTTATTCCCGGATAGTCTAATACAAGAATCACCTCTTTTTTAATTGTAATTTCCCAATAAAAGTTTAAATTGACTCAAACTCTCTTGGTTTGACAAGGGTCTTTGCCTTTCTTTATCATCCCTTTCATTGAGCACACCTTTTCAAATTTCAACTCCTACTCCATAGAAAGGTTCAGTTCCAATCAACGAGGTGGAAGCCGCCTTTCTCACAAGCTCGTATGCTTGCATATTGCCTCGAATTCCCATGTGACTATCAGAGAGTTTTTGTTTGCCTCTAACTCCCTTGGTTTGAGAAGAGTCTTTACCTCTCTTTATCCTCCCTTTCATTGAGCACACCTTTCCAAATCTCTACTCCTACTCCAGAAGAAAGGTTCGGTTCCGGTCAAAGGGGTGAAAGTTCCCTTTCTGACAAGATCGTATGCTTGCTTCTTGGCAAGAATTCCCATGTGACCTGGGACTAAGTAGAAGATTGTTTGACTATTAGAGAGTTTGTGTTTGCCTCAAACTCACTTGTTCTGAAAGAGTCTTTGTGTCTCTTTAAACTCCCTTTCGTTGAGCATCCCTTTCCAAATCTCCAATCCTATTCTATAGAATTGTTCTGTCCCAATTAACGGCGTGAAAGCTCCCCTTCTCGCAAGCTTGATCATTATTATTAATTGCCATGTAACCGGGGACTTTAATACAAAATTTCTGCGAACCACTTGACGCATCCATTGTGTTTATACCGTAAACAATAAATAGTAGTAAGAAAAGAGACAGGAATGCTTTCTTTAAAAAAATTAAGAGAACACGTTTGCTAAACAAATAATTAAATGAGGAAATTATATAGAATTGATATAGAAAATAGACGACGGACTCTGGCCGATATAAAATATCAAAAGACTGACGGCTGACTAATTGATTGTTTATTATGATTGATCTACATACATACGTACGTATATGCATTACAATTTCTTTATTATTTAAACAAAACGCCCCTTAATTGTTTTGTTAACACAAATTTCCCAATATTGTATTATTAAGATTATAACTGTTTTTTTTTTGTTTTGTTTTGTTTTTATTTTCTTTTTTTTAACTTGAAATAATTACCTTAACGCGCACAAAAGCAGATCCCATTAATTCGTTTATATCTGTCATGATTGTCATCAAATAAAAAACAATGGCCGCTGTCTGGATGTTTCAATGTATTTGTTGCTGGATGATGATGATGTTATTCTTTATATTTAAATATAAATATAAATTGTTGTTGTTTTTAAAATTAATTTTTTTTTTCGTTTTTATTTTTTCTTATTTCAATATTAAACACACACTTTATTATTGTTTCAATATCAGCAACTTATTCCGTCAACAGCTGGTTGATTTGGTTGGTTTTTTTTCTATTTTTTCTCTTCACTTTTTAATATTTTAACATGCCTTAATTAACAACAAATTACTAATAAATTTACACAATACATGTACCAATTTGTACTCAATTTCAAAAATAGCATGAAAATTAAAAAAAGAAAATGCAAATTTAAATGCCCATCAATTGCCTGCCAAAGTGGAAAAAAAAAACGAACAGAGCTGTGCACTCAAAAGGCTAATGTCGTTACACTGTTAAAACGTATTTATTTCTAGTTGAAAACTCGCAAACTAAATACAACACAATAAACCGTCACACACTTGTTGGTAGGCCGTTAAACGTGTACTAAAATAATTCAGTGGATAACTGAAATAAAAGGAAAAGCGTATACAGTGAAAGAAAGAGAGAGAGAGAGAGAGAGATGGAGAAGCACAATAATAATAAGAATACAAAACAGAATACACTTCGAGTGGCGTAATCATTGCCAAATATATATATGTATGCGTGAATGTGTATGTGTGTTTGTGTTTGCGTGTTTTATATCATCAATAGAAACAACAATAACTGTTGCTCTTAGCATACCTAATCTTAAACTTTTAGACTGAAGGGGTTTATCAACCGGTGGGGGGGGGCTTATGTACTTTGTTTGTATGATGACATTTAAATGAGAGTTTTAAAATCTGGAGAGAGTCTTAAAGTAATTGTTTATTTTGTTGCCACATTTAAACAAATAAGCATGTGATATGGTTTAATAGTAGTATAGACATCATGGCAATAATGGCGAAAAAAAACCGTTGTTGCTGGATCTATATGGCAATGTTTTAAAAAATCTAAAGTTAACGATACCGCGTTGCCAAAGTTTATAAGTTTACAAAGTATGAGTATGAAAATCGATTTAAAACGAATAGGTTTTTAAATTAAAAATTTTTATAACTTGATAGAAAGTAAAATTAATAGAAAAGTGTTTTGTGCCTGGTTAAAAATGTAAATTTTTAAAGACAAATAAAAAATCCGAATTCGATTTTTTTCGTCTTATTTTGAACAATTTAAGTGTTTAAGCAACATGTTTTGTAATTATTTAGCATTAACACTATTTCATTACGTTTGTTGATGATATTCATATATTTAATAATTGCATTTTATTTTTTAAAAATAAATTTTGAAATAAAATTTAAATTTCAAAACTTTAACGGATATCTTTTGTGGGAAAAACTACTCTATGCAATGATGGCGGTGTTCACTATTCTAAGGTTGTGTTCATTCAATCAGCTGGTGGGAGCTTTAAACACAAAAATAGGAATTTAAATAGCAAAGAATGTCAGAGTGTTCAAGAAAATATTGCAAGTTATTTAAATAATAAGTAGATTTATATACCTAATACTAGTTGCTATCACAATTATGTTTATTATACCATTAAATTATTTTTCTATATTTAATATTTATTAAAAAAACAATTTTTATTTGCATTTGCCCATAAAATCTATTCTTAGTCTGGCATCTCTTTTTATAATCTTATATTGGCAACTTTATGCCCGGTTAAAAGTTTTGGTGTTTGTGTTTATTGTTTTGTTAATTTCTGTGTTAATTTACAAGTAATTTTGCATTTATTTATTATAAAAAAATATGTCTAAAGTTCTAATCACTGAAGAAATGTTTAAGAATATGCCTTGTGATGCCCAAACTACCAAGCAAACAAATGTAAGCCAATAAAAGAAATATTTTAAAACGATAAGAACGTTTTTAACCTCAAATTTTATATTTGCAATTTTGTTTTTCTTTTTTTTATCAAACAAAACAATAAATAATTACAGGCAGCAACAGGTGAAACCTTTAAACCCTCTGTGCTGATAGTGTTTGCCAACAGTGATATCAATGCTGCCCTTTATCATTTAGTAAAATCACTGGAAACGCCCTTTAACCCTAATGCTGTGGCTACCATTTTGGTGCAGGAGTCGATCAAAGAGGATTTCATACAGAAACTGCAACAGCAATGGAAATCTAAAGAAATTGAGGAACTACAAAACAATAGTAACTTCAAACAAGCTTTGGAAACTGCAAAGAAATTAAATGCACGCATTATTACACCCTCTTTGGTATGTGATTTTACTCATGAACATTTTAGCTCTTCTATGCCAAACGGTATTGTAACTTTGCACACTTTTCGTACGGCCAAAGAGGCGTTTACACTGGCCAATAAGGAATCTATAAAATTTGTAACGGCCTCCATTTGGCATGAAAATCATTCTTATGCTTATGAAATAATTGCAGCCCTTAAGTCGTCTTACTATTTTATAAATTGCTTTAAGGATCCTGCTGTTGCTTTAAAGGAAGGCAACTTACAGAGTAAGAATTGTGTTTCCGTAGATAAATCTTACCATTATGAGTCTTTTGAACATGAGGGCATACAAAAATATATCGTTTTCCCAATTGGTAGTATATTTGCCAATTAAATTGTTGATATTATACGCCTAATAATGCCAGCACATAACGTAATTCCATTTAATTATGATTTGCTATAGTAAAATTTTAATTCGTTACAATAAATCTGTCTTTAGGGGGGATAATTGTACTTTACTGTCTACTGTGGTAAGACAAAAATAAAATGTACCCAAAAGCTTGTTGTAGTTAAAGTGACTCAAGTTCTATTTTGAAATGGGTTGAAACTGCTTTTCACCAACAAAATCTTTACTTGGAATTAATTAAAGAAGAGTAACACTTTAAATTTTTTAAATGTAACGGAATTATAATCATAAGAGGTCTGTAAACAAATTACGAAACTTTTTTACATATACTCCTTTGCATAAGGGCCTTAGATATAGTAAACCTTTCGAAGAGAACTCTATGTAATTGTTCCAACTGTTTGCAAGTAAAAAGTAAAGTCTAACAGTGCTAATACGATCCGATATACAAATTTCGTACTTCTGAAAATCGAAATCAAGCTTATAATGCATACTAATATTGGCGAGCGTGGCATCCACGATTATTAGAAGTCTAAAAAAAGCCACTGAGTTTGATTAATCTAATAATGCCTGACTATGTCTTAACCATTCTCTTACTCAATCAAGTGTCATAAGATTATTATGATTTTGATTCGAAAGCAAATTCTTTACAACGTTACAGTGTAAAGCATTTTGTTTTCTTTCAAATCGAAATATGTTATAACCCCAACTCCCCTAACGATCGTCTGAATATTTTTATTTTGTAGTCTAGTGTTAGTGTTTTAATGAAAACAATCTTTTAAGATATGGAATTTTTTCATTTTAATATCTTCTCACCAACTGATATGAACTTGTTTTAATTTGAATAAATTAAAAATCACGTTTAAAACAACAAGACAACTGAAAAGAATAATAAACATTGCAAATCTTTTAAATTATTGTTATTACGTTTTTATGTGGGCGTATTAGTTTAAAAAGTGCCTTACAATTTAGAGTGTTTTTTTTTTGTCTTCTTAAATAATATTTTTTTGTAATGAATTTTATAACAAATAAATTATGTGAAAATAACTATGATTTATTATTATTATTATTATTATGACGTAATCTCCAAATGTTTTCAATTGAGCTGGCAAGTTCAAAATTTGTTTCATACTTTAACATACGAAAAAGCATTTCGGTTACTCATTTTTGTTTTGTTCAGCATTATTTTGATTTCCTTATGATAAGTTAAAACCACCGTTATATTGTTTACAATTTTTAGTTGTTCTGTTTTGTTTATTACGTTTCTTACTTTTTGCTACAGCCTTTCAAGTTGTATTTGTTTATTTTACCTCCACCCCTTAAACATAGACTCGACACTCTCGCAATCATTCACTATGATTTTGCTTCCAACCATAACCATTAGGCCCCTCTCTCCTACACCGTTTTGCTGTTGTATATCTCACAGAGAGTAGAAACAGAAACAATTTTTATTATAAGTGCTCCCCATAAAATACAAAAACAACACAACGCTATACAATGTAAAGTTGTGTCGTGGCTTTCTCAAGCTTCTAATGGATTTTTAGTTTCCATTGTTACTGCTCTCGATACGTTCATATGACGAGCTGTGTAAACGGTGTATTATTAAGTTTGTTTTTTCGTTCGTTTGTTTCTTTTTTTGTTTTTTTTTTTCATTGTTTTCATTTTCGGTGTGTGTTATTTCTAAACAATCATTCCAAATGTTAAGAAGTCTTTGCTCTATTTGATGGTTGTGTGGTTTTGTTTTAGTGTAGTTGCCTTCTTGGTTAGTTAATAACTAAAAATACTTGTGTTTGGAGGTCAAAAATATAATAAAAAAAAAGAAAATTAACCAAGAATTTGCAAACTTCTTAACGAAATTAATATTGAAAAAAAAATCTTTACAAGCAGTTAACAAGAAATCGAAAAGTCAGAAATTTAAATTGCTTTACAATCGAAAGGAAGGAAAAAGGAAGGAAGTGAAAGGAAATGTTTAGTTTTAGGCATAAAGAAAATGTCAACAAAAGAAAATAGAGAATTTGCAACAGAACAAGCGCTCGCACCAGCAGACATATGGGAACCAGATGTTAATGAAGAAATTATTGAAAACTCTTATGGAGAACAACGTCATCGCCGCATTTATGCCAACGAATTCCACGATGACGAACGTACACAATTTCAAAGAGATATAATGTTGGCTGGCAATGACGTTTACGCTATAAATGCTAACCATATAGTTGACGATGATGATGAAGAGGAAGACGATATATATGAAGGCAATGGTTTATTGGATACACGCACCTTAATTGTTGGCAATTCAGGTGAGTTTCCTTATAATTTTGTTTTACGTAAACAGTTGTGTGTTAATATTTAGCACGTAATTTATTAAAAAACAAAACCGAAAACACTGAAACAATAATTTTGAAAGTTTAAAATTAAAAAACAAAAAAAAAAAGAAACAGTGAGTATGAAATGATGATGATGAATCATTAGCTTACCTTAATTATATACATATACCTACATATGTATATATAAATATATATGTATAGTTAAGTGTATGTATTGTTATTACCTTTGGTTTTGTTGTTACTGTTACTTCTGGTACCACAAACAGTGTATATGTAAATAAATGCTTAGCTTTGTTTGCTTCCAAGTAAAGGCCATAAACTTTTCTTTTTCCTCTTTATCTTTATCGAAAGCACTATTTTTCTAACGTTTTTGAAATGTTTACTTTGCCAAAAAAAAAATACCTTTTTTAAACACTAAAGTAAACACAAAATAAACATAAAACGTAAAGCATTTGCAACTTTATACAAAAAATAAAAAACTTTTGTTAAACGTTCTATTAACACATAAACTACTTAGAAATTTTTGTGTTAATAAGATAAAATTTTGTATTGTTAATACCTATTCGCATTTACAGGTAGTCCCCGACTTACTACCGCTCGACTTACGACCATTTTTTCCAATATTTTTTCTTAGAAAATACTTAGAGAAGAAAAATATGTATGTAGTTGCGGGGAATCCCTAAAATATATGAGATAAATTAAAAAAAAAAAAACGAAGTAAAAAAATTCGATTTACAAACATATGTCAGTACAAATAACACATTACATTTGCGAAATTACATAACAAGTCGGAATTTTTTTAAGTGAATAATTTTATATTATCCCAAAAATTTAATTAAATTTTTTTTATATGAATTTCGACTTGCGACTTAATCGACTTACGACCGATGACCAGGAACCTATCTCGGTTGTAAGTCGGCGAATACTTGTAGTTTATTAATTTCATAATTCTGGCGAAACTAAAAGCTTTGGAAAAGCTTATTTACCTTAGCAATAGAGTTTAAACCATTTTGTAGTTCTCATGAATCCATTGTAAATGCTGAAAAAAAAAAATTTTAAGTGTGGTGATCACTTCTGATTTAAAACATTTCAAACAATCTTCCAGAGATCTTACTATAGATGACCTACAGTTTACTATGGTGGTATTTATTGCTAATACTGAGCATGTCGCTTTTAGTTTTCTTCAAAAGGTATAATTTTTACAGTAAAAGTCCCATTTAAGAGCTTAACCGTAGGGTGAATATCCAGCACAAGACCTTAATAATCATTAATTGACTTGTATTAACACCATTTGCATCGGCTAAGCGTAGTTTGAACGCAAACCCACAACTGTTTACTTTAATAAGCAATTCAACTCAGAAAAATTCAATTTTATCCTTTTCCTTTGCCTTTACAGATGATGACAAGGATTGCATTAATGCTCGCACTATATTTGGTTTAATGGGCTTTCTTGGATTTGCTGTAGTCTATGCTATGCGTGTCAATTTATCAGTCGCCATAGTAGCTATGGTCAATCAAACGGCTATACCTCAGGAAAATCACAATTCCAGTGATATTGTAGATGACACATGTCCCATCGATGATGTAACCAAAAACAAAACGTCTCTACTACCACAAGGCGATTTTATTTGGGATGAAGAAACCCAAGGCCTAGTATTGGGATCCTTCTTTTATGGTTATGTTTTGACTCAAGTGCCCGGAGGACGTATGGCTGAACTGATTGGCGGTAAACTTATATACGGCTATGGTGTATTGATTACAGCTCTCTTTACTCTGCTAACACCGATTGCGGCCTATTGGAATTTACCGTTTTTACTATTGGTACGTGTTTTAGAGGGAATGGGTGAAGGTGTAACATATCCTGCCATGCATGCAATGTTGGCCCATTGGATACCACCCTTGGAAAGGAATAAATTTGCAGCTGTTGTTTATGCGGGCTCGAATATTGGCACAGTCATCTCTATGCCTTTAACGGGTTGGCTATGCTCGTTGGATTTTCTAGGAGGCTGGCCATTGGCTTTTTATTTGTTTGGCATTGTAGGCATAGTATGGTTTATATTTTGGATGTTTTTAGTGTACGATAAACCATCTGTACATCCACGCATAAGCACAAAAGAACGTCTGTATATAGAGCGCAGTATACGGGTGGCACAACAGCCCAGCAATAATAGACTGGCAGCAGCCTTCCATAATGTTAATGACAATGAAGATGATTTTAGAAGAGAATCAACAGCTTCTGAACATAATACGATACCTTGGTGCTCGATTATGACCTCAATACCTCTGTGGGCTATATTGATAACACAATGTGGACAAAGTTGGGCCTTTTACACCCAACTCACCGAATTGCCTACCTATATGAGCAACATCTTGCACTTTGATATACAATCAAATGCTATGCTCAATGCAATACCCTATTTAACCTCCTGGCTGGTGGGTATTGGTTGTTCGGCTTTGGCTGATTGGTTGCTCGAAAAACGTTTTATTTCCACTTTGAATTCTTACAAGTTTTGGAATTCTATCGCTTCCATTATACCTTCATTGGCTTTGATTGGTGTAGGCTATGTGGGCTGCAGTTGGCAATGGGTCACGTTTATGTTGGCTGGTGTGGGTTCCTTTGCCGGTGCCGTTTATGCCGGCAATCAAATGAATCATATATCGTTGAGCCCTCAATATGCAGGCACTATGTATGGCATTACGAACTCAGCAGCTAATATCTGTGGCTTTTTGGCTCCCTATGTTATAGGCACCATAATCAATCACAATGAAACATTGGGGCAATGGCGTAAAGTGTTCTGGTTGGCTGGTGGTTTAAATATTGCAGGCAATTTAATTTATTTACTCTTTAGCAGTGCTGAAGAACAGAGCTGGTCTCGTCAACGACCCTTGCCAATTGGTGCTACATCTGACAGCCGCAATGATATGGAAAGACATTTAGTCGCTTGAGACTCTCTGGACTAAGAAAAACTAATGGAAACTTAAGTAGTGTGTGCGTACCTTATAATTTTTCTTTTGCAAAGAAAATAAAACGTGTGATACATTTTATCCAATGGATTTGGATAAGAAAACAAAACAATACAAAAACAAAAAAGAAACTAAGAAAACATACTTAAAAGTATTTTAATTAATATATTCTAATAATGTAATAATAATTATTAAATAATATTTGTGTAACATTGTATTTGTATTTGTATTATATGTATGTATGTAGTTAAAATGTTTAAAACAATTTAATTTAGTTGTTCCTATAACACGAGATCCAAAATGAAGAATCTCTGTTTTTATTATAAATTATTTGAGAAAGAAAAAATGGAAGTTTTATTTGGAACTGTTAACGTTACGTTAAAGAAATAAAAGTTGTTTGAGAACGATTTGTGCAAGAAATTTCGTTTTTTTAATTAACTTCCGTACATAGAATGTAAAATGTTAATTTTATTTCAGTAAATTGTGTAATTTTTAGATATTGATTCGCATGAACTGTATTTCACAAGTGACTGATAAGAAATTTAATATTTCGTTGTTCGTTCTATTCGATTCATTTTCATTACGTTTACTTGAAATGAACAAAAAAAAAAGAAAAGTATCGGGTCCGTCGTCTAACGTTTTTTTTTTGTCCAACTAATGCTTATTTCGTGAATGGTAACACTTAGCTCATGTCTGATTTGACAGATAATTAGTTTAATCCTTCCGCTGAACGAATATTGACCATCCAATGCGTTTTCGCTTCGCTAAGTGGGCCTGCAATCGACTTACAGAAGATCCCGATTTTGGCAAAAGAAAATCATCTTTTCGGATGAAGGTCATTTTGATCTTAGCGGGTATCTAAACAAGCAAAATTGTCGCACTTGGGACACAGAAAACACACAGGCGTACATCAAAAAGCCGACGCACCCAAAACGAGTCACGGATTTTGGTCCAGAGGCATAATTGGGCGATTTTTCTTCGAAAATGAGCAAACGATCGTTATTGGGCCATGTTGAGCGAATTTTTGTTCACAAAAATTGAAGAGGAGGATATTGGCAATATTTAGTTTCAACAGGACGGTGCTACGTGCCACACAGCCGATGTTTTGCGCACTGTTTTTGAAGATCGCATTATCAGCCGCAGAGCTCATGGCGTTTGGCCACCTCTGGGCTGCGATTTGACACCGTTGGACAATTATTTGTGGGGTGCCGTCAAAGATAACTGTTACGTCGACAAGCCAGAGACAATTGACACTTTAAAGGACAATATTCGTGAAGCCATTGGTGAAATATAGCTGCACACAACCGATAATATGCTTAACCATTTGACGGACACCAAAATTTTAGGAGGCCTTCCCGTGGGACACTTGCTGTATCTCTGTTATTTGGCAAGGTGCAATTTATGACGTATATACACGTCATGTCCCCCAAGAAACCCTTGTTATGACGTCTATAGACGTCAGTGTCCGTCAAAGGGTTAAAAATTGAACCGATCGTGTAGACTACTACATGGCCAGCCAAGGCAGCCATTTGAATGCCTGCCATTATTAACTGGAAGGATTGTACTTTCAAATAAAAAAAGAAATTTGAGAAAATATTCAGTTTTTTTAAAGCATTTTCAAAAAGAAAAAAAGTTATTTGGCGGACCCTTTTTATGTGCTGTTGGTTAATAAAAACGCAAAAAATTTGAATGTAATAAAGCGTAGAACTAGTAATGTGTTTAACTTAAGCTATACAATAAAAAGTATAAAATTACGTTTTATTGCCACTACACTTGAGTGTTTGCGTATCGTAGAATAAATATTACATGCAATGGGACACGTTGTTTTGTTGCATTTTTTTTTTAATTTTTTGAAAGCTTAGAGTTGAATTTTTCTGGGCATCCAGTTTGATGTTTTTATGGCTTCCTTACGGTTAGTCAAGCGCCCCGGATATCTTTAGATGATGTTTAGAAGACGTCTACTACGATAATTGGATAATCGTTGATAGATTAGCTAAGGAGCTACTAAGCTGTCACTCACAGACATTGATCACTTCTTTCTGGTCATCTTAATCTTCTACAATATAACGTGGCAGAATTGATAAAAGAAACAGCTGTCAGCCACTAACTCTAACTCTGGAATGCGTTATCAACATTCCTCTATAAAAATCCACCCTCTAGACCAAAATGGTATTTGTGGACGTAGCCAGCTTAAGTCGATTTACCATAACTTTAACACGTTCATCGCCATATCAGTCACAGTCTGAGGTACGCGATTTGGTAGAAGGCGACGTAAACCACAGATGTCCGGCGCAAACGGACAAAAGCTTGGCCTATCGGGAACAAAACCTGAAAATTTCTTGGCTTACTACAAACCATTTCAGCAGCATGCTTTGTTGTCAGTACTCTAACATATCGAGTACCTAGCCAGTTAAGTACTACAATACCATTATTATCTTATTCTACACTTTCTATGGCTGCAGTCGGTGAGACGAAAGACGTCAGGGTCTCGAGGCTGAAATCGGCATTATTATTGTCACTAACGTCGTGCCGAAAATGTTAAACAGCAGAGAAAACTGGAACGCAGTAAAGCAATTAGTGCACTATCTCCTGCGAAGGAAAAAAATGACATAGACACAGTAGAATAATGGAAGAGCGGAGCCTGGACGCAGGCTGATAATGATGAAACTGGCACAGGTGCCAAAAAGGGGCCCACTTCGAAGTAATACAACCGTGGTTCTGAGGTGGAGAGATACCCCGCTGAGGAGATAAGGAGGGTTTAGTCTATTTTATCTACGTACAATGTTCTATCTTTATTTAGAAGCCCCTGTGAAAGATTCTCACATACAATAAGACAAGTAAGACTGAAATGGTTTGTCAAGAAAAACTGTTTTAATACAGGGCCATGTCAGTCATATACAGTGAATCACAGTGAAAATGGCCCACCATGAAATTAATCAGTGTAAAAAGGTAGAAAATAAAATAAATAAGTTTGTTTAAAATAAAGTTACACAAAAAAGTTAGCAGAATCCATTCCTCAATCTTTTAAAATCGATAGGACAAAAAGGCTTTCCAACAAAATATTAAAAATAAAAAAAAAACGATATTTGGTGGGCCATTTTCACTGTGATGTTTTACCGGGAATTTTCGCAGAAAAAAAATTTTTTTCTGTGCTTTACTAAGTTCTCTTGATACATTTTTAACTAAATTATCGAATAAAGTAAAGTACTATCATGGCGTCCCGATAATTACACATGAACGTTACATTTTTTGAGCATTTAAATGGAACTTTTTCACTCGATTCCATTCAAAGTTTTGTCACCACTTTTATGAATAAATTTTGCCTGAATTTCTCTTAACTCTTAAACGAGTGTGAATGACATATTTTTCTGCCATCTAGCTTGAAGTTAAACTGATCTGTTTATTATAAGTATAACACATGGGTGCAAAACTGAGTACATGCGACTTATTTTAATGTTATTATTCGCCTCTACTGAATGTAAAATTTTGTTAGGAACTAAAATGTAATAGATTTTATGGAAACTGATGTACTCACTTTTGCTCCCCACTTGCTATATACATACATATGAATGTATTTTACGTTTAATTTTGTTTTTTATTTTTATTTTATTTTACACATACTTATAATTAAGTTATGTATGTATGATGTACGTACGTATGTATATAATAAATTGTATTTCGTTATTATATTTTATTTTATTTTAATTTTTTTTTTAATTTAATTTGATTTGATTTGATTTTAAGTTACTTTCTTACTTAATTTTATTTGAAGGGATATTGAAATTTTGTGTGTGTATTTATGTATGTTAAGTAACCATTTGTCCTTTTGCTTTTGCTTTTTCATTTAATTTTTCCTTTTTTTAAATTTATTTCATTATGATTGTATGTGTGGTATGTGTGTGTGTATGTGATATTTAAGTACATATGTATGCAGTTTAATTAAATTACATTCTGTTATAGCTTTTGGCAGGGTCCGATTTCTTGCAAGTTTGTGTTACAATTATATTCCCTTATTCCTACACACTATTACCATACACTACACTTTTCCAGGGGATTCATGGGTGAACCCAATTCACATTGATATGCTTCCGAAAAGTCTTTAGAATTTGATAGGGGCCCTAATACACGTATGGAGCCCGGCGAATGTACAGAGGAACGTATTTTGGTTAGAGCATCTTCGGGACGCATTGAACCGCACCATATTTGGGCATAATTTAAAAAGAACAGTTGATCGTGTGTTAAATTAAGGCCCGGCAGACGTTGTTCAGGACCATGGCGTTGCACCCATTTCTTGTAGGCCTACAGGAATTAAAAAAAAGAAAGAAAAATTAATTTTAAGAACCTTACAGGGTGGCTGCTTTATAATGCAATAAAGTAAAGCGCTATATTTTTCAATTTTTTTTTTTTAATTTTATTGTTCAAAAGCAAAAATTTTTGGAAATAACGTAAAGTTTTAGAATCAGTTTAGATTTGTTCGAATTGGCCACCTTTGGTAAGAATTATGGCTTTTAAACGGCCAACAAAGCCATCACAGGCTGCACGGAAGTGGCTCTGCGATATTTTGGCCCATTCTCGACGAAGCGCCGTCTTGAGATGATCGACACTTTGGTATTTTTTAGTGAGAACCTTACTCTCCAAAATGCCCCCGGCGCAAAAGTCCAACGGATTGAGATCCGGAGATTTTGGTGGCCATTGTGCAGTAGAAATGAAGCGAGGAACCTCCTTTTTAAGCCATTCTTGGTTGACGCGTGGTGAGTGCGGTGGTGCTGATTCCTATTGAAATATCCATGGTCTGTGGCCAAAATGTTTGTCTGCCCAGGGCTTCAATACCGTCTTTAAGACATTTTCCCGATAATATTCGGCATTTATTTTGACCCCACGGTCAATGAATACGCCGTTACGGCGGCCCACACCATTACCATCGACGGCGCTTGAGTTCTGGTGGCCAATCGCAGGTGTAAATTTTCAGCTGATCTCTTTGGTAAGTAAACCCGATCATTTTGTTTGTTCACCAACTGATCCATTTCCACCAATTTTTTTGTCCACCGGTGAGCACTCATTTTTCAATATGTGTTGCATCCGTTCTAGCGATATGTTCAGCTCACGAGCAATTTTTCTACTACTGCGGCGTGGATTTCGATGAAATCTGGCCTTCACTTTTCGGATCATTTCTGGCGTTGTTACCGTTTTCTTTCGTCTACTTTTTGGACGTGATGCAACACTGCCAGTATCACGGTAACGAGCAATGCTACGAGAAACAAAAGATTTATTCACATTTAAATGCTGGAGGTCTCTAACGATAGCCACCTGGGATTTTCCAGCCAAATATAACGCAATCACACTATCACGCTTGAATTCCACCACGAATAACTTTTTTTCAGAATGCAATAGATTAAAATGCTTTTCTAAGCTTATAAATAATAAAATGAACTGTCACTGGAATAAATCTGTCAGCTGTCAGACGAGCGGTTTACAAATGATAACAGCCTGAAGTTGGTTGCAATACATATCAGCCACCCTGTATATCTCATATCGTATGTTACTTACCCGAAATGCTTGTTTTAAACCACCATTATCGGCTATATTTTCACCCTGAGTCATACGGCCATTCATAAACAAGCCCACCTCATCGATTTTATATTTCGAATATTGATCAATAATACATTGGGTACGTTCCCGAAAGGCTTCGATGGTGGCATTATTCCACCACTGCATCATATTGCCATCCTTATCGAATTGTCGTCCTAAAGACAAAGTTTGCATAAGAAAATTTCATTCGCAACACCCTTTAAGATACCAGATACCAACCTTTATCATCAAAACCATGTGTAATTTCATGGCCTATCACCACACCTATGCCGCCATAATTTAAGGATTTCGGAAAGTGTTGACTATAAAACAATGGCTGTAAAATGCCAGCTGGAAATACTACAAAAAAAAAAAAACGAACCCCCTCTAAAGTTTTTAAACAATTTTGCTTAAATTATAATCACAGGAATGCTTACCAATATCGTTTTTGTTGGGATTATAGAAAGCATTCACCACCGCTGGCTCTGTGGTCCATTTTTCCTTATCCACCGGTTGCCTTAAAAGCTGCATATTTTTTTCCGATTCCCATTTTAAAATGCTTAAAACATTCTCCATAAAATTATCAGGAACTATGCTTAACTGAAAGCAAATATTGGTTATCACTTAGTCTTTAATAGACTTGTCAAGCTTTACTTACATTTGCAAACTCTTTTTCCAATTCTTTGGCATCTGTTAAAATTTCCGGATAGCCTATACGTTCGTTCATTGTATCCGCTTTCTCTTTGGCCACCGCACGTGTCTCATCGTCCATCCAGTGATTTTCGCTAAGCAACTCATTAAACGCCTCTCTTATCGTATGTATCATTTCCAAGGCTGTATCTTTACTATTCTGATTGAAATTGTCTCTTATGAAGAGAGTACCCACAGCCATGCCCAATTTTTTATTAGTCCAATCCACACACTGGGACCAACGCACCCTTTCGGTTTGTATACCCAACAGAATTTTACGAAACTCTACCCGTTCTTTTTGATAATCATCGATCATATGGGTCATTATGGACATAACCAAACGCCACAATACATAGTTGTGTAGCACCCTTCGATCGGTTTCCTTTAAAATTTTACCCATATCCACTAGATAGGGCATAGCATAGCTTACCAATTCTTCGTCTTCTTTTAATTCGATATCCTTTCCCAAAGCGGTTTGCAAGAACAAAGTCCAATTAATTTGTGGCACTTCAGCTTGGAGTTCTTTCAAATTTATTTTCCTATAAATGGCACTGGTATCATGGCGATCAGCTTCCGGCAGAGTGGCATTTACCAATTTAACCTCCAACTGTAAGACATCGTTTAGTTCTTGGGCCGCTGTTACAGGATTGGCACCCATTAATATGGCCGTTTGGGTCATGTAGCGATGATATGCTTTTAAATCCTGCTCACTACTCGATTTCAGATAATAGTCACGTGAAGGCAAAGCTAGAGGGAATTGATCGATTTGTAAAACGTGTATAGAAGAGTTTTTATCATCTGCTCCTACATAAAGTTCTATTAGGACTGGTTCACCGTAAGTGCCTCTTAGAATGCCAATCAATTCCTCGACAGTCATATTTGGCACAGACCACTCGTGCTCAATAACCGGCCAACCGCCCAAAGATTTTAGAACGTCTTTTAAACGTCCCTCACCGACTTTACGAATTTGGGCTGCAATTATAAGAAAAAAAAAAAAATAATAAAAATTAAAAGTAAATCCTATGTCCCTAGTCCATTATCATTACTTACGTATGTCTATACAACTTTTGTAAAACATTTTCGCCTTGATAGTTGCCTGGTTATCTTCATCGTTGATGGGCTCTTCTAGGACACCCTTCAGTATGACTTGCTGTTGATCGGCTAAAACCTGAAAATTAAATTTTCATTTTTCGTTTGAATAATTATGGTTTCACTCGTAACTCACCTCAAATGTGCTTATTGAACTTCGATCTTCTGGTATTATGTGGACTTTATTCCATGTGCCACAGGCGTATTGAAAAAAATTCTCACATGGATTGGCCGTTGTATCCATGGCGGATAGTAAGTAAGCCGCTACAAAGAAAAAGTAGAAATTTTGTTAGAGACTATATATTAAAACTGAAGGAATTTCAAAAATAAGGATCGATAAAGTCATGGATTGATAGCTTAAAATCCTAACATCCTACTGTCATTAATGAGAAACTTTGGTCTTTCAGCTACGCATTCGATAAACTTGAATTTCATACTTCTGAAGTCCGCTACTTGAGGTCCGTGGAAGGGAATTACTTGCAAAATTTAGTTCTACATTAAATATCTTAAAAGCACACATTCAGCAAATATTTCCATTCGTATGTCCTTTTCACTCCTCATAATGACAGTTTCGGCATATTTTATCGTCAAAAAGACCTGTTAGTGCAGGCAGGCGTACGATCACGCGATGATCTGTAATTGTTCTGAAAAGCATTGATCTGTCTTGCTCACAAAGTTTCATTCCATTCATTGGTTTTTCGTGAAGATATTTTACTGCTATTTCGCTCAGCACAATTACATTCAAAAATTCTGCCAAGAGATTAAAAGTTGCACTCGGTACTACTAAAATATCCAGAGGCGATCGGTCCTCTAGTACATGCGTCTGAAATTTCATGTTGTTTTATTTCGCCTGTGTGCCTTGGTATTTGTACAAACCTAATCAGTTGTAAACCTAATCTGTTGTACTTTGACTTCAGTATTGGCTTCCCAGATCCACTAAAACTTCATTTTCCTTAAAAAATAAGTACGCAAAGCAGAGTAAAAGCAGAGTCCGTAAACTCATCGTAACCTATCTTATCACTATTTACCAATATATTTCTATGTACTGATCAATTATACAGGTGTCAGCTTTGTCGCAAAGCCTACTAATGGCCACACTTAGACGATAAATAAAATATCGGTTCTAGACTAGCATGTGGAACAGCTGTCAACATTCTGAAGTTCTACCTATGTTCGGTGATTACGTAATCCTACAGCAGAATTAATCGAAATTGTTGCGGGTGACGGTGAAGTCGCCGTGGTCTAGTAGGTAGTGTGTTGGCTTATTAGACGTAAAACTAGGGTTCGAGTACCAAAATACAAAATGTATTTCTTCGGCGTTGACTTTAAATTGTAGGTTCTGCCAGTTATGAATAAAATTAACGCACATAACATAAGTGGTGTGAGAAACTAGATTAATAATCCTGATTGAAGGGTTGTAATGACCAATTATGTGTGTATGTATTTAAATATTGTGAGCAAAAATCAATAACTATAATATGCAACAAGAGGTGGCAACCCTTTCATTCCAGATATTGCTACAGTAGGTTAGTAAGTCAATTGAAAAATATTTGGAAAAAGTTGAATAAGGAAACTTTCACAAAATCAAGAAAAGAAACTATAACATGCAACAAGAGGTGGCAACCCTTTCATTCTAGATAGTCCTAGTAAGCAGTAAGCTATTAGAAAAATATTTGGAAAAGCTGCACAGGGCATTGAAGCATACAAATAGAATGTTATGTGACGAAAGAGATTATCGCAGTGAGGTGATTAACCGATTGGAAGCTATAGGACAAGCTTATGGTACCCCTGAATTTTATGTATGATTCCTTTTACAGATATTTTTGTACAGTTTACAGAGAAAAAACTTTAAATAAAATATTTTTAAAATTAAATAACAAACTTACCCGTTCTCACACATTCCTCCGATAAACAGATATCATCTCTATCGTATGTTAATCCTGAAATAAAACAAGAAGAAAAGAAAATTCATTGTTTTCTAAATACACTATTGAACTGTTAAAGAAGAAGATATGAAGTATTTGCAATCAATATTTAATGACAGTGCAAAAATCAAACACTTATTTATACACCCTAGTAGGTATATGACATATTCTGAAGTTATTAATTTTTTTTTTTTTTTTAAATTCACTCACACAGTTCGACAGTGTTACACTTAAGAGTTTTCAAATGAACCCACTAAATAACCCATATGCCGTCCACTCTTTACACCCTACACCCACTACACCTTTATAAACACTGTAACACTATTATTGATATCATTATCACCAGCGTACGTCATTATTGCATGACAATATTTACGGGAAAATATGTTCTGGTGTGTCCGCTTCCCGCTTCGTCTAATATTTCGAAGAGAAAGTTCAAAAAAAAAAAAAGTCATCCTTAGCCTGTGTTAATTTCAAATGGCGTACAAAGTCAATATATTTTCTATGTTGCTCTCATAATAATTGACTTTCTGTGTAGCCATGCTTTTGCTTCTGCTTCTGCTCCAGCTCCTATTGCTCATTTTAAAATGAAAAATTTCTTCGTCAGTCAATGCATGGCCAGAGAAATATTAAATGAACGGTTGGAACCTATTCAATATAAGCGAACTACAAAGGACATGTTGAATGAGTTTAAGGAATGAAGAAGAAAATTATTTAAAAAACAACAACAACAACAAATTGAAAACACCATTAGCCTGGCATATAATCGAATTGAAAATCGATAAGTTTAAAACAATTATTTACACTCAAAAAAAAAAAAAAAGTAAAGCAAATTGAGTAAATTGGTGTACTTGATGCAAATGGCGCCTAAAATGTAAATTGGAAATATCTTTGTACAAATGTTTAGCTAAGAGGAACTGTCAGAGATTGACATTGGCAGCCTGAATCGCTTCGTTAGGAGCTATGAGTGGTTTCGAGACTAGGGGATAGTGAATAGTGAATCAGTGAGTCCATCTAAGAACTTTTCTTGGATGGGCGGCCCTCTCTACCAACCTTCTACAAATGTTTAAGGACTTTTGATTAGAAATAAAGACTCACGTCTGTTGTATTGGATGTGTGCTTAAATTGTTACCCCCTTCCTAGCATTTATGACATTGGTTTTATAATGGGTGGAGAATTTTTTTCCTTTCATTACCTCCCTTGAGAAAATACGTTTTCAAGTTTACTGATGTCACAGTCCTATTACTTGCAGTGTAGTATGTTTCCGGAAGATCTTTAGTCGACTTCGGTTTAAAAACTCCACTCTATCGCCATTCTTACGATATTTTGAATTAAAATTTTTATATATCACTAGCTGGCCCTGCGAAACTTGTTCCGCACAAAATTGATTTTTTTATTGCCCAAAACAGGTCACAGGTCATATATTTATTATAATACGCTGCATGAAATTGTAGTAATCGCTCCAAAACAAAAACTAACAGATATACATGTTATATATGTACGTATGTGATTATAAACCATCGAATTAGCCGATTTATAGGTATCTCTTAAAAAGGTAGTATTGCCACGCCCATTTTTGATGGCTTTGCCGATATCGACTCTACGAATTTACCCACCAAATTGCATTCGTCTACGTTCACTATGCTACTAAATATTCAATTTTAGAGCGCTGCCACGCCTACTTTTTGCTATATAAAATTTTTTAAACCATCTAAACCTGATAAGCCTTCGAACAATAAAAGAATGGTTGAAATCGGTTAAGTAGTTTAAGAGTTATAAGTTTAAGAGTTATAAGTTTGCCACGCCATCTTAACATTTATGAATATGAAAAATAGATGTTGTCCGATTCTCAGACCTATCCGATATGCCTACAAAATTTCATGAAAATCGATGGATCCATTTCGGAGGAGTTTAATCACTAACACCGTGACAGGAGAATTTTATATATTAGATTATGGATTGCGTGATATTTTTCGTTACTGTGTTCCCTTCTGCTACAGGAGGTTAGAGATGATACTCGCCTTTAATATTCTAAGTTTAGTTTGATATTCGTGAGCTTCTCCAAACTGATTGTAATTGTTTTGATAGGCGTGAACAGAAACGGCACCAACTGTTTATAATATTAGCTCGAGTATGGTTTTAGTCTTCAGAAAAAGTTTTACAATTCTTTATGGAACTATGAGACAGTAGATGAACGAAAGAGCGACATAGATCCCTGAACCCTTAGGGACAGGTTCCAAGTTATAGAAGAGAATCTGTCTTAAAAGTGGAAGCCAGTCTGTTAGTAGCTGCGTAGAAGCCAGTTAGAAGCTAAAAGAAGAAGCTAGTCTATTAGTAGCTCTGTAGGTTTTTTGACGCACTTTGTGCATTGAAGTCTAGGACTAGAATGTGAAACAAAGGCACCCTTTTTTTTTTGCAGTATTTGTGGTATGTGGGGGAGGCTGAGTCTGTAAAATACTTTCTACGTCTATACTGTTTCGTGCGGAGAGGCAGACTTAATATTTTTTTATCAGGATTTGTTAATGACCGTGGATAATAAGCCACTGCTGAGATTTCTGACTTTGAGAGTTACGTTTCTAGTTTGTGAGAAGACGCTATTTTTTCTGATTTCTGATCCGTATTTCGAAAGGTAACGTTTCTGATCTACATGCCTTCCAAACCTAACCTATCTAGAGTAAAACAACTTACTGAAATATTGTCAACACTATTTATGAGAATTCCTACGGGTCACTGCATGTGAGAGTTTTCTGGTAGCGAAATATACAACCTCTTGTCTGCTTGATTGACGGGAATACTTAGAATATAAATTCTTTCGTTATTTCTATATGATATGGCCTTTTAGTCTCATTTAGTAGCACTGGCTGGTTTAAACATGCAAAAAGCAGTGCGCCTGAGTATTTCGATGACTCACATGTTCTATACGTTATACCATCCCCTGCTTAAGGGGTTCAATCCCCTTACTAGTAGTACTTTCTTATCTACACATCACATCTTTATATTTTTTTGTTCAGTGTATGTTGCTGATATGAATCCTCCATGTAATATTTCAAGAAAGGCAATGGTATGGAACAAGAAAAAGGATATTTTTTTTCGTTATTGAAAATAGCAACTCAAAATAAAAAAAAAAAAAATAACAAGAACATGAGTTTCATTTCCAATAAGACACGTTTCAGGCAAAAACGTTCTAAGAAAATAAGTCAATTTTCATTGGAATCGAAGGCAAAAAGACAACATAAAACATTTACTATGAAGTCGAGAAGAAAAATAAAAATTGTTAAACGGAAGCTTGTTAAAATGGTGTCAACTCTTAAAGAGATACAATGGTGGCTGTAAAAATAGCATAGAAAATCTTAATAAAACTATAAGAATAATCCTCTCTTTTCCAATTGAAATAAACGCCATTGTTATGCCATTGGATTTGTGACTAATAATGATAAAAAGAATTTCTTTCGAAATTATTGTAATAAAATTTTACATTTTTATTTGCAAACATTTTAAGTTGTGCTATATATTTAATCACAACTGTGACTGTTGTTACATGCATATAAATTGTTTGCTGAGAATCAATTAAGTTTTATACACCAACTCACATTAGCACCCTACAAATTCTCTCATACACACACACACACACACACGCATAGACACATTAATGTTGAAAGTAGTCGTATCATTTCATTTAAAATTCTATACTAGTAGTTGGTCATACATAATTGCCGGACAGTGCATTAAAAGAGTCAATTCTCTCCAATGTTAAAAAAGAGAAGCCGTCAATTATTTCAAGTAACCATCAGTGAGGATTCCAATTACATGAGGACTCTTATGCCAATTCAAGAATTTCCAACACCAACCAACCATTTTCCTCTATCTTCATGGACGGCGAGACTTATTCCGGACATAATAGAGCCAGGGATTGGTCGGAAATTTTGAGAGGTGAATTACTGCGTTACACAATTCTCTATTTTCAAGGACGGCGAGATTTATTCCGGACATAATAAATTAATACGTTACACAAATGCTATCGGCTCATGTATATTTTAGGAAATATCTGCATACAATGGGCAAGACCGCCTCCCCTTACTGTCTTTACGAGATAGGGGAAGTAATTGATGATGCAGAGCACACTGTTTTTGAATGTGCACACTGGCAGAGCTATCGCTCTGTACTGACGTCAACAATTGGAACGATCTCGGCCGCTAACATTGTCGTGGTTATGATTGCGAGTAGAGAGAATTAGGCTTCAGTGCCGAATTACGTGGAGCGCATTTTAAGACTAAAGAACAGAGATAGATGACACTGAACTCACCGTGGTCTAGTGGGTAGTGTATTGGTTTATTAGACCAAAAGGCCCGGGTTCGAATCCCAGGTCAGACATCAGAACGAAAAAATATTTCTTCGGCGACTTCCTCTCAGCAGATTTCTGGCAAAGACTCTGAGAGTAAAAATTGCAATGAAAAGCTTCTCAAAAATCTGTCGTTCGGAGACGACTTTAAACTGTAGGTCCCACCACTCTTGTATAAAATTAACGCACACAACATAAGTGGTGTGAGAAGCTAGGTCGTAATCCTGACTGAAGGGTTGTAATGGCCAATTATGTATGTATGTATGATAGATGACACTGGCACACGTGCCAAACGAAATTCCAATCGAGAACATGGACGAAAGGAATAGTTGAGACACTTAGATGTTTCTTCAACTCTTGATACGCTATCCGGACGGGGATATGAGCATGCAGAGGCCAAAGGGCCAAAAGGATTCCACACCGAAGTAATACTACCGTAGTTCTGGAGTGGGGGCAACAGTCCACGAGGTGAAGGGGGATTTAGTGGGTGAGGACCCCACACTCGGAGGATAGGACGACTTCCTCTTTGGTGCAAATAGGTACATTTACCCCTCCTTGGCGTAAAAAAAACACCAACCATTGCAATGATTTTGTCGTCTATTTTACCTGTTCCAAGTTTCGTCCGATCGGAAGGAAAACTGTTATGGAATCTTTGATACCATGGCTATCTAGCCCACTAGGTCCATTTCTCCCACAAGTCCATTTTTGTATCCGATTTAGCCCTATTTAGGCAGAGCAGTTTTTTTTTTTGCTTATTTGAAGAAAAAATTAGTTTCGTCGCTTGTATATCTAGTTCCAATCAACTTTAAGCCGTAAGGACACGTGTTTTGGAATCCTTGGTACCATAGCAACCCAGTCCCTAGGACAAGTCCATTTTTTGGCCAATTTAACCCCATCTATACAAAGCACTTTTTTTGCTATCTTGCAGAAAACATTTAGTTCGTTTGTATATCTAGTTTCAATTAACTTTCGGCCGTAAAGACACCTGTTTTGGAATCCCTAATACTACGAGTGGATAGTGGGAAATTTACAAACATAATCGGGTTTTATAAGAAACATATTGAGTTCAAATGACTGAGATTAAGTGAATATCGAATACAAATAAGATCTGTGACTGGAGATAATGCTACTATCCCAGAAGAACTAAGAGGGAGTAGAGAAGTTCTTTAAAACAGTTAATGAACCAGCAAGAATAGAAAGCCAAGAGGGGGACTAAAAACACTATAATTCTCGGAATCATAGTTCAAGGAGTGTTGCGCTTGAGATGGACATAATTTAATGCAGCGGTCGACCATGGATACTATAAATCCTGTGTGTTTTTTACAGCGTAAAAACAGGAATTGAAAAATTTTTACTGGTAAATTTGTGCCAGTAACTTATAATGTAACCCCCCAGTCTGCCACCTCTATGGCCTCACCGATGGAAGGGTCAGGGAGGGAGAGCAGAGGTGTTGGGGGAACAGATCGGGTTCTTCTGTTTCTAGACGTCTATGGCCTGCTGTGGGTAGTAAGAGAACAGATTGGCTGCTGGGTTAGGTTAAGGCCAGCTTAAGGTTGGTTGTCGGTTTTATCACGGGGCACTTCGAGATAAGGTCACTAACGGGGACCTGGAACTGATCCCAGTCAGACTATTGCAGGGTATGCTGCGATGAGGAGGAGTTGGAGACTGTCGAACACCTCCTCCGTAACTGCCCAGTACGTTGATGTTGAGCACCCTTAGCAGAGTCTTCTTTGAGAGCTTGAGTTCTGTGTCGAGAGCCGATATAAAGGCTGGTTGAGAGGTGCTACGGCTTCATAAGTGTAGTCGTGCTCTCACCCTCTTTTGTTTGTGTCTGTTTCTTTCTATGTAATTCCTCCGATTCCCATTCCCCCCTTACCTACATTCCCTCCTTTCATCATTTCCCTCTCTAAGGATGTAGTACAATGGGTCAATTTCGACCTTGTCTTAAACGACAAGTACACGTCCTCTAACCTAACCTAATCTACTTATAATGTAAATAGAAACTTTTCACTCTTTCCCCCTCCTAGAATCGATATTCCTAGTTGCAACACAATACACTTCAGATACCACGCAATTGATTTTAAATGATTTCATTCATTTAGAAACTGCAAAGTAAACATTTTCTCACGTGTATCATCATCGATATTCTAAATAAGACGTTTTGCACTCTCTACGAAAACAAAATAGATGACAATAACAATAACAACAACAACAACAACAACAATCAATAAAGAAAAATGCTCTCACTCGGTCGCTTGCTTGCTTGCTCGGTCTGTCTTGTTTCTTAGTTTGTAAAGTGTAATTGTGTTTGTTAAGTGTACAAGTGTACAAGTGTATGGGTATGGGTATGTGTATGTTAAGAGTTCGAGTTCTTTATTTTTATTTTTATTTCGTTTCATTTTGTTTTCTTCTTGTTGTTGTTTGTGTTTTTTTTCTGTTTTCTTTTGCAACTTAATAATCGAGTTAACGATTTGTGTCATAAACTTACGATATGCACAGGATATACGAGTAGTATTTGAATGCATGTAAGTGTGTTAGTGTTGTGTGAATGTGTGTCTGTGTGTTTGTGTTTGATGTTTATTTTAGTTTTAAGTATAACTGTTCTATATGGCAATGTGTATGTGGTTGTGGTATAATTGTAGATGTGATGATGACGATGATGATGATGACAAAAAGGAAATGAAAATGTTGAAAAAAGGTTTCCTTTTTTGTTTTTTTTAATGCCAGCCTAACTGACTTGACTGGCTGCCTGTTGCTTATGATAAGACATGAAAGGAAATTGTATATCTTTTTTCGTTGTTATTGTTGTTTTTGTTAGTTTTAGTGCTGTTGTAGCCATATTATGAAAGCAATGCATAGACCAACAACATAAAAAAGAAAATGAAGCAAAAACAAAAAGAAAATCAACACAAAGTTAATGAAAAATAAAATATTGTGGATGAAGAGTGTGAGAAAGAGAGAGAGAATATAGAAAGAAAATAATCATAAAAAAAGTAAATAAAATGGATGAATGATGATAACACAAATACAAATACAAAATAAAAGGACAATCATAAATATTTACAGAAACTATCAGTGATTTGAACAAATGCAGAAGAGACAGAACAGACTAAAGACACAAATGCAACACCTACACACTGGCATACACACACTGGCTGGCATTAAACCAAACTGAACAATTCATTTAATCGCCACATATATATATACATACATACACACACACATCCATGCATTTAAAATAAGTTTTAATACCCTACATCAAGCGACCTCTTCAACTTCGTGAAGTAGAGTGTTTTGCAGAAGGAGTGTGGCACAATATTCTACAAAATGTTATCGCTTTTCCTTGAATACCAAAGTCGCCGTAGTCTAGAAGGTAGTGTGTTGGCTTATTAGATACCAATTTGGACATCAAAACGAAAATATGAAAATATTTCTTCGGCGATTGCCTCTCAGCAGATTTCTGGCAAAAACTCTGAGAGTAAATAAAATTGACAAGAATGAGTTTCCCTTTTAACGACTTCTGCCGTGGATGCAGGTTTACTGAGGAAGAGTGGACTGTTATTCACTTTCTTTGCCAGAGCCCGCCTCTTGCAACCATTCCTCGCCATTCCTTGTTAACTTAACGGAGATATCATCTATTGATATTAAGGATATAGCTTCGTTTATCAAACTTTCTGGATGGTTTTCCAGTGCGTGGTAGTCGTGCTTTTGTTGTGCAGCCCTTGTGCTGACTAACTTCTTCCTCTTCTCTGATTTTAATAGAACTTGGTGAGTACAGGGGCTACGTTCTCCCGTGGTATCACAACAGGCCGCTCTGCGTGCTCAAGTGAGCTTTTTGATATCAGAGCTACTACTCCGACCTAACCCAACCTAAATAAAATTGCCATGAAAAAGTTTCTCAAAAAATCTGTCGTTCGGAGTCGACTTTAACCATTTGACTACTACGCGTCACAAAAGCGCTGCGTTCTGCGAATTTCTGTGTAAAAGCTAAAATAAAATCAAAAGACAAGCAGACCCTATAAATTTTTATGCATAGGTTATTAGAATTTTGTCGATTTATTATAATAATTAATTGTAGTTTTTGAACGTTCGCTCCAGAATCGCTTAGCAATCAAACGGTTAAACTGTAGCTCCCGAAGACATCATAAGTGGTGTGAGAAGCTATGGCCGTAATCTTGACTAAAGGGTTGTAATAACTAACTATGTATGTACAGTCGAACTTCTACAAATTGAATCACCATTATCCAGAAAAAAAACTACAATTTATAGAAACTTCAAAGCAAAACCTAGATAGAATTTCTCTCCAAGATGCTGTTGCTGTGCTTCAAAGATCTCTTCATGCTTCTTAATGGCACGAAAATATGCATTACATATCGCTGCTTCTGGCTTGAGAGTATTCAAGGGAAAAAGTCTACGCACGATCTCTGATCCATTGCGAGTTTACTATGATTTTTGCTTTGGAATCAACAATGAGTTGTATGAGCAGGTCAACGACAGTGTACTGGTGCATTATATTCCAGTAGCTGCATTAGCCCGTCTATGTCGTTAAGATTGAAAAAAATATTCAAGCGAGACGCGTTTTTGATGATATCTGCGTTAGAAAGACCAACTTAAGGAATACCCGACTCTATTCTTGTGTATAGAGATGCCTAGGAGGAAATACTAAGTGTTGTTATTGACAATATAGAAAGATAAGGGATAAGCTTGATGCTTTTGGAAATCAAATCATATCTGTCTTATTTAGTGGCTTTTGTCTATGATTTGTCTTTACATTGTTTTAGTTTTGTTTCTCAGATAAATAGGTAGCTGGCCTATGTAGCAGATCCTAGGGTGCCATACTATTTTTATATGTTTTTTTATTTTTATTTGTAAGAAGTCTAAGGAGTAGTGGGTGTTAAATGTTGGCCATTTTAAATAAAAAACTTTTAAATAGTTTTTCTTTCCTCTTTGTCCCTTTCATAGGCATTTCCCATTCTTGGTTCACTTTTAATTGCTTTGGCCGCTTTTAAAAGGAATGACATTTTTTCTACTTTTAATAGAAATTATTGATCTTCAATTGTATGAGTATAAGTATGTGCGTGTGTATTAGTATTTTCTGTTGAATTTTTTCTAAAGAATTTCAAATAATTTTTATTTGATATTGAGCTCGCTTACCTCTCATAATGCTTTTGCATTATTTACTAACATTCTAGTCATACGCCACCGTGTCTAATGACAATAAATAATAAGAGTGACACATTTATTTCAATTCCAGATGAGAACATGTGGTTTTCTACAATAACAATAAATAATTTGAAATATTTTTTTTGTTAAGTGAATAGCCAATATATCCCAACTACGATTTCGGAGTTTCGAGAAAGCTGAACAAATTTGGCCGCTTTTGGAAGATTATTACGTAGTATAGGTTGTAATTAATTTCAATGAAATCAAGAAAACCTTTCAAATTGTCAATATTAATTTGGTCCCCAACTCTCTGCTTCTTAAATGTAATCGATTTTTAGACTATGAAGCTGTGCATTGAACTTCTTTTTGAGTACTACCCTTATGAGTTACTATGTAGTACCTAATAATCTGAGATTTTCATTATTTTATCATTATTTTTTTAAAATTACTCTTCCAAAGGAGGTCGAAATAACCGAGGCGGAATTAAAAAATCAAAAATAAACTCTTAGAGCCTTAAACCAGGCTTTCGATTTTGTCTTTATTAAGAAGCCGTAAAATATGAGTTACATAGTTGGGTTTATTCTTGCCTAGATCTCAAGAAGTGCTGTGGAAGAACTTATTATATTACTGCGCCATCTTTTATTAATTCTTTTTAAAAATACATTGAAAACATCGTGAAACTGTTTTCTTCTAAATCTGTTTCTTATATGTATGTATAGGTGACCTTTTGAGTTGACATCACCGACCGCTAGGGGCCACATTTCCCAATTATACACACGAGTTAGAAATATCAATTTTTATTTATGGTAGAGATTTATGGAGATTGACATATAAAAATTAGTCGACCAAAACTTTGGTGACATAACTTCAGTTTGTTACGAACGATATATACAGGGTCCGCCAAATAACCTCCTGTTTAAGGTTTTGAACAAAAATTCGTTCAATATGGCACGATTACGATCGCCATTGACTGTAACGGCCACTCCTTGATCATTTTCGAAGAAAAAATGGCCCAATTATGCCTCTGGACCAAAATCCGCACCAAACAGTGGCTCGTTTTGGGTGTGTCGGCTTTTCAATGTATGCGTGCGACTTTTCTGTGCCCCAAATGCTACGATTTTGCTTTGTTTACATAGCCGCCAAGATCAAAATGAACTTAATCTGAAAAAATGATTTTTTTTTTGTCAAAATCGTCATCTTCTGTAAGTCGATCGCGGGCCCACTTAGCGAAGCAAAAATGCATTGGATGGTCAATACTCGTACAGCGGAAGGATAAAACTAATTATCTGTCAAATCAGACAATTCACGAAATAAGCATACATACATACATACATACAAACATAATTACAACCCTTCAGTCAGGATTGCGACCTAACTTCTCACACCACTTATGTTGTGTGCGTTAATTTTATACATGAGTGGCTTGACCTATAGTTTAAAGTCGACTAAGAACCACAGATTTTTGAGAAGCTTTTTCATGGCAATTTTTACTCTCAGAGCCTTTGCCAGAAATCAGCTGAGAGGAAGTCGCCGAAGAAATATTTTCCATTTTGATGTCTGACCTGGAATTCAAACCCGGGTCTTTTGTCTAATAAGCCAACACACTACCCACTAGACCACGGCGACTTTCCATTATACTCATTTGAGCCTTGCAAAAATGCAGGTGAAAAGGTGAAATACAGTAAACATATTATACGATAAT
Organism: Sarcophaga peregrina; assembly: GCA_014635995.1. Classification (NCBI taxonomy): domain Eukaryota; kingdom Metazoa; phylum Arthropoda; class Insecta; order Diptera; family Sarcophagidae; genus Sarcophaga; species Sarcophaga peregrina. The sequence continues at coordinate 38,054,711 of CM025790.1, read as the reverse complement.
CACGAAATAAGCACTAGTTGAAAAAACGAACGTTAGATGGCGGACCCGATACTATCTACCGTCTTTTAATAAACAGAGTAAGGCATTGCCATATGATTCTGCAGAAATCATTTGCCGAAATGCCTAGTTTATCGGCCAGTCTAACGAAAGGACAGTGACCCGTTAGACTTGTTAATATGCAATGGATGACTTTGCAATTTAAGGACAGAAGAAATGCGGTCCTCTTCTTATTAATACGCAACCACGAGAGTCTAGCAATATTGGACGTATTTTCCCTGTAAAACGCGTTGACAATATTTAAATTAACTGAGGCATCTAAATGCCATGTCCTGTAATACGTGGGAGACTCCGAGCTCCGTATCGGCACTAGCCAGTTCATCCGCAATACAATTTTTTGAATAATCGTGAATGTTCCTGCTTGAATTTATTTTAATTTTTAAAACATTACGTTTCAATACGTAACTCCATAAGTTGATTAAAAATTTTTTCTATTTCCATTGTAATTTGTTGTTGTTTTAACTTGCCTTGTCACATTCTTCGGCAGCAGATACGATCTTTATTATTAAATAAAAATAAAAATAAAAATGTCATTTAATTATTGTTTAAAATAAACAATGACAGTTAAGAAACGCACATTTTTTTGTTGAATTTTGTTTTAATAAATTACGCGATAATTTTCTGTTAAAATAGTGTAGTCCAGTAGAGCTTTTGTTTTCACATTTCGTAGCGACGTTATCAATATAAATTCTGATTTCAAACATTTTATTTTATTATAAACAGAGTGACACATAGACAGGATTAAATGTAGACATACGTACGAACACGGGTGTAAGTAAAGTACTAGAATAGAAAATTAAATGAATGGAGAGATGGTGGCTGAATGACTGGATAAACGTATTGACAGACAAATGGACAGACAGACAGGTACTTGATATAACAAACACACATCGTTATAATGATGGATCATCGGTGAGAACAGTTTTCTGACAAACATTTCAAAAATTCAAGTTAAACAGTGATGTGTACAAATAGAGCACAGAATTTGTTTGTTCTTCAAACTCTGTCCACAAGGGAAAATATAAGGCTGCAGGCAGATGTTCAAGTGTTTCGAAAATGGAGTAGGAATGAAAAAACCAGTTGAAGGAAAACTGCTAGCATCACAAAACTAGTACAGTTGTCCGAAGGACTCTTGTAGACCCACAATGCCTCAAGAACTACCATATGGAAAAGATAAAAGAAATGAAAAAGCTTTGTGGAATAAAAAGCCATGAGTACTCCAATTGGCAATAAAATATCGGAAACTTTGGAGTCCGCACAGAACACAAGGCGGAGGTATTTAGACTGGGGATTGTACTTATCTGACACTAACTGATTGCAATTCATATAATTGGATACGAGATCTCATGACGCTCACAGTAGTTACGAAGCACCGCATAAACCTGTGAATAGTTGAAAAAATAGTTCGGCGTCTTATAAAGGGTGATTTTTTAGCAATTAGCATTTTGGCAACACTGGTTTAAACACCTCAAGCACGTTTCGTGTTTTGTTTCACTGTCAAATATCTTCAGTTTGGTCTATAATTTAACTATGAATCGTCTTACAAACGAACAACGCTTGCAAATCATTGAATTTTAAGAAAGTTCATCGCGCACTTCTTCCATTTTGTAGTCAGTTTAATCGACCCACTGAAGCGGCTTTTCGGGCTATTGTGAGTAAATTTCGCACCAAATTTACATTGTTGGACATTAAACCAGCAACACGCTTAAGTAGAGTGCGAACTAAAGAAAATATCGTAGCGGTATCGGTATCAATTATAGATTTGTCGCCGTTCGTAGCAATTGGGCCTCTGTTACTCAACAACGTGGAAAATTTTGCGGAAGGATTTAAGTGTGAAGCCTTTCAAAAGACTTGCTTGACATGTAGTTTCAACAAGATGGTGCCACATGCCACACAGAACGCGTAACACTGGACTTATTGAGATGCGAGTTCGGTGAACATCTTATTTCACGTGCGGGAATGGTCAATTAGCTGCCCAGATCATGCGATCTTTAGGTTATTTTTTGTGGGGCTATGTTAAAGCTCATGTCCATACAGACAAGCCCGCTTCAATTGCCGCATTGGAAGACAACATTGAAGCATTTATGCGTGAAATACCGGCCGATATGTTGCAAAGAGTATGCCAGAATTGGAATAAGCGGATGGAACATTTGAAGTGCAGTTGTGGTCAATATTTGAATGAAATAATCTTTAAACATTAAATTATAAGGACCATACTATCGATTCAAATAAAGATTTCATGCATTTTTCTGAATTTTATGTGTTTTTTTTTTGAAAAATTTTCCTATAGCTCTTAAAAAATCACCCTTTATTAGACTACAGCGGCTACACTAATCGATTGGAATTGATATGATTGCATTCGAGGTCTCATGACGCTCACATTGGTTACGGAGCACCGCATAAACCTGTGAATAGTGGAGTAGGTTGGAAAAATATTTCGGCGTCTTATAAAACACTCTCGATTTGATCTCAGGGAAATGGCACGGGAAACCAATAAGAACAGTAATGTGATATAAAAAAATGCGTATGATACAACAATAAGCTTCTCTCCAAGTAAAAAAAAAATACAAATTGAATATTCCCGAATGTATCTATAATTCTGACCACAACTGTACAATATGGAATAAAACATTGAAAACATTTTGACAACTTACCTGTGGTGCTGATATTGTTGGTGTTGATATTTCGGCTTTTGTCTATTGTATGCGTTGCGGTTTGACAGCGATAATTGCCACCAGCAAAATAAATTGCTAACGCACCAATGGCCGCCCCCAAAACCGTTAAGGCAACGGCTAAAACCAATAGTCTACAACGTAATGTGGATTCCTTGATTAACCATTCGCTCTGATGATGATGGTGGGATGATGTTTGCGGTGAATAGGCGACAGGGACATTATGTTGTAGGGTGGTATTGACAACAACGCCGCCACTACCGGGTATTGTTTTTCCACTATCGGCGTCCAAATAGACAACGGTGGGGTGTTTCAACGTATGACCTACATTATTGGCACATGGTAATAATGGTCTTTGTTGATGCAACTGCTGCTGCTGTTGCTGTTGCTGTGGTAATAGTGACGACTGATGCATGACTTCTGTTGTTGACAATTCTGATTTGTTTTCAACACCTAATAGAGGCGATATTACTGTTGGTGGTGCAGCAACATCACTATCATTGCCATCCTCTGTACTTTTAATATTGCCAACAACACCACCACCACCACCGCCACCAGCGTCCACATTATTGGTACGTTTGCTGGTTACTCCTGTAACTGTGGCATTGCTGTTGCTGTTGGTGTTGGTGTTGGTTCCATGGCCATTATTTTTGGTTATGTATGGTGTCCTTAGATAACCATTGTTTATAAGTTTATTCGTATTGTTATCCATTGGCATCTTCTCTCTCTCTCTCTGTTGTTGTTGCTATTGCTAATGCTGTTATTGTTTTTTCTTTTTTGTCCCTTTCCAAGAACCAGCTTTGTTTGTTGTTTTATTGTTAATATGCTTGCGTGATAGCTCCCAAATTGTTGTGGTTCTGATTGGCCACTTGAGTGAGTTTTCCAAAATTCATACGCTTTTTAGTTGCTATTCTATATGTACGTGTGTCTCTGTACATGTCCTCCAACACTACGTTCTTAGTTAGTTAACTAATGATTATCCCTTTAGGAGAGTTTACAGCGTTGTAAAGCTAGTTAGTGGGTTAGCATGCATTTAAAGTTTTTTTGTTTTGTTTTGTTTAGTTTTTGTTTTAATTTTAGTTGTCTTGTGTTTTTGGTTTTTTTTTTAAGTTTTATTTTGATTTTACTTTGTTGTCGTTATAGTTGAAGGATTTTAAAATCCTTTTAATTTTATTTTTAACACGTAAAAATACATTCGTTTTGTTTTTTTTTTTTTGGTTTTTGGTTTGCCTGGCGTTTTCCTTTAAAATGTGTTTTTTTATAATTTTCTTGTGTAGTTTTTTCCAATCATTTTATAACGAAATTCATTTCAAATAATTTTTTAGATTTGCTTTTAAACGAACTGCTTACATTTTGGTTTTAAATTAGTTTTCTTTAATGAAATAGAAAGTTAACATTAATATACATACATCTTGGGCATTGTAAAAGTATCGATAGTATTGATATCGATATATTTAGGATAGAGGTCGGCACCAATATCACGCGGAGGCCGAACCTCTTCAGTTTTTTATATACCTCGGACACGAACATCAACAAACTTCGTAAAAATGAAAGTGCAAATGCATTGAGTTGCTTGTCAGCTTATAAAGGAGAAGGTTTACGTTACTTTTCTTCAGACTTTGATTATACACCCAAAGAAATATTACAGTAGGATTCATTTATGTTCAATGAGATTCACTTATACAATATCTAAACCCTTGAGCCAAAGACCACCTGTAGCCGGTTTCGTATCCCAGGTCGAACATCAAAACGAAATATAACAAAAAATATTTTTTCTGGCAAAAACTCTGAGAGTAAATAAAATTGCCATTAAGAGCTTCTCAAAAAATCTGTCGTTCATAGTGGACTTTAAACTGTAGGTGAGATACCTATTGACCTGCAGGCATTTTAGCGAAGAAAATCTTGGAGAACGAAGAGGGAAAATCTTCCCATTAGTAGCGCAGATCTCAGATTTCAAACACTACGGCGATGGCATAATAGATGGAACGAGGAAACATGCGGAAGATTGACTTATAAACTTATTCCATCTATAGAGGCATGGATACGGAGAACCTTTGGGGAAACTAACTATTTTCTGACCCAGTTTCGCTCTGGTCATGGTTATTTCCGAAAATACCTGTACCGTATGGGCAAGGTGACTGATCCTGGCTGCATTTATTGTGAGGAAATGAGTGACGACGTTGAACACACATCCTTCTGTTGCATTAAATGGCAAGACGAGAAGAACATGTTGATGGAACAAATTGGTGAATATACACCCGACACCATTCTGAACGCAGTGCTCGAAAATGAGATGAAATGGAACGCTGTGAATATGTACTCCGCAGAAAGAAGTTCGATCTTGATACAATACAACGGAATAATACATGAGAAGACGAGCCAATAGCATGAAGTTGGCTTCAAATATGGCGTACCCAGAAGTGAGAGAGTAGACAACGGTCCTTAACTGGACGTCGTTCTGGGCCCTTCCCGAAGTAATGCAGATAGCCATCCCGGGAAGGGAGTATCCCCAGAAGGAGGAGTGATTGTTTTATTGGAAGCACCACTCGACGCAGCTGATGACGATCACTGCAAGTGCGAAGGCATTTTGAACCCTACTCACACGCCAAAAAAAACAAAGCAAATGTATATGCAAGGCGACTCCGTAAACCTCATAACGATTTCTGCAGAAGTTTAAAGGATGAGAAAGAATGGAATGCCACAGAACATCTTCTCTGTCATTGCTTGGAGTTTGGAAAATGAAGAAGAAATCTAGAACACCGCATTTATTGACAGAAAGTGTCTAGCCAAAGGCGAAATGGTTGAGAGATACCAACCAAGAGTTGTATGCGCATAGAGGCGATTGTCAATTAAACTTTATCAAAGAGTCTCATTTTTCTGGCCTGATCTTGATATATTATGATCATTGCGACAAATATGCAGCTGAGTGCACAGTGCGAAACAACAAAATTCCTTTGGAATCACAACGAGGTAAAAAGTTTAATATCACCTAAGTGAGATAAAAAGTGTATTGGAACCTATTAGAGGCTAAGCAACCTATTATAGGCTAAGAAGTTGTTTGAGCACAAAAACTCAAACAATGATTTCTTTACCATTAAGCCCAGTTTTTTTTGTGCGCACTTCACATAAGAAAGAGTCTGACGATAAAAGCTATAGATAAACAGAATAATTAGCTTTGAAGGTTGGGTATTTAATGGAATCATTATTATAGGCTTGGTGGCCTTTGAGCTGGGCTAATGAGGTGACACTTATGCATATTTAAAATTGAATTTTTATTTTATTTATTTCAAAACATAAATTGGAATGTTTTTAACATTTTTTCATTTGTATTTATGGAGATCAATTACAATTACTTGCTGTATTAACTCGTGTAATAAATTCAAATATTTGAAATGCCTTTACAACATTCCATTCGAATTCATAAAATATCGATTAAAAGTTAATATTTAATGATGTCGTACAACATAAATATGAGAAGTCAAATTGAAAGCCAGCAACTTATATGCGTGTAACCACTTCACTTAACGCATTTAAAATAAAAAGCAGGCAACATAGAATAAATTCTCCAAATTAAGTGATAAAAAAATTTTTTTTTTTTAAATTAAAATCTTATTCAAAACAATAAAAAAAAATTGAAAAATTATTGCAAAAACACGTTGACCATGATTGATCATATTTTTTTAGTTTCTAAATTTCTTTAAATATACTCAAGTAAACTAAATTGATTGCAAGTTTTTAATAATTTCGATTACGATTACGATTAATAATTGATTAAAAAACACTTAAAATTCGATTAATTGAAATATTTATTATTAGACTCGAGCAATGAGACTCTATTCTACAATATTTCCAATTTCTAAACATAAATATTGATTGATTTTAACAACAATAACTACAACAATAACAGAAAAAAAACTAAGAAATTTCTATTGTCGTATGATATTCATTTCATAAATTTCGTATTTCTGCTGGAGATAAAAGAACACAGACATACGAAATTTATGATACAATAATCGATGAATCGATGATACAGTCGCGAGAGACAATAAAAATGTTTAGAACCTGCTCAACAACAAATATTCGAAATATTATTCGTATCAGCAGCGATCAATGGTGACGTTAAACGTTTTAAATGCCCAGATAGATTGCAAAAAAAGGGGGCATAAATTTCCTTTAGAAAGCCGAATCATAAATCACAAAGTATTGATTAACTTTATCGAAAATTTTAATGAGCTTTTGTTTTACAGAGCTATTAAGGTATACATTGTATAAAATTTAATTACAGTTCTACCCACTTTTAACGACCTCGGGAAAGAATTAGTTTTTCCCAATTGTTTTTTTATTTTTAAAAACTCATCAATTCTGTCAATTTAAATCCTCAGAATGAAGAAAAATACCAGGCCACCTAATAATCAGGGATATTCGTAAGCACCTAAGTTTTCCCCTTAGTTGTCTTAAGTAAAACCCTTTCATACAGTGCCTTTATTGGAAATCTCGGTTACGTGCGTTCTGTTAAAAACTTTGCTTGCTGTACTGTTCTCTACACTTTGGGGCAATGCCAAGAATGTTTTAAAAATTTTGACAAACAGAATCATACCCCAAATGGATGAGATATCTGCACTTACATCCAAATTGTTTCATAAAAGTTTCTCCCCTTAAGTCAGCCCGATTCCAATTATCGTAGAACCATTAAATATAATGACTTGTGAATTTGCACCCGTATAAAGTTCATCAGATCCAGGAATTGAAGAGAATTGCTGAATGATGTCTGATACAGTTGGCAACTCACCAAAATTTTTATCGAAGAAACGGGACTTCTTCAAATATCAGCAACGAGTATTCACAACGATGAGTAGATTCGAGTCATATTTATAATTTCTGATACTTATAGGCATTCGTACTTATTTTAATATGACACCACTCATACTCAAAGTTGGAAGTACTTATACTTAACAATACGCATGATGTTATTGACTTCGACTCGTCTCTACTTAACATTTACACGAAGCACAAAATAAGTATGATTCGCGTGCGAGCACTGCAATACTTACAAGAAAATTTCGTGAATGCTTTGCTTGTTGTCTTTGTCTTTCCTTTCTTCTTTGTTTGTATATGTAACAACTGTAAATTTTGAAGAATGATTCGAATCACTCGTATCACTTATTAATATTATAAGTATTTTTCTAAATTTATGAATCAGAATGAGTAGGCGTATGAATCAAACATATTTCGAATGTTGTGAGTTTGATGTCAACGTTGTATTCATACTCATTGTAACCTATAATTATAAATCAATATTGCAGTGTGAGAAGCTAGGTCGTAATCCTGACAGAAGGGTTGTAATGGCCAATTATGTATGTATGTATGTATTGCAGTGAGTACGAATGAATCAGAGTAGTTGAATTTCAATTCTGTTGATTCACTAACGTTCAAAATTGCTTGAGTACTTATGAGTAGCCGAAAATCGATTTATTGCTGATCTCTGATGTACACCTCATGCAGCATTGTCAGAAAATTGATTTTAAAGAACTTTTTTTTGAAATAATACTTGTTTTTAAAAAAACTTTATTTGTACGAAAGTACCGAACTTTTAAAAGAAAATACCGGAGTTCGGAGTCTATTAAAAAAACTTGTTTTTTTAAAATTCAAATTTATTGAAAACGTTTTTGCATCTCAAAAAACTTGGAAAAAAATGGAAAACTTGGTTAATGCTAACGCTGACCTCATGTCACATTGAAAAATCTGTACGAACGATTTGAGGGCATGATCACCTCACGTGCAGATGGTTTGTACTGGTCACCGGGGTGTTATGTGATTTGACCCTGTTAACCATTTTCGTTCGATGGTTTTTAAAGTTGCAGGTGTAAGCGATTGAGCTCCAAACTACAACAGTTCTTGAAGATTACATGACGCACGTCATCGGTCAAATTCATGCTGATAATGATATCGATTATATCTGTGGCACACATTTTCTTTGATTTAAATTTTAATGTCATCGTCCGTAAAGCTTCATCTTGTTGTTGTAGTATGTTGGCTTATTAGACGAAAGGCCCGAGTTCAAACTCCTGGTCAGACACATCACAACGAAAATGTGAAAGTATTTCTTCTTCGACGTCATCTCAACAAATTTCCTGCAAAAACACTGAAGGTAAATAAAATTAGCATGAAAAGCTTCTCAAAATTCATGCATTCGGAGTCGACTTTAAACTGTTGGTCCCGCCACTCATGTATAAAATTAACACACTCTACATAAATGGTGTGAGAAACTAGGTCGTAATCTTGACCGATAAACAATCAAGTGCCAGCAAAAATGATGAAAATTTTTGAACCAAAAGTTCATTTGATGAGATGACATACAGTGCGTGACAAAACAATTGAAACTTTTGAAAATTGAACTAAAAATTAAAAATATTCTTAAGAAAATCGTGCTGTTTATTAATAAAAAAACGTTTTCAATGCTGAATATGTACTAAACAAATTAGAACTTTCAAAAATTATTAAAAAATGTTTTTAAGTCAAGAACTGTAAGCACTCATAAGTTTGGAGGAAGGCTTCAATAATATAGCTTTTCCATATTTCGCCGATTAGAACACATAAATAAATTTTTGAAAAAGTTTCCATTGTTTTGTTAAGCACTGTATATAAAAAATATCACTCGATTGTTAGACACTTTAAATAATAACTACAGTAATTTTTGTTCGATTTGATCAAATGATGACTCAATCTCTTCACAAGGGAATAGACTTTAAGAATATTATCACTTATACTACATTTTTTATTAAAGTTTGCTACTACGAATGAACAAATTTTAAAAAATATGAACAAAATTTGAACTTTTCAAGTTTACCTCGTCAAATCTAATAGCATATTAAGTTGAATAATATATATACGTATACCGTTTGAAAGGTTCATCTCTGTCCTTTCCAACAAGATTTAAATTTTGAAAATCGAGTTAGAAATGTTTGACTAATCCAGAAATTTGTACGTAAAGTCTAAACAAAAAAAAAACAGTTTTTAGCAAATAAAACAAGTTTAAAGGGTTCGAAAGGATTCGTTATTCAACTAACTGAACAACGTGAACAACTAAATACACACGCACTTATTGAAAATTTATATGGCACTGGTGTTAGCAGGGGGCCGGTCACGAAATACGGTCAAAAATTAACATTTTAAATATGAATTAATTAAATACGAATATATTTATTGTTGTATATTTATTATTATAAAATGTAAATGATATTGGTCACATTGTTGTTATTTCTAGTTTTATATCTTAATTTGTTAATTCATTAAACAAAACAAAAAAAAATTTAATTCCCATTATTTATTGCATGTATGATATGATATGATATGATACTTTCATTTGTTTTGTTTAAATTTTTTTGTTTTTTTTTTTTTTTTTGTTTTAAATTTAAGAACTTCTTCCATGAGCGGTCTTTTTTTGGATTTTCAAAAAATTTAACATGAAAATCCAGTTCAACTGCTTTTCAAAAATTTTTTGCAAAGAAAAAAAATATTTTTTTTTTGTTGTCTTTTAAAAATAATTAAATGCGATATTTAAATTGTAAAATGGACGTGAGTGAGTAAGTGAGCGAGTATTAATTGTATTTAAATTATTGACAATGTGTTAAATGCTGTCAAATGATAGAACGTCCAAACGATATCAGTCAGATCAGATAACAAAACAATAAAATAACTGAAGCACCAACTGAAATACATACGCACACTTATAAATATTTTATATTTTTAGTTTGTATTTTATTATTTAAATTTGTTATATAGTTTGTTTCTATTTCTAAATTTTTATTCTTTTCCTTTTTTTTCTTGATTTGTTTTATTTTTCTATTTTTAACAAACATTTACTATTTTTGTCTACATTTTAATTTCCTTATGTATTGTGACTGATTGTAGTTTAAAACTAAAAATACGTTTCGTTTCCATTGCTTTCGCAATGTACCGTTATGTTAGAGTTGCAAATCGAAACTGAATTTTGAAATTGAATTTTTATTGCATGTAACCAAAACGAACGAACCGGTTAGGTTAGTTAAGGATGACTTAAAAAATTCAACAACAATTTCTTCTCATTCTTATGACACTTGCAATCCTTTTGAAAGTTAACTGTTATAATGCTTTGTTTGCCATAGTACACATACATACATACATGCTCTCTATGCGCAAGTCTCCTCCATAATATTTATGTTGTGCTCAATGTTTTGCGATGTTTGCACCCTACTGTGTGAAGTGTTACACTTTCAGTTAAAGAAAATTGAAATTTCATTTTTACTTGAATTAAGGAAATCTTTTGAATTTTTTTAACTACAAAATGGCAGGTTTTTTCTTATTGTCGAATCCGAATGACAGGTTTTATATTGTCATCCTCTATACTGTAGAGAATACGAACTCTCGTCTAGTAAGTCATATCACCACAAACTGTACAGAATACATAATTGGTCATTACAACCCTTAAGTCTGGATTATTGACCTGGTTTCGCACACCACTTATTGTTGTGTATGTTAATTTTAAACATAAGTGGCGGGACCTACAGTTTAAAGTCGACTCCGAATGACTAAAAAAAATTTTTTTTTTGAGAAACTTTTCATTGTAATTTTATTTAGTCTCGGAGTTTTTGTCAGAAATCTGCTGAGAGGAAATCACCGAAGAAATACATTTTGTACTTTGTTTTGATGTCTAGCTTGGGGCTCGAACCCTGGCTTTCCGTCTATTTGTTCTAATTGTGACAATTCTCTCAATTATGCCACAAATAACCACATTTTTTAAAGAAATCCTCGTTGAGAACTTCAGAAGTCTGAGGCTTATTGACGTTGACTCTTGACATTGATTAAGTTGAGTGTTAAAAGTTCCTCGGAATTGCGAGAAATTAAGTCACTCAGCGATACAAGCCTAAAAATTTTGCGTTGTAAGCCAATTTGGCCATTTGGCAAGCAGTGTTTCAAACGAATTAAGACTTTTTGGAAGAATTTTCAATGTTTCAGAAGTGAAATTAATTATGCTTATTCACGTGTGCATAAAGATGAGGACATCCTCTATCGCATGGTCAAAATTCATGACGGCTTGAATTTGGGTTACAAATATCTTTTACAATAATCGCTGTAATCTATTAGGTAGTGTGTTGGCTTAGTAGACGTAAAGCCCGTGTTTGTATCCCAGGCCAGACATCAAAATGAAATACAAAATATTTCTCTCAGCAGATTCCTGGCAAAAACTTTGAGAGTAAATATATTTGCCATGAAAAGCTTTTCGAAAATCTGTCGTTCGTAGTCGACTTTAAACTGTAGATTTCGCCACTTATGTATTAAATTAACATACACAATATAAGTGGTGTGAGAAACTAGGTCGAAATCCTTACTGAAGGGTTGCAATAACCAATTATGTATGCATGTACGTATATCTTTTACAAAAATTCTCTGTAAAGAATTCTCTGTTTCGTGGCACATCATTATTCTCTAAATTGCCGTTATAGTTTTAATCAGTACTAAACAGTCAACAAAAATTTCAATCTCTATTCCATTCATTATCACATCGTACATTAGATCGGTTAAGAATTTTGCTCATACTTTTATGTTTAAATTTTTTTAGTCATTTGTAGGGATTTTAATATTCTCTCTTGCTGGCCTAGTAAAGTTGTTTCTCAAAAATTAATTTTATTCATGAGGGTAAGTTACTTGCTCTCACTCTCACCCTCTCTCTCTCCATCCCGTTAAGGCATTTTAAGGTTCAATTAGTCGTGACTTAACCATAACCATATAAATCAGCTGTTTTAACCAACTTTATGGACATCACTGACTTACCATAATGCCATAGTCATAACGATAACCATATGTACCAATTGAATTTTGGTTTTTTGCCATAACCACTGACAGTTGTTTGCTGAATTTACTTACATGTATACACATTTTTTTTTTGTTTACTTTTGTACTTTTGAAAAATACATATGTGCAATTAACGTAAACAGCTGTTTATGGCCATGGCAGCACTGATTGCTACTATGGATTATGTCACGACTACAGCGTTATGGTAAAGTCACGACTAATTGAACCTTTAAATGTCATTACATTAGGACAGGTTATTTTGTTTACTATCAATAAATAATACTCATAATAGAAGGATAACTGTACAGAATGTATGAGAGAGAGTGAGAGAGAGTGAACGAGACCAAGAGAGTGTAAAAGAGAGCTTTTGTTTTAAGTTGAAAATTTTATTGTTTCATATTTGCTGTTATATTCTCTCTCTTTTTAAATTTCTTCGATCCTCAATGAATTTCAACAAGTTGTTGTCCCATATATTGCAAGTGTATATGTATGGATGTGTGTGTGTATAGATATTTCATGTGTTATAAATATGTATGTATATGTATAGAAGCATGTTAAAATATAAATTTGAATATTTAAGTATGTAGAAATGTTACACATAAAAAGGATATTCAATAAAGCAATTTGCCTGAATGAGTATATTTTTGTATACATTTTTACACGTCCATTTAAAGTTTTTGGCTGATATGAGAGAATGTTATTATACTGGCATGTTTTACTGAGTATTTTTTTGTTTTGTTTTTTGTTTTTAATGTGTTGACCATTAAATCACACTTTAACACTTTGCGTGACACACGGGGTCGCGTAGTTTTTGTTTATTTAGTAAGGAATTGCAAGGAACATTTTCAATTTGTAATTAAAAATCAAGCAGGGACATTATACCTATAAAATTATTTTCCATAGTTTTGTAATTAAAATAAAATAATATATATACGATGTATATGCTGGTAGAATTATATAAAAATTTAAGGAAAATTTCATATAAATTTCGTTAAAAAATTTTCTTCAGAAAGCCAGGAAAGAGAATAACAAAAAATTAAAATTTAAAGCAATACCAAAACAAAAAATTGCTTATAAATATGTATATACATGCATAAGCACTCAAATTTACAATAATAAAAAAAAACATTCCTTTTATTTTATATGTCCAATAAACAAGAAAAAGCACAAATTCAAATATATTTCCAGTTTTATGTTACTCCTCTACACTTTTCACAAATCCTTCGGGACTTAAGACGTTATTTTTTTATTGCAATTTACTGTCTACATATGTACATTACATTCAGTATAACACATTCATACATATACATACATACATACATAGTACACATATGTATGTACCACATATACGAGTAAAAAACAACATGAAAACGTGTATTCCTTCTTATAAGATTACTACTACTGCACAGTGTACTTATACTCTTGCGTATGTGCATGTTTCATTGCTCTTCTGTGTACAATATTTGCATATGTATTGTGAGTGTGCTTATGTTTGTTATTTTATTTGTGCATTTTGAATGCACACTTTACTCAAAAACAATGATAACAAGAACAACAACAATAACAACAACATAACAACAACAACGTGTATGAATATTTTATAACTTATTTACATGCATATCAGATTCTTTTATACAAATATATTTACAAGCGTGTACGTGTATGTGTTGTATGGTAATATTACTTATCCGAGTAAGCAAGCAAAGGATTATTGTTTTGCTTGTGCAAAGTGAAGTAGTATAACAGTACTATTTAAATGTATAGCATTTGTTATTGTTTTCGTTGTTGTTATTGTTGCTGTTTTAAATAAGAAAAGTTTTCAGTAAATTTTTGGCGCAATTTAATTTGTCACCCACCATATGTTAACGTTTGTTATTTGCATTCTTTCTATTTCTTCTATTTACTTAAATGCACATACTACAACAAGTGTAGTATTGTTGTTGTTTTATTGTTTCCGTTTTTATAACTTTAATTTTATTTTTATTTTCATTTCGTTTTGTATTTTTATTTTTAATCAGTTATTAACACTGAATATTGCAATTGTTAATAAAAAAAAAATAAAATCAAACGATTGATTAATGATTATAAAACAAAAATCGTATCAATTACGCCTTTAAACCGCAAAACGTCGTCTGATTGTTTGAATTTTTTATTTTTGTTTCTCTACAAAATTTTCTTTTACATACTACTGACATACTTTATAGAGGAAATTCTATTTAAAGGGACAATTTATAACCAAAAATAAATCACTTTGACCGTTAATAATACACTTTATATATTTTTTTTTTTTGTTTAATTATAGATTAACCAACAGCTTTTAAACGAGAAACCGCCTTCCGTTGTAAACTTTTCATACGACCAAATGACCAAACACGTCTAAACCAACTGATAATTCGCACGCAACTAAACTAACTGGTTTCCCTTATATTTTTAACACTTATTTGCTGTTTGGCAGACATTAAGAACTTTTACTGCTGCCTCTGCCGGCAGCGTTTGTGCGCTAACATTTAATGGCCACTGCTAAAGCAGGCCTGTTTGTCTTGGCCGCTTTAAACTGGATGAGTTTTGTGATGTATAAACAGCACTGCTAAAAAATTCAGTACTTTTTCATTTCGAAAATACCGCAATAGTACCCTCACTTTCAGTACTTTCATATTTTATTAGCAATACGTTCAACGTAATGTTAAAGTAGAATTTGTCTTTAATAGCCCTGGTTAGCCAAACGTCCTTGTAATGTAATACGTTCGTTTTTAGGACACGAAAAGCAATAAAAACGTCATAATGTAATTTCGGCAAGCACTTTCATTACTCTTCAAACGAACGTACGTTGCAACCTTACAAAAAAAAAACCTTGCAAAAAAAATTCCTCCGATGATAAAGTTTCTCAAAAATCTATCGTTCGAAGTTGACTTGACACAGTAGGTCCCGCCACTTACGTATAAAATTAGCACACACAAAGTAATTGGTGTGAAAAGTTAGATCGTAAACTTGACTGAAGTTTGTAATTACCATTTTAACAGTATTATCTTTTATACAAGTACTATTTGATGTAAAAAAGTACTTTTTCTATTATAATTCAGTAGCATTTCAAAATTTCAGTTTTGCAACACTGGTCGGCCATCAATGCTTTAGAATAAATTTTCCTTCCTGGCAACACTGAAGCAGTTAAGTACCAACATTTTTTCTTCTTGGCAACATTGATGTTTGAATGAATTCGTTTTTGTTCGTTCTTTACTAACTAATTTGCACATTCTTTTTCCGTTTCCGGTTTATATACAAAAGTAAAAATTAAGCTTTGTTTGCTTTAATAGTTATGTGTGTGGGTGACGTTTTTGTTGTTGTTGGGTTCTTGTTGGTTTGGTGAGTGGAGTCCCTTGGGAAGGAAGGAGAACGGGAAAGGTGGAATAGCTTTTTTAATTTTTCTTTTGGAAGTGTGGTGAATTTTGTTGGTGTGGTGAATTTATCATGAGCAGTGAATGAAATCGAAACTCACCAAAGTTCCGTTATTCAAAATTGTTTTGCATTACCACATATCAATCTAAGCATTGAAGGGTGTATGTCAAGGCTAAACATTTTTCCATTGTGCACTGTATTATCAATGGTGTGGTTTGGATTAATGATAATCACGATTAGTGAAACACAGAATGCAGAAAAGAATAACGATAACGATCAGTGTTGCCATAATGGAAATAATGTTGCAATCAAATCTTGAATAATTCTCTCCAAATTCAGTAATAAAATTTATGAACCACTCTGTTCTGCTCACTGGTATAAACAAATTGTCAAGTTGTTAACAGCTGTTGTTAAAAAAGTTCACGAAGCTAGCAAACAATTACTAACGGCGTAGGGTTCGGTGAAATCAGCTGCGTTTTGCAGTTTGGAAATAGAAGAAATTATTATAATTATTATTAATTAAATAAACATTATTAATTTAATGTATTTAAAAAAGTTATTTTCATTTCAAATATCTGTTCATAACGACATTATTTCCTTGCAATCATTACTTGTAATGCTTGCTCCCTTTTGTATTGCAAATAATTTTGGCGGCGCCATTTATAAGATAACCAACTCTGATGCACAGTGTCAATGTCAGACGTTTGTTTACATTTCATAGTACGTAAATAAATATATTTCTTCTTCCTCTCACAGTGTGTGATTTATTGTAATTGTAGTGTTTTTATAATCATTTTTATTTATTTTCTATCTACTAAATTTTAATCTCATATAATTTTACTACAACAACAAAATTTTCTGCATATATATAAATGCAGAAATTCTAAAACTCCTCTTATTTCCTATTAAACATGTCTAAACGTTTGTTTGTTGTTGTTGCTGTTCTTATTTTGTTTACATTTCTAATCAGTGTCAATGCAAGTGATAAGAGTGGCCATAAAGAAAAGGACACTGAAACGTGCCATGAAATACCCAGAAATAAAATTGAAAAGTATTTGTCTACCAAGACACCATATCGCGCTGTGGCTAATTTAAATGATAAACCCCTGAAGTATGAAGGTAAGTAACATTAATAAAATACGGTTTGTTATTCATTGCTTAATTAACCTAATATTTACAATAGGCTGCTATCCCGAACGCATTTGGTCTGTTATACGTCATGGTACAAGAAATCCTAGTAAAAAAGTAATTGCACAGATTAAAAAACAACTCAAGTCCTTAAGGGACAGCATATTGTCATCGAAGAATAGTGATTTGTGTCCAAAACATTTAGAAAGCTTGAGGAAATGGAATTTTACGGTTTTGGAGGAAGAAGAAAAGTATTTAGTGGCGGAAGGTGAAGATGAACTAATCGAATTGGCTGAACGTATGCAAAATAGATTTCCTATGCTTATGCCTGAAGTGTATAGTCCAAAGCAGTACTTTTTTAAATACACCGCCACTCAACGCACATTGAAAAGTGCCCAAAGTTTTGCCACAGGTTTATTTGGTAGACATCGTATTAGTGCAATAGATTATCCCCAAGCTTTACATCGGGATCCTGTTTTAAGGGTGAGTAGAACAGGTTTGTTATTCTAAACTAGGAAAAGGGTAACATGACCCTCGTATTCGTATCGATTAAAGATGATATTAAGGACAAATTGTTTTCAAAGGAAACTGAACCAAGCAGTCATAAAATTATGTTTTAGAAGCCATTTAAACTGGACCTATAACCAACAAAGGGATAAATTAGTAAATTAGATGGCCTTATGTCCTAGTAGTTTATGTAGGAAGTATGTCGCACAAGTGGTTCAAGCTTTCTGATACGCCAGAACTAATTTTATTGACACATTTTAAAATATTGATGGAGAATACTTGGGCCATGGTATCTTTATTTGGAAATTAGAATGTTTTTTAGGCACAAACAGCATTAGATGGTTAATAACAAATGCTTTAAATTTTTTAAATAATTTTCCAATTACCGGTGAAATCATTTACTCCTACACACAAGTTCCATTAGACATTGAAGGGGAAGAACAATGTATTCGATATGGCAACATTAAATATTATGACATTTATTTGTGCTCAATCTCCCCGAATGAGAAAGTGACAGATTGAGTGTAAACGAGATGCCATCCCTAAATTTTACTTAACCGGTTTATTAACATAAACAAAAATTTTGTTTTGTTTTGGTTTTCTCAAATTTATTTACAAAAACTTCTATTGTTTATATTTCTCTGATATATTTTGATTTGATTTCGAATTTTGTATGTTTGTATTGATAATAGTTGGTTGTTTTGCTTAGGTGCCGTGACTAATCTGGCAACTTTAAAGGAATTCGTTATGCGTACAATTGAGTGAAAGAGAATAGATTGTCATTTAGAGAAGGCAAAAAGTCGAAGTACGAAAAAATGCTGCGTATTTTTTCATATTAACGTGGTTGCGTTTTTTCTTTTATTTTTATTTAAGAATAATTGAAATTCGTGGCAATTAAATATCTTAAAACCATAATATAACGCAAGAATTTTATATTGTTAATAAAATTATCGAAAAATTCGACAGTTTAAAGTGAAAAAAGACGTTGTAAAAAGTCAGGCAAAAGAAAAAATCGTTAGGGAAACTTTTCCCTACGCATAAAAATTGTGGTTATGTTGTGTTTTGAAGAGAAGAATTCCAAGAATTCAACCGCAATTTAAGACATAAAAAAAGCAAATACTATAAATATAATTACAGTGGAAAAAGAAATGTTTATTACAAAAGAATTACAAGTTAATTAAAAAACTAAATGTGTGAAGAATAATTAACAGGAACCCGGAAACAAATACAAATTCAATGGATTTATAAAGAAAATACGAAAATCAAAGGCCATACAACGCCCTCTCACTCTCGTTGTGCATCTGAAGAAGAAGAAAAAAAGGCCAGACAAAAGACGCCTTGTTAATTTACAATAAGCTCGCACATAAACAGATATACGCACGCACTCACTTCATTCACCGTTATTGTTGTTGTTAGTGTTGCTCAATTGTTTATTATTGTTTTCATTTTGCACCGCTGATTGTTGCTGTGATTGTCATTGTTGTTACTTCTGCTACCGCTGCTGCTGTCGCTCCCGTTTCTGCTGCCATTGTCGCCGCTACTGCTACAAACAATAAATAATTGTTGTTGTTGTTAAACATTAAAATCAATGTTCGAGTCTCAATATATCAGCGCAACAGCAGTGAATACAGCGATCACGGGAGGAGCTGGTGTTAACAATAATTCAAGTGGAAATTATTTATCTAAGTCAGGCATCTCTTATGCCTCAAGTGTCGTTACACATAGCAGAAGTGATAGTTCGAGCAAAGTGGCCACTTCATTAACTTCTATGGGGAGTTTTTCCAATATGTCGATTAGCCGCAAAACTTCCACATCGTCCAACGATTGTCAGCAAGTAACGAAAATGTTACATCAACTAACAATGTGTGACAGTCCGGAACTGGTGCCCGATCATAGCTGCCCTTTGTGTTTCCAGGCCAAGCGTCATCATGAGGCTATTGAGTCTATAGAATGTGATCGCCAGCCTTGGCGTATAAGGGAACGCATGAAAACTGCTAGCGTAGCTTTGGTGTTATGCCTCAACATTGGCGTTGATCCTCCCGATGTCATAAAGATACAGCCGTGTGCCCGTTTAGAATGTTGGGTGGATCCGTCGTCTGTATCAGCACCCAAAGCTATGGACTTAATAGGTTCGAACTTACAAATGCAATATGAGAGATGGCAGCCTAGGGCCCGCTACAAGAAATGTCACGATCCTACAGTGGAGGATGTAAAAAAGTTGTGCATTTCCTTAAGGCGTAATGCTAAAGGTGAACGTATATTGTTTCATTATAACGGTCATGGTGTGCCGAAACCCACGGCAAATGGAGAAATATGGGTGTTTAATAAAACGTTTACGCAATATATTCCTCTCAGTATCTTCGAGTTACAAACTTGGATGGATGATCCTTCTATATACGTTTACGACTGCTCAAATGCTGGTATTATTATACAATCGTTTTTACAGTTTGCCGAACAACAAGAGCGTGAGGTCCAAAAAGCTATGGCAGCTGCTCATCAACGTTTTCATTCTAATTCACAACAGCCCAGCAGCAACATACCGCCCAGCTATAAGAATTGCATACATTTAGCAGCCTGTTCGGTGGGTGAGATTTTGCCAATGAATGCCCAATTGCCAGCCGATTTATTTACTTCCTGCCTTACTACACCCATAACTATTGCTTTAAAATGGTATACCATGCGTGAGAATTTCGGTCTCGTGCCCAGTCTACAAACCGAATTTATAGATAAAATACCAGGCAAGGTTAATGATCGACGTACTATGTTGGGTGAGCTTAATTGGGTTTTTACTGCCATAACAGACACCATAGCTTGGAATACATTGCCTCGTGAGCTGTTCCAAAAGTTATTCCGACAAGATCTTCTAGTAGCCAGTCTATTTCGGAATTTTCTACTGGCCGAAAGAATTCTAAGATCACACGATTGCACACCAGTGTCTCATCCAGCTTTACCTCCATGCTTCCGTCATCCCATGTGGTCAGCTTGGGACCTGGTAGTGGATTTGGCCTTGCAGCAATTGCCGGATATTTTGGAACGCGGTGCTCCCTACAAACAGTTGCCCTTCTTCGAGGAACAACTCACTGCATTTCAAGTATGGCTGGATCGAGAATCAGAATCGCGTACACCACCTGAACAGCTGCCTATAGTTTTGCAAGTATTATTATCACAGGTACACCGTTTGCGTGCTCTGGAACTGTTGGCTCGCTTTTTAGATCTCGGTCCTTGGGCTGTAGATCTGGCTTTGGGTGTTGGCATTTTTCCCTATGTACTTAAACTTTTACAAAGTTCTGCCAAAGAATTACGTCCTGTATTAGTTTTTATATGGGCTAAAATTTTAGCCGTCGATCCCTCTTGCCAGGTGGACTTAGTTAAGGATCACAAATACTTTTTGGCTGTTTTGCAAGACACAACGGTAGCCAAGGAATATCGTACTTTATCGGCGTTCGTTTTGGCCTGTATAGTAAATAATTTCCTGCTGGGCCAAACAAGTGCTCTGCAAGGATCCTTGGTGTCAATATGCTTAGAACAATTGAATGACGAAAGTTGGCTTCTCAGGCAATGGCTGGCTATATGCTTAGGTAATCATAAACTCTGTGCACCTGTTTCTCCATTCTGAAACACTTATTCTTTTCCATTATTTTTCTTTATCACATTCAAGGCATGCTTTGGCAAAATTTCGAGAAAGCCCGCTGGTCTGGTGTCAGAGACTTGGCCCACGAAAAACTTTATCCTCTACTTAAAGATCCCATACCGGAAGTAAGAGCTGCTGCAGTCTTTGCCTTGGGCACTTTTATTAGTTCCGTGACAGATCGTTCAGAGGAACATGCTAACAATATTGATCGCATTATTGCTATAACGCTAATAGAAAGTGTTAGCGAAGATATGTCTCCTTTGGTGCGTTTAGAATTGGCAGCTGCTCTACAATGGATGGTTCTATTGTTTGAATCACAATTTGTTACAGTGTATTTGCAAGAGCAACCAATGTCATCGTCGTCTGCAGACCGAAGTTCCAGTGTTAGCCAAGTGGCAATGGGAGGCTCATTGAGTATTGCCGGGGGTGGTAATGGAAGCCTAGAACGACATTCCACCATGCGACGTGGTGTAAGCTCGAGTTCTATATCGAATATATGTTCGGCAGCTATACCGTTTCAATCGATTTTCCTTAAACTGTGGCAGGGTATTTATCTTCTTGGACAAGATCCCTTTCCCAGAGTTGCGGAGACAGCTCAAGAGATTATAAAACACATTGATAACGCTGCTCTATGCTTGATAACAGCTAAAGAGGCCACAAACGAGAAATGTATTAGTCTAAGCGTAAGTTTGCCACCAAGTCCCAACACGCGAGTCTCCTATCTAAGCCAAGGAGGAACAGGAGAATCGCCGCCTGTAGGGGTGGGTGGACAACATGTTGTTAACCAAGCTAACCATTGGACTCCAAAGCTAAGAAATTTGGTAAATGATCCGCAAGCTATATTGCATCGTAAACTACGTACTACTTCAATGAATGATGAAACTGATAGCTGTGCTGTGCTCTCTAATACAACCGCAATCATAAATGATACAACAACAGCAGCTAGTGGTAATGGTGGTCAGGTTGGCACTGGTCCCTCTATTGCTGCTGCTGGAGGTGGAGGTGGTGATGGTTCTGCATCTGGTCATAGCAGCACAAGTGATACTAATTTTGAATCTAAGACACATACATTAAAGCCCATTGTATCCACAGAGTTTATATCCTGGGCTATTTCATATTTTACACGACCCGGTAAACATCGTTATGCCGCTGATAAATGTAGCGAACGTATTCAAATCTTCCCCATTGATAAAAATGATCCTACGTTAAGATCACGCGAATTTCGTTACCAACGTAATAGACAATTGAGACGTCAGGCCAGAGATCAACAAACCAGAAATTTACGTATTGACACCCAAAGTTGGTCACGTAAAACCCAGTCTACACCTTCGATTGTTAAATTGCTGCCATATGAACAACAAATTGCCGTGGCCTATAAGGAAAAAGTTTTACTGTACGATTGGCAACGTAATACCGTAAGAACCTTTACACCAACCGCTGTGCCATCAAATGCTCCCACTACTCGCCGGAGAACCTCATCAGCTTCACCACCTCCCCATGCAACAAAGAAAAGTACTGTGGCTCGAGTTAGTGCTATTGAGTTTTTAAATGCCCACGATATGCCTTTAACGTTAGCTGGCCATGAGGATGGTGTAGTGCGCATATGGAAACCGAATACTGGCGTAGCAAGCGAAGAACAAGCACGTGATTCTCCTGGACGTTTGGTTACATCTTGGGTCGCGTTACCAGCATTACAGGCGAATTACTTGGGAACCTCTCCGAGCTTAGGATCCAGTTCAAAGTATACACGCAAAGATATAGCTGGCGATGGCTGTGGTTTGGTAACAGCCTGGCAGCAGTGTTCTCAGCAATTAGTTGTAGCCGGTGGTGTTAGTCGCTTCATACGCATATGGGATGTTGAGCGGGAATTACGCCTGTGCGATATACCCATTGGCAATGAAAACCTAATACGTGTGCTTTCACCATTCGCCAACAATACGCGTAGTGAACTTATTGTGGGTGGCTGTAGTGATGGCAGTGTACGCTTATACGACAAGCGTTGTTCACCACAAGAAGCTCGCATACGAACTTATCGTGAACATTCAGGTGCAATACTTAGCTGTTGTCTTAAGGATAATCAGTCAACTTTGGTGACGGGTTGCTCACAAGGCAAAATAAGTGTCATAGATTTACGGTCTAGAGCACCGAACGGTGGCATATTGCATCAATGGGAAGTGGGCAATGATGTTACTGCCATTGCGGCCCATCAATCGGCCGATTTGGTAGCATCTGGTAGCGCCAATAAAATCACCATCTATAGCACGCAACAAGGAGGTCGCATACAAAGTACTTTACGTAGTAATGATAGTTTTATGGGTCCAAAAATTGGACATCCCACATGTCTAGCTTTCCATTTACACAAAATATCTTTAGCTGTAGGTTTTGTAGACAATACGGTGGCTGTATACGAACCTTCACCAGGTATCTATCTATCTATCTCTTCCTAAACACTTATTCTAAATTGTTTACTTACTAATGCGAACGTGTAAATACTAATGTTTTGTTTTCTCTGTTTTTGTTGTTTCCGTGTGATTTTCATTTCAGTTTTATAAATTATGTAGTCGCTGGAAAACCGATGTCGATAAAAATCCCCAAACATTTGACAATGTGCGTAAATTTTTGCAAACAGATCACATGCATGACGTTGTTGAAGAATTGCGTAAGAAAACTAAATTGCCTAACATCGATGCCAATACGGCTCGACTCATTTATACGGTATGTGGCTTTGAAACTGCTTGGCAAAGGCGAAGAGAACCTTCGGTGTGGTGCCAATTGCTTAATCAGAAATCTATACAAACACTAGAGTTTGTAGAAGATTTGGAATATTATTGGAATGATGGCTACGGTTATGATTTGACACATCGAATTGCTTGTCCAGCTATAGCTAATATGTTTGAGCACATCGAGTAAGTCTATGTCAGATTTCTTGTACTTGAACTGTATTATTAATGTTTTCTTTTTTTTTACGTTTTACTTCATTTTAGCCCTCAATCGATTAAGCCAAATTCAACATTTTATTTTACACATTCTGGCACTTTGTTAAAAGTCTTGGCACATTTGGGTCTATATAAGGACGAAACACCTTTAACGTTTAAAGATTATGGCAAACAACGTAAATGGCGTACCAGTGTCATTGATGCTTTTGCCACAAATGTGGCATTCGTTTTATACAAGTGAGTACAAGTGAGGACGAGGAGAAGGATTCACGTATATTTTTTTACTTTTGATTTATTTGCAGTTGTAAAAATGATGGCCCTATGGTCTTAACGTTGCATCAAGAGCAAGTCATACACATACCAGGCTGTCCTAACGATCAGGATCTATGCAGTTTAACAACCTTACGCAAACTATTCGCAAACAGTTTAGACAATTGCAACTTCGATGAGATGTGTTTTAAATAAGACGGTTTTAAAAAGTTTATTTTTTAAAGAACGTTTTGCTAGGAGCAAAAATATTTGATTTGTTTTATTATTGTTATTGATGATGAACCCCCGGGAATTTAGCAACGAAAGTGTTTTGTTTTCTTTTTGAATGTTAATTAACAAAACAAAATATTACGCATAAAATGTCAAATGTATATTTGGAGATGATCAAACCCAATCTAGATAAGATTTAATCTATATTTTGCATATTTAATTTCATTATTAAATCTCTCACTCTCACTTTCTCACACTCTTTTTATTTTGTACATACATACATACATGCATACATATAGTGTATATTTTTGTTTTTGTTGTTGTGTGTATTGCAATCACAAACGATAATGATTAAATGATGATCTTTCTTTAGTTTTTCCTTTATTTTCTTTGATTTTCATGTGAGAAACTAAACCTAAACCTAAAAATATTGAAAGGAATCTAGAAGAAGAAGAAAAAAAAAATTCACAATTGCAACAGAATAATATCAGACGACACTTAAATTCCTTTTTTTTTATATTTTTTTTTGCAATTTTCTTTGTTAAACTTTTTAACTATAATGCTGTGTATATAGTAAACTTCCTTCTTATCTTATTTTGTTATGTATTTATTATTTATTACTTCTTTTCTCCTTCTTTTTTCTTCTTAAATTTCAATAATTTCTTAATTGTGTTCAATTATTTACGTGAATAGGAATTATTTTATAATTTATTTATATTTCTTTATTATTATTTCTTATGAAATCAAAACTTAACTTTATCCAGTGACTGAAATAATTAAGAAAAAAAATAAAAAAATAAAAACAATAGTGATTTATACAAACATATACACGCAAACACACATATACATATATACATATATATATATATAGTGGGGAACAAAATAATGGAAACTTTTTCAAAATTAAATTAAAAATTAAAAATATTTTTAAGAAATTCGCAAAATATTTGTGCTGTTTATTAATAAAAAAAAAACGAAGAAACAATATATGATAAATATGAACTTAACAAATCAGAACTTTCAAAAATGATTAAAAAAAATTTTTGAGTCAAGACCTGTAAACACTCATCATTTTGAAGAAGCCTTCAACACTTCAATAATATAGCTTTCTTTATATTTCTATGCATACTAATGATTTGCAATTTCAAATTTTTTTCTTTGCAATTTCCAATTTTGTCTGATTAGAACACATAAATAAATTTTTGAAAAAGTTCCAATTGTTTTGCCATCCACTGTATATAGGATACACTATAACAATTTACAGCATAAAGTTTTTAAGGTGACACCATGTAGTTAGGATTAACAAAACAATAATTTAATTGCATTAAAAACCACTTTGTTAAACTTAATTTAAATGTGAATGAATAAATTCACTTAAACAATCTTTTATTAAACAATAATATTTACAATCTATCATCCTATCCTCACAACCACCACCACCATCACCACATTAATTAATTAATTAATTTCACCGACCCCCTCCCTCCTCTTTTCTTCTTACTCTATACATTTGGTTTTTCTTTAATCAATTTCTTCTAATATTAAGAAAAATTATAAAACAACAACAAAAAAAAAAAAAGAATAAAAAAAATAACTAGAAAAATAACAAAAATTGTTTTGTGTTAAATTTTATACAATTTATTTGCTAAAATTGTTTACTATTTTATTTTTATTTTCTTTTTCTTATAATAATTAAAAAAAAAAAATTATTATAAATAAAATTACAATGAAACAAAACAAAAAAAGGAGAAAAAAACATAAAAAAAATATTCTATTTTATTATAATGCAATAATATCCGTATTAAAAAGTAAAGAGCAAAGCAAACAAACAAAAGGATAACGAGAAATTGAATAAAACATCATAAAGAAAAATTATTTCAAAATAAATCTACAACCAGATTCTATTTATTATTCATTATTCATCATAAAAAATCAAAATGAAAATCAAAATGAAATCCAGCTTAATTGGCGCATCGTTACTATAACACTATAATGTTTTCGCAATCCAGCAAATATAAAAAATCGGAAGGAATAATTAACTGAGTGAGTACATAAATATTTCTTTTATTTTATTTTATTTACTTATTTAAAAAAAATTAACTTAAAATTTTTGAATAAAAGGTAATTTAAGTAAAGAAAGGGAAAAAGAAACATTTATTATCACAAAAGTATTAAAAGAAGAATACAGTAGGATCTTGATTATCCGTGCATTCCGAATAATCGATTTTCCCAGTTAATTGAGTACCAATTTTGGCTAGTTTTTTAATAGATATTTTCGTGTACAAATTTATATAAAAACCAAATAATTCAATGATTTTATATATGTATGTACCTACCTACATGTAACAAAAATATAAAAAAATAAATAATTTTGTCAGAAAACAGTGGAGAGTCCAAAATAATCACGTTTAAACGATGCAGAAAAATTTAATTCGATCCAAAATAAAATTAAATCGATGCAAAAAATTTTCTTTTTCCATCTCGGATAATTAATGTTGCCGGATAATCGAATCATAGATAATAAAGGTCTTACTATATCACAAATATACCAAAACTAAGGGGAAACAAATTTAGAGAACATTAACTAAGTAAAGTGTTTGAAAATGGCAGTTTTTAAAAAATCGGTTTTTTCCCTAAAACTATTTATTTCATAATAAAACACAAGACACTTAAAAAAATTAAAAATTAAAATTAAGTGGCAAGCTTTTAATAATATTGTCAAAAACTATAACAACTTTAGAAAGGGGCCTAAATATAATCAAAAATTTCGCAGTGAGTGGCTAAATCATATCCTCATATACGTCAATCCGTCATATACGTCAATCCGTCATATACGTCAATCAGTCATATACGTCAATCCGTCATATACGTCAGTCCATCATATACGTTAATCCGTAATATACACAAATCCTTGGTATAAGTTAATCCGTCGTATAAGTCAATTCGTCATATACGTCAGTCCGTCATAAATGTTAATCTGTAAATCCGTCGTATACGTTAATCCGTAAATCTGTCATATACTTCAATCCGTCATGTACATCAATCCGTCATATACGTCAATCCGTCATATACGTCAATCCGTCATATACGTCAATCCGTCATATACGTCAGTCCATCATATACCTTAATTCGTCATATACGTTAATCTGTCATATTCGTCAATCCATCATATCGATAATCCGTCGTATACGTCAATCCGTCATATAAGTCAATCCGTCGCCGTGGTCTAGTAGGTAGTATGCTGGCTTATTAGACGTAAAGCCAGGATTCGAGTCCCAGGCCAGATTTCTTCTCAGCAGATTTCTGGCAAAAACTCTGAGAGCAAATAAAATTGCCATGAAAAGTTGCTCAAAAATCTGTCGTTCGGAGTCGACTTTAAACTGTAGACCCCACACCTAGGTATAAAATTAACACATACAACATAAGTAGCGTGAGAAACTACGTTAATAATCCTGACTGAAGAGTTGAAATGATCAATTCTGTATGTATGTCATATACGTTAATCCGTCATATACGTCAAAGAGAATGGTGTAAACACGCAGTTAATTTTAAACAAAAAAATATCTTAAGCAGTGCTGGCAAAGTAAAACAGCACAGTACAAAGCACAGCAAAAGCACAAGAGAAACCACATTTGCTGAAATGCTGCAAGCAGTAGGGATCACTGCGAAATTAATTGTTGTGCTTGAC
Organism: Sarcophaga peregrina; assembly: GCA_014635995.1. Lineage (NCBI taxonomy): Eukaryota > Metazoa > Arthropoda > Insecta > Diptera > Sarcophagidae > Sarcophaga > Sarcophaga peregrina. The sequence continues at coordinate 38,026,388 of CM025790.1, read as the reverse complement.
TACGATAGCAGAAAACTTTTCACTGTACCGCTATAGCTAATGAGTTTATTTTTGTTTCTTCTGCTTTGCTGTTTGCTTTTGTTTTGGATACAATTGCTGAAAAACTTTAAGCATAACAGAAATTTAGGTGTTTTTGATAATTTCAAGCAAGCAATACAAATCCTGATAAACACCACTCTCGCTGCTCGCCTCCACACCCATTCTACATAGAAAGAGAAATTGTAACTAATTCTCCTGTTGCATTTTTAATTAATCCAATAATCTTTATTTCATTTGATAACACTTTGATGGTCTCAATTAAAATTGTAGTTACATTGTACATGTATGTATGTATGGGTATGTAAACTTGGTCTATATTACATAAAATTCCTTTAAAACCTTGCACAATATCAAGTAAAAAATGATGGTTAAGGTTATGGCAAATGTGATGGCTTGTTTTCTTTCGTTTTATTTTACATTTATTTTACAAATTAACTAACCAACCAAGTCTATTTTAAAAACAAACATAATTTAAGGGTTGGTTTATTTCTCAAATAACATTCCGCATATAAATTTCGCATTACGGCGGCGTTTAAAGAAATACCTTCGGTTGAGGAAATGCAAAAGAGCGCAAAATAATGGAAAAATTGAGCAAATATTTATACACACCACCAAAACCTACAATATAGATAGTAAATGAAATAGAAAATACCACGAAAACGCAAAATGCAGACAAAACGACGTACTATGCGGTAAAGGATTGCTTTACGTTTACGCCAGAGTATTCAAAGAATTCATACTTAACTTTACTGAATAATACACAAAAACAATGCAGTGCTTGAAAGGGTTCTCAAGTAGTTTCTCTAAGTAAATATTAGTTTTTCTTTTGTTTTTTAAATCTTTTAAATCTGAAATCAAAAATTTTCATTTACTTTATAGGCACGAAAAACCTGAAAGTCAATCAAAAACAATTAAAATCAAAGGCTTAGTATGGTAAGGTAAAGCTATTTTTGTTTTGTTACACTTTAATTTAAATATATTATTGGTCACTAGAAGCCTGTAGACGGGTTTAAGGCAAAGCTTCTCACGCCACCCATGCTTTGTATATGAAAATTTTACCAATGAGTGGCGGTATCCATAGTTTAACGTAGAGTCCGAACGACACATTTTAGCAGACAGAATGTAAAGAAGCAGGCCAAGCTGACCAAGTCATATAAGAGAAGGACTTGAACATCTCACTCCGGCTGTCGGATATGCAGCATGTTGCAGGCACAATGGATCCTCGCATATGGAGTTCCTTTCACCCGAATCTCAATCTTTTCTGATAGCCAGGCTGCGATAAAGTCTCTGTCGAACGAATTCTAGGATCGTCAGGGAATGCCTTCATTGCCTCAACCTTCATTCTGGGCGATTCAGTATCACACTTGTCTGGGTCCCCGGACACTGTGACATTCCGAGAAACTGCAGGGCTGGCGAACTAGCCAAGGCTGGCGTATTTCTTTTGGAATCTTTTTCAATCAACTTGGGTATGCCACTTACCTCGCTCAAACTGGCCATCGCGCGGAAATTCTCCCGGGACGCCAAACTATCCTGGACCAACGAGAAGTCCTGCTCTACCGCTAGGATTACTTTGCCCTCAATGGATAGAAGGCGCACCAACCAGTTACTTGGACTTGGTACATACATATGTATGTACATCATAAGTATGAGATGTAACATCATCTCGATCACAGTCGCCATGCTTACACGTCACTGCGTTATGGATAGACACGCAGACAGAATGCGGCTTCCATTAAACGATTTCTCCCGTGAATGCAGATCCGCCGAGAAAGAGGAAACTGTTATCTACTTTCTTTGTCAATGCCCATCTCTTGCGAGGATGCAGATATAGGCTGTTTGGCTCTCCAACCCTTGTCAGCCTGACAGTGCTATCGTGCATTGATGTCAAGGATATAACCTCGACGCGAAGTGTTGCAAGCATTGATTCTCTTGAGGTAATTTTCGACCCCTTCTTGCCATAACTTGACGAATGTTGGTTTTTTAAGTGCTCAAGAGTTGAAGGTTTATCTGCATAAACACGGTCTTTCACGTAACCCCACAAAAACAAAGCCTAATGGTGTCCAATCGCATGATCTTGGTGGCCAGTTGATATCGCCAACGACGAGAAATTACGTGGTCAGGAAATGTCTTTTGCAATCAAGTCATATTCGCACGAGTTGTGTGACATGTGGCACCATTTTGTTGAAACCACATATTCTCCAAGTCGTATTCTTCAATAGCAGGCAAAAAAAGTCGGTTATCATATGACCATAACGCTCCGAATTGACGGTGACAGTCGTTCCATCGTCGTTTTTGAAGAAGTAAGGTCCAATCACACCTTCGGACCAAAGAGCGCACCAAACAGTGACTTTTTCTGGATGTAATGGCCTCTCTTCAATTACTTGAGGATTCTCAGAACCCCAAATACGACAATTTTGTTTATCAACATACCCACCGAGTGTGAAATGTGCTTCATCGCTGAAGAAAATTTTGTTCGAAAAATTGCCGTCCATCGCCTGTTGTTCAAGCACCCATTCCACGTATCTACGACGTTGTGAATGGTCAGCTGGCTTCAATTGGTGTGTAGGTGTAAATCTAAATGCAAAATACGCCATAATGTGCCGTAAGACAGTCCTAATTCCTGAGAACGACGAGGAATCGACACATTCAGGTCTTCGGCAACACTTTCACTTACAATAGCGATATTTTCAGCGGAACGAGCGATGATGCACAGGTCTTTCAATATTTGTAACGACTCCAGTCTCTTCAAATTTCTTCACAATTTTGCCAATCGCTTGCGTAATTGAACGATTATGTAAACCGTAACGATACGTGGCTGTGGCAGAATCACCATTTTTGAAGAAGGTTTTTGATAATTTTTATGCGTTTTGAGATAGTTAAGCGATATGTTTTCGTTAATGCTGAAAAGAAAAAGAATTTAGGTTCACAACTTAGTTTCACAAATTTCGAATTCCAGTTCCATACTTTTGAAACCATGAAGTGTAGTAGATGTACTATACATTAGAGCAGCTCAAGTTGTATGGAAGCGAAATTCGTGCAAAGTGTACCCCTCTTAAAATGAACATTGGTATTTTTTATAGACAACATTTCAAATATTTCGTCTCCAGATTCGACCTCTCGTGAGCTGGACCATTTTGAAAAAAGGTCTATTTTTGAATATTTTGTTAATTTGTGGATCTGTTTCTTTACCAACATACACAATATCTATATCATAAGAAAGGTTTTTTTAAGGCGCGTCCAACAATGAATACAATTTGTCCAAGGACGATCATCCATGTCGTTTTTTTAAGGATATTCTGTAAAAAAAATAATGTTTTTTGAATTTTTTGTTCGGGGTTGTTTGTAATAAAAATGCCAAATTAACATATTTTGATCTTTAGTCGATTTAATTAAATACGGGTCCCAGCTTTTTTTGAAATTCGTTCAATTTTAGGAGGGTACATCGAGCACTTTTTTTGGTGAAAAATGTTTGTATAAACGTTTAACCTGTTGATTTCTTTTGCATTCCATTTGTAATGAATACATTAATTTAAAGTTGCGTTAAAAATCCCGAGTATTTTTGTTTTATTAAGGGCGCAGGCGTTAGCTAATATTACGTTCAAGTACTCAATCTCTTATTTGTGAGAAGCGTAATAAAAAGCAAAAGTGGAAAATAAAGAAAGCAAAGGACAATAAGAAATAAAAGCCAAGAACAACTAACGTCAGTTGTAGTATTTAGTTCTTTAAGAATCGTTTGGTTATTTTTAACAAATTCCATAAATTTTTTTTTTATTTGTGCGTCTATAATTAAATAATCGTTTGCTTAACAAACAAATTTGCATCAAAATTCTATTACGAAGGCAAACGAAAAAAGTGTACAAATATTTTGAATTATTTTAAGAACATTTAACAGCAGAAAAACAATCAAAACTTTACGTTGAGCTTTAAAAAAAAGGAGAAATTAAAAAAAAATGTTTCCGCCTTACTTGTACTAATTTACTTACACTTACGAGTCCTTTTTAAATATACTCATATGTACATACATACATACATTCATACTTATAAGAAATTTTACTAGTCTTTTGGTGTTTGGAGAGAAACGTATGAGGAGAAAGTACAATTCATATCGCGAACATATATGGGATTACTAAAGAGACAACAAAGAACAAAGGAAGAGTAAATAAATCTTCCAAGTGATGAAATTCTACTGCTTCATGTCATAGAACGTGTGTATTGTTTCGTGTCTTTGTTTTGCTATTGACCCAAATTTTATGGTTAAATCATCACCATCACCACCATCACAATCATCATCAGCTGCATTGCCATATAAAGTATATCATCATAGTCAGCCATTTATTTAGCATTCAAAAGGATATTCTTTTGCTAACAACAATTACAACTACAACTACTACTACAAATAACTGCAGAATATGATGAGAAAAAGCCATAGCAATAGCGGCCATAGCAGTCACTACACAGCAACAGTGTAAATTTGTAAAATAGAAACAAAACAACCCAATTGGAAAAGTGCAAAAAGAGACGACGAACTACAATTAAACCAACAAACTAAACCCACCACAATTTATTAGTGAGCAAAGTATGGATTCTGAGTTTAGTTTTTGGCTATTTTGCTGTTTGGCCGTTATTTTATTATTTTATTGCCTCTTTGAACTTCATTACTTCCTACGTATGTGCCTGTGCGTTGCTTTGGCTCGTTTTGTCAAAAGGAAGTGTCATATTTTAGAAACGACAACTGTTTCCGGTATGTATTATTTGTTATTTATTATTTTATTATTGTTCGTTTCCTTTTCAAAATGACCACAATTATTGTTTTAACGACCATTTGTCGTTGTAACCTTGAATATTATTGATAAATTGTTAAAACAAAACCAAAAAAAGAACAAATATTGTAAGCCATTCTATTTATTCCATTCATCATCATTGTCATAGTAATTGAAATACTTCAAGGATAATGAATAGAGGAAATACGTTTGTAAGAAAAACATTTAGAACTTTAAAATTCACATGCAATCCCTCCTCAGTGCGCTATTATTCATTTTGTTATATTCTGATGGTCGTCCTAAAAGCTTGAATAGATTGTAGAGCTTGAAAAGAATATCTAAAAAGTAACCTAAAAGAATAGCCCATAACGGATAGAATTTAGGACTCTCATATCCAATATTCTTAAATATATCGTAATAAATTAATATTAATAATGGAACGTTTCATTAACAAGGACATCCTAAAAAGGGAGTGGCGGGACTTTTTAAACCTTAAGCGAAGGTTTAAGTTTATGTTGAAGGACGTATATTCGTCAAATGAGACAAGTACAGTACAGGGGTCAGCAATGAATCGTTTTTCTGCTACTCATAAGTATTCATGTAATTTTGAGTATGAGTGAATCAACAGAATTGAAATTCTACTACTCTGATTCATTCGTACTCTCTACAACATTGATTTATAAGTATAGGTTACAATGAGTAACGTTGACATCAAGCTCACAACATTTGAAATATGTTTGATTCATACGCCTAATCATTCTGATTTATAAATTTAGAAAAATACTTATAATACTTATAAGTGATTCGAATCATTCATCAAAATTTACAACCTTTGTTGTTGTTGCATATACAAACAAAGAAGAAAGGAAAGACAAAGACAACAAGACAACAAGACATACACACAATCTTCTTGTGAGTATTGCAGTATTCGTATGCGAATCATACTTATTTTGTGTTTCGTGTAAATTTTAAGTAGAGACGAGTCGAAGTCAATAACATTATGCGTATTGTTAAGCATGAGTACGACGAGTACTTTCAACTTTGAGTATGAGTAGCATGAGTATCATATTAAAATAAGTATGAATGCGTATAAGTAACAGAAATTATAAGTATGACTCGAATCTACTTATCGTTTTGAATACTTATTACTGATCTCTGGTATAGTACCTGTAGGCAAAGTTGACGTACATTAAACAAACGTCCTTAAGATGAGAGGACAATAGAGGGGATAGGAGAAAGGAGAATAAGTAGGAAAGGGAGAATAAGAAAACGGAGGCATTACACAGACCAAAAAAAAAAAAACACACAAGAGGCAATGCGACAACACTAACGAAGCCCTAGCACTTTTCAACCAGTTCAAGCTAATAAAGCTCTCGTCATACAATTTAAAGCCTGAAAGAAGCCCCTGCCAAAGGTCTTCAACCTCAATTTACTAATGGCTAGACAGTTACAGAGGAGGTGTTCGATAGTCTCCAAAAGCGACCTAATCTCGCAGTGCTCTGTGCTCGCCTCTGTTCTTTCCCCCTGACTTATCCATTAATGAGACCAAAGAGGTGGCAGATTAGGAGATCAAGATCAAGTATTAAATCGTCTTCAGAAAGCGAACATAACGTAGTTTGATCATCCGCCGTCTCATTACTGAGTATTCCACTATGACCCGGAATCTAGCATAAACGGATTCAATCTATTCCAAAATTTCTTAACGACTCCTTGCCCTCACGAACGGCCGTGATTTGCACCAGACCGACGCAATGGCCCGATTCCGAAGTGGGCCCACTAGCTATGGGCTCAATAGGTTGCCAAAATCTCTTCCTGAAAGGCGCGACAGTCATCCTTTAACCTGAAGTAAAGTTCAAGACCGAGTTCCCTACAGAAAACCCCATCATGCATTGCACCCCCACCATTCCATTGTATCAAATCAAAACGTCGTCTTAATGTAAGCAACCGTTTGTGTGAAAGATTGCTTCGAAAAGAACTGCATCAATTTCATTTCTTTCTAAAGTTTTACTTACAGTTTGTACTTTCTCGATCTTTCCTATATATTTACAAGCTTTCCGTGCTTAGGTATTATTTTCAACCACTTGTTAGACTAGTCCAGAGACTTTCTCAATAAGCACGTACAAATAATTCTTTCTTTTCCAAATCTTTTAATTTGATTACGCGGGTGATCTCTATATTCTCTTAGAATATAGTTGAGACATTAACCTATAAAGGCTTGTCGATCATCTGCCGATGACAATTATGCTACAGTCGAACTTCTATAAATTGAATCACCATTATCCAGAAAAAACTTCAACTTTGGGAAGTAAATTTCCAAATGATCTAGATGCTGTTGCCACGAGATGTGTTTCAACTTATAGAAACTTCAAGTAATAGAAGTTCAAATTATAGAAGTTCCACTGTACATGTACAATAATACAATGTTATACATCCTCTTTTTTTCATTGCAGGCATATGTTTAACTAATGATGTCGATACGCTGCTGTATCATATGAATAATGCTCGTTATTTTAGAGAACTGGATTTTGCGCGTGTAGATTTTTATGAACGCACCAATTTGTATCGTACAATTTTAGCTAAAGGTGGTTCAGTATTTCAAGGTGCAGCCACGATACGTTATAGACGTTTTATAAGACCATTTCATAGATTTAAAATTGTTTCAAGGGTAAGTACATTCATTACCTTTCATTCATTTGCTGGGTGGTCTAACAGAAATTTCTTTCTTTCCTATATTTTAGATCATTTATTGGGACGATCAATCCGTTTACATGGAACATCGTTTTATCCGGCCAGCCGATCAATTTATCCATTGTATTGCCATATGCCGTCAACGCATTATTGACTGTTCGGCTGATGATGTAATGTCTGAGCTGTTGTCACCGAAAACGGCCCAACTGCAGGCATCACGTAACACATTAAGTTCCACAGTTAGCTTAGATCATGCCATTGCTAGTACGAACGTTGATCAGAATATGGCAGAAAACGGTCAAGTGCGTACAAAATTAAAACCTGATCTGCCACCGGAAATACAAAAATGGATAGAATATAATGATTTGTCCAGTAAAAATTTAAGACAAAACTCCTGATAGAAAAATTCTTTTGTTTTTTGTTTTATTTTTTTTGGTTTTAATTTTAAATTGTTTTTAAGATGAATTTGTTTTATAATGTGTATGTAAACTTTTAAATCAACTAAACAACTTTTGTTATTTTAGCAGGTATTGAACAATATATTATAATCTTACATAACGTAACATATGCAAAGGTTGAGATTTTATTTCCGTTTTGGTTCGCGTTTTGGGGGCAAAAAAGCCAGCGAACGAAAAGAAATTTTTTTTGTGTTCAAGTAATTTTATTATATTTAAAGCGGTCTTTCGAATAAAATAATCGATTTCTTTTTTACGTCTACATACAGTGACGAGCAGAAGTGAGTGTATGTTCACAATACTGAGTTTCGTCATCCACAAAAACAAAACCATACAAGCAAATATAAAAAAAAAATTAATTTTAATTCTGTTAAAAATGGCGGTGAAAATATTTTGGTTTGGGGATGCTTAATATGGTGGGATATTGGCCCTCTACATTTAGTAGACGGTATCATGCGAAAAAATACTATTTAAAGATTCTGCAAACCCATCTTCCGAATTTTATGGACAAATGTGCTTATCCCGAATAAGAAATTATTTTCCAACAGGATGGCGATCCGAAGCACACAGCAAAAGTTGGAAAGATATGGAGTGGAAAACCATATTTTCAATTGATGGAATGGTCGGCACAAAGTCCCGACCTCAATCCGATTGAAAATCTTTGGTTATTCATGAAAAGCCGGCTCGGACAGTTCGAAACAGCCCCAACAAACATGGTCAAACTTTGGGATCGATATTATTGATCATTTGATAGAAAGCATCTCAAACTGCGTAAATCAAGCTATTTCTAATAAGGGTCTATGGACCAAATATTGAAATTGGGCTAGTTTCTTGAATTTTCTTGAAACGTGCAAAATTGAGTTTATATGAGTTATTTTCGTTTTTTCATTCAAACTCACTGAATTCATTTCATTAATTATTGTTTTTTTACTGCTGTTTGTTAAGAATAAAATAAAGAATTAAAATTAATTTTTTTTTTGTATTTGCTTGTATGGTTTTGTTTTTGTGTATGACGAAACTCAGTATTGTGAACATACAGCTCACTTCTGCTCGTCACTGTACATACGTATTTTAAGCGGTGAAATGAATATTTAAGAAATATTCCTAAATTTATTCATTTACTTGGACATTTTCATTTTATATTTGCAGGAAGTAATTGACTTGATTAAACCTTAAATATTAATTATACACGAATAATTAATAAATTTTTTTTCTATATAAAAATATAATATTTAATATAATTTTTTTCTTGTTTTTGTTTTTAGGACTTAAAAAAGAAATTATGAAACACCTACAAGTATGAAAACATTTAAAAACTAAGTCTATGTATTTTGCCTGCCCTTGGATCTATTAACCTTGCGCTATTTTTTTTTTTTTTATTAAACCTGCATTCAGGTGAAGACCCCTACTCATGCAGTGCATTGTGCAGGTTTCGGAAAGGTGGAAAGAGGGAAGATGCGAACGGTAAGGAAACGAGTTGCTGCTGGTGACTATAAAATGGCCAGTGCCATTAGACAGTCAACAGCAATCGTCCCCAAGAAGCTGGCAGTTTCTCACACCACTTATGTGGTGTGTGTTAATTTTATACAGAAGTGGACTAGACACTTCAATTTTAAATCGTGTAGCCTTTCCGGACATTTTGAAGGCTTCTGATAGATTTTCATTATATCCATAACATTACAATTGGTAATGCATTGCTTAGGCAAGGCAACAGCACGTACAAAACCATCGTTTAACGTAGTGAATTGTTGTTCCAAATGGATGGCTTTATCGTCTCACCAGATAAGTGTTTGTTTGAATTTAATATGGATGGAAAATGGGAATGGTGCGGTGCACCCTCTGCAATATCTCCATGACGTTCTTTAAACGGTAAGATAATAGAAGTGGAAGCGGGAAAAGTCAAGCTCGCTTAAATAACTGGCATTGTTCATGTACATGCATACATAATTGGCCATTACAACCCTTCAGTCAGGATTACGACCGAGCTTCTCACACCACTTATGTTGTGTGTGTTAATTTTATACATGAGTGGCGGGACCTACAGTTTAAAGTCGACTCCGAACGACAGATTTTTGAGAAGCTTTTCATGGCAATTTTTACTCTCAGAGTCTTTGCCAGAAATCTGCTGAGAGGAAGTCGCCGAAGAAATATTTTTCGTTTTAATGTCTGACCTGGGATACGAACCCGGGCCTTTCGTCGAATAAGCCAACACACTACCCACTAGACCACGGCGGCTACTATTGTTCATGTGCCTAATGAAAATGTTTACATCTTGTCACATATAGAGACCTGTAAGAAGTTTAGTAAAGAAAAGTAAGTTTTGTTGTAAGGCATTCCTGTGGGATACTTGCTGTATTACCGTTATTTAGCAAGATACAATTTATGACGTGTATACACGTCATGTTCCCCCAGAAACCCTTGTTATGACGTCAATAGATGTCAGAGTCCATCAAAGGGTTAAAATGTATGCCTTTCAAGCAATGCATTTATAAAAACAAGAAGGTTTAAATTGATTTGAATTAGGCTAGTGGTAGAATGAGGTTCATCAAAAAAAAATTTTTTTTTTTTAAATAGTTTCGGCCTATAGAATTTCTTCTTCATTCTTTATTGATTGATTTATTAATTTATTTATTAATTACAATAAAATTACAAATTATATTCTAATCATATACGAGCGGAGTAACTTAGACCATGGGCTCGGTGTAGTGTCACGGCCCTCACGTTAATAGTCTAGTACACTATCCACTAGACTAGCAGGGCACTCTATTAATTTATTAAAGTAAAACGAGGTATGAAGTCGCCGTGGTCTAGTGGGTAGTGTGTTGGCTTATTAGACAAAAGGTCCGGTTTCGAATCCCAGGTCAGACATCAAAACGAAAAAATATTTCTTCGATGACTTCCTCTCAGCAGATTTCTGGCAAAGACTCTGAGAGTAAAAATTGCCATGAAAAGCTTCTCAAAAATCTGTCGTTCGGAGTCGACTTTAAAACTGTAGGTCACGCCACTCATGTATAAAATTAACGCACACAACATAAGTGGTGTGAGAAGCTAGGTCGTAATCCCGACTGAAGGGTTGTAATGGGCAATTATGTATGTGTAAAACGAGGCACAAGTGTATATGTTATGCCGTCTTTCCAATAAAATAATCGATTTCTATTTTACGTCTGCATATGTATTTTAAGCGGTGAAATGAATATTTAAGAATTATTCCTAAATTTATTCATTTACTTAGCGAATAAATTAAAATCTTTAGGATGTAATTGAACTAATTAAACCTTAACTATTAATTATACACGAATAATTAAAAAAAAAAATAATTTACATTTCTTTTTATTTATTTAAAAATTTCTTGAATAACAAAATTTAAAAAAATACCCATTAAACATAAATTTTTGTGTTTTTGTTTTTAGCACTTAAAAAAGGAAATTCTTAAACAACTACAATTATAAAAACATTTAAAAACTAAGCCTATGTATTTTGCCTGCCCTTGAATCTATTTATCCTTGCGCAATTTCTGACTAGACACTTCAATAGCTTCCAGCCACAATTTTAAATCTTCTGGCATTTCGGGACGTTTTGAAGCCTCCTGATAGGTTTTCATTATATCCATAACATTACAATTGGTAATGCATTGCTTGGATAAGGCAATAGCACGTACAAAACCATCGCTTAACGTAATGAATTGTTGTTCCAAATAGATGGCCTTATCGTCCCACCAAATTAATTTTGTTTGAATTTTATACGGATGGAAAATGGGTATGGTGCGGCGATAACGTACACTGGAAGCACCCTGTACAGCACCGCCATGACGTTCTTTAACCTTTTCATAGAGACCGGTAAGTGCATAGAAATGGAAGCGGGCAAAGTCAAGCTCGCGTAAATAACGGGCATTGTTCATGTGCCTGATGAAAATGTCTACATCTTGTGACGTACAGAGACCTGTAAGAAGTTTAGAGAAGAAAAATAAGTTTTATTATAATTGCTATACTGACTAATGAATAATTAAATTATTATAAGGCATGCCTTTCAAGGAATGCATTGTTAAAAAGTAAAAGGTTTAAATATATTGAAAAATTAGAAATAGTTTCGGTCCTTCTTCATTCTTTATTGGTTTACTTATTAACTTTTGACCGTAGAAATAGTATCTAGCCAATGATGGCTGATCTCACAGATTTTTTTCTATGGCACATAGCGCATCTTTGTTGTCAAAATTACTAGAATCAAAGTTGCTTTCCATAGTATCCGACATGGAGTTTTCTTTCTTTCATACTTTTTTCCTTTTTCGCATCAATAAAGAATTCTTCATTGAAATTGAATTTATTCCTTTAAGTAACTGCATCTCGAAAAGGTGTAACTATAGCAAACGTAATAAAAAAGTTATTGAATATTAAGCAACACACACTCTTACCGTAAATAGTTGTGGTGTCAGTAACTTTCCGTTTGCTTTGGAAAAGACGACCCATTAAGACGGTGCAGACACAGCGTATGAAATAATTGACATCCCAGATAATGTACAAGATGAGAGCGATAAGTAAAAATCCCATGTCGATGGTTGGTCCAAATACTTCCAAACTGTAATGCAATAATCACATTAATTATGAAACAAGAGGAAGAAACAAATTTTACATAAATTTTGAAGTTTATTTTCGGTTTTTTTTTTATTGTCTTTCTTTCTTATGAATTTGTATATCAAATGGGGTTTAAGGTTTAAAAAAACGAAACTGATTTTTCGTTTTAATGAATTCACCATCATATTACTTATAAGAGGTCAAGACTATCAATTCAATAATCCATTATGTTTAAATATTTATTTTCTAAAATTACTAAACTCCACTCGTTAGTGTTTACCTTTCTTTAATTATTCCGTAAAAACTAAAAACCGTGTCCACCACTGAAGACAGGTATAAACAAACTGAAAACGTTTCTTTGGTCTGTTACTTGTATGAATATTAACAGGTGAAATGTTTTGATCGGTTTCGTGAATTTCTGATTAAAAGAGAGAAGAAGAACAACAACAAAAAAACGAAAATACAAAAAAGCTTAAGAAAAGCTATCATCGTTGCATAAAGGTTGTTTCGAAAGTTTGTGCTTTTATTATATGAATTATGCCAGAGATGGAAATGCTGCTTTCAGTATTTATATTACGAGTGTTGCCATTTTTTAGTTATTTCTCTTCTATTCTTATTCGGTGTGGTGAGTTTTTAAAGTGTGGTGAGTTCTTACAAAGTGTGGTGAATTCGTACGGTGTGGTGAATAAAATTGAAATTCACTAATACTGCATACTATGTTATCACAGACCACTGTGCTATCAAAGGTGAATTAGTCGGTGTATATCTAGAATACGTAAGTTTCACCTCCACTAACGGAGCTACAGGGTCAAAACAAACCCTCGATACCTAAAAAGATTGGGGTGCTATACAGGGATTTCTGAAGTCACATAGTATTGCCATTGTGTCAGTAAATTCTTTTTACGCATCTAAAAAAATTAAAAGCCATCGTTGCATGAAAGTTGTTTCCTAAGTTTTTGCTTGTTAATGAACTATGCCAGAGGTGGGAATGCTGATACATTAACGATTAATTTCAAAATTATTGAATTTATTGCTTAGTAACCAAATTTTATTATAGAAGTATGCCATCAAATGGTTTACAATCTAACCACTAGCTGGTGGAACATTATCTTAACTCTGGGTGATCATGGTATATATATCGACGCTTCCGTTCTATAACATTCTAAGTCGAAAAAGTATCTTTTGAGTTATGAGTTCTCAAAGTTTTCACGTGCCATACGACTATATGTGTATTGTAAGTAGATTTTTGCTTATAACTTCGGAACGGATCGGTCCATCTTAACTAAATTTTGACAGTATTTAAGTTAGAGAACGTAGAGTTTGAAAATGCAAGAACATTAAAAACGTCCTAAGTACACTTAGAACGTTATAGAATAGAGGCGTCGATATATCGGTTGCTTTATAAATTAAAGTTAAGTTGTCAGCTAATTCTACAACACTGGGCCATAGATTAGAATATTTTGTTAACCTGTTGTAGCGCCTAAAATCATCTCCATTCTATGCTTGTTAAATATAAAGAGATTAAACAAAAAACCAGACTTAAAGGTCTAAGCAATAATAAGTTAGATGGATAGGTATTTTACCTCTCCGACGCTTATGCTGGCAATAGTGTTTACTCATGCCGAGCATTGTGTTGGAACTAAGGAAATACGCTAAGGGAAAGAAAAGAGGGAGTAGTATTCTGAATATTAAATTTTAATCTATTTCTGAGTTACAGAGACAACTTCTGCAGGAAAATAGGTTTACATGGAAACTGTGTGGCTGTAGAACGAATTTCTTCTGTAATGCATTGTGCAAAAATGAATGGATACGAGCCACTTGGAAATACAACTTTCGAGCACAAGTTAATTTAATCGCCTCGCCTATTTTGAGTATTCACAAGAGCCATACAGTTCCCTGAGATGGCACTATGTCCCGGTACTCATATGATGTGGATGTCATAGCATTTTCCCATCTCGTAAAGAGATTTGCGGCAGCCATAAATAGTCTTAGCAGACGTCACGTTAGACCCAAGTGCACCGACATCTGTTTGGCAATTTTTTTTCCAAAAGTGAGTTCTATATCAAAACCCGTATAAATTTAGAACAGAGATCAGCAATGAATCGTTATTTCGCTACTCATAAGTACTCATGCAATTTTGAATATGAGTGAATCAACAGAATTGAAATTCAACTACTCTGATTCATTCGTACTCGCTATAACATTGATTTATAAGTACAGATTACAATGAGTATGAGTACAACGTTGACATCAAACTCACAACATTCGAAATATGTTTAATTTATGCTCCTACTCATTCTGATTCATAAATTTAGAAAAATACTTATATTACTTATAAGTGATTCGAGTGATTCGAATCATTTATTAAAATTTACAGTCTTAGTTGTTGTTGCATGTACAAACAAAGAAGAAAGAAAAGATGAAGACAACAAGCAAAGCATACATACAATCTTCTTGAGAGTATTGCCGTGCTCGTATTCGAATCATATTTATTTTGTGTTTCGTGTAAATTTTAAATAGAGACAAGTCGAAGTCAATAACATCATGTGTATTGTTAAGTATAAGTACGACGAGTACTTCCAGCTTTGAGTATGAATAGTATGAGTCTCATATTAAAATAAGTATGAACGCATATAAGTATCATAAATTATAAGTATGACTCGAATATACACATCGTTTTGAATACTCGTTGCTGATCTATGATTCAGAACTTCACAGCTAAAACATCATGAAGAATGAACAAGCGACGTAGCGTCTCTCAATTCTTTTTAGACAGTTTGACTCAGACTTTTTAAGCCAGACATTGGAGAAATTTTCTTTTTATCTTGAGGTTTTAGGGAGTAGTTAATATTAAATTTCAATATTTTGGCAACACTGTCTAAACTTTTAGCAGGCAACACGAACAAGTTGTATGATGTTTGACAATTTCTTGTGTGAAAAAATAGATAAAAACACATACATACGCGCGCTTCACACAAGTGTATACACCCCCCTCATATACTTGTGCACGTTCATGCAGATACGGTGACAAAGCGAACATCTAGCCAGTATATCTGCCCCAATGCAGAATTGAAGATTGTCTCATGATGATTATTGTTGTAATATTTAAACAATTTCAAAAATTTTGAATTCAGTACGTTTTGTATGCTCGCGCTGTTAAGAACTTTTTTTTTTTTAAATAAAATAAAAAAATTTAAAAAAAATTTTTAAAACTAAACCGAAAGAAAATTAAAAAAAAGAAAACAATTGTTGAACGTGATGAATTAACAAAAAATAGTGAACAAAAAAGCCCAACAACTAAACAAAAAATAATCAAATCAAATGAGGAAAAATTATATTATAAATGTCACAAAATAACAACGACAACAATAGCGAAAATTTAAATTAATTTAAATGCAAAACAACAAATAAATTTAACAACAAAAAAATTGAAAGAAAAAATAAAAAAAACGAAAAAAAATTCAAAAATTAAAAATTTTTAAAATTCAAAAAGAAACCTGAGCACTTCTTAACGTCTTTGCTAAACGCCCCAACCCACCGAAACACAGAACCAGGTGTGTGTACATCATACATACGTATGTATGTGAGCAAGCGAGCCTATTTATTTATTCATTAATTCTGTAAATGTATGTTTGTATGTGTTATTCAATTACCTTTTGATGTTACATTTTAAACTGAAAAGAGAAAAAAATTTTTTTTTAATTTGATCATGACCAAAAAAAAGTGAAAACTTTTACCAAAAAAAAAAAAAACAAAAAACAAAATAAATAAATGCCACAACAACAACACCAGCAGTACAAATCCAAAGTGCTTAATGATCCAATTCTGTTTCTTGCCTTCATTTGCCCAATTTGACACACAAATTGAACGAATTTAGGTAGTTGGTTGGCGGGTATAATTTTTTAGTTAAAACCCAATTTTTCTATTTTAAGCCCATTTACTTGAAATTTTAATATTTTACCATTTATAAGGATCTTCTGCTCCCTCTCTCTCTTTCTCTCTAATAACATTTGATTTAAATAAAAGTACTTAGTGTGACACTGTGTGTTTGCTGCCCGAGCTGATTATTATTAATTTAAAAAAATAAATCCAAAATAAAATAAATTGAAATTGATTACAATTTCCACACTGCGATTATAATTTATAAAATAATATGTGTTCTGTTCTGAAAACTAAAAAAAAACAAACAAAAAAAATAGTTTTTATTTCGACTACGACGACGGCTAGTGTGATGTCTACTTAATAGGCGACGGCCAAGTGGTATTATGTGTGGTGTTTTGCACAATTACATACTCTACATAGTTTAAGCAGTGTTTCCCAAATCACTGTAAGCAACAGATGGTATTTACATCGGCTTTAGGTCTTTTTTAATTGGAATTTGTTCTTCGTATGTGACTGCTGATGTTGCACATGCGCCCTTCCATGTAAGGCCGAATTGTTGTAGTTCTTTCAGCTGCGTAAATCTCCTGGAGTTCTTTGCTTGGTCACAGCTTCTTGTGTATTCAAGATTCCATGTTCGTAATGCTATAGATGTTCCTTCTGATAGTGTGATCGATTCACCATCATTTACTCCATGGAATTTGCACCCGCATGGATTTATCATTAGTTATGTTTTAGAAATCTGAGTTCCCGATAACATTAACGCTCGTACTTTCTTCAAGATCGTATTAAAAATTAGCCAGGATTAAGTTTTTTATAACAGAAAAGGTTCAATGGTTACATCATCGTATAAATAAAATAAAATACAAAAAGTATTTTTTCGGCGATTTCTTCTCAGTAGATTTCTGGCGAAAAACTCTGAGAGTAAATAAAATTGCCATGAAAAGTTTCTCAAAAATCTGTCGTTCAGAGTCGACTTTAAACTGTAGGTCCCGCCACTTATGTATAAAATTAACACACATAACATAAGTAGTGTGAGAAACTAGGTCAATAATCCTGGCTGAAGGGTTGTAATGACCAATTATGTATGTGTCTTTTCTCTTGGGTTAAAGCCCCTTCTGATTATAACATTATTTTCACATTTAAAATGGGCTCTCGTATAATAAGCCAACGTCTAGTAATTGTAACCGAAAAATATAGAGGTACAACGCGACCCTTGTATTCACCAGAAAGAACTTTCAAAACTGACTGATAAATGGGTCCAGAACAACGTAAAAAAGGTGTTTCATGCACTCCAATTGAAACAATTATAAGTCGGACATGCTATTATTTATCGGAGTTATTACAGAATCAGACAAAATTTCAGACAACATGGAAAGAAAAAGTTAAGTGATTATCAAAGTCCTATCTGAAGAAAATTATTTCTTTCGGCGATTTCCTATAAGCAGTCATTTGGCAAAAACTATGAGAGCAAATAAAATTTGCACATGAAAAGTTTCTCAAAAATATGTCATTCGAAATTTAAACTGTAAGTCACACCATTTACTGATTGGTGGTGTTAGAGATTAGATCGTAATCTTGACTAAGAAATTATAATTAAGGTTTGCTTACTTTGCATGGTTTGAAAGGCAAAAACTAAAGAAATAATGGGTCCGTCATCTAACGTTTTTTTTTCAACTAGTGCTTATTTCGTGAATGGTAACACTTAGCTCATGTCTGATTTGACAGATAATTAGTTTTATCCTTCCGCTGAACGATTATGGTTATGTATCAGAGATCAGCAATAAGTATTCAAAACGATGAGTAGATTCGAGTCTTACTTACTTATAATTTCAGATAGTTATACGCATTTATACTTATTTTGATATCATACTCATACTCAAAGTTGGAAGTACTTGTCGAATTCATACTCAAAAATACGCATGGTGTTATTGATTTCGACACAAAGTAAGTATGATTCGCGTACTAGCACTGCAATACTCACAAGAAGATTGTGTGTATGCTTTGCTTGTTGCCTTTGTCTTTCCTTTCTTCTTTGTTTGTATATGCAACAATACCAAAAGCTGTAAATTTTGATGAATGATTTGAATCACTTATAAGTATTATAAGTACTTTTCTAAATTTATAAATCAGAATGAGTAGGCGTATGAATCAAACATATTTCGAATATTGTGAGTTTGATGTCAACCCTGTACTCGTACTCATTGTAACCAATACTTATAAATCAATGTTGTAGTGAGTACGAATGAATCAGAGTAGTTGAATTCAATTCTGTCAATTCACTCATACTCAAAATTGCATGAGTAGCGAAAAAACAATTCATTGCTGATCTCTGTTGTGTATACGCGTTTTCGATTCGCTAAGTGGTCCTGCGATACACTTACAGAAGATGCCTATTTTTGGCAAAAAAAAAAAATCATCTTTTTAGATGAAGCTGATTTTGAACTTGGCGGGTATGTAAACAGTAGGCAGACATCGAAAAGCTGACGCACCCAAAACGCATCACTGTTTGGTGCGGATTTTAATCCAGAGGCATAATTTGGCCATTTTTCTTCGAAAATGAGTAAGGAGTGGCCGTAACAGTCAATGGCGATCGTTATCGGGCCATGTTGAACGAATTTTTGTTTACAAAAATTGAAGAGGAGGATATTGGTAACATTTGGTTTCAACAGGACGGCGCTACGTGCCACACAGCCGAAGCTACACTCAATGTTTTGCGTCTTGTTCTTGAAGATCGCATTATCAGCCGCAGAGGTAATGTTGTATGGCCACCTTGGAGCTTTGATTTGACATGTTGGACTATTATTTGTCGGGTCCCGTCAAAAATAAGTGTTACGTCAAGGATAATATTCGTGAAGCCATTGATGAAATACAGCTGCACACAATCGATATTGTGCTTAAAAATTGGACCGATCGTGTAGGCTACTGCATGGCCAGCCAAGGCAGCCATTTGAATGAAATTATTTTCCATTATTAACCGAAAGGATTGTATTTTCAAATAAAAAAAGAAATTTGAGAAAATATTCAGTAGCGTTTTTTTAAAGCATTCTCAAAAAGATGTTGTGGTACTTATGGCCGTTAGCTGTTTTTATTTTTTGCTCTATTCGATCGATCGCCCTAAATATTCCATTTGAGAATCTCTGATAGATAGTTTTTATTTAAACTTATTAATTTTGTTTTTAGACGTCGTGTCGTTTATTTGTTTTTGTAAAAAATACATACAAATTCATTTCGGTTTCACTTGTTCTTGCTGCTGCTGGCTAGTGCTGATCTTTTTTATTTTTTTTTACACTTTTTTGCTATTTTTGTTGTTGTTGTTTTTGCTATTGTAACAGATTTTATTCGCTATTGTTTTATTAGATATAATTTATAAATTAACGGAAATGCCATTTTTTTTATTGTTCTTGTTGCGATTTGTTGTGGCGGAAACTGCACTTTTTTTTCTCACTCTCTCTCTCTCTCTCTCGTTCACACTTTCCATGCAGTTACAAATGCCTAGATTTTTAATTTTTCCAAAAATTTAGATGAGAAGTAAAAAAAAAAAAGAAAAATGATCTGAAAACCAAAGCGTGAATCTGGCTTATAATAAATGATGAGAAATATAAATAACAGAACAGATCTACCTACTATGGCCATTAAAATAAATATGATTTATGAAGATATTTTCCATTTCATGCCATAATATTCTATTCTATTCCATTTTATTTTATTTATTTCTCCTGTTGTTTTTGTTTTTTGAAAAAAATTAAAACAATAGCCAGCCAAAGTAATGGACAATTTTTTTTTTTGCCGACTGCCAGTGCCACTAGTGCCTCCATTATTAGATGGGGGAATAATTGTTGCTTCTAGTACAAGAAAAAAAAAATTAAAGAGGGTCATCATCATCATCATCATCATCGTATGCATTTGTGCAATTCTTTGTTTCAAACTGTTGCATACTTTTTTTAATTTTTGTATTCTTTTTCTCTGTGTTGTTTTTGTCATAAATATTGTCAACTTGACCCAATTTGGATTTAAAGCTCAAGGTTCATATTCTTGTTTTGTGTTCATTATATACGACCAAGTGTAAAAGGGGTTGGCCAATTTAATGTGGATAGTAAACACAAGTGTTGTGTTGTGTTATGTATTTAAGGGCAAAATGATCTCTATCAATTGATTATATTTACAATACGTTGTTGTTGTATTTCTAATAATAATTTAGAAAATGATCCCACAGATTATATGACCTTTGATCAAATCTATCTTAACACCGGGAAGTACAGCAACAATAATTTTTAACTACAGAATTTTTTTTTGCATTAAAGTTTCTACAATAAGACACTCAAAATTTTGTGACAAGAACTCACAAAGAAAAATAAAATTGTCATGAAAAGTTTCTTAATAATCCTTTCACTCATAGTCTCACTCATAGATAAAATTTATGCACTCAACATAGGTGGTGTGAGAAACTAGATTGTAATCCTGAATAAAGGGTTGTAATCCTGACTAATGAGCAATTAAGTAAGTAAGCAAGTGGTCTTTTAAGGTTGGGTCCCTTATAAGTACATGGAAGCATTAAAAACGTTAATATTGCAAGAGCCGAAGAGTTCGAAACCCATGAGTATTACTGAAATATTATATGGCAGGATAGGGCAACTATCTGACACTCTTAATATGTGAGTGTCTGAGTATGCTGAAGCCCTATGGCTGGAATCATCACCTTAGTGGAATTCAGGTTATTTGGGTAATTATCAGACACATAGTTTTGCTTTCGTATGAAGATAGGTTTAGAACATTTCTGTGGCATGGGAAAAGGAAATATAAAAGAGGAAAGACTCAAGATTCAAACAGATTTGTGTATTGCATAAGATTATCTATTCAAATCCAAAATAAAGATTCTAAAGCTTGGTATCTTGGTACCTGTGCGGTGTTAATGCAATCAAGAGCAAGAAATTTATGCATGTGGACATCAACCTCTTGAGGTTCTTGGGGCTAACGAGATTTGCGAGAAATCCTATAAAATTCTCAGAGATAAAATGTGTTAGCCAGGAACAATTAATAAAATCTACAAAATGGAATTGCTGTTAATCAGCTGAAGTGTGTAATTTAACTGAAATAATAGACATTTCCAATGGTTGCATACCTCGTATTTTGAAATGATAAAAATGATGCGAGATATATACCGCGCTTTATCACAATAGAATAAGAACAGAGGATCAATGATGTTTTGTAAAGAGCTTGGTAGTATTTTAGCACAACAAAGCAGAGTTCGAATTGCTTTATCTCACAGGTCATTGGCTTGATTTAGCTCCTACGTAGTACTTACTATTTCCAAACTTGACAAATTTTAACTCAAACTCACTCACAGGGAATTGCATTCTGGGTACTAATGCAAGACGCATTTGCCGTAGAAGAAATAGGCACTTCATGATCTCGTTTATGTCTTGAAAATGAAATTAGGATGGCACAAGTGTGTTTCTCGTATTCACTGTCACTTCTCTCAACCAAGCTACCTTTGTTAAAATTGCTTGCACAAGCACGCTTTGTATTTAAGCAAGACTTATTAAGGCTTATTAGACGAAAGGCCTCAGTTGGAATCTCAGGTCAGGCATCACAACGAAAATAAGAAAATATTTCTTCGGCGATTTCCTCTCAGCAAATTTCTGGCAAAAACTCTGAGAGTAAAAATTGCCATGAAAAGCTTCTCAAAAAATCTGTCGTTCGGAGTCGACGGGGACCTACAGTACGCCATTCATGTATAAAATTAACGATCACAACACGAGTGGTGTGAGAAGCTAGGACGTTGTACAATGGGTCAATTCGAACTCCGGGTATTGTACATAGTTGGCAGAAACACATCCTCTATTCTAACCTAACCTAAGCAACTGATAGACACGTTTTTACGTAGTTAAACCGATCGTAGTAGCTCCCAACTTTAGGAAATAAGTAATATAACTTCCTGTTCCTTAGTCTTAGTTGGGTCATATTTTGTGCAGGCTTTTCTTTCTCCACGTTGTTGTGAGTCAATATTATTACTCCAGGCGAAGAGAAAGGCATTCGCTGGGGGTATAAGTTGGTAAAGCAATGACTCCATAATGTGGTTTGTGTCATGGATAGATATGAATAGATTAGGAAATGAAAGCAAGAACTAGCTTCCTTTGAATGGGTTTCCATTAGCATTACCATTTCCAGCAGTAGTACAACCTTTTCTTATTTTGTTGAAAATATAAGATCTTTATGAATTAAATTCTTATTATAATTTTCATTTTGTTTTTAAAGTAAAAAGTGTGTCAGTGTCAGATTTCTTTATTTAGCCATTAACCATTAAATATTTTGGTACTTTTTTTATTTTGGTTTTTATTTCACTTTCTCTTCAATTAACAACGATGCCTGTAAAAGTTGTTAAAAATCTAAATGCGAGTACTATTCGTATAACAGTCCTCATGCTAAATTAAGAATTCAAATAATTTGGGGTAGTGTTTGGACTTAAAAATTAAAAGAAATTTAAAAAATTTGAAAAACAAAAAATTAAATAATTTCAAAACTGATACAGCAGTCAACTTTGACCCAAAAATGTTTGTTTGCTTTTTTCTTTGTATCAATGATGATGATTTTTAGTCGTTTTGTTTATATTCGCGTCTAACTGATAACACAGATTAAATTTTTTTTTTATTTTTTTTTTCGAGACGACAAACACGTTTTTAACAAGATTTTTGATTAAATTTTAAAAGCCGACAACATAAAATACATTTACACACATTGTTTGGATACGATTTTTATTTATTTAATTCGAGTTTATTTGGCCAAATCAAATTAATCGGAAAGTGGAAACATACGAAGAAGGGTTGAAAAGTTTCTGTCTCAACAATGAATGATAAATAGTTTTGGCTTCAAATAGATTTTATTCTCTCAGTACTTTCATACATTTGTTTGGCATTTTGTAGATATTTCTCCAAAAACCTAAAAACCAATTACGTACTCGCTGTTCAAGCCACTCAAGATTTATCCATGAAAGTCAACTTCGAATGACTAAGAAACTTTATCAAAGTTATTGCCAGAAAACTACTCGTATTTTTTCGTATTTCGTTCTGTTTGCGATGTCTAAATATGGACTCGGGCCTAAAAAGTCATAACATCTTTGGAGGAGCAAAGTACTATACACTTTATTTGCCAATGGGCATCTGTGACTTAATCGATATTCTTACTTGACTCACGCTTACCGATTGTCTAATGAAGCTATCAGTACTAGATATGGGATCTATTAAAAATGAAACTAACCGACAGGTTTTCAGTTTGATTCTAATGGATTCATAGTTTACGCCCTCAATCGTTTAACCGGGCCACTCTTGGTGCTCAAAGGTGCATTCGCTGCCAAGCCTAAATTATATAAAGTCATTCCCATTACCATTTATATTTTGAGTGTTATTGTGTACCAAAACCCTGTTATTTTTTGGTAAGAGCACATATATTATCATACCAAAGGCGAGTATATTCGTCGTTGGTAATAGGAACATCATTTTTCGTATTTGTGAAAAAAATAATAAATCACGCAGATGTATAAAATAAAGATAAAAAAATTGGTAATTCTGCACTGCCAAGACGAGTATACTCGTCTTTGGCAGCGAACGTGTTAATAAAGTTGTCTAAAAAACTTACTACGGCGTCGACATTTTATGTGTTATTAATGAGAAACAAATTAGTTGACCTGACGACACGTCCAATATCTTCTTATTACAGCGTACTCTCTGTATACGAACTTTTTAAACTTCCCTCGTTATTAGTTGTTGTTTTTACGCAAACTATGACATTAAATCATAAATTATTCAAAATTTTGAATGCTAAAGAGTATTAAATACGTAAACCTGAACTTCGTAGTCACAATAAGTATGAGTGCATCGTATAATAAAGTAAAAAAAATCAAGAATTAATTAGAAACAAATTAAACGAGTTTATTAAATTTAATTAATGGAAATGACACTGGTACTGGTTTTTCAATTCAATTTCAATTTTCATTTCAATACTGGTGCTCTTAAAATACAACAATTTTATAATTGATAAATTTTTTTTGATTAAAAATACTTATTAACAATCCGATGTAAGTCTTTATAAATATTATAAACAAATTATTAATAAATTATAATTAGCATACTAACCTGATACTTTGTTAGCACTTTATTTATACGTTAAATAGTTTAGCTATACTTGGCTATGCCTGCAAGAGTACAGTAAGACCCCGCTTAAGGCGGTTTGTAAATGAAGCAGCCATGCACTAACCAAAAGCGGTGCACTATATAGTGACAGTGTATACTATGTATCGTTTTCAACGCTCTTTTGTTAGTCCGTCAAGAAAAAGAATTCCAACTATATTTTCCGAAGTCTAAATCACAGTACGAACGCATCTTTCCTGCTTCAGAGTTGATTTATTAGTTGTTATCCACTTTACCAGGTATATGTATGTGTTAAGTTGCCTCGTTTATTGCTGTTTCGTTTAGCGCTGGAACTTATTGGAACGTATCGTTAAGCGGGGTCTTACTGTACTTACTAATTAGCAAAATTTTCTAAAAATAAATAAAATTATGAAATGTATACCCAATTAATATTTTTGTAATTATTATCATATTTATGGGCATAGTACCATGTTTCTAGCAACCTTAAACAAAAAGTACCTCCAAGAGAAAAAAGTACCAAGAAAATATGTTCCAATTTTTATTGTGCTTAAAAGTGCTTGGTGGCGCTATGAGAAGAACATATTCATTTACATATTGATCAAGTACAAATTACTTACAAAAAGTACCATTTAATTAAAAAGTACCAACATTGAGGACAAAACAATAAACAGAATTCCGCTAAAAAAAACTCTTCTTAGGTTGACTTTTTAAGGAATGTACGAGTAAATGGTGGTGGTAATATCCGCGTGTATATTATTGTCTCTTCTATATCCAGTTACCAGCTTTTTTTATCGACATATCACAATCATTCGAAAGGTTTGCCATGATGGTCTACCCAGCAAAATAATACGACTGTTCCCTGAAAACACACACAAACTTCTTAAAAGCTATTTAAAGGTTCAATTAGTCGTGACTTAACCATAACCATGTTTTAACCAACTTTATGGACATCACTGTTTTCGATTATAGGTGACTTACCATAATGCCATAGTCATAACGATAACATACATTACATGTATACACCTTTTCATGGTAATTTTATTTACTTTCAGAATGTTTGCCAGAAATCTGCTGAGAGTAAGTTGCCGAAGAGATATTTTATTTATTTCGTTTTGAGGCCTGACTTGGGGTTTGAACACACCCTACTAGACTACGGCTACTTACAATCAACTTTCAAAAACCGAACTATACTTCCATCTAATTTACCATAAGATAGACGTTGTACTACAAACCAATGCTCTCTAACGTCTCTGCTTAGTCTCCTCTCAAACTATCATTCGCATTACAAAAAAAATGTTTTTCCGCCTTATTTGTCTTCATAGCTTCCTTATTTTATGGACAAAATTGATAAAAGACTTTCCTTATTTGCCCTATCATCAGGTACTGCTTCAATTCCTGGTAATATTGCGTCCGGTGTAGCACAATTCGTTTCATAACTTCTTAATAAGTTGTGTTAAATTGTTTTACTGAAATAAATTAGCAATTTGAGAATTTGAAAGAAATTACTTATTCCCGTACCCAATTTAAAGTAAACCACATTATATTTGATTATAAATAAATTACTAACGTTGAAAAATAAAAGTTAAACAAAGAAACAAACTTACTAGCAAAGCAGATAGATAGACAGACAGACATGCATTCCTCTAATAATAACCCAAGACAGCCAGCCAGTCTATAGTTTTCTTCATCTGTTCGTGTCTCTTCACGTATTGTGTGATGTACACAATTCAAATACAATCTATTTAAGTGGTTGCCCCAGCAATTGTCAATCATGGTTATGAAAGAATGAAAGAAGTTCGAATAACCGAAAACATTATTTTATAATGCAAACACAGATCAAAATATTTTTATTTTTCCACTTGTATAATCAACCATTCTTCCATTCATGATGCATTCATTCCATCATTCTTTCAATTGCATTACAAAAGGAGTGAAGAAATTTTCAAAATAAACCTCAACACCCAACAATGCAACTTAAGAAGAAGAAATGTCATTGATTGCATCGTAAGTAATACAATGGGGGAGGGAGTACAAAAAAAGGGAATCAATTTTTTAAGCGAATTAAATGAGTTAATATCAGTCAACGTTACGTTTTTATCTTTTAAAAATGTTTCAAATAAAATAAAAATAAATTTCTGTTTAGTATTAATTAAACTTTTTTATTATTCGCACAATTCTGAATGCCACTGTTTACAACTTGATGTAAACAACAACAATTGCTTCTCTTTGTTATTCCTCTGTTTATACAATTTTTATAAGCAATAACAATTACTAGACATTTGTTCGACAGATCTTTGTAATGGAGATCTTCAAACCACGATAACTCTCTTCAAATACACCGCGTCTTTACACAAAACTGACTGAATTTTACTGTGGTTTAAAATTTGTAAAAAATCATATAAATCCATAATGTTATTTGGCTTTCTGGTGTGGAATTGAAGCTTCTTAATTTTTATTTCATGCTTCATTTAGAAACTTTTCGACTTCCGAAACCAAACTTATCTAGTACTTATCAACCCGTATGTCTTAGGTCTTTTTAATTATATCCTTTGCTTAATTGTTTATATTTTTTTTTTCATTTTAAATTTCAGTTAAAATCCTTTAAATATGGCAAATGCTGGCTACACATGCATAAGAAGGACATTCTGTTGGCTCAACATTATTTTATGGGTGAGTTCTACTTTTAAGAAAATAATTTAAATTCAAATACGATTTAATGAAACTCATATTGAAATCAATATTTTACAAAGTTTAAAATCTTGTTAATGTTCATTGCGTATCCAAGAGTTTCTCCATATTCCTAGAATATATTCCTAGAATTTCTGAATAAGGGAAAAAACTCTCATTCTAACAAGCACTAGTATTGGGACAGACTTTTTAAGGCCAACAGTAAGAGGATGGTCTTTACATACTTACGCTGTTGTCATAATAGTTTATGGGAATAAGGATAGGTGGAGTAGTGTTTGTGGACATTAGATTTGAATCTTTTAATCGGGTTATCCATTTCGTGGTTTCAAAAGTAAACGTAAATAAAACACAAATAAAATATTTTTTTTCATGTTTAATTTCTTTTTCGTTGTAAAGTTCGAACGTAGACATTATGTGTGAAACACTGCATCATTTAAATGACCTCCACGCGAAGTGTTGCAAGCATTGATTCTTTTGAGGTAATTTTTGACCACTTTTTGACACATATTGGGCGGTATTTCAGCCATAATGTTTGTTTTTAAGTCTTCAAGAGTAGAAGGTTTATCTACATAAACAAGGTCTTCTGCGTAGCCCCACAAAAATAAGTTTAATGGTGTCAAATCACATGATCTTGGTGGCCAGTTGATATCGCCACGACGAGAAATTACGTAGCCAGAGAAATGTCTCTTGCAATAAAGCCATATTCGCTCGAGTTGTGTGGCATGTGGCACCGTCTTGTTGAAACCACATATTCTCCATAGCAGGTAAAAAAAAGTCGGTTATCATATGACCATAACGCTCTGAATTGACGGTGACAGTCGTTCCATCGTCGTTTTCGAAGAAGTAAGGTCCAATCACACCTTCGGACCAAAGAGCGCACCAAACAGTGACTTTTTCTGGATGTAATGGCCTCTCTTCAATTACTTGAGGATTCTCAGAACCCCAAATACGACAATTTTGTTTATTAACATACCCATCGAGTGTGAAATGTGCTTTATCGCTAAAGAAAATTTTGTTCGAAAAATTGCCGTCCACCGCCTGTTGTTCAAGCACCCATTCAACGTATCTACGACGTTGTGAATGGTCAGCTGGCTTCAGTTGTTGCGTGAGCTGGACTTTATATGGATGTAGGTGTAGATTTAAATGCAAAATATGCCATAATGTGCCGTAAGACAATTCTAATTCCTGAGAACGACGAGGAATCGACACTTTCGGCTCTTCGGCAACACTTTCACTTATAATAGCGATGATGCACCGGCCTTTCAATATTTGTAACCACTACCAGTCTCTTCAAATTTCTTCACAATTTTGGCAATTGCTTGCGTAGTTGGACGATTCTGTAAACCATAACAATACGTGGCTGTGGCAGAATCACCATTTTTGTTGTAGGTTTTGATAACTTTTATGCGTTTTGAGATAGTTAAGCGATCCATTTTCGTCAATGTTAGACTTTCAACTGAAAAGAAAAGAAATTGATTTCACAACTTAAGTAGTTTGACAGATGTCGAATTCCATTTGAAACCACGAAATGGATAGCCCTTTATAGGGTATCATAGTATCCATTTCGACTGACTTGACTTTATTGAGTTATTAATGCCTTTAATGTCTTAATATTATTCACAATAAATAATCACACACAATAAAAGGTAGATGGACGGACACAATGTCTGCAAAGTTTTTCTGAAATGCTCATCATTGTTGTGAAATCAACTGTTGCATGCAGGCAGCCAGCCAACCTACCACCCCTCTATACAAACATGTGTGTGAATACTTTTGTTAAAGACAATACAATAAATAATCTTTAACGAACAATCTTTGTCTGCTACGGAAATTATATTGAAAGTTTTTTTTTTTTGTTTTTTTTTTGTTGTATGCCAGTGCTTTTTACAACTTTTTTTTTCACGACTGTTGTTTCGTAACGTTTCGTACACCTAAAGGGGGAAGAGGAGTAGGAGTTATAGGAGCTACAGCTTAAAAAGAGGGATGAGTTTCAAAACACTATTTATGGTAATAATTGTGAAAATAATATGAAATAAAAAACTTGATTACAAATCAACACTATCATGTCATAAATTAATGACTGCCAGTAAATTACAACAAAAAAAATTGTCTTTCGCTCTAGTCATTCCTAAACTTTGTTGAGACAAGTTTTAACTCGTTTTTTTGGTTGACAAAATAAATTTTTTTTCTTTAAGCAAAAATTAGGAAAAGTGAAAAATAGTCATAAAATACATCAAAAAAAAAAAAGAGAACATCTTTGACACTCTTTACCAGAATAGCCAGCCAGACATGTGGCCAGACTCAGCTGGATTTTGTATGTAAGCGACTCTATCTATGTACGCATACTCTAATAGGCATTCAGTGAAAGCTGGACATTGAACTTTAACGAAAACACTCAAATACATTGCAGAAAAAAATTTGTAAAGAAACAAGTCCATATATAGAGAGAGAGAGTGAGAGAGAGAGTCAGATAGAGAATGAAAAGTACCATCTGGTAATGGACGTGCAGAATGTCACAAGTATAATGGCATTTTAAATTGCCTTCAAGTTCAAAATGAATAAAAAAAAAAAAAAAAAATAAAACTTTAATAATAACAATAAAAGTGTAGATTAACAATTAAGAAAGAGCCGCAGCCACTGTCAACGAATTACTTTGTCAGAAGCCAGTAAATTTCTGTGTGGCAAATTTGATAAAAATATCACAACGAATTGCAGCAAAAAATGATTTTCTTTTATAAATTTTAATTTTAATAATTCGCGAAAGCATAAATTCGATATTATGTAGGAAACGACATGTTTTGTGTAAAATGCATATTGACGATCACCTAGTTTTGAAATTCTGTATAAATTATTCATCATAAATTGTGATAATTGTAGGATGCCATTACTTTGGTAGTCTAGTAGGTACACTAGTAGATAGTGTATGGCTATTGACTAAATTCACTCAGGTAAGCCACAAACCAAATAGAACAAACTATTTCCTCGGCGATTTCCCCGTCCGCCACTCATGTATAAATCAAAACACAACTTAAGTGGTGGAGAAGCTAGTCCTAATCCTACTGAATATTGTAATGACAATATGTATGTAAGTTAGACCCGCTAAACGCGGGGATGTCCAATAAGTTCCAGGCTTAAACGATGCAACTAACACGTACTAACAGGTATAAAGTTATGAAAACTAATAAATCAACTATGGATAAAGATGCGTTCGTACTGTGATTGCGACTTCAGAAAATACAGTTGGAATCTTTTTTCTGAACAGACTACCAAAAGAGCGTTGAAAAAGATAGATAGTATACACCGTCACTATATAGTGAACCACTTTTGGTTAGTGTATGGCCATTTCATTTACAACCGCGTAATACTGGAACAGCGTTAAGCGGGGTCTTACTATATGTATGTAGTGTAGTAGGTAGTGTGTTGGTTCAATAGATGAGAACTTATGAGTTCAAACCCAGTCTCGAGTATCATCATCTTTTGTTGACCTGAATGTTTAAGAGTGTTTGAATATTGCCATGAAATCAGTCGTGCGGAGTAGATGTTAAACTGTAAACACAACTCATTGATAAAACTAAACACACAAAGGATGGGGGCTATAATGACCAATTAGATAAGTTATAGAACTCAATATTACTGAATAGCTTATAGTTTTTTCTATTAATTAAGAATTAAATAAATAATCGGAAGAAGAAAATAATCTAAGTAATCAACACTCTTAATTCCCTCAAGTTAGTGTAGCATCGTACATATCACAACATCATCTGCATTATTGTTTCTAACATGACCTCATTAAACCGCTTTAATTAAGCATAAATAGGCCAATGTTCGCATGACTGTCAGTGTCGAGAAATAAAAATTCTTATCCACAGTTCTCAATCAAACCAAAACTCCATATGTGACTGTAATGAAAATCTAGAAAGGAAATCTTTTTAGAGCACAAACAAAAAAAAAAAAAAAAACTCGCTTAACGCATAATGTATGCAGATTATATGCCTCAAAAGGAATTTTTCTCGAGAGGTTTGAGTGCAACAATCCAATACATTTTCCCTTTTTTTTGGTAACGATTGTAATCAATAATATCTAGAATATGAAAAAGTACTTTGTGACAGTCTTATATTCCTTAAAGGATAGGAAATTCTTGTTTTCCAAAAAGACAAAAAAATTACTTTCTATGTAAAATAAAATGAAATAAATTGTCTTTTCAACTTCTAATGAAAATGTGTGACTGATTCCCACGGCAATGACAGTATAATTGTCGATTTGATTTTTGTTCATATTTTTAAAATTACTTACAGTGACTGAGAAATCTGTCATTACTCTGCAATGAAATAAAGAAGTTGACTGTTGACCAATAGAGAAATTATTTTTATTAAGTAAAGGCCTTATTATTTTGGTAATCTTTTGAATTTGAATTACAAATATTCTCTGTAAGTCGTAGTGTATTCGAATGTAATAACTTTTCAATATGCAATGACAAAATCGTTACTTTTTTAAAATAGTTGAAATACATATCGACGCCTCCATTCTATAACGGTCATTTTCCGATCATAAAAGATTCTTTTGTCGGGAGAAAAAAGTGACTACATGCGACTCTTCTTAAAAAGTCACGTATGAGTCATTTTCTATATTATTTCAGAGTAATTTTCGATCCTTTTTCTAGTAGTTTTGTATCCATTTTTGAATAACTTTCGGATCATTTAATAATCTTATTTACCTTCGCTTATGATTCTTTTTGAGTAGTCTTTCAGTCACCGTTTAATGGCATATCGACACCTCCATTCTATAACGTTCTAAGTGTACTTAGAATGTTTTTAATGTTCTTGCATTCTGAAATTCTAAATTAAATTCTGTCAAAATTTGGTTAAGATGCGCCGGTCCGTTCCGAAGTTATAGGGAAAAATCTACTTATAATACACAAATAGTCGTATAGCGCGTGAAAACTTTGAGAACTCATAACTCAAAACACACTTTTTCGACTTAGAATATTATAGAACGGAGGCGTCGATATGTATGCCTCTGTCGTTCAATTTATTCACCATCTTTTGAACTGGGATTTTCAGCCAATATAACAGTTTAAATACTTTTAAGAGTTTTATATCTTCGTTTAGAGAACAATAGTTCGGAGAGTAGTTCCAGCAGTACTGTAGGTTGGACCTATAGTTAGATCTGTATTTAAATCAACGACTAAAGCGTTTCGAGTATATTCTTTGATTAGATTTGATTCGGAACGTTATACCATAAGTTCGTTATGACATATTCACATGATAATATTGCATTAAATTCAGTCTGCGGAGTAGATTTAGTTTTAAACACACTTATAAAACTCCACAAAGGACTTAATGGCCAATGTAACAGAGTTTAGAATTCAATATAAGGAATAGCTTAAGTATTTTTCTGTATAAGTTTTTGATATTGAGGTCGCCGTGGTTAGTAAGTATATGTGTTGGACTTATTAGAAGAAAGACACGAATTCGAATCCCAGTCAGACATCCAAAACGGGGTGGAATCAATAGAATTTAGTAGAAGACTCAAAATGTACTCCGCATTATCGAAATAAATCTTTCAATCGTCCTATCGGAACTTGAAAATATCGTAGTTGCAGCATAAATTACATTAGCTTCCGACAGACATATTATTAATGTCAGAATTATGACTTCCAAACAACATTCGATCTAAAATGCTTTCATATTTACCCTGTTCTCACGAAGCTTTAAATTTAAAAGGAAAGTCGATGAAGTTACCTTCCAAACAGATTCAATCACATTTAAATTACTGCACAACATAAGCCAAACAATACTGATGAGAAATTCATAAAAGTATTTTAAAAAGAATTCATTTATTCATAAACAATGTACATTGAACAAAAAAAAATTGTTTCGAATTTTGTAGATTAAAAAAGATTAAAAAAAAAAAATTAAAAATATTCACAAATGTTACGAGTAGCTTCCTTCTTAAAATTCTTTTTTTTTATTTTTAATCCCCCTCTCCACAAAAAAAAAGTTATAAAAAAATACAATTTAATTAAACTGTCGTAATAATTTTATAAGTCACTGTACATCATAATAAAGTAATTTTTCTCATAATTTTCCCTTATACTGTGTCATTATCATGGCATGCATTCGCATTCGCATCAGCATTACGTTACGTGCAGTATCATAGCGATTGCGGCTTATTTACGAAATAATTTCGTTTTTTCTCATTTATTTTCCCCGTTACTTACTATTTGTATTTGAATTTGAATAATAAATTCATAATATTTTATTGTTGTAATTGTAATTATATTTACAACAACACCTACAACTACATACAAACAATACAAACAAATTTAAAAACAAATTCAACAATTTCCATTTCAATTAATATTTTTTTTCTTTTTATTTTCTATAACAATACATATGTATGTATGTATGTATGTGTGTAGCTTTGTAGTTGTGCTTTTCTGGGAGCTGGTGTTTGGTTGCGTCTTTCTTATGAGGGCTATGCCACTCTGCTGCCCGATCATGCTGCCTTGAGTGCTGATTCGGTGTTTTTATGCATTGGCGTTATTGGTTTTGTGACATCATTCCTGGGCTGTTGCGGTGCCTGGGTACAATCCAAATGTCTTTTGGTATTGGTAAGTAATCGATTACATATTTATTTAAAAAAATATGTTTTTAATCTTTTTTTTTTCAATTTTAATTTCAGTATTTTATGCTGATTATAATGCTGTTCTTGAGTGAATTCTTAATCGGTTCGATTGCTTTTATATTCCGCGGCGGTTTGAGTCGTACTTTGGCAAATGAATTGCGTTTTGGCATCGAACAACATTATAATGCTTCAGATCGTGGCTCTTTAATAGCACCCTCGGTCGCTACTATATGGGATAATGTTCAGACATCGGTAAGTTATACATGCAAACTTTAAAGTGAATTTCTTGCATCACGTTTCTAAGCATTTAGTCGGACTATCTGACTTTAAGGACTTTCAAAGGAGTCACGAAATTTTTAGACTTTAAACGCATTAATAAGGGCTTAAATATATGTAAAGATAATTACAAAATATGAAAGAAAAGAAAGAAATACAATTCACGATAGTGTGCAAAAACAATAATATGTTGAACACAGTTCAACATTATTCAAAACGATGAATAGATTCGAGTCATACTTATAATTTCAGACACTTAAACGCATTTATACTTATTTTGATATCATACTCATACTACTCATACTCAAAGTTCGAAGTACTCGTTGTACTCATGCTTAACAATACCCATAATGTTATTGACTTCGACTTGTCTCTACTTAACATTTACACGAATCACAAAATAAGTATGATTCGCGTACGAACACTACTATACTCACAAGACGATGGTGTGTATGCTTTGCTTGTTGTCTATGTCTTTCCTTTCTTCTTTGTTTGTATATGCAACAAAGGCTGTAAATTTTGATAAATGATTCGAATCACTTATAAGTATTATAAGTATTTTCCTAAATTGATGAATCAGAATGAGTAGGCGTATGAATCAAACATATTTCGAATGTTTTGAGTTTGATGTCAACGTTGTAGTCATACTTATTGTAACCTATACTTATAAATTAATGTTGAAGCGAGTACGAATGAGTCAGTTGATTCACTCATACTCAAAATTACATTAGTACTTACGAGTAACGGAAAAACGATTCATTGCTGATCTCTGGTAGGAACATACCGAGGAATATAAAGACAGATAAGTAGCTGTCCATGGTTTGCGCAATGTGGCGAGTTCTATTGGAATTTGAAGCCATGATTCTGGCCGTTCGTCACGTTAAATGTAGGTCCCGATGTGTAGGAACATACTGGGGAATATAAAGATAGATAAGCAGCTTTTCGCAGTTTGCGCAGTGTGACAAGCCATGATTATGACCTTTCGTCACGTTAGACGTAGGTCTCGAGATGTAGGAACATACTGGGGAATATGAAGACAGATAAGCAGCTTTCCGCAGTTTGCGTAACGTTATGAGGTCTATTGGAATTGGAAGCCATGATTATGACCGCTCGTCACGTTAAATGTAGGTCCCGAGGTCAGTCAGTATTACGGCCTAGCTTCTCACACCACAGAACGACAGATTTTATAGGAACTTTTCACGACATTTTCATTTACTCTCAGAGTTTTTGCCATAAATCTGCTGAGAGGAAGTCGCTGAAGAAGTATTTTTTCATATTTCGTTTTGATATCTGACCTGGGGTTTGAACCCTGGTCTCACGTCTAATAAGCCTACACACTACCTACTAGATTACTAGGAACATACTGGGGAATATAAAGACAGATAAGCAGCTTTCCATAGTTTGCACAACGCGTTGCAACGTGGCGAATTCTATTAGGATTGGGCGCCTTCTTGGCCCCTTCTTGACAGTAAATGAACTGATTTCTTGATGAGAATGAATAGGAGCGAATATAACCTTAGCAGAGTCATACTTACATTTTTCTTAATCGAATTAAATGGAGCGTGACTGACTCTATCTCAAATTCTTACTTTCTACCGGATTAAGCAGCCATAACCCCCTTCTCTTTTCAGTTTGAATGTTGTGGTGTTTCCTCTTACGAAGACTGGTATGATATACAGTCGTGGAGTGGCAAACGTTGGGTACCGGAATCCTGCTGTAAACCCATCTATGAGAATCGTGGCATTTTAACCGAAGGCTCAGGTGATAGCCTACTAATACGTGTGGATTGTGGGAGGTAAGTAACTACACTTCTCATGTAATAGTTTTGTTTTTTAAGAATTAATAAATCAATCTGGTTTTCAAAACAGATCCGAAAATCCTTCTCTGTGGTGGGATAAGGGTTGCATACACTCTCTACAACACTGGCTAACCGATAAACTTAATGTAATCGGTGCTGTTGGCTTAGGTATTGCATTTTCACAACTGTTCGGTTTGATAACATCGATGCTGCTATTTTGTACGGTCAAACATAAACGAGAATCTGACACGTACAAGTCATATTCACCATCCATTGATCCACAAACACGACCGAGTAGTTGGGAGGATTGAACAAAGCTTTAAATGTGAAGAAAAATCAATTTTCTTCGCTAGTTTAGACCAATAAAGCAGACCAACGAGCAAAGGCAGAGCGGAAGAAAAGTATCGTAAGTGTGTGTCCTTTTTTTTTGGTCTTCACTGCAAACAAATTAAAAAAGTCATTACAATGAGTGCCAAATAAATAAATAAAACAATAACAATAACTATTTATAATAGTCCCTATAATACAATAGTCCTCGTATCCAAAAAATATCGTATATTATTACTATTATTATTATTAGTTTTCATTTTTTTAATTTTCTTTAATTTTGTTAGTTTGTTAATGCAATTCAACTCCAAAAAAAAACCCAAAAAAAAAACCAAATGAAACCAATTTTATTTATTGGTTTAAATACGTTTTTTTCTGTTTGTTTGTTTGTAATTTTAAGCATAATTATTTAATTCTTATATTTTTAAAGTAATTAAAGAAATTATTTGGAAATTACAATGACATCCTTGCCTTTATTGGCAATGATAATGTTGTAATTGATCAAGTTATACTGCCTACATACATACATACAAATATAATATAGAAGTGTAGTGATAATGAACGACATTCCAATGAAACCTTTGAGCTGATTTAGGGTATACTTTATACCCCCTCTAGGGATTTCTTTTAGATCGTCTTTCGAAATAAAAATAAAAAAATATTGTAAAATGAATTACAAGTCTACTTGAGATAAAAAACTTTCTTTCTCTAGTAAGTTTCCTTTCGATTTAAAATATCGATAACTCTTACAATATTTGATTTTAAAGTTTTTTGATGTTTTTCAATGGCAAGAATCATTTTTTCGAATAAATTTTAAACCTTAGACTGTATGTCCTTCAGAAACATCGAATATCGATAAATTTCAAATATCAAAAGTAAAAATTTTTACTAGAGTTTTTTTCTTCTTTATCTAGGAGTTGATACTTTTACGCATATGCTGCATTATGTTATATTGCCAGCCACCTAAGCCGTTGCCGCTGCCCAGTGTTGCCAAAACCCAATCTAGCTGGAAAAAAGTCATAATTTCTCTTTGGAAGTAGCTAGAAGCATGAAATTTTGGAATTTTATATTTCTTATCGAAAGGTTTATTTGTGCCAAAAATGGGCGTTATAGGTGGAGTGGGCGTGGCATTTCTCATAGAAGCATATAGTATATAGTTTTTTCAATTTTTTAAAATTTAACAGATTTCTACATCTATGGGGCCCTAAACTCATTTTAGTCCGAAATTTCCGCAAAAGGATCCTCCTAGGGTACAATGCAGAGTCCCCCACTCATTGTAAAAGACAGTTAAGTGTTTTTATTTCACTTTTTTAGAAAAATTTATTACAAAAACAACTTAAAAAAATTAAAACATTGTTTCACATTATTATATTATTGAACACAAAATATACTTTTATTCAAATTAATCTTCATCTTCCTGTATTAAAGGGTCCAGAAGTAATGACATCTCTTCATCAAATAATATATCTTCATTTCGAGATCCAAGAGTATCAAAACTAGGCCGAAATTAATGTATCCGATGATAAAAGTTGATAATGAAAAAGAACTTCCATTGTTTTTTCTCTTGAAATTTTTCTTGTATGATGTTCTCGAATAAATCTAAAATCTTTGTTTCGAGATTCAAGTGCTTCCTCTGACATCATTCCAATTGGAAGCACAGCATTTTGAATTATGTCTTTTCATTAATTGAATACGTCAATCTTCATAAAGATGACTTAACTTTATTGCAATAATCTTCAGAATGGCTTTTTTGCAACCGAATCTTAAGAAAAAAATAATTAATGACAGCGTTTTTGCTCTTTCTTTGCTTTCCCTTTCAGTGATCCATTCGTTACAAAGTTCTCTTCGGGTTATAGGTATATAATCTGTATATGTATTCAAAAGCGCATTTGCAAGTATTGGCAGCAAATTTTTTTTGATTTCTAAAGAGGACATTTCACAGATTAACAGACAATAACACTTTTCACGGGAATCGACGGGAATCATATTTAAAAGTTACACTGAATATCTAACAATATAAAATATTTACTACACAAATATCCATTTTTACACATGAAAAAATGTTTCAAATCAACAGATATTTGCACAGTCCGACATAATGCTGTAAAAAAAAAAATAAATTAAAAATATTTGATAGTTTGATAATACGATCCGTTCAAATATGATGCTAAAAATCGACTGCACATCTATAAAAACTGCCACAATGCAATTGATCATATTTGAATCAACATTACAAAGCAAATAAGAAAAAAATAAAAAAAACTGAAATACAGTTACAAAGAGTGGACATTTATCTATCGAATACCAAACAAATCAAATCAATTTTAATACATCAAAAAATTGACTTTTTTCCAGCTAGATTGGCTTTTGGCAACACTGTGCGCTGTAATAACGTTGTATCTACTGTATGTTTCTGAGAAGTTCACTCCAGCACCCGATTAATTCAATCTTAAAATAAAATTGTTTGTGTTTTGGTCTTGAGCATATCATCTTCAATTTCTTACATTAAGCCTTAAGAGGTGTTCAATACCCTTGGCCCTACTATACAACACGTTTCGTGTTGGAGTTTTCGTGCTCATCTATATGAAATTATCTATCTAACAACCCAAGCTCTTGCTCAGTGAACTAGAATCTTTAACTGGTTCGTTGATGATGTTGTGTATGCCGGATTCTAATCGACATCCCGTCAGCATTTAGGATCATTTTTTGATACTGCCCTTTCGTACAGAGGCTTTATACTCTTTACGTCTGTCCAACGCAAACTCTTGCTCAATGAATCAGAATATTTAACTGGATCCTTGATGATGTTGGAGTTTAATCGACTAAAACCACCTTCAGCATTTAGGATAATTTTTTGATACTTCCCTTGTGTACAGAGGCTTTATTACCGTTACGTCTTCCGAATTTCTTTTGGTGTACATAATGAAGTTATTGATCGTAATTTTTTCGATCTTTAGCATCTCGTTGACTCTTCTCTGTAAATCATTTGCATTTCTGTCTCATCTATATTAATGGTAGTTTAGGGTTTCGTCAAGCTCAAGATGATGAGTTTTAACTATTTGTGATGAAGTCCTATTTAGAACACTAATGCACTATCAAATATCATCTTTCTCCTACTCTATATCAGGCTATTCTGTTCAGAAGTCATAGTATATGGTCGGATAGTATACTATTCAGGCTTCTCATACAATTAGGAATCCCAATATGCTCTTTTTCCTTTAGGGCGTTGTACAATGGGTCCATTCGACCTCCGGTTACTGTACTTGTCTTGATTGACAAGTATACGCCCTCTAACCTAACCTAACTTAATCTAATCTTTTATTTCGGAGCTTTGCTTATATTAGTCATTGTACATTAGCATACTACTGTCCTTAAGCATACTAGCCGGTTTTGAAGTTGTTTTCTCTTCTAATAAGTACATATTCTCTGCAGATTTTTTTGTGTATTTGTCTTCAATAACTCTAGTCAAGTTTCTATGACCAACTCGACTCGAAAGTTCTATTCGGTGCTTAGCTCTGATCGTACTATTACCGCCGATTCTCTTACAACCCTATTTATTGACACAATCACCATTAATTTCGAATGTGTTTCTCTATGCAGTGACATTACGAATAACCTTTACCAACACAACCGGTATTTAAATACTCAAGAATACCTCGAATATATTCCTTAATAATTTGAAAATTGAAAACAAACTTTTAATTCTCTAAGACTTAGAGAATGCTAGCTGAGCTAGATCCGAGTAATATCATGTAGGATGTTAATTCCGTTTGTATAGACTCTCTCTGCAGTGCCATCAATTCTTGATCAGATTTCTAATAAAGCTTTACTTGGTCACTGTCGTTTAGAATAATTTTTGCTTTATTCACGGCCTTACATGTTTGTTCGTTATAAACAAATTCGACTGTACCTAGACGCAAAAGTGTTAGGCGCCCAATAAAGTTACTTATCCTATATGTGGTATGACAATGGGCTTTTAACATCATGTATGGATGTATTTATATTTAAAAATCAATCGAAAATTTTAATTTCGAAAGATATTTACAAATGTCAGGTCGGTTGCATTGTTTGAATTCTAACCACCGCTTAGTGAAATTTTAAAATCTTAAAATCTAGGTTTAATCATATCTTTTAATAAGGTTTTCAAATCATGTATGCATGTGCCTTGAACATTTATTTTTTACTACACAATTGCTAGCCATCAGTCAACAACACTTGATAAGAAATCTTGAGTAAATAAAAAGTTTAAACAAGTTCGAACGTTTCACCAATTTTTTTTTTCGGTTTCACAGCTCAAAGGTTTAATTTAATTTCTATAAAATTTATTATGCATTTTGCGAGTATGCTTATATATAAAAAACAAAAAATAATTAAAAAAAATGTGCATCAATTAAAAATGCACGAATACAATTCGAATAGTCTTCCAAAATCCTAGATTTTTCTTCAATTTAACCAAAATGAAACAAAATCAAATCAAATCGAATCAAAACAAATCAAATGTTAGTTAATTTTATATTTTTAAATTATATTATTATTATTATTATAATTATAATATCAACAAAAAAAACAAAACATAACGATATTAACTTATTTATTATTTAATAAAAATAAAAATTAAAAAAAAAACACTTAAAAAATAATACAAAATGTGTGTTTTACGATATGAAAATGAAAAATAAAAAAATTTAATAATAAAAAAAATTAAATAAAATACCAATAAAACAACAAAAACAATAATTGTCTTTATAATTTCATAGACCCACTAATTTACCACCTATTACATCCAATTGGGCCGTAATGCCTTTAGATATTGAACGAGCAATTTCTTTGGGTTTCTAAAAGAAAATACACAAGTCCACGTAAGTTTAACAACAGTGCATTAAATAAGTATTCTTACTTGTATTAGAGTATTTAAGAGATTGGAAAATGCCTCATAACCATTAACCAAACTACGCGAAATGCCATCAAACATATCGCCATTGTTGCCATATTTCTCGTGTTCACTTATTGTATCCAAAATGGGTAGAGGCTGAAAGTAGAAAAAATAAAGCACACGTCAAAAACGAATTGGACCGAATAAAGACAGCACAATAAGTTTTAAAATATTTTTTATTATTTCTCAACACCCTACCCTTGATATACTTATCACAGGAATGCCTTGTTTGATAGCCATCAACGGCAGTCATACATACATAATTGGTCATTATAACCCTTCAGTCAGGATTATTGAGCTAGTTTCTCACACCACTTATGTCGTGTTCGGCACTTTTGTACGTGAGTGGCGGTACCTACAGTTTAATGTCGACTCCGTACTACAGATTTTTGAGAAACTTTTCATGGCAATTTTATTTACTCTCAAAGAGATTTTGCCAGAAATCTGCTGAGAGGAAATCAACATAGATACTAGGTGTAGCATACTTAAAAACTTTTAAAAACCCCCTTTTGTATGAGATAATTTTGCTTTAAATCATTGTTATTAAGCCATAAAATGCTAAAACTTTATTTGTATTTCGTACTTACCTGTGTTTTATCCACAAGAAGCTTTTGTGAATTATCATAGAAACTCAAAACTTTCGAAGGTATGGCTTCCTTTTCTAAATTCACAGATTCCCGAGTTTTCTCAGCAGCCTTAAACAGAGAAATCTAGAAGAGAAAAATGAAAACAAAAAACGTTTCTTGTTAATGGAAACGAGTCCAGGTTATTTTAGATTGTATTTAAATTATTGTAGTTGTGGCCTTCAACGCTGTTTATTAGACGAAAGCTCGTGGTCAAGCCTGTGGCTCAGACAAATCGTACTCTATGAAATATAAAACAAAAAAGATTCTCTCAGCAAACTCTGAATGTGAATATAATTTCCAATGAAAAATTTCTCAAAAATCTTTCATTAGAAGGCGACTTTAACACAATTACGCCTGCGCTTTAATTCATGCTTGTCGTCAAGAATGATAAACTAAAGATTATGCCTTGCGCATGGTTTCCCGTTAGATGACGTAGTTGGGCTATTTTAAAGGTTTCCAAGTCTTTTTCATAT
The DNA here is from genome assembly GCA_014635995.1 of Sarcophaga peregrina. Classification (NCBI taxonomy): domain Eukaryota; kingdom Metazoa; phylum Arthropoda; class Insecta; order Diptera; family Sarcophagidae; genus Sarcophaga; species Sarcophaga peregrina. Next base: position 37,984,104 of record CM025790.1, on the reverse strand, counting down.
GTGAAAATTAACATTTCTTCTGAGAAATGTGTGCACTACGTGAAAGTAGTTGGCAGCCCTGCAATATAACTTACATTATTATTAGCCAATAGGAACACAATTTGCGTGACGTCATTGATTCAACATGCGCAGAAGGTTTTAATTTTGTGTGCGTGATGGCGTAATCTTTAGTTTATCATTCTTGCTTGTCGTCTACTGGCATTTGTTGTATTTATAAGACGGTGTTTATTATAATTGTAATTCAAAATAAAAGATTTTAGGAGAATTTATGTCGCCGTGGTCTAGTAGGTAGTGTGCTGGCTTATTAGACGTAAAGCCAGGGTTCGAGCCCCAGGCCAGACATCAAAATAAAATGCAAAAAGTATATTTTCGGCGATTTCCTCTCAGCAGATTGCTGGCAAAAACTCTGAGAGTAAATAAAATTTGCCATAAAAAGCTTCTCAAAAAATTTTTCGTTCGGAGTCGACTTTAATCTGTAGGTCTCGCCACTCATGTATACAATTAACGCACACAACATAAGGGGTGTAAGAAGCAAGGACGTTGTACAATGGGTCAATTCGACCTCCGGGTACTGTATTTGTCACAGTTGACAAGTTCACATCCTCTAACATAACCTAACATAAGATAACGTTACTCTCAAGTACTTTTATCGACAGTGGAAGTGTTAGAGATCTAAATATTTGGTATTATGTTTCGTCTAATAGCATGATCAACATATCAACGGTCAGCCAGGGGTACGCACCGGTGTGAACATGTTAAATTGTAGGTCTCTTGCCAGTTATAGATAAACCTAACACAATAAACGTGGGTGGTGTCAAAAGCTAGGTTGAAAGACTAAGGTTTGTAATACCCAATTAAGGAAGTACATATTTGAAGTCGCCGTACTGTAGTAGGTTGTGTGTTGGCTTATTAGACGTAAAGCCAGGATTCGAGCCAACACAGGCCAGACATGAAAACAAAATACAAAAAATATTTCTTCTTCGATTTCTCCGCTTAGCAGATTTCTGGCAAAAATTCTGGGAGTAAAAAAACCTGCCATGAAAAGTATACCAAAAAAAATCTGTCGTTCGCAGTCGACTTTAAACTGTAGGTCCCGCCACTTATGAATAAAATTAACGCACACAACATAAGTGGTGTGAGAGAAACTACAAACTTTTAAACTTTAAAACCATGAGGCTGTAATTCTTACTTAATTGGTCATTACAATTCTTCAGTCAGCATTACGATCTAGCTTCTCACACCGCCTATGTTGCATGAAATAATTTTATTCATAAGTGGTGGGGCCTACAGTTTAAAGTCGACTCCGAACGACAGATTTTTTAGAAACTTTTTCATGACAATTTTATTTCCTCTTAGAGTTTTTGCGAGAAATTTGCCCGGAGGAAAATCGCCTAAGAAATACTTTTTGTATTTTGTTTTGATGTCTGGCCTGGGGCTTGAACCCTGGCTTTACGTCTAATAAGCCAACGCACTAGCTACTAGACTACTTTATTTATTTTGTTATTTTTAATAGAAATAAAGTTTCTTCTGTGGTATTAAAATATTTTTTCAGAACTTAACCCCTTTTTTATAACACATCATATTATAGGAACCTATTGACAGTGTTGTAGGAGGGATACCTGTACGAAATAACACCTTAAGATTGGAATTTTCCACTTTTTTTTTTTTAATTTGTAGCCTAAACAAATGTTTTTTTTTATGAAATTCCTCTTCGGATTTCTTGTAAATAGTTTTGATGGTCATGTTGAATTAATTTTAAAAAATTGCCGTTGTTGTTGTCAATAAAATTACTATTTCAAGGGCACTGTTAAAAGCCTCATGTTAAATACCAAATAGTTTTTGTTTTTGTTTCTTTTCATCTTGTTTTATTTATTTTTGAATGACAAAATTTCACACTTATTTCAGGCAATTTTTTTTGTTGGCTTTCGTAATGCAATCCATACACACCTAGGCACACACATACGTAATGTAAATATTATAACCAAAAATTAAATAAAAAAATATTAAAAAAAAAATACCTTTAAGCCGGAATCTGATGAGCTGCCTTCAGCTTGGGAATGTAAAACTAAATCACCATCTAATTCGGTTTGTTGGGTCACAGCAGGTTCTGAATGGTAGGTACCATCATTATTAACTACGGGATGCATTTGACAAATGCCCATAAAAACACTCAAAAAGATTAAGATTAATGGCGTTAAAATATTTAAAAATTCCATTTTGTTTAACTAAAAATATATGAAAACCGTTAATGGCTTCGAAAACACACAAAAAAAAAACCAAAACAAAAATGCACTAAAAACACGAACACAACCAGACGGAATTGGTTTAATGACTGAATTAAAGCACTGCCAATGAATTGAAGACAATTTAAGTCTGGGCCAAAAATCATAAAGAGCCATACAAACAAACATATGTACGAGTATGTATAAATAAACAAGAGTTACAACACTAACCCAATAAGAAAGAGATGAAAAAAAGCTTTTCGAATTTTTTTTTAAACAGTACTGATCGATCGATCGTATTACCTGATGGCCAGAAATACACTCACTCGAGTGTTATCTTTGCCTATGCATTGCTTCAGCCAGCATCATTATGTCCATGACCATTTAATCCAGAGACTTGACATACAAGGAAGGAAGCAGGCTACTCTGCTTATATGGGCTTTAAATTATAAATTATGGTTACAATTGCTTGCCGATATGTGTATGTACATATGCTCCATGCTCTAGCTGATCTGATCCAGTTATACAGACAAGGAAAATAATTTTAAAATTAGACGGGAATAATTGATAAGTTTTCTTTGGCAAATGAAAAGAAAATGTCAGCGGGAAACCTTATAAAAAATATACACACACACACACATTCCAAAAAGTTGTGTAATAGACGTGTTTACTGTTTATTGGTATTTGTAGATTGGCATTAAATAAGAGATGTTGGCCAAAAGCAAAAAACTACAAACAGTTTTCTGTTTAAAAATAGTTGGCCTATTGACTGACTTTGTAATCGCTAACTGTGGAACATAGAGAGCGGGAGAGAACAAGAGGGCGAACGAGCGAGAAGGAGAAATTTAACAGTAAAAAGCTTTTAACAGCAAGCTTAAATACAAATGTAGTCAATAGGCAAAGGTTGGCAACGTATACACTAGAAATAACGGAATATTCAATTTAAATTGCTTCACTTACCGTTATCCGTATGCTTTCAAAGAGCTTTGTTGTCAATTTATCTTCGAATATATAAAATTCTCGTGTCACGGTGTTAGTGGTTAAACTCCATCGATATGGATCGACCGATTTTTATGAAATTTTGTGTCCATATCTGGTAGGTCTGAGAATCGGACAAGATCTATTTTCTATATCCCTAAATGTTAATAGGGCGTGGCAAATCGTTAAAGTTTAATATTTAGATACGTATTGTTCGTAGACGAATAAAATTTGGTGTCGACAATCCCGCCAAAGTATATTCTCCAGTCATACCCATAGTTAGTCCTCAATGCCTAAATAGTTGTTTTATACTCCATTTTTACCAATGTTGCCCATAAGCAAATATTAGGCGTGGAAACTTAAAATTTAAACGAAGTCAATAATAAAATAATTTTAAATTAAAAAAAAACCTTAGGGGGTAAGCCTATTTATACGTGTTTTTTATCAAAATTTTCGAACCTTTTTTTCAATATAAAAAAAAAAATAATAAAATTATCGAGAAATCTATTATCTAAGCTAATAAGTTTTTTTTAATTATTTGTGTTTAAAGTGGAGGCAATATTAATAAAAACAAAAAATGGTTAATGAATCAGCAGATAACTTATCTATGATCAGCATGATAATTGGGGTTCAAAAATTAATAACGTAGAGGCAGTGTAATTAAGAAATTTAGACAGGTTGACCTCACAACTGTATTTTAAGCTCTTTGTGCATCGTTAATATGTTGGCTTCTAACGTAATGAACTCCAGGGCGGTATATGACTGTCGCAGATGTCTTAACTAGGCATCGAATCAATATGATGTTTGTATTACATTGTTACCGGGACATAGGGACATCCACGGTAACTGCAAAGCGGATGAGCTGGCTAAAAGGAGGACTATCGAACTCTCTCTCTCTCTCTCTGATGAATTTTCTTCATTAGGGATCCCTTCGGGTATCTGTAGGTATATAATTGACAATGCAATCGTGGACCTTGCCAGTAGCAGATAGACAGTAAGGGGCAGAAAATCTGCGCACCTCTGTTTCAACTCCAAAGACCTATAGCTCTATCGGGGCTATATGTGGCATTGTATTAAAGGAACGCAAGCGTGGCATATTGAAGTCGCCGTGGTCTAGTGGGTAGTGTGTTGGCTTATTAGACGAAAGGCTCGGGTTCGAATCCCAGGTCGGACATCTAAACGAAAAATATTTCTTCGGCGACTTCCTCTCAGCAGATTTCTGGCAAAGACTCTGAGAAAAAAAAAATTGCCATGAAAAATCTGTCGTTCGGAGTCGACTTTAAACTGTAGGTCCCGCCACTCATGTATAAAATTAATGCACACAAGATAAGTGGTGTAAGAAGCTAGGTCGTAATCCTGACTGAAGGGTTGTAATGGCCAGTTATGTTATGTAAGCGTGGCATATTGGTTTTGGACACATTGCAAATGATTTCTGCGGAAGTTGTGGAGATAAGGAGGAGGATAAGACTGTTCTTCACCTTCTGTGTACATGCCCGGCACTTGGTCGGAGGAGAAAGCGATTCCTTGCAGCTTACTACATGGAGGATCTGGATGGGCTGTCTTTTATGAATATTGGCAGTCTGAGCCGCTTCATTGAAAGCTCCGAGTGGTTCCTTGACTAGGGGAAAATGTAAAACTGTGGCATAATTATGGGCCCTGTGTACGGTCTAAGTGTGTCGGCTCATGACTCCATCTAGGGGACAGCCATTTCTACCTACCTATCTACCTACCTAATATGTTGGCTCTCTTCATCGACCCTTTTAAATGAACAATTCCAGTTCATGCCAATTGTCAAGAATTCTAAAGAAGAAATATACAAGGGACTGGAAGCATTAAAGATGGGTTCAGCCGGGTATATACCGTAAATATCGCTTCTATTAAAATAAATGTGAAGGATAATCCGCAACTGATTCAATCATAAAGTCCAAATTAGGCAACAATTGCATCCGAATGATCATTCTCAATGCCCTAGATATACAGATTAGGTGCTAAAGCAACAAGCTTTCAATGCTGATTTGCCAAAAAAAAGTTTTCTTCAGCGATGAATTGCTAGTGCTTTTACATTTTGGTTTAATGTTATTATGTTTTTACCTTTTAAAAACGTTTAAAATAAGAGTTCGTAGATTTAAAATAAAATAAAAATAAATTTGTGTTTAGTTTTAATTAAACTTCTTTATTATTTGCCTAATTCTGAATGCCAGTGTTCACAACTTTATGTAAACAACAACAATTGCTTCTCTTTGTTACACCTTTTGTATAAACAATAACAATTACTACACAATTGTTCGACAGATCTTTATTACAGAAATCTTCAAACCACGATTACTCTCTGTAATACACCGCGTCTTCACACAAGACTGACTGTAGTTAACTGATTCACTCACCTGCATTGCCTTGCCTTTTATATGACAGAGTAAACAGTCTGATGAATGTTCTTGAAGGCGAATGTTCTTGGCTTAGCCTTCTCGAAGTCTTTATAAATGTAAACATTACTGTTTCATTATTGTTGTTTGCGTATTTTGGTTACATTTATTCCTGGTTTGTAGTGTTTGTTGTTGTATTTTTGTTTACTTGTTTACCATTTTTTAATGCTGACGTTTGTTGTTGTATTTTTGTTTATAATTATAATGTTAAGCGATGTAAAAGCAAAACACCAGTATCTAGATCATTTATTTTCGTAACAATATTACGTTTATGTTTGCTTTCCATCGTTTATGGTTTATTGGGTTATATTTTCCTTATAATTTTAAACGATTTTGTAACACTCTATTGTATTAGATGTCAAAATAATAATTTTCCTTCGTATTTATTTTGAAAATACAATTGAACACGAATCATAGATTTTATTTGAAGACATATTTTCGAGAGCTTTATTGCTTCTCACGCTAATGTTTCGCATACAAAAGTTAATGCTGGCAGAATATCGTGACATCTATGAACCTGTACTCGTAGAGAATCCCTTTACGCAAGTCACCGAATATGGCGAAGGATTAAGGCAATACCATATAGGTTAGACAGCTGGCAATACAATTAGGTTTCGTATTAAAAAATAAAAAATCCGTGTTTCTTTTTATAGGCTTAACCCGTACAAAAATCATATTTGGTTGTGATGACTTTGATTCAATCGATCTGGATGAGTATTATTACAAGGGCTTGGATCCCGAAATCGAAACATTTCAGTTGGTTAGTCTAATGCCATTGCAATTCATCAAATTAAATTTCTGTCGTAAGCGTGGCAGGGAAATGATGCGCGTTTGCATATGTGGTGAGGAGGAGAAGCCCATGCTTTTTGAATTTGGCGGCCATTTGTATAAGAGTGTAAGTTGTTTTTGAAAATTTATAAAAAAAAAGTTGCTCAGTGCTAATGTCATAATGGTTGGTGGTGCTTTCACGAAAAGTTACCAGTTAAGTAGTGATTCAATTAACCAGTTGAAGATGATGATTTTTCTGCAATGTTAGATAACAAGTCTTCCAAGCGAGTTTAAGAGAAAGAATGAAGTCTAGATTCCAAGTTTCCAGTTTCAGAAGAGACCATTTGAAAGGTGAAAACCGTGAAACAAAAGCCAAGCCCTACCTCAACCGACAATACTGAGGTTTAATTCCGCAACTTCCGAAAGAAAAATTGCTTCTCATCTACGCATAACGTTCACTAGTCATAGTAGAATGCTATGTGCACGTATTTCATCTTGATCGCCTGTATACCAGAAAACTCTAGTGGAAATGGATCTTCTTACTTATTATTTGATTCAGATTGATCCAGTTAAATAGGGCATGCGTTTAAATTAGCCTCATTTGGCGGTTAGCAGGCAGCTGCTTTGTTATGGATTCTGTTGAATAGAGTTTTGAAGAATTCATTCCACACAACGCCTTTGGAAAAACACGTTGAAAATAGAAAAGCAAAAGCTCATCGTGCTTCAAAAGTGACCTCAATTTGTATCTCTAGTTCAACAGTGATTGAATCGGAACTCTATGTCTTGGTTCTAAATAAATTTTAAATATTGACACAATTTGCTAGGCCACTAGGCAGTCCAGAGCTACTACTTTCAGTATCTCCAAAGGTTTACATTGAAAATGCTTTAACTGAGACTCAAAGAGGCCGATGTTCTGCGATACAATTAGCCACACGGGTGATCTTTGTTACCGGTTTGCCCTTTAGAAATGCTGTCCAAGTACACACAACAAGGAAATTGTGCTGTAACTTCTGTACTTCAGTTCGCCACTAAATGTATTAGAAACTTGAACTTAGAGGACCTCATTAGTTATAAAGGGTTCGCCAAATAACTTTTTTTTTGAAAATGCTTTAAAAAACTCCTTCCGGTTACTAATAGAAAATAATTTCATTCAAATGGCTGCCTCGGCTGGTTATGCAGTAGCCTACACGATCGGTCATATTTCTAAGCACATTATCGATTGTGTGGAGCTGTATTTCACCAATGGCTTCACGAATATTGTCCTTTAAAGCGTCAATTATCTCTGGCTTGTCCACTTAACACCTATCTTTGACGGCACCCCACAACCAGTGCAACGGTGTCAAATCGAAGCTCCAAGGTGGCCAAACGACATCAGCTCTGCGGCTGATAATGCTTTCTTCAAAAACAGGACGGAAAACCATCGAGTGTAGCTTCGGCAGTGTGGAACGTAACGCCGTCCTGTTGAAACCAAATGTTGCCAATATCCTCCTCAATATCCTCCTCTTCAATTTTTATGAACAAAAAATCATTCAACATGTCCCGATAACTATCGCGGTAACTCCTTGTTCGTTTTTGCGAAAAATGGTCCAATTATGCCTCTGGACCAAGATCCCCACCAAACAGTGACTCGTTTTTGAGTGTAAGCGTTTCGTTTTTCAATGTAAGTGTGCGGGTTTTCCGTGCCCCAAATGCGACAATTTTTGCTTGTTTACATACCCGCCAAGATCAAAATGAACTTCATCTGAAAAGATGATTTTTTTTTTGCCAAAATCGCCATCTTCTGTAAGTCGATCGCAGGCCCACTTAGCGAAGCGAGAACGCGTGTACGCAACCATATTCGTTTAGCGGAAGGATAAAACTAATTATCTGTCAAATCATGACATGAGCTAAGTGTTACCATTAACGAAATAAGCACTAGTTTGAAAAAAAAACTTAAATGGCGGATCCGATTTTAGAACTATTTTGTTGATTCTCTGTAGTTTTTGATAACGGATTTCAGATGCAAGAGTTTCATATTTTTAAGGATGATGGTGCCAAAGTAAATCCGGCATTCAACCTATCCCAATCATCTGTTGAGTCATATTACCTAAACAAAATTTATGCTGCGTTAAACAAAAGATAAAAAAATCGGCTCAGTGGACTTCAATGATAAAGTTAGGTTCGGGAAATACGTTCTATTAAGTCCCAGCGCTAAACGAAACATCGTTAAACGGGGCTACGAGGAAAGATGCATTCGTACTGTGATTGCGACTTCGGAAAATACAGTTTTAATCTTTATTCTGGACAGACTAATAAAAAAGCGTTGAAAAAGATACATTGTAATGGGTGATTTTTTAAGTGCTATAGAAAAATTTTTCAAAAAAAAAAACGTAAAATTCAGAAAAATGCATGAAATCTTTATTTGAAACGATAGTTTAATGTTTGAAGATTATTTCATGCAAATGTTGACCGCGACTGGGCCTCAAATGATCCATCCGCTTAGTCTAATTTTGACATACTCTTTCCAACATTTCGGCCTGTATCTCACGAAAAAATGCTTCAATGTCATGTATAGACATGAGCTTTAACATAGCCCCACAAAAAATAGTCTAAAGGCGTTAAATCGCACGATCTAGTTGGCCAATTGACCGGTCCCTAACGTGAAATAAAATGTTCAACGAACTCGCCTCTCAAAAAGTCCATTGTTACGCGTGCTGTGCGGCATGTGATTGAAACGACACGGTGGCGCTCACCATTCACAGTTACGTTACGATTTGCAGCATCCTTGAAGAAGTACGGTCCAATGATGCCAGCAGCCCATAAACCGCATCATACTGTGACTTTTTCTGGAGGCATTGGTGGCTTTTGCAATTCTTCTAGATAATCTTTACTCCAAAATCGACAATTCTGCTTATTTACGTATCCAGTGAGTCAAAAATGAGCTTCGTCGCTGGAAACAATTTTTCGATAAAGAAGTCAATCTTCGGCCAACTTTCCAAGAGCCCATTTTGATAATAAAATTCAATGATTTGTAAGCGTTGTTTGTTTGTAAGTCGATTCATGTTTAAATTATAGACCAAATTGAAGATGTTTGACAGTGAAACAAAACACGAAACGGGCGTGAGCTGTTTAAACCAGTGTTGCCAAAAAGATAATAGCTAAAGAATCACCCGTTATATACCGTCGCTATATAATGCACCGCTTTTGGTTGCCTATGCAACAAGAAAATCCCAATACTACCACGTAATACTGAAACAGCGTTAAGCGAGGTCTTACTGTATTTCGTTTTATTACTAATGCCAGAGCATTTCATTCACGTGATGATATTAATTCTGAGTTACTTGTAATAATTGTTCATTTATTGTGTTCTTTTCTTGTTTCTTTTTTAGTTATTTTGGAAAATCTGGCGTGAACGTATCGCCAGTATACGTTTATTAAATCCTCATTTATTTCATATTTCCTGTTCCTCGCCCTATTCGAGTACTGATGTTTTGGCCGATGAAGAAATTTGCTGTGCACAGGTTCATGTTGGTTCCGATTATTCACAATCAACATTCCGTTACTATGCCACCAGTTGTAGTTTATTAAGCCAGTGAAGAGGAAGATTTTGTAAAGATTTAAAAAGCAGGTTTAAGCGTTAATATATTAGGAAAGGAAGGATAGTCTGAGAGTTATTTTTTTTTAAGTATATTTTAAAAGTATGTAGTATGTCTTGTATGTATAGGTGTAGGTTATCATATATATTTTTATTTCGTTTCATTTTATTTTTTTATATACAATTTTGAGATTTTATTGCACACATAAAACTAAATTAATCGCTTTAAATAATAATAAAAATAATAATAATAACTTAATAAAAAAAAAAATAAAAATAAACACATGCACATAATATATTAAATATCATTCGTTTATATAACATTGAACTTTTCTTTTCTTTTTTTTTAAAGAAAACTTGGAAATAAAAATAACTTAAAAATACTTTTCAATTTATTTCATTTAATTTAACAACTTGGCTTAAACAATTTTATGTTTTAATTACAGAATGTTAGTTAAAAATTGTTTGTGACACTCTCAAGAATTGGTCCTTTTAAGAAATTAAAATTTAAACTCTTTAAAAGCAAATAATTTCGAAAATTCTCTCTCTCTCTCCTCACTCCCACACACTCTCTTTCTTTAACCAAATTTAATTGATTTTTCAGTAGATTTACTTGTACTCGTGCCATTACGATTACCGTTGCCATTTTTTAATATACCCACACCAACCGTAGAACCACTGGAAGCATTATTCACCGAGCGATTGTTTGTTTTCGCCAACAATTCACCTCCATTACACTCATTCAAAGAGGATTTTTGTAATTTCTTCGAAAGTTTCTCTACAGAATACCCGCCACCACCACCAACACCACCACTACCACCATTGCTGACATAATCTTGCACACTGTGACGTTGTTGCTGTTGCTGTTGCTGATGCAAAGGACAATTACGCTGATGTTCTGTGTACCCACTACCATTCGATTTACGTAGATTTGCACGTGATAACGTATTTTGTAATTCACTTTGTAAATCATCATTGGTGGGTGTAATGTCACCGGCATCTTTGTTACGCTTTTGATTCGTTATAAAATCGAATTTTTCCGGTTCTCTTCTCAAAGTTTGCTGGCGATATTCACCTATGGTAACCGTGCCCAAACGAAGTGTATGTCTGTTACTCTCTGGGTAATCATTCATGTTGCCATTCCCTACAGAAGAGGAGGCTGTTGCAGCCGTTTTGTTAGGCCTACTGTAAGTATCATTTGCATTGTTGGTTTGATTGCCGTTCGATAAACGGTGTGCCATGTTAGTCTGAGGCGGTGAATTGTTGACTTTGTATGTGTTGTTGTTGTTAATTTTGTTGTTGCTGCTATTGTTGGTCATTTGTAATGGCTGGAAATGATAAAAAACAGAAGTTAATTTCCCTGTTTTATAAGACTACAACTGTCGTCTATAGAATAATACGACCGTAAATTTGTATTCCTATTGAATCATTTTATTCTATTCCAGTTCGATCCTTTAATTTTATAAATTGTACACGTTTTGTTATTTATTTATTGATTACAATACAATTACAAATTATTTTCTAATTATATACAAGCTGAGTAACTTCGACCATGTGTTCGGTATAGTGTTACAGACCAGAGCCTCTGGCGGAAATCGATCCCACCTACCATCAAGCTAATAGTCTAGTACACTACCCACTCGACTACTAGAGCGCTTTCTTAATTATGTTTGCATGTAAACTTTATAAAATTTTTCAATGATTCCTTCATTACGAAATATAGATTATAAGTTGCCTTAAATTTCATCATTTACCTACCGGTGGTTTTGGTATATTTGTATAGACACTATCCTGCTGCTTCGATTCTCTGTTGTCCAAGGTATCATTTTGTTGTCTGGTTTGTTGTGGTGCATTGATTTTAACACTTTTAGAACGATATGTGCCGTCATCATCTAACATTGTTGTATTCAGAAGGGCCTCCTTGCGGTCCTAAAATAGAAAAAATGTAACAAAACAAATTAAACAAAAACTCCGATTCAATGTCTAGTTTAACATACAGATTAAGATATTTTACGCCAATCAATTACAATTCAATTTTATTCAAACATTTTTCATATTTTTCGAAATTAAATTTTTAAGGGAGTACTTTCCATCTAAATGTGTACATCCAGAGAGAGGCAAAAGAAACTGTATAGAAAAATAAAATTCTAAATATCACCAAACGTAACTTTTACCATTTAAGGAGAGTGCCCGAAAAAATTTCGAATTGTTTCGAAATTTTTTTATGATTTTTTTTTTGGTTCAATTTTAAAAACCGGCAATGAAACAATTTTAATTATTAAAAATTAATTTTATTAATATATATATTTAATGTACACTTTCTTTTGAGGCTCACTGTATGTAGTTGGAATAATATAGTGGGAAACTTATTAGTATATTCGAATTTTATACATTTAGAGGCCAGATCCGAGGTAAGAGCATAAAACCAATAATTTATGTCAAGAAAGGTTACGTAGTGTTACTTCTTGAGAAAGAGTAGGACTCAGCAAAAAGTTCGACTTAGAATGTTATAGAACAAAGGCGTCGATATAGGAAGTTGCCAGTCAATTTTGACTGCAATTGCCAACGCTATTCTTTTATTATGGATTCACAAACGAATCTCCTACTTCAGTCGAAACCTCATAGACAGTGACAAGTATTCTTAATCGTATCCTTACAAACAGAAACAACGTAACCTCCATCAGAACTATTTGCATCCTTAATCCTTTTATGAGGATTAATAGGTTAATGGAATGTTTAAAACAAAACTATGATCGAACCAAATAAAGGCTATTGATAGACTCTTTCAAACTGAATTTCAAAATAGTTTGATTTCAAAAAGGCAAAAGTCTTCTTTCTAGCTATTCTTTGTCATCTGGTTAATACGAATGAGACTCAAACATAGCATAACTGGTCATTGCAGCCCTTTAGTCAAGATTAGGTCATAATTTTTCATATCACTTATTTAATTTTGTGGGCCTACAATTTAAAGTCGACAGATATTTGAGAAATATTTTTTTTTTTTTTTTTTTTTTTTTTAAATTTCTCGAACGTCCCCGGCCACACACTAACCCACCCTCACCCGACCGCGGAGGGCTCGTCCCCATTACGCAGGGACACGTACACACCACAGTCCGGACTGTAGCGGGAAAAGGAAAAGCTATGGCTACTAGAACATAAAAACAGCTACAGAACTTAATCACAAGCTGAACTAGGTAACAAAAAAAAAAACAGAACTATCTAAGACTAGAACAAAAATACGTTTTTATACGATAATTTATAAATTACTGCGAGAATACAAGATACGTTTTATGTTACAAGCACTACAATTAAAATCTATAGAATTATAATGCGAATTAAAATCATTACATAATCTCCGGAAAGGAAAATTACATGCATAATTCGATCTATAAACATTTAAGGAAAGAGGACGATAGTGCCGTGTAAATCTTGCAGGAATGCTGAAATTCAGGTTGGAAAGCAAAAACTCAGAGTCGATATCACCTTTAACCAAATTAAAAATAAAACAAACACCTAAAACAGACCTTCTACGTTCCAGAGTTGGAAGTTTTACCAAAGCTAATCTATCCTCATACGACGGAAGCCCATTGGTGTAATCCCATCCTAAGCCACGTAAACAGAATAATAAAAACTGTCTCTGCACAGACTCGATTGAATCACTATGACAACGATAGTATGGATTCCAAATAACAGACGCGTACTCCAAAATAGGCCTAACAAGTGAAATGTACAGTAGTTTTGTTATATAAGGATCAATGAATTCCCTAGCCCATCTTTTCACAAAACCAAGAACAGCTCGAGCCTTGCCAATCATCAAACTAATATGATCAATAAAAGACAATTTAATATCCAATAATACTCCTAAATCAAGATATGAAGGCACAGCTTCCAAAGGGCAAGAATTAATCATATAAGTGGACGAGATTACACCAAGGCGAGAGAAAACCATGCATTTACATTTTCTCAAATTAAGATCCATTAAATTTAGCCTGCACCAAGTAACAAACAAATCAATATTTCGCTGAAGAACAGCCTGGCCATGATCATCATCAAAAGTATAAAATAATTTAACGTCATCAGCATACATCAGAATATTACAATCAGAAAGAGCAGAAGGAAGATCATTCAGAAACAATAAAAACAGTAAAGGACCCAAATGGCTACCCTGCGGAACACCAGAAGTAACACATACAGTCTTAGACAATACATTCCTAAACAATACCCTCTGAGTCCTAAGGGAGAGGTAAGAGTCTAGCCAACGAAGAATAATATCAGGAATACCGATTAGTGAAAGTTTAAGAAGCAAAATACTATGATCAACCCTATCAAAAGCTTTACTGAAATCAGTATAAATTACATCAGTCCGAGCACCGACAAGAAAGCCCCTGAAAACATGTGTAGTAAATTCAAGAAGATTTGTGACAGTCGACCTGCCCTTCAAAAAACCATGCTGGAAAGGAGATATTAAAGATCTTGTATTAAAAAAGAGATAATCCGTCACTAGTTTCTCCATCAACTTGGGAATAGCACTTAGCTTGGCAATACCCCTGTAATTGGAAATATTAGATTTATTACCCGACTTGTGCAAAGGAATTATGAACGAACTCTTCCAAATAGATGGAAAATGACCAACCCTCAGAAGCCTATTGAATATAAAGGTCAAAGGACCACTCAAGACAACAGCACATTTTCTTAAAATACAGGCCGGGACCCCGTCAGGGCCCGGCAAGTATGTAAGTTTCAGTCCAGACAAAGCATCAAGAACAGACTCCTCATCAAATGAGTATATGTTAGGAATAGAGACACTTCCCACAGAATAAGGATACCCGCCACTCAGATCAGGGCCCGGGTCCAACTGCCTATAAGTAGACTGAAAGAAGTCAGCAAACATATTCGAAATATCAAGGTGACTGGAGGATGATAGATCCCCGTAAAACATCTCAGTAGGAAACAAAGATGATTTACGTTTTGCCCGAACGAAGTCGTAAAACGACTTAGGATCGTTAGCGAAATTCGACTTGACTCGAATCATATATTCCTCATAACAGTAATGATTCATTCTACGATAATCCGCACGCGCCCTAGAATAAAGAGCATAATCAATATCAGAACCTGATCTAACAAACTTTTTAAATAATTTCGATTTCCTATTCCTCAACCTTGACAGTCTAGCCGAATTCCATGGAGGACCAGAACGCTCCAAACGACTTTTTACCAATGGAACACACTTCCCAAAACATTTAAATAATACATCATAAAAGTCACCCAAGATCCTGTCAAGTGAAAGAGAGTCGTACGGTGGCGAGATAAGTACAGACGACCAATCAACAGAGGACAGAAGTGTATTCAAGCGACCAAAGTCCGTACGATGGAAATTAAAACGCTTCTCATTATCAAATGAGCGATCAATTACAGGAGGTGAACAAAGATCAACTTCAATAGAAAGTAACAACGTAGGATGATAACTATCCTCGGGAATAGATATAGGATCAATGCGAAATAAAGAAGAAATACTTGGATCCTCCAAAAACACAAGGTCCAAAATTCTCCCCATTGAATTAAATACACCATTAACTTGGAAAAGACCTAGATCACACATAGCGGACAGAATTTCATCATAGAATGGAACTGAAGAAACATGGCACCAATGACCCAGACTCAGGTGAAAAATTCCAAGATATATGAGGAAGATTAAAATCACCAAGAACTACAATACTCCCCTCTTGCCCCATTGAATCCATTACCTTAGAAATCAAATCAAAGTGAGCCCTATAAATATGAATGTCAGCACCAGGAGGAATATATGAACAAGTAATGTAAATAGACTTCCCATGATTATAGACCCTCACGCAAATAAACTCAATATCCTCCGAGGAACTAAAGTCAATTAATTCAGATGAGTATTTAGAACAAATTGAAATAAGAACACCACCACCATTTCTTAACTTCCTATCTCGTCTATAAATATTAAAATTACTAGACAAAATCTCAGAATCAGAAATATCACAATTCAGCCAAGTCTCAGTAAAAGCAATTACATCAAATTCAAAATCAAAACTACTATTATAAAGCGAAGAAAGTTTAGACCTAAGTCCACGAACATTTTGATAAGCAATTCCAAAATTAAAAGACAATTTAAAAGCTAGTTTTTTCGAGAAATAGAAACAGGCAAATCAACACCATTCCTACGATGACCCAGCCTGAATACAAATTCACGTACCAATACACCCTGTGGCCAGAATGCAGGATCAACAATTTCACCAAACTTTTCATCAGCAACATATAATTTAAATGAAGAAATGCTACTATCCAAGGATGACCTCAACTTATAGCAACCAAACTCAAAAGGCTCTCTAATCTTCGATTCAACAAAGCCTTTAATATCATCAACCGAAGTATCGCGAGAAAGACGTGACACAAAAATTGTTCTTTTAGGTTTAACTACTACCAGTCCCTTTGGAGCAGAAGTAACTAAACTAGCGGTCACTACGGATGAATACGAACCATATGACGGTTTAGAAGATGACTGAGACGTGACATCAATCGGAGGTAAAGGTAAAGGAGTATACCTGGATTCATCATTTACGGACACAGGAGGATTAATTGAAATTGGAGTTTTTAAAGATTGTGGAGGATGGGATTCACGATATACACTATTACTATTCATTTCAGCAATATTGGAAGATTGAACATTACAATCGGATGCAGAGTTGCATGAAGGCACAGAAACAATTGCTGGGTCGTCACGTTTATCTTTATTCATATTTCTTGCAGACTTACGACGTTTTGGGGAAGACTGTGGAGGAGATTTTAAATTATCCAAAGATTTAAAATCATCAAACAGTTTTCCATAAGCCGCAATACGATCATTTAATTTAATTGCCTCCTTTTGAAGTTCGGTGAATTTATTTTTAGTCTCCTGGAAAAAACGGTAATAATTCACTCCGATTTTTCTACAGTGATCACAACACCAATGAAGACCTTTATCCCTAGACACGGCTTCAGCAACGAGACCTGACAGACCACTACATTTAAAGTGACAACATTCATGACACAGCCAACAAACTATCATTCTTTCATCCTCGCTTTTTATATTACAATTTTTCAATAAACAAGCCATTTTCACAATAAAAATATAATACTTAGCTCAGAGTAGAAAAAAATACGAAACAGATGGTAACTTAATTATTCAAGTGGAAATAAAGGTTCGTTGGGTAGAATTTATTCAGCAATTTAATTTACTCTCTGAGTTTTTGCCAGAAATCTGATGACAGAAAGTCAATTTTGTTTTGTTGGAGAAGTCTAACCCGAGGTTTGAACCGTGGGCTCACGTCTAATAAGTTAACAAAGTGCCTACTAGAATACGGCAACTCTTTCGAATAGAATTTCAAAACAATTCGACTTAAAAAAGTCAGTAGTTTTCTTTCTATTGGAAATCGTTACGTGGTTCTCATGAAAGCGACTAGAACATAGCAACGCCTCCATTCTATAACATTCTAAGATGAAAAAGTGTGTTTTGAGTTATGAGCTTTCAAAGTTTTCACGCGACATATATACGGATCGATGCATCTTAGCAATATTTAAGTTAGACAACATACATACATAATTGGCAATTACAACCCTTCAGTCAGGATTACGACCTAGCTTCTCACACCACTTATGTTGTGTGCGTTAATTTTATACATGAGTGGCGGGACCTACAGTTTAAAGTCGATTCCGAACGATAGATTTTTGGGAAGCTTTTCATGGCAATTTTTACTCTCAAAGTCTTTGCCAGAAATCTGCTGAGAGGAAGTCGCCGAAGAAATATTTTTCGTTTTGATGTCTGACCTGGGATTCGAACCCGGGCCTTTCGTCTAATAAGCCAACACACTAACCACTAGACCACGGCGTAGACAACGTAGATTTTAAAAATGCAAGAACATTAAAAACATTCTAACTATACTTAGAACGTTATAGAATTGCGGCGCCGATAGTACCCTTCTCCGAATTGTTTACAAGTAGAGAAGACCGGTGAAAAATCTAGAAATTCCTTAGAAATTCCAACGGATTATATCAAAAACTACTGTGGTTTATTGTATGTAGGCTAGGAAGGATAATAAATTATTTCAAACTCAATTAGAGAGGTCCGGGACTAGATATGTATAATGGGTTGGATTTTCTTGGATCCGAAAGACATAACTCTTCCTTCCAAGCCTTTTTATAAACTTGTAGTTGATGAGAAATGTAATTGATCACACAAGAGTAATATCTAAAATTCTCAGATTGTGTGCGACTTAAGTTATGAAAGAAACGTTTGCAGATTAAAATTACAACAACATTATAAAGTATCCTTCTTATGAATGAGTTTTGAAGGAGTACAAATTTCCCATCTGATTGAGATTTAAGAGGGATTTCAATAATTTGTTTATGCAATGTAACAAAGCTAACAAGGCCTTTGCAATAAGGATATGCATGTGCATTATTGAAGTCGCTGTAGTCTAGTAGGAAGTGTGCTGGCTTATTAGATGTAAAGTCACGGTTCAAATCTCAGACATCAAAACTAAAATATAAAAAAAAAATATTTCTTCGGCGACTTCCTCTCGGCAGATGTCTGGCAAAAACCCTGAGTGTAAAAAATAAACCTGCCATGAAAAAGTTTCTCAAAAATCTGTCGTTCGGAGTCCACGTTAAACTGTAGGTCCCGGCACTCACGTAAACGCACACAACCTGAGTGTTGTGAGAAGCTAGGCCGTAATACAAAAAGTATTTTTTCGGCGATTTCTTCTCTTTCTCTTCTTGTTTCTCAAAAATCTGTCGTTCGGAGTCGACTTTAAACTGTAGGTCCCGCCACTTCTGCATATAACTAACACACACAACATAAGTGGTGTGAGAAACTGCGGGCTTCTTGGGGACGATTGCTGCAGACAGTCTAATGGAGAAGGTATAACACTGGCCATTTTATAGTCACCAGCAGCAACTCGTTTCCTTACTGTTCGCATCTTCGCCACCTCTCTTTTTTCCTTTCCTAAAAAACCTGCACAATGCACTGCATGAGTATGGGTCATTCCCTGAATGCTGGTTTTATAAAAAAAAAATCCTGACTGAAGGGTTGTAATGGCCAGTTATGTATGTAATCAAAGCAAACAAAATTCCTCATATTGTCTTCAAAATAGTCTTCATATTAAAAAGATAAAAATTTCTTACAAAAATTAATTTCTTTCCTCACTATTAAAATGTTGTCTTTGAAATCTTTCGCCATACTGTTTAGAAATTTGTGTCGAAGTTCTAAGATAAAAAAGTGATGACAGCATTTTTGTGTAATTTTTTTTAATTTTTTTAAACATATTTTTTACATTATATTTGCACCTTCTACACAGAGTGTGTTATAAATTTTTTATCGGCGCCAGATATCACATTCCCTTAATTAAATACATACTTGAGTGGGAAGAACTTAAAAAATATAATTAATGACTTCATTTTTATTTTATTTCATTCCATTTTTATCTATTCTTTTATTATTTTATTTGAAAACATTTCTTAAAGGAACATTTAAGAAATAAATATTAAAACAATATATGGGGTTAAGCAATATTTACCAAAATAAATAACGACTCATAAGTACTGTATGTATGTATGTACATGCAAATGTAAATTAATACTTTCAGTTTTAATTAATTATAAAGTATTTTAGTTATCGTACTCTATTATTGCCAACTAAAACATATTAATTATGGTTGCAATTATTTATTTTGAAGGCTTATTAGTGCTGCGCAACAGAAAGAAAATAGAATATTTCCTTATCTCCATAAGACAAAATTTAACTGATTTTGATTGATTATCTGCTATGGGCTGGTCCAATATATTGAAATGAACTATTTAGTCTACACTTTCAGTTGTTGGATCGTCTGAAAGAAGACTTCACCATAAAACAACGGCTTTAGATTTGAATAAGAAATCAAAAATTGCGTTTATTCAACTGTTAACAACATAGCCTAGAGCTAAGAGTTTAGTGATATTGTGCAGTGATCAAACTATTTGACAACAAATTTGAATAAGCAACTTTGAACCTTATTTAATTCCTCGTCAAATAATCCATTAAAAAAACCTTTAGATCCTGATCGGCAATAGCAAATGTCAACAAGGAATGCTATAAGAAGCCTAGGCCGTTGGACGATTATATTATGAAAGAATGAGGAACTCAATAAGCAAAGTTTCTCGCCTTAGGAAGCTGGGTTACTTCTTATGAAGGAGTACAACTCAATTAGCAAAGTCTCTTAACAAAAAAAAAGTTCAGGCTATTGCACTTCCTATGAAAGATTAGACCTCAATAAACAACGTTTCTCAACCAAAACCCTGGGTTTGAACCGTGGTCATACGTCTAATAAGTTAACGAACTGGCTATTAGAATACGGCAACTCTTTCGAAAAAAATTTCAAAACAAATCGACTTCTTTCTATTCGAAATCGTTACGTAGTACTCATGAAAGCGACTAAAATATAATACCCTTCTCCGAATTGTTTACAAATAGAGAATACAAATAATAAATCTAGAAATCTCTTAGAAATTCAAGCAGGCTATGACAAAAACTACTGTGTTTTATATATAGAGGCAAGGGAGTATAGTAAAGTAAAGCCGAAGCACCCGAAACGAGTCACTGTTCGGCGCGTATTTTGGGACAGAGGCATAATTGTGCCATTTTTCTTAGAAAATTAACAAGAAGTGCAGGAGTGGGCGTTACAGTCAATGACGATCGTTAGCGGGCCATGTTGAACGAATTTTTGTTCACAAAAATTGAATAGGAGGATATTGGCAACATTTGGTTTCAACAGGACAACACTACGCGCCACACAGCCGAAGCTACACTCGATGTTTTGCGCTCTGTTTTTGAAGATTGCATTATCAACCGCAGAACTGATGTCGTTTACCCACCTGTAAGCGGTGATGTAACACCGTTGGACTATTGTTTGTTGGGTGCTGTCAAAGATAAATGTTACGCCGACAAGCCAGCGACAATTGACGCTTTAAAGTACAATATTCGTGAAGCCATTGGTGAAATACAGCTGCACACAATCGATAATGTGCTTAGAAATATGACCGGCCGTGTAGGCTACTCCATAACCAGCCGAGGCAGCCATTTGAATGAAATTATTTTCCATTAGTAACCATTGTTTGTTGGGTGCCGTCAAAGATAAATGTTACGCCGACAAGCTAGAGGCAATTGACGTTTAAAAGGACAATATTCGTGTAACCATTGGCGAAAACTGCACACAATCGATAATGTGCTAATGTGCATGGCCAGCAGAGGCAGCCATTTGAATGAAATTATTTTCCATAATTAATCAGAAGGATTGTACTTTCAAATAAAAAAAGATATTTGGGAAAACATTCAGTAGCGTTTTTTTATAAGCAAATCTGGAAAATCCATAAAAAAGCCCATGTTTTTCCACCAAAGAGTGTTTTTTATTAGAAGTGTTTTGCTGTCACATACGCATTGTAACAGGGTGTTGAATTCCATTCTAAGATTACAAAAAATCTTCAAACCTCCTCTAACAAACCTTGAATAGTTTATTAATGCGTTTGTTTTATTAAAAATTAAAATTACGCTCTTCATACACTACGGCTAACCAACAGCTGTGCATAGAGTTCAGTTGAGGTAGTTACTTCCCAGTTAATGATGTTAAACAGCGCAACGGCATAGGGGTTTGACAATGATTCTCTGGATAATTAATAAAGAAAACGAAAGAAAGAAGAAATTTCTATTGAAAAATTTAACATTCGTTGCCACCATCTGCAAAATCATAAGTGACAGCGGAGATTTATGCTCATTTCCGATAGATGCCACCTTAAAAATAAAACCAGCCACACCACCACCACCACATACTAGTGCATACCACTGTGAGGCGAAACTCATTGAGGAGAAACTACAGATGCCTACAAACGAGTACTCGTAGATAGATTAGCCAGCCACCTGAGCTGTAGCACATGACATACTAATGTTGTCTAGTCGTTGTTGCTAGCGTTAGGTATTGTCGTTGTCGTTGTCATTGTGATCGTTGGCGATTTATTTAAATCGTAGTAAAATAAATTTCATATGTTGCATGCATAATGTTGCATACATATGAATGTTTGAAGAATATGTTGTTGTTGATTTTAAGTTATTGCTTGCACATTTTATGAACAATAATAATGATCATAATGTTATTGTTGTTGTTGTTGTTGCTATATTCATATGTGCATGCATACATACCTCATAAGTACTGAATGTTACCAAAGACTTTCCACCACGAGCCGGTTTCATTGTTGCGTGCAACGTTGATGATGTTGCTTCATTGTCAAAATAGTTTTGCATTATTTTTTCTTTTTTTTTTTCTTTTGTTATTGTTGTTTTTATTGTTTTTATTATTATTTTGTATTGTTTTTTCTGTCTTTCTATGGAAATGGTTTTCCCGATTGGAAACTTTTTACTGACACTTAATGATAATGATTCCGCCGATTATTGTTCAGATTTCTTATGAAAATAATTTATTAACCGCAAGGTAATTTTTTCGTTTGTTATTGTTGTTGTTGTTGGTGTTGTTTTCTTTATTTTTATTTTTAATTTTTAAATTTAATTCTCGAACATCATCGATAGTCTTTGTGTGTTATACCGTACCATTCAACGTTTACAAATAAAATAAAAACTTTTTTTTTATATTTTCTTAACGCACTCACTTCTCTCTACTAAATATTGTTTTGGACTATCAGTTAACTTGGCTCTGTAGCTCTATGGCTCTATGGCTGTTTGGTAGGCTAGCTAGCTAGCTAGCTGGCTGGCTGGCTGGCTGACTGACTGAATTGTATGTATGAGTTGGCTATTTTACTACCACTTTATTATCATTCATTCATTCATTCATTTCATTTCATTTGGCTTGTTTACTAAATGTCTGGGTGTTTGTGTTTGTATGTTTATCTGTTTATCTGTTTTTCTTTCAAGTAATTTTAACTAAATTAGTTAGTATTTGTTGTTTTTGTATTGACAATTTTGCACAATCTAAACAACAACAAGCAAAAAAAAGTAGAAATTAACAATAAAAACAAACAATAAAAAGCAACACAAGAGATAAGATAAGAAAAATATCTTCTTGCAGCCAGATGCCAACCCAGTTTATAGTACAATACGAACCTAGAACCCTCAATATTTTGCATTGAATTTAATTGAATGAATCATAACGGTTTTGTGTATCTATGGTTAGCACTAAAACAACGAATTATTTGCGTAATTATCTCTTAAAGCCCTCTACTCCACTCCCCTCCACTTCAATTTACTTTACTTCTTTACTATTTTGGCTCTTTCGTACTTTTCCACCAACAATACACTACAAACATCAACTGACTGGCTTTCTGATTCTCCCTTTTTTGTTTGAAGTGAAATGTAAACGTTACCGGCGGCAATCGATTAGCGATTAGCAGAAGTAGTTAAAGCAGCAGCAAAAACCAAAAACCCAGATCTCTAAAGTATGAAATGTTTTAAAACAATTACCTTCTTTCTATTCATATTAATTATTAAGAGAGGTACGATAAAAAATACGTAAAACAAGTACTTTTTATATAAACGATTACAATCACATTAGTATAGAATAGTAAAGGATAGTTAGAATATAATAGAATAATATATAATAGCATAGAATACTATAGAATAGTATAGAATACCATTGAATAGTATGTAATAATATACAATAGCATAGAATAATATAAAATAGCATAGAATATTATAGAATAGCAAAGAATGCTATAAAATAGAATAGAATACTACAGAATAATAATAATACAAAAGTAATAAGAGCATAGAATAGTATAAAATAGCATAGAATAACAAAGATAGTATAGGATAGCAAAGAATGGCATAGAATAGTACAGAATAGTATAAAATTATATAATAGTATAGAATGCTACAGAATATTATAGAATAGTATAAAACTATAGAATAGTATAGAACTCTATAGAATAGTATAGAATAGCATAGAATACCAAAGACAGTATATAATAGCATAGAATAGCATAGAATAGTATAGAATGCTATAGAATAGTATAGAATGCTACAGAATATTATAGAATAGTATAAAACTATAGAATAGTATAGAACTCTATAGAATAGTATAGAATAGGATAGAATACCAAAGACAGTATATAATAGCATAGAATAGTATAGAATGCTATAGAATAGATTAGAATGCTACAGAATATTATAGAATAGTATAAAATTATAGAATAGTATATAATGCTACAGAATAGTATATAGAATGCTACAAAATTTTATAGAATAGTATAAAACTATAGAATAATATAAAACTATAGAATAGTATAGAATGCTACAGAATAGTATAAAACTATAGAATAGTATAGAATGCTACAGAATTTTA
This sequence comes from Sarcophaga peregrina, assembly GCA_014635995.1. NCBI lineage: Eukaryota > Metazoa > Arthropoda > Insecta > Diptera > Sarcophagidae > Sarcophaga > Sarcophaga peregrina. The sequence goes on along the minus strand of CM025790.1, from coordinate 37,959,758 downwards.
TAGAATAGTATAAAACTGTAGAATAATATAGAATGCTACAGAATTTTATAGAATAGTATAAAACTATAGAATAGTATATAATGCTACAGAATAGTATAAAACTATAGAATAGTATAGAATGCTACAGAATTTTATAGAATAGTATAAAACTATAGAATAGTATAGAATGTTACAGAATAGTATAAAACTATAGAATAGTATAGAATGCTACAGAATTTTATAGAATAGTATAAAACTGTAGAATAATATAGAATGCTACAGAATAGTATAGAATGCTACAGAATATTATAGAATAGTATAAAATTATAGAATAGTATATAATGCTACAGAATGGTATAAAATACTATAGAATAGTATAGAATGCTACAGAATTTTATAGAATAGTATAAAACTATAGAATAATATAAAACTATAGAATAGTATATAATGCTACAGAATAGTATAGAATACAATAGAATAGTATAGAATACTACAGAATTTTATAGAATAGTATAAAACTATAGAATATTATAAAACTATAGAATAGTATAGAATGCTACAGAATAGTATAAAACTATAGAATAGTATAGAATGCTACAGAATTTTATAGAATAGTATAAAACTGTAGAATAATATAGAATGCTACAGAATAATATAGAATGCTACAGAATTTTATAGAATAGTATAAAACTAAAGAATAGTATATAATGCTACAGAATAGTATAAAACTATAGAATAGTATAGAATGCTACAGAATAGTATAAAACTATAGAATAGTATAGAATGCTACAGAATAGTATAAAACTATAGAATAGTATAGAATGCTACAGAATTTTATAGAATAGTATAAAACTATAGAATAGTATATAATGCTACAGAATAGTAGAATAGAATAGTATAGAATAATTAGTATAGAATAAGAAGTACAAAACAATGACTTTTCTTAAGAAACCAATGAATAAAAGTAAAAAATTTTAAACCATTTTTAAAAAATATAAGAAAGTACTTTTCAAAAATGTACCACAAAAAGGTTCAAAGCTAAAAGTCTTACTTATCTTATTGCAATTAAAAGCTACAAAAAAATCAAACGCTAATTGGGTTAAAATGGCCATTCTATTTATTATCTATTAGCTATTTCCAAAAATTTCTGGCACAAAGTGAAAATTAATACTTAAATTCGAAAGAATGTCAGTAACTTATAATATACCGACGTTTCCATTCTTTTTAATGTTCCTACATTTTTAAATTCTACGTTCCCTAACTTAAATACTAACAAAACTTGGTTAAGATCTAACGATCCGTTCTAAAGCTATAGGAAAAAAATCTACGTAGAATACGTGTATAGTCCTATGTCGCGTGAAAGCTTTGAGAACTCATAACTCCAAACACACGACTTAGAATGTTATAGAACGGAGGCATCGATATAGACTCTCGTATCAGTTTTGTTCTATGAATTATTTTGATTTTACATTTTTTTTTTTACAAAATTGAAGGATATGGAACCAATCCTCTTCTTTTCTATGTATTTCATTTCTTTTTTTAAAAGGTTTTTCCTGGAACAACTATAAAATAGCGTGATTATGTTAAGAAATATTTTCCCCCTTGCCTGAATACTTTCTAATGATCACATTCCTTTAAACATCTGGATTGGAAACAAAGAAAACAAAACCCCTTAAACAATTACATCTTAAGTAAACTTTTACAAAAATAGTTTAAATATGTCTGTACATATGTATGTATGTATGTATGTATGAATGTATGTATGTTGTTCGTTTAATGTACAACGCTTACTATTATTATTACACCAACATTCAATGGAATCACGGCACCATAATGCCTCCTCCCTCAGACAAGTACAGCAGACAGAGTCTATTGTATTAAACAATATTAAAAAACAACAACAACAGCAAATACAAATACAAGTTATTTGTAGTTAGACAAACATTAAAACGTTCCATTGCAACTGCTTAAGAAAACAAAACAAAAAAAAATAGAAAAAGTCAAGCCGTTGTATTGTTGTTGTGTGTTGGTTGACTTTAAAGGTCGTTGATGCAACAGATTCAATAAATAAAACTCCTCATAAATTTATTTGTAGTTATGTTTTGTTTTTTTGTTATATCTCTAGTTACATACATACAAATGTATGTACATCTATGTGAACCTCAGGTGTGATGTGAAAACTGAAATCAAATAGATTTTTTTTGTTACAATAAAGATCCCTTAACAGGTATTCGTAAATAAAGAAACTCAAATTGATTGAATTCTTTAAAAAAATTTTATAATTTTGTGGTGGATTAAATTCGCTTTGCCGCAAAGGGAAAATTGCTTGAGAAACTTTAAAACAAAGAACCTTGACTTGAGCATTAGATTGAATGTCAAAAACCAATATTAGAAGGAAAACAAGAAAACGAAATGTATGTGAAGCTAAATGAAAATGCAATTTTTCTCACAGGTACAATACAAAAACAAAAAAAAAAAAATCCGAAAACCGAAAACCATAAGACCTTGAACTAAACGCAGCATTACTTACAAATCAATTGAAACTCATAAAAAAATATTACAACATTGACTCGTTGATTGATTTTGATTCTAGCCTTTACAGGCGGCAGGATTTCGATTTTTTCATTTAAGAATGATTTCGAAACGAAAAACCATCAAGACCTGGAGATTCCTAAGCCTAATAATCGGCCGAACTATTGTATTCCAGACAGAAATCTATGTGCCACAAAAACAAACAAATGTTGTGCGAATTTCTTTTAAAGCAAAGTCGTTAAACAACGTTTCTGGACTGCTATAGAATAAGGTTCGTAAGCATACCGATAGTCTCAGACATTCACACGACAAAGAATGTTGAATTAATAGGAACAAACCCAAGTCCGTGTAACCTAAAAGCAATCACAAGAGGACATGTGATCAGAACATATTAGAACTTGTTAAATATCTCTACTGTCAGTACAGTTTAAATGTCTCGGATATTTGCAAAAGCTATGCTATGTATGTAAAACCCCGGTGATTTTCTCTCAGCAGATTTCTGGCAAAAACTCTGAGGTTTTAGTAAAATGGGCATTCAATTAAGATGTGTTTTATTGTTAGGTTGAAGTCGCCGTTAAAAGCCAGGGTTCGAGTCCCCGGCCAGACATCAAAACAAAATACAAAAAGTATTTTTTTCGGCGATTTCCTCTCAGCAGATTTCTGGCAAAAACTCTGCGAGTAAATAAAATAGCCATGAAATGTTTCTCATGAAATCTGTCGTTCGGAGTCGACTTTAAACTGTAGGTCCCGCTACTCATGTATAAAATTAACACACACAACATAAGTGGTGTGAGAAACTAGGTCAAAAATCCTGACAGATGGGTTCTAATGACCAATTACGTACTTTATTGTTAGGTGGCAGTTGCATCGATTGCACGTTGTAGGTGGAGCTGTTGCATCTGCATTGATGAGAGAAAACAGTGTGTCCTAAGCTTAGCCTAGAAAATGTTCGTGTTTTTTGATTGCTGACGAAAGTAGGGTAGATTGGGCTAATGTGGTGTGAATTAATGTTAGAATAATGCGGATGAATGGTTTTCCTTTGATGGAGCCTCAAGTTGATGAAATTCTTGATAATAACAGGGAATAGTCGGTTTTTCTAAGCGTGTTGTCAATTATAATAGAATGCATAGGAAGCGTATTTAGCGGCAATATCTGGTTTTTCATTGCCTACAATGCCGATATGGTTAGGAATCCAGTGTATTTTTATTATGTTGTTGTCTTTTACAAGAAAGTCCCTGATTTTATTTATTATTATCCACTTATTGTTGAATAGGTGGTACGTTTAAACGTTAGCTTATTCACACCAATTAAACTGAAATCATTCTACTAATGGAAATTACATAAACATTCAATGGGTGTATTAATTAAAATCAAACAATCATTAGTTACATCGACATCTCATTAAGAAAATAACCGGATATTTGGTTGAAATTATTATTTTCCATTTAAATAGCTACACTAACAACAGACAGCAAGCATTAAAAAAAAACGAAATGTTTTCTTTAAAAAAATACAAAATCCAGACATGAGCTCTGTTGCCCTATCGATACAAAGAAGTTTACAAGACATCACCATTAAATGGTGTAAGCGCGCCACCTTTCTACATTAAAAAAGTTATTAAATAATGAGCAAATATTGCGTGCAACACTAATTTACTTCAACACATAATTCGTGTTACAAATCACTTCGTGTTTAAGCTGTAAAACAGCTCCCTACAGATATGGTCTCCTCAAAACAAAAAAAAAAACCCCAAAAAAATGTAAAAACTTTAGACAAAAATTTTGAAATAAAAAAGTAAAAAAAAAATCGATTACAACACTTTAATTGAATCTGAACTGCCGTCTTTTCTCTTTTTATGGTGTTTAAGCTTTAATTCTTCCACTAACCTTTTTATCGATTGTATCAACAACGCCATGATTAGTGGCCGTTTCTTTGAAACCATTCTTGAACATGCGTTTATGGGCCTGTTTGAATTCATTCATCAGAGCACTGTGTTGATCACCCACAACATTGAGGGTGTTGCTGTTAGTGTTGTTGTTCGTGTTGTTAACATTCCTAAGATCGTTGGCATTCAATGTATTGCTGCTGCTATTGTTATTGCTGTTGTTGTTGTTACTTGTACTCGCTGTATGGTGATTATGATTATTATTATGGTTCTCACGTTTTCCATCGTATTGTAGTGGTTTCGTTTCGGAGTTATGCGGATTGTGTTCTTTAAAGGCGGATGGTTGTCGTCTCTGGAAATGAAAATAAAAATTATAAACACCAGATAAAACACAAAATCGTCGTCGAATGCAATACGTAATACATATTAAATTTGAAATAAAAAAAAAATCGTTTTTTCAATACATTTTTAGGAAATGTAACTTTGACCTAATTTTTCTAATTTTTTTGCCTTTACCATGGTTGTACAAGCATTTGAAATTAAATTAAATCATGTTTTAAGGTCTAGAATTTTATCAACGTGTTTGTTTTTTTTTTGTTTCAAACAACTTTACGAATTCCTTCGTTATTAAACAACTGCCAATATTGGTATTCAAGGTTATTCGTAATCGTATTATTCGTATTCTAAAAGAGCTTGTTTAACTTCAAACTAATGAATTGCAGTATAATTTGTGAAGTTTATTAATCGTCATAGTAGTAGGTAGATAGTAGTCACCGTAGTTTAGTAGGTAGTGTGTCGGCTAATTAGACGCAAGACCAGGGTTCAAAACACAGGTCAGACATCAAAAACGAAATTATGAAAAAATATTTCTTCGGCGACTGCCTTTCAGTAGATTTCTGGCAAAAACTATGAGAGTAAATAAAATTGTTATGAAGAGCTTCCCAAAAATCTATCGTTCGGAGTCGACGTTAAACTGCAGATTCCGCCATTCATGCATAAAATTAACGCACACAACATTAGTGGTCATAAGGCTGACTAAAGGGAAGCTCTTCATAGTAATTTTATTTACTTCCAGAGTTTTTGCCAGAAAACTGTTGAGAGGCAGTCGCCGAAGAAATATTTTTTTTTCGTTATTTGGTGTTGAAGTTTGAATTGAGCTATGAACCCAGGCTTTTCGTCAAATAAGCCCGCGGACTACCTACTAGACTACGGCGACTACTAACTTGGTGTATGATAAGATCAAATCGCAAAGTCGTTGGCTAAGTAGAAGTTCTAAAGTTCAAACCAGAGATCAGCAATGAATCGTTGTTCCGCTACTCATGCAAATTTGAGTATTTTTGAGTATGAGTGAATCAACAGAATTGAAATTCAACTACTCTGGTTCATTCTTACTCGCTTCAACATTGATTTATAAGTATAGGTTACAATAAGTATGAGTACAACGTTGACATCAAACTCACAACATTCAAAATATGTTTGATTCATATGCCTACTCATTCTGATTCATAAATTTAGAAAAATACTTATAATATTTATAAGTGATTCGAGTGATTCGAATCATTTATCAAAATTTACAGCCTTTGTTGTTGTTGCATACAAAAACAAAGAAGAAAGGAAAGACATAGAAAACAAGTAAAGCATACACACAATCTTCTTGTGAGTATTGCAGAGCTCGTAGGCGAATCGTACTTATTTTGTGCTTCATGCAAATGTTAAGTAGAGACAAATCGAAGTCAATAACATTATGGGTATTGTTAAGTATAAGTACAACGAGTACTTCCAACTTTGAGTATAAGTAGTATGAGTATCATATTAAAATAAGTATGAATGCGTATAAGTATGACTCGAATCTACTTATTGTTTTGAATACTCGTTGCTAATCTCTAGTTCAAACATTCAGAGATTTTTTTGGCAGACGTCAGACAATTTTGGAACTTCTAGTCATGCTAGTTACGGCATACTTTACTGCTGAAGAAATTCTAAAGAAAACCACCGGAATCGGAGGAATTACACAGAAAGAAACAAACACAAACAAAAGAGGGTGAGAGCGTGACTACACTTATGAAGCCCTAGTACCTCTCAACCAGCCCAAGCCGCTAATGAATCTGTGGAGAGCCTTTATATCGGCTCTCGGCACAGAACTCAAGCTCTTAGAAAAGGCTCTGCCAAGGGTCCTCAACCATAACCTACCAAGGGCTGGACAGTTACAGAGGAGGTGTTCAATAGTGTCCAACTCCTCTTCATTGCAACATACTCTGCAATAGTCCGGCTGGGATCTGTTCCAGATCCAAAAGTAATTTAATTTCCTATGTCCTATCTGACACACAGTTGCCTCAGTAAAGGCAATATGAATTACAAATTTCACTAGACATAAGCTAACTATAGTTTTAGCTTGAATAACGCCGATATAACCGACGTTAAAAAATGTTTTCTAAAAATGTTTCCACACTCACCGCTTTCCTCTTTTTGAGCTCCTCGGAAATGGCACTTGAAAGACTACCACCAGCATCGGCGGCCGTATTAATCGATTTCTCACTTTCCATATTCAAATTAACATTCGAGTATGTGGAGGAATCCACACCAGCTATTGATGACGATTTATTCATTTTGGCCAATTGCATATTGGCATACTGGTAACGTTGCATTGTGGCGGCCACGCCTCCAATTTTAATTTCGCCATCATCATCTGCATTAAAACTCTTCGATTTGGTGTAGTTATTGAATGAAGAAGAATTCGATGAGGCAGATAATGATGATGACTTGTTTGAGGACGAGGTCAATAACGAGTCTGTAGAATAATTTAAATGATGGTGATGTGATGGCTGTGGATGCTGATGCTGATGATGATGGTGATGATGATGATGTTGCAAATGATTCAACATAGCCATGGGTGGTGGTGGAGGCAAAACATTATTCGGTTTATTTTGATTAAATTTTGTTAAAGTACCCTCCAGATTTCCAGAACTGTCTTTATTGTCTTTTGTTGCGGCTGTTGACTAACGATTTCCTGATGGTGCCTGTATTATTTGATTGATTCTGATCGCCTATAAATGTATTGTTAATGGAAGTGGCACCATTTTCAGAGAGTTTTATAATGGTTTTATTAATTTCTTTATTTCCATTAGCTGGGCCATTGCTAGGGGTTGTGGAGCTGGTGGAGATGGCAGTTTGCCGAATAGGCAAATTGGTAGCTGCTATTGGGGAAGTGGAATTATTGGTGGTGGTTGTTGGTCTTTCACTTATAGACTTGGAGCGACCTTTTCTTTCGTTGGCATACAAAGGTTGATTCCAGTTTGCGTTGCTGGAGCTTTCCTCTCTAACCGCTGTCAAGCGTTTTGATTTCACATCAGCCCAACAGGGACTTTGATCACCTGTCACCGAACTGGCAGAGCTGTTATAACCACTAGACTCTCCGGGAAATAAATCACAACCAGCTCCGGTATGTACTGTCATATCAAGTTTATTAGAACTTTTCATTACTGCTACTGCCTCACTAAAGAGCACATCCGAAAAGTCAATGCTATTCACTGTTAATATTTGATCACCAGGCCTAAGGCCTGCCTCCCTAGCCACACTCTTTTCCTTGGTGAATTGCACAAAGATGCCAGGCTTCCATTCGGGCCCTTTGCATATGCCCAGACCCAATTTAGTGCGTGGCGCTACATTTAAGACCACATTTATAACGCGATCACTTTGATTGCGACTATGATTACGATCTGTACGTTCGGAAGACTGATACGAACATTCGGAGGGTGTTGAACTAATGCTGAGTGCCTTTACCACATTCCAAGTAAGGCAATCGTTATCTTTGCTAGATTTTTAAATGAAGAAAAAAGTGGAAAACGAAAATTGAATTTTTTTTTGTAAGCTTGATTGTGTTTTATACTCACTCTTTAACGGGCAGCATACCAACGCTACGCACTTTTAAAGTTAAACGTTCTTGATGGCTGACAAGTTGTATAAATTCTTTGTGGATGGCATCATCGATTCTAAAACCATTAACGCGCAATATCTGATCACCGATCTACAAATAAAACAAACAAAAACAATAACAACAATAACAAATAAGGCAAAAAAAACTGATGTTAAATTTAGAATTATTGTTGTTATTGCTAATGGAAGTTGCAGCAGCAGTTGGTGTTGTTTTGAAACAACTTAACACTCGTCATTTGGGTCACTTAAAATGAAATCACGTCACCATCATACATTACAACTGAACAAAGTGACTCCCCCCGTTGGAGTTGTTTAAATTTTGTACGTCACGTAAATATATTGCTATTGTTGTTGTTGTTGTTGTTTTTTTAGAATTGTTTTCTTATGTGACGTATTTCATATGATTTTCTATATAAAAGAGTGAGTACGTGAATTACCTTCCCAGCTTGTATGTCGGTCACCAGTATAATCATCATCATCATCGTTGTTGTACACATTAGTGGCCAGTGAAAGTAAAATATTTATTGAATATTGAATCTGTCCGTCTGTCTTCTGTATGTTCTTCAAATGTCTTGTCTGTTGATTTTCTAATTGTTTTCTATGACTTTCTACGTCTGTTTGTTTGTTTGTTTGATTTCCCAATTGGCATGTGCCACTCAATTCTAGTCCACTATACTACACGACTCTCATCAATTTCACATGGAGGTGACAATTGGAAGTGTTAAGTATTTGAAGGCGTCTAACTAAAAGAGTGTTTCTTTTTCTTTTTTAATAAATACTGCGTTCTAGATAATATTCAACGAAAGTTTGTTAATATTTTCAAATACCAGGTGAAAATATTTCGACTATGTATTCTCTTGACTCGCCGTAGTTCACTATGAAGTGAGTTGGATTATTAGACGTAAAGCCAGGGTTCGAGCCTCAGGCCAGATATCAAAACAAAATAAAAAAAGGATTTCTTCGGCAATTACCTCTCAGCAGATTTCTGGCAAAAACTCTGAGAGTAGTTCGGAGTCGACTTTAAACAGTAGGTTCCGCCACTCATGTATAAAAGTAACACACACAACATAAGTGGTGTGAGAAACTAGGTCAATAATCCTGACTGAAGAGTTGAACTGAGCAATTATGTATGTATGTATGTATTCTCTCGATTTGGTGTAAAGTGGCTGAACATGTTCATATCCTGATGAACTTGGGCAATTTCTGCATCAATCTGCCTTTTTCTTGTGGGCGATGGGCAATTCTCTTATATTGCCTACTGATTTCAACATCCCATCTAGAATAATTAAATTCTCTACTTTTGAGAAATGCCATGACGATATAATGTTTCTATTCATCAATGGTACTCAAAATTGGAAGACAGAAGGACTCGATATCCTTTTTCATATTTGTTTTAGTAAAGGGCTATCAATTTCGTGGTTTCAAAAGTATGGGACTGGAATTCGACATCTGTCAGACTACTTAAGTTGTGAAAAAATCGAAATATGACAGTTTGAATACTGCAGGGGTGTCTTCGTATGCCCTACGTTTAATCAGCTGGCATAAGTAATTCAGATTAATTGCAGGAATTGACTAGGGCTCCATTATAGTAAGAAGACGGAAAACACTCAACAAGGAATTTGAAAATATAACAATGCATCCACATTACGTCTTCCGCTTAACCATGTGTTATAAGTTTCTGAGATCGGTTCAGGTCATTACGTAATACCTGTAGAGAGTTCAATTGACTGATAAGAAGATCGAATACAATTGACGAGGATCGAGGAGAACAATGAGTGGAATATGTGATCATTTCTTGAAAGCTTAGTATTTTTACCTTACGAACCCGATTCAATTTTTTCACATTCTTCACGGATACTCCCTTTGAGTTCTAATAAAGGGCTATGGTACTGCAATTCGACATCTGTCAAACCAAGTTGTGAAACCAATTTTTTTCTTTTCAGCTGAAAGTCTGGCATTGACGAAAAAGGTTCGCTTAACTACCATACAACGCGTAAAAATGATCAAAACCTACTATAAAAATATTGATTCTGCCACTGCCACGTATCGTGCTTTAACAGAAGATTATGGTGTACATAATCATCCAACTACGCTAGCAATTGGCAAAATTGTGAAGAAATTTGAAAAGACTGTAGTGGTTACAAATATTGAAAGGCTATTGTAAGTGAAAGTGTCGATTCCTCGTCGTTCTCAGGAATTAGGACTGTCTGACCGCACATTATGGCGAATTTTGCATTTAGATCTACACCTACATCCATAAAAAGTCCAGCTCACGCAACAACTGAAGCCAGCTGACCATTCACAACGTCGTGGATACGTGGAATGGGTACTTGAACAACAGGCGGTCGACGGCAATTTTTCGAACAAAATTTTCTTCAGCGATGAAGCACATTTCACACTCGGTGGGTATGTCAATAAACAAAATTGTTGTATTTGGGGTTCTGAAAATCCTCAAGTAATTGAAGAGAGGCCATTACATCCAGAAAAAGTCACTGTTTGGTGCGCTCTTTGCTCCAAAGGTGTGATTGGAACTTACTTCTTCGAAAACGACGATGGAACGACTGTCACCGTCAATTCGGAGCGTTATGATCTTCTGATAACCGAATTTTTTTTGCCTGCTATTAAAGAATACGACTTGGAGAATATGTAGTTTCAACAAGATGGTGCCACATGCCACACAACTCGAACGAATATTATAGCAAGAGACATTTCTTGGCCGCGTTATTTGTCGTCGTGGCAATATCAACTGGTCGCCAAGATTATCCGATTTGACACCATTAGACTTATTTTTTGTGGGGATACGCGAATGTTCGTGTTTATGCAGATCAACCTTCAACTCCTGAGCAAAAAAACTCCTGGAAAAATATATTTTATATTTGTTTTATTTACGTTTACTTTTGAAACCACGAAAGGGATAACACGGTATATTCAGGAAATGATATCAACAGAAACTGTATTAATAGGAAATCTGTTTTAACAGAAATTACATTAACATGAACTGTATTAAAAGTACTTTTTGTGAGGCTAAATATGACAAGAGAAGATGTTAGAAATCATTTCCTTAAAAATATCAAATGCTTAGCATCAGAAACTCTTCAATTAGGCTTTATCAAGAGTTCCACAAGAATATTCTTTATAGTTTTGCTGTGTTATTACTTTTACTTTTTCCCAAAGACACATTTAAAACCGTCCGACAAATATTTGTTGATATTGTTTGGTGCCAAAACCGTTTATCTGTGATTAGTTTTTATTTTAAACAAAACGAATAAACTTACCCTTAAGCCCTTTTGTTCCGCTTCACTATTACGATCAACGCTGGATACAAAAAATCCGGTACTAAATTCCTTACCACCACGCACTGAAAAACCATACGAAGCTATGCCACCGGGTGTAACCAAAATACGACGTGTAGTGAGGCCTTAACAAGCGTACAATGCGTATGCGGGTACTGGCCGGTATAGCACACCAGGAAGAAGCATTAGTGGTAAGCGTCAACATGTCACTCGATGAACTTGTGCTGGAGCCTTGTATGCTACTGCAATCCGTAAATAATGAAGTGGCCATGTTCAAATTGGAAATTTACACAATCAAACGCACACAAAACCAACTGTAATGAGAAATGAAAATGGGAAAGGAAAGGAAAATGAAATAAATTTCGAAAAAGGAAATTTTATAATTTCTAATATTGTTTTACAATAATTCCGCGAATTTGTTTTGCAAAAAAAAAAAGAAAATGAAAAATGTTTTGCCTACGAATTGTTGAGGTTTTATCAAAAAAAAAAGTTCGTGTCTTAAGTCTTTTCCTTTATACCTACACGCCATCCATCCCATACAAAACGGGAAAAGAGTGTGTTTGTGAGTTTGTTTCTTAAGTCTTTTGGGTTGTTATCTTCAATATTTTTGTTTTTGTTTTTTTTCTTGTCAAAGCTTATGTCCTGGGTATACATAGATTTTATTTTATTTTATTTATTTGTTGGATTGTTTTTTTTTTTTTGTTTGTTGTTGTTTTTAATGTATTTGTTATTGTCTTATTATGCAGTAATAGCAACACATATTTTGTTGCAAATATTTCAACTTTTATCACAAAGTTTTTCATCTTTTGAAGCGAAGACGACGACAAGTCCTGACCTTTTAATAAAAAAAAAAAATTACAAAAAAAAAAACAACTACAAGGCTTAACCAAAAAGAAAGAAAGACAGAAAAAAAATAAAGATGAAAGACATAAAATTCAAGACAACACCCGGTCGATCGTGGCAATATTGCAACGTTGTAGTAAAAGTGAAAACAAATAAAACTTTCTCTCCTGCCAAAAACAAACGAAACTTTGCAAACAAACAACCAAACAGCCAGCCAGCCTGCAGCATTTAATATCAACTTCATCAACAGATTTCAGCACCAAAAAACAAGGAACATCTTCACAATTTCCTTGTATCCAATACATAAACATGAGCAACATGGGCAACGTGGGCAACATCGTCATCATCATCAACTTTATTTCATCCCCAGACATTGAACACATTTGTTTTCATAAAAATAAAAAAATTAAAAGAAAAAGATGCGACATGTTGTGTCATTTTAAACAGCAGCATTGGCAGTAGCAGCAGCATCATCAGCATTTCATTTAGGCAGGCATTTATGGCCATTATAGAGTGTACATTACTGTTTTCTATATTTGAATGAATAAATAAATAAATAAATGAATGAATGAATATATGAATGCATGCACACTTGTATGAAGGAATGAATGAATGAATGGATGAGTGGTAATGGCATGCCATGGCATGCCACGGCATATGTTTATAAATGACTGTTTGTCGCATTTTATTGATACGAATATTTCTTTACGTTTAATGCAACAATACAATACCAAGTGTATGTCTGTATGTTTACTATTCACTATCAAAGTAATAATACATGTCTTATTAAATTAAAAATACAAAGAGACAACAGCAACAATAAAAACAACAGCAACAATGCACACTACCTAAATCGAACAAGTGTTAAAATTGACTGAAATCACACAATTAACATTTAAAAAAAAAATTTCAATTCCCCTACACACAGTCTCTACATTTTGCTACTGCTATTGCTATTACTCTTGCTATTGCTATTGCTACTGCTACATGCTATTAAGAAACGTGTAACGAAATTCGAAATTTCTCTAGAGACTTGTATGTATGTCCGCGATAGCAAATTGAGGATGCATAAGTTTTAATTTTTAATTAACAAAAAAAAAAAAAAATAGCACAAAAATACCAAAAAATAAAATCAAAAAAAATGCGAAAAACAAATCATGACCAATTAAAATAGTTGCCGGCTATAATTTCTTTTTGAATTAAAGAAATTTAAAAAAAAATGAAAAAAATAGAAAAAAATTTAAATGATATTTAAAGTCATTATTTATCTTTACGTGCCAGAGAGATGTAACAGCAAAGAGAAGGAAATGCTAAAATAATTTCCTTTTTTTAATATTAAAATTATTTTTTTTTTAAACAGGATATAGACAGTTTTCTTCTTTTAATTACATACCCAATAATATTTGCTAATCATTTTTAATAAATTTTAATTAGAATATTTCCTATAAATCGCTTGAATCCTTGATTAGGTCCATAATTCCTTGAAGGAACTGCGGCGTACAACTGATAAATAGTCTTAAAATGTATTTGAAAGTATGTGTAGAATGGTCGTATGCTAATATATGAAATTACATCTACAAGATCTGTAATGTACAGGAAACTATTCCGATTCTGTGAGAGTTTAGACAAAAATATGTCTGTGAGAAAGTACTTCATAAAAGGTGTCAAATGCTTAGTAAACAATACTTTAGATGGCAAACTACTGCAGGAGTACAGATTATTTTCAGGTCAGTCTTTTTTCTGAACATAAAAGCCGCTGAACATAAAAGCCGCCTTGAAGCCGCTATAGTTCAGCGAGATGAAAGTCCTTGCTTTAGATCTCTGCTCAAATATCTCATAGTTAATGAAATATGAAAAAATATTTCGTTCGACGACTTCCTCTCAACAGATTTCTGTCAAAAAAAATTTTGAGTGTGAAATAAATTTTCCACGAAAAATTTCTTAATTCTGTCGATCGGAGTCGACGTTAAGCTATTGATACCCGCATGGAGTCTATTTCCAGAATCTATGACATGGATATTCTTTCGAACTTTACTCTCAGAGGTAGTCGCCGAAGAATATTTTCATTTGGATGACTGACCTAGGGATTGAACTTGGGCCTTACGTCTAATAAGTCAACACACTACCTACTAGGCTACGGCCTACTAGACTAGGGCTTTACCAACATATGAGCATATAAGCATTCACGTATCTCAGCGTTATATTGCTATGTCACTGAGCTATTAGTTCACTCAAACATCCTGTCCTACATCGTTGAATTCGGAGTAAAGGAAAGATAACTTTCGAGTGCTGCAGCTACACCGAAGAACATTGTGTAAAGTGTTTAACTGAAGACTAGAAACGGTATGAATCGTTTTCTCCCTAATTATTATATATTTATTTAATCTTTTTTTGAACCATTTCTAAGGCTTATATAAGTAGGTTGCTGTATCGCAAGCGTAACTATGGATGCGTTCAACAGTTATTTCCGTAGTACTGATTGATTTTGATCTAATTGTGGATTATAAACAAGTGCATAAGGATTGTATACAACCAATTATTCTATTTTTTTTTATTTTCAAACAGAATACACAAAAATCTCAAAGTTTAATATCATAAAGTTATTAACAGCCTTTTTTCCGTCAGATCCCTCTCCTTTAACTTCTTATACGAAATCCTCTTTTTCTTTAACTTTTCAATTCAGTCTCATTGATCAAAGCCTTTCAACTAAACAGATAATTGGTTGCTATAGAAGATCTTAGAATTATAGATTTGAAATCATACATTGCCTAAAATAAACGTTCTCTCTGGCAATATTTGGTTATTATATTGGATGCAGTGCTGAGCCTTACTTAGCATGTTCCGATGGGCTGACGATATCCCGGACCTTCATTTGCTCTTTGTAAAGTCAGAAAATTTCAAAGATTCTGAATGGAAACGATTTAGAATTATTTTAGTTGCTTATTGAAACAACCAAACTGAAAAATTATTTGACTTAGACCAACCGTCTAAGGAATATCCTCTACTCATGTAGTACATCGTATAAGAAATCTGGAAAGTAGGGTCCAGAAACTAGGTCGTAATCTTGACTGAAGGGTTGTAATGACCAATTATGTATGTTTGTATGTAGGTTCCAGGAGGAAGCAAAAAGAGAAAGTTGTGTGGGTGTTGAATTATTTATCCCTTTTAGTTCTTGGCAATCAGGAATTTTAAGAATGTTTAACAGAGCAAAAGTTGCCGCAGTCTAGTAGGTAATGGTTGGCTTATTAGATGTAAAGCCCGGGTTGGTATTCTAGGTCAGACAAAGACATGTGCCTAAGCAAATATTATGATTTGTTTTTCAAAAATTACAACCAAAAATTATATATACTATTGGACAATGGATCCAAGTATATCTGTCATATATTCACTATTATAATGGCCTAAATCAATGAATCAAATTGCCGTTGTCTAGTAGATAGTGTGTTAGCTTATTAGATGTAAAGCCCGGGTCGATATCCCAGGTAAGGCATCAAAACGAAACACGAAAAAGGAAAAATATTTCTTGGCCGATTTTTCTCGACAGATTTCTGTCAAAAACTCTGAGAGTAAATAAACTTGTTATGAAAAAGTTTCTCAAAAATCAGTCGTTCGGAGTTGATGTTAAACTGTAGTAGGTCGTACTATATTCTACAAAAGTGTCCAATTGCATAAGTCATTGGGTGTATCCAAGCGATGTATTATCGCTTTTCCTTGAATAACAAAGTCGCCGTAGTCTAGTAGGTAGTGTGTTGGCTTATTAAATCCCAGGTCAGACATCAAAACGAAAATATGAAGACATTTCTACGGCGACTTTCTCTCAGCAGATTTCTGGCAAAAACTCTCTTAAAAATCTGTCATTCAGAGTCAACGTTAAACTGTAGATCCCGCCACAACATAAGTGGTGTGAGAAGCTAGATCGTAAGCCTGACTGAAGGGTTGTAATGTTATGTTAACAGACCACATACTATTCATTAAACTAACGAACCGACAAAATTATACAACAATTAAGAAATTTTTGAATTTTTAATTCTTTGCATTATTATTTTCAATTAAAATTAATCCTTAATATTACCATGATTCTTTGCATTTGTTAAACGTATGTAAACTTTTGTTCGCCTGTGGTTGTATATGCAATTCTGAAATTCTTCTTCGATTAGTAATCAAGCAGTTTAAATACTTTACTAAGCCACCTTGTAATCAAGCACTTAAATACGAGTATGTTTAAATTATTAAAAATTATTTCAAACAATTGTTATTTAATGTTTTTAATGAGAAGAGAATTACATAAAAACAATAAAAGTTGATTTTATAATTGAAATTGTTTAATTTTAAAATGAAAAATATTTCCAAATGTTTTCAATTCGCATACGGGCAACACACCTTTAAACATTTTTTTTTGTTTTTTTTTTTTGTAAAATAAATAATCTCTATGATTGAAGTCATCTCCAGTAGGTTTAAATAAATTTTATCAAAATGGAAATGGAAAATGAAAAAAAGAAAAACTTTTTTATTTGCGAAAGAGTCACGTAAACAGTCGCATCATGTGTTGTTTGTGTCGACAAAAGGTGACATTGAAAATGAAAAATTGTTTTTATTTTCATACAAAATTTTTGCCTTGTCTTTTATGTTTCCTACCGAAGTTACATTAAACTTTAAAAGAAAATAAAGAAAAAATAAACTTTAAACTGCTGCTGTTATGCTAGCACGTATGCGCTCTATGGTATAAATGGATGCAGAGTAAGTAATTGTTTAATTTTAAAATGAAAAATATTTCCAAATGTTTTCAATTCGCATACGGGCAACACACCTTTAAACATTTTTTTTTTTTTTTTTTTGTAAAATAAATAATCTCTATGAGTTGGAGTCATCTCCAGTAGGTTTAAATGAAATTTATCAAAATGGAAATGGAAAATGAAAAAAGAAAAACTTTTTTATTTGCGAAAGAGTCACGTAACAGTCGCATCATGTGTTGTTTGTGTCGACAAAAGGTGACATTGAAAATGAAAAATTGTTTTTATTTTCATACAAAATTTTTCTTTCTTTTTATGTTTCTAACGAAGTTATTAAACTTAAAAAAAAATAAAAGAAAAAATAAATTAAACTGCTGCTGTTATGCTACACGTATGGCGCTATATGGTATATGGATGCAGAGTAAGTATCACGAGATCAAAAAAAAAATTGGAAACAAAAGTCAGAAAAAGAAAGAAAAAAACAAACCATAAAAAAAAGAAAATTATTAAAATTGCCATTTATTGTTATTGTTATTGGTATTGTTATTAATGTTTTTAATGAGAAGAGAATTACATAAAAACAATAAGAGTTGATTTTATAATTGAAATTGTTTAATTTTAAAACGAAAAATATTTCCAAATGTTTTCAATTCGCATACGGGCAACACACCTTTAAACATTTTTTTTGTTTTTTTTTTTTGTAAAATAAATAATCTCTTTGAGTTGGAGTCATCTCCAGTAGGTTTAAATGAAATTTATCAAAATGGAAATGGAAAATGAAAAAAGAAAAACTTTTTTATTTGCGAAAGAGTCACGTAACAGTCGCATCATGTGTTGTTTGTGTCGACAAAAGGTGACATTGAAAATGAAAAATTGTTTTTATTTTCATACAAAATTTTTCTTTCTTTTTATGTTTCTAACGAAGTTATTAAACTTAAAAAAAAATAAAAGAAAAAAATGAATTAAACTGCTGCTGTTATGCTACACGTATGGCGCTATATGGTATATGGATGCAGAGTAAGTATCACGAGATCAAAAAAAAAATTGGAAACAAAAGTCAGAAAAAGAAAGAAAAAAACAAACCATAAAAAAAAGAAAATTATTAAAATTGCCATTTATTGTTATTGTTATTGGTATTGTTATTAATGTTTTAATAAAAAAAAATAAAAAAAAAAAGTAAAAAGTTCATGCAACATGATCATGCACCCAGCCAGCCAGATTTGTTGGCAAACCAAACAACAAGTGGAAATTGTTAATTGTTTTAAAAAAGACTCGTAAGCAACAACAGATTTAAATGCCTTCATAATACTCATACTCAATTAATTTTATTTTTATTGTATGCCATTAATACTCATAAGGCAAAGGACTGAAATACAAGAAAAAATTTATAAAATCTAAATTGTAAAACAAATTTCAATTTCCCACGATTATAAATTTTATTTTTTTTTTCATTTTCATTTTCACATGTGGTCAATACCATTAATTCCATATGATTTAACGAGTAGAAAACTTGCCACCATACTATGCAATAATAATTGTATAAAATTAGTAAAACAACTTTCAATATTAAATTATCCAAGTATTTATTTATTTATTTATTGGAAACACAATAATAATTATTATTTTCCTATAAATATAGCATATGAGCAATAAAACATATCGAAAAACGTTTATTTCCTAATTTCTTTTAACAGAATATTTGTAGTATGCACAGGTAAACGTTTTTCCAAAAGCAATTTTTCCTGCTTTTCAATTTTCTTTAATGAATACAAGGCAACCACTAAGTATTTGCCAAAGTCTTATTAGTTCTTTGCTTTGTTTCAGTTTCATTAAGTTTTTTTCAGTTGGGTAGGTCAAATAAAGCCATTGATTGCCATTGATTTTTAGACAACAAGCGGACAAGACGCAACATTGCATAACATTCCTATCATACATACATACATACTAGGGATGCCAAACGGGATCGGTTTTTAAAAATCCCGGGATTCGGGATTTACAAAATCCCGGGATATTTCGAGATAATTCGGGATCCAAAAATCCCGAAAAATCATAGGCTAAATCGCGATTTTCTCTTAATAATAAAAATATTTCGTTAACAAAATCATTTGTATTCCAATCATGTATGTATATCAGGATTATATATATACATATACATACATAATTAGTCATTACAACGCTTCAGTCAGGATTATTGACCTAGTTTCTCACACTATTTATTTGTGTGTATTAATTTTTATACATAAGTATACATAATTTTTATACATAAGTAGTGGGACCTACAGTTTAAAGTAGACTCCGAACGACAGATTTTTGAGAAACTTTTCATGGCAAATATCAGAATTATATTACATTAAAAATAAAATTTTAAAACAGCAAGACAAAAAGTAACAAAAAAAAAAGCGTAAAATAACAAAAAATAAAAACTATTCATACATATGGAAATGCATTAGTTTTAAGAAAATTATTTGGATTTCAACAAAAAGATTAAATCATCTAACATGTGATCTGATAAGCTTCAACGAATTTAGTTGTAAACATACGCTGCCGTACCTGTATGCAGCTTGTAGATATTCACCTCCACTACCTCCTGATCTAAATAAATCTATTTCTTTGGTCAGTTGAGTACTAAATCAGTTACCCTATTAATTCGTTGTATAGAGCTTTTGCATTCTCCAATGGCATCAATGCCATCTCCATCCTTTTATCAATGGAATTGAAATGATTAACGCATTTCGGTCTGTCTCTACAAATTCTTCCTGGCACCTCTGCTTCTTTCACGTCTGCGTCAACTGGTCACATTATTCGGTGACAGAGCTTTCTCGATTTGGTCCTTGCACTGCAAACAAATCTGACTTCCTCAAATCTCTGCTTCAAATAACTCTCCCACCTGATCATCCTCTGTTAATCGAACGACATGACCAAGCCAACGCAGTCGGTTGATCTTAATACTCTGCACAACGTTCATGTCGTTAAGGTATTCGTAATAGGCATGCCAAATGGGATCGATTTTTAAAAATCCCGCGATTTGGACAGTTGAATATCTAAATCAGTTGCTCTATTAACTCATTTTATAAGGATTTTACATTCTTCGATGCCATCAAATAACTTTTTATCAATGGAAGTGGAGTTTTCCTCATCTGAGAATCTATTATCGAAGTTTAGTGATATAGAATTTTTTTTCCAGGAGCTTTTGTAGGGTCAAAATACACACGAATTCACAATCCCGAAAATCCCGAAAAATCCCGGGATAAGTTTTTAAAAATCCCGGGATTCGGGATTGTGTGAATCCCGAAAATACCGGGATTTCGGGTTTCGGGATTTCCCGATTGGCATCCCTAATACATACATACATACATACATAATTGGTCGTTACAACATTTCAGTCAGGATTATTGGCCTAGTTCCTCACATCACTTTATGTTGTATGCATTAATTTTATACATGAGCGGTGGGAGCGACAGTTTAAAGTTGACTCCGAAAGACAGATTTTTTTGTGGAAATTTTCATGGTAATTTTATTGACTTTTAGGGTTTTTGCCAGACATCTGCTGAGAGGAAATTGTCGAAGAAATACTTTTTGTATTTTGTTTTGATGTCTGGCCCGGGGCTCGAACCCTGGCTTTATGTCTAATAAGCCAACACACTACCTTCTAGACTACAGCGGCTTCTTTATTTATGAGGCACAACAGATTATTAGCCATCACAGTAACAGCCCAATAATCCGGCACGTTCGGGACCGGCTCGGTGGCGGACTATCGAAAATTCTAGTTTATCGGGCGGTAGTTATGAGAAAAACTAGGTTAATAATTAAACTATAAATACAGTATGCAAATGCATGACCGCTGTACAGTTAGACCGAAAATCACTTTTTCTTATAAACAGTTTCCAAAATAACGTTTACTGCGATGTGAAAGGACACAAAACAACTACGCACAAATGCATCATGATTGATTAACTGAACTGCACTGTACCTGAATTTGTTGTGACGGCTGAGACTAGCCGGCCGGTAATTTTTTCCGAACAATAACGAGCGCTTCCGGATGATTCCAAACTACCCCGAAAACTTCCGAATAGCCCTCAAGCGTTTTTACATGCTTTAAAGACATAATTTTGGAGAAAACAAAAATTTTTACGATTTTCCGGAGCGATGTCGGACTATCGGGCATTCCGGACTGCTGGATTAATGGACTTTTACTGTATTAGTATCACATCAACAATGAAAGTTAGCAACGAGTTGCCATATGAAAATGAAACGAAAATAAAAATTATACAGGGATGAGACAGAATATTTGAGTAATGTAATAAAGTAATTGTAATTGAAGTCGCCGTGGTCTAGTGGGTAGAGTGCTGGCTTATTAGACGTAAAGCCAGGAGTCGAGTGCCAGGCCAGATATCAAAATAAAAATACAAAAATTTTTTTTCGGCGATTTCTCCTCTCAGCAGATTTCTGGAAAAAATCGAAGAGTAAATAAAATTGCCATGAAAAGTTTCCCCCAAAAATCTGTCGTTCGGCGTCGACTTTAAACCGTAGGTCTTACCACTTATGTATAAAAATTAACACACATAACATAATTAGTATGAGAAACTCGGTCAATAATCCTGACTGAAGGGTTGTAATAAACAATTGTGTATGCAAAAATATAAGGAAAATTTTTTAAATAGTGCTAAATAAGTCATTGAGGTGCTATGGTGTTTTTGACTTGCAAATAGTGCTAAAAAAAAGTACCCAACTTTGCCATCCCTGCTAAGATCTGCTAAAATCAACCAAATCAATCGGGCTTAGTTAAAAATTAATTAAAAGGTAACAAAAGCCTTAAAAAGAATCAATAAAAGTATCTTTAAATTGTGAATTGTGAATTTTTGATACAAAACCTTTTCATTATAATGCCATCTAGCGAAATACAATTTTATTAAAAATTTTCCAGCCATTGAATAAAAAAAAAATTCCTTTACACCATTCTTTATAAATAGAAATATCTGCATAGTGGGACTAAAAGAGGCAGAGGACTATCATATAATAGAAGAATCTATCAGTCTCTTGTAAGTTACTTCTGGCCAACTCTAAGGATTTGAAAAAAATTATTACTACGGGATTACGGTCTCTTCAATCTAGAAAAATATTGTTTCCGACCTTAGGTGTCTTTAAGGGGATTTTAAAGTCCTTCGAGAAAATGCTGAATGGAAGTTCTTTAAAGATTACAAAAGGAAGGTCAATACCCCCCTTACACCATAATATGTTGCGTAAGTAAGCGAACCCTTTTAGTGGGCAATGAACTCAACATTTTTTCAAACTCTTGTACAAAAAAAATTTTGTAAACTTTGAAACAAAATAATTTTATTTCTGATTTTTTTATTTTTATTTTCCTCAGCTATGTACAATGGATTTTAAAAAATGAATTTAAGTACGATATGAAATGGAAAACAAAAAACATCCCATAAATCCATTTGTTACATTTAAATATCCGTATTATTGTCTATTGGTAAGCGTGACCACTGTCTGCAAAAAATTTTTAAAAATGTTGCTTTTTTTATTGCATTTCATTTCGATTTGTAGTTTTTCTATGCTTTTCTATGGTACATATTTAGTTAGTAAGTGGCGGAAAATAGTTAAAACTTTTATTGTGTACGTACAAGTATTTCGTGTAAATATGTGGAACACATAGTCACAGTCAGTCAGTCAGTTACTTAGTTAGTTAGTTAGTCAACAATAAAACACTCGTAAAATAGTTGTAATATTTTGTTTTTCCCATTTTCTGTTTAACAAGTTGAAAGTTTGTCTTTTTACAACCAACAACAACTACAACAATAACAACAATATTAATATTGTTATTATTATTATTGTTATTGCCACAAGTTGACGGTTTGTTAGCTGGCTGTCTATATGTAAGGCTTACTGTCTGACCCAACAAGCAAAAAAAAAACCCCAAATAAAAATATGAAAAAATACCATAAAAAAATAAAACTAAAAACTAAACAGTGAGTGTAAAAAGTGAAGGTAAAATGTCTTAATTTTTAATTTAATAAAAAAGAAACCAAAACAAAATAAAATTTTGTAATTGAAACTTCAAAAGGCATTCATTGATTTGTTTACACACAATAGAAATAATTAAAAAAAAAAATTGATAGGTGATGGTTTTAACTGTGCCTGGTTAAAAGCTAGTGTTGCATGTTACACTAACGACGAACGCCTTGCACTTTTCGTCTACTCATTTCATATAAAGTATTGCGAAATTTGTTTTTGTTTTTTGTAACAGCCTTGATTAGATTCTATTGATTATCGTATAAGAATAGAAAAATTATTACAAAAAAAAAAAGACTATCAAGGACGTTTAATTTATTTTATTGTGTTCTTTGTTTGGTTTTATTCAAAAATCGTCTCGTTTAAATTTACTAAAGTTTACATATTCATTACAAAGTTTAAACTAAAGTAGCAAATTTACTATGACTTAGTAATCATCAGACAGAGTAATTTCCTATTGGGCGGCATGTCAGCCATTACTTGACGAATGTTGGTTTTTAAGTGCTCAACAGTGGAAGGTTTATCTGCATAAACACAGTCTTTCGCGTAGTCCCACAAAAAAAAAGAGTCTAATGGTGTCAAATCGCATGATCTTGGTGGCCAATTGTTATCGCCACAACGAGAAATTACGCGGCAAGGAAATGTCTCTTGTAATAAAGCCATATTCGTTCGAATTGTGTGGCACGTGGCAACGTTTTGTTGAAACCATATGTTCTCCAAGTCGTATTCTTCAATAACAGGCAAAACATTGTCAGTTATCATATGACGAATTGACGGTGACAGTCGTTTTCGAAGGAGTAAGATCCAATCACACATTCGGACCAAAGAGCGCATCAAACAGTGACACTTTCTGGATGAAATGGCTTCTCTTTAATTATTTTGTTTATTAGCATACCCACCGTGTGTGAAATGTGCTTCATCGCTAAAGAAAATTTTGTTCGAAAAATTACCGTCCACCGCCTATTGTTCAAGCATCCAATCCACGTATCTACGACATTGTGAATGGTCAGCTGGCTTCAGTTGTTGTAGATCTAAATCCAAAATACGCCATAATGTGCCGTAAGAAAGTCGTAATTCCTGAGAACAACGAGGAATGGACACATTCGAGTCTTCGGTAACACTTTCACATACAATAGTGATATTTTCAGCGAAACGTGCGAAATTATGATGCACACGGCTTTCAATATTTATAACCACTTCAGTCTTTTCAAATTTCTTCACAATTTTGCCAATTGCTTGCGTAGTTGGACGATTCTGTAAACCATAATCTTCCCTTAAAGCACGATACGAGCTGTGGCAGAATCATCATTTTTGTAGTAGGTTTTGATAATTTTTAAGCGTTGTGTGATAGTTAAGCGAACTATTTTTGTCAATGTCAGACTTTCAACTGAAAAGAAAAAAATTGGTTTCACAACATAGTTTGAAAGATATCGAATTCCAGTCCCATACTTTTGAAACCACGAAATTGATAGGATTTTACTAGAATGGCGTCAGCAAACGACGCCATTAAGCAACTGCTTGTGCTCTGACTTGACTGTATAAACTTTGATCTTTAAATTTAGACCAAAACAACAGAAGCTGACCTCACTAGCCTTAAAGAGAATAGAGAGATACGGTCAGGTTTTACGTTCATAAAATGATACAAACTTCTTTGAAAGCTATTACGAACATAAGCATGATAATTTGTGATCGTGAAAACTTAAAAAAAAACATGTGCAATGCCTGCAAACAATCCTACATACATACATAATTGGTCAGGATTATTGATCTAGTTTCTCACACTACTTATGTTGTGTGTGTTAATTTTATACACGAGTGGTGGGGCCTACTGTTTAAAGTCGACTCCGAACGACAGATTTTTGAGAAACTTTTCATGGCAATTTTATTTACTCTCCTAGTTTTTGCCAGAAATCTGCTGAAAAGAAATCGCCGAAAAAATATTTTTTGTATTTTATTTTGATGTCTGGCCTAGGACTCGAACCCTGGCTTTACGTCTAACTACTAGACCACGGCGACTTCAAACAATCATTTAAAGTAACAAATATGTTGACCAGAATGATGCCTAGACTGTCCTAACAGAGTTAGGGGTTATTGCTATTGAGAGTAACGAAAACCTTCATATCGCAGCTATTTTTTTTTCTTACATTACGAAATGGCTGTTCCACACAGCTATGTCCAGTCACCATAGTCAATAGGAGTCGGATTGTTAGGTGAGAGGCCGTGATTTTACTTCTGAGTCAGATTACTGTGCATGTAGATTTGCGACAACTAAATGAAGATACGAGCTGTTGACTCGTCCAGATCTGGTTTATATCACGATGCTTTTGTATGGAATTGAAGTAACACCAATGCATTTTATTCGGAAAAATGTTCTAATGGAAACGGTGGTTATTGCTTGATGGCCGTTCCATACAAATCTGCTATTTTCGCTTCAAAAGAACATAATTTGAATTTAAGGCAACCGTCCCCACGAAAGACCTATAAGCAGTTTAAAGAGTCGTTTTAGATTATTAAATAGTACAACTGATCTTTTAATCTTTTAATGCTTGAACATATTTTATCAGTTCACTGCAATATACTCTTGTGATTTGAAATCGCAAATTTATAGCGTTAAGCGTTTGCCAGAACACCTATTTATGTAACCACTGGTTGATTTTGCGAGTCGAACAGATACTTATTCGTTCATAACCTAAAAATGCATTTAATCTAGCATTCGGAACGTTGCTTATCAGCATTAGGAATTTTATTCTCTTTATTTTGAAATAGAGTCAATGAGAATACATACTGAATAATCGACTATTGTGAGTACACAAGAGAATATCACACCAAACTGTTGCTACAGGAAACTTCCCTAAAAACATTAAATCGTATAGCAAATATGTTAATTTACTTTCTGCATACACTGTACAATTCGTACAGATAGATAAGATAAAAAACAAACATTGTTTACAACATGAAAACATTCAGCCAGAGTCAGTTAATCAGTCAGTAAGCCAGCCAGCTAGATACTCACTCACTCAAGTGATGTTTACATGAGTTTTTTTTTAACTGTTGCCTACTCTCATGTTGACAGTCAGCAAGTCAGTTAGTTTGTCTTTTTGCCGCATATTTATGAATAAAAATGTAGAGAAAAAAACAATATCAAGATCACATAAAATCATATTCACTTTAAGAAATCTTTCTTTCTATACGTGTACTCATCATAAGAGATTTTTTAAATTTTAATTAATTTTTCTCTGTTAAAGCCGCCATTAATTGCTTGTGTACTAGAAAAAGATTTATTCAAAGAAATAAAAAACATTCGTATTCCCGTTATTTTTATTGCAAAAAGAAATAAATTGAATTAAATGACTTGTTTGAGTTAATTTTTTTAATAATTTTTGTTTTTTTTTTTTAATAAGAAAAAAAGGTCAAAAAGTCTCGATGGACTTGTTAAAGGAAAGAACGAAGATCAATGCAACAAAAAAATTAATTGTTTTTGTTCGTAGGTCAAATAAAGACATGAAGCTTAAGACTTGAATCATGATAAATGATATATGAGGAACTCAGATAATTTTATATTCCGAAAAGAATGATAAAGAAAACATTTCAGTAGAAATAAATTAACAAGAAAACGTCTGCAAAATACTTAACCCCACGAGCAAACCCCATGCTTTCATCAGCGTTAAAAGTGGCTGCTTTGAAAAATTTTAAATTGATTTGGCCACAGCAACCTACTGCAGGAAACGACTACCATCTGGGGTCATGTAAATTTAACACGACGAAATCCTAGAATTACACTTATATGTGAGCTTTTTCTGTTACTGTTTGACATGAAGAAAATTGGTAGTTAGGTAGAACTGGCTGCCACATCAAGAGTATAGACCCGTTTCCACTCACGCTGGAAGATAGTTTCCTCCTCTTCTTTGTCTGTACATAATTCATTGGCCATATGGTGCAAAGTTCAGTAATAACTAGGCTAAGCAAACTTCTATGGCAACTCCTAACGCAGGATTCATTCCCCAGGGTCCATTCTTTATATATCAGCTAGCTGACCCGTCCAACTTCATCCCGCCCAAAATTGGTTTTTTATTGCCTAAAATAGGTCACATTATATATTTATTGTAATACGCTGCATAAAGCGCTGATAAAGTTGTAGTTGTTGTAATAGCTCCAAAACAAAAACCAACAGACATAGATGTTACATACATATGTCGTTATGAACCATAGGATTAGCCCACTTATATATAACTCTTATATATCTCTTAAAGGGGGAGATTTGCCACGCCCATTTTTTGTGTTTTTGTCGATATCGATTCTACGAACTTACCTACCAAATCGCTTTCGTCTACGATCACTATCTCCCTAAATATTCAATTTTAAAGTTTTGCCACGCCTACTTTTTGCATTTTCAATTCGAAGTTCTTGAGTTTTAATTGTAAAGGGCTCACTCCGAAAATGTCACTTAGCCCTGATATGCATGTAATGTAAAATTTTACTGCTTCGCGCTTCTCGTAGTAGACTAACTGATAGGGAACCTTTTGTTGCTAATTTAAAGAAAACAAATACTTTCGTCGCCTATCACTCTGGTCCAAAGTAACGTTCGACCATAAGGAAACCTGTTTTGGAATAGCCTTGATACCATTGCTATCCAGGTCACTAGATACTCCACTATGTCCATCCTTTATTCTATTTAGGCCGATTTATATAGAACACTTTGTTTGCTGATCAAAAAAAAAAAAGCTTCGTTGCTTATATCTCTGGTCCCAAGTAAAGCCCGACCGAAAGCAGACTTGTTGTGGAATCCTTAATACTATGGCTATACCAATTTATAAAGGGTATATTTGGTGAAGTCGCCGTGGTCTAGTGGGTAGTGTGTTGGCTTATTAGACAAAAGGCCCGGATTCGAATCCCAGGTCAGACATCAAAACGAAAAAATATTTCTTCGGCGACTTCCTCTCAGCAGATTTCTGCCTGGTAAAAATTGCCATGAAAAGCTTCTCAAAAATCTGTCGTTCGGAGTCGACTTTAAAACTGTAGGTCACGCCACTCATGTATAATATTAACGCGCACAACATAAGTGGTGTGAGAAGCTAGGTCGTAATCCTGACTGAAGGGGTGTAATGGCCAATTATGTATGTATGTACGTATATTTGGTGAAAAATCCCCAATATTTCAAATTGATTATCACTGATGATGAAGCATTTTTGCTCATATTTTTAGGTGTTTTCCCTTGTCTTGTGCACCTGAATGTCTATTTGTAGTGTGAGATTGGTGCTGTTATATAATTGCTGTACAGCTTGGAAACAGAGTCACCACTTCTAAAGAATATAATTTGCAGTAAGAGCCCTACTACTGTTCCCTCAAATTACTAGTTTCGTAGACGAAAGTGAACTTTATTTCCGGACGTCCATCAGATAAAATTGCAAGAGCATCACTTAAATGGTAGGTATCCTGAATGGATCCTGATATTTTCAGTGATAATCCTTATATTACGGAGATTTTTTCATTTGTAAAGAAAATGGTAGGAATTCTTTAAAGCAAAATAAAATGAAACAGTGGAAACAGTGTATGTAGTTTAGTAGGTTACTTGCAGTGTATAATTAAAATTGAAACATAAATGAATACACAAGATCAGTACGTGCAAATACCAGTAACGGTCATCATTCAAGTAAAAGGGTTTTTTTTAAAAGAAAACTCGCAAAAAAATTAATTAAAAAAAAAATAATTGTCAACCAGTTTCCATCAAAACAACAGAAAACAAAAAAAGATCATGATTGACTGATTGGGGCCAATGTAAATATGAGCTACAGAGCTATATGAGAGAGATTGTATCTGAAACATGAAAACATTATCAAGGGCAATACGTATGCGTATTTGCAATCAATTCTTTTTTGTTGTTGTTGTTGTTGTTGTTGATATTTTTCTCTTTCTTTTTATCGATAACTTATGTATCAAATAAAATACAAAAAAGAAGAACGAAAGTTTTTGTAATTTTTTTTTTTTTTGCAGTAAAACAAAACTCAACAGCAAGTGTTATTTTCACTTTAATCAGATCTCTTTTTTTATTGTTATTGTTTTTGTTATTGTTGCTGTTATTATTATGATTGAAACTAGTTACAGGTTTTACTTTTAAATTTTTTGTATTTTTCTTTTCTTTGCTTCTTTTGAAATTTTGCAATTTCATCTGTTGCTTCGTCTTCTCGCGCCATCCATTATCATCATCAACCTCAACATCATATCAGCATCATTGGCATTGTCTTCTAAATTGTGTTGCTGTTACGCATGAATGCCTCAATTTCTCATAAATTTCATAATGAAATGAAAAAAGTTGAAAAAAAAACTACAAAAATTATGGAAAAAATTGCTGATGTTCGAACAACAACACAGCATCTGCAACATTAAGCTACAGTAATAAAAAAACAACAACAACAACAATAACATTAATGCTGATCTTAATACTCGTACAATATTGGGTATTTAAGATTGAAAACAGAAAACAATAAGAAGAAACTCTCCTTTTTAGCTTATCAACCAACCATTGGCAGCCAGTGCTGCTGCTGCTGCTCGTATAACAATAAAATGAAATAAAAGTGAGTAAACAATTTCACTTTTTGCTTTTGGGAAAATACTGGCAAATACATGACCGCTCACTTCACTACACTGTTGACAATGGCAGAAAAATAATTATTGTTTGTCTGTTATTTCTATTCTGAATCTTAATTTACATTTTATTTGTTAATAGAAGGCCTATTTACTAAGCTACAGGTAATTACACCAAGAAGCTCCGTCATTTGTAGGATATAGGTTTGCTAACGATTAGAGAATTTACTCTGTTATGCTAATCACAGCTCCGATCCAAATGAATCAAATATAATTTCTAATTGTTTTGTTAAATTCAGAATTAAATAGACTTCATCCACGATCTCTTTACTAACTTACATCACTTATATCTGACCGAACATGAAATACAACTCTGAAGCTTCTGAACTTCGCACTAAGGATTGCGTAGGTACTCATTAACGTCAGTAGGTATATAGAGCTATTAATTCTTTAAAACAATACCTCGCTAAGGTCTGTGTTTCACTCTATTGTCACGACTTTAATAAAATGTGCACTAATTGAATACGTATAAGCACCTCTCGAAGAGAATATCTGTACCTGATAGATTGGACAGTGGACCACACAATGAATTTGTTCGTTAACCGCACTATCCATGTATGAAATCATCTTTTTGCAGTGCCACTTACAAAAGTCATACGTACATACATAATTGGTCATTACAACTCTTTAGTCAGGATTACGACCTAGTTTCTGACGCTACTTATGTTGTGTGCGTTGATTTTTATGAAGAAACGACAGATTTTTGAAAAACTCTTCGTTATATTTTTTTTATTTACTCTCAAAGTTTTTTCGTTTAGTTGGACATGTTTGACCTGGGGTGTGAACCGAGGACTCACATCTACTAGACCATGGCAATTACTTACAATATAAACAGTCGCAAATCCAACATCCATAAACACTACATAGTTTTGTTCCCCTCCAATTGCAACACAATAAAGGTAGGGATCTGGAGTGTGATGATGTTTCCCTATATTCTAGATCCATAGCCATCGTCCTCAATAACTGCCTGCAATCGGGCTCTGCTGGAAGCCGTAGCGTCTTAACAATGGTAGTCAAATTGGTTGCTAAAGATTTGTATTCAACACATGTTGTGTTTACATAGGATTCAGGTTTCGCAATCAAATAGAAGTGTAGACTGAATGAAGCTGTTAGGGCTGTAGGTGTGCCCAACTTCCTCAATGAGCAATTGACTTGATGATCATTTTTGATTTTTGTGTTGCATGCATCCACTTCTTTATTGGAATCGTCGTTTTTTATAATGACAATTTGAAGTTATACTCTGTACATGTATGCACCTTTCTTGCGTAAATCGCAATTAACGGCAATATTGATCTCAATATTTCATATAAAATCTCAATTAATTATTGCTCAATTAAATGTTAATTGTTATAATATTCAGTAAAACTTTAAATACACCAATGTCATAAGTCCGTTTAGTGAGCATATTATAAGTAACCGAACACTTCCCACAAACAAAAAAAAAAACAAAAACAATGTTGTTGAATATTGAATAAACCAAATATTGTGTATATTTATTATACCTGAACGGTTACAATTTTATTCTCAATTAACCAAATATTGACGCAATTAAATTGCATAGGTGCAGTGTGTTGTCTTATTAGACGTTAGATTATAATCCAATCCCACAGGTCAAAAAGTTTTTCAAAAATCAGTCGTTCGAAATCGACTTTAAACTGTAGGTTTTCGCCATTTACGTATATATAAAATTATAGATTGTAATCTTAACTAAAGGGTCATAATCCTGGCTAACGATCAATTAAGTAAGTGCATACATAATTGGCCAACACAACCCTTCAGTCAGCATTACGACCTAGTACCCATATTACTACACTGAAGCATCAAAAAAGATAACATTATAGGAACAGAACAGTGCGGATCTAATGAGGAAACTCATGAGAAGCTAGGTCGTAATTCTGGCTTATGGACTATAATAATCAATTATATATGTAAGTATGTTATGTGGATGGCAATGTTGCTACTGGGAGTGAGGCAAAAGATATTTCATTAGATTTGTTGAAGTTGAAGGGCAGGCAACGCTTTTATTTTATGATTCGTTTGTTGGCAACCGGGTCTTAACATAATTAATGTATTCAGTTTTCGGAAGAAGAGTCGTTAAATGTCGTGTTATGCTATAACGCTTATGGATGGCATAACATCCCACTACCGCGGTTGAAAAGAGCACCCTTTGGATTATCCTTTGCATATAGTCTGTATGGTGTAATATTACTTATATGTTCCACAATGCCCTCTAATTTTTTTAGAGATTTTACATATGATTTCGGATAAAAAAAGATTTTTTTAAATTTCGACTTTAAAAATAAGTTCAGTTATCCTACTACCATAAGAGGACCATCTGGACTATCTTTTGCACATAGTCAACTATTTCTTGTATGTTCCCAAATGACCACTGACCTAGGCTAGATAATTTTCGATAAAAAAATGTATATTTTCAACGAAAATTTTCTCAATACCATATCACTTAATATGGGATTATATTGTTGATTGTATTAACTCTTAGCGTACGGAGTGGTCCCCCAATCTTAGTCTTTCCTCAATAACTTCGTGAATAGATAATTTTTTTGTCATAAATTAATGGGTTTTGATGTGATAATTAAAAATAGAAACTGAAAACTAATAAAATAATAATTTTTTACTTTTAAAATAATATTTTTTGGTTCATTTATGCTAACAGAAAGACATAAAAATCCACTTCATACTTTATGTCAAAAATCGGTTTTCGTACTTTAAGGGTTCAGAGGCCTTGGAACATTCCTTTGAGTATGATATGGTACTCATATACCTAGTGAATGCTCTAAAATTAGCTCCTAAACAAGTGACTTATTTAGGTGGATACTGTTAAGTAGTTAACAGTGTTCTGTTAAAGGCAAATTTTACTTTAGTAAGAGTTAATATGGCGCTGTTAAAATTTATGAATTGCGTCTTGGATTATCAATGGAAATGGTGTATTTTTATATATATTGCTTTGCTTTTTCTATTTTTATAGCAAATTTGTTTAAACACTTTAAATAATTGTTATAGTTTTTTTTTCTTTCCTTTTATTTGTTTTATTAGCTTTCCTTCCGAAATACCATGAATTTAATAGAGTAATAAAAATAAAAAGAGTATACAATAAAAACAACAACAACAGCATACAGAATCATAAAAATAATTGTGTTTACAAACGAAATGAGATGGTTTTGCTTAATGATGTTTAACAAAATTAAAAACTCTACAGTATTTATGTTTAAACACGTATGTATATATGAACGTTAAACAAAATAATTAAAACAATTGCAATTAAAATTATTTTTATTGCAGTTTATTAAATAAAAAAAAAAGCAAAGAAAGATATTTTTTGGTTTGACAGTGTTTTTCATTGCTTTTTTCGAAGTTGGCAATAATCAAGCAGCAGCAGCCCCTTAAACTAAGAAAGGAAGGAAAAGTAAGAAGCAGAAATAATTTTCAATTGTACGGATTATGTCGTTGAACTGCTATACTCGTTCAACTATCCAGCAGTACCAATGAAGCATTCGAATCGAGTAGAGTGGAGTGGAGTGGAGTGGAATAGCCTGCTTAAGAGTACTATTATCAGAGCATTGAGTATCTGTCCAGGTCTTAGTCGTTGTCACAGTTGTCGCGAACATGTTTTGTAATTAAAATTCAATGGATTTTGTTCGGTTTTTTTCTTTCTTTTTCTTCATTTGTTTGTTGGTTCTGTTGCAGACTAATTACTTGCCACCAGTACTTTTCTTTCTTACACTGGTTAACTGGCATTACTACTAGGTATGCGAGTAGTATGTGCGCATACTTTACGTATTTATTTTATTTTTTTAAAATTTTTACTTTTTTTTTACTGTATTCCAATGGCTTTTAAATATTTTCGAATGTGTAGGTATTTAAAGTAATTTAATACCAAAAGTATGTACACATAATTTGTCCACTTGAAAGAGATTTCAAAATCAGTTTCATTTTGATTTTAAATGTTGAAGTGACTGATAAGAAAAGTGTCTTCATTATAAACAAAAATTATATGCGAAGTGAAAACGAGTAACTCACTTTTACTGGTTTTTAATTTTGAATACTAAACAAAAAACAGACTAATTAAAACTGTTTTTCGAAAGCTATCGAAAGGGGAAATGATAACATTTTTTTTTTTTATTTTCCGGAAAATTTCTGGTGGCAAAAGTAAGGATATAAAATAAATACAAAGATCAGGAATATAAAAATTTGGAATTTATATTACTTTCCAAAGTGTGTTTATATGTTTTCATAACTAAAATGATGCAAGGCATCCTTTATTTAGTCCTTTGCAGGATTGGTACTCAAAACTATTAGAGGACAAAAAGAGGACAGTTAAATTGATTAAAACGCTTGACTAAAACCTTGTTAACTTCACGTTCAAACTCGAAAGTATGTTCTTATTTATAGCTGAATCCCCCTCTACATAAACTAGCCAGGAAAATTACTGAGAGGGAATAAAATCAATACGAAACATCATAGGAATGCCTAGTAGTTTAAAATACTTTGATATCTCACTGCTATACACAACAAAATAACCCAATAAATCAGTCAACAACAGTTGTTATCATAGGAAATATTATAGCAGACCTAGCATCTACTAAAAAGCAAGAAAACCTTGTTAATATTAACTCAAAAAAATTCAAGAAATAATAAGAACATGAGCCAAATAACTTGTGCCATATTTGTGTTATCTAAAGGACCACTAAGGAATGCAGAAGAAATTATAGACATTATATGTGTATTTACATTGTGAAAGAGTAAAGAGCAAAGTTTCAAACCACACAAAAAATATAATTAAAACCATGCGACTATGGGGCTCCTACGAATCTACCACTTTCTACACCTGGTCTCTCCCACGAATTCCTCGAAATTGGATTGAAGGCGTGTTGTGTTTTAGAAAAATATATGAGTTCTAGCTTCATTCCTATTCTCATTTATGCAGTGACTTTTATTACCAAAATGCATCATAAGACCTCGTGCATCATATTTTCATATGCGAATTGCTTATGTCAACTGTAGGCATAAACAGATGTAGTAAAAATGTCGTAAATCGCATAACCTAGATCGTGTTTTTAATTGGTTTAATATTAATATTGATTTTGATATTATCTTTCAAAGGCATTAGAGACAACTTTCAATGTTTTAGCGCATTTGGTCCATACTGGGACCCGATCTCTAGAACTCGACTTACGATGAAATCCTAAGAATGGAGATGCATTGCACCAGTCATTAGAGGCAGAAACACAGACGAAGTCCAACGCGGACTGGTTGGAATCTCACGGCCTGCAGCTGGTCATGCATAAAACGGAGCTGCTTCTACTAACCAGACTACACACTCCGATCGAGATCGAAATAAACATAGGCGACTTGGTTATTCCCACGAAAAAATCAATTAAATATCTTGGGGTTAGACTGGACTCAAAATTGACCTATTCAAAACAAATAGAATATGCTGCAGAAAGAGCAGCTAGACAACTCAACTAAGTAGACTGATCGCAAGAGGAAGCTACCCATGGAGGCTGGAAAGAGCATACACCTTTATCCTCGTATCGCAAGGTATCAATACAATCTATCCTAGTAATAACCGGCTTGGTTACCATAGACCTACAAGCAATTGAGCGCCGGATGATTTTGAGGCAAAGTACGACTCAACCACAGAGCAAAGAAGTGATAAAAGCACAAAGTCTTCCCAACATAGCAGGTTCACTGGCAAAATGAACAACATAGACGGTGGACATATAAACTGATTCCTGAGTTGCAAGTGTGAAAAAACAGAAAAAACGGTGAAGTAGACTACTATTTAACCAAGATTCCGACCGATCACGGATATTTCAGAGAGTACCTGCATAGCATGGGGAAATGCCACTCGCCATTCTGTATCTATGAAGAGAAAGAAACGTTAGATGTTTCTTTACTTCAGCTGCTGTCGATGGGTCGAAATCCGTCAGCGAGTTGAAACTGAAATCGGCATCATTAACACTACAAAAGTAGAGAAAGCTAGACCGCAGTAAAACACTTTGTGGAACACGTCCTGTGTAGGAAGAAATTCGACCTAGACGCAGTAGAATAAAAATAAAGCGAAGCCGGGATGCAGGCTGACGATGATGAAACTGGAAAATATGCCAGAAAATGGGGTCCACCTCGAAGTAATACAACAGTGGTGGTGGGGATGGAATGATTCCGCGGTGGGGAGACTAAACGGGAGAGTCTGACATAACATGTAAAGTACTTTCCCTTCTTCCCGCAAAAAAATCTTTCAAGGGCTAACAGTTTTTCTATTCCAACAGCATGTGAAAATGTTTATGTAAGTCCTCTACAAACTTAACGAGAAAATTTCAAACCCCTCTTCATAAACATAAAGAGTATCATCTAGGTTTGAGGACTTGGACTACGCTGATGATATATGGTTGTTGTAGCATAACTCCACAGGTATTATAAACAAGTTGGTTGCTATTATTAGGTTGGCAGCTCCGACAGGTTTTAGAGTAAATGTGCGAAACACGAAGGAATGGCTCATAAATTCTGAAGTTACACATAAATTTGGATTTCAAGGCAGTTCAAGACAATTGGCGCAAATAGGTGGCCCTGTCTACACATTGACAAAACCGTAAAGAGGCGGTGGTGTGCGCTTGTGCTCAACCTAAACCAACCACAAGAAAATTTGTCATGGCACTTAAATCTTCAAACAAGCCTTTGGAGCCTGTAAATACCTCTTCAGTTTCATTTGAATATTTAACGAGTAAAGCGTCCAATAATTCAGTTTAATGGTCGCAGCAAGCTCTTTATAATTTATTTTTTTTTTAGTTTTTAATTGCAAAAACGATACTTCATTTTCGGTTGTCACTGCAGCACACCTACTTTAAGCAATCCTGTTAAATTCAATTGATTTTTATCACTGTAGCTGTCTGCTATTCAATCCCCTAAAAATGATAGGCATTTTATTACAAAAAAAAAAAAAAAAAATAACTTAATAGCCTAACAAGATTGTTTTTTTATTATTTTTTTTAATTTTTTCTTATATTCAGGAAATTAAGAAAGAAACAAACAAATTCGAACAGTACGAGTATAACCCAAATTTTATTTTCATTATACTTGAATGACTAATCGAAAAAAATTTTCAGTTTCCACCATGACTTTCAAAATACAAGAGTTGGAAGTTGGAAGAGATAAACAAAATTGAAAACAATATTTAGCAAGAAATTTATTCAAGTCGAAAACTAATATTGACTTTAAAAAAAAATAGAAATTGAAATAGAAATTGAAATTTCGTTTCGATACGATACGATACGATTTTCCCAAACACCTAAAACCCACATTCAGTAATGCATACAATTATGTATTCAAGTATGTACTATATGTACATACAGATAAATATATTCACATCTAGCATGTGGGTATATTGCAAAAGCTCTTATAGGAAAAAATTAAAAACGAAATTTCAATCATTTACACATTTGTGTACATTAACGAGAGAAGAAAAAAAAAACCACCAGAAAATTTTGACACATCGTCGTAACCCAATATTTGGTGTTCCATAGAGACTTTAATCCCAAAGTAAAGCCAAAAACGAATTGGACAGCAACCGAAACCGATTTAGTGAGTGACTGGTTTCAGGAGTCTTACAGTCTCAGTACAATAACGCCGTGTGTAAAAAAGTCTTTGAATATTTAATATTTTTCAAAATTAATTTTTTACTTTTATTTTCCAAATGTGTTTATCTATTAAACTGCTTGTCTGTATTAAAAAAATCATTAAAAAACCAAAAAAATAGAAAAAGAAGAAATAACATACTGGGTTATCTGGTCGTATTGCAATATTTATGTGGTAAAAAATGCAGCAGCCACTGGGCAAGTCTGTTCGCCTACCAAATAATAAATAAAATAAACTAAAATGATATATTTTATGTTGCAAATAATGTCAGCGTGTTAAAGGTATGAATTCATTGAAAGTATATATAAATTATTCTCTATGTATCAGACATTAGGTGTAGGAAAACAAAAATTCATTCAACTCATATGCCGACTAGTTTAGGCGTACATTGATTAGGAAAGTAAAAATTTTTTGTTAAAAAAAATCACTTTCGACAATCTAACCTAGCTCTCTTATATCTAGCCTAGCTAATATCGAAAGTGGTCCCCAACAAAGTCATACCTTATAGCTTCTCTTCTGAAGAAACAGCCAAACACGCACAAATTTTTAAAAATCCCTGAATTCGGGATTTTGTAAAGCCGATCCCGAAATCCTGGGATATTTTGGGATAATTCGGGATCCAAAAAACCTGAAAAATCACGGGTATAATCGCGATTTTCTCTTAATAATTGAAATAAATAAAAATATTACAGCATCTAACATGTGATCGGATAGGCTTGGACAAATTTTGTTGTCAACATACGTTGCCATTGAAAAACACTTCTCGCAATCAACGTTTGTTGGTAAAATAGCTCCAAGATAGCTGTATGTAGCTTGTAAATTTTCACCACTGCGACCTCTATTTCTTTGGACAGTTGAGTATATAAATCCGTTACCCTATTAATTCGTTTTATAGGGTTGTTTTTGCATTCTTCGATGGCATCAAATAACTTTATATCAATGGATGAAGAGTTTTCCTCATCTGAGATGCTATTATCGAAGTCAAGTGATATAGAATTTTTTTAGGACCTTTTGTAGGGTCAAAATACATATGAATTCATAATCCCGAAAAATCCCGAAACAGGTTTCTAAAAATCCCGTGATCTGAGATATGTGAAACCTGAAAATCCCGGGATTTCAGGATTCGGGATTTCCCGATAGGCATCCCTAATTTATTGTTTCGTTTTCATAATTCGAATATTTTCAAACTAATCAGACGACGTCATGTGTTTCCACCCCCGATGTAAATTCTCTAGCTTTGTTTTATGGAAACCTCTGAGAACAAAATAAAATTACCATGAAAAGTTCCTTCGATCCTGTGGTTTATAAGTCGCTGGTTAATTAATATACACAATATGGGTGTTGTAAGAAGCTTGGTTGTAATCCTGACTAAAGGGTTAGTAACAGTCCAAATAGAAAAAACCTGCACTTTCGCTTAAAAATGTATAAGCGCGATTAAAGTTTGCCAAAGAATACAATAATTGGACTGTGGATGACTGGAAACATGTGATCTGGTCAGACGAATCAAAATCAAACCGTTTTCGGTCGTCCGATGGTAAGCAATATTGCTGGCGCCGGCATGGGGAGAGAATTCAAAGGCACCATGTTAAGGAACGGTGAAACACGGTGAAGGCAATGTCATGGTGTGGAGTTGCTTTATGTGGTGGCATCTCGGACCACTGTAAATAATCAATAATATTATAAAAAAAAGATTGTTTGAAAATTTTGTAGAACCATATTCCCGATTATGTTGACAAGAGCGCCTATCCTGCGTAAGAACTACTATTCCAGGAGGATTGTGACCGCAAACACACCTCCAAAATCGTTAACGACTGACTTAATGAACAAAATTCTCAATTAGTGCAGTGGCCAGCACAAAGCCCCGATCTTCATCCTATTGAGAATTTGTGGTCAATCGTAAAGAGATGGTTGGAACAGTACGGATCAGCCCTAACCCATTTTTGGTGAGCTTTGGCCACGGCTTCAACAGGAATGGCCAGATATTCCGAAAGAAATTATAGAGAATTTGGTAGAGAGTAGGCAAAGTTGAGGAAATGAGGTTTTACATGACAAGGGTCTTTGCACTACATAGTGAAAATATTCCTATTCCCTAAAATTTTGGAAAATTGAATACATCAGAGTTATTTATATGTCAGAATTTGATCATTTTAGTTTTGAATTTTAAATTATTTTGTTAAGTACTAAATACTAAATAAGAAATGAACTTTATCACTTTTATTTTTATACAATTAAAATTGCTAAG
Source organism: Sarcophaga peregrina (assembly GCA_014635995.1). Lineage (NCBI taxonomy): Eukaryota > Metazoa > Arthropoda > Insecta > Diptera > Sarcophagidae > Sarcophaga > Sarcophaga peregrina. The sequence continues at coordinate 37,920,008 of CM025790.1, read as the reverse complement.
AGTACAAACATGTACTTATTTGTGAACCTCACTGTATATAGGGAAAGTTACCGGTACGCGTGGCAAGAGAATCTCATTTAATTCTCAAGGTTATTGTAGAGAGCGTAAAAATGATTCGATATCATGGATGAGCTTAGAAGAACTTTTATAAAAATGTTTCAGCTGATTAAAAAAGGGATTGCAAATAGTTTGTATAACTTCTACCTCAACGATGAAGGGATTTTTAGCTGTGTTTTGCTTCTGCAAATTTAAAATCGATGCCCAACACTGTTCTACAAGCAAAACTATTAATTCGGACTGGCACGTCTAACAACAATCTAACAATCGTCCAGCTTTAGTAAAATCAGTTAAGAGTTAAGCCAGGCAGATGATCAATAACCACTAGTCTGATACTGCATAAATTGAGAAGATAATTTTATGCATTTGCCCTATAATAAGGTTACAAATAAGATGCCAACTGAATAATTTTTTAAGTGTAGAAACTCGGTTCAAGAACTTTGTTCATTTCATTCCTTGAAATTTCTGCAAAACTTTTGCAATAAATTTGTTTTAAAATTTATTTACTTCACATACTTTTTTGGCTGTTATACCAGACAGACGCAAGGATCGAGGTTGATACCGAGGATAGACTTAGAGGCAGAGGTGAAATAAAGCTACAAACAAACAAACACACTCATCGTATGCGTCCAGTTAGCAAGCAAGTCTAGATTTAAGTAACTTGATTGCATTGCAAGGCTGTTTGTAACGACGAAACAAATGTACAAACGTTTAAACGGTTCATATTTTCACATTAGCCAGACAAATTGAATGCGAATTGAATTGAATTGGAATTGGAATAGAAAATCTTAATTGTACATTAAAGTAAGAGAAAAAAAAACAGAAATAAATGATAAGAAAAATATAATAAAAGTTAATAAATGACAAAAGAAATGACGGAAATGATTTATAAATTAGATGGATTGGTTTAAATTAAAAATACAATGTATTTGGCATACATATTGGCCGAAATGAAATGAAAGAATTTGTGTTGCACTCCACTTTTTTTTCCTTTAATGGAAACTACATGGGTCATCTGACAAAAGTTTAATAAATTTTTTAATTTTTCTTTTCGTAACGCTTTAAACGCCAATCTGTTTTGCATCATCACTCAAACACACTTAACCGTCCATCTATCCATCCATCAATCAATCATAATATTGAGGCTTAACCAGTTATGAAATATATTTTCTCAGATATTCAAAGATTTTCAACACCTTTTTTCCATTCTTCTGCAGTTTTTCATTCATTAAAAAACCTTTTCTTCTTTTCTTTATTATTGGCCACTTCTTCTTCTTCTTTTTTTTCTTAGCCGCCACTATTGCGGCTTCTCTTTTTCCCTTTTTGCAAAATTTGAAGTCAAAGTTGAACTAAAGTTGGCTGGCGATTTAAATAAATAGGAAAACAAGTAACAACAATAACAACAACAACAACAAGAAAAATCTATGAAATAATAATATGAACTACGAAATAAATAAGAAAAAAGAGACTGGAAAAGAAAAAAAAAAGCATTTGCAGCTGCGATTTGTTATCATGTGGCACAAAAAAAAGTTACTTTGCAGCTGAGCTTATTTTTAAAATGCCGTCTATACTATGCAGACCCATTAGTGGCTTACAACAGATGTTCCATAACGTTTAGGCCAAGATACCCACACTCAATTGCTTTGACTTTGACAACTAAGTAGGAAACCTCTTAACAGAGTTGAGATTATTATTCTTGATTTTAATCAATTTAAAGGCACTAATGAGAGATACATTTACTAAGCAGTGTTGGGAAAAATCTTAATTTTCTGCTCTTTAACGAGCGTTTTAAAGTAAAACACTCAATTCGTATTCAAGTTCTGCTCGAGAATGGCAAACCATGTATAAGTTTAAGCCCAAACAAGTGTACGATTGAAAGGTATTTCACATTTAAAGTCCGTAAAACGTACAGGTCCAGATCACCTACATACTACATAACATAATTCGTCATTACAATCCTTCAGTTAGGATTACGACCTAGCTTCTCACACCACATAAGCAGCAGTACCTACATTTTAAAGTCGACTTCGCAAGACAGATTTTAAGGAAACTTTTCATGGCAATTTTGTATTTATTCTCAGAGTTTTTGCCACAAATCTGATGAGAGGAAGTCTGCGAAGAAATATTATTTTCATATTTCGTTTTGTAGGAGACAGCTTGTCTGTGATTTGAACCGTGTACGCATGTCTAGTAAGCCAACACTCTATCTACTAGACTACAACGATGACAGGTTCAGATCATGTAATCAAAGCAAAAATGTCAATACATACATAATTGGTCATTACAACTCTTGAGTCAGGAATACGACTTAGCTTTTTACACCACTTATGCTGTGTGCGTTAATTTTATAAATGAATGGCCGAGAAAAGTTTGCTCTCATACCTTTTGCCGGAAATCTGTTGTTCATATTTTGGTTTTCATGTCTGACCTATGGTTAGAACTCGGGCTTTCAGACTAATAAACCAACACACTCATAAATGATGGTGGTTAGTGCTATAACATTGGAACCAACGCCTATAAATCTCATTAAATATAATCTAAAAATGGTGCATATTGTTGTAGAACAATGAACATTTATTTTAGGAAACGATGCTATTAAGGACATCACAATTGTATCTGTTTCGATTAGATTAAGAAACAATGAGGCATTCGCAGTAGTCTAGAAGGTAGATTATTGGCTTATTACACGTCAGCGTTCAAACCCTAGGTCAAACAAAAACATATTTCTTAGGCGACTGCCTGTCAGCAGATTTCATACTTTTGTAAATGTGAAAGAGGAAAAGCTAGAATATCGTTTCCTTTGTAGCTTACTAGGTCTTTTAAACATTATGGTTAACATGCATTGACCTCTTCTGGTAACTCTAACTCTAACTATGAATTTGAGTTTAGCAAAACATGATACGATTCGAGTGTAATGGCTAATGACTCTCTAAAGAGTTTACTTGGCACTTGTGATCGTTATGATCGACCATGATAACCAACTAAGCAAGCATTCAAACTTAGAGACACCAGCCCTTACATGGCAGACATTGAATTGGTAAAGCAAGTACAGCTTGCGCTTAACGCTGTTTCAATATTACGCGGTAGTGTTGGGATTCCCCTGAATCATATATTGTATTGATAGTACTTGTTGTATACGTGCGTGAATGAAACGGCCATGCACCAATCAAAACCGCTGCACTATACATCAAAGGTGTATACTATGTATCTTTCTCAACGCTCTTTTGTTTGCCTGTCCAGAATAAAAATTCGACCCGTATTTTCCGAAATCGCAATGTATTTTATGTACGTGCTAACTTGCCTCTTTTACCGCTGCTTTGTTTAGTGCCGGAACGTTTTGGAACGTATCCCTCGCGTTAAGCGGGGTCTTACTGTATTAAGATAGTCATATGAAGTACGGCATGCCTTGTAAATTCTTTTATCAGTGCCGTAGTCTAGTAGGTAGTTTGTTGTCGTACTAGACGCGACTTCCTCTCACCAGATTTCCGGCAAAAAATCTAAGATCGAAATAAAATTGCCATGGAAAAGTTTCTCAAAAATTTGTCGTTCCGAGTAGATTTCAAACTGTTCATATGAAAATTAACCTACACATTATAAGTGGTGTGTGAAGCTAGGTCGTAATCCTGATTGAAGGATTGCAATGACCAATTGTGTGTGTGTTCAGCATTTAAATGATTTACATTGAATTCTCTTGTCCAGTGGATCTAATATTAACTCCAGATAAGAATTAATCAATCAAATTAAATGCTTACCACTAGGTTTCAAAAGAAATGTTTCCAAATGATGAGATAGGAATTTAACAAAAGAAGGTCAAATAAAATTATGAAATCCATTTGCAGCCTAAGCGTAAAATCATTATAGAACTTTCTTACAACTGGTTTCCCATTACCACACTCTTTAAGAACCTCTGATCTTGACATAAAAATAAGAAAAATTAAGTAAAAAAAAAATAAAAATTAAAGCAACAACAGCCTTTATTCCCATATAACCAAATTACAGAAGGAAAACCAGATTTTCCATTTGCTGACGTTGTAGTTATTGTTCGTTTTTTTTGTTTTTTGTTTTTGTTGTTTTTTATCTTAAAAAATTTCTATTTTATATCAAGTCTTACCGGCATTTTATTGCCGGAGTTTATATAGGCCCGTCTGTCTGTCTGTCTGTCTGAGCCTGGCTACCAAAGAATCTTGACTCCTGGTATACAATATGAATGTGTTCGATTGCATGAACAATTTTATTTGAGACAAAAACTAAAAATGTCCGGAGATAAAATATGTGTGTATGTGAATATGTATTGCGATATTTGATTTTAGTCATACACGTGTAATTAAAGGAACCAGACTAGTTTGAGTAAAAAAAAAAAAATAAAAAACTTTAACTACGAAAAGCAACCAGTGGATTTGCAACAATAACAGAAAACAAAAAAATTACAGACATTCCTTAAGGGGCCAGCCCTAGAAATTATAGCCTACACGAGGAGATTGAACTTTGATAAATAAATGTAAAGCTTTTCATAATGAGGATGAGGTTTTTCTTTACAATTTGGAATGACTTTCAGATTTCGATTGAATGGAGATCAATTTAGAAAAGTTTAGTTTAGTTTAGTTTAGTTTAGAAAATACATATGATTTGATAACATTATTCCATATTTTCTAACTAAATCGTTAACAGCTTGATTAGTCTCCAAAACGCCATTACAGGCCCTCAGTTAGGATTTCGAACTCGTCTCTGACAACACCTATCTATGCTCTATGCATTAATTTTATCGATGAGTGGCGGCACCAACAGTTTAACGAAAGACTTGAAAGCAAATTTTCATGGCAATTTTATTTATTCTTACATCTTTTGTCTGAGAAGGGGACGGCCAACACAAATATGTTTTCTTTTTTTTAATGTCAGACTATAAGGTTTAAGCCGACGTCTACTAAACCATCACACCTAACTACATCACTTATTGTCCCCTACCGAGACCACCGTATTATGGACGTTCAGTAGAAGGAAATATAGGATGATTTCTGTAACCGCCGGCGCAGAAATTTGTTCCCATGGGTAGCTATAACAACATTTCAATTTTCCAGGGTTATAGATCCAGCACCAGTGTGATCTTATTAGTCGTAGTAGATATGCTTATCATCCTACTAGCGTTATGCTGTGAGACATGTTTGTGAGCTAAATTAAATCGTATCCTGTCATCTCAATTAGTTGTATTTGGATTGTACTGTCTCCTACGGCCTAGTTGTAGTTGTCCTCTTACGCGCCTCTTATTTGCAGGCAGTACAATCTGAAACCAAACCAACGTACAGACTATTGCACTTTCTATCGAATGAAGTTCAACGTACTACAGAAGTCTAATGATTTTCACTTCTGTAGAGCCAATGTATTATCCTAATATTGGGGCGACGTATGGAGTTATAGCCACGTTATTTTCAAGATAACGTTTCCAATTCAGTCATCTGTTATTTGGCACTCTTACAAAATTGGCCTGACATATTTCCCCTCAGAAGTTGCACGAAATCGGTTAGATGACAGACGTTTAAGATTTTCATCGGTCAATATCCCCAATGAAATGACTCATTATAGTAACCGACACAACAAATGTCTTGGAAAACTTTAGGATAAGTAGTTATCTCCTGTGAAGTTCGTCATTAAAAATTTTCCCTCATTTTCATATCAAATGACTTGGAATACGTACGTACAGTATTTCAGGGCCCAGACAACCAGAACTTGTATGGTGAGGTCTTCATCAGTGCAAATGTGTACAAGACTGTATATTTTATAATTTAATGACCTTTTCATATAACAGTGTAGTAAATATATGCTTCTATATAGTACCTGCAGTACCCATTCTATTTGTTTCTACCACATGCCCCTTTTCTTTCTATGCCTCCCTGTATTATTAACTCAAAAAGCTGGTATTTTCGTTCCATACATTACAACCTAAATAGGGAGTGTTTCTCTTTTTTCTATACATTCTCTATATCTTCTGTCAGGATTACGACCTAGTTTCCAATAGAACTTATGTTATGTGCGTTAATTTTTATGCCTGAGCGGTGAGACGTACAGCTTTAAAGTCGACTCCGAACGACAGAGTTTTTGAGAAACTCTTCATAGCAATTTTATTTAAATCTACTGAGAGGTAGTCGCCGTGGACGTATTTTTTCATATTTTGTTTAGTTGTAGATGTCTGAGCTGCGGATTCGAATCGACGCCTCACGTCTAATAAGTCAACACAATAACTACTAATTCCTCTTTTGAGTACACCAAAGGTTAAAGTTCAATAACTCGAATTAGAATTAAACTACTAACATTTTCTCTTGAGTGTAAAACATTATTACAGGCTCCAGCATAATGTTATAATCTCAATGAACTAGAAGTAAAGCCGGGTACAAAACAAAAACGAAAAAAACAAAAAACAATTGAAAAAACTGGCTTAAAAAATAAGTGAATAACACAGATTTTTTTGTTGTTGTTGTTATTGTAAATTTTCTTCTATTTATTTCTTTGATTTTCTTTATGCGAATTGGTACTAAAGTTAGCAGCTGCTGCTTTTTTGTTGGCAATAATTTTTAGACAAATAAACCCAGCAACCAAGCAACCAACCAACCAACCAGCCAACCATCCAGCTAACCAAGTCCACAAAACCAAAACAAGCAAACAGACATTAAAAAGAAGTAGAGAATGAAAAGACAACAACAACAGAGAAAAAAAGGCCAAAAGTAAAAATGCCAAACGATTTAAAATGTGTGGACTTTATTTTTTCTTTGGTCTAAATGTAGCAGAGCAGAGATACGATTTAAAAAAAGTTTTTTTCTTCTTTCATTTGAAAATCACACACCACAGCAAAGCGACAAATTCAATGCGATACGAAGACGGACGGACAGACGGACGAACAAAGCGACATACTTTTAACCCTTAAGGAAGCGTTTATAATTTGATAATAAATTTGAGACAAATTGTTTGTTACAAAACATTAATAAATACCGTGAATGTATAATTATAAACCTGTTTACATACAAAAAATGAAGGAACGCTACTTATGTATACTTTACGATAGTAAATGTAATAATTTGTTGTTGTCCGTATATACACTTGTCAACTACTCCACTTACTTAATTGGCCAATACAAACCTTTAGTTAAGATTACAACCTCATTTCTCACACTCATACACAAGCAACAACTACTCTGCCTGGACAAATGTAAACAAGTTACACAAACAACAATAATGAAAACAACTTGTTTACATTTTTAGATATTTCCCGAAAGCAGGCCGTCATCCTCTTTCGAAAGTATTCATTACACTATTGATCCAGCGATATAAAACGGAAGACAGAGGAGGATTATTTTTTAACATAAAATTTCCATGCCATATTGTGCTGATGTGAGAAGCTAGGTTGAAAGCCTGACTGAATTATTGAAATCCAGACTAATGACCAATAAAGTAAGTATGTAACCTTTTAAGGGGAGGGACCCTTATTAGTGCACGGATGCATCAAAAACTAGTAACATTACAGGTGTGGCAGAGCTATAGTTAACACACTCATACAAAATGGTTGGTGTAAGAAACTAGATTGAAATCCTGACTAAAGGATTGTATTGACCAGTTAAGTAAGTAAATAAGTATGCACTCCACGGTTAAATTAAACACGCATTTATTTTTATTTTATTTGCCATCTACGAAATCATATTTTTAACGTTTTTGAAAAGGTGAAAACGTAACAATATCATATAAGGATACCTTTGACAAGGGACATCTTAGCTAGGTTAGTAGAGCTGCTACATGAGGAAGAGGAAGAGAGAATAACCAATACCACGTGCTAACAAATTTTCACAGAAGTTTTTTTTTCTTCGAGACAATAACAGATGGCAACCCTATTACTCTAGAATCTGAAATGAATGAAAAAAATAATCGAAATCGAATAAAAAGCTCGGGATGTTATGTGGAAAACCTATGCTTTCCAAAGGAAGAACAATAAAAATTATATATTCCACACAAAAACATGTGGTATATAGTGTAGGTAACCCTTAAGTCGAACTGTAGTTTCATTACTTTTGGGCACAAATTCTTTTTTCGTTTTTTTTTTTTGTAAATTCACTTGCATAAAAACTTATTAAACAACAAGGCTTATGCGAACTTTATATTTAATGAAGTTTAATAAACACTTTTGTTGCCTTATAAGACATTCAATATGCCGCGCTTTTGGCACCACAAACATGAAATTATGGGTGGGAACACCATTAAAGAATTACAATTTATGCTACTTCTGCCACTTATGCCACCAAATGCATTCTATTTTTAAGCAGTTTCAATGAATGACTGAATGAATGAATGAATGAATGAATGAGTGAATGAGAAACACCAATTACTCGTATTAGAGATTTTAAAGTTTAAACTGTTTTTGTTCGACTAGTACTAGCAAGTGTGAAAACAATAAGCGACAGAAGAAGATGACTTGAATATTATTTTCCTAAGTCATTCTTTTGGATTTGTTTCCCAGCTACAGCTTTAGCTACAGGGAACTGACAACAATACATAGCACAATAATTATGCTATAAGCCATGGACCTAACATGGTAGTCTGGGGAACAAATCATATTAAGTTTCTTCTTCTGTAAATGTTGCAAGCGGCAGTTCTTCCTATTAGCATTGTGATTGAGAGAGAGAGAGAGACTAAACTGGACTGGGGGGATAAACTTTATTTGTTACTTTTCACGCAATCAAAGCGAAAAATAAAAGAAAGAATACAAAAAAAAGGAACAGAAAACGATTAAAAACATCTTTTAATGGGGTTTTGTTTGATTTTTTTTCTTCTAGTTTCTAAATCTCTTCGTTTTGTTGGTCCGAATAAAAAAAAGCCAGTGACAGAGCGGCAAATATGAAAAAGTAAAAGAAGAAGTTTAACTTGATTACTTTAAGCGGAAATTGAAAATGTATGTATTTGGTATAGAAATGCCGGAGATAATTATTCTTAAAATCCCTCCTCTGCTCCCGCTCTCTCTATCTATCGTTCTCTTTCCTGCTTATCTATATAGTAAGTAATGATGAATGTGTCGTAGATCTTGTTAAAAACGAAAAATGTTGGCATTTTACAAAATTATTTTTAATTTAAAGGCATTTGAGAATCAAATGTACAATTTCAAGTAATTTTTATACCATATGAGTCGTGCGAATAGATAGGAAATGCAAAATTCATGTATGAAGTCTTAAAAGATTTTTTTTTTGCATATTAACGATCTTAAATTGAATGAAAAGTCGTTATGAAATGACTTATGAAATCTTTAACACTTTTATGCTCATACGTAATTAATTATATTTTTTTGGCAAATAATGCTTCATTTCATAAACATTACTGACTTGCTATTATTTCCTTAAAGGAAAAAAAATTGTTTTTTTTCTTTGATTTTCATCAATTGATTAGTAATCAGTATTCAGTTAAATATGGTCTTCAGTTATTACTTTATAAAATTGAGTACTAAATGCACACTTTTATAGGCAATTAAAATATCAACATATTTATGTCCATTTATATATTTCACAGTTAAATTAATCAGTGATAAAACAAAAATAATGGATGGACGTAGGTAGGTAGGAAGGTAGAGGTGGCTGTCCCCCTGATTGAATCATGAGCGGTGATACCACAGTTTCATCTTGTCCCTTATTCCGAGAAAACGACTCAGACTTTCAATCCGCTTCCTTATCTCCACAGCTTCTTCAGAAATCATTCGCAAGATGTTATAATACAATGCCTGCTTCTTTGGAGCTTAAGCAGAGTCGTCGTGCGCCTCCTATCCAGCCTTGGCCAGATATCCTTGCCCTTATCCGAAGCTGTCCACCTACTGTTGACAAGGTCCACGATTGTATTGTCATTTATAAACTTACAGGTACTTAAAGGGATCTCCAATGTAAAGAATTCATCGGAGAGCTCGATGGTCGTGCACCTTCTGGCCAAATCATCCGCTTTGCAGTTACCGGGAATGTCTTTATATCCCGGTACCCATGTAATACAAACATCACATCGGTTCGCCATCTCATTGAGACATCTGCAGCAGTCGTACACCATCTTGGAGTTTATCACACTTTAATCCAGTGCCCTTAGCCGCTTAGCTTCATTTGCAAACATTTTCGTCCAGAATAATTTTCATCGCAGCTTGAATTGCCGACACTTCCACCTGAAAGACGTTGCAGTGATCTGATAGCCTCATAGACTTGAATAATCCGATTGATTTCGAATAGATACCAATTCTAACGGCTCCTTCCAATTTGAAGCCATCGGTGTAGATTGGAGCGGCATTCCCCGCTAGGTGCGCTGCGCCCTTTTTCCAGTCCTCCCTTTTCAGAATAGATGTCCTAAAATTCATTGAGAAGTCATATCGCGGTGTCATATAGTATATGCTTCCGACAATATCAGTTCCCTCAAGTATTCTTGTATAATCAATGCCCGATGCATGTCATTGTCCAGTCGCATAAAGACGTCTCCTAACCCTAGCCGCCACATCCCTGCAGTATAGGTCAAAATTGCGATCTTAGGAGAAGTGCGCAGGGCACCACTAATAATAATGCAAGCAGATCGTTATACTTTGCATATCAGGTTCAAGTTCATTGTCTAGTCACACCAGGCATCCATAGGTCAGGATAGGTCTGACCACTGCTGTGTAGATCCAGTGAATTATCGTAGGTTTCTTCCCCAACACCTTGAGGGCTTGAGAGGGCTTTCCTCAGTCTATTAGGAATATTTGGTTTCCATGATAGCTTCCTATCCAGGAAAAGGCCCAAGAAGCGCGCTTCCTCCATGAGTTCTAGTTCGCCCCATACAATCTCAGTGGACGAATGGATGGACGTAAGTCTTTGTCATATATTTTCCATGTTCATCATGGAAAGTTTCAATAAGTTGTTTCCAAAGAGCTCGATCATCAGCGCGATGTTAGACTTCGTTCCATTGTAGACGTAGTATGGATAGTTCAGTTATGATTTGGCGTTTCCAAGTGTGCAATGGTCGTCCGATGCGCCTGCTTCCCTTGGGGTTCTAGTCTATGGCATTCCTTGTTATGTCGTCTAATAGCTTTCGAAGAGTGTGCCCAATCCATCCCCACTTGCGTCTCCTTATTTCCTTTTCAATTTATTGCTGGTCTGTATCTGACCAAAGTTGGGCATTGGATGTTACGGAAGGCCAGTACACTCGCAAGATTCTACGCAGGAATTTGTTAACGAATAACTGAAGAGAGTAGGAATCACGCGGTGCCATATTCCACGTATCGCAATCGTATAGTAAGTAATGTCGATTTAACATTTTAATTGAAGATTTTAATTTTGATCCGCCTCGATATGTTTGATGATTTCCAGGCAGGGTTAAGTTGGGCAAAAAAAAGCAGTGCGCGCCTTATTAATGCAACTGACAATATCCGCTGATGAACCGCCACATTTATCAATTATACTGCCCAGGTGGCAAAAGGGCTTTACATCATCAATTTCCTTGCGGTATATTAGGAATTTAACCTGAGTGTATTGCTTTTGTGGATATTAATCTTCACTCCAGCTATCTTTGCAATTTCGCTAATTAGATTTAATTTTAATTTCATGTTGTTCGAGAAAGAATGAATGAATAGCATGTATATATCATCCGCATAGACTAAGTCTTCTAATCTATCTTGGAACCCATTAGAGAATTGACCAAAGTGCTGAGCTGGTAGTAGTAAAACTCAGTGTAGTTAAATCCTATAAGGACTATGGACACACTGCAGTACTAAGTAACCATGAATACATTTAGGTCGACTACATGATTGCTTAGCATCTTGATCCGAGGTTTCTGGTGGTGCTGAGGTGAATACATTTAGTTCGACTACATGATTGCTTAGCTTCTCAATCCGAGATTTTAACCAAGGGTTTATAGTCTGATGATGCTGAGGCCCCCGGGGGTCTTTGGGGTCTATAACAATGGAATGCTGCACCAAGAATGCTATGAGATTAATATTAAAGGTTAAGGTATAGAGGCTTGACTGCATAGTTTTAGCTATAATGAAAGCGATATAATACGAATAATATCTCTTTGCGAATAGCCAGGATAAGAGCAAGACCTTAATGGTCGTCAGTGGTTCATTATGTGTTCGAAATGCCTCAGTTAAACTAACCTTTCTTTGGCAATTTACAGCTAATCTCAACTTCGTTGGCAGCTGGAGAGTACACACAATGATGAACTCATATTAATAAGATAAGGACTGGTTCGCTACTTTCATCCATCCATTGTACGAATACGACTTATTACAGGACTCTGCACTACTGGAAGGGATGCAAAAGGAATTTGGTGTCTCTTAAGTGAAATTGAGCAGAAGATGTGAATTTGAGAAAAGGAAGATCGTTTTACAGCAAATCCCAACTTCATAGATGCGCAATGATGAACTCATATGAATAAGCTAAAGACTGGTTCGCTACTTTCATCCATCAATCGTACGAATACGACTTATTACAGGAGTCTCCACTACTGGAAGGAATGTGAAAAGACTTTGCTGTCTCTTAAGTGAGGTTGAACAGAAGCTGTGAGAAGCTCAGTTCTAGGCTTTCACAATAAAAAAGCATAAGTTCTTTTACTGCAATTGGAAGTGTTTTATTTTAGAGTCAGGATATTGATTCCTATAACTTGAATATGTTCAATGGCACTAACCTCTCAACTATGTGGATTCTTGTCTTCCAAGAAGGGTCCACCACGTATCCTAACCTAATCCAAACATGAAACTGTGTTCGTTATTTGCGAATATCTGTAGCCAACAATAAATTATTAATTTGTGTAAACAAATTATCGATAATTATGCAGTGTTTGCTTTTTTATGGCGTAAATATTAAACTTTAAAAACGTTTCGAATTTATAGAAACAATAAACTCCACAATTTTTATTATACTAACAGGCAGAAAACAATCCCAAGCTAATTTTAATGAAGGTGGGGCTCTTCGCTTAAGAAGTGGCCGTAGTAACTCTAACAACCTGCTTTGCAATGCTAAACAAAGTATTTTCGTTTAGTTTAAAGAAATATTATTTTATTGTTATGACAACATAAACGGCGTTTAATTTCCGTTTGTTTTTTTTTTTTCATTATTATGTATTTAAGTACATAATTTTAATATTTGTTTTTTGTTTGTCTTTCTTTTTTTTACTATTACGTTGCCAATGCAACACAACTTAAATAATAAATAAATATCGTTACCATCACTCAAAATAAAACAAAAAAAAAAAACTACTGAGAAAGAGAGAGAGAAAGAAAAACAGTTACGGTAATTGAAAAAGGTTATTATGATTACTGAAAAACACAACACTAAGGAAGAGACTTAAGAAATAAAAACAACAATAATAATAAAAAGTTCAAATGTCAACACATGTACATTAAATACTTGAGACTCTGCTCACTTAACTTACCTTTTTACATTTGTGCAAAACGCATGAAATTTCAGATAAGAAAACACATATAAAAACACAAACAACAATTTAAAACAAGTGTACTCTACACATACACATATATGTTCGTTATATGCATTGAAAATTGTTATTGCAATTGTAATTGAATGGGAAACTTTAGCATTAAAACAAGAAAGAAAAACACAAGAAGAGTTTATTTGTTTACGTTCGTTCATGAGTTGAAAATAGAATTTATTTTTATCTGTTGTTTTAACAAAACAACAACAATGAAAAGCACTTTAATAACGAAAAACTTAAGAAACAAGCACTCTATTTTTATTATATTGTTGTTGCAATTGCTGTTTGTTTTTTCACCACTGAGACTATCCGCAAAAAAACATAAACACACTCTCACCATATAAAAACACAAACAACTCCATCCAACTTTTACATTTTTATTTACATTCTTCTCATCATCATAATACTCGTAATTGTGAGAATAAAATGAATAATTTTGTTTTGCAAATAGTTTTTAAACGTATTGTTTTAACAATTTTTCTTTTAAATTTCTAAACAACAATTTATTTCATTTCACTACAATCATTTATTTTTTAATTATTATTAGTTGTGTCGTCGTTTTTCTTTTTTTCAGAAGGAGAAGAAGAATAAATTCAATTGAATTTGTTTGTTGTTGCTAAATTTATGCTGGCTGGTTTATTATGAATGCCATATTTAATGTACCATCTCTCTCATACACCACCACTACAATAACAAAATTGGCAACATATTTTTTGCCCACGGATTCTTTATTTTTCTGATATGTTCTGGTTTTTCATTTCTTGTGTTTCTTGTTTTTTTTTGCTATTAAATTACATACACTCACTCACACAATCACACTCGTTTAATTGAAAAGTACACACACAATGTTAATAGACATTTTTCGTATTGTAAAAAATATGCGCGCCTCTTTATTATTCTTATTTTTTCAAAAGTATTTTTAATAAAAACAAAGTCAGAAAGAAAAATACTTTTTCGTCTACTATTCCCGCTCTTTTAATATTTGCGTTGTTATCCGTTAAAGTTTTGTTAGTAACTGAGCGTAAGTTGTGGTAATTATGTTGTTTTAATAACAAACAGTGTTGAAAAATTTAGTACTTTTGTATTATTTTCAGTACTTTTTTTTAAAAAATTCCGCACCAAGCTTTCAGTACTATTTTCGTCAAATTTGTTTTTTTGTTGGTTTAAAAAAATAATTCGCACTTTCTTTTTCCGTTTCCGGGTTTATTAAATAAGAATTAACCCGCGTTCGTTAATAATACTGTGGTGGTCTATCTGTCTAACAAGTACGTTACTACAACAAACAACGAACGGCCACTGGTTCGAAACCCAGGTCAGGCAAAAATAATTAAATTGTAGTTAGAAGAGGGAGGGGAGAGAAAAAAAGGCCCCCCTGTCGGACGGACAACACGCGAGAGTGGCACCGAGTGGCACCCGCGGGCCCCCTGTCGGACGGAGAGAGGAGGGAAAAAATGGTGGTACCCTGGGACGCCCCCCCCCTCCCCCGGTCGGACATAACGAGAGAAGGAGAGAGAGGAGAAAAAAGGTGGCCACCCGGCCCCCGGTCCCCCCGGTCGGGCAAAAAACGAGAACAAAAAACAAATTTTTTTTGTAGTTGTGAGTGAGGTGAGTTTCTAGTGTGGTGAGTTTCTGGTGTGGTGAATTTATCAGGTGTGGTGAATAAAATCGAAACTCACCAAAGTGCCGTTACTCGAAATTAGTACTGTATTACCATAAATACATGTACTGTATATCATGGTTTGGGTGGCGCGTGTCTGGAATAAACAATTTTCACAGCTGTCAGTCAGTAAAGGCATCTACCGATATGTCTGGTTTACAATGCTGCATATTTTATTGTACAAAGATGCCAGATGGTTTTATTTTTAATTATTTTTTACACTTATCGAAATTAATTAGTCGAAATTAAACATTTCAATGACCCAGTTCTTGCATGACATTATATTTATTTAAGAACCCTTAGAGACATTTTTCTATGTTTTTTAAATTTAAACTTTTTTGTTTAAGAAAGAAATTTTCTTTTTTTAAAATACGAATTTTTCTTTCCTGTGTATAACGATAACAGCTGATTATAGCAAATGTCATCGCTACAATATGTTATTACATTTGTATCATCGCTAATAGAGTGTGAATTAATTTGACGTATGCATGCGGCAGCAGCGCTCCATTGGACACAAACAGACTGAAATTACAGAAATCTTTATAAAAAATGGATCATTTTAATAAAAAGGACGTCATACAAGCCTATACTAATAGCCGATAACAATGTGGAGAACTTCCGGCCCTTGTCCGACAACAATTCCACGGTAAGTTAGTAACAGTAACAGGTCCAACACAGCCATTAAAATAAAATTGATTTGCATTTGCAGGCACTCATACCGCTGGTTAATGTCACAATGTTGGATTATGCCCTGGAGGCCTTAAATCGTAGTGGCATTGAAGAAGTATTTGTTTTTCACCAGTTTGTATTTACAAAATGTCAGGGATCACATTGAGTAAGTGCAAGTGGATGATCATTACTGTGGGAGTTTGTTTATTAACTAATGGGTTTTATTGTTGTTGTTGTTGTTGCATTGTATAGAAAAGGAATTGCATCATTGAGTTCGTGGTCGGTAAACATGAAAGTGAGTGTGATTGGTGGTGAAGGCTGTAGATGTTTTGGTGATGCTATGCGTGAACTGGATGGCAAGGCATTGATAAGAGGAAATTTTGTTTTACTAGGTGCCGATACCATAACAAATGCCGATCTAAGACCCATATTCGAGCAACACAAGTAAGTGATTTGAGATATTAAGACGAATCGTTTTTAATGTGATTTCTTAATGCAGAAAAACTGTGAAATATGACAAGGGAGCTGCAGCCACTTTAATATTTAAGGAAGCCGAAATTCATTTGAGAACCGGCAATGAAATAATGATTGCCATGGACACCCAAAACAATCGTTTGCATCATCATCAGCGTTTAAGTATCAATGAAAAGGAAACCCACTTTGATATTCCTCTCGAAGTATTCATACTTAACTCTCAAGTGGCTTTACTACACAATCTCCTGGATCCTCAAATGGCCATTGGTTCTCCGTCCATGTTGTCATTATTTTCGGATAATTTTGATTTCGAAACACGTGATGATTTTGTACGAGGCATTTTGATAAATGAAGAAATCTTAGATAGTCGCATCTATGTGTCCCTATTGCCACGTGAACAATATGCCCGCAAGGTTAACAATTGGCTGACATATCAGATTGTTAGCAATGACATTGTAAATCGTTGGGCTTATCCCCTTGTACCCGATATGGGTGTAATCAATTTACAGCAACAATATATTTTCCTAAAAAATAACATTTACAAAAATCCCTCTGCTAGTCTGGCCAAAGTATCGTTGGGAGAAAATGTGGTCGTCCATAGAAATAGTATAGTTGGTGCTGGCTCTACACTGACATGTTCGGTGTTGGGACAAAATGTTAAAGTGGGGCAAAATTGTCGTATTTTTAATGCCTTTTTACATGACAATGTAGTTGTTGAGGATAATTGTGTATTGGAGTATTGTGTAGTGGCCCAGAATTCAACAGTAAAAGCGAATACGGAACTTCGAGAAGGCTGTGTTATAGGAGAGAATTGCGTTTTGCCAGAGAAAACGAAATTGAACAAATCATTAGTTATCTCTAAACAAGCTGATCAAGGTAAAATTTGTTGGAAAACAACTCGAAATTAAATAAACATCCTGTTTCTGTAAGACAAATGATTTCAGACGAACGTCTAAAGTTATGAAAACACACTCAAATTAACGATTGTCCACGAACTTGTTCGTCATACAGAAACAGGTAAACCTTTTTTTTGGATTCCTAAAGATTTTTAACACCTTTTATATCGCTTTTAGATCCCTCTTCAAAGCAACTTGGCAATAAGGCCTTTATTATCAACGACAAAGTACACCAGAGAACTATATCCGAAAATGATGAGGACAATATGAGACCGACAAAAATAGCGGCACCAAAAATGATGAAATTACCTTTAAATCATGAGGAAAGCGACTACTATTCCAGCAGTGATGAGGATGAATCCAGAGCTGTCTCTCCCATTCAAGACGACACCAATAGTAAGTTTATTTCATCGTTTTTATTTCACAAAGTATATTATTTTCCCATTTTTCGTCTTTTCAGTTTTCCTATCCGAAGTGGTTGATTCTTTGTCGCGCGGTTTTCAAGAAAAATCAAATCCCGATTTTCTTATACTCGAAATCAATTCATCACGTTATGCCTACAATATGTCACTCAAGGAAGTTCAATTTCAATGTTGTCAAAGCCATCTTTAGTTTGCCCAATATTAAGGAACCCTCCAACAATAACGTTTTAATCGAAATCAATGCGGTATTAAAACAATTGGGCCCCGTCATGTCCAACTATATTAAAAGTGAAGAGGCCATGCTGGATTGTTTAAAGGCTTTGGAGGTAAGTTTTTTTTATTGAAATCGTGACTTTATTAGGAATTTATTTGAGAATGTAATTTTCTTTTAAGGACCTTTATGAAGAAAACGAATTTATACGTGAGAAAATTTCCCAAATTGTTCATTACCTATACGACAAAGATTTTGTAACCGAAGATGCCGTCTTGACTTGGTACGAACAATTAGACGAAGAGGAACACAGTAAACTGCGCAAAAGTCTGTTTAAACTTATTGAATGGTTACAGCAATCCTCCGATGAGGATGAAGATGATGAAAGTGACTGAAATTGATTTGGTTGTTAATAAAATGAGTTTTTTTTTTTTTGTTTTTACTTGAACAGTAAAAAGTGGTTTTCTAAATGTATATATTTTTTTATTTAAAACACGCTTAAACAAGTTATAAAAGAAAAAAATTGTTAATTAAAAATGTCTATAATAATTAGAGAATGGTTATCCAACACTCCAGCGTACTAACGTTCCATGGTCGCTTGTGAATTGCCACTTAATTGCGATGAAGCTAAAGGATTTACAGAGCCACTGGTGTTCAACATGCTCTGACCTATGCCACAGCGTATGTGATGTAAATGGATTTGTACATGTTTTTGAAATGTTTCCACATTGACGCCATTCAAACTGGTGCGTACTTCTTCGATGCAACCCTCCAGCACCTTATTAACCTGGGCCGAATTTTCACTGCTAAGATGCGAGGCCACTATTAAAACGGTGGCCAATTTCTTAATCAATGCCAGAATATTTTTATTTTTCAATATTCCCTGATTATTGCGCTGCACGGCATCTTCAGCTGATTCTCGACATTTTTCACGCAAATAGGAAGGCGTCAACATGGCCCTGACCTGTGGATCTGGTGTCAATTCTCCCGCAAAGGCCTGTACATCATTAAGATAATCCTGTATATCGCGATTCATTTTCTCCATGGATATTACAATAGAAGCATAACGTCTTTGAAACTCTTCACTTAGTTGAGGTGTATTGCCATCCACTGCTGAGCCAGGGGCTATTGCAGCATTTTGACTATCATCCGATGAGGTTGAAGAAGCTGAATTATTATGGTTATTTAGTAATTGCTGTGAAGCTTTCAGCTCAGCCTCATTATTCATATCGTTGAGACGCTGCAATTTTGATTTTTTACTAGCCAAGGCGCGTTTTAAACGCACTAAAGTCTCCAATAACTTTGGTGGATAGCCGTTTATGTTCTCTTCCCTTAAGACAGGATTTTTGAAGGGGCTATCAATAACCTCTTGTCCGAGCAAAGGATCACTCTTATTCAAGTTGTATGTATTGCGCATGCGTGCCCCTCTTAAATGTGCCAAACCAGTTGTACTGCTACCATTCGGACCACCGTTGTAAATCGACGACTAGTGTAGGACGAAAATCTTTAGTAATGCTTTGCAAAGGCAGCATTTCATTGAAATTTTCGGAAACAATTTCATAATCGGGTATAGAGTGAGTAGCCCAAACCATTGCGATCAAATGTTACCCTATAGGTTGATGTTATAGAATCAAATGCATCCTACCGTACCGCTAAATATACCATCTTGCGGTACACGTAGACGTGCAGTTACCTTGGTACCCAATGGCAACGGTAGAGGTATCTTTTCGGGTAAGTCTCTAACAAAGTTCATATCCTTTATATCACCCGAACGGCATCTTGTTTGCATGTAACGCATCTTTTGACGTTTTCTTTCCAATTCTCTTCTTTCTTCGTCGAAAAATGCCTGTGAACAGCGTCGTGGTTTACCCATTAAAGAGCGAATCTTTTGCCATTCGGCTCTTGTCAACTGTCTGGTGCGTAAATTAGGGAAATGAATCGGCCAAGCAAACCTGAAAATCATTGTCACCTTCAAACAAGGGTTTATCTATGAACGAGTAAAACCATTCGAATATGACCCATTTGTGGGCCTTGGGTAATTTAAGCAAATTACGCAAACGTAAACCAATACGTTGACCAATTTTTTTATCCGCCGGTACTATAGACGAAGCATTAGAATGAGAACCAGGGGTATTTTGGGAGCTTTTTACTCCAGATTTCGGGGTAGTATTACCGGATGTGGTGGCACCAGCTTTAGTGGGTGTTGTATATCTCTGTTGCATGGTAAGTTTACCATCTTCCGTGCGCATATATTTCGAGACAACACCTTTACGATTTTTCAAGATTTTTGTGGGTGTCTTATTGGGTGATATACTTTTCATTACGCTATTGCCTTTGCGCGGTGATAGGCTCATTCTCAACGGTTTATCATCGTTAATAATGTCATCATCGAAAAATAAACGATTACGTTTACGTATTCTAGCTGGCATACCACGTGCGTTAAGAGTTTGTATGGGTTGTTGTGGTTGGGGTTTGGGCGGTGGGGCAGTGCCAACACGTTGCAGGCCCAAAGTAGCTAAACTAAAGAATGGTGGCGGCTCTTCTGTCTCATCATCCGAAAGCGGAGGCGAGGTGTCCTTTTCCGTAGATTTTTCTTCCGATTTTTCTGTGGCCTCATCAGTATCGGTTTTAGTGGTCTTTGGGTTGTTATCCTCGCCGTCTGGCATTTTGAAAAGACTAAATAAACTAAAAAAAATTAAGAAATGTTTAAAAATTTTCATTATGTTTTCAAAATATTGATTGTGCACAGTACGAAGACCATCGAAATTGTATTGTTTGTTGGGTTTGCAGCGAATGAAAATCATGTTGAACGTGTGTACTTAGGAAAGAAAATATTTCAAATTGTTGATTATTGATCGGAAAAGGTAATAATAAAATAATAATAAATCTAAACAATGCTTAAAAACATTGAAAAGATTTTTTTTGCAGAATATGTGATTTTTTTAAATATTATCAGAGAGGCTTCTAAATGCATGGCATATCTATGTATATGAATATCTTTTCTTTATTTGCACTGAGTCTGTGTTTGCCGATGAAGGACTAGTTATAGTTTACTTTTCTAAAAATAGAAAATGTTCCTTATGAGTCAATAAAAATTTCTTCCTTCTGAAACCCTTTGCAAAGACAAAAAATTCTCAATTTTCAAGAATATAAAAACTGGCTTTAATATTAAAACACATTGGAAGGCATTGAACAGAGGCTATATAAGGCTCATCTCAACCGCTATAAATTCTACTAAGACCCTAGTCTTGATAAATAGAGTTGCGGGCATTGAAGATTATCTATTCGCATAAGGTTTAACATTGTTTGCCTGGCTTGAACAAGATCTTTGTCTCACGTGCCTCACTTAAATTTGAAACTGAATACATATTGTTACGAAAGTGGAAATGGTGTTGTTAAAATAATAAACAAAAGCTCCAAAAACAACACAGTCGACTTGATCATGTACGAAATGATAAACAAAAACTTCGAAAAGATAAACAATGGACTTGATCAAGTGATCAACGAAAAGTGTTTATAAGATCGATGAATAAACAAAAATAAGGGATCAAAGATGTAAACAGCCAACAACAAAGCGCAGCGAACAGAGAAGTAAACAACCAATAACAAAGAGCAGTTTAAAAAAATAAAATAGCGGATGGACAAATACCCAAGCAACAACTACTCTGCCTGGACGAATGTAAACAAGATACACAAACAAAAATGGAAACAAGTTGTTTACATTTTTGGATCTTTCCCGAAGGCCTTCATTCTCTTTCGAGAGCATTCATTACACTATTGATCCAGCGATATAAAAGGCAAGATAGAGCAAGCAATGATGGAATTTGAATTAAGTTGGTCGTGTGTGACGACGTCACATTGGTTGCGGTGAGAATGCAATCAATTGTGTGTGAAGACACGAGATCGAGCTACAATTCAATCAGACTAGTGTGCAGACAAGTTGCGTGAGAAAGAAACAGTTGTTAGCGTTGTGCTTAGAAAGAGGTTGTAAGCAGGGAACTATAACGAACAAGCACATATTGTGAAAGTTATCGTTGTATACGTGAAACTATTTCGAACAGTGACACAGAAGTAGTGCGGACAATAAAGAATTGATTTAAAATTAAAGACTTATTTATTATTATTTTATTTGCAATCAACGAACTCATATTTTTAACGTTTTTAAAAGATAAAAACGTAACAATATCAGATTATCAGATAACCCATCGAACCTATTTGTGTTAAAATAAGATGGCATGAAGTCCACCGTAAACATTTAAAATTTTCTTGTACGCAATAGTTTGCATAGTGGCTAAGGCAGAAAGAGTGGTTCTTTCTCAGATTTCTTTGTGTTAGTTTCTATTTCCAATTGATTTGGACATATAGTGACTCACAGTGAAAATGGCCCATCAAATAACGTTTTTTTATTTTTAATTTTTTGTAGGAAAGCCTTTTTGACTTATTACCGATTTTAAACGATTAGAAATAGATTCTACTCACTTTTTTCTGTAACTTTATTTTAAACATTTATTTTATTATCTTCCTTTTAAATAAATATTAACCAAACACTGATTAATTTCATGATGGGCCATTTTCACTGTGATTCACTGCTTAATTCACTTATGTTTGATAAATCGGTTCTAGCAATTAACTTAAGATTATTACCAATCATTCTGTGTATGAAATGTATGTTAATAACTTTACTTTTGTATGAAATAAAACATTTGCTACAATATTTTTTGAAATATTTATGTTTTTTTTTTCTTTTGTTTTCTTTAATTTTATTAATTAATACTTCATTATTTTAATTCTTGTATATTTTATTCTTTCATTTTAAATAAATTTGTTTTTCTTCTTACTCTCGAGCAGCCGAAACATTAAACTTCAACATAAGCACATATACAATAATTAAATTGTAACAATTTTTCTTTTTCTGTTTTTTTTTTAATTTTATTTAAGATATATTTATTTTAACTGATTTTTAATTTTTTGGTAATTGTTTATTTTTTTGTTGTTATTGTTGTTGTTAATGTAAATATTATTTATTGTTATCGTTATTAATATAATTTAATTTGCTTTCATTGTATGTCAGACACTCAAGTCCCTAATTAAAATATCAATGCTTTGTTTGTTTTTTATTACATATTTATAATATAATGTGATTATAGTTTATATAATATAGTTTTATAGTACATACATAAATAGTTTTAAAAACAATGTATTTATTTTCTTTTCTTTATTTTTTAAATATTAATTTTCTAAACATGTATGTAAAATACCGGGGAGAGAGAGAGAAAAAAATAAAATTTTTAAAATTTTCAAAAACGTTTTAAGTTTAAAGGAGTACCATAAATTTTAACATTAACAGTATGTATGTATGTATGTATATTGTAAGTCCTTTTTTGCCAAAAAAAAAAAAAAAAATTATTAAATCATTAGAATTAATAATTAATACAAATAGTTATGAATGACACAACAGTTATAGTTTAATTAGCTAAAAAGTTAGGTTATTTAAATAAGAAATAATAACACAATAATGCAGTTAAAAAACTTAAAGTTTTCTTTTTTTTATAATTGTTACATTCTTGTGTTATAGTTTAGTTGAATAGTTGCATTATATTACATTTTCTATACACAATAAATAAAAAATTAAAATTAATTTAATTAAAATTTTATAATAATTTTTCTTTTCTTTATCTTTTGTTTTTTTTGGATTTTATTCAATATTTAATTTAATATTTATATAACAGTTTAATTTATTTTATAACAAATATCCTTTATAAACAGTTTAATTTGAAAATTTTCTAACAATTATTATTCATTTTATATTCTCTTCTCGTGGGTGGGCTTTCAAATTAAATCTTTAGTAAATTATTATTTGTTTTGTCAATTTGTAGGAACTTTATTGAATAAAAATGTTAAATTGTTAATATTAATACATTGATTGCCCACTACGAGATAACTCGTAGATTGCGTTCCCTTCTAGAGAGCCAAGCTACGAGTTATCTCGTATTTACTAAAGGGAAAAAATCAAATTGTCATTTTTTTGTCAGTTTTTTGAAAATTGCCGCGGCAGTCAACGTGTTAAATGTATTTTTTTAAACAAATTATCGGATAATAAGCTATTCAACAAAAGCTAAAAACAGAAGCAGTGATAAGTATGAACGACAGAGAAGATCTGGAAACAGATCCATACTTATAGACAAAATATAAAATCATAGGAAAACTATTATAAGCTGCACAATAAGAATTTTTTTTAATAATGAAAACACAAACTGTAATCACATACAAAACAGTAAATCAACAACATTTCGAAATGATAAGTAATGCAGCCAAATCTGGAAACGGATAAGGCCCACTATAGACTATAAAAGCGTAATTAATTAAGTGACGTTAAAGCGTAATTAATCACCAAGATTAGACGAAATATTCTTACATGAAAATGAAAAAAAAAACAAAATTGGAGATACAGAATACGTCAAAAGACAGTGTACACTATGGATAAAATTCTAACAATCACCAAACTCACCACTTTTACCACTTAAGGAAAGTGCCCGAAAAAATTTAACATTTTCAAATATTTTGAAATATTTTGTAATTTTTTTTTTTCAATTTTACAAACTGACAATATAACCATTTTAAAATATGTACAAATAACGATAATATAGTTTTTTTATGTGCGCTTTCTTTTAAAGCTCACTGTATGTATAAAACCAATGTATGTATATCGTCAATTTCCAAAGATTTTGTTATCTGGAAATTAAGAAAAAACCGCCTTAACAGAACTTTCAAAAACAAATTTGTTTGGTTTGACATTGATGCCCCAAATGCTAGACAAATATCAGACCAAGAAAGTGAAAATGAGTAGGCTGTACTCTATAAAAAACAAGAATGATTTTATGAATGAGTTAACACAACATAAAAGCCCTATTGAATATACCAACTACATTGAGTAAAATAATGTAATAATCTTGTGGAAAAAAAAATGATTTTATGCAAAGTGCCAAAATAAAGGAAGAAAAAATCAAGACAATTATTTGAATAACTTAAGCAAATATTTATCTCTAAAATACAGTCAAACTTCTATTACTTGAACTATTTATAAGCTGAAGCACAGCAACAGCAGCTTGGAGAGAATTCTATCAGGTTTTGGTTCTTTAACTTAAAGTTTCTATAAATTGAATTTTTTTTTTTTCTAGATAATGGTGATTCAATTTATAGAAGTTCGACTGTATAACAAACCATTTTTTTAAATCGTTCTTGGTTTAAAGGAAGCAAAACTTTTATGGAGAAGAGTTTCAAAAAATACCGAAACATAATTTGAAATTCTAGCTAAAGTTGTCTTTTATTTTTCTTGGTTTAAGCTATGGTCATATCAAGCCAATAATTATCAATAAAATATAACAAATCATTTTTCTAAATTCTGCTTGGTGTAAAGGAAGAAAGAATTTTTTTAAGAAGACTTTCAAATACCGAAACATAATTTGAAATATGAATCTATTTTCAATTCATATTTCCAGATTAAGGCGGAAACTCGTTGTTTGTTTATACAAAACGTTAGAGAGGAGGTTAAAATTAAAAAGAAGAAAAAAAAAAAATATTTATACTTTGTTTTCTTTGCAACAAAATCTTTTTAATTAAAGTTTCATAATAAGTTTTGTATAATACAAGTTAATTTTAATGATAATGTTCGCTTATATCGTATAAGAAAAAAATAAAATAAAATAAAAGTGAACCAACAATAGGTTTAGGTTTAACATTTATAACAAATAACAATTTACTAAACTTAAACTATTGAAAAATCCACATACATAATTTGTTTATATAAATAGATCTGGGTATTATTGTGGTTTTGTTTTGTTTTTTTTTACGTTATATTATTATTATTATTATTATCGCATTAAGTTTTATTACATATTAATTTTACTATTTTATTTCTTATGAACTTTACTTTTTTAATTTCTTTTTTTCTTTTTACCTTTTTTTCATATATTTATTACTCGTATGTAATGTATGTATATAATATTTTTTAAATGATTTATTTATTATTACTCTAATGATTGCCAAATATATTGTATATGATCGGCATTTTTTAAAAACAAACACAAAAACACAAAAAAAAAAAACAAAAACAAAACATAAATCAAGATAAAATAACAATTTAAATTGTATTTGTTTTAATTATTATTATTATTATTGTTATATAATTTTCATTCTAATCCATCATTATCCAGTAATTTATTCATCATCTACAACTACTGTTTCGTTCGCTTCAACAACATTTCATATTGTATTGTTATTGTTTAATTTGTATATTTTATTGTATTTTTGCTTTTTTTGTTTTAATATAAAATAAAATAATTAATAATAAATTGTTTTTTTTTATTTTTTTTTTTTCTTAAATTGGTGTTATATTTTGTTGTCTCAATGCCATTAAAACAAAACGTAAATTAACAAACAAAATTATTTTAAAATGTAAAGAAAGAAATGGGGACGACAGAAGGAAAGTATTATACTCTAAAAAAAATTTATAAATATAATTTAATTATTTATACAACATTAATTTAAACAAAGAAACAAAAAAACAAAAAAATAATAATAATAACATGAATTAATTATTATTATTATTGTAATTGTATTAGTAGTAGTTTAATATTTTTAATTTTTAATTGTTAATTGATTATAGCTGTGACGTTGTCGTTCGATTCTTAATTCTAATGCGGCCCCTACACGTTGCGATTAGTTGTACAACAATATCTTCTTCAAGTGTTTCGATTTTCCAACCAGATTTACTCATAAATTGTTATTGTAGCATCGACGACCACCGCTACAATGATTTGTACGAAATACTAACGTTGTGCACCCAGTCGCAACGTCTAACTCTCTTCCCCCACTCTCTCTCTACTTCTCTTATTTTCAAACTGTCTTTCTTTGTCCTTTCCCTCTGTCTCCTTATTCATTCCTTTCATTTACGATACTTCTAAAGAAACGTCTTTAATACCTTAGGGTAAATTGGTTTATATAGTATACGTATGTATGTATACGTGTATGTATAATAGTCACCATGGATCTAAACATTAAAACGCGTTTCTGAACCGTCGGCCAGCATTAGTGTTACGGTGCGATTATTGATCCAAACAAGTTTTGCCAAACGCATAGGATTTAAACGTGAAACATCGGGTATGGGTGCTGTTGAATAGCCTTTGGTGCATCGTGTCTGCGACTGACCGAGACCAAACATGCCGGTGCTAGTTTGCCAGAATGACAAACGATTTTCGTTGCACGAATACGATACTAAATACTTGCCATCAGGCGAGAAAGCCAACGATGTTATGGGATGCGTATGGGCTGGTATCATTTGGCATTTGTTTTGTCTCAGTTCGTAGATGGCCAAATGGCCATTGCTGGCACCCACCGCAATTCGTCGTGTTTGTGGACAGTGTGAAATTTGATTGAAACGACAAATCGAAGGGCATACTTCAATTAAACCCTTGGCCTTTAGTTCAGCATTGTCTACACAATGCAGCGTGATGTCCATCACCTCCACCAACAAACTGGCAATTTCTGCTTGCATCTTGTCTATCAGCATTTCAACACATTGAAGAATTTCACCTTTGGCTTTGTAGAGCACGGATTGGGTTAGGGGCACATTAATGGATTGTGGATTTTGTTGCATACTATTGTAACGGGCCACCTCACGAGCCATAGTTGTTATAAAAGCAGCTGGACGAGCAGTGGCTATTAAACGCAGAGCGTGTCTAGCTGTACGACAAGCATCAGCTTGAGGTGTTAAAGGAAGTTTGTAGTTCAAATTAGGTACAGATTTACCCTCACAAGCCAATTCTAAAAGGCCTAACAAAACTTTGCTGACATCCAAATACGGTTCCCAAACAGTGAAACCGCGACCCAATAAATCTATAGCAGCTCTACGTAGCGGGGTAAATTGAGGCAACTTTGGTGATGGTGGTGCATAAAGGAGATGAGCCAAGGCCATGGACGTTAGACGTGCCAAATTGTTCGCAATACCAAAACCTTCAACTACGGATGACTTGCGACGATCAGTGACATTGCCTGCTGCAGTTGAACGACTAGGTGAGTCTTGATTTATATCTTGACCGAATTCAGCTCCTATGACGCCCAGTAATATGACGGCCGTAGTTTGTTTACGCTTCAGTTCGGATAAACTGGACGGTTTGCGTATGATTTCTTCTTCCTCTTCTTCATAGTCCTCACCACCATTGTCTACATCATTGATGGCTCCTGTAGCCGGTCCACCGCTGTTATTGTGCCCATTAGCTCCGTTTGTATGTTGCACATGTTGTTGGACAATCGGTTCAGTGTGCGTATACATGGGTAGATATTGAGCCCAGCTCTCTACCAATTGCTTGCGTCCCCTTTTGCCCATTCTCCTTAACTCACCCAGAAGTATCTGTTGGGCTGCTTCCCGTATTTCTATACAATGATGCTGCCAACGTTTTGCCATCATTTCCACTTGTGGTCGTTTGAATTTCTTTGGTTCTAAAGCTTCAATTTTATCGGGTAATAGGAAGCAATGGTGTGTAGACAATAGACTCCATCCTTGTTTGATTTGCGCTATGTGATGAGCCACAAGCTCCTCTCGTTCTTCTTCGTTCGTTAAAGTAGAGTCACTACGTTGGGCCATACGAATTAGTTTTTTGCTACGTTCGCTGTCTGGCAAAAATGAGGCCGAATTCATTGACAATAAGGTATTGGACATGGCCACTAAGGCCAATATATGATTTGATGTTATGGTGGTGCTCAGTTCCCAATGCAAACGAGAAGTGAACACAGCTGTTAGTTGTTCTTGTCTTAGTAATTCGGCTGGAATGTCACGCTTTTTCGAGCTGCTAGGCGCCACTACTTTCATGCCCTCTGGTATTTCGTAGTTATTTTGCCAAGTTGGTAGGAGCAGAGACATATAACCTCCTTTCGATAGTATGCCAAACGAAACAGGCACCATAGGCCTGAGTAGACCCAATTGCGATTCGCATACTTTATCCAAATGGGGATCCAATCCCCAGGAATGCAGTAATGATAGTAATAACTGAGCTACCTCCATAACTTTGGTAACTTCCATTTTAGAAGCAATTTTGCTTTTTAAATCCGTATCGCCGCTCTCCTGATTTTCGGGTTCCACAACCACTTTCTGTAGGCTTTCTTGCACTTTAGCCTGCACTTTTTTCTCCACTATTTCGGTTTTTTCTTTGAACTTTTGCACAAAACCGTGTTTGTCTTTGTCTTTTAGAATCTTTTCCATATCACCAGCTTTATTTTTCACTTTGCCAAAGAAATCGCTTATCTTTTTGGAGGCCTCCAAATGCAAAGTCTTATCTTTTTGATTGTTAAGGACTATACCCAAAGCTTCCAGCTCAGTGGGAGTCATTTGTGCGTACTCTTCGCTGTGCAGTTCAAAAATTAAACCTTCAATATCAAAGAAGAGTATATGACTTTCAGCATCTTTGGGATTAGTGCGCAGACCTTGTATTACCAATGGATTACTGCGGTGCTTCATCAGAAAATCAAAATTACCCTGATGGTGACCATGTAGTTGTTGTAACTGCGTAATACCACGTTGTGTAGCATGTCGTATTGCATTCATGTTACGCGATTTAAGACCTCGAAAGAAGTGCACCGCAGGATTCGCCATACCCATTTCAGCGTTTGATGACGCAGCACTGCACGATGTATCATCAGCAACCTGTTCATCACATCCCATTAATACTTCTTCGGCTAACATGCCATGTAAAACACGATCCAAATGACCGGTTTCCATTTGCCAAACATAAACGGATCCATCTGAACAACCCACTATTAGGAAATCATCTAAGGGACGCCATTTTATGGTGACAACCGGAAACAAGTGGCGACTAGCCAAAGTTACACATTTACGTTCTTGCAAGCTTAGCAAAGTTACAGAATGATCAGACGCTACTGAACAAATGCATTTCAAAATACGTGAACTACAATTTTCTGGAGGTACTAAAAGTTGAGTAATTTCTCCAGCATGCACACAAAAACGATGTAATAAGCTGCCACTATATAAATCCCATAAACAAACCGCAAAATCTACACCACCCGATAAAAGAAGAGACTTTTCATAGCGTGGATGTACCAGGGAGGGACATAAAAGACAGTTGACACGACCTCTATGGCCATACAAGATTTGATGAGACGGCCAATCGCTAAAGTTCTGCTTAATACCGACAAGTAACTGCATCATTACAGTTTGTGTGGCTGGAACAATTACGATCGTACCATCCTCACGACCGATAACTAAACGACTTTGTTGGGGTAAATAAATGCTCGATGTCAACTTAACTGGGTGGTCAGTAATACGAGCCAATTGATCTAAAATTCCTACAGGAGGAGGATCCATTACGGACCACGACTCTATCAGTGATGTACAAACGGAGGGTTTTAATACTCGAGGAGGCATTTGTTTTGCCTGTAATATGCTTATATTGTCTAGAGGAACATCAGGAACACTCCAAACGGAAATAAAACCTTCAGAATCACCCCGCAGTAAATAATAGGTGGGTGCTTTACCTTCAACATCTGAACGCAATAACTTCATGGCTGGAGGACAGGACAGTACTTTGTCGCCAGGATGTTGGAGTACATAGTAAAGGTATGGGGAGTCTCGAACTACACTCTTCGAATGGAATTCTTTATTGTCTGGTATACAATTGGCGGGCAATTTGTAAAGATAACCTTTACCTTCATCTGTCCACAGCATTACACGATCTGAGCTTATAAAATCACCACCCTGCCAACGCTCTCGTGCAGGAGCCATCACGGAACATAAAACTGTGAAATCACCTGCATCGTATATCTGCCAGTACTTGGTGCATACAATTAATACGGTTCGCTGATTTTGGGCACAACAGTTCATAGTTATGGCATTTAGGCAACGTATCTCTTTGGATTCATTCTCGTAGATTGGCTCGGCATGTTTGTTTTCATTGCCAACTAAAGTCCATACCTTAACCGTGCCCGTGGTAGTAATTGCCAATACAACATCATCTTTACGGCGCATGGGGCGCAAAACATGTAAAGCTGATATCCAGTCAGGCTTCACTTTGGAGCTCAGCACATAAATCACCTCCAAACTGAAGGGATCCATTACCATTATTTCGGGATAATAGCCAATACAAAATAGCCTTACATCGTTGCTATTTGCTGTGTGATAACTTTGGATTTGTGTATGGACTTGGGGCAATTTTACAGATTCTGTACATTTGCCATCGGTCATATCCCACGTACTCATTTCGCCATTCTCCGACGAACTAACCAAGAAATTATTCTCAGCCAATATCGAGGCTTTAACCAAACATAAAACGGGCGCTGTATGACCGACCAATAAACAGCGCGGTGACATTTTCAATGTTGTTGGATCGACATGCCACAGACATATTTGACCATCATAACAACCTGTTGCTAATGTTGTCTGATCGTCAGATAAAAAAACACTTGATACACAGTGTGTGGGCGCTGTAGGTCCCCACAACACTACGGGCACCACTAAATTGGTGCTTACCATCGTTCTGATGTGACCACCACCACCAATCAATCAATACTTAACGGAGGACGGACCACTCTTAATCTTCTAAAATATTTAAACGATGATGTTATTTGAAAATTAAGTGACGAAGATTTTTTTGTATTTGAGTTGTTATTTGGTGGTTGGTGTTGTTGTAGTCGTAGTTGTTTATAATCCATCAATGCATTTTTATGGACAAGTGATTTAAAGGTGGAAGAGAAAAAAAAAACAAGAAGGAAAAAGGTGAACAAGGTATTTAATAAAAGATAAAAAAACACTGTTAAAAGCAGCAGCACACACACATTTACTTTTACTTTGAAGAGTAAAAAAAATTAACTTTTCTTCTTACATATATTACGCCATTCTTCTTCCATTCCATAAATTTTCTTTATTTATTTGTTTAAATAAAAGAATAAAGATAATAAATTCTATTAATTACTTTTTAATATAATACTTTGTGTTTTAAAAAGAGTTTTATGCTATCGGTTTAAGGATTTCAGTTGGGAAAGAGGTGAAGGTTGTCATTTAAAAGAAAATACTTGGAATTTAATTTACAACGTTAACTTTTTTCTTTATCAATTTACAATCGAATGATAAAAATGTAATCATAAAGTTGTTTTAATAAAATAGAGAAAAATTGTTGTATATATTGTTGTCAAAAAAATTAATGTTTCTTTCTTTAAAAGCTAAAGAATAATAATAATTTCTTTACATTAAATAAATTAACAAGATTTTACGTTAATGTAGCCACAACATACAATAATTAATCAACAATTTTTGATCAGAACAGAATGTGGAGACAATAATACTAAAGTTTGTAATTGAAATATGGCTTAATTAAATCATACAATATGAAAACAACCTGGAGAAATATGTACACAACAATGAAAAGAAGGCTAACGTTCCTCAATGAAAGGAATACAATCCATTTCATGGTTGGGAAGGAACCTATTTAACTGCGGAAAGATGAACGCTGAAGAAATTTTGAATACAGTCGAATGTTTTGTAATCTCGAAGCAAGATACTGTACACAGAAACCAAATCTAAAGTAAAATGCTAAAGTTCTTGCCTACGAACATACATATTTAACGGGTGAGTTATTTTTAAGCAGGCCTGAAATATTTGTTTTTTTTTAAATCTTTTAATTTTTATTATAATCTTTTACGATTTACATTATTTCCCAAATGTTTATGTTCCCAAAACAATGTAAACAACATTTTCCATAAAAAAGGGGATTTCCTTTACTTAACAAAAGAGTCAAGTTATTGACTTATTTCCACTTCAACAAATCTCTCAATAACCAAGTCATATGATTCTTTTGCCAGAAGCTGTTAACAGAACCGTATATTTACAATTTATTAACGGTTGTTTGTTTATCTTTGGCTCATTGAAAACCACATTTTTATATTATTTTTTTTTCTTTTCTTGGAAATATACGAGATGTGCAATATTTAATGTGCATTTTCATTTCCCACCCGATATTCTCAAGCGAAGCAATACAATTTCTTTATATCAGTTGGTGAAGTAAATTTTATTAAATTCTGGCATTTCAAACGTTAAATTGGCTTCATTTTGTTGTGGTCTTAGTAGTGTTCTTCATATTCCATTTCTTCCCTTTTGAACTTAGGGACGATTTTGTTCTTAAATTCTTGCTAGAATGGAGAACACAATAGGGAAACTAAAATAAAAACGAATTTGTTTAAAACTACTACTTTAACAGCACTGAGTAAAGTGTTCACATAAAGTTATTAAAGCAATGAAAACTATCACGAGGACATAAAAATATGGTGGAGGAATAAAAAGTAATCCAACAATATGCTGCACCTTACTCCCTCATACTTCGCTCCTAGAAATCCCAAAGCCATACGCAATAGTTAACTCATGCAGAGCCATCCCCTGAGTGTAGATATCATTAAAAAAAAAATAATAAAAAATGCTGTAGTAAGTAAGCCGTCATAATTTCTACCTCAACAGCTTAATTCTAGATTTGAAAGGAATATCTAGGATTAATTCAATAATTTATTTTAAATTCTCAAGAAACATTGTTTTATAATGTAAAAAAAAAAAAATTAATTCTGGTTTGTTTTTATTGGATTAAATTGGATGGTCAATTCGTTCAACGTTTAGACCCACATTGATATCACAATCAGTACTCATACCGTAGAGTAAACAAAGAAAAACATATACCTGAAATTCACTAAATGATGTCACAAAATGAGAGGTCAAAAATCTTTCGCTAATTTATGACAAATGCTGGGTAATGACATGTAAAACATTCGACAAAATGCCAAGTCTATGTGAACCGACGAGAACTTTCATATTGCAATGGATGGCAATGCGATTTGTACAAAGCCTAGCAATAACTAATGTGCCCTTCTCCTTCCAACAGAGTTAAGACTTTCTGCAAAATGACCGAAGTATACCAAGTTTAACAGAGGTTGTCCAAGTAAATTAAAAAAATTTTCAAAGTAAACCTCAATAATCAGTAAGAATATTCTTCACTTAATCTAGTCGGCTTTTAAAATAGTTTTTAACGAATAAAAAAGAAAGAAAATAATAATAATAATGATGATTATATAATAACTTATTGATTTATCACTCCTTAATTAAACAAAAACGGTTTAACAACAGCTAAAGAGAATATTTTCCTGTGCTATACGTTTGCCCATCACTTAAGCATCTGCGGAACAATTGTATTCAATAGAATTTGTTTTTTTTTTCTTTTTTCTAATAACTACAACAACAAACAAACAAAAAAAAATTCTCTGTACAAATTAAAATACAATTTCTATACATTAATTAAGAATTTATCACATCTAATAATAACAACAACAACAACCGTTCAGATGGATGTACATGCATATGTAAACGTAGTAGAGTAACCAATTGTGTGAATAAAAATACGACAACAAAGGAAAAAAAAAGCAGATCAAACCAGCAGTCTCGTGAACTGGCTGATTGAGTATTTTTCCCCAAAAACAATTGCAAGCGAGTATATAACCGACTTAATAAAAAAAAAGAAATATTTATCGTAGAATAGAATGGAATAGTAAACAATACCTGTGGCGTAATATAATAAAGAAAATAATATAGGTACTATACCATATATGTATGTATGTATAGATCTGCATACATACATATATGGAAAATATTGTTATTAAATAAACAAATAAAGCGAAAAATATAATTTTTTTTTCTTATTTAAACTAAAAACATTGTGTGTGTTTTTAATTATGTGACAGTGGCACAGAGTACAAAAAACAGCAGCTGCTAATGCTGCTGCTGCCGTTGTTATTATTAAGCAGAGAACAGAGAACTTACTCTTCTGGTAACAACACCACCACCACCACCTCCTTTTTATTTTTGTTTTTGTGTTGTATTGACTTGAGTTTTTAATTGTTCCACTCGTCTCACTATTGTCTCAGGCAATTTGAATTTTCTCTGTTTAATTTTCTATACAATGATGTGATCAATAATTGTTTGCTCCTCTGTGTTTTCTTTTTTATTTTTTTGCTTCTTTTGTTGCTGCCGTTTGAAAGGGGGAAAACACAAAACACAACAGGAACAACAACACGTAAATTAGAACTTCAGTCTTGTAGTCTCCTTCGCCAAGAGTTTGTTTTTGTCTTTCGTTTACTCGTATTTCATTCTATTCTCGTGTTTTTGCGAACAACAAAAAACAAGAAATAAAAATAAAATAATTGACAGCAAATATTAAAATTTACAAATTAATGACAAATTTTTAACAACACGGAGACATACAGCAGCCTTCGCCGCAGCAGTGGACATCAGCAGGCAGATAGAGAGACAGACAGCAGCAGTTATGGAACTTCAATGTCGTGCACTTCACCAACACCACACCACCACAATGAACAAAAATATTGTGAAAATTTTTTTTTTACTTTTTTTTTCCTAAGACGTAGAGACGACGTCTCGTTTAATTGCTGTAATTGATATTTTAATTGTGTTTTTATTCAATTTCTTTTGTTTTCTTTAGTTTTCACATTTGCCATATTATTGACTTTATGTTTTGCATTCGTTGACTTGTGTTTTCTTATGAAATTTTTATATATTTTTGCAATATTTTTACACTTTTTTTATAACTTTTCAACAAGAAGAAAAACGAAAATATCGACCGAGTTATAAAAAAATATTATATCGATTGTCTCGCGTCTGTCAAATTGGAACGTAAAAAATGAATGAGAAAAAATACGCTATTAAATGTCACGTAATATTTGTCAAAAACATAATCTGGCAATTTATAGCGTTACCAGATAATGGGATTGTGTGTTGTAAGTATGAAATTGTAGGCGTATTTTAATAAAATTAAAAACACTAACAATAATTCATTTTGATAATATTAATCACAAAATAATAAAAATTATGTCTAATATATACCACAAATGATAAAACATTTTTCATACATAATTAAAGTTAATAAAGCCTGAAACTGGGTGAAGCAGTGTCAGGTTCGCGTTATGAAAGTTTTATTTCAGAAAGTTAGAAGTATTCTTTCGTTTTGCACTAATATTAGCAAAAATTTAATTTTAATGAAAACTTCACATCTGAAACTTTCATAATGTGAACAAAGACTAGGAAAAGAAAAATTATTTAAATTAAAACTAAATTTACAAAAAAAATTAAGAACTGACTGATCCTTTGTATTAAATTTTTACAAACGTATTATTCCATAAAATTTCTATCGGAATATGATACAAAAAGCAAGTATACCGCTGGAGTAGTTTTAGTTCTTTAACTGATTATTCTTTAAAAGTGTAAACTATCGTTGTATCTATCTCTTCTCTTTTAAAACTGATTTTTAAACACAACAACAATAAACCGTTGAAATAATTAATACTCGACCACGTACCATTGCCTATCATGTTACCAGCGCCCATACGACTGGGCTCATCTCTTTAACTATTTAGCCAAGTACACTAGCCTGTATCCAGTTAACTAGTAGCTAAGGCCTAAAGGAGTAGTGGCACATATAAGTAACGAGTTTTAACTCAATTCTCTTGAATTTTCAACAGAAAATACTTTCGAGTAAAACAGCAGAGCTGTTACAATAACAAAGGCCTTTTTCCTTTGGCTAAATTTAAGTCACTGCTAACAGGAAAAATCTACGTTTACTATAAATTGAAAACATATGAAACATTATGGTAAGCTCCTGAAACTTTAACTGTGTTTATAACGAAATGTTGGCTAGGCCAGCCTGTGCAATTTAGTAGAACTTAAAATGATAGAATCCGTTAGCAGAGCAGCTTCTTGAAGACGTTCCTCGCAACGTGTTATGATACAAGCACATCTCTGTTTGCTTAACACTGAAATACAGTCCTTTAGATTGTGTAGCGTTGACTTTTGAGACGGATACTTCAATTTAATTTTCTATCCAGTTTTATCCAACCAGTTGAAAGGGGTTTTCGAACAATGTTTAGCTTTTAGGCATAAAGACAATGCTTATATAACTCAAGGACTTGACAATTTTTTATTTTTTCGTCGGCAATCTCTTTATTAAAATATTGTTTGGTCCATAACAGCAAGAACTTCTGGGTAACCAGCGCTGTCGTGCATTTTTTTGACCATTAAAAATGAATTTTTGTACAATATAAAGTTATCAACAAACAATAATAGTTTAAAACAATAGAAAATATTTAAAAACAAATAAAAAACTACGTTTGGTGTCTTGTAACTTCCCAAATATATCAACTCTGACAAATATGTACACATCGATTATCAAAAACATAACGAAATTAGGAAAGACTTCTTTAAATATAGAAAAATTGTCAAATAAAAATATGTTACAATTTTACTTTATATTTTACGATTTAGTTCCATTAACTTAAAAGATATTAGAAAATGCGTCAAATCCTACTAAACGAATGAATGGATTCCTCAATCCACCGATATATATACGTTAAGCGACCCATTTAGCAGCCACATTAAATTCGTTTAACATTATTCGGTATACGAAATAATAAATTCTAGTAAATATATTACAACTTAGGAATTTATAAATTAAATAAAAGACTAAATTAACTTTATAACATAAATTAAATAGTAATTTCAGGTAACAAAAACTTTTATGGAACTTGGGTTGTTGGCCCCGTACCACAATAGCTGCATGATTCTTCATTCATTGCAATTGCCTATCGATGGTTTTTCCATGCACAATTTTGTTATTCTATATAATTTTTAATAAACTTACGTTTTTTTCTGCAATTTGCTGTCTCTAAATACACTTTTATTTTGTCGATAATTCGTTATTTATAAAATTTTAACGTTTTAATAAAAATTTGTAAGAGTTTTTAAACAAAAAGCGACTTTTTATTTTTACTTTGAAAGTATGTTCAGTGCATGACAATTTTTTAAAAACATGACAATTCAATGCAGGGTTGTATTTATTAGTAGTAGACTATGAGTGGAGATGGCAACGTGTTTACTACTTGCAATTTAAATTGTATAGAATTTAAATTATTAAATTTAATATTTTGTTTTAAAAACAAATTACCGGATTAGAGAATTGCGTTTTCTATTATAAAAATAAGGCTAACTCAAAATTTATTGACTAAACACGTCTAGCCAAAGACTATTTGAAAAAATCTTTGATGACAACCATATAATTAATATCGATATTATTCTGTGGCTTTATAGGATCCAAGTAAACTATGGTCATTAAGGCGACCTAACCAATGTTTATGCGTTCAGTAATAATTGTTTTTAATTAAATTTTAATACTCAATTATTATTCCAGAAAGTTTTCCGATTAGATATGGCAATA
This sequence comes from Sarcophaga peregrina, assembly GCA_014635995.1. Classification (NCBI taxonomy): domain Eukaryota; kingdom Metazoa; phylum Arthropoda; class Insecta; order Diptera; family Sarcophagidae; genus Sarcophaga; species Sarcophaga peregrina. The sequence continues at coordinate 37,881,847 of CM025790.1, read as the reverse complement.
ATAAAGCAAAGCTTCTGGCAACTCTTTGATTAACCGGCACTTTCAGCTGATTAACTGAACGTACACCTTTACTATTATTGTTGTGTGTTAAAACTGTTATTGTGTCGTGTTTTCTTTATTATTGTTTTAGAATCTCCTCAATGTGAACCATACAATAATTGAATTATTTTGTGCCAACAATGCTAAATCGGTTGTTTCATTGTTTTCAAATATTAACTCTAATTATTGTAGTGATATTAGTATTAAAACCAACAATAAATGGGGTAAATGCCTTAAAACATTATACCAAAGAAAGAAAATTAGAATTGAGGTGAGTTGGCTTAATGGCTAGCCGGAAGGAATTTAGAAAAAATGTAATTTATTTAGGGAACAGGTCCGTAGCATGTTTCAACATGCCTATGAGGGATATTTACGTTTTGCTTCGGACTATGATGAACTACGGCCTTTAACATGTGATGGCGTAGATACTTGGGGCAGTTATTCGTTGACCATGATCGATGCTCTGGATACATTGGCTACAATGGGCAATTTTACAGAATTTCGTAGAGTAGTCAAATTGCTGGAACAAAAAATGGATTTTGATAAAGATATTAATGTGTCAGTGTTTGAAACGAACATACGAATAGTGGGTGGATTACTGTCAGCTCATTTGCTGTCCAAAAGGGCTGGGTTAGAGCTAGAGGAGGGTTGGCCATGCCAGGTAAACGTTAAAAACAATGAAAATGGAAAACTTTTAATATCTAAATATTATGTTTTAGGGTCCACTCTTACGTATGGCAGAGGATGTAGGCAAACGCTTACTGCCGGCTTTCGACACAGCCACTGGCATGCCTTATGGAACTGTAAATTTGCGTTATGGTGTACCAAAAGGTGAAACTTCTATTACCTGTACGGCAGGTGTGGGAACTTTACTAGTAGAATTTGGCACTTTGTCTCGCTTAACGGGTAATCCGTTGTACGAAGAAGTGGCGCTCAATGCTATACATTCTTTATGGAATCGACGTTCGCCCATTGGCTTGTTTGGCAATCACATAGATGTCCAAACAGGCCGCTGGACGGCTTTAGATTCAGGCATAGGTGCTGGCGTTGATTCCCTTTTTGAATATATGGTTAAAGCTGCCATTCTACTACAGCGGCCCGAGCTATTAGAAATGTTTCATGCGGCACGCAGGTCCATTGATAAGTTCTTAAGACACGACGATTGGTATGTTTGGGCTGGTATGAATAAGGGCCAGGTTACACTGCCCGTGTTTCAATCGTTGGAGGCCTTTTGGCCGGGCGTGTTAAGCATGATTGGTGATACCGGACCGGCCATTAAAACATTGGCTAATTATGCTAGTGTTTGGCGTAAATATGGCTTCCTGCCAGAATTCTATAATATACCAACGGGTGAAGCTTCAGCAAATCGTGAAAGTTATCCTCTACGTCCTGAGCTAGTAGAATCAGCCATGTATCTTTATAGAGCCACACGCAATGAATTTATGCTGGAGTTGGGCGAAAGCATGTTGAATACTATTGAACACAGTGCTAAAACAAAATGTGGCTATGCTACGGTAGGTTTACTTGATTATTTTATAAAGATTTTATTTTTAATTTAAAACCCATTCTATGACTGGGGTCTAGATACGAAATGTGGTCACCCACGAAAAGGAGAATCGCATGGAATCATTTTTCTTGGCTGAAACAACAAAATATTTGTACTTACTATTCGATGAGGAGAATTTTCTGCATAATGATGCTGCCAAAGGCAATATTATTAAAACAACTGAAAATGGTGAATGTGTTGTTGATGCAGGACCATATATTTTCAATACAGAAGCCCATCCGATTGATATATCTGCTTTGCATTGTTGCCACGATCATAAAATCAATTTATTTGAAGGTTTGGATCTCTCGCAGTTTTCCGACTCGACACTATTGAAAAAGGAACGTGAATTGATACAATTGCAACAAGATGAAGCGTTCACAGATTGTAAAAAGCCTGCATCTTTTATACTGAAAGAACCTGGCAAGAAAGCTACACCATTTGTTAAAATGCCTCTAAGTCCCAGCTTGGCTGTGGATATCGAAGTTTTTGATGAAGACAACAAACCGGCAGGCGATATTTTAGTTGAAAACTTTGAACGCATTAAGAACGATATACCACCTGTGATAAAAGAAAACAAATCTGCTGATAATCTGGGAAATCAGGTAACAGTTAACGACCTTCAAGAATTTTTCAAACAAAAACGAGAAAATTTCCAAACACCCTTACAAGTACTAGAGTACACCATTAGTTTCCTGAAGAACTTTACATTGGCACCAGGTTTAAAAGCCAATGATCCAAATATAATGTTACTTTTTAGCTCCTTTACGAAAAAGGAATTTGATGGGAAACCTCAAACTTTGTGGCATTTGTATTGTTTGCAGCACGAGAATAACATCAATTTAAAACTATTACTTACCATTGAGGTCAACAAGCAATTGCTACAGCAAACTTTATTAGTACTTAATGGAGATGAAAGTGATGAGAGTAATGAATTTATTTGGCAGAAAGTCAATGATTTAACCAATGAATATTCACGTTCCTTAGTGAATACCACAGCTATGCAAGGATTTCTATTAAAAATTCTTATACAAAGTACCAATGAGAGACAGAAGAGCTTTAAGCCTTGGCTGGAGCCACAGGAAATATTAGCATTGCCTGTAGAAACCCTTACAAAACCCCAACAACTGAAACTATTTACCAAAGCAAAACAATTTATTGAGTCTGCTACAAAGCTACAAACTCTTTTGGCGGAAAGTAGCAAACTATTGCAGAATCAAACGAATGTAAATGATATTCAAACAACAGATAAAGCTGCCACCGATGATTTAATTATAGCTAAGCAAACACAGCAGACAAATGAAAGCTCCTCTTCTACTCCGCTTAGCTATAAAGTCAATGATTCCTATCAGCATTCAAAATTGAATGTAACCAACACAACAGAAATAAATTCTTCCTCTACCTCCACTGATGATGATAACAATTCATCTGGTTCTGTTTGGTCTCAGCTGGTTCATACCATACTACGCAAGACAACAACGCCAAAATTAAAATTTGATGCCAGTGACCTAATACAGAAAACTCGCAAGTCTTTGCAGAAACTAACTGCTGACATTCCAGTGCATTATAATGTTCTAACCTGTCCCCGCCCGAAATTTATTGAACGTTTTGCTTATCGTTATTATTATCCTTGAAGTCTTAAAGCAATTTTTATTTCGTATATAGTATATATTTATATAAGTATGTATTATTTGTAAATAAATATTAAATTATTACAAAAACAGACTGAGGTTAACAGGAAAGCTAAACTTTTACAATGTAAGGATTAAATAAGCAGGTATTTCTACGATCATTTCTACGATAATCTACAATAGTTGACCTACAATCTGTGAGGGAGACACAAAACTCCTTACATCAGACGACAGTTGTGACATCCAAAGACGAACTCAGCCACAACAGGGTTATCAATCGGCTTCCTCCAGCAATATCCAATACTGAAAGGCGGCTGCCAAGAGTTACCAGAAACATTCTGGCCCAGCTAAGATCAAGATGGTCGAACATAATGAATAGCTTAAAGGCAAGGATCATCCCTGGGGCCTCGAAATAGTTGCCTTTCATGTAATCAGGGACCATGCGATACGGTGGTTAATTTTACCTATCCAGCAAAGCAGACCGCCTTGCGACCCATAGACTTGTGGCTGAACCCAGCGACAACAGCAGACTTCCTAGGACTACCAACCACATAACGTCAGACAACATACACACAAAACTAATAACAAGTTATCTGCATCTCAAACTCATTCCATCTCCACCGAATAACACAGAAATACAAACAAATTCACAAAACCAAAATTAACATCTTATATGTTACTAGATATAGTACCTCCCAAAATTGATTATTTTACTGCCTAAAACAGGTCACATTATATATTTATTCTAATACACTGCATAAACCGAATTAAAGAAGGTGTGCCACGCCCATTTTTGGTGAGTTTGTCGCTATCGACTATACGAATTTACCCACTAAATTACATTCGTCTACGATCAACTATGCTCCTAAATATTCAATTTTAATGGTTTGCCACGCCTACTTTTTGTTATATCGAATTTTTTTTAAACGATCTAAACCTGATAAGCTTTCGAACAAAAAAAGAATGATTAAAATCGGTTCAGTAGTTTAAGAGTTTAGTTATCACTTGAAGGGGGCGGGTTGTGGCGCCCATTTTTTGTGGGATTATCGATATCGACTCTACGAACTTACCCACGCAATTTTATTCGTCTACGATAGAATACCAGTTATATCTGTCTATGCTAGTTCCCATCCAGTTATAGGCCGCAATGCTTTATGCTGTGCCCGCTAATGCCGTTCAGACTTTATCTCTGAGTTTAATTTTTATTTCTAGGGTGTAAATGACGTGCTTAGAGCAGAAGAATATAACTTCGTAGGAGTTTAAGCAATGTTTCTTAAACTTTTTAGAATTCTTTCACTATTAGATTCCAGATTAGCCCAACAACAAATGACACATTTTTCAGAGTAGCCAGTACTCCTTACCAAATCATCTTGCCGGTCTGTCAGCTTGCTCCAAAGCATAGAACCTTTTATAAGCTAAATTAGATTCATTAGCTATGTTATCTTCTTTGCAAAACTCTGGACTCTAACTATTTTAATAGCAAACTGTGATTATCCCTATTTTTCTTAATCAAACTGAGCATAAAGAGGAGAAACTTTTTGGTCACATTGTGTTCTGACGTATTTACCGCATTTATTGAAGTTTAATAAAGTTGAAATTATGGCACACGCTAAGGGAAAATAAATTTAGAAAAGATAAAATACCCTACAGCTGGGCTATAAAGGACATTAAAAAATTAATACAACTAAATACTCGTTAATGTCAGTTGCAGCAAGACTATAGGATCCATCTTTTTCAATATTCGTCTATCTAAGTCTTCGCAGCAGATTCTAGAGGAAATATTTATGGTGTTCTATTTGTAGAAATACACTCCAGTGTTCCTCCTTGCAACCAATAATGTTAAGTCTTGTTCTGTGCAGGCATTATATGTGGCGTCATAGGAATAGTTATAGTCTAAGAAAATCTACCACGGAAATAAACACAGTGACGGGAGTGAGCGTTTAATTAATCTGCCCTTTAGAAAGAGAATGCGAAATCTTATGTCCAAGCGATTGAAAAGTATAATCGAAAGTAAAATAGCTGTTCCGACTAAGATGCAATTTTCGGACTTCAAGGAGACTGTTAAAGGAAGATATGCAGAAGCGTCTCCCATAGCGTTATTTGCTTTTTGGATCTTCATTAATTTTTATTTTACATTCTTCTAGGATTTGCTGGTCTCCCTTCCCAACACGTTGAGTCCCGAGGTTAAACATCTGGGCCTGATTCCCTATCCCAAGCCCAATTGGAAGGCGACTTTGACTACGGCACGCAAGGCGGCATGTGCTGCTTACTGCTGCAGTAGAGCGGTCGGAACCAGATAGGGCCTTCGATCAAGGATCATGCTCTGGATATACGGTGTGTGCTTTTCTGGTAAACTGCTCTAGACAAACTAGACAAACTGGCACTCTAACCACTACCTCCACAAAAGCCTTGTTCGCAATGCTCAACTGGTTTCCTACTGTGCTTCTCGCAAAGCAGGCGGCCAAGTTTGCTGCGACTAGACTTAATGCTTTCTCTCGTTGGCACATTGTACCTTTTGGTCACTCCACTATTCTGGAGGTTGATCCTGTGGCCCCCGTGAACATAGACTATCTTCTTGCTGAATATTGTCTTAACAGATATTTCCACTTTCTGATTCCGAGTAGGGATGACTGGAATCCAAATTTCCGTCGTCCCCCCGGAAGTCCTGGATGTATATACCGACGGCTCCAAACTCGATACTCTGTCTACTCTGGAAAACTGAACCTGAATATTTCTCTCCGTGTGCCGAACTACTGTAGCGTGTTTCAGGCGGAGGTGATGGCAATTTACCGGGCCGCTCGTCAACGATGCTCTTTTTACTCGCGTCTAGGTCTTTTCTGATAGTCTGGCCGCTATAAGATGAATAACTCTAGAATCGTTAGGATTCGGAGCGTTTCACCAGTGTCTCTGGTGTGGGTCGCCGGGCACAGTGAAATTCCGGGAAACTGTAGCACGGACGAGCTCACCAGAGCAGGTGCGATCCTTCCGGAATCCTCTTCTGTTGAATTAGATATGCCACTTGCCTCGGTCAAGTTGATCATTATGAGGAAATTATTTCAGGACGCCAATCTATCCTGGGTCAATGAGGAGTCCTGCTCCACCGCTAGACTAACCTGGGCCTTGATGGATAGAAGTCGTACCAACCAATTCCTCGAGCAGTTGCCGTACTTACGGGTCATTGCGTGATGAGTACACACGCGGAAAGAATGAAGCTCCCTTTTAACGGCTGCTGCCGTGGATGTAGGTCCACTGAGGAAGAGGAGACTGTTATCCACTTTCTTTGTCAGTGCCCGTTTCTTGCTAGGTGTAGATATAGGTTATTTGGTTCCCCATTCCTTATCAACGTGACGGTATCTATTGATATCAAGGAACTATTGCAAACTATTATTTTGATGGATACGAGATTGAGTTTGTAGACAACTTCCTGGATCTAGGAGTTGTACTTGATCCCAAACTAAATTTTATTCCGCACATAGCTATGACAGATAGCTTCGTTCATCAAACTTTCTTTCTGGTTTTCCAGTGCGGGGTAGTTACGCTTTTGCTGTGCAGCCCTTGCGCTTACCAACTTCTTTCTCTTGCCTGATTTTGATGGAAATTGGTCAGTAATGGTACTGCGTTCACCTGTGGCTACATAACGGGCCGCTATGCGTTCTCAAGTGGGCTTTGTAATATCAGAGCTACCACTTCAACCTAACCAAACCTAACCTGTTGGTCTAACAATATAATTGATTTGGATGTGATCAAGGCAAATTGCGCAATCAGCTATGCATTATGTGTTCCAAGTCATTTGCCTTATCCTATCTCTACTTATTGACGTGTATTTAAATTTCGTCAGATCGCAATGCATTCAGTAACTTAAAAACTAACATTGTTGGCGATTACATATTACAGTGGAACCCCATTAGTCGTACATAACCTAACCTAACCTAAACCTAAAAGATATTAAATGAAAATCTTAAAAACTCCTTTGCCTTTTAAATATAAAAAAAGAAATTGAAATATGCCTACGTTTTATAGAGGCATACATAGTTAACTGGAACAGAAGTGTTTTTTTCGCTAGAAAAAAAATGATTGGTGGATGTGGGTATGGGGGGAGGGGTGTTTGATAAATTGAGTTCATTGTAAATAATAATAAAAAAAATTCTTTCCAAATAAAAGTATTTGCAACAGTTTAAGTACAAACCTACTGATAGGAAACATGGCACTCCAATGCGTGATTTATGTGCGACTGTTATTGGCAGTGACAATTACAGTCAACATGGCTAAGCCTACCAAACAACCCACTGAACTCACTCCAAATCCTGTGTCTGTGTAAATATATTCACAATATTTAAATGCGGCTAAAAGCAAACAACAAATCGCAATACATTTATGAGCATCATTTATTTTGAGCTTTAGTATCTACCATAGTACAGGTAGCGCTTTAAAATTGTGTAGTACTCCTATGGAAGAATGTTGGGATTTCAAATCACTTCATGGGTAAAGGACCAACTGTTATTGTAGAACTTTTTGCGAAAGTTTTTTTTTTTCTTTTTTTAAAACTAATAATCGCGGTTGTGTTGTCGTCGTCCTACGGAAATGTTGTATGTACGGTATGTAAACGATTTTATTTACTTGTTTATTGCAATGCGGTTTATTTTTATCGTCGATTTAGTTGGCATTTCATGCTTCACATAAATGGAACATATTTTCCATTCCTAAAAATTCTTTACGAACGGAAAAAATGAGCTCCAATTCAACTGCTACCAGTGGTAGTGGAAGTGCGGGTGCGGGTGCGCGAGCAAAAGTCAAGATGAAGAAAGTGAAAAGCAAGCATAAAGAAGAAGAGGCCATAGAATTGCCTAAAGTCTTGGATTATCTATTTGAAAAAGAGCTGATTAATAGGCAGAATAAACACATACACATAATGGACACATTTGGACCCTCCAGAAATAGTGAGTATTTAATTTAACATAATATTTGTAAATAAATAAGAATACTTATTAAGTGTCCGTCCATCCTTACGCTTAAGTCCTTTACAGTTATTGCTTTGGGGAATACATAAGTACAAACAATTTCTAAATCATTTCCAATGTTTAACACAAAATATGTTGAATAACATTTCCTTTATCCTTTCTGTTGAAAATTTTCTTAGTAACTCTAATAACATTAGATAAAGCCAGGAAATACATATCTTAATAAGATAATTAAATTAAATTTTTACTCAACTCAAATAACAAACTAAAGGAACATAAGCAAACAAGAGAAACCGACCATAACAGAATACACACATCGTACGGTACAGTGGCATTAAATGTATGTATTCGTTGTATAAAGTTGGGCAACGTCATTTTGAATATTGCCTCGGCTACTCCATTGTTTAAAGGTAAGGCATCACAATCGTAGGGCTTATTTTTCCAATGTAGTCCCTCCTGATGAGTTTGACCATACCATATGCATTTGGGGTTTGTGGAGGTTAAGGAACTCAACGTTAAGATAAGAAAACTTATCAATAGTATCACAGTAGAACATTTCATTATTAGCTCTGTAAAGAGAGGAAATTGTAAGGATAAGTAATTGCTTCGAGGAGATATTTTTATGAAGTTACACTTTGAAAAAAGCTTGTAATTTCAGTTAAAATTGCTTTGTGTGGCTCCTTAGTAAGGGAAATAAATGCTAAAAGTTTATTTAATAACAATTAGGGGACTTCAACGGCTTACAAAGAGAAATAAGTAGGACTTGTAAAATCCTAAAAAGAGATAACACCCAGAGTTTTTTAGATATCGGAAATGAAATCTTAAAATCTATGGCACACTTATGTCATTAGGGCCATATAAACGAAACTTTGACAGTTGATAATAGCCGCCTTGTTGAAGCTACATCTGTCAATTAGTTGTCACTTATTTAGTAATTTTCGTTACATCGCCGTGGATGATTATAGACATCGACGTGTGTTTCTTGAATGCTTTCTGGAACAGCTGACAACTAACCCTAATTTTCATCGACAAATCATCTTTGTAATCTGATCACAGATAAGATCAAATGTTGAACTGCTGCAAAGTTAATCAATACCTTAAATGCATCAAAAGGAGAAATTCATGTAGTCGCCGAGTCTAGGAGGTAGTGTGTTGGTTTATTAGACGCAAGGCCCGAGTTCAAATCCCAGGTCAGACATCAAAACGAAAATAGGAAAATATTTCTTCGGCGACTTCCTATCAGTAGATTTCTGGTAAAATCTCTTTCAGAGTAAATAAAATTGCCATGAAAAGCTTCTCTTAAACTGTAGGTCCCGCCACTCATGTATAAAATTAACGCACACACCATAAGTGGTGTGAGAAGCTAGATCGTAATCCTAACTGAAGGGTTGTAATGACCAATTATAAATGTAATAGAAGTCGCCGTAGTCTACTACGTAGAATAACAGAATACACACATCGTACGTAAATAAACAAGACAAAAAGACAACAACAAAACACACACATTGTACGGTATACAGGATAATACAAAAAAACGCTTTCTTGACTTGAATTGTAGTAATATTTTCTTTTACAAAATCGCTTATTTTCAGTCCATCATTTAACCTCGAAATTCTATGCTCGGCATGAACAACAAACACCCGATGATTCCTCGCAATATTTATCCTTCGTTTATGGATCATCTTATAAACATAATACGGAATCGAATGTCTATGGCTGGATGCCAGATAGTGTGAATAGACCGGCTCTTCTAAAGCAACTAAATTTCATAAATGCTCCTAATCAGCGCTGCTGCCTAACAAAATATGGTGAAATTTTAGAAAGTGACAAAGCAAATGCACGTCCCCAGTTTAATGGTTTAAGATTCTTTTTACAATAAAAGCCTCTGGCAATACAGTTTTAACTCTTTGAGTTTCTATTCTTATGGACTACAACAATTACAATAACAATAATTACAACTTAAAAACTAAAGCTTAGAAAACTATGTACAAATTAGAAAATATTGTTCAATTACAGTTTCAACTTAAATCATCGCTGGTATCGTCTCTGGTTTGCTTATTGCCACGGGGACCATAAAAACTTAAGAGCACTGGCAACAGTATTAAACCATGAGCAGCACCAATCAATACAATGCCCAAATACATGCGGAAATAGAAAACTTCAAAGACTTGGGAATTCGAAAAGCCCAAAACAATAATGCCAGCAAATTTGGTTAGTGTTATGCCCGATAACACACTGCTGCCTGTTACCGATAAAGCATGATGGGCTCTTTCATTGCGGCTGCCCGAAGCATTTTTGTAGGAGCGTATAATATGCGAGACAAATTCTACGCCAATGCCCACTGAAACTACGAGATTTACCAAGGAAATGGCATTTAATGTAATGCCCCAGGCCCACATCATACCGCACATATTGATTAGAATTATCAAAACCATAAAGAGTATCAGCAAGGCCGATATGATATCTAAGCCGGTTATTATAAACGTAACCAAAAATATGGCCAATAAAGAGATGCCCAAAGAGAATAAAGCATCGTTCCATATGGTAAGATATTGTTCATAGAATATAAAGAATACACAATAGGGGAATATGGTGGCATCCACATTGTTCTCCTTAAACATTTCATTGATATCGTCAGCTACACGGCGGGCCTCTCTCAACGCCGAATAGAATTGTACGGATGTAGTAGAAGTTGTGGAATATTGCATGAAATACGTGTCCTCTATATGGCTGGTGCCATTGTTATCTAAAGTGTAGATAATAGCCTGAAAGGAAAAAAAGAAAAAATTACTTTCGTTCTGTTATAAAACTTAAGGGCCCAGTTAAGGTCTTTCTCTTAACACACAAAATTTCGAAATTTTCCTTTATTTCGTGTGCTATCGAAAGCCTTTATTGGTTTGTTTGTTAGATTTTGGGATAATTACATCAGCATAGGAGGCTCTGCCTGCTTTAGCACATTCTGCATCTGGCAAATCGGATAGGAAGTAAGGTAAATATTTCTTAAATATTTGCTCTGTAGGTCTCAAACCATCCTCTTCAAATTCTCGTTGACATGGTTCACAGTCTTCACTTTTAGAATCTGTAGAAATGGTTTACAAAATAATTCATTGATTTGAAAATTTAAATGTGAAGGGTTTTCCAATAAAGGCTGGTCTTTAATAAAATAAGAAGGACACAGTTACGGCCTGGATTTTGGTGGTTAACTCTGCTAAGTATAGCCACACACGGTAATCGCTAAGTCTGCATGCTTAGAGAGCGCTAAGCGCCACAAATGCATGTAGGATTAAATTAGATGACCAGCCCCCACCACAATCCAGAGGATTAAACCTAAAAGTCATCCTACGGCCACACCAATTCACTTCTCAGTAGGTAGCGTGCTTAATTCCCGACTTGGATAGTTCGAAAATAATGCTTTCGGGCCTGCATTTCACCAGTCTTCTGGCAACAATTTTCAGATTAATTAATTAATTAATTGCCATGAAAAGTTTTTGATAAGCCTGAATGTAGGTTCCAACCAGGTTTCCTAGGGTGGAATTTGTACACACAACATGATTGGTGTGAGAATCTAGGTTGTAATCCTGACTAAAGGGTTTTAATGAACAATTAAGAAAGCAAGCAAGTAAGTACTTAGTTTGGTTTCTATTGGAAAACCCTTTTCTATATACAAATATGGTGCTTCAAAATTACTTACTACTTGGACAAAATGTTCCATCTGTGCTATTCATTTTACAACATTCGGATATTGCCAGCCAGTCTATATAATCATCGATCCAAGAAGATGCTGGTCGAGCCAAATAAGTACTGAAAATAGCAAAAAAAAAAGGTAAAAATCCTAGACCACAACGGTAAAATATTAATCTAAAGTGTTACTTACATTTCCGGATAACGTGATTGCGTATATAATTGCACGGCCAGGGAATCATTATTACATTCCACACCACCACAGATAACATTCTGATGTGAACGATTGGTGTAGTCAAGACCCGGTTTAAGAACCCAATAAACAGGAGCACCCATCGACAATAAATCGTTCATATAACGGAAATATTTAATCACATGAGAATCCTTAGGCATAGACATCTCCTGATCCAAACCCAATTCCAAATTGGGTGTAACCGTTAAAGATAACGAGGTGATCACAAAGAACACCAAACAAACAATTATTTTCATGGGTCTAAGCAAAAAGAAGAAGAGAAGCATTTCATTAAGGAGTTCTTTGTTAAAATATTTGTTTGACTCACTTGGATAACAGGAAGGGAGCATAGAATTTTGTAAATAATTTTTCTAAGACGCTTACGCTGTGATCCATTTCCGGTTTTTTATTGGTCTTGCAGCAGCAGAACAAATCCAAGCGTCCCGATTCATAACGTCTCTCATCCAAAGCCATTAAAGCCACAAATGCCGTAATTTGGAATAGGAAATCAAAGAATATGGCCACCGCTGCATACATGGCAAACGTTTTAACAGCTGGCATATCCGAAATGGCGCCAATGGCAAAACAGGCAATTTCCGAAGCCGCTGTTTGTAATATGGAAGGCCCCACTTGACCTATGGCCTCTCCGATGGCTTCTGCTACGGTATTGAATTTTTCACGCTCCAAGCGTTGATAGGTGTGAACCATTATGAATATATTATCCACACCCACAGCCAATACTAAAAATGGTATCACCTCTATGGCCAACATAGTGGTAACCACATTTAAATAGCCCCAGAAGCCTAAACTGCAACCCACTGAGGCCAATACTATAATAATGCCGCCTACAGCCAGCATGATTTTTGATTCGCGTAAAAAGCCCAAACAACTGCGTACTTTACCCAAGGCAATGGCCACATAAACAAACATCACCAGATAACTTATGACCACGGTAAGGAATTCACCTTCCGATAGCTCTACAATGGCATCTTGTATAGAACGTTCCGCTGAATAGGCTATGTCCAGTTGGTCATTTGTATAGTTTTTCATAAACTCGACAAAACGTTTCTCCCATTCCAAGTTCGGCTCTAAGAGAGTCTCATCATTTTGATTTTTACCCAAAAAGGTTATAACCAAGCCAGTGGCCAATAAATAGTTGGGATCTTCGTTAGGTTCTACCTTGGGCATACCACCCACAGATATGCCGGGTTCAATAGGACCACCATAGGCACCAAAACATTCCTCTAACATGGGTACACTGCAAATAATTTGAAAAAAAAAACGATTTAGTTTGCTAAAGAAGTTTTGTTTTAATCACATACATACCGTAAACACTCGTCCAAGTGATTCAAATAGTTGATGGTGTAGCCATTATCTTCATATTCGACTTCGAATAGTTCCAAATCGTTTTGGAAATACCCGTAAATCGATTGGACTACACAACTTTTAATGGTGCCAACTTCACCAGGATACAAAACTGGAGCGTAGCATATCTTGTCTAAACCGATATTGTCTTCCATGCCTATTGCCTCAATGGCCTCTTGCAGTTTAAAGACTTCCAATAGAAAACTCTTCTCAAAGGCAGGACCAAATTCAATCACACCATCACTGGTTTCATGGGTAAACTATAAGCACAAAGCCTTCAGAGGTTGAAGTTTGCTTTTGTTGCACAGTGTACTTACCGTTGATTTATTGGTGGGCTTAATGAACTAATTGATTGGTTCTGTAGAAGGGTCCAAAATGTGAATCAAAATATTCTTTCTCCTGGCGCGTACGACTTTCCTCGCCGGCCCATAATTGGACAGGATCGGTAGTAACCTCCATGTACATAATGCCGTAAGCCAAGCCTCCTATAACCCAAGAACAGATGGCCAATACCAAAACCGGATGTTTGGCACAAAAAGTGCCCCAAGAACGAAAGCCTTTATAAAGCAAACGATCGGCACAAGCGAAACCAGCAAAGCAGCAGGAAATGTTTAATTTCGAACGGCATTTTTCGAAAACAAATATGGCCACCACAATGCCGACAAATACAGCAATACCGTACAGGCCAACTAAGCGAAAAACTTCTTCGTGAGCTAAGGGAGTTTCAGTTAAAGGGCAGGCGTCTACACAATCGATACAAGCACAGCCATAAGAATTCTCATAAGCCTGGGAACAGTTCAAGGGAAACAGTTCTAGACGCTCTTCATCGGATGTTTCATTGAGGAAGATATACTTGATGGGAAACGGAACATATTCATTGATCGTAACGTCACCCATAAAATTAAACCATTTACGATGATCACAGAAACGAGCATTATATGGACGACAAGCGAAATCCATGGCTGGTCTTCCCGTCTGTGAATGTTGTATATCCTTGCAGGTATCGTAAATCTTTTCCGTAAAAGAATCTTCTACACGATAATCGATACCCTCCACATATGTTTCACCAACACCATTCACATTATGATAAGGCGTTAAAAACAGGCTATGATTCTTAGCACAGGTCATCGAACAAATCGATAAGCCCATGTTCAATACACAAGTGGGACAACGCGAATATATACCATCCGCCTGGGTAATACCCTGATCCATGGTAATAATTTGTGCAGCATCACAGCACAATTCCAAAGGAGCTGTAAAGAGAAATGCAGTTCAAAACCAATTTCCAAATACACACAAATAAGCTTAGGAAGTTACCTTGACCGTCTTCGCCTTTGTATTCCTTGTATAAAGTTGGGCAACGTCTTTTGAATATTGCCTCGGCTTCTGCATTGTTTAAAGGCAAGGCATCACCATCGTAGGGCTTATTTTTCCAATGTGGTCCCTCCTGATGAGTTTGACCATACCATATGCATTTGGCATTTGTGGAGGGTAGGGAACTCAACGTTAAGATAAGAAAACTTAACAATAGTATCACAGTAGAACAATTTATTATTAGCTCTGTAAAGAGAGGAAACTGTAAGGATAAGTAATTGCTTCGAGGAGATATTTTTATGAAGTCACACTTTGAAAAAAGCTTGTAATTTCAGTTGCAATTGCTTTGTGTGGCTCCTTCAGTTAGGAAAATAAATGCTCAAAATCTATTTAATAACATTTAGGGGACTTCATTGGCGCTTACAAAGAGAAATAGGTAAGACTTGTAAAATCCTAAAAACAGATAACACCCAGAGTTGTTTAGATATCGGAAATGAAATCTTAAAATCTATGGCACACTTATGTCATTAGGTTCATATAAAAGGAATTTTGACAGTTGATAAACTTTGACAGTTGATAACAGCTGCCATGTTGAAGCTACATCTGTCAATTAGTTGTCATTTATTTAGTAATTTTCGTTACATCGCCCGCCGTATACGATCATAGACATCGACGTGTGTTCCTTGAATGTTTTCTGGCACAGCTGACAACTGACCCTAATTTTCATCGCCAAATCATCTTCGTAATCTGATTACGGATAAGATCAAATGTGGAACTGCTGAAGAGTTAAACAATAGCTTAAATGTACCCAAAAGAGAAAGCCATGCTGTCGCCTTAGTCTAGGAGGTAGTGTGTTGATTTATTAGACGTAAGGCCCGAGTCAGACATCGAAACAAAAATAGGAAAATATTTCTTCGGCGACTTCTTATCAGCAGGTTTCTGGCTAAAACTCTGAGAATAAATAAAATTGCCATAAAAAGCTTATCTTAAACTGTAGGTACCGCCACTTTTGTATAAAATTAACGCATTCACCATAAGTGGTGTGAGAAGCTAGATCGTAAGCCTGACTGTGGGGTTGTAATAACCAATTATATATGGAATAGAAATCGCCGTAGTCTAGTAGGCTGTCTTATCAAAGGTAAAGTCACGGTTCAAACCTCAGGTCAGATATCAAAACGGGAAATATGAAAAAATATTTCTTCAACGAGTTCCTCTCAGCAGATTTCTGGCAAAAACTTTGAGAATTAATAAAATTGCCATGAAAAGTGTCTCAAATAAAATCTGTCGTTCGGAATTAATAACTTTAAACTGTAGGTCCCGCCACTCAAGTATAGAATTAACACACAGAATATAAGTGGTGGTGGGAAACTAGGTCGTAATCCTGACTGAAGGGCTGTATGTATGCATGCAAGCATGTATTTATATTTGAACTTGACTTTCCAATATTAAGGATTTAAATTTCATTTTTTGTTGGTTTGTTTTTTCTTTTTAATTCAAAATCTTGAAGGATATCCTTGTCCATTTAATGATTAAATAATGCATAGTGGTGAATAATTAACCGCATGGTGTGGTGAATTTCTTGATTTTAAATTGGATTTGATTAGATTTATAAAGCGATAATCTTTTTTTTTCCCGATAATTTTATCTTTTTGGGTTTTTTTTTTCTTAAAATCGATTGATTAATCGTTTTTAATATCGTAAAAATTTAAAAATTCTTTGAAAGCGTCGTACCAGGCATTTTGTTGTTAGTTTTATTACTTATTTATTTATTTATTATTTTTTTTAATTATTATTTTTTTTTAATTTTATTATCCTTCTAATGCATTGTAAATTACAATGCAATGTAGGTAAAAAAAATAAAAGATCACAGATTTTCTTAATTTTTGCTGATACACTTTTTGATTTCACGAGATTACCGGAGTATATTAAACGACCAACGGTCCGCTACTAACTGAATAGTAAACTTGATTAACGTCTAACTTATTGGCAATAATTTGAGCGCAGTCCCCGATATGCAGAGTGTATGTATGTACATATATTAGGAATTTTTTGGATTTTTGATAAGATTTCAGTTAAATTGCTTGTACAATACCATACCGAGATGATAAAGTGGCTATTAACACCTGCAGAAATTCAATTTTTTATTTTCATTTCAATAACTATGTACATATTTTGATTTTTTGTTTTTGTTTTTTAATTATTAATACAAATCATAACAATTAGTTATTAAGGCCTATCAAACACTAATCATTTCTTTATTATCTTGATCCCATATGCCAGAGATCGGTAAAAAAAAAAGAAAAAATAAAATAAATTTAAATTTTAGCTTTTCCAATCATAATCCCTGACTAAATTATTAGAATTCTTTTTTGATATCTTAAGCCCTTATTCCTCTACTATAGTATATATGCCTGTGATGTCTTTCTACCAGGTGTTCATTTTTATATTTTCTTTCATTTTGTCTTACAATCTTACAATCGTATTTACTTTTATTTTATTTTTTTTTTTTTTAATAATTTTGATAAACATTTCACACCTGTTCGATTTATTTCTATTCTACTTTTATTAACCGATTTGAAAACTCATTGCCCTCAGGGCAATATAATTCGATTGATAAGACCAAAATTATTCTTCAAACTGTAATTTAATAACTGAAACAATGTTGTATACCGTTTTCTTGATAATTATTATTAATTTTTATCTCGTTAAAATGTCTTAAATTAAATTAAAAATTAAAATAAAAAATTTTTTTTTATAACTTTATGACTCTAAAAGTAGACGTCATATACTGTGACCTCTGCGTAGAGTATTTGGATTTAAAACTAAATATTACAAGAATTAGATCTCTTTTAACACCCTTTCTTCCTTCATCAGTAATCAAGTCATTTTGAAATAATTGCATCTACGTTCTCTAACTTAAAGACTGTCAAAATTTGGCTAAGATGGGCCGATTCGTTCCCAAGTTGTAGGGGAAAAATCTACTTAGAATACACATATAGCGTATGTCGCGTGAAAACTTTGAGAGCTCATAACTCAAAACACAATTTTTTGACTTAGAATGTTATATAGAATGGAGGCGTCTATTTGAGATTTAGAAAAACTCACACACCTAAGTATATCTGTTTAGGCATTTTGGATGCGCCTAATTTTTTGATAAACAGTGCTTAATCCGACTTATTGTTTTCTTATAATCCTGTCTAGGCCCTTGAAACTTTGGGCTTGTACAGATGGAGAAGGTCTGCAAACCTTAGTCCATTCGATTCGAGTCCACTAACCTATAGCATTCAAAATTTCTAGAAATTAAGGGAATTCAAACCATTTAGGAGTACTACATATACTATATTCAGCGACCATATCTCTATAAACAAATACAGTTTTATAAGGAACTTTCCATTATGGCAAAAGAAGAGACCACAGATATCATTTGAACTCCATTGTTTCCAATATCAAATCATATATCATTAACGACTGCCCGTTTAGCATTGTTCCCTCGCTTGCACGCTGTTACACGGTGTAAATGTATTTCTAAAACGATACCTTTTTGCTTTACATCCGCCAAAAAGTTTATCTGGAATATTGAAAAGTATCATGTTCATTATGCCCATTGTGCCCTTTTTTATCTATGTTTCTTTCTTATGATCGGAAAACTATAACAAGGCACTGGAACAAGCTTTCATTGATCAGAAGTTTGCACCAATAAAATTAAATTCAATAGATGCGGGAAAAAAGATACGAAGTTTAAAGGTTCCACATGTGAATACTCCCGCCAAATTCTCAAAACTTCAACCATGGCTATATCGTTGTGTTTAACAAGTGTTATCTCCCACTTGCCAAGCCTGGAGAATTGTATACGATTGCTTCATCGTTATTATTTCACTATATTATTACTATATTAAGAAGTACTAGTACTGGATTGTTCCAAAGTGTATCCATCTTCTTGTCCGTTTTCCGTGTTTTTTTGTAAGTAGGAAATTGGTTTGCATCGGCAAATTCTAGAATAATAGGGTTACCCCCTATGCGAATTGTTTGTATAGGGTTGCGATTGCCGTTGCATTGGGTATAGCTGTATGAAAGCATATGATTTCTATTTCTTTTTTATGGGAGATGCTTTCTGGCTTGCCTTTGATATTTGTTTTTCTCTGCCGACCGGTTAGAAGGTATGAGGGATGCTTGTTTTAAGGGGAGGGATTAAAAGTGAACTGTTTTTAGTTGTATAGTTGCAATAATTAGCTTTTAACCACTAATAATTTCAGCATTACGTCACCACGGTTTTTTTTTATAAATAATAATAATTTCTATGTTTCCACGCCTCAATTTTTTATTTTCTTTAATTGTTAATATGCCGCAGTCGCCGAGAGCTCGTTGGTCCACTCTTGTCTCAGACATCTCGAACAAAACATATTTCTTTCGGAAATTTTATTCTCAGCAATATTCTGGAAAAACTTTGGGAATAAAATAAAAATTGGCATAAAAAGTTTCGGATCCTATATTAAACAGTAGAAGCCCGCCACTGGCATATAAAATTTAACATACGCAACATGAGGGGTGTGAGAAAGGCGGTTGTAATCCCGAAAAAATAATATACCGGTAAAGCGTATAAGGTAGTACACAGTACGTAAATATATCTTGTCAATTATTTTTATGGTTATTTAGAAAAGGCTCTTTATTTTGTTTACTAAGCCTTTGGGGTCGCCGTGGTCTAGTAGGTAGTGTGCTGGCTTATTAGACGTAAAGCCAGGGTTCTAGCCCCAGGCCAGACATCAAAAATAAAAAAAAAAACAAAAAGTATTTTTTCGACTATTTCTTCTCTTTCTCTGCTTGTTTCTCAAAAATCTGCCGTTCGGAGTCGACTTTAAACTATAGGTCCCGCGACTTCTGTATAAAATTAACACACACAACATAAGTGGTGTGAGAAATTGCGGGCTTCTTGGGGACGATTGCTGTAGACTGTGAAGGTATAGCCCTGGCCAATTTTATAGTCACCAGCAGCAACTCGTTTCCTTACCGTTCGCATCTTCCCTCTTTCCGATTTTCCTAAATGCACTGCATGAGTAGATTTACTAAAAAAAAGAAAAATTTTTAGTTTATAAAAAAAAACCTTCAATCTCTAAAAACGTATTTTAAATGGTCACAAATAAAAAATCGCTTTATATAAAACATAACCATCTGGCAACACTTTATTTTATACGCAATTGCTCTCTCAAATTCATGTGTGTCATATATTGTTGCGCATAATGGAACATTCTGGACAATATTTTACCCTCTAAACGAAAAGTCCAACAAAAGTTTGACCACAACTAAAGAATAAAAGAACAAAAACAAACATGGTAGCAGACATTTCCGTTTTCCGTTAAACAATGAAAAAGCCTAGAAATCTGCTATAAAATATTAAATTTTCATAAATTCATTTAAACATTGATAAACAAACGAATTTTAATGATAAGAGCAACAGAAAATACCAGTTTATCAGCCCCCCATCTGTTTGCATTGTAAAGTAAGCAAAGCAAGACAAAGCAAAGAAACAAACAGACAAACAAACCAACCAGCCAGGCAGGCTGTCAAATAGCCTGCTTGCCACCCAACACTGTTATATTGTTGCTGTTGCTGTTGTTGCTTTGCCAATACATTCATATCTATGCGAACTTTAGCTAAAAATCATTCAGTATTTTCTCAGCATTTGACAATATCACTATTTAAGCGGACGAAGCGGACTGTTAAAGTTAATTTTCTCTTTTTGTTCTTGTGAGTCTGTTAGTATATGTACATGTGTGAGAGTGTGTAGTTTCTTTAATTTTTTTTAAAGAGTATTTTGTATAAAACAAATATATTTAAAGAAAACAACATAAAAATCAAACAAATAGCAGATAATTATTAAAAGTTTATAATAAAAAAAAGTGTGTGTATACAAAATATGTAATATGAAGTAAAAAAGAAAAATTTTTTTTAAATAAGAAACCATTTTACGAAATTGAAACAAAAAAAAAAAGAAACCAATTTCTTCCTTTACGTTGAAAACAAGTAAAAAACCAAGAGAGTAAAAGAAAACACCAACTCGCCAAAAAAAAAAAAAAACGAAATTGGATAAAAAAAAACATAAGAATAACCGCAACGCACACAAAATTAAAGCATTTGCTGTTGTATTATTTACACCTTAAATAAACATACCAATACGTACATACATACATACATGCATACATACATATGTATATATTTTCTATAATAAATAAATAGTATAATACATATACATTAATAAACCGACCGACCAACAAACAAAACAATTTTACTACGTAGTCCCATATCATCAACAGCATAGAATACGACGACTGCGACGATTTTCGTTTGTTACAATTTTTTTTCGCCATTAATTGTTCGTGTTGTTGAAACGCACAAACAGCAACAACGGCAACAGCAACAGCAACTAAGAGCATAAATCTAAACAATACAATTGCTGTAAATACGAAAGTGTGTTTTGTGTAGCAGTGTATGAGAATTAAAGGTGCTAGCGGTGCTGTTTAGTGGGTCCATGCAGCAATCGGTCTGTCATTAAATTGGAATTTTTTCCTTAACAAATAAACAGCAACAACAAAAAAACAAACAAAAACAAAGAGAACGAGAACGTGAATGTGAAAGAGAAACTGTTAGTAAATACAACTATAAATAACAAGTAAACAACTTTATTGTTTTTGTATCAAGAGTGCGTAATTTGGTGTTTTATAAAAACAAAATAAGAGAAATAGGTATTCGAGAAAGGAAAAAAAAACAAATAAAGTGTGCAATTAAACGAGTGGTGGGCGAGAGCAAGTTTAAGTGTAATTAAGTTGAGTATTTGAAACTGTCTGTGTAAGTGTGCGTGTGTGCGTTTATAAGTGCTGTTTTGCATATTAAACAACATTTTGCGTGTCAATTTTTTATTGCAATTTTGAGCAATGCAAAGTTACGGTGATACTCGCTTTAGAAGTTACGGATTCGATAACGATATGGAAATGGAAACAGAATCGGAATCTCCAAGTGCTGCAGCAGCTGGTGTAAAATCGAAATCAAGTAAGTTTTTAAAAGATTTTTTATTTATTTATTGAATTTTTCACTGCGTGTAGTTAAAACACAGTATGTCGGATGTATTGGGGCATTATGTTAGCAAACTTGCATATGGTTTTCCTTTTATTTTAAAGGAATGTGATCATATTTTTGTATTAGGTTTGGAGTAAATCGCAGCGGTCAAAACCACGTTTATAACTTAGTTTTTTTCTATATCCCATGTCTGGTAATTCGTCATAGTTACAACGATTTCTTTATCTCTTTGTTCGGCACAGTTATTAACTCATACCATAGCGGATAAGTCGACCTAAGGTCTACCAAATCGCCGTAATAGGTAGTGTGTTGTCTTATTAGGCGTAAAGCCACGGTTCGAGCTCTAGGCCAGACATCAAACCAAAATACAAAAAGTAGGCATTTCTTCGGCGATTTCCTCTCAGCGGAATTCTGGCAAAAATTCTGAGCGTAAATAAAATTGCGATGAAAAGTTTTTAAAAAATCTGTCGTTCGGAGTCGACTTTAAACTGTAGGTCCCACCACTTATGTATAAAATTAACACACACAACATAGCGGTGTGAGAAACTAGGTCAATAATCCCGACTGAAGGGTTGTAATGACCAATTATGTATGTAATGTCTACCAAGGCCATATAGAATTGGTTTTCTGCCCTAGAGAGCTGTACTATTAAAAATCCTGTCGTATAAAGTTCATTGTAAATCTCAACAATAGATTCTGCTCGGAAATAGTCTATTATAACAGGCCCTAGGGAAGTCCTGTATAATTGCTTAGGAAACAATGTGCTCTGGGGCTCCAACAATTGACATTTTTATATGGTTTTTAAAGTCCACAAGGATTTTTGTATGAAAATTTTAAAAATTTTAAAACCATGCTAGTCTATCCAATAGCCACCTCTAACTATTGGATACACACACATTCTGTTGAACTAACAATAAAACAGTGAAGCAGAAGTCATATTGATTAGCGTTGTTTTTAAAAAAGCACCGTCATCTACCCCTATACGCGGTCAAAATTCACTTCGAGGCACCAGGTTCATACATGAGAATTGTAAGACATTTTCGAGAGGATATAAATGGTGTAAAGGATTCGATTCCAGGTCAGACATCAAAATGAAAAATATTTCTTCGGCGACTTCCTCTCAGCAGATTTCTGGCAAAGACTCTGAGAGTAAAAATTGCCATGAAAAGCTTCTCAAAAATCTGTCGTTCGGAGTCGACTTTAAACTGTAGGTCCCGCCACTCATGTATAAAATTAACGCACACAACATAAGTGGTGTGAGAAGCTAGGTCGTAATCCTGACTGAAGGGTTGTAATGGCCAATTATGTATGTATGTAAAGGATTCGATTTCAACCGGTTAACGCAATCATCACCAAAGCTATTTCAATGAAACGTCCAAAGAAAAAACGATTGTCGATGTCTTTGAGAATAATTTTATTAAAAAACTAGCTGACACGACGAATTTCGTCCCTCCCAAAATTGATTTTTTGTTATTGCCCTAAACAGGTCACATTATATATTTATTGTAATGAAGTTGTAGTTGTTGTAATCGCTCCAAGACAAAATCTAACAGACATATATGTTTTATAAGTATGTACGTGTGTAGTTATAAACCATCGAATTAGCCAACTTAAAGATATTTCTTAAAGGGGGAGGTTTGCCACGCCCATTTTTGGTGATTTTTTCGATATCGATTCTACGAACTTACCCACCAAATTGCACTCGTCTACGATCACTATGTTCCTAAATATTATAGGTTTGCCACGCCTACTTTTCGCTATATCGAATTTTTCTTTAAATCATCTTAACCTGATAAGCTTTCGAACAAAAAAATTGTTAAAAAACGGTTCAGTAGTTTAAAAGTTATAGGTATCACTTGAAGGAGGAGGATTGTCATGCCCGCTTTTGGTGAGATTGTCGATTTCGACTCTACAAACTCTACGAACGACCCACCAAATTTTATTCGTCTACGATTAATACGTAACTAAATATTCAATTTTAACGATTTGTTACGCTCTCTTAACATTCAGAGATATGAAAAATACATGTTGTCCGATTCTTAGACCTACCCGATATGCAGACAAAATTTCATGGAAATCGGTTGGTCCAGTTCGGAAGAGTTTAACCACTAACATCTGAACAATTCTGCGAACAATATTTATTTTTAGAATTTTTTTGTATGAAAAAAATTAATGCCTGAACAAGAATTTAAAATCATAATTTGCCAACTTTAAGTATAGCATTCCATTAGGAACTTTACTAATCATCATTATCATCATCATTATTATGTATTATCCAAGTTTTCTCTTATGTTTCCAAATGCGCATAAAATATTCTGGCAAACATATCACGTGCAAAGGAATGGCACGGCACACTTGCACTCATATCTCCTTACCAAATTTTAAATGTTTCCCTTCCCTAATCCTGCAGTTTTCTTGTGTTATTCATGTCTGCTGCTGTTGCTGCTGCGTTCGTTCTCATTTCTAATTGTTATCGATTATTACACTGTCGTATTCGTCGTGTGTAAACATTTGCCAAATGCGAGTCCAACTTTAAGTTTTTTTTTTCTTGTGTTCTCTTATTTCATATTACTTTGTAAAATTAGAGCACGATTTTTTATTTGTGTTCGTATTTATTTTTATGGGCACTGTTTTATGTTCGCTTTACAAAAACAAGAAGAATAAATTCATATGCGATATTAGTAGTAGACAACATAGAATAGCACTATGGCTCTGGTTAATGGGTTTGTAACCCAGCAAAAAATTTAATACATCTTTGAAAGAGGAGTAATTGAATTTTTGTTTCAAACTTTGTTAATGAAAGAACGTAATACAATACAGAAATAAAGTAGAGTATTAAACATTTCTTTTTTTAATTTTATAATTATTTTATCGAAATATAAAGCTGAGTATGCTAATAGTAGTATTTTGATGTATGAAAGAAACTTTATTATAAATGTTTAAGGGTTTAAAAAAATAATAATCTAAATTCACACCCATACACATACATAGTATGTATGTATGTAAGCACCAGAGATTAGCAACGAGAAGTTTCGAGTCGTATTTATAATTTCTGATACTTATACGCATTCATACTTAATTTAATATGATACTCATACTACTCATACTCAAAAGTTGGAAGTACTCGTCATACTCATACTTAACAATACTCATGATGTTATTGACTTCGACTTCTACTTAATATTTACACGAAACACAAAATAAGTATGATTCGCGTACGAACACTACAATACTCACAAGAAAATTTTGTGTATGATTTACTTGTTGTCTTTGTCTTTCCTTTCTTCTTTGTTTGTATATGCAACAGCAACAAAGACTGTAAATTTTGATGTATGTTTCAAGTGACTCGAATCATTTATAAGTATTACAAGTATTTTTCTAAATTTATGAATCAGAATAAGTAGGCGTACAAACATATTTCGAATATTGCGAATTTGATGTCAACGTTGTACTCACACTCATTGTAACCTATATTTACAAATCAATGTTGTAGCGGGTACGAATGAATCAGAGTAGTTGAATTTTAATACTCTTGACTTACTTATACTCAAAATTGCATGAGTGCTTATCAGTAGCGGAAAAACGATTCGTACTGATGTTTGGTAAGCACGCAAGTGATTCCAGAATTTACCAAACTGATGCATAGATGGCAGTAGTAGTTTGAAGGTGATATTCTTTTAATTGGAAGCGTTGATTGGAAAGTTTTACCTCAGGGAAAGCCTGAGGCTTTGTTTAGGTCTACAAAATATTGTCCCGAATACTGCCCATTTGGTATAATAATAATAGTTCCATAAGTAGTGTAATAGAAGTGTATTGGCTAACTAAACAAGGGCTTTTATGCCTTCAGAGAAAATAAAAAAATATTCGACGTCAAACTATAAGTCCTCATAGTTAAAATTAATTGCCACTTAATTGATCGCAGATTCAGATCCTATTAAAGTAGTTGCCAGGGAATTTTTCCTTAATTAAGCACAGTAACTCAGCAACTACTGGTCGAGAAACAACTTTCAAATGCTCCCACGTTAGGGGATTTTTGATTTTTGTTCATCCCTAAAATATGAAATTTCTCATTACATCGTCATTACAATCCTTCAGTCAGGATTACGGCCTAGCTTCTCACATCACTTATGTAGTGTGCATTAATTTTATACGTGAGTGGCGGGACCTACTGTTTAAAGTCGACTTCGAACGACAGATTTTGTTGGGATACTTTTCATGCCAGGTTTATTTACTCTCAAAGTTTTTGCCAGAAATCTGCTGAGAAGAAATCGCCGAAGATATTTTTTTCATATTTCGTTTTGATGTCTGACCTGGGATACGAACCCAGCATTTACGTATAATAATCCAACACACTACCTACTAGATAATGGTGACTTCCAAGTCCCATATATGGATGAGAAATGAGCATAATTGCTGAAGAAAATTTTATTTTAGAAACCAACATTGAAAGCCTTTTGCTTTAGAATGCAAATAACATATCTATGGTGTAAATTCTTACAGAAGTTAGTCTTTTTATGGGTAGAGCAGCAAATCCAAATGCCAAATACGCCATAAAGAGCCTAATGTTAGTCCTGTTTGGTGAAACTATGGAACAAATTCGGCAAATTCTAATTATTCCTTAGAAATTTCACAAGCAATATTTTCAACAATTCGAACATTGCAATGATGTAGAGACCTGACTACACCTGTAACGTTTCAAAACTCAATAAACGTTCTTTGGTTGTTAAATAATTCATATTCGTAAATGCCAAAGTTTTCACTAAATATTTGACGCTTTTGACGAATGTTGATTTGACAGCAGACAGTTTTGCTAGAGAATATAAACCATATTCCTAAATGCAAGTATGTAAGTAAGTCTACGCTTGTATCGAATATCCATATAAGACGTCCTTTATCGCCTTTATTCCTTTTAAGGTTCTTGAACTGTTCCTATTGACATGAAAACAATAAATTTTTGATTTATTTTTAGCAATTTACAATAAATAAATATAGGAACACTAACACTAATCGATTGCATTCTATCGAAACTTCTATTTACACATTAAGCACAGTCAAACCCGTTTGTTGTCTTGTCACATTGATTAGTTGTTTTGCTTTTTCTATTATCGACTCTGTTGATTAGTGGAATTTTTTGTATTTATTTAAGCCACCCGGTCTAAAATTATTGCTAAAAAGAATGTGTTAAAAATAGCTTAAAAGAAGCGTAACCTACAAATAATATTTCTTAAATATTTTGAAGCTTTTTCTGGAAATGGGCTTAACCCATATCATCAACCACCACCCACCACCCACTACTAACTAAGAAAGCTTCACGAAGTTATTTTTTTTTTGTTTTTATTTTAAACCGACTAGAGAAAAGAGAAGTCGATACAACAAACGTTAACATTTACTTCTATTGTTAGTATTCGCGTTTGACGCCTGCACGACTACATTTTAGAATAAATTACTTTGCTGCTGCTTTTATTTCTTTAATACACTAAGGCCTCGTATAGCATGGTTATAATTTCAAGCAATTCTGTTTGGGTCTCGATTGTATCAAGTGTAGTCGTGTGGACCCCATGCAATATTTTCAATGTAGACATTCGTATTCACGAGGTTCCAAAAAGACGATTATGATTGCAATCGATTACTTTCAATATTTTATTGCAGTTGTCGCTGAAAGCCCTTCGGCGGTTTTTTCTGTATGATTTCTTTTTTTGGTTTCTGTTTGTTTTCGTAACGCTGTTTGAAGCTTCATTAATCAAGAATCTCATTCAAGCACGTTCTGGGATGATAAAGTTGCCATCTGTCGCTGTCTATAAATATTGAAAGTAGGGAATTTTCATTGTTAAGTTCTTTGCTTATTAGACGCCGTAATCTAGTACGTAGTGTCTAGTAGACGTACATCCACGGTTCAAACTCCAGGTCAGACATCATAACGAAAATCTGAAAATAAATATTCCATGAGCAACTTTCTCTCAGCAGATTTATGACAAAAACTCTGAGAGTAAATAAAATTGCCATGAAAAGTTTCTCAAAAATCGGGGTCAACTTTAAACTGTTGGTTCCGCCACTCATGTATAAAATTAACGCACACAACTCGGGTGGTGTGAGAAGCTAGGATATTGTATAATGAGTCAATTCGACTTCCGAATACTGTACTTGTCGCAGTTGAGACGCGCACGTCTCTCTAACCTAACTTAAGTGGTGTGAGAAGCTAGTTCATAATATTGACTGAAGGGTTGTAATGACCAATTACGTTACTGGTAAACATGAAACTAATTTTTAGTTTTTAAATGTTTTCATTTTGAATTCAAATAATCATAATAATACCGTTAGAAGACAAACTTGTAAATCGAATTCTTAGTGTATTTAGTAGTACACAATGAAAAATACAAAAATAAAATTCAAACACGAAAGACAATAGAAAAAAAAAATTAAAAATGAGTACGAAATGTCTGTCTGTCCGTATGTTTAAATAATAAATTATCGTATAGTGTTGTTGTTGCTATTGTTGTTGTTGGTGAAATATGCGATTATTTCTCTTGAATTTTTATAATTGTTGTTGTTTTTGTATTTGCTTTTATAAATATTAAGCAAACCGGTGTAATTGGTTTGCCATTTGATTGGCAACGCCATTGAAAAGAAGTTCAACGTCGTGTAATCTACAAGAAATAAATCGATTGTTTTTAATTCAGAAATTAACTCGTAAAGGGAAAAAAATTATTTTAATAATCAATAAAAATAATAAAATGAAGAAATACATACCAGAGATCACCAACGAGTATTCAAAACTATGAGTAGATTCGAGTAATACTTATAATTTCAGATACTTATACGCATTCATACTTATTTAAATATGATACTCATACTACTCATACTCAAAGTTGGAAGTAGTCGTCGTACTTATACTTAACAACACGCATGATGTTATTGACTTCGTCTAGTCTCTACTTAACATTTACACGAAGCACAAAATAAATATGATTCGCGTACGAGCACTGCAATACTCACGAGAAGATTGTGTGTATGCTTTGCTTGTTGTCTATGTCTTTTCCTTCTTCTTTGTTTGTATATGCAACAACAACAAAGACTGTAAATTTGGATGAATAATTCGAATCACTCGAATCATTTATAAGTATCATAAGTATTTTTCTAAATTTATGAATCAGAATGAGTAAGCGTATGAATCAAACATATTTCGAATGTTGTGAGTTTGCTGCCAACGTTGTACTCATACTCATTGTAATCTGTACTTATAAATCAATGTTGTAACGACTGAACGAATGAATCAGAGTAGTTGAATTTCAATTCTGTTGATTCACTCATACTCAAAATTGTATGAGTACTTATAAGTAGCGGAAAAAAGATTAAGTTTCTAATCTCTGATAAGTATATGCATTAAAATTTTGGTATTAATATTCTTTTTTTCTTCATCTTTGTTTCGATTTCATTTTGATAAAATTGTGACTACTAATGAAAATTTAATAAAAAAAAGTTATCTGAATAAAGGTCTATAAATAAAGACTTTAATTAGATAGAGTGCTGTCTCTCCCCCCCTTATAAAGTTTTGTTTAAAGGAACAAAATTCAATTCCATTAGACAAATTACAACTTTGTAGTGGGCATAATTGGTAATGTCGTCGGCTTTGTCAAGTGAGCATTATGTTATGAGTACTAAATTATGATTAGAATAAGAAACACCTAGAAGTTTTTATAGCAACGTTACTATATTATTTCTGACGTTTTGAATCACAATATTTCAATCCCTTCTACTAGAATAAAGTGATATTATATAGCCTTAGATAGGCAATAAATTATGATATAGGTTTGTTGTATTACTATTTCTGTTTACGAATATGTGTTTTCTTATGTATCACTAATCCATTAATATTTGTCATTCGTATTCCTTTGAAGATAGAGCATTTCCTTTGAAGATTAGTTGGATATATGTACATTACGAACAATTTAAATAATCTATTGTGCCAGACATAATGGGTAGTGGACGCTGTGGTCTAGTGGGTAGTGTGTCGGCTAATTAGACGAAAGACCCGGGTTCGAATCCCAGGTCATACATCAAAACGAAAAATATTTCTTCGGCGACTTCCTCTCAGCAGATTTCTGGCAAAGACTCTGAGAGTAAAAATTGCCATGAAAAGCTTCTCAAAAATCTGTCGTTCGGAGTCGACTTTAAACTGTAGGTCCCGCCACTTATGTATAAAATTAACGCACACAACATAAGTGGTGTGAGAAGCTAGGTCGTAATCCTGACTCAAGGGTTGTAATGGCCAAGTATGTATGTATGAATGTATTGTGCCAGATATAAGTTATGATTGGAAAATTTAGTGTATATTTTTGTCTGGAAGGCAAAATTTAAAGGCTGAATAAACCAAAAGGCTTTCAGAGTAACTACCAGCACCCGTCCATACATTTAGATTCCTCCAGTAGAAACATTCGAACTTCAACGATCATCTTATTGAAGCGGGTACATCTTGTAAATTAGTAACCATTCAGTCACTGTTGCAAAGCAACATGAAAAAAAAAAAAAAAATCCAAGAATATCCAATGCTTGCCGAAAAAGAAATTGTCTATAACGGATTTTGGCTTGGCGGCTTCATCGATCTCTATTTCTATGAGAATGACATTGGCCAGTCTACCGCTGTCAGTGGCGACTACAATAAGTTCATGATAACCAATATCTTTTGGCTTGAATTGCATGGTATTGACATCAATGCCATTTGGTTTCAATAGGACGACATCGGGTGTCACACAGTTCATATCATATTGTATATTCTGCGCGGACAATTTGATGTTATGCTTATCCTATATCGAGATGATCATGTGCGATCCTTTTAAACTTTTTCTTTTAAATGTTTCTTAAGCCACAAATCATAGCGGTCCTTAAAGCCATCATAAAGCATGTGAGGAATGTAAATGCTTACCGAAATTACATTATAGTTCGGTAAGCCCTCTCATTCCTTTTTGGACAATTTCTTATAAACTTTTCTTAAGGCCAGAGGTCAGCAATGAATCATTTTTCCGCTACTCATAACTCATACTCATGCAATTTTGAGTATGAGTGAATCAACAGAATTGAAATTCAACTACTCTGATTCATTCGTACTCGCTACAACATTGATTTATAAGTATAGGTTACAATGAGTATGAGTACAACGTTGAAATCAAACTCACAACATTCGAAATATGTTTGATAAATACGCGTACTCTTTCTGATTCATAAATTTAGTGTAAAAGTGATTCGAGTGATTCGAATTATTCATCCAAATTTACAGTCTTTGTTATTGTTGCATATACAAACAAAGAAGAAGGAAAAGACATAGACAACAAGCAAAGCATACACACAATCTTCTCGTGAGTATTGCAGTGCTCGTAAGCGAATCATACTTATTGTGTGCTTCTTGAAAATGTTAAGTAGCGACGAGACGAAGTCAATAACATCATGCGTACTGTTAAGTATGAATACGACGAGTACTTCAAGCTTTGATTATGAGTAGTATGAGTATCATATTAAAATAAGAATGAATGTTGCTGCTCTCTGCTTAAGACCCAGCTGTGTGCGTATCAGTCACAAACCTTAAAGCTGTCATAAAGCCCTGGGTAGCCAAACGTCTAGGGAACGTACGTTCGTTTTTAGTATATGAAAAGGAGTGTAAATGCTTACCGAAATTACATTACCGAACTGTAATGTAAACACTCTTATTGCTTTTCGTATCCTAGAAATGAGCGTACGTTACGTAGACATTTGGTTAACAAGGACTTAACTCATACTATCGGTCAAATTAAGTCTGATTTATGGGCTATTCGGGCATTTTATAGTTGCACAGTACTTAGTAGGTTGTCACATAGTCGCTGATAGCCACTTCTAATGTTCTTTTGTGTTATAAGCGTTAGAAACAAATGATTTTAGGGTGCATTTTAGATCGACCCCCCAAAACATTGTATGTTTATAATACAATTTGTTTTCTTTTTTTTCATTTATTTGTTTTTGTTATTAGTACAGTTAAGCTAAAGCTAAAGGAGAATAAAAATATAGAAAAAACAATAACAACAACAACAAAAACAATAACAACAGAAAAAAGTTCATTATTCTCAGCGGCATTATTTTGATTTTGTACTATAAAATTCAGTTCTACTTCGTGAAGCAGATAAATCAGATTGTCAAACGATAAAAATTCGTAGTTTTTTTCACTTTTTTTGTTTTTCTTCTTTAAAAAAACTGTTTTTAAAATAAAAACAATTTTAATAATAACAATAAAATATTTCGTGTAAATTAATGGCTTATAGTCTGCAGTTTTTATGAATTTTTGTTTTTTTTTTTTGTAGTTTTTCTGAATGTAATTTATGAAACAATTTTTGCAAAAGCACAAGCACAAGCGCAAGCAAACAAAGTGTTCCTAATTTAAGAAAAATTCAGAATATAAAGAAAGTGTTACAAATTAAGATAAAAAAATTAAATAAATATTAAAGAAAAAACGGTATAAGAATTTTAAATTTTTTGATTTGATTTATTTTTTTTGTTGTTTTTTCTTTCTAAAACATTTTTTACAAAGTGATTATTATGCAATACCGAGGCGTTGATTGAGTAAAGAAAAGTTACAAGCAAACGATGAAAAATAAAAAATAAAAAGTTACACGTACACAGTGAAATCACTAGCAACTAGAACAACAACAACAACAACGAGTGTTAATAATAATTACAATAAAAAATTTATTAAAAAAAGAAAAGAAATAAATAAAAAAAAAATTATTGTAAATAGAACACAATGACGTTGTTGACAGCTGTCTAAATAATGTTGTTAAACTTTGTCGTAATTGTTGTTGGTGTCGTTGTACTTTTTCTTTTGAATACACGAAGAAAAGAGTGAAAAATGTTAAATGCAATCATTTTCTTTATTACATTCTGTTATACATACATACGTACATAGATATGTATTCACATAAAACATTTTCTTGTTAAAAGCCTATTCATTGTATTATCAGAATTGATGAATATGAATAACGAATGCGAATTTAAATTTTGTTTACTTTCTTCTTTGCCAATTTATCTACTCTACACGAACAAAGCAAAGCAAATACAGACAGACATTAATAACAATAATAATAAATTTTATTTATAAATAAAATTTTCATCAATAAGAAAATAAAATATAACCGAAAATGACATGAAATGCGTTGTACAATTTAAAAAGAAAATGAACCTCAAAATCGTTTAAATGACTCATGACAAACAAACAAATAGACAACACTGACTGACTGACTGTTTGTTAATTAATGCACCGGTTGTACTATATGTAGCTAAGCGAACAATAAAATTAATAATCTATTCGAATTAATTTGTTTACATTTTTATTTCCATATACTAGCTTTATTGTCATAGTCATAGTTTATTTACATTTTATTCATTTCATATGAATCTTCATAGATTTGTAAAGAATCTTTAACTTTCTCTTATTCCTTTAAGGCACTAGACTTTTCCAAAGTACTTGACAAGATATATTCTCATATTCAGGTAGTAGCAGCATTATTATACTATGTTCAGACAAATACTTTTATTTAGTTAATATTCGTTTATTTGTGTACAATATTTTATGTGTGTTCAAAACGATGAGTAGATTCGAGTCATACTTATAATTTCTGATACTTATACGCATTCATTATATGATACTCATACTACTCATACTCAAAGTTTGAAGTACTCGTCGTATTCACACTTAACAATACGCATAATGTTATTGACTTCGACTCGTTTCGACTTAACATTTACACGAAGCACACAATATGTATGATTCGCTTACGAACACTGCAATACTCACAAGAAGATTGTGTGTTTGCTTTGTTTGTTGTCTTTGTGTTTTTCTTTCTTTTTTGTTTGTACATGCAACAACAACCAAGACTGTAAATTTTGATGAATGATTCGAGTCACTCGAATCATTTATAAGTATTTTTCTAAATTTATGAATCTGAATGAGTAGGCGTACGAATCAAATGTATTTCGAATGTTATAGGTTTGATGCCAACGTTGTACTCATACTTATTGCAACCTATATTTATAAATCAACGTTGTACTGAGTACCAACGAATCAGAGCATATAGTTGAATTTCAATACTGTTGAAACACTCATACTCAAAACTGAATGAGTACTTATGAGTAACAAAAAAACGATTCTCTAAATTTATGAACCTGAATGAGTAGGCGTACGAATCAAACGTATTTCGAATGTTGTAGATTTGATGCCAACGTTGTACTCATACTCATTGCAACCTATACTTATAAATCAACGTTGTACTGAGTACCAATGAATTAGAGCACATAGTTGAATTTCAATACTGTTGAATCATTCATATTCAAAACTGAATGAGTAGTTATGAGTAGCAAAAAGACGATTCATTGCTGATCCCTGGTGCTGACTTATTAGAAGTGGGGTCATGGTTCACGCCAAAGGAACTACAGTCAACGAAAAAAGTCTTTTTTCTAATTATATTTCTAATTTATATTTGTTTTTATTCGTTTTTGTTTTCAAACATAATTATAACAGCATTAAAAAATCCTACAACACCTTTTACAATTTGATAAAAATCACCGAGAATGTAAACTTTTTTTACAGCGGTGTATGTATACTGTTTTCTTTGACTGTATTCCTGTTCTGTCGTTCCGAATCGATTTTAAATTGTAGGTTTCATCAAGCATGTATAAAATTAACACGAATAACATGAATGGTGTTAGGGACTAGGTGGTAATTTATACTAAAGGGTATTGTAATGACCAATTAAAATGGATTGTATCATGAACACATTATTTTGTTATGTGAGTGTGAAAATAAATTCAGATTTTGAAATCCAAGACGCAATTCATACATTTTAGCAGCGCCACATTTGGCGTTAACAGATCTTATCTTAACAGAATATAATTTGGCCGTAATAGAACACTGTTAGTTGTTTAACAGTATCCATCTGAACAATCCCGTTTGTTTGGGTGCTAATTTTAGGATAAATACTAGGTCAATGAGCACCATATCATACTCAAAGGAAGGTTCCAAGGTCTGTTAACCAACAAAAAAGTCCTATATATAGTGATATGGTATTGTGATAATTGGCTTTGAAAATATAAATTTTTTTGATTGAAAATTCTCTAGCAAATCAGTAGCCATTGTGGAAGATGTCGACGCCGCCATTCTATAACATTCTAAATCGAAAAAGTGTGTTTTGAGTTATGAGCTTTCAAAGTTTTCGCGCGCCACACGATTCTCTGTGTATTCTAAGTAGATTTTTCCCTATAACTTCGGAACGGATCGGCGCATTTTAACCAAATTTTAACAGTATTTAGGTTAACTACTGTAGAATTTAAAAAGACAAGAACATTAAATAAAAAACTAAGTTTACTTAGAACATTATAGAACGGAGATGTCACCATACCAGTCTATAGGCAAATGCTAGTCTTTTGAAGCGTGTTAATGGGCTAGCTGAACTAATTTTTGAGAGTTGAGATTTAGAATTTGAAGTCGCCGTGGTCTAGTGGGTAGTGTGTTGGCTTATTAGACAAAAGGCCCGTGTTCGAATCCCAGGTCAGACATCAAAACGAAAAATATTTCTTCGGCGACTTCCTCTCAGCAGATTTCTGGCAAAGACTCTCAGAGTAAAAATTATAATGAAAAGCTTCTCAAAAATCTGTCGTTCGGAGTCGACTTTAAACTGCAGGTCCCGCCACTCATGTATAAAATTAACACACACAACATAAGTGGTGTGAGAAGCTAGGTCGTAATCCTGACTGAAGGGTTGTAATGGCCAATTATGTATGTGATTTAGAATTTTAACAAAATCGATTTTTGGCCAAAAATTATATGATAATGGGAATAGTACACCATACAGACTATATGCAAATGCTAGTCCGTGGTAGTGGGATAGCCCAAATAATAATGTCCTCGAGCTCCACCAACTAACCCTTTACATTTCGATACTTTTGTTCACTAATGAAAATTATATTTTTAGACAATAGTCTGCAATAATTGCAAAGCAGAAGACAAATCTACATATTGCCACTGTTCAACAGTTAACAGCGCTCTGTTAATGGCAAAGTTTGAGTTTGTATTTTTGGTTTTTAAATTCGAATTTATCTTGTCACACATTTTTTTATTAGGTGCTGTATACGTTATGATAAATATTAATAAAAAATTTCCATGATTTTACAATTAAAATTTAATTTCACCGAATAGAATTGTTTTTAATTCTGAATCATAATGTTATTGCACATGTTTTAATTGTAGTTTCATTGCGAAATTAAAGAATTTCATGACATTGTGCAACAATTTTCTTTTTTTTTTCTCTCTCTCTCTCATAATTTTAAATTGAAATTAACAATAATGCAATAATAATTATTTTTTTTTTCCTTTTTTTTTGTAAATAATTTTGTTTTCAATTAACCAATAATGAATAAAGAAATGTTGTTTATTAAATGATTAGTTACAGTTGAATAAATTTATGAGGAAATCTGCCACGTTCTATTGAATTAATTGCAAATGGTCAATTAACGAAATTTCATAGAATTTATTTTGTTTGTTTGTTGATTTCATATTTTATTTTTTATTTCTTATTTAGAATGGCATTAAGTTTAAATCAATTATTGATACAAAATTTGTATTTCAATTTAGTCGCTTAATAATCTTATTTATTTATTATATTTATACATACGATATAAGCATTCATATAATATTTAAAATAGATTATAATGCCAATATTTTTTTCATCATTTTTATTTGATTTATTAGAGCATTTTGTGGATAGATTTATTTTTGTATTAAATTTAAACATACATTGACTTCTCAATGAACTACCACCAGGTGGAGCAGAAGTAAGGTCATAATTTGCTTGCAAATAAATATTTTAAAATAGCGCCTAATGACATAGTGTACTTTGATTCATTTTTAAAATAGACACCTACATACATTAATAAGATTAATTAAGTTAACTGGTTGGATGCCTAGACATAATAACATAATTCGTCATTACAACCCTTCAGTCAGGATTAATCGCAACCGGAGATCAGCAATGAACCGTTTTTTCGCTACACATAAGTACTCATGAAATTTTGAGTATGAGTGAGTCAATGGAATTAAAATCCAACTACACTGATTGATTCGTTCTCAGTACAACGAGTATGAGTAGAACGTTGACATCAAACTCACAACATTCAACACATGTTTGATTCATAAATGATTCGAGTCACTCGAATTTACAGTCTTAGTTGTTGTTGCATTTACAAACGAAGACGAAAAAAAAAGACAAAGACAACAAGCAAAGCAAACACACAAGTATAGTGGTGTTCGTACTCGAATCATTCTTATTTTGTGCTTATTTGATGATGAGTCAGGAAGAGTCGAAATCAACAACATCGTGCATATTGTTAAGTGTGAGTACGGCGAGTACTTAAAACTTAGAGTATGAGTATGATATCAAAATAAGTATGAAAGCTTATATGAAATTAAAAGTATGACTTCCTTTGCATATAGTATGCTACTCATAGACCTAGAGTATTTCCTAAAATTAACTCCTAAACAAGTGGGCTTATTCAGATAGATATTGTTAAATAGCTAACAGTGCTCTGTTAAAATCAAATTTTGTCTGCTAAGAGAAGATTTTGCAGTGTTAACGCAAAAATGTGGCGTTGCTAAACTTTATGGATTGCATCTTGGATTTCCAAATACGAATTTACACTTACTAAATTGTTCAACAAAATAAGTCTAGGCCTTGAAAGCAGCTCATAATCTATGGAAATCGTACTACCCTACTACGGTTGATGAGTTCTTCTTTGATTTTAGTTACGATTAGCCATAATTTCGTGATATTTACTGTTGACTCTAGCTTTATGTGGACGAAAGACATAGATTGACTAATAGGTGATTGTTTAGAGCAGTGATTTTACATATCCATCGCTAACTCGTAATCGTTGCTAGTCTTGCAATAAATTTCTTTAGATATTCTGGGAGCCTTGAAACACTCTTATCCTGAAAGAAACTATTTTCTGGAACTCAGTTTACATGATAGGTCACCATTTATCAGACTATGATAGCAGCTATGCGCCACCTAGTGTTTTTTTTTTTTGTTGCAACACTCGTCTTAAATAATAAACACCTAATTTAACGTACACACTGATAGTGTAAATACTAAAAAATGTTGTTTGTTTTCATCGTGTGGTATTTTTAGATTTTGATTAGATTCTACTTATCAGACAGACTGCAAAAATGAAAAACAAAAATATTTGTTTACCCCAAATTCTAAGCTGATAGCGGCTAAGTTACATGTTCCCTAGTTAAAGCCAGCTGAAAAAGCAAAAACAATACATCGCCCGGCATTAGTAATGGACTGGAATTTTGTAAATTCCTAGTGCCAGGAAGAATGTATGAGCAAAAAAGTGAAAACTGATAACGTTAAGGTGATTGCTGCATACTAATAATGGAAAATTTAAAATATTTTTGTATTTGAACGCAGAAATATCTCGTTCTTTATTCTATTTTATACGAAATATGAAAAGAAATATTTCATGGGCGGCTTCCTCTCAGTAGATTTCTAGCAAAAACTCTGAGAGTAAAATAAAATTGCCGTGAACAGTTTCCCAAAAATCTGTCATTCGGAGTCGACTTAAAACTGTAAGCCCCACCACTCCTCTATAAAATTAACACACGGTTCCTAGTCGACTTAAAATTATAGGCCCAACCACTTCTCTATAAAATTAACACACATAATATAAAGTGGTGTGAGAAGCTAGGCCGTAATACTGATTAAAGGGTTGTAATAGCCAATTATGTGTGTATTAATGTAAGTACTTGTGATCAGCATTCTAGAACTGTCATAGACTTAAATCCCAAAAGCTTATGAACGTTTTGGCAGAACCGTATGAGACAGACAGAGAAGTAATAGTCAGCTAACAGACTGGCCCTTACTGACAAGAATAGTATAGCGCTTTTAGCTAGAGATGGAACAATTTGTATAAACTTCCATATATGCACGACCTATAAACATTCAAGAATTTAATTTTTTTCGGTTCCGATCAGATATCAGCAATAAGTATTCAAAACGATGAGTTGATTTGAGTCATATTTATAATTTCAGATACTTATAAGCATTTATACTAATTTTGATATCATACTCATACTACTCATACTCAAAGTTTGAAGTACTCGTCGTACTCATACTTAACAATACGCACGATGTTGTTGATTTCGACTCTTCCTGACTCAGGCATATACACGAAGCACAAAATAAGTATGATTCGAGTACGAACACCACAATACTTGTGTGTTTGCTCTGTTTGCTGTCTTTGTCCTTTTTCTTTCATCTCTATTTGTAAATGCAACAACAACTAAGACTGTTAATTTTGATGAATGATTCGAATCACTCGAATCATTTATGAATCAAACATATGTTGAATGTTGTGAGTTTGATGTCAACGTTGTACTCATACTCGTTGCAATGAGTAGGAATGTATCAGAGTAGTAGAATTTTAATTCTATTGACTCACTTATACTCAAAATTTCATGAGTACTTATGAGTAGCGAAAGAAACGGTTCATTGCTGATCTCTGGTTCCGATTAAACGCATTCTAACAATATTTGGGATTGGAAGCTAGTATGTAAACAATTTGAATTTTAAATTGAAACCACATGAAAGTAATCTACACAAGAAATAATTTGAATATGAATTCCAAATATTTCTTTTACATTTTTAGCACTCCAATTTCAGTTGACTGGTGGTGGGCGGTTGTCTATTTCTTTCAATTTCAAAAAATCATACAAGCCTGCAAATGCAGTTTCATTTCATTTCTCTATTGCAACTGTCCAAAATGTAAAAATTTAGGCCACATAAATAAATAAATAAAATAAATGAGTATGAATAATAACTCGTAATTCTTTTAGAATTTCAAATTATTATTTTATTTTGTTTTTCTTTGTTTTGGGGTACCAACGCATTTTTCGCATGACGCAAATTGTATTTAAATTGGCAAAGATTTGCAATATTTTTATTTATTTTTTTTTTAAATTTATTTTTTACTCATAAATCTATTATAGATACATACATACATAAATTTATATTTAAAAAATAAAAAAAAGAGAAAGACCATAAAGTATATTTAAATTTTTTGAAAAAACTTGTATTGTGGTGTCAATCTCATAAGATAAGATTTTGCAGTTAAAAAAATAGAAAAAAAAAACACCATGAGTGCTCGTGGCTTTTTAATTGCCAATGATTCCATAGAGTCTATGGATATACAAATTGTGGATTCATTTCATCCTCGCTCACCAAAAACACCACCCATACATTTGGAATTGTCTAAAGGTAAGCAATCGAAATGGAGTAACGGTTTAAAAGAATTTTATTCCAAGTTAAGTTAAGATAATGTTTGAAATTTAGTTTATTAAACAGCTCTCGGAGCATTGTAAAGCAAAAAAGATATAAAAAAACATAATATCGGCTTCTCTGGTTAAGGCTTTGATTGCCATCCAATTTTCCGTGACTTTTAAATTTAAACCACGGCGTGAGTCACGTTGGATGCGCATACATCTACGACTTAAGAACACTCCACAAGTAAAAGCCAAATATAACGAATTCGGTGGCCAGTCTACAATGTCGTCCACGTGAGACAATTATGCCTTTAACTCATTTCTCGCCATCCTATTGAAATCACATGTCGTGGTGATCAGATCTTCCACGTTAGGCTTAAACAAGTTATTATTCATGGAAGTATAATACTCGTAGTCGACAGTGATTGAGATCCCAAGTCCAGAACACTACCTATTAGACAGATGCATAGACCATTTTTTTTTATTATACCGTACTAAAATCGTCATCTTCTGTAAGTCGATCGCAGGCCCACTTAGCGAAGCGAAAAGGCGTACACAATCATATTCGTTCAGTGAAAGGATAAAACTAATTATCTGGCAAAGTGTTACCATTCACGAAATAACCACTAGTTGAAAAAAAAAAAACGTTAGAAGGCGGTTAAAAGGCCCTGGAAACCTCCTTTGCATATAGTATGGTACTCATTGACCTAGAATATTTCCTAAAATTAGCTCCTAAACAAGTGGGCTTGTTCAGATAGATATTGTTAAATAGCTAACAGTGCTATGTTAAAATCAAATTTTGTTCTGCTAAGAGGAGATTTTGCTGCGTTAACGTCAAATGTGGCGTTGCTAAACTTTATGGATTGCGTCTTGGATTTCCAAATTCGAATTTGCCTTCACACACCTACTAAACACAACATAAGTGGTGTGAGAAACTGCGGACTTCTTGTGGACGATTGCTGTAGACTTTCTAATTTTATAGTCAGCAGTAGCAACTCGTTTCCTTACCGTTCGCATCTTCTCTCTTTCCACCTTTCCTAAACCTGCACAATGCACTGCATGAGTAGAGGTCATCCCCTGAGTGCTGGTTTAATTAAAACAAAAAAAAAGTTCACATTAGCGCGCGTCTACTGTATTACAATTTGAATACGAATCACACTTATAAGATTAGGTAAACAAGTGGCTTACAATGAAAACCTTAAACTTTTGATAAGGTTTCTAGAGGCCTTTCCCTGTAGAAATATCGACCTCCACTATCTTATCACATTAAATATGCAGTGAGTGATTTGTATAAGCGCCTTTTTGTTTTGAGTTGATAGTTGATAATTTTCTGGCATTTTATGCACCCTGTTATTGATTTGACATTCAACGGAAAATAAATTTATTTTTAGAAAAATTATTTCTTGTGTGTGTGAAATTTTTAAAAAGTTTAATGACAAATTCCAAAATATATTAATTAATTATTAACTAAAATAACAAAATGCGTAATATTAGATTTTCAAATTTTTACCTGAAAGATATTGGTGAATATGCATGCATGATCATTGTCTCTCTGACTGTCTCTCTCTCTCTCTCTCTGTCTGGCTGTAATAAAATAATTTAAAATCATTGTTTTTTTTTCTTTTTTTCAATTTTTTATAGGAAGCGAATCGCCTACTGTGGGCGGCCCACAGCCTATAGCACCGGGCAATGCCTTAGATGAAATACCTTCAGATGAATTGCCCAATGAAATATCGGCTCCCTATGAAGTGCCTCAATTTCCAATTGAACAAATTGAAAAGAAATTACAAATCCAAAGGCAACTTAATGTACGGTAAGTTACTAATGTTTTTGTATTAAGCAACCTAGTTTCAATCTTTCAATGTCTTTTTTGCGTTTTCCACAAATGTTTTCAAAGTACACACACGTTATCCTGTTTTATTACTCCAGTCTTCTTCTATAAAATATCAACGTTTCAACTCATTTGTATAATTTAAGATGGGTTGTAATCGCTCTTTGGATTAAATGGATAATTAGTGTATACTCTGATACCAGATAGGTTTATCGATTATTGTTTTATAGCCATTATTTCAGCCTGAACAACTGTAAGGATCATTCATCTGACTTTAGCGCATGTTCTGGATGCGCCAGTGAATGTTTAGGTGCGTTCATTGGCTGTCTTTGTTGCCATCATTTCTGTCTGAATAACCATCTTGATCGGGATTCGTCTGTGAATGTTTAAATATGTTCAGCGGCTTTATAGCCATCATTTCAGCCTGAACAACTGGAAGATCCCGCAGCCGCCTTTAACACGTAATCCGAATACGTCAGTGAATGTTTAGATGCGTTCTTCAGCGGTCTTTATAGCCATTATTTCTGGCCGAACAACCATAGAGATCTGGATACGTTTGCGAATGTTTAGATGCGTTCATCATTTCATACTGAACAACTGAAAGGATCCCTCATCCGCCTTTAACGCGTGATCCGAATATGTCAGTGAATGTTTAGATGTGTTTATCAGCTGTCTTTATAGCCATTATTTCAGCTTGAACATTCATAGAGATCTAGATACGTCTGCGAATGTTTAGATGCGTTCATCGGCTGTCTTTATAGTCATTATTTCACCATGAACAACTGGCAGGATCCCTCATCCGCCTTTAACGCATGTTCTGAATACGCCAGTGAATGTTTAGATGCATTCATCAGTTGTCTGTATAGCAACTATTTCAGCCTTGGCAACCATAAAGATCTGCTCGTCTGCGAATCTTCATTTATCGACTGTTTTTATAGCCATCATTTTAGCCTAGCCAACTATACAGATTTTACATTCGTATTTATTGCATGATCTGGATCCATTGCGAATGCTTAGATGATATCCTTGGCTGAACAAAAGTTTGCTTTGCTATAACAACACGTTTGTCTAGAAGTTGTAGGGCCACTCAAACAAAAACTCAAATATCATGGTCAAAAAAATGATAGAAAAAATTGGTAAAAATTGGTAAAAATTACACTAAATAGAGTCTTAATATTTAAATCTATTAATATATGTATGTGTGGTCGGTTGGTCGGTTGCTTGTCTACTTCCTTCATAACATTACACTTGGAGCCTCAAACATACTGTGTGTGTGAAGACGATGGATGGATGGATGGATGGGCAAAAATTGGTGTCGGTATTTTGTGGGTTTTTTTTGTTGTTGTTGTTATTATTGTTTCTGTTCTTTTTCAATGTTGTTATTGTTATTGTTGTTGTTGTTGTCTTCAACACCCTTTTCTTAATACAATTAGTTATTTTGTTCAGTATAAATTTTGCATTCAAGCGGGTTTGTTAGTTACACTTGTTCATTTAACGTGTATTTTACGTGGCCCAAAGCGAAATTAGAAAAAAAAATTAGAAAAAAAAAGAATATTTTTTGTAACCAAAAAAAAAAACATACGCAATGCATAGTGAATTTAATTCGACTTAAAAAAATTAAGAGTAAATTTGAAAAAAAAAAAATATTAATTTTAAGGGAAAAATATTGAAAAACCAAAAGCAATTTAAATGACAAGTGAATTTGGCGCCTTAGATTTTCAATAATTTTTAAAAGATTTTTTTTTTTTTATTATTTTGTT
Organism: Sarcophaga peregrina; assembly: GCA_014635995.1. Classification (NCBI taxonomy): domain Eukaryota; kingdom Metazoa; phylum Arthropoda; class Insecta; order Diptera; family Sarcophagidae; genus Sarcophaga; species Sarcophaga peregrina. Next base: position 37,838,091 of record CM025790.1, on the reverse strand, counting down.
TAGTTTTCTTCATGGCAATAATTCTAGAGGCTAAGAAGGAAAGGGGCAGTGGTGATGGCAGTTTGCTTGCAAATTGGCCTAATTGAGGCTCATTTTATTGATGCAATTAAAATCTTTAAATTATGATTCGATTCGTATCTTTTCTTTTAGTTTTTTTTTTTTGGTTTTTTGAAAATGAACCATGAAAACCATAATTATTGTTGGCATTTTTCTTCTTTCAACGTTTTTATTATTTTTCATATTAAAAATCAAATTTATTAATGAGCATAATTTGTGAATAATTATGATTTGCAAATGCTAAGATGTGAACGAATTTCAAGGCATTTTATCTCATTATTATTATTATTATCACGATCATTATTATTTATTACAAAGATAAATTAGATTTGAAAGCAATTCAAGAAAAATACAAATATTTTCTTTAATTTTAGAAAAACTATGAAAATGATTTCAATTTTCTCAAAGTCTCTGTTTGTTGCATTCACTGACTAGCACGTTAAAGTTGAGAGAAATAAAAGAGGAAAATTATTCCAATTAATTGAATTATAATTAAGATATCGTACGTATAATATTGTTACTATAAAACAAACAAAAAAAAATGTACAAATAATGAAAGAAAAACAGTGAATAATATTCATTGACACTGAATTTCGTTTCACGGCTGATTGGAAAAAACATGCCTTCAAGTCGTCATTCAATTTATAAGAGTGCACGAGTGTTTGTCAAAATTAAATATAGCATAATTGCTGTTCTATTCTTTGTTGAAATTCTTTATTTTAAATGTAGCAAAAAAAAAAACAATGAAAGAAAAAAATAAAATTACAAACAGCCGGCCTTGTATTGTCAAATAGGTTCGTTAATTTTGTCAAAATCGTTAAAATAACATGCGGGTGGCATTTTTTCAAACTAGCACTCTCTCTATACAGTATGGAAAATATAATTAAAAGCCATGTGAATTAATAAATTCAGTTATTATACCAAAGAATTGTTTTCAAACCGCAGAATTTTCTATGAAAAGTTTAACTCCGCCGTATTGATTTGATTTTAGTATATTTGAGATCAAGTTGAGTCTAAGGGATCTCCATCTATCAGATCTCTTTCGAGTGTAACTGACGAGTCTAAACTGGCGCCACTCATTTGATTGACTCTCGAGGTTTTTCTAGTTGCAGGGATAACCAAAGTAGTTGGGTTTTTGTGCAGAACTACAAATGAATATCAATCCACCCTTATTTCTGCTATTTTTAGCTTAAAAATAAAAAAAATGTTACCTGTTACTGATTAAAAGGAAGTACTTAAATAGTACTTACAATCTTTTTCGCAAATCATTTTAAACCCAGATTCTAAACGAGTTCAATATTTATTTTGTGATAATGCCACCTAAAAAATCTTCATTTTCGAAACGCCCCAAAAATGCTGTTAATTTACAATCACACAGGCCGAACGATACTTCCGAAGAACGTGATTTTCGTCTGTGTGTTGAAAGATCTAGAGCCTTCACATCTACTGCTGCTGAGGCCCCTAGTTCAACGTGAATGAACGTACATAAAAGGAAAGAATACGATTGCCAAGAGCAGTAGTTAAAGAAACACTAGATCAACGAGATATGTCTACGTGTAGACTACGAGCATCAACATCTGGAGGTGCTGAGACACTTGAAGAACGTGATGCACGTTTTAGAAGAAAACGATTCCCATCACCAAGGTCAAGAACTGATGAGACGCCGGATTGACGCGATGTACGCCTAGATGGAGGGAGCCTACTAGCATCAACATCAAGAGCTGTGGACACAAGAGATCAACTTAATGCACGTGTGGAAGGAGAGATGATACAAGCATCAACATCTGGAGCTGCTAAAACACATGATGAACGTGATGCACGTCTTAGAAGAAAACGATCCCAATCATCAATAACTGAAGAAAAGCCAGATCAACGCGATGTACACCTAGAAGGAGAGAGATTACGAGCATAAACATTTGAAGCTGCTAAAACACATGATGAACGTGATGCACGTCTTAGAAGAAAACGATTCCAATCATCAAGGTCAAGAACTGATGAGATGCCGGATCTACGTGATGTACGCCTAGAAGGAGAGAACCCACGAGCATCAACATCTAGAGCTGCGGACACAACAGATCAACTTGATGCACGTTTGGAAGGAGAGAGGATACAAGCATCAAGTTCTAGAGCTGCTAAGACACCTTATTAATCGTGATGCATGTCTCAGAAGAAAACGATCCCAATCATCAATAAATGAAGAGAAGCCAGATCAACACGATGAAGGCCTAGAAGGAGAGAGACTACGAGCATCAACATGTAGAGCTGCCGAATTAATATTTAAAGAAAATCGGTTCAGCCGTTTAGCCGTCTATTGACTTCAAACAAAACCCCACAAACAAATAAACACACATTCATTTTTATATATGTACATATATAGACATCGATAGGAGTAGCGAAGCACACCGGGTTTTAGCTAGTTACTTATAAAATGTTAAAACAAAAACAAAAAACAAAATTATTGTTGTGCTTTAAGAATATTTTTTATAATAGAACGTTTAAAATTATTGTGGGTGTTGGTTGGCTCACTTATGGCGCTCAATGTATGTGCGTACAATTAAAATGTTATGAAAACAGTACATGTACATACATTCCTAGGCATTCATTTTGATTTTTCTGTTGATGTTTCTGTAAAAAAAGAAGCAATACTACGACTTCCAAATTGCTTTCATCAGGAACCAATAGCCTTACCAATCGTTTCTGTACTGTGCTGTGGATGATATTCTCCTTAAATTTCAATACCAGTGAATACTCTACTTTAATTGGATTATAATTTCTAAACAATCGAACATCGATTATCGTTTTTTTTTTTTGGGTTTTTTTTTATTTGAAATACACGCAATTTTTTCATCAGTAATAAATTGGAATAGAAAGCAAAATGGTACGCGTTTTTAAATGTTTAATTTTATTCCAACGGCTAGCAATTTCTTTCAGCAGCAGCATATTTTTAAAACAATTTCCTTTTTTATTAAGAAGACCTTTTGCTTTAATGACAATCGATATTTTTCTTCGAAAAAAATTATTATTCCTGAAGAGAAATGTTACGAAACCATCAGCTAAGGACATTTGAGAGGTCGAGCTCTTCTGCTTAATGCTATATGCCACAAAATGTGGCATCTAGTTGTCGTATTAAAACTCACAATATTAAGCAGTGTTCATATAAAATCGAGTCTTATCATCCTCGAATACCCATTGTATGCAAAAAACAGAAATTAATTTCTATTGATGGGACTCACTATGGATTTAAACCACAATGAGTCAAACTAGATTCCACATTAAACAAAGGGAATTCTTGGCGATCCAACTCTAAATTTCGACAAGTTTGATGTTCTATGTTTTGCTGACAAGCTCGATCTATTCCACCAGCATTACTGCAGATGCTGCCATTAAATGGAGGATGTACTAAACGGAATCGGAGTAACACCTTTTATGTCAATGTCCTTCAAGTTAGAACAGATGTAATCGATTTTTGGGTAGCAGAGCATTTAAATATCTAGGCATGATGGCAAACGACTGCTAAGGAAATTGGCCGGTTTCATCCGAAGCTCGGTTTAGTGGTTCAAATCCACTACTAACGAATGAGGGCTTACCTCATACTGGGTAACGCAAATTTGGCTATGAATGGCTAGCTACCCGTTAAATTAACTTAACACGTTGACTGACGTGGAAATTTTCAGAAAACTAGCAAAAAAAAACGACAATTTAATTTTTTCACAGAAGTGATTACGAGATAACTCGTAGATTACGTACTAGGGTGCCAAATTACGAGTTATCTCGTAAAAATTACGGTATAGGTTAATACGTTGACTGCTAATCATGAGATAACTCGTAGATTACGTTCTCTTCTAGGGTGCCATACTACGAGTTATCTCGTGATTAGCAGTCAACGTTTTAACCTATACCGTAGATTACGTTCTCTTCTAGGGTGCCATACTACGAGTTATCTCGTGATTAGCAGTCAACGTTTTAACCTATTCCAATAGTTTTATGAAGCCGTGGATTCTGTCCAAATCACATTAGAGCAGACAAGTTATGTTAACATACTCTGAGTGCACAAGAATCCTTTGCTTTAGTGCCAGATACTGCCGATGGTTTTGCGAATTTATTTATAATGGATAAATCCCTTCCATTTTTAAGGCTTTAAACTCGTTTATTCCTCTAATCCTCATTAAAATTGCGCTTCGATTTCATTGATATTCAGTCTATAACATCTCTTTGCGTTACCTTGAGCTTCATTGAATTGCCGGCTTTTTTAAATGCTTTCAGAATGTATGGTGTGAATGAAGTCGTAATTAACGCCCCATGGCCTTTGCGTAAGGTGTCAACAACACACAAACTGATAGAAACAGCGTGACCGTGTTCGATTTAGAAAATATATTTAGGGTTACTCCTACTACAACTCTTACAACTACTCCTACAACAACTCCTACTACTACTCTTACAACTACTCTTACGACTACTCCTACATCTACTTGTACAACAACTCCTACTACTACTCTTACAACTACTTCTACAACTACTCCTACAACTACTTCTACAACTACTCCGACAGCTACTCCTATAATTACTCCTACAACTACTCCCACTACTACTCCTATAACTACTCCTACAACTACTCCTACAACTGCTCCTACAACTACTCCTACAACTACTCCCACTACTACTCCTACAACTACTCCTACAACTACTCCTACAACTACTCCTACAACTACTCCTACAACTACGCATACAACTACTCCTACAACTACTCCTACTACTTCTCCTACTACTACTCCTACTACTACTCCTATAACTACTCCTACAACTACTCCTACAACTACTCCTACTACTTCTTCTACTACTACTCCTACAAGTACTCCTACTACTACTCCTACTACTACTCCTACAACTACTCCTACTACTACTCCTACAACTACTCCTACAACTGCTCCTACAACTACTCCTACAACTACGCATACAACTACTCCTACAACTACTCCTACAACTACTCCTACTACTACTCCTACAACTACTCCTACAACTACTCCTACAACTACTCCTACTACTACTCCTACAACTACTCCTACAACTACTCCTATAACTACTCCTACAACTACTCCTACAACTACTCCTACAACTACTCCTACAACTACGCATACAACTACTCCTACAACTACTCCTACAACTACTCCTACTACTACTCCTACTACTACTCCTACTACTACTCCTATAACTACTCCTACAACTACTCCTACAACTACTCCTACTACTTCTTCTACTACTACTCCTACAAGTACTCCTACAACTACTCCTACTACTACTCCTACAACTACTCCTACAACTACTCCTACAATTTGCGTTTAAACCCTACCACGAATGAATTCTTAGGAATTTTTTTTAAAAATGCTTACAAATGCCATATTCACCAGTATCGGTCCCATCTTACTGGCCGCCAGCCCACTATTATTGCCAATTGAAGAAATTAAAAAAAAAAAATATCGTAAACAAACGAATTTAGCGTGCGCATCAGTGTCACTTCAGGTGCCTTCAGGTGTATTTTTATTGTGATTGAAATGAAAATTGCGTGCAATTTATAAGGAGGTTGTAATACATTCTCTTACTTCATCATTCTTATCATTTTATTTTGCAAGCCAATTAATAACGTAGAAACACACAAAGGAAATGTAATAGATTTACAATAACAATTGCTATTCCCCTCCCCCCTTAACCAACAGCATGTGCTACTCTGGTAAATGACAACAATAGCAAGAAGAAAAAAAAGGGAAACAAATTAAAGAATTGAATTGAACCTGGAGTGTAGTAGTGACAGTTGATTGTGATAAATTTCTTTGGTTTTCTAAAATAAAAAAAGAAGAAGAAAAAGGAATAAATATTAAAAAAAAAAAGAAAAATTTCATATTCGAAAAAGGTGAAATGTCATTCGCAAACGATTTGTATCAATTTTTCAAAGCCACTACACCAGATACAAGGTAAGAGAGAGAGAGAGCGAAATATTTTCTTTTTGCTATTAAAACAAAGGCTCTAAAGGTTAAAATTATTATTAGAAACGCGTTTATATTTGTTGTAATCGCTGTTATCGAATAGAAAGAAACTTAAGAATTTAAAGAAGAAAATACAAAAGCGTAGTTGCTGGCTTATTAAACACGAATCCGTGGTTTAAAGTCTAGCGTAGACATCGACATCTTGACCAAAATGAAAAATTGAAAAATTTCTTTATTTTTTTGTTTTTTTGTTTTGTCAGAAACACTGAACGAAATTCATAATTCCATCGTTGGGAGTCGATTTTAAAACAGTAGGTCCTACGATTTGTGGATAAAATTAACACACTAACACACAATATTTATAAATTGTGAGATGCTGGGTTGTAATCCAAACTAAAGGGCTATAGTAGTGAGTAAATAATTATTCAAGTTATCCTTGGGAAATTTATCGATATTTCAGGGTAGGATAACATCTATTTGTTCAAAGGAAATCCGATTTTTTCTTTCTCGGATTTGGAAACCTATGATCTCTAGCATGATATTCTGAATTGTTGCTTGATTTCCGTAAATAATCCGAATATTGGTGCCATATACACGCTTATAGATATATTCAGCAGTTTCTTGAAGAAATTGTCACCAACTCATTGCAAATAATCCAAATATTGGTGCCAATTTTGGTATACTCTTTCCAATATTACGGCCGGTATATCACGAATACATGTTTCAATGTTGTCTTCCAAAGCGTCAATTATAAAGGGCTTGTCTGTATAGACATGAGCTTTAACATAGCCCCACAAAAAATAGCCTAAATTAGCTTCGTCGCTGAAAACAATTTTACGATAAATAAGTGTATATTCGACCAACTTTCCAAGAGCCCATTCACCAAAAACTCTGCATTCCGGTAGTTTGTTCGGCTTCAATTCTTGCACCTTCCGCAAAATTTTCCACATTGTTGAGTAACAGATGCCCAATTGCTGTGAACGGCGACGAATCGATAATTGATTAACACTGGCCGACACACGTGCGATATTTTCTTCATTTCACACGGTAAGTAAGCGTGTTGTTGGTTTAATGTCTTACAATGTAAATTTGGTGCGAAATATAGCCCGAATAGCCGCTTCAGTGGGTCGATGAAACTGATCATAAAATGGAAGATGCGCTTGATGAACTTTCTTAACAGAGCACGCATTTTGATAATAAAATTCAATGATTTGCAAACGTTGTTCATTTGTAAAACGTTTCATGGTTAAATTATAGACCAAACTGAAGATGTTTGACAGTGAAACAAAACACGAAACGTGTGTGAGCTGTTTAAATCAGTGTTGACGAAAAGATAATAGCTAAAAAATCACCCTTTATGTTCTACAGTTTTCAGCCTCAGTTTCTGAAAGAAATTGTCACCAACTCCAGCATTCCACACCTAGTCCATATCTCTTTGCAGGCTATACTTTACCAAGAGTGTATGAATTTCGAAAACATACCATAAATTAAAAAAAATCTATGTACACAAGAAAGTTTTCTGCCCCCCATTCTCTATTGCGATCAGAGAATTTAATAAAAATGCTTTTTTTTCCTTTGCTTTTCAGTGCCATGAACGATAGGCAGTCTGTAGTAGACACCTCAGATACACCGACTGTAAATCTTTCCGACCACGATTTAGTTCCCAATTTCCAACGTGTTTCCATATCGGGCGAAGACACTAGCGGTGTACCATTAGAGGATTTGGAACGGGCATCTAAATTGCTTATACAGGCATTGGAAATGCGTTCACGTTACATGTCCATATCGGAACAATCGTTTCCTACAACCACTTTGCGTTTCTTGAAAACCGTGCACGAAAGTAATCGTTTCAGTAACATTCAATATGAGGATCGTAAATCAATAGCCGGTAAGTTTTCGAATTTACAATTTCTAAATATTCTTTTCATTTATTTCTTATTATATTCTAAGCTTGGCCTATCCTATCCTATTTATTTATTTTCTAATATTTTTAAAACTATTTTCCTTTATTTTTTTTTCTCTCTAAATACAATCAAAATATCTTCTATAAATATTAAATAAAAAAAAAAACTTTAAGTTTTACACTCTTTTGCGAAATCTTAATGGTTTGTACAGCAAATTAAATGTTGTGATAAAAAAACAACGTCAAAAAGAAACAAAAAATTCATTAAAAATCTTGTAAAAATTTACAAAACCAAAAAATTTATATTTTATTTGCTACTCTAGGTTTAGTTTAAGTTTTATTTACTGATTTTGTTAATTAATTTTTTTTTTTTTTTTATAATTATTTTATATTTTTTTATTAATTTTTTTTTTAATTGTAAAAAAAAAACAAAAAATATCTCTCTCTTGTTTTCATTATTCATTATTCTTTTATAGAATTAATCCGCAAGATCAGTCTACCAAAGAACGTTTTACCACGCAAAGGTATTGAATGATCTCTCTCTCTCTCTTTTTCTCCTCTCTCGTTTGTTAAAATGAAAGAAAAAAAAATCTTTCTTTCATAAGTTCTTATCAATTTTATTTAATTTTATTTTCTTGTTTTGTTTTTTTTTTAATTTGTTTTATTTGCCTTAATAATTTTCCACGTTTTTTATAATTGTTTTTATTTTAAAATTTAATTTTATGCTGATTTCTTATATGTATTCATAGTGCGTTCACATTGCAACCAAAACATAATACTATGCAGATGATAAGAAATGTTAAAAAAATTGAATAAAATTACGGCCTTTTAGACATGAGGCCACGGTTTATACCTTAAGTCAGACATCTTCATTAAAAACGAAATATGAAAAGAAAAATTTCTTCGGCGACTTCCTCTCAGCAGATTCTGGCCCGGGGAATTTCAAACTCACTGAAGGATCATCATGATAATGGAACTTTACTTCACACTGGCTAACACAACTGGCCAACAAGTCAAATTGCCTGTGAATACTGAGCTACCCGCTAACTTAACCTAACCTTCCCTCAGCAGATTTCTGGCAAAAACTGTAAGAGTAAATACAAAACTGCCATAAAAAGTTTCTCAAAGAAATCTGCCATCCGGGACCGACTTTAGACTTTAAATCCCACCGCTCATACATAAAAATTAACGCGTACAACACAAATGGTGTGATAAGCTAGGTCGTATTTCTGTATGAAGGGTTGTAATGACCAATTATGTATCTATGTGTGTATAGAAGAAGTCATTCGATTACAATATTAGCCAAGGGCTTCGAATCTTTACCTTTTCTATCTATTTTGGCCTGCATCAATTACTTACTTACTTACTTAATTGGCCATAACAACCCGATTAACGAATTTCGGCCTGCCGCAACACATCCTTCCAGGCGGCTTCGCTTCTTAGGCGTCTATGCCAGTTGGTAACGCCAATCGATGACAGGGCTTCCTCGACTTGGTCCTTCCAACGGATACAAGGTCGTCCTCTTCGCCGACTTCCGCAGATCCCTGCATCAAATACCCGATTCGCCGGAGTATCCTCCTCCATTCGAACGACATGGCCGAGCCAACGCAGACGCTGGATAGTAATATGCTGCACAACATCTACGTCGTCCGTTAAATCGAATGCGGAAATCATCGCCAACTCGCACATATCTTACGTAGGTCTTTCCTCTTTTTTCTTATCTTCAAGGCTGCTGCATTAGTTCTTAATAGGGTCCATGCCTCTGCGCCATAAAGAAGCACTGGTAAGTTGAGCGTCTTGTAGAGTATTAATTTTGTCGCACGAGAGAGGTCTCTGCTAACCAATTGCCTTTTGAGACCATAATAACACCTGCTGGCAAGAGTAATCCTGCGTTTAATCTCCAGACTGACATCATTTTTGGTGGTAAGGGCGAAGCCAAGATAAATAAATTCCTTGACTGTATCAAAAGTATTGTTATCGGCCGTAATCTGAGAATCAATACGCCGCACGTCTCTACTTGTCGATAGCGCATACTTTGTTTTGTCCTTATATACGGCCAGACCAATCTTCTTAGGCTCCCATTTAACCACTTCTACAACATGGTTTGTACACTATACTTGTAAATCTTTTACGACATTATTCCATAATAACAGCATTTCCAGATATTCTTGGTTTTATATTAAAAATTCCACAATTGTGGCTCGAAGGACCATGTCGTTATAATGATGTATGACTTCGAATTAACAATCCTTTCCAAGAAATGTTGAATCAGAAGTTTAGTCTTCGACAACTATGCTATGATTTGTCCGTATGCCTTAGATTAGGTTCAACTGCTAGCCGCTTCAATGTGTACAGTTTACTTGGGCGAACAATACTATCTATCCCATCATATAATTACAATTCCTAGTTGGAATCTCAGAACTAGCCTGAAAGTATTCTGAATCTCGTTTGGATAGGCTTGTTTGTGACGAAATTATGTCTGCCCTAATGCCGTACAGTGATAGAGAAAAAATTATAGGTAGGTAGGTAGAGGTGGCTGTCCATCCTGTACTACCACAGTTATCCGTTATCCCCTAGTCACGGAACCACTTGAAGCTCCTGATGAAACGATATTTACCCGATATTTGCGTACCCATAATGCATCGTACCCGTAATGACACAGACAACTACACTCAGCGCGCCTTTTTGGAGTTTAAGTAGCCTTGGCCAGATTTTACGAGCCGTTCTACACGTATACGAGCTTAGAAAAAGTTATAAGATCTCATATTCTTCCTCGTTGTTACAGCTTCTGCCGTTAATCCGTTCGTAAGGCCTTAATTTAAAACTAACTATACCTAATGTCCAGCCAGGGTTATAAAATTGCTTTAACTAACTTTCGGCATTACCTTCCTATTTTGTTGGACCAATACTGGATATATTCGTAACAGAGTGGTGTTCATAAAACAACAACTTAAAACGCTTGTCTAATAAACAGGCGGGCAAATAGGCCAACATGACTGGAATTCATTTAATGTCTTAGGAATTATAAAAGTTGACAAGTCAAGAGTGATAAACTAAAGATAACGCCATCACGCACAAAAAATTAAACCTTTCTGCGCATGTTGAATCAATGACGTCACGCAAATTGTGTTCCTATTGGCTAATGATAATGTAAGTTATATTGCAGGGCTGCCAACTAATTTCATTTCTCAGAAGAAATGTTAATTTTCACATATGAAAGACTTGGAAATCTTTAAAATAGCCCAACCACGTCATCTAACGGGAAAATCATGCGCTAGGCGTAATCTTTAGTTTATCATTCTTGCAACCATTAATGTTTTGTCATATTATTGGTTGTATGTCTACCTCTCGTAATGTTCTTGTATCTCTTACATTAAATTCAAAGGTTAGAATCCTGATTTTATAATAAAAATATCGGCATGATTATATTATAATAGAGGCCTACATCATCAACTGAACTCTGCATTAACTACCCAAAGGCTGACAATTTTTGAAACTAATTTCTGCATAATTTGTAATGACTAGTAAGAAGGGTAGGCCATTTAAATCGTATAGAATTCATGTTAGGAAAGCTATTGAGACTCTGCCTTCTCTTGACATAATTTCCCTGACAATATTTGAAACTAATTTCTGCATAACCTGTATTGACTTGTATGAAGGGCAGACCACTGAAGGTCTTCTCTCATTGTTCAGAGAGAGTCACATACTATGGGCATACTGTCAACCAGTTTGTTAGTATAATAGGACCAAAGTAAGATATGCTTAAAACGACAAAATTTATTTTATCTAGTATGTTCAACAACCAACATTCTAGAAGTAGTAAGTTCTAGAACCAAAATTCAAGAAAAATTTTAAAATTTAACATTTTTGATGATTTTTTTTTGGGTAATGTGAACGCACTGTGTTGTTATATATTTTGTTTGTTTCATTATCTTTTGATTGTTATTTTATTATTTAAATTTGTTCTTGCTTTTTTGGTTCGTTTTTTTTTTACTTGTTTTTATGAAAAAAAAAATTTTTTTAATCTCTACAGATTGTAAGAGAGCTTAAGTTTGAATTTGTTTTAATTCTTATTTTTTTAATTCCTTACGTACATACCTTTTGTTTTGTATCGTTTCGTTTTGTGCTTTATTTTATTTTATTTTCTTATTTTATTTATTTATTCCTTTATTCGTTTATTTATTTTAATTGCTTGCTTCTGTTGATTGACTGACTGCATTTAATTTTCCTCTTTTAATTTGAGTCCAAAAAAAAAGATGAAAAAAAAACGCCACTCACTCACACAACGAAAATTGGAAAACTTTTTAAAGAACATCCATGTTTTGCTGAAAATTCGTTTCTTTTAAATTTTTTTCCTTTCCTTTCTGAAAATGTTTGTCTGCAGTCTGTAGAATTGATGCTGCTTATATTTATTTTCACTTAATTTAACGTTCTTTATAAGCCCATATGTACCACATGCGACATGTTCTGTATTTCAACATTCAAATGCGTGAAACGTGCTTCGTAATAGCGATGAAGACGATTATAAGGTAGTTTAGATTTGTTTCTCAGTTTTAGATGGAGGAAGACCACAAAAATTTATTTTGAGTTATAGAGTATGGCAAGTTTGCTCCTTAAGGTTCAATTAGTCGTGACTTAACCATAACCATATAAATCAACTGTTTTAACTAACTTTATGGACATCACTGTTTTCGATTATAGGTGACTTACCATAATGCCATAGTCATAACGATAACCATATGTACCAATTGAATTTTGGTTTTTTTGCCATAACCATAAACAGCTGTTTGCTGAATTTACTTACATATATACACATTTTTCTTTGTTTACTTTTGTACTTTTGAAAAAGTACACTGCACTGATTGCTGCTAATAGTAAATTTAAGGTTATGGATTATGTTACGACTATGGTAAAGTCACGACTAATTGAACCTTTAAGCCTAAGCATAAACATAAAGCAGTACAGTTCAGTACAGGGACTGCTTTAATCTTGTGTCGTCACAACGGGCCGCCAAGCGCGCTATGCGAGCTTTTGGTATAAATTTACCACTCTGATCTAAGCTATTTTAAGCCTAACGTAAATTCAAGCCGATTAATACATAAACCTTTAATGGACTATAATGCATCTTAGGTACCAATAAGAAGCTACTGTTTTATCACGAGAACAATGGATAACCATAGATAAGGTCATGTGTTCACTGAACGAGCTCTGGAGCGAAAAAAAAAAATCAAAAAATCATCTTCAGCATTATGGACATATTTTGGATGAATGATGAGTACGTAAACAAGTAAATTTGCCGAATTTGGGACAATTACAATCCACATTAGATCCAATAACATCCAATGCATTCTTTAAGAACAACTTTAACCAGCCATCACGGTCAACGGCGAGCACTTTAGATCAAAGTTTACTAATATCTTCCGGCCTGATTTTGAATAATCAGACCACCAACAAATTTGGTTGCAATACAGCTCATGCCACATTGGATGTTCTGCAAGAGTGATTTGTAAACTGACCACCTCCAGTAAAAATCAACGTGTAGAGAGGAAGTGAAGACAATGGAGCACTTTTATATCTAAGGTTTAAGACGTGTGCTGCAGTCTCAAAAGTATGCGAATAATACTTCATCAGGCAGTACTCCTCTAAGAGAAGTGATCTCAAATGAATTTAAATGCATGGTTCGCATCAGAGACCAGCAAAATGAGTATCCAAAACGATGAGTAGATTCGAGTCATACTCAAAATTTCTGATACTTATACGCCTTCATACTTATTTGAATATCATACTACTCATACTCAAAGTTTGAAATACTCATCGTACTTATACTTAACAATACCCACGATCTTGTTAATTTCTACTTTCCATGACTCAAAATACACATGAAGCATAAAATAATTATGATTCGAGTACGATACTCACTAGAAGGTTGTTTGTTTGTTTTGTTTGCTGTCTTCGTCTTTTCTTACTTCGTTTTTTGTAAATGCAACAACAACTAAGACTGTAAATTTGCATGAATGATTCGAATCACTCAAATCATTTCTAAGCATTTTAAAAGTATTTTTCGAAATTTACAAATTTTGAACGAGTAGCCGTATGAATCAAATATATTTCGATTGTGGTATGAGTTTGATGTCAACGTTGTACTCATACTCATTGCAACCTGTACTTATGAATTGGTGTTGTAGCGAGTACGAATGAACCACAGTAGTTAAATTTTAATACTGTTGACGCACTCATACTCAAAATTTCATGAGTACTTATGAGTAGCGAAAAGACGATTCATTACTGATCTCTAGTTAGCATCTCTCTTTTGGTGATAAAGTTTGTTGTAGGGAGGAGTATTCGGAAAGTATTTATTTTAGAAAATTCTATTTGAGAAAATAATTTTGATTTCCAAATTGAAATACAGAACATTTATAGGAATACTCGTGCAATTGTTTTCGTTTTCTGCTGGACACCGCTTTTATAAGCTTTGAAAATGTACAATGGAATCAATATCAACACTCACACACACACAAATTGAAACACCTTACATAAAAGGTTCAATCACCATGCATTCTACTGCCTTTACAGTTGGGAGCAAAAAACTAGCATTATTTAAAATTATTTCATATTTAAAGAGAATTTATTTTTTGCTAAAAAATGTTCTCTTGGAACTCTGCTAATTTTTTGTACGCAACTGTAAAAACAGATATGGACATACTACGTACATGTTATGCAAATGAAATTTTTAAAATGAATCTTTAACGAATTGTAGCCAAGTAAATGAAAGAAAAAAACCAACAATGCTAGCAAAATTGAATTTCAGAGGAAAAATCTCAAATTTTTTGCGAAATATTGTGAAATAAATGAAAATATTTCTCCATATCCAATGGAAACCTTTTTGGTTTCGTAGAAAAATTTTTGAGGTATTCAACAAGTGGGTGCGAAATTCAACAAAAAAAAAACGAATTGAAGATTTTCTAGGAAAACTTGAATAAAATTTTGTTCCCAATTGTAAATTACTTTTAAATTGTTCCCAGAATTATCACTTTCTAGACTGCTTGTTTATTGGTTTTCAATGGATTTTATTTTTACGTGGTAGGTGCCAAGTCCTACACACAACCCGAATTCAAGGTCCAGGAGATTGTACTTCGGTGCACGCTTTAGTTAATATCTAGTGGATCCAAGTATGTCCATCCAGGAGGGACCACGAGGAGGCTGCGTACCAACTTAAATACAAGAAGACAAGGATCGCTTGGTGGTCGTTTTGTTGACCACAGTCAGAAACTTTACCTTGTTTGCGTGGATCCTACACTTCCCAAAACTCGTTAATCGTGTTGTTAATGGCCAATGAAGATTAAGGAGAATAATTATCGTTTTATAAATAGATATTCCCGGGATTTTATTGTGGCCCCCGATATGGAACAACTGGAATAACATCCGTGGATTAAAGAATTTTAAATGCAGGCAATCTATTAATTATCGCCAGTTATGAAATTTAATACAGTCCAGGTCTTTTAAAACGGCCTGACTATATATATTGTTCGATAACCTTCGTGATCTCTGGTTAGATGAGATAAGAGTGATGCAATTTGACGAATTTCGATCCTCAGATTTATTGTAATACCACAAGACCCAAAAACAAAGTCTCCACTGATCCAAAATGTGCCTTTAATAAGTTCGCAACTGCACACCAATTTCAAATATGAGCAATCCGACATACAATGCAAGGCACATTCTAACTAGTCGGCGTTCAGCGAAAGTTGGACTGTAACTAAGAAAGTGTTTTATACTCTCCTCTTCATTTTTATATCTACACTTGCTTCAGTAGTCGTAATGCCATGCAGCCAAATGCTGTGTTTGTCTTCTTAAAACAAAGCCATTAAGTCCCGATTCATTGTTATTGAAAACCGTGTACATTTAGTGTAAAGATATAGCCACAACTGCCTGCAAATGCGGCGATTACTAGCAGTCACTAACTTGTTATTCTGACTCTCTAAAGCATCATGTTGAAAATTGCTTTTACGCGAGAGAATAAACACTCCCACGTATTCCTAAACACCAAAAATATTGGCCTTTAACAACCCGATGAACGAATTTCGGCCTGCCGTAACACATCCTTCAAGGTGCCTTCGCTTCTTAGGCGCATATGGCAGTTGGTAACGCCAATCGATGACCCAGGCTTCCTCGATTTGGGCCTTCCAACGCAAACACGATCTATCTCTTCGCCGACTTCCACAGAACCCCGCATCAAATATCCGTCTCGCCGGACTATCCTCTTTCAATCGAACAACATGGTCGAGCCAGCACAGCCGCTAACAACCTCTTTGTCGGTGCTTCATGGATTTGGTCCTTCCAACGCAAACAAGGTCGAGCATCCTCCTCCAATCGAACGAACTGGTCGAGCCACCACGCCCGCTAGCAACTCCTATCCTGTTGAGGAGCTCATACAGCTCGCTGTTGGATAGGATGTGAAAATCATGCACCAAAAATCTTACGTAGAACTTTTCTCTAGAATACTTTCATAGCTGCAGCATCAGTGCTTAATAGGGTCTATGCCTCTGTGCCTTAAGCGTCTTATGCAATCATCTCAATAAGCAATAAGCAATTGCAGAGTGGAGGAGGGCAGTTCTTGTCCTCAGGATAGTATTTTCATATCTCAACGACGTAAAGGCTATAATGCCAGTCTACACCGTACTTTATAGCAAAGATTTCTTTCTCATAAACACAGCAATGATTTGTTAGTCGCCTTGATATGTTTAATGGTAGTAGTATCGTTGAAGTTATTTCAAAACTTGTTGTTAATTACACTTCCTCCAGTACCCCTCTTGAGAGCATATGGCTTCCACAAAGAATTTCGCAGTCTGTTTCCGATTCTTTAATCTATTTTTGTTGATCCAGCTAAGTCGGTGATTGGTCTGCTGTAGCAAGGCCTAGGAAAATGGGGAAGCCATCA
This sequence comes from Sarcophaga peregrina, assembly GCA_014635995.1. Taxonomy (NCBI): domain Eukaryota; kingdom Metazoa; phylum Arthropoda; class Insecta; order Diptera; family Sarcophagidae; genus Sarcophaga; species Sarcophaga peregrina. The sequence goes on along the minus strand of CM025790.1, from coordinate 37,821,215 downwards.
ATCGTTGCCTGGAAGCAACGATCTCCGAAAATCTGAATTTGAAATTGAGATATCTTCTGCGTATTAAGTTTGCTGTTTTGTTGCCAGCAAGACTTACTCGTAAACCGATTTTAAAAAGATATTTTAAGTAGTTAACTTAGATTTCCGATTTTTAGCATGTGAGTCTTCTTTTTTGCATAGCAAAACACATAGGCAGTATGAATACAAATTGATTTTTTAAAAATCTCTAAACTATAGTGGGTCCTTTTTTTGACTTGAGGCTTTATATTTTGCCGAAATAGCCTCTAGCACATGCCTTTTAACAATTTAGAAAATGCTAAGCAAAGAATTGAGATGTTTTAAAAGAAAAATATTTAATGGCGCCCACTAATTGGCATTGCAAAAAAGAAAAATAAAATTTTTTGTCTTTTCATGTTTCCTAATTACCCTATAAAAAGGGGTTTACCAAGCATTTGAAATCATTGTTGTAGTGATTAGTTAGAATACCTATTGCATGCCCCTTAAATTTACTGTCACTTTAACAAATTGAAATTTCGTTTTTGTTTTTGGCAACAAACGTTTCTAAAATAAAACAATATAAAGAAAATATGATAAGGGAAGGGTAATGATTCAATGTTATACGGTATGTCCACATCTGTTCCATTTGACACTCACACATTTCACTTTTGTATCTATTTTGCAATTAGAAATCTGTTAAAAATTATACTTCTAAACAGACCGAAACACATAAAATATCTTAAAAATGCAATGCAAAAATGGCTTGTTTTTATGAAAATGAAAATGAAATAAAAACAAAAATGTTTGAAATGATTTTCTTTTCTATTCTAATTTTAGTGTGTAATTTGTTTTACTAAAACTGCCTTATACATCTGTACGAAAGTATTGTTAAATTATTATTATTAATTAAATTATTATCATGTTAAGTAATTATGTATAGACTATTTTTAAAATAATTTGAAATTTCTTTAAAAAAAAAATTTTCTTTTTTTTTTCTTGTTTTCACATGCAATTTGCGCGATACGATTTGAAATATTAAAACAAAAACAAAAATCAACGAAAAAATTCAAATTTGATTACACCCACACTCCCTCTCTTTTCCTCTCTCTCTCTCTCTCTATTTTGCACCATTTAAACACGTCACATTCATGTTCATACCGTTACTTTTTTTTTTTTGTTTACTTGAAAATCTCACCAACCATATCATCACACCATCATCATCACCACCACCACCACTAACCAATCGTATGCAATATGAACTCAATTCAAATCGTATAATTACACCACCTGCTACACTGTAATGTTGTCGAAATGCAATGAATTGCATACGCCATCTTGTCGCCATATTATCCATCCACTGTCACTGTCATGGTCGTTCGTTCGTTCGTTCGTTCGATCGATCGATCGATTGTCGTTCTCCAGATCATCCTATACATCCACCAACAGAGACTAGTGATCCCTGGGACGTTGAGTTTCCACCCGATAGATGCAGCCAACACATTAAGCAAATCGATGGTGTATTCAATATATTCGCTTGTGAGGTAAGTTTTAAATAAAACGAATCCTATTTCCGTCCAAAGTCATAACAACTGTTGCATTAATTTTAAGGTTAGATTACAGGTTCTAAAATAATTATTACAAGAATACCTTAGACGGTGCCACATTGTATGTTCATCCACAATTGACCATTACAACCCTTCAGTTAGGATTACAAGCTAACTTCCCACCCCACTTATGTTGTGCGTGTTAATTTTATCCATAAGAGGGCGCCTACAGTTTATTTACTTTCAGATGTTTTTGCTAAAAATCTGCTGAGGGGATGTCGCCGAAGAAATACATAATTGGCCATAACAACCCTTCAGTCAGGATTACGACCTAGCTTCTCACACCACTTATGTTGTGTGCGTTAATTTTATACATGGGTGGCATGATCCACAGTTTAACGTAGACTCCGAACGATAACTTTTTTGGAAACTTTTTCATGGAAGGTTTATATATTTACTCTCAATTCGGGATTTACATTTAATAAGCCAACACACTACGTACCCAGAATACGGCGACTTTATAAACCTAACCTTACAAAACCTAGCTATTTCTAACAGGATTAAACGTGCTATTTTGAGGCACACTTACACACAGATGAAAGGCTCAGTGTTAGATATTCCCATAGAGGCCAACTCTAGAAGAGTTTGTTGTAGATACCACTACTAAGAATCTAGAATTGAAGTCTCTGTATGTCGAGGCACAGACACAGAATGAATTGATTCCTCCACCATAATGCCTTGTATCCTGTAGAAAGAAAGCAAGGAACAAGGCGAACCGTACAAAGTTTATAGAAATATTCGTTTAGATTCGAGACAAGCTTTCTTTTGGTACTAAAGAGATGAAGCAACTCAGACTGCCAATATCCATGCATGACAGTTCATTATAGGTCCTCCATGTAGTAGGACAGCCAGGTGTGTCTTTCTCCTCTGACCAAGTGCCGGGCATGTGGACAGTAAGTAGGTGAAGAATAGTTTCATCCAGCTAACAAGCAACTGAATGCATGTTTACGCTCGTTTTATCGAGCATTTTTGAAGTTCGTGACCTATGTGTGTAAAAAGCCGAATATGATCTTCCCCTGAGGGACATTGGTGCTTAAATTATTACAATAGGAACTTTCGATTCAACACCTAATATCAATTTCGTAGCATTGGATTCATGCACACGGTTTTATTCGAAAAATGCTTGTAGATCCAGATGAAAGTTACATATTAAATCACTTAGTAGCCAATGTCCGGCCTATACTTTACATAGCCTTTTTTCACTTCTTTTTATTACTTTATAGACGTCCGAGGAGCCTTTAATCCCAAATTATCCAAAACTTAAGGATTTCTGCAATGATATGCAAATCATGTGCAACATGATAGCTGATGGACCACTGTAAGTAATTTTGTGGAAATTTTATTTTAATTTCCCTTCTTAATGTTTGTTTTCGTTTTTATTATAGAAAATCATTTTGTTATCGCCGTTTATGCTATTTATCATCGAAATTCCAATTGCATGTTCTACTTAACGAATTAAGAGAATTAGCATCGCAAAAGGCTGTGCCACATCGTGATTTTTATAATATAAGGTAAGCTCTTAGCATTCTAAAGTCATAACAAGTCAGCGATCATTACTGAAATTTTTCCTTTTCTATTCGGTCATTAAAGAAAAGTTGATACCCACATTCATGCCGCCTCCTGTATGAATCAAAAGCATCTCTTGCGTTTCATAAAGAAAACTTTAAAAAAGAATGCCTACGAAGTGGTAACCGTATCCAAAGGCCAAGAGATGACACTATCACAGGTATTTCAATCGATGAATTTAACCACTTACGATTTAACAGTGGATATGCTAGATGTACATGCCGATCGTAATACGTTCCATCGTTTTGATAAATTCAATGCCAAATATAATCCAATTGGCGAGTCACGTCTAAGAGAAGTCTTCCTTAAGACCGATAACTATTTGAATGGAAAATATTTTGCACAAATTATTAAGGTAATGTAGTTTGGAATGTAATTAAAAGGAAGTTTTAATTAATTTTTAATTTTTAATTTTTTTTTTTTGTAATAAAAGGAAGTCGCTTTCGATTTGGAAGAATCGAAATACCAAAATGCAGAGCTACGTTTATCCATTTATGGTAAATCACGTGATGAATGGAAAAAATTAGCTCAATGGGCTATTGACTACAATGTTTATTCCACAAATATACGTTGGCTTATACAAATACCACGTCTTTAGTAAGTACATATTATATAAGCGCTCTGTCTAACAAGTTTTAACTTTTTTTTTGTTTTTTTTTGATTTCTTTTTCCAGTGACATCTTTAAATCCAATAAATTAATGAACTCATTCCAAGAAATCTTGGATAATATATTTTTGCCTTTATTCGAAGCCACTAAAGATCCCAGTAAACATCCCGAATTGCATCGTTTCTTGCATTATGTCATCGGTTTCGATTCGGTAGATGATGAATCTAAGCCCGAAAATCCTTTATTTGATGGCGATATTGCTACACCACCTAAATGGACTGAATATGAGAATCCACCGTATGCCTACTATATTTACTATATGTATGCCAATATGTCGGTTTTAAATCAATATAGAACGTATGTTTCTTCTTTCCGATCTTTCATAATTACCAGAATGAATAATTTTTTTTTTTAAACATTTTTATAACAGGGAACGTGGCCTTAATACGTTTGTTTTACGTCCGCATTGTGGTGAGGCAGGTCCTGTACAACATTTAGTTTGTGGCTACTTGATGGCTGAAAACATTTCACATGGTTTGCTTTTACGTAAAGTTCCAGTGCTTCAGTATTTGTATTACTTATCACAAATTGGCATTGCCATGTCGCCACTCTCCAATAATTCGCTGTTTCTTAACTATCATCGTAATCCTTTGCCGGAATATTTGGCACGTGGTCTAATTGTCTCACTATCCACGGATGATCCTTTACAGTTTCACTTTACCAAAGAACCTCTAATGGAAGAATACAGTATTGCCGCTCAGGTATGGAAATTAAGCTCATGCGACATGTGCGAATTGGCTCGTAATAGTGTCATAATGAGTGGTTTTCCTCATAAGGTAAAAATTATAATTTTTCAAAACAACCCATAAAAAAAAGATTTGCTAACTTTTGAAATTATTTATTTTCCTCATTCAGATGAAACAACATTGGCTGGGACCAAATTATACACGTGAAGGTGTTGCTGGCAACGATATAAGTCGCACCAATGTACCCGATATACGTGTTGCTTATCGTTCGGAAACTCTACTCGATGAACTTTCCAATATCTTTAAAGTTCATAAAACTCCTCGCACTATAATTGAGGAGGCCTCCCTAAACTACTAAATGTCTTCTCGGTTTTGCTTGATCTATGAAAACGCCATCGATTTATGTTTGATCAAATATTGATTGTGTTAAAATTAAATGCGAATTTATTTGTGTATGTGTGTATTGCTTTTTGTAATGGATTGATGGTCACCCAACAATAACAATAATAATAAATAATAGAAGAATAACTAATATTTCTTTGGTTTTAAAATTTAAATCAATACAAAATCTTATTAACAAATTATTAACAAAACAGTTTCAAATAAAATGTGTCTTAATTTTGATTTAATTCAGGCACTAATAAATAAACGAAATGTTCAAATTTATTTATTTTCTCTTTTTACAATGTTCTTAATTAAGAGTTTCGAGTCAAAGAAGCCTTTTTACTTAGAGAATTGGAAGTATTGTCCTTTTTTTAAACTTCTGTTTTAAACTTTTCTATTCTATCGTTAAAAGTTATCTTAGCTGTGCTTTGTGTCTTTAAAAAAGTCATTAAGGAATGGGAAATTGAAAGGATACTTCCAAGTCAAAGCTAAAGAGAAGCACTTGATGTCATAGCTTCCATCTTTATATAGTTTTCCCACACTTGAAAGAAATGCATATTTGAGGATAGAGGAAAAGAATAAAAGCATTTGCTGGCCTGTTTATAAAATTAAAATACGGATCTACTTCCTGGTTGGTTTGTTCAGGTATAAATTCTTAATTAAATTTCGAAATTTGCATTTATCCGTGAAATTAACGATGTGCCACTTAACGCTTAACTGTGTCATTCAGTCGCGAAAGCAACTAGAATAACAACACGGCTAAGTAGACTGATAGTAAATACTGGAGGATCACTCCCAAGTAGGAGGAAGCTACTCATGGAGGCTGGAAATAGTATAGGAAGCGTTCGTAAATTCAGCAAATTTGTGCACCGCTGCGTCAGTTATGCCATGTTTTGTTGCTAATGCGTGATCAACTGCACAATAACGAAACAGAATTTGCTTTTTAGAACGTTCGGCAAAAGTTAAAAAAATGTTCTCAAAATTAACTATAATAAATACTAGATGATCCGTGCGAATATTTCGCACCGTTAGTTGTCGTTTTTGTAACATAAAATGAAAATAATTAATAGAAATTTTATTAAAAGTATAAAAATATTACAAATCACATATTTACATACATACATATGTTTAAATGCTTTTATAATACTTCTTTGAATACAATGTTAGAGGTAATGACATGATCATCGTAAACTTTTTGCCCGTACGAATCCTTAATCCAAACAAAAATATCTTTAAACGTACGCACTCGCGAAAAAGCCACGTATAACTGCTTATGTGAAAAGCCCGGTTCTGGTAAATACAATCCTACCTTTTGAAGGATTTGACCTTGTGCTTTGCTTATCGTCATAGCAAAAGTAACTTTCACAGGAAATTGTTTTCGTGTCATTCGGAAATGCACAGTTGGATCAGAAGGTATAAGGTTGATTCGGAGTATGAGTACAGTTTTATCGGTATGAAAAATTTTCGCTGATATGATGTGCTCTATTATGTGGAATAGAATTACAATTAAGCGACCCTGATTATCGCACTTGATCTCACAACTACTGCAAAGTATTGCCAAAACAGCTTTTTACAACTTAATATGCATATTTATATAACTGACTTAGTAATAAACGGCATTTGTAGAACTGCATTACTATGAAGCGACCCTGTATTACCACACTTGAACAAAAGCATATAATCATAATGACAACAGTATTATCATGCAGTTGTATATAAAATATAATTTTTATCAATGAAAATATTAAGTTTTAAATTTCTAATTATTTTTTGCCATTAGTGTTAGATATAAGCTTTAAAATGTGATATCATTCATTAAATTTGATGCGGTAGTATGGGAGATATTTGCAACCGACAAAAAAAAGTGCTTTAGAAATAATATATATGATTATTGAAAATTTAGACGGTGGGTAAGTAGAGTGTTTTGTACCATAGACTTCATCAAATATGTCATAGAATTCCCAGGAAGTGGCGTTTCGCCCAGTCTTATTATATGTAATGTCCAAATTCAAAAATTTCCGGCTTATCTGTTCCTTTGTCAGTTCAACCATAAACAAACCGGATGTTTTCTTTAAATTTTAATAAAACTTTTCACCACAATACTGACTTTGTTGTCTTTCTCCTTTCCTGGAAAAAACTACTCTTTGCGCTGAAAATAGCAGCTTTACGGTTCACATACTGCCTTAATAATAGCTGGAATGGTTCCCATAGACCTTCAAGCAATTGAGCGCCAGATGATTTTCAACGCTAGACAGAGCACGACTCAGTCGCATAGCATAGAAACGATACAGCACGAAGTCATCTTAAAATGGCAAATGGGAGCACGTATTACAAGCCCTGAGAGTACTGCTTCAATTTATTGTTGTCATCCAGTCTGCTTTCTTATCGCCCAGAGAAGAATTTAAAAGAATTCTTTCTTTTCATTTTTATATTTTTTTTTGTTTTCTTATATAAATAAATGTATTTATTGATTTCATTTTTTTTTTTTAAATAAAAAAGATGACAAAATAAAATAATGCAAATGTACAATTATGCCAATGCCATTTCAAAATACGATATAATATTTTATATTCAAACAAAAATGAAAACTTAAAAATAAAAAAAGAAAGGAAATTAAAACGATAATAATTTCAAACAAATGAAACGGCCAAATTACGAGATATAAAATTCGAAAACTAGGCAAACTAAAATGATTCTTTAAAGGTAAACATGGTAAACATAAACTTGGTTTAAAATAAAATAGAATATTGCGGATAAAGAGAGTTTTAAAAACATGATGGTTAACAAATTATTAAACAAGAAACACAAAATGAACACAATTAAGTAAAGTTAAGTAAAGTAAAGGGCCATTATATGATAAAAAAAATTAATTCTAATTATAAAAATCATTGTTTTGGTTAAAATTAATTCGTAAAACAAAAGAAATTCCAACACAAATCCCTACGAGTCTTTTTTCTTCTTCTTTCTTTCAATTATGTATAAAATTATTAGTAAATATACTAAATTATTAAAACTATATACGACTGTAACTAACTAAAATGGTGAATTCATGCCCAATTTTGTGCCAAAATCCAAACGGGCACGACGTTGATAACGTGTGTTAACTCTGTTTTGTAAGAGAAGAAAGAGAAGGAAAATTTTATGTTATTTGGTGAAACAATAACAATAACAACAATAGATGTACAACTTACTTTATTTCCTGCCATTTACAAAATTCCGAAACGACTAAACTTATAAAACAGCCCACAAAAAGGAATACAATAGCCGGCCATGCATCCTCTAATTGATCGCTTAGCTCATCGTTAAGCATAATCTCCGCTGTACATATAAGCGAATGAAAAAGTAGAATACAAAAGCAGGTAAATGCCCAAATGCTATTACGAAAAGGATTCTTTTGCCACAGCGAATGATCACGATGAACAAAGGAAGCAGACACCGTAACTGAAAGGATGATGATGGAATGAAAAATAAAAAACAAAAACTCTATTCTTATTCGTCTTATTCGAAATTCATTTAACAAATTCCTACTTACCGAAATGCAATAAAATGCCGAGTATGGAAAATATTCGTGCAATTTGTAAATTGATATGTTTGTCGTCCTCTTCGACATCCATTATTTTAATAGGATGATCCATAAATGCACAATACGATAAAATCTGTTGCCAAAAAAAACAATTTTCCCTCTTTTGAGAATGACATCAACAAAGAAATAAAAGCACACTAAAGACTCACCATAACCAAAATGGGCGTTAAGAATTTGCAACCATAACACCATAGAACAAAACCAAAAACTCTTGTATCATATTCAGTCTGTTTTTTGCCAGTAGCACGATTCATAATCTTTGGATCCAAGTCAATGTGTGCCAAAGCAAGTGATATTAAAGGCACTGGTATGCACATTAAATAGATAACCATTAAAGGTGTCAACAGTGGACGCAGTGACAGGCAAGCACTCAAGATGTTAATCATGGATAAAGCACCAGCACAGCAAGCCCAATATTGTATACAATTCCATAGGCCTGAGGAAAAACGACGTGATAGTTCAATAATGGCCACCAATGAAAGAGGATCTTCTCGTTTGACGGCTATGGAACAAGGCAAGGAATTTAGAATGCGACTTAAGTAAATCGGTGAAATGGTATTGCCAGGACATTGCATAGGTCTGGCATGACCAATAGTGGCACCATATTGTCCTGTTTCCAGTAGCTCTTCGGCTGCTAAATCTTCTGGCATATCCGTACACGATGCATGTGCGGTGCCTGATGCTTTTTTCTTACTTTTTAATTTATTATTTACGATATTGGCTTCTGTATAAGCCTCTATGTCTTGGCATACTTGAGGATATAAAGGTTCTACAGCTATGCTGCAGTCGGCCTGTAAAAATATTTCTGCATTTGAGTTGCTGGCCGAAGAACCCAAACACACCACAATTTCACCATACGATTGCATTATTTCCAGCATTTGACTGGTGGCCTCCGCTGAACAGTCGGTAAATAAAGAGACTTGCAACGGCACATTATCCACTTTTTCCAAATGCGGTCTTATATTTTCAATACCTCTGGGTAATTTCGCTCTATTCGACATGTCAAAATGAACCGGAGCACTTTGCTCCGTGCTCTCCGTTAAAATGCTGATGGAACGACAGTTTTCATCTAAAGCTGAATCTTGAGACTGTCGCCGACGTCCAGTCCTTAAGGATTCATTAAGCGATTCCCTAGAGCCAGCCAAGCTGGCATTAGAGCAAGTTTCATTGTTATCCGTCAAGTTTAGCAAGTGATTCGAAATGGCTCCCGGAGCTGAAGAGCTCAAGGTCTTGGAAGACTCTAGATTAGTAAGTGGTGGCAATAGATAATTCAAATCGGAGGATTCATCGTCTGTGGCTACATTACCTAAAATATTGGTTTCAAGGGAATTATCATTATCATGACAGTCAGATGTAGCTGATGTTGTCGTTATAATGGCAGTGGTTGTAGTGGAACACGGTGGTGGTATTGGTGGTAATTGTGGTTGTATGATATCGAGCACTTCATGATTTTTTACTGAAGATGAACGTTTGTTAATGATAATAGTAGCAGTAGCAGTAGTACTAGTAGTAGTAGTGGTAGTAGCAGTACAAGTATTTGTACTATTAATGGCGGTGATTATGGTTTTATTAGCATGAGATGACGAGGTTATGTTAGGGGGTTTGGTGGTAGAGGTAGAAGTAGTAGCAGTAGTAGTAGTAGTAGTGGTGGTGGTGGTGGTGGTGGTAGTAGTCATATTATTAACGTTGTTAGTATAATCAAGTTTACCAGTAGTTTTTGGCGATTGTACAGCGCCAATACCAGCAGCACTATTGGCGATCTTTTCGTCCGATTCACTTAACAGTGAAATGTGACAATTCCAACCGGATTCCAGACCCATCTTCTCAGAGAAAACACGGGACCGCAATTCGTTCTCTTTGCTGAAATGGACAAAACGTATACAGGCCCTTTCGAGACGTTCCACAAGTTGTACTATGTCTGTCTGAGCCTGATACTGCATTGTCACCATGCCTATGAACACCTGATGGCATTGCATTTCAAAACAGCCCTCCACATCGGTAATATCGTCTTCTTTGCTCTCCGAAAACAACAAAGAGTCTGTGCTAATGCTGTGGCTCAATTTGCCATGGCCACACTCAAAATCACAATGCATTTTATCCACATGTTGCATGCGCATCTTCGATTCTGGCGGTAATTCTAAATAGGCAATATTGCCGCTGTTTGTAGGGCCGCCACTTAAAGCACCATTTATGCCATGCCTAAGCGGGCGATAGGCAAAAGCAGTGCAGTATGCTGTCAAAGCACTGCGCTGATAAAAGTCCAAGGCTCGTTTACGATCCTGTGGTGAAAGCGGACGCAAATCCTCACCATCCCAGAAATCATCACAACAATCCAATATAATGTCTGCTGTACCCTGGGTAAACAATGATAAATAACCGCCTGGGTTTTCACGCATTACCACCGACAGTGAGTGTGGAAAAGGAACCTTAACCTTTGACGACAGTTGCAGTTGGCGAGCAAAACGTATATCCCTACGTACCACATCAGGTTGCTAAAAGAGGAAAAACGGAATCAATAAAGCGAAATTTTGCATTTATATTTGAAACATCTTCGAATCACGCAGATGTTGTTAGATGTTACAACGATTTGCGATTAGAAATTGCAAGAAATAAATTATTAATCAATCTCCTTACCAAATGTCGATATGTGGCTAATTGACCCTCAAGTGTGAAACGATCCGTGGCATGATCTGTAAAACCGATCTGTTTCGCCAACTCACATAAACAGCGTCTATTATTGTGGGCATTGTGTGAGTGTGAGTGTGGGTGTGGGTATGTATGTATGGTATGTATAAGAGTATGGATTTTGGAATTTTATTAAAAAATGTATTAATTTCTCATTAATTGATTCATTGATTAGTTTAAATTCATAATGAAAAAGTCTCATCATTATCAAAGAAAAGCATAATGCAATAGGGTTTAAACAAAAAACAAATTAAACAAGAACAGAAATAATCAAAATTTTAACTCGGGTGTATAAGATGTCTATTAAAAATCTAACAGAAGACAAAGAGAACTAAAGGTAGACAACAGACAGACAGACAAACATAAAATGAGAAAAAAAATTAATATTAAAAGATAATAAAGAACTCAACTAAATTGTTAAATAAAAAGAAGAGAGCAAGTGAAACAAATTAATAAATACAATTGAATACCAATTCATATGTGGTGTTGTTTTCATATATTGATGGATGTGATTAGAAGCGATGGTTGGTTGATGTTTTAAAAACTACGCACAATGAACTTTTAAAAATTTTAATAAAAAAAGAATCTTACAAACATCGTCGATAGTGTATTTTCTAAAGCATTACAAACTCATTAAATAGCAATTATTTGTCTACGAAAAATATTATAAAATTGAATTGAAAATCTAAACATCAGCAATTTACCTGCAATAGTGTGATTACATAAATTATAGTAAGTATTATACTTTAATACTCGTATTAAAAACGAAACTATAAAACATTGTTTACTTTTCAACAAAAAATCAGAATAAATAGAGAGTTTTTTTTAAAAAATTTCTAACAATTTGCTATACAAAAATACATATTGGAGAGTCAATCAGTAAGATGAATGAATTCTACTTTAACAATGTGGTATATACAGGTTCCGGCGCTTAAAGTGTTCTCAATTAACAACTGCAAAGAATAGTTTATGAAGCATATATTTTTTTAATGGATTTCAAAATAAATACAATTTTCGAACATTAGAAACTATGAAAATAAAAGAATTATTGCCATAATTTTAATAGGAATAGCTTTTGAATGATTTCAAATTTATATAGGCATGTTTAAAAAATTTTCGAACTTAATTTCGAATTTTCGAACATACATCAAAAATACTTTAAACAGAATTGTCTATTAAAATTATAAAATAACGTTATTTTTCGAAATTTCTAAACAAAATTTCGGCTTTCGAACATTGAGAACTTGGTAAATAATGAGAATTTCAAAGGAATTTTTACACCTAGATCATGCAAAATTCTAAATTATTATTTAATTTCCGTTCTAACTATGGTGTCTAGAATAGATTTATTTTACAAAATAAATCCTTTGTAAGCCTTCCTTCGGTAACGTCGGTCCCTGTATTTAATTGATTAGTAAAGAAAGATTTCTATCTAATTGGATGGCAGCTTATAAATTATATTATATAAATTCAAAATAAAAGATTGCTTTCAAACTCTGTGGTTAATTACGACTAATCGAGATACATTTTTGGTTCAAATTTTGATAACAATTTCTACACCCATTTTGTTTTAAAAATATGTATGAATTTTAGAAAAGAAAATCTTTAAGTTTTAGAATGTGTTTTATTTTCGTTGTTTTTGCTGTAAATTTATTTTAAAGTTGTAGTTTTAAAATTTAGAAATAATAGTTAAAAAATTTTTTTTAATGAAACACAGTTCCTGGCATAAATATTCTTCAACTGTTTGGATAAATGAAAAGCTAAAAAATCGCATGAATGTATGTAAATATAAAAGCCAAGCGTTAAAATGAATTGCAAATCTATCCCAAAACCGTAAGATTCAAAAAATATTTTTTCTTTTTTCGAAAATATAACGTATCAGGTCGTCAGCAATGTTTTCCCCAGTTCGGGAAAAATAATCTGTAGGCAGGAATTAATACAACACGAATCGTGATCATTATCGAGATATTTTAAAGGGTGAGTTTGAAAGTAAAAAAGAAAAAACACATAATTAATTAGGTATGTTTAGCATTTCGATTGATTGAGCAATGTATTGGATCAGACTATCGATCTGACTTCTCACATCACTCCTGTTGTGTTAAAACTTTTCATTTTATGACTACAAGTCGTGTACAATAATCGTTTAAGTTTCAAAGATTTTCTGCCAGAGAGTGTTCCAATAATAATTAGAAGCGGCAGAAAGGCAACAAACTATGCATATATTCTCGTACTCTACTTAAAAGTAAAAAAAAAAACCCTCAATCTTTTCCTTAATACAAGAAATAGTAAGAAGTGAGAAATATAAAGCGAACAATGTTATAAAAGGACACCAAAACCAAAAATAGAATTTATTTATGAAGCTGGGACCCTTTCTAATTCAGACATAAATAAAATGCAGCAAAATAAAATTAAATATTTGATTTGATTAAAAAAGAAAATATTATAACCAGGAACTGCTTTCACCATTAAAAGTAAATTTTACTTAAGGAAGTATTGGAAAAATTATTTTTTTTTTATAAAATTAAAAGAAAATTTGGAAAAATTAAAAAAAAAAAAAAAAACTCAAAATGAAAATAAAACAACATACCCATGCAAAAAGCTTTTCATACTGGACTCTACGATCGCATACCGATTTGTAACAGGCACCAGATCCTTATCCAGCATTGCTACAGCTGTGACATGACCACAAAATTGCGCATAATGGGCATGCGTTAAAGGAGAACAGGTGTTCAATAAGATAGCCAGACCTGAAAGCCATGATAAAAGATAAAAATTAGAATATTTTTTATGCATTACGTTTTTTAAGTATAGATTACCTAATGGCTTTAAGGATTTAATGTGATTTTTCCATTCCTGATCATCGAATTCCAAACGAAAAGGACAATGTTGATCATGCGTCAAGTCTAAAACTTCGGCTACTATGCCATCGCCTTTCTGTACCGTATGATCGGGTAGATCACTTTCGGAATTCATTGAAGTTTGTGAACTTTTCTCTTCAAAGTTATTTGGATCAGTATCGTGCAAAAAAAATACTTTTTCAGCCGTGGGATTAGGCCATGACAATATGCCTTTTTTGTCAACACAGCATAAAGCCGTTATAGAACCTAAAACCTGCACAACATTTGCTGAACGTGGCAATAATTCACTGTTACCCTGCCATAATTGTAGCCAATTGCGAAACACCTTCGAGCGATGTAAAGCTATGTTTTCATAATCAAAGGCCGGTGTATCGAGATCCTCTTCAAATGATTTCTCTGAATCTTTGCCCAAGACAAGCTGAGGCGTACGCAGAAAACACTGCAAACGAGCAATGCCCCAAAGGTTCATAGAAATCCACATGAGAGGAAATACTAAGGGTAATAATGGAATTACAGCCGAAGCTGGCGATTCTATAAGCATATCCATCCATTCATAATGGCCATCTGACGTTGATGCTGAAAAGCCAAAACCATGTAATCTCAAAATGCCAGCGAACAGCGTAATTATAAGAGCACATATAAAGCCCCATTGTTGTATATATTTGGTGACAAGCTAAAATAGAAATGAATGCAATTAGAATTACAATTAACTGCAACCAGTTAAAAAGACTTTTTACGGCCATTATTAAAGGTGGAATGACCGCAAAAATGTTTATATTTGAAGCATTAAAAATACTCTGCATGAATTGTTTTTTTAATAATATCAACAAAGAAAACAAGAATAAACTGGTATATAAACGATAATAGATTAGTTTAAACACAAATTGCTACAAATATTTACATTTTCACCTTTTGTTCCTAACAGTTTAAGAAACATTTAGAAATTCATTTGGCATACTGGCCATAGTCTAGCAGGTAGTGTGTTGCCTTATTAGACTAGACTTAAGGTCCGAGTTCAAATCCCAGGTCAGACATCAAATCGAAAATATTTCTTTGGTGACTTCTTCTCAGCAGATTTCTGGTAAAAACTCTGAGAGTAAAATAAAAAATTGCCATGAAAAGCTTCTTAAAAATCTGTCGTTCGGAGTCGACTTTATAAACTGACGGCCCCGCCATTCCTGTATAAAATTAACACCTACAACATAAGTGATGTGAGACGCTATAGGTCGTATTCCTGAGTGGAGCGTTGTAATGACCAATTATGTATGTATGAATTTATTTCATGGTTTTATTAATTTAAATTTCTTTCAATCAAGTTAAAACAAGTTTATACCAGTTTATTAAGAAATAAAATTAGAATTCTTTTGTTTTTTTTATCGTATTTACTTACCAAATATCTCTGTTGATTGTATATAGTTGGTGGTCTTTTAAGTGAATTCTCTAGTATTATTTTTAAATTCGTCAAGTAGGGTGTGTTCTCCAAACAGCACACCAAATCAGGCAGTGGACTTCTGGCAACCGGCTTTACCGGTGGTTCTGTACTATGGGCAACACCATATATTTCATGCGCATTGAATGATTTCTTGCCACTAACTTCTGTACAGGGTCCCGGTGTTATATGACCCGGCCGCAAAACAATATAATCTCCCTTGACCAATAAAGCCCAAGGCAAATTGACAATAACACCGTCTCGATAAGTCCACTGCAGTGAAACGCATGGCGATAACGGACAACAAATATGAGGATAATTACGCGGCTGCCATTCAGAACATAATTCAACTTCAGCTAAACGCAAATCATTTAAGGCATCACGACATTTACGATAGATTTCAGTGCGTCTCAGGTTATTCTCTCGTATCACAATAAACAAATCCAATGATAAGATAGCTGCTAAACACAATGCGGAAAGATATGAGCAAGAGATAAGTAATGCTATCGTCGTCAACAGTGAGGTGGCAATCGATGACCAGCCCAAGGGACTGTCATAGCGTTTAACAAATGCAGAGCGTATTTGACGGTAACAACTAAAAAATTTTTGGAAACCGGATTTAGACCACATAAAGTTCTTTCTGTGCTAACAAACAGTCCGTCTGACTTACCTTTCTTCTTTCCATTTCTGTTCGTAGCCCCTTAACATTTTCTCAATCTCCACATGCAAACGACCAAGAGCCACTTTTGTTGACAAGCCATATGGTTTGCCATTGTTCCCACCCGCATATTGTTGTTCAAATTGCGTATCTTGAGGATCTTTCGTCTTTTGTTTATTCCCACTTAATTCATCCTCATACTCTATGTATGAGGCTGCAGACGACACTGTACGTCCTTTGTTTTTATACATGGCGTTTTGGGCAAATATTTTTCAATTTTATTTTGGCATTTGAATTATTTTTTTTTTTATTTGTTTATACTTGTTTAAGCACTTTAGCAATGTTTTTAATTCCGTTTAATGCATTTTCTTTCGTTAAAAAGCGAATTGTTTGTTAATGAAAACAAATTGCACAATTATCCTACACAAGCTGTCAAATTGGAAACAGCTGTTCATGAATGCTGCCAAACGTTAGAAATGCACTGGAATTACAGCGTTTTTTAAGTAAGGCAAAATTGAGGATTTCTTTTCGCGATGTTAACCCTTATGGTATCGTATAACCTTTTTTTGTTATTTGTTGAGAGTTATTGGAATGATTTATAAAAAATTTTTTTATAATAAAGCAAAATGATTCGGCGAACTTCGTCCCGCCCAAAATTGTTTTTTTTCGTATTTACTTACCAAATATCTCTGTTGATTGTATATAGTTGGTGGTCTTTTAAGTGAATTCTCTAGTATTATTTTTAAATTCGTCAAGTAGGGTGTGTTCTCCAAACAGCACACCAAATCAGGCAGTGGACTTCTGGCAACCGGCTTTACCGGTGGTTCTGTACTATGGGCAACACCATATATTTCATGCGCATTGAATGATTTCTTGCCACTAACTTCTGTACAGGGTCCCGGTGTTATATGACCCGGCCGCAAAACAATATAATCTCCCTTGACCAATAAAGCCCAAGGCAAATTGACAATAACACCGTCTCGATAAGTCCACTGCAGTGAAACGCATGGCGATAACGGACAACAAATATGAGGATAATTACGCGGCTGCCATTCAGAACATAATTCAACTTCAGCTAAACGCAAATCATTTAAGGCATCACGACATTTACGATAGATTTCAGTGCGTCTCAGGTTATTCTCTCGTATCACAATAAACAAATCCAATGATAAGATAGCTGCTAAACACAATGCGGAAAGATATGAGCAAGAGATAAGTAATGCTATCGTCGTCAACAGTGAGGTGGCAATCGATGACCAGCCCAAGGGACTGTCATAGCGTTTAACAAATGCAGAGCGTATTTGACGGTAACAACTAAAAAATTTTTGGAAACCGGATTTAGACCACATAAAGTTCTTTCTGTGCTAACAAACAGTCCGTCTGACTTACCTTTCTTCTTTCCATTTCTGTTCGTAGCCCCTTAACATTTTCTCAATCTCCACATGCAAACGACCAAGAGCCACTTTTGTTGACAAGCCATATGGTTTGCCATTGTTCCCACCCGCATATTGTTGTTCAAATTGCGTATCTTGAGGATCTTTCGTCTTTTGTTTATTCCCACTTAATTCATCCTCATACTCTATGTATGAGGCTGCAGACGACACTGTACGTCCTTTGTTTTTATACATGGCGTTTTGGGGCAAATATTTTTCAATTTTATTTTGGCATTTGAATTATTTTTTTTTTTTTTTTTATTTATTTGTTTATACTTGTTTAAGCACTTTAGCAATGTTTTTAATTCCGTTTAATGCATTTTCTTTCGTTAAAAAGCGAATTGTTTGTTAATGAAAACAAATTGCACAATTATCCTACACAAGCTGTCAAATTGGAAACAGCTGTTCATGAATGCTGCCAAACGTTAGAAATGCACTGGAATTACAGCGTTTTTTAAGTAAGGCAAAATTGAGGATTTCTTTTCGCGATGTTAACCCTTATGGTATCGTATAACCTTTTTTTGTTATTTGTTGAGAGTTATTGGAATGATTTATAAAAAATTTTTTTATAATAAAGCAAAATGATTCGGCGAACTTCGTCCCGCCCAAAATTGTTTTTTTTTTATTGCGCAAAACAGGTCCAATCATATAGCTATTTATTGTAATACGCTGTATAAACAATTGACGATGTTGTAAACAAAAACAAACAGACACACGTGTTATATATGTACATTTTCATATTGGTTCGCGCCATTTTCATTTTGGATCGCGCCGTTCTCATTTTGGTTCACGCCATTTGCATTTTGGTTCGCACCATTTTCATTTTGGTTCGCACCATTCTCATTACGGTTCGCACCATTCTTATTTTGGTTCGCGCCATTCTCATTTTGGTTCGCACCATTCTCATTTTTGTTCGCGCCATTCTCATTTTAGTTCACGCCATTTTTATTTTGGTTCGGACAATTTTCATTTTGGTTCGGACCATTTTCATTTTGGTTCGAACCATTTTTATTTTGGTTCGGACCATATTCATTTTTGTACGGACCATTTTCATTTTGGTTCGCGCCATTTTCATTTTGGATCGCGCCGTTCTCATTTTGGTTCGCGCCATTTGCATTTTGGTTCGCGTCATTCTCATTTTGTTTCGCGCCATTTTCATTTTGGTTCGGACCATTTTATTTTGGTTCGGACCATTTTCATTTTGGTTCGCACCATTCTCATTTTGGTTCGCACCATTCTCATTTTGGTTCACGCCATTTTCATTTTGGTTCTGACCATTTTTATTTTGGTTCGGACAATTTTCATTTTGGTTCGGACCATTTTCATTTTGGTTCGGACCATTTTCATTTTTGTTCGGACCATTTGAATTTATGTTCGGACTATTCTCATTTTGGTTCGGACAATTTTTATTTTAGTTTGGACCATTTTCATTTCTCTTCGCACCATTTTCATTTTTGTGCGGACCATTTTCATTTTGGTTCGGACCATTTTCATTTTGGTTCGGACCATTTTCATTTTTGTTCGGACCATTCTCATTTTTGTTCGGACCATTTTCATTTTTGTTCGGAACATTTTCATTTTTGTTCGAATCATTTTCATTTTTGTTCGGACCATTTTCATTTTTGTTCGGAACATTTTGATTTTTGTTCGGAACATTTTGATTTTTGTTCGGAACATTTTGATTTTTGTTCGGAACATTTTGATTTTTGTTCGGAACATTTTGATTTTTGTTCGGAACATTTTTATTTTTGTTCGGAACATTTTGATTTTTGTTTGAACCATTTCATTTTTGTTCGGACCATTTCATTTTTGTTTGAAACATTTTGATTTTTTTCGGAACATTTTCATTTTTGTTCGGACCGCTTTTATTATGGTTCGTACCATTTTTATTTTGGCTCGGACCGTTTCCATTTTGGTCCGGACCATTTTATTTAGTTTCGGACCATTTTTATTTTGGTTCGGACCATTTTCATTTTGGTGTGACCATTTTTATTTTGGTTCGAATCATTTTCATTTTGGTTGGATCATTTTCATTTAGGTTCGCGCCATTCTCATTTTGGCTCGGTCTGTATCTACGAACTTACCCCACCAAATTTTATTTGTCTACGGTCAATAAGTGCCTAATTTTCAATTTTAACAATTTGCTACGCCCTCTTAACATTTAGGGATATGAAAGATAGATGCTGACCGATTTTTAGACCTACCCTATATCTACACAAAATTTCATGAAAAATTTTATATATTAGATTTGAATGAAATTTAAGAATTGTGGTGTTGTAAATGGTAGCCATGTCTGGACTGACATATCTGCCACTCTATTCCCATGTCTTTACATTATTTTACAATGTAATCAGATTGCCTGAAAGCAATGGTGGTTGGAATTTTACAACAATGTCAGGTCGCATCTCAAACTAATCACTAAAATAATTTGGACCGATAGACCTAACGGATATATCCTTGTACTGACATACCTCGGATTTATTTCTGGGAGTCTTAAACACTACCTTACTAATACAATTTTTAATAGTAAATTTCACTGTAATCCCTCGTAACAAGTCTCACCAACCAATGGTTAAGAAGTTAGATCGTAAACCAGATTTAAGTGTTTATAATATATGTACAATTAAACTTTAAAATATACTATCTGGACTGTATTTTATGTGGACTATAATTTAGATAAGTTTAGAATTAAAAAACTTATCACTATGATATTAAAAAACTTTTTTCTTATGGAAAAAAAAAAAACGCTCAATTTACGTTTATATTTGCAAATGTTTACACAACATAAATTCACCACCCACCAACTCTACTATCACCACCACTAACATTAGTTGTAATAACAATACTCAACAACAACGGGATAACACATGGATGCTCGTACAATTCTTATTTGATATTCGTCTCTCGATTTAAGCAAAACAATGAATAATAACAAGAAATAAAGAGAGAACAAAGAAGAGAGAGAGAGAGAGAGAGAGAAAAGTAATTGCTCACAAATGATAAACTATTGATGTTAAACTTACACACACACCGTTAAACAAACAAACTTTATTTTTGGGGGAAAGTATGTACGTACCATGGCTGGCTGGCTGATTGTCTACTGTGTAGCATAAATACGGTTCGGAACAGTTAGTTTATGCTCATATTTTTCCTCTTTTTGTTGTTGCTGTTGTTGTTGGGAGCGTGCTTATGCTTCAAAGTGTAGGTGAGTTGGTGAGTGTAAGTGTGTATGTGGATGTTTTGTTTTAAATATTTACTCGCATATTTAGTGTATTTCGTACGCATAATCGAATCCTGTATTTTTATCCTGTATATTGAGGGTGTGACCGGGTTAAATACGAAAAATTTTCATACTTTGTTCGGTACTCAAAATGTAAAGTCCTCTTTTACGGTTGTCGTTGTCGTCGTCTCATTGATGCTCTAACATAGTACATAGTGTGTAATTGTGATTGAAAAACCGCAGACAAAATTAAAACATATAATTTTTAAATAAAATTCAATTAAAAAATTAATCAAATTTTAAAAAAATAATAATAAAAGAAATAAAAAAAAAATAATTTTAAATTTTAATAGTTTGTAAAATATATGCAAAAAGCAAAGTCAATATATAGTATTTTCTAAGAAAAGCGATAAAATATTAATCGGTTGCATACAATATACCAACTTTGTATATCTATGGAGGAAAAAATAGTTTCAACTGAAAGCTGCAGAAAAAAAAAATCGAAATGAAAAAATCCTTATACATACATAAATAATGAGGAAATAAAATTTTAAAAAAAAGTTTAGCTTAAACACAATACAAAAGATGACATGAATAATAATAATAACGAAATTGAAAAAAAAAAAAATTCCAATTAAAATTTGAATTTTCCAAAATTTACATCAATACATGCAAGTGTAAATATTTAAAAATTTTTACATATAAACGATATATACACCCATACAGAAGCATATAATAATCATAATGTATACACACACTTATGCATTTTATAACAATTGTTATCCTTAATTTAATGTCAAGTAGCTGAAAAAGTAGAATAAATTAAAAAAAAAAAAAATTAAAAACAAAAAATTTTAAAAATTATATTAATGAAAATGCTTTAAAACTTAAAAGGAAAAAAAAAATCAGCTTTTTTAAAACGTACTGATCATCTACATACATACTGGAGTAAAGTAACAAGCAAATGTGTATGTTTTTTTGAAATTAATTTAATTAAAATTACTTTTTTTTTCGATTTTTGGAGTCACTCCCTGTCTGTCAGAAAAGAAGAAGAAAAAAAAAATGTTGAAAAACGGAAAAATATTCCCTTATTTACTGCTATTATTTTAAACACTTACACATTTTGCTATTGTGTTAGTGTGTTCCCTTTTTTTCCTCATTGTATTGTGTCTTGTGTATATCTTCCTTAACAGCTCTTCTAACACTTCCTCTTGACTTGCTCTCTTTTTAACATAAATTTCAACAAAAAAAAAAAAACAAACAACTTCTCATTATACACCAACAACAATACATATAAGTATGTAAGTGTTTAAGAGCAGAAAAAAAATCTATAAGAGTAATAATCATCACACCAATAACACCACCACCACCATCACCACCACCACGAGCTATGCATATTGCCGTTATGCACTTCTTAAGTTGCACTAGTTTTTTCTTTTGAAATTTAATTCTCATCTTATGCTCTTGTTAGTTTTATTTTTCTGAGATCTCTACATATTCTCCATCTGTTTATTTGTTAGTGTATTAGTATTGCTGATATTCTTCTCAAATCTTCATTGTGTTGTAACAGTAACTAAACAAAACAAGAAGCAGAGCTGCCATTTGTTGTTGTTGTTTTTTTATGCAGCATACAAAATAAACGGTTTTCCAAGAAATGAGCACAAGTGCGAGAGTGTTTCAACAAGAGAGATAGAGTGAGAGAAAGAGAGCGAGTGAGTGTAAAAAAAGAGGTAGAGTAGGAAATTCCTATTAGAAATTCCTTATGACACCACAAGTTTATTTACTATTGATTCAATTAGAATTGGGAAATAACAGTTTGTGTAAGGGAGATTTATTTCCTTTTGTTAAACTAACTGTTTTGTTAGAAAGTAACTGTCTCTTTGTTTAAATTGAATTAAAAACTCAATCTATATGGAAGTTTTTTGTTATTTAAACCACAATTAATGGACAACATCATAATATCCGAAGTAAAATTATTGAAATTTTTTTTTTAACATTTAAAAGAACCTGAGATTTCAAGCATGAAATAAACAACTTAGAAGAAATTAAACTAAAGTTACAAAAATCTTGATTAAAAATATTTTTAAACTGAAAGTCATCTTAAAAAAAGCTAAATTCTAAGGAATGAGGGTATACAACATTCATTCGCTGCTTTTACGAAGCAGCTAAAGTAGCTTCAAATTCTTGACTGAAAGTTACTGGAGTATAGCAGGCGAATATCCTTGTCGTGCGATCATATTTTGCTATTTCTCAGTTGGTAAGAGAGAGAGACAGAGACAGAGAGAGATGAGAGAGAGAGAGAGAGAGAGAGTGCAAGGATGAATTGAATACTCTCAAACTATTTTTGGCATGATCCTTAAGTAGGTCCCAGAGCATTGCGGTTTCTATGGAAATTATTGGAGAAAGTTGGAGGATGATCTAACATGTGGTCCACCAAGATGCCTATATTTTTCCGTGTTCTTTTTATCATTACGTCATACAGTCCCAAATTTCCGAAAGCAGATGAGATTCATTTTATTTTTTCTAATGGTTGATACATCAGAATGATTTAATCCCTTCTTCAAAGATAATCTTGGTGTTCAAGCGCTTGGCACAAGAGAAAATGATATAAATATGAGTGTATTTGTACGGAAAAATTGTTAGTAATATTTTCAAGTGTAACCTAATAATAAGTTTATGTAGTGGCAAATGGAAAACATACTGTGCCAAACCCCTAAGGATTGCGTATTTAACTTGACAAATTTTCTTTCAAAAATGGAGATCATTTCTTATTGTTATTAGTGAATCTCATTAGAAAATAGTGAATCCTATTGTAATTTTTCTTTGGGTGTATAATTGTATATACAAAAAAAAAATGTTCAAAAAGACGAGAACCTATCTCATTGAAAGCTGACAAGCAACTGAACGCATTTTTACGCTCTTTTTAACGAACATTGTTGATATTCGTGTCCTATGTGTGTAAAAAGCCGAAGATAATCTTCCCCTGAAGGACATTGGACGTTGAAAACACGTAATTCCATACCGTTTCCTTTGTCTTGTAACAAAGCACAGATCTACGTAACGATTATCATCGCGCCAGAGTTACATCCTATGTTGGACTGTTGTTTGAGACCGCTCCCGTTGCGGTAATTTTTATTGAACTGTTTAAAATATCGTTGAAATAATGCAATAAATTGAATTTGATTGTTATATACGTAAGCCTTGCTCCAATTGTTCAAAAAAATTTTTGAAACAAATTAAATAAGAAGCGATACTAAAGAGATGTTTAAAGATCTCAAAGAGTTTACACAAAGTATCCGAATGAGTCATCAAATTTGTTTCTGTGATATTTGGTTGGATCAGTAAAAAGTCGAACTACAGTAAGGTCTCGATTAACGCGGGGCATACATTCCAATAAGTAAGCGCTAAACGAAACAGCGTTAAACGAGGCAACTTAACACGTACATATCACTCCTTTATTGCAACATAGTCATATCTCAAAAAAACTTGAACTTGGCAAAATGCGATTTAAATTTTAAAGACATAAGTCCTATGATCTAATTGCCGCAAACATTTTTTGCTATAATTTTGGTTCAGCTTGAGATATAAAACTGATTTTTTTTTCAACATGTACAGAAGGTCTAAAAGAGCAGTTTTGCTTAAGTAACTACAAATTTTTAATTTTTTGAGATATTACTATGTTGCAATAAAGGAGCGATAAGTCTACACCTAGTAACGTTGATGGCAAACTAATAAATCAACTCTGAGGCAGGAAAGATGCGTTTGTACTGTAATTGCGACTTTGGAAAATATAGTGAAAATCTTTTTTCGAGACAGACTAATACAAGTACATAGTATACACTGTCGCTATACAGTGCACCGCTTTTGTTTAGTGCGTTAATCGGGGTCTTACTGTATCGATTTCAACAACTATAATAGGTACGCCAATTCTTAATTTGCTTCTTTCGAGTTGAAATCGATTCAAAGTCTAGAAAACTTTTAGGTTTTACTTTAAGAATTTCTCAATGTATAGGTATCATGATATTTTTTCAAAATCATCTGGCAATTTAAACCAAAAAAGAGGTTAATTTGTTATATAATCTTCACTGCAAGTTATTTTAAAAGTGGGAGCTATTGTAGTTATAACATTTGATGAACAAATAAAAAAAAATATAAAAAATAACACATTAAAACTTACTTTCATAAGCATTCTTTGGAATATTCTTTCTCTATAAATAAATATTTAATTAAGATGTGGAAATAAACACGTAACACACCCAAACCTAATACATAATGGAAATTTTATTAATTTCTTAATTTAATTATTCCTTCCTTCCTTCCTCCTTTACTATTGTATAAGTCTCCTTCATCAACAAAGGTTTTCTGTTTTCACTCTCTCTCTCTCTCTCTTGCTCTTCGGTCTCCTTTTATTGAATAACAATTGGATATTGAATTACAAATTACAGGCAAAAAAAAATTCAATTCAATTGAATTTTGTCTGAAATATAAACAACAACAAATATTGGCTGGGCGAAAAGAAAGCCCACATTCAATTACACAGTATTTCTTCAACCTACATTTACAACAACGATTTGGTAATACTGGTCCACCAGCCAGCAACTTCCGTTATATCAGTGTAGAGGAGGTATCATACAATCAGGATAACGAGAACGAGAAGAGAACAATAAAACTTGTATTGTTTACATGTGGAGAGAGTTGTGCAAAACAAAAATTACCGAAACTTAAATGAGAAAAAAGAGAAAATGAGAAATAAGAGAGTGAGAGAAAGGAAGTGAGAGAGAAATGCGCATAAACTATTAAATGCAATTATGTTGAGAAAAATTTGTTTCCTTAACGAAAGAAACAACAAATTAGTTCCGTTTAAATACAAAACAAATACAAAAACACTAAGCAAACGAAAGCAAGAAAATTGCAATCGTTCACGTTTGATTATACGCTACCCTACCGTATGTATGTAGTTTCCCCAATACTGAAATCCTAAAATTAAACACTCTGGAAATGAATTTCCCTAGAGTACCAAATATTTTTTAGGTAACTCGGGCCGAAAAATAATAGAGAACTACGACCGAACCTTCAAAAATAGTATTGGAAAGTACGATCACCAATCCATTCGATTGTTGCAGAATTCAAGAATTCAATCACAGTGAAGAATTCAATCATGAAGTCGCCGTGGTCTAGTGGGTAGTGTGTTGGCTTATTAGACAAAAGGCCCAAGTTCGTATCCCAGGTCAGACATCAAAACGAAAAATATTTCTTCGGCGACTTCCTCTCAGAAGATTTCTGGCAAAGACTCTGAGAGTAAAAATTGCCATGAAAAGCTTCTCAAAAATCTGTCGTTCGGAGTCGACTTTAAACTGTAGGTCCCGCCACTCTTGTATAAAGTTAACGCACACAGCATAAGTGGTGCGGGAAGCTAGGTCGTAATCCTGACTGAAGGGTTGTAATGGCCAATTATGTATGTAATCACTGTGATGACCTCTCTTCAGAACTTCATTTTTTGAAATTGATTTCTTCTTGGACTTAAGAACTGAATAATAAAATGATAGCAAAATGGCAAAGCTAAAGTTATATTGTAACAATCCATCAAAATGAAGGATTATGTTCGAACTTTTCGAAAGGCAATCAATCACTGTTTATATCACTTAAGCAATCTAACCTAACCTAACCTCGAATATTCAATCTAACCATGAACATTGTTGCACTAGCACAGGTTTTAAATAGCTGCTCTTTATTAATTCCTTTCTCATTGAGCTTACTGTTGGATCGTATGCGGAAATCATCGCACTGGAGCGAAGATCTTACGTAGGACTTTTCTCTCGAATACTCAAAAGGTTGGGTTTGGCAGTAAATGAGGGCAAAACAAAGTATATGTTGTCGACAAGTAGAGACGTGCGGCGTATTGATTCTCAGATTACGGCCGATAACTATACTTTTGATACATCCAAGGAATTTATTTATCTTGGCTCCGCCGTTACCACCAAAAATGATGTCAGTCTGGAGATTAAACGCAGGATTACTCTTGCCAACAGGTGCTACTATGGTCTCAATAGGCAATTGAGTAGCAGAGACCTCTCTCGTAAGACAAAAATAATGCTCTACAGTAGACACTTATCCTACTCGTGCTTCTTTATGGCGCTGAGGCATGGAGACACTATTAAGAACTAATGCAGCAGCCTTGACGATACTCAAGAGGGAAGTCCTACGTAAGATCTTCGGTCCTGTGCGAGTTGGCGATGATTTTCGCATCCGATCTAACAGTGAGCTGTATGAGCTCCTCAACGACATAGACGTTGTGCAGCATATTAATATCCAGCGGCTGCGCTGGCTCGGCCATGTCGTTCGAATGGAGGAGGATGCTCCGGCGAAACGGGTATTTGATGCGGGGATCTGCGGAAGTCGGCGTAGAGGAGGACCTTGTATCCGTTGGAAGGACCAAGTCGAGGAAGCCCTGTCATCGATTGGTGTGACCAACTGACGTAGGCGCGCAAGAAGCAGAGGCGCCTGGAAGGATGTATTGCGGCAGGCCGAAATCCGTTAATCGGGTTGTTATGGCCAATTAACCAACCAACTCAAAAGGTTGTTGCATCAGTTCTTAATAGGGTCCATGCTACTGCGCCATAAAGAATCACGGATAGGATGAGCGTCTTGTAAAGTATTAGTTTTGTCTGCTACTCAATTCCCCATTGAGATCGTGGCATCATCTCTTGGTAAGAGTAATCCTGAGCTTCATCTCGAGACTGACATCATTTTTTGGCGGCAACGGCATAGCCAAGATAAATGAATACCTTTCTTGTATCAAAAGTCTTCAATTAAGTGGCAAAAAAAAAAAAATATTTGCCATGTACACGAACGGGTGGATGCATAGAAATCTTTAAACGAGGCTTTTTTGACATCTGGTGAGGCACTTTTAATGTGTGTAGATCGATATTGTCCACCATTGCTCATTGTTCGAATTTTGAGGGCGATTTTTATCATTTAGACAATTGAGTTATTGACTATAGCCACTGAAGTTTAGTAGGAAGTCAGAAATAATTAAGTTATTGATAGCATTCTTGATATTCAAGTTAGAGCTTAGTAGAGTACCCGATTGTACAGATATTTGACGGGTTTAAAATCAATGAAACAAAACGTGCATAAGTTATTACAGTAAAAGGTTAGGTTAGGTTAGAGGACGTGTACTTGTTAATTCTGACAAGTACAGTACTCGGTGGTTGAATTGATCCATTGTACTACGTCCTAGCTTCTCACACTAATTATGTTGTGTGCGTAAATTTTATACATGAGTGGCGGAACCTACAGTTTAAAGTCGACTCCGAACGACACATTTTTTGAGAAGCATTCCATGGCAATAATTTATAAATTATCGTATAAAAACGTATTTTTGTTCTTGTCTTAGATAGTTCCGTTTTTTGTTTTTGTTACCTTGTTCAGCTTGTGATTAAGTTCTGTAGCTGTTTTATGTTCTAGTTGCCATAGCTTTTCCCTTTCCCGCTACAGTCCGGACTGTGGTGTGTACGTGTCCCTGCGTAATGGGGACGAGCCCTCCGCGGTCGGGTGAGGGTGGGTTAGTGTGTGGCCGGGGACGTTCGAATACGAATACGAATTTGTTACTCTCAGAGTTTTTGCCAGAAATCTGCTGTGAGGAAGTCACCATAAACTTATTTTCAAATTTTCGTTTTGATGTCTGACCTGGGATTCGAACTCGGGTCTTTTTGTCTAATAAGCCAACACACTGCCTACTAGACCACGGCGACCTCATTACAGTAAAAACACTTGAGGAATATTCAAATTTTCGCCATTTGAGTTGTATTGTCGCCTTTGCAGTTGAAAAGCTGATAAATGAGAGGTATTTACTCCTAACTAGAGTTTGGATTTAGCGAGTACTTTACCCGTATGTAGATGACTCACTTATTTAACGTAATATTTACTTTACAAAAGTCATTTACTACAAATTAGCTTAGCTTTTGAGATTGTAGATTGTGCCTGAAATTAAGAACTAAGATATGAGTAAGGATTGGATGAAGGCTTTAAGACAATATTAAATTAGCTTGAATCGGTCTTTTACAATTGCTTTGTGTAATAAAAACATAAGGGAAAATACTTCTTTGCAACCAAAATTCATCTTAAAGTATATCCCTTTCGAATGCTAAACCCGTAGAGAAATGGCAACCCTAAACAGCCATTACAAATACATGCATGCACTCATAAACACTCGTCCTGGTTTTATTTTCCTTGCAATTTGTTTTGTTTTTGTATTGTTTTTTTTATCAGCACAACATAAGCAAATACGAAATACGATTAAATTCATAAAATATTCTCTTTTCTTGTATGTGTATGTAAGTGAGTGTGTGTGTGTGGCTGTGTATGGGTCACAGTCGTGAATAAGTATTGTTGGCAGCGGATTACACTTAAAGAAAAAAAAAAATCGGTTAATGCAGCTTGACATGTTCAACCGCAAAGAGTTTTAATCACACTTTAAATGCAACCAACAACCTTGACAAACTTTTGTGGTTTTCAACGTTTTTGAAACCAATTGTCGAGATATGTCAAGAGGTAAACCCTCAAAACTGGAAGTGGATCACACAATTATTTTTATTTATTTTTGGAATATTTAATCAATCTTTAGAATTACAAAATAAAAAAGATCTGTTGCAATACAAAGTTTATTACACTTAACATGTGGCACTTGTCACAATCTGATTATTTCCTATGCCACTATTTCCTTTGGACCTTCCTCCATCCTAGCTCAGTAGTTCTAAACTGTGAGCGATGAGATTTCACACTTGAATTTTAAGCAGGAATGACGGATCCTACAATATAATCTTATCTTTGCATTCTGTAAAAGTCTCTACGGATGGTTCTAATTTCGGTAGATAGAATGAGGAGTTTTCTCCGAAGGACCTAATCTTAAAATATCTCTCCGTCTTTCCAACTACTGCAGTGTGTGGTTCGGACTTTAGTAATGGCCATAACAGCTTAGCGGCAATCAAATCTTTAGGTTTACACTGCCAATCTTATATGGAATCCTATCAATTAATGATGAGCAGGCAAAGCCCCAATCAAATGCTAATCAACACATAAAAATTGGGTAGACAGCTGCCTGTCCTAGGATGTTTATTAGGCGAATGCATTTATTGGCCGATGTTAAAACGTGGAATTGAGGAAAATTTCAGGTTTATTGCCACACTCATTAGCTACTTAAATTATATCGTGAGGGCAAAAGTCATTACAACCCTTCAGTCAGGATTATTGACCTAGTTTCACGCACCACAGTTTAAGGCCGACTTCCGAACGACAGATTTTTGAGAAACCGAAGAAATACTTTTTATATTTTGTTTTGATATCTGGCCTGGAAGCTCGAACCTTGGCTGTACGTCTAATAAACCAACACACTACCTACTAGGCTACGGCGACTTCACGCAAAAGTATTGGTCACAATACTGGTTAAATGGAGCTATCCTTATCGGTTTGATCACTTAAATTGATTGATAAATTTGATTGATCACTTTCAATTTTTTAAACAGATTATCAGGTAAGAGGACTTGCTGAAGGTTCGAAACCTTGCTGAGATTATCAAGACCTGTTAGATTTTTGACAACTCGCCAATATAGTATCTGTAATGCTCCAGTGAAGATCAAATGAAGGAACATATTATGTTCAGATGCTTATAATTTGAAAAACAGAGAATGGAAATTGTATCCATAACCATATGAGATGAATGAGTAGTTAGGGATGTACTGTGAAAACCAGCAAACAAACGAATGAAAGCTTTAAAATTAACGTGCATAAGCATTACATACTCACTATTTTCTCTCTCCAACAATCTATTATTCTCCATCGAACGTAATTCATTGGATAGGGGGGTCTCAACCATAACTGTGGCTTTTACAAATAAAAGGTAGTTTTGCGAACAGTGGTGTAGATCATATATATGGTGGTTTAGATCTATAAGAATCCAATGTGCCCAATAATTTTTGGAATTCCTGAAAGATCTCCCATTGAAAAACATATCGGGTCTGCCATCTAATGTTTTTTTTTTCAACTAGTGCTTATTTCTTGAATGGTAACACTTAGCTCATGTCTGATTTGACAGATAATTACTTTTATCCTTCCGCTGAACGAACGCGTTTTCGCTTCGCTAAGTGGGCCAGCGATCGACTTACAGAAGATGCCGATTTTGGCAAAAAAAAAAAATCATCTTTTCAGATGAAGCTCATTTAGACCTCGGCGGGTATGTAAACAAGCAAAATTGTCGCATTTGGGGCACAGAAAATCCGCACGCATACCTTGAAAAGCCGGCGCACCCAAAACGAGTCACAGTTTGGTGCGGATTTTGGTCCAGAGGCATAATTGGGCCTTTTTTCTTCGAAAATGAGCAAGGAGCGGCCGTTACAGTCAATAGTGAACGTCATCGGGCCATGTTGAACGAATTTTTGTTCACAAAAATTGAAGAGGAGGTTGGTCAAAACAAGACGACGCTACATGCCACACAGCCGAAGCTACACTCAAAGTTTTGTGCCCTGTTTTTGAAAATCCCATTATTAGCCGCAGAGCTGATGTTGTTTGGCCACCTCGGAGCTGCGATTTGACATCGTTGGACTATTATTTGTGGGGTGCCGTCAAACATAAATGTTACGCCGACAAGCCAAAGACAATTGACGCATTAAAGAACAATATTCGTATATTCCCAGCTCAGACATCAAAACGAAAATTTGAAAATAATTTTTCGGTGACTCTGAACTCTGAGAGTAAAAATTGCCATGGAATGCTTCTCAAAAAAATGTGTTGTTCGGAGTCGACTTTAAACTGTAGGTGCCGCCACTCATGTATAAAATTAACGCACACAACATAAGTGGTGTGAGAAGCTAGGACGTAGTACAATGGGTCAATGCGACCACCGAGTACTGTACTTGTCAGAATTGACAAGTACACGTCCTCTAACCTAACCAAATTCCGGTTGGAAGGATTATACTTTCAAATAAAACAAGAAATTTGAGAAAATATTCCGTAGTTCATTTTTTTAAAGCATTTTCAAAAAAAAAGTTCTTTGGCGGAACCTTTACATGATGGTATTGATCTTTTAGAATCCGATGAGCCCAATAATTTCAGAATTCCTAACAGACCTACCATTGAAAAATATACACGGCATACTCTGAGAAAGTTGAATTGTCCAATGACAGCTAGACAACTAGAACGACTAATCCAGCTCGCTGAAATACCGAAGTGAAGTCCTCTAATTTAACATTTATTTTTAAAAAATGCTGAACATCATTGAAGTAATTATGTAAACTCCATGAAATTCCCCTGATAACTGAAAGAAGAAAGAAAAAGAATCGAGACTACATATTGGCATCACTGCTACACGATAGCAGACTGCTCTCGTTTAAATAGACATTCAAAAGGGAATAATTAATAATTTAAACTGTAACATAAAACACTCAAAGAAAACAGTAAGAAACAATAAAAAAAATAAAAAAACAACTGCGGATGGAGAAAGAGAGAGTGAAAGAAAGAGAAAAAAGAATAAGAAGAAGCAACAACATAAAACAATAAGCAATTGTTATGAAAACTATGGAAATAAAAAGAAGAAATAAGGACACTATGAAATAGTAAAGAAATAACTGTAAATTGTATTTCTCAACATTTTAAATAAACAAACGTTTAAATGTGTATGTTAAACAATAAGAGAATAGGAGTACAAAGTGTGGATAATGAATGTAATTCTGTACACACATACATACATACATAGCTACACGTATTTAACATTCATATGTAGTACATCATACTCCTATTTGCTTAGCTGTCGGTGTGTAACTGGATGTCTGTTTAATGCCGACTGTTTGTTTAAATCTCACTCTCTCTCTCTCTCTCTATTTTTCTCTTTCCATTACAGTGTACGTGTATGTATGTGCATATGCGTCTGTATGTGTCTGCTGGCCTGTTTTTATGGTTTTGCTGAGATAAACAAACTCCATCCACATTTAAAAGTTATGGAAGTCGAAGAAGATGAAGCAAGAAAAAAAAATATACAAGAATAAGTGCTCTTGATTACACTCTCTCACATTCTCTATACAATGTTGTTGATTGTTTGCCTTTGAGTATGTGTATGAGCATGAGTATTTATCAAACTTAGTGGGCAAGTGTGCAAGTATGAGTGTGTCTGTGTATTAAGTATTTGTCTGTGAGCTTAACATGCGGTCAAATAATAAAAATAATATGCCTTTCACCATATCAAATAGTTTTGTTTGTTCATTCTTTCTTTTTTTTTTGCTTTCTCTCTTCCTATAGTTTCATTTTTGTTGTTGTTTTTGATTTTGGGAGCATTGACTCTTAACTACTACTTGTAGTTGTAAATTGGTAACTACTGACTGACTGGTAACTAACTTGGCAATTGTCTAAAGTATATTCTTTGTTGGTAAACGAAGGGTTACCACATTGAAAATAATTGTTTGCATATGATTTTCGCAATTAATTATAAAACTAGTCGCATTAAAGGCATTACGAAACTTAAAATCTTTTTACTCTAAAGTTTCTCTTTTTCTTCTTTATTCATGTGCGTGTGTGTGTGTGTGTATGTTTTTTTTTTTTGTTACACTTAAGCCAGTGTACTCCTTGTTGTTCTCATTTATGAGTATGAGTTACTCATTCTATCTTGACTGCATTGTTCTTTGATCTTCTTATAGTCATCGTCATCGCCATCATCCTCATCATCGTCATCATCATTATCATCATCATCATAATCTCACACTTGAGTAAATATGAAGAGGGTTTCAAGTCGTAATTGTATTATGCCATGTTGACATGTATGTCATCACAATCATTTTACACCAAAGCCTAGTCATAATTCTTCTTGATGAGACATGGTTTTAAACGTTTAAAATTTTTTTTCGAAGTATTTATTGTAGTTGTAGTTGCCAAGATAATACCAGTGCCTAAACAGGATAGAACTTACCGCCCAATTGCAATATTGTCATACTTATCGAAAATTTTCGAGAAATTAATTTATAAGCAGATAACCCAATACTTGTATGGTAATAGCGTGCTTTCTGAAAGGCAGTCTGGTCTCAGACCTAATCACAACTGCATTTCAGAGCTTATTGATGTTTCGGAAGAGTTGCGATTAAGTGCGGATAACAATTTGACATCATTTTTGGTTTTACTCGATCATTCTAAGGCATTTGACACCGTTAATCATACTATTCTATGCCAAAAGTTAAAACACATGTGCCATTTCCCGGATACTGCTGTCAAGCTAATGTCGTATCATGATTGTCCTGTATCAGGCAGTATTTTAACATCTAGAGGTGTCGCACAGGGCTCGATACTTGGTCCACTTTTGTATTCAATTTACTCTAATGACCTGCCAAAAAAGTTGAGGTTTCGCAATGTACAAATGTACGCAGATGACGTCCAGCTGTACATTAGTTGCATGCCGTCTGATATTACAGATTGTATACGAAGGATAAATTGTGATTTGCATAATGTGTTTCAATGGGCGTCGATTAATGGTCTCTGCCTCAATCCGAGGCAAGGTAAACTGTACGGCACAGCTTATACAATTAAGAATTAATAATACTGCTATTGAGACTGTACATAGTGTTAAGAATCTTGGAGTTGTCTTTGACAACAGTCTTAACTGGTCCAACCATATAAATGCTATCTGTGGTAAAACGGTTGCCATGTTGCGAAATCTTTATCTAGCGCAATAGTTTACTCCGTTTAATATTCGAATGCTGCTAGCGAAAACATATCTCATCCCCACTTTACTGTATGGATGTGAACTGTTTTCTAGTTGTGACTCGATGAGTAGAAACAGGCTAAAGGTGACTTATAACAGTAGTGCTAGATATGTTTATGGTCGTACAAGGTACAGTAGGATATCTGAGTTCTCATATTAAATTTATAATACATCTTTTGAGAATTTGTTGGAGTGCCGTACTCTGGTATACCTACATAAAATCATCTATCTTAAGAAACCCCATTATTTGTTTAATAGATTAGTTTTTTCAAGGTCTAATAGAGGCTTGAAAATTAATAGGATTAGATACCATAAACGGATATCTGAGAGACACTTTTACATCAATGCAATTCGTCTCTGGAATGAACTACCGAACAACATACAATTACTAAACAATGCAAAGCATTTCAAGGCTGCAATAATTACATTTTTAAATGAACAATAATGTACAAACGCAATTAATCAATCACATTTTTTTTTTAATATTATTATAAATTATATATCCTTAGCAGTAGTATTAAATAAGATTATATCTCGTTGTACTGTATTTATGCTTGAATGAATAAATAAATCGGTTCATGGACAGATTTTAATGGATACGATTTTTTCTCGCCTTTTGCTTAGAACATTAAATAATAAAAATCAAACGAACCTTTGTTTTCGGATGACCCGATAAAACTCTGCTTTTAAGCCGAATTTCAGTGGTCGAAGTTGTAGTGCCTGGGTATCGGCTTATTACACTAGAGCTCTGTGTTAAAACCTTAGCCATGTCATAACCGAACTAGAGATAAATTCTTTGTGTTGATGTGGAGAGTTCATAGTTTATATGATATTTCTGATTGATATTTGAACTCAAAACATTCTTATTCGGTACAAGGTTTACATTCATTTAAAGAAATCCTTAACTCAAGATTGTTGGATTCATTTGCTTAATATTGTTACGTTTTTATCTTTTAAAAACGTTAAAAATAAAATCGTAGATTGCAAATAAAGTAAAAATAAATATGTTTTTAATTTTAAATCAATTCTTTATTGTCCGCACTACTTTTGTGTTACTGTTCGAACTTATTCCAAGTATACAACCATAACTAACACAATATGTGCTTGTTCGTTGTATTTCTCTGCTTACAACCTTTTCGTAAGCAACAACACTCTTTTTCGTTATTCTTCTATGCTTACAACCTTCTTATAAGCTTACACTTCTGCTTGCATAACATTAATAACTGTTGTCTTTACACGCAACTTGTCTGCACGCAAGACTAACCGAATTATAATTCGTTCTCGTGTCTTCACACGCAACTGATTGAATTGTCAGTGCAACCAACGTGACGTCGTCACACACGTCTAACTTAATTCAAACTCCTTTGGGAAAGATCAAAAAATGTAAACAACTTGTTTCCAAACTCTTAAGGAGCACCCATCACTTGTTGTTTATTGTCGCTATGTAGGTGAACAGGAAAGTTTTTGGTTCTCCTCCATCGTATTATTTAATATTCGAGAATATCTCTTTTTGTTGGCTTTGCCATCGTGTTCAGATAAGTCAGAATGCGTACGGGAAAACATGCGCGCTTGTGTCACTTTACCATCGAAAGACTAAAGTTTTTAAATTTTCTTTATGAGACTCTCTAAGACCAACTAAGTGATGATAATGTGCGCGGCCACCGTTTCTTGTCGAAGAGCGAAATGAAGCAATAGAATAGCAAAGCAAGTGCGAAGTATTTCACTTAATTCAACCTTTTCCGAATAGCGAATGTTTAAATATGGCGCGCCCGTGACAATAAGTCATGGATCTAGCTTTTTTGGAACCATTAGAACTAAATATTTTCTTTTTCTGTTTCTTATCATTTCAGTCAGCCGCTGGCCCGCAACATATAGAGAACGATAGTGTACCTAGTAAATGAAAATTGTCGTAAATCTTCGTCGTATCGACATTTAAAAACGAAGTGAGAAGAAATACAAGCCTAATAATGGCTGAATATCATGAATATACAGATCAATACAAGGTACCAGTTATAGCCAAGTTACTGCATGCACTGCCCCATTATAATATAACGTTTCACAAAATCAACAGTACATTTCGGCCAAATGATGAAATATACTTGGAGGTAAGTCCAGTTTTCCACGTTGAAAATTGATTCTCATTTCTATTCCTCTATGATTTCTCAGAGTTTGGGTATTTTGGGCTCTGTGCCGGCGGCTCTATTAATTGTCTCACTGCTGGGTTTACTGCTGTACTTAATGACAAGATGTTGTGATCGTAAACCAAGACCGGCCCACTCGATAACAAGTTTAAAAGTTGCTTTATCCATTGTTACTGTCATGTGCTGTGCTGCCATTGGTTTGGGTAAGATTGTGCTCTGCTTACCATGTTCCCTGTTTCCAATTTCATAATTTTCTTTTATTTCAGGACTCTATGGTAACGATGATCTGCATAATGGCCTATTAGAAGTATTAACTGCCGGACGTAAAGTAGATAATCTGGTAACCACGGTGCGTAATCAGACACATATTTTGGAAAATACATTGAAAAATCGAATACGACCTCAATTAGTGGAATTGGCGGATATATTTGATCAGCCAGTATCAAATCAATCGGCTCTATCCATACTTTTTGTATCGCTTAATATAGTGCAGGGTAATGTTACCTTGGCTACCAATGCTGCCAGTGATATACGCAGACCTTTGACCAGTGTTACCATGACTAAGTTTCTATCGGTAAGTTGAAGGGGGACGCAGCCTCAATTGCTTTTTTCGAATGTTTCATGAAATCTTATTTGCTACCTTAGGATGGCGATAAAATGGAATTGATACGTTGGCCTGGTACAGTTGCCACTTTGGCTTTACTCTTAGTGTTGTGTGCGGTTTTGTTGGTGGGCGTGGCTCGACATTCGCGCTGTGCTTTAATTTTGTTCAGTGTTTGCGGTTTATTAGCCGTTACGGGTTCGTGGCTTATGTCTGGCCTTTATTTGTCTTCATCGGTGGCTGTAGGTGACCTGTGCATAAATCCTGCAGACTTTTTGGTATCGGTAGCTCCCAGAGATCTGCCCACCAATGTTTTGCTGCACTACACCCAATGTGAACCTGGTCATACCAATCCCTTTACACAACGTCTAAGAGAGTCTCAGAACTCGTTGAATAATGCACGCAGTGCTATGGCCACTGTAATGAAAATATCGCTGGTTTTGTTCAAATCATCAGGCCTCCAGCCTAAATTGGGAGCCGTCAATGCCGACTTGAATAGCAGTGAGCGTTTGCTAACCCAACTTACTGCTCTAGTGGATTGTAAAACTGTGCATCACAATTTCTTAGCGGCCAGTAGAGGCCTATGTGAAGGCGGTCTATTGGGTTTGGTGCTAATGCTTATAGCCAGCTTTATAGCCGCTATTTTGCTTACGATAATGGTATGGGTAGATTCTCATACTTGGATTTATATAAGAAAACGTAACGATTATGCCCAGGTAGATGAACCCTCTTACATTTCGCATCCAGCGCCACAAAATCACCAACAAATGCTGAACGCCTCTAGAACATTGCCCAGGAACCACAATGGGTGAGAGTTTCAAATGTGAAAGATTTTATTTAAATTCTCGTTCAAATCTTATTTTCAGGCATTTTAGTCCACCGGTCATTAGTGGATCGCACACGTTGCAGCATCCCTCGAAGCGACATGCACAACACGAGATGATGGCACATGTGCACATGCAGCAGAATATGAGGGCTATGGGCACGCATACGCTTGGTCGTTTGCCGTCGCACAATCATAGCCCCACACACCTAAGCGGTAAGAATTGTAAAATAACGGTTAACAGCATTCATCCTTTTTAACGTTAACAGAATTCGTAGTTCCTCTCTCTGTCTACCGCTCTCTCTCTCTCTAATTTAATGCCTTACAAATAGTTTTCCATGCCAATTCATTATTTAGACCATAAATAACCAAAAAACATAAAAATATTCGAAAATCTATTCGAAATAAAGCTTATGAAAGTGATTTTAATATTTCTAGGCCCAAATAACGGTAAATATGCAACCTTAAGCAAACAATGCAAAACTTTGGAAGCAAATGATTTTTACTGAAAATCGTCATCAGTCTGTAGCGAACCCGGCAGTCGGCAAACAACAACGGTGGCCTCCCAGCAGCAGCCAATGGCACCCCAACCGATCTATTGTCATCATCCTCATCCACATCCCCACTCACATGAAGCGGCAGCAGCTGTGGCAGCAGCCCAACATCAGCATGCCATTTATCATCAACAACAGCAGCAGCAACAATATGGCACCTATTCAACGGCAGCACATCAACATGCCCAACAGCATCATATGGTCGGTCAGCATGGTCAACCTAATCAAATCTATCAGCAGATACCTACGCACATGGCTGCCTTGGCTCAAAACGGTGGCCAGGTTAATAATCCCCATTCGATATATCAACCGTTGGTGGCTGTTAGTCAAGGCTCTATTTACGTCTCCAATTTGGCAACCATGCGCCGCCAAAGCTCTCAGCAGAGTGCTGGCGGTGGCGGTGTGAATCCTCAAATACCAGGCCATCAACATCCCCAGCAGTCATCTGGTGGCCGTATACCACCACATCATCAGCAACAACAGCAGCAGCAGCAGCAGCAACAACAAATGAAGTCTCCCCAAGATGTTCTGAATATCTCACGTACCGAATCGATGGATTCGGCCATATACGATCGAGAT
Source organism: Sarcophaga peregrina (assembly GCA_014635995.1). Classification (NCBI taxonomy): domain Eukaryota; kingdom Metazoa; phylum Arthropoda; class Insecta; order Diptera; family Sarcophagidae; genus Sarcophaga; species Sarcophaga peregrina. The sequence goes on along the minus strand of CM025790.1, from coordinate 37,782,008 downwards.
AAAGGCGTCTATAAATGTTCAACCCTAAGGCAGGGTGGTAAATTTGATCCAAAGTATAAACCTTCGATTTTAAATTGTCCTCTGCCTGAAATACCCAAAGATGCTGAACCACCCCAGGTCGAGTCAATATATCAGCAACAGAAACAGCATCAGCAACAACAGCAGCACTATTCCAAGTAAGTATCGTAGAATATATGTAAGCATGCATTGAAAAAAAGAGAGGACATTTTAGGGTTCTTAAGAAAGATAAAAATCCCCGGAATAGGGCAACACTGTAATGGTTATAGGGGGGTATGAGCAAGAAAATTAGCTTAAAGCAAGAATAAGGATGGACGCAAATAAAATTCATAGCCTTTAGGAATAGTAAAGAAGTCGCCTGAAGACTTTGGATAATGTTTACATAATATTCAACCTAAGGGGCTACTCTTCCTAGGCGCTGCTAGACTAGTTAAGAAAGGTACACAAGTGCCAAATTGAGACGTTGACCATAACAGTATTAGCGGTCTGATTTAAATTCAAGCCTGATTTTGGATTACTTAAGAGCAAAGATTATGGGATTTTAACACGATATAATCAGAGTGTATTTTAACAAGTTTTATGGGGTCAAATTCCTGGGAACGTCTTACAGTTAAAAAATTTGAAAAACGTTCGAATGGTTAAATTGCTGCACAGGTTGATGCAGGTAATAAACAATAGTTTACCGGACAAGTTTTTTTAAATCAATGTGGAACAGGATTGTGTATTGTTTGAGGTTAGAATTGATTATATTAGTGGGTGTGGCATTTGCTTTTTACATTTCAATTGTTTCGGAAATTAACAAAATTATTCGAATTTTTATTAACAGAACGCTTCAGAGACCACCTATGAAGTTGCCGCCACAAATGAAAGCCATACCACCACCACGAGTTGGTACACCAAATTCACCACCACCGATACAGGATAACAGTGAAAACAATGGCGGATTGGGTAGTGGTGGTGGTGGTGGAGGAGGAGGTGGAAATACAAAACCATATAGTCATCAAAATGGTGGCAATAATCTGCATATGACAGCTAGTGAAACAACAACTAATACGGGCAACACTAATACGACAAATACAAATGCGACGAATGCGAATGATACAAATCGACAGATGAACAACGATACAACACTGCCACCACCACCGCCAATGGAAACAAATGTAGGATCACCGCCAAAATCGAATAATATAATGCACAATAATAATACAACAACAACTACAGCAACATCGAAAGCACAACAACAACAACAACAACAGCAGCAGCAGCAACAGCATCTCAACGAAGATGATGATCTGCCACCGCCACCGCCACCACCCGCTATGAATGATGACTCCAATTATGCGGTGACAGAACTTTAAGGCAACAATTTTTGTTTCGTAACTCAAAGCGAAGAATTACACGTAAAAAAAGAAAAAGAAAGCAAGAGAGAGAGAGAGAGAGAGAGAGAAAGAGAAATATAGAAATATCTTGGTTAGATAGATAGACTGGGAATATAGCAGGAGTTTATCCTATAGAATCGATGCGGTGGTGTACTGTACATATTGTAGAAAGTTGTGTTCAAATTAAAATACAAAAACAAAGAGAAAAAATATTTAAAATTTAGGAAATTATTAAACAATTTTGGGGATTAAATTAAATGCTAGAAATGAATGGCTGGCTAGGATGCAAAATATGCATAAGCTACAGGCTGATGTAAAAAAAACAAAATAAAAAATAAAATAAAATAAAATAAAAAACAATTAAGAACTATTATAATTATTAGATTATGATTGAGAAACAGAAATTATTGCAAAAATGTTAGTGAAATGAGACACTAGGAGATATTGTTAATTGACAACACTGCCTTAATCAAGATCCTCTTCCTTCAGTGAACAGTGATGCTCAATTTTAGTTAAATAAGCGCCTAATTTCCTTAGCAATTTGTAATAATTTTTGTTTTAATTTTTTGTTTTAATTTTCCGTTTTTAAATGTAAATGAATTGGTGATTTTATTGTGTAATAAGTTTGTAGATATTCTTTTTGAAATTAATTTCTTTAAAACAAAATGTACAAATTCTTTTAAATTTTTTAATTTTGAATTTTTTTCAATTATAGTCTATATATGGCATATAATTATTAAAAAAACATAACAAAAAAACAAAAACAAAACTAAAACTATTTAAATTTAATTCTTAGTAAACGCTTTCGCTTTATTTGAGGCAAAAAATCATATCCAGTTTTTTAAAAACCTCCCTTTAATTGTTTTAAGATCTCATATAAATTACGAAAATCTTTGATTAATTTTTTTTTATTTAAAACAAACGTTAGATAGTTTAAATATTCATCAAAATTTAAAATGCACTTTTTAAAATACTTTTTAAATTTTAATAATGCTTACTAATTTTATATTTGAAACGATATTATTATGGTTATGGATTCCTATATTCTGATTTAAGCTTCGGAAATCTATTTGATTCAAAGTCACAAAATATCTACGCATACAAATATTTTGAATTCGCCGTAGTCTAGTAGGTAGTACAGTCGAATCTCTATAAATTGAATTACCATTATCCAGAAAAACTTTACCTTACAGAAACTTCAAGTTAAAAAAGCAAAACCAGAAAGAATTTCTCTTCAAAATACTGTTGCTGTGCTTCAACCCATAGAAAGTTCAAGTAAAAGAAGTTCAAATTATTGAAGTATGCCTGTATGTTGGCTTATTAGCTTATTAGGCCTCGGTTCAAACCCTCGGTTCAGAAGCCCCAACAAAACGAAATATGAAAGAAAAATATTTCTTCAATGGTTTCCTTTCAGCAGATTTTTTTTTAGCAAAAACTCGTGAGATTAAGTAAAATTAACTTGATAAGTTCCTCAAAAATCTAGTATTTGGAAACGACTTTAAACTCTAGGTCCTGCCACAAATGTTTAAAATTAACACACATAACACAAGAGATGTGAGAAACTGAATCGTAATCCTGTCTGAAGGGTTGTAATGACGAATTATGTATGTATGTATATATGTACAAATATTATTGGTCTTGACCACCCATTTAGTAAGGCTTACACCCCAGCGCTTCTCACATCAGGTGTGTTGTGTATGCTAACTTCTTTAACACGTTAACTGCCGCGGTGATTTTTAGAAAGCTTGGCAAAAACAATAATTTGATTTTTTCACATTAGTAAGTACGAGATAACTCGTAATTTGGTACCCTAGAACGCAACGCAATCTACGAGTTATCTCGTAGTCGGCAGTCAACGTGTTAAACATGATTTTCGAGACATGCAAGCTAAAGTCGACTTCGGAAAACAGATTTAAGAAACTTTTTTCATAGACATAAGTAAAGTTAAGTGAAGAGTCGCCGTGGTCTAGTAGGTAGTAGTAGGTAGGCTTATTAGACGAAAGGCCCGGGTTCGAATCCCAAATCAGACATCAAAACGAAAAATATTTCTTCGGCTACTTTCTCTCAGCAGATTTCTGGCAAACACTCTGAGAGTAAAAATTCCCATGAAAAGCTTCTCAAAAATCTGTCGTTCGGAGTCGACTTTAAACTGTAGGTCCCGCCACTCGTATACAAAATTAACGCACACAACATAAGTGGTGTGAGAAGCGAGGTCGTAATCCTGACTGAAGGGTTGTAATGGCCAATTATTTATGTATGTAAGTAAGGTTAAGTAGCCTTATAGTGTATGGTCCTACTTAGGCTAGAGTTTAGTCCCATTATGATAGCACAAATGAATATCCAAATTCAAGGATTAAATATTACATATAGGAAACCTTCCCGAGGTCCATGAAAACTTACAAAAAGTTAGTATATAGAACCTTTGCTCCATCACAGCAAAATCCGATTACTGACTCATAAGACGAAAGATAGTAAACTCTATAATAGCCCTGAAGAGTAGTCCACTTGCAATGCAAAATTAGCGGATATCCTTGGAACCCAGGATTCGAAATTTTCTTAAGAAATTCTTGGCATTCATAGATGTTGCGGGTACGTTGTAGAATAAATAGATTGTTGTCAAGGCTGTTTGAATAAATGAGCAGATTTTTAGGGATTACACCGTTCCCGCAGCAAACACTGTGCCTGTTTTAATATGATCTTGAAAAACCCTGCAAAGTCTAATAAGAGAACCTTTTATCTATACCACAGGGACTGCTGCTGTATCTAGCATTTTGGAGTCTTCCATATATTCATTAAGATACCTAACAGAAGCCTAAAGGTCCACAAGTCTCTAGTTTGAATTCTACATTTAAATTTCTTTTGAGAAAACTATAATAGGCGATAACTTTTCAGTCGAACTCTGTAGTTCCGTTTAGGCCGGGAGTAAATTGCATAAAGGCTTAACCATTTGGAATAGAATGCATTGGTGAGCAGAACACCTGACTAATCATACATCATAGGTCTAAATCCACAGTGGCATTTGCACATCGTCTATCATACAGGAGTATTGTAAAACAAGGTCCGATGAAATCGATATGTACGATACTAAGAGAAAATAAGAATTAGTCGTTTATGTGAACACTCCTACTCAAACAAAATTCTGTGACATTGAAATCGTTTATTGGCTGTTTGCATTGTCGTTAGTACAGCCTCAATAATACAAACTAAGCTTCAACTGATCGATGAACTGAAATCGTTGTGGCTATCTTCATAGCCGTTAATATGGCCTGAATAATACAAACTAAGCTTCAACTGATCGATGAACTGAAATCGTTGTGGCTATCTTCATAGCCGTTAATATGGCCTGAATAATACAAACTAAGCTTCAACTCATCGATGAACTGAAATCGTTGTGGCTATCTTCATAGCCGTTAGTATGTCCTGAATAATACAAACTAAGCTTCAACTGATCTATGAATAGGAAGCACATGGCTGAGTTTACCGGGGTTCTACATGGGTAACTCAGTCCAATTCTTGTACAAAGTGAATCTGATTGTAAGAATATCTTTGCTTAACCTATGACCAGAAAACAGTGGCTACATGAATTTAAATTTTTAAAATTATTTTAGCTCTCCAGATATTATTTAAGGAACTTAGAGAATAAGATCAGAAGGGTACAGTCTTTCTAAAATCAAGTTGAAATCGACGCGGTCTGGTAGTTAGTGTGTTAGTAGTGGTGGTCAGACATCAAAACTAAAATATGAAAATATTTCTTCGAGGACTTCCTCTCAGCAGATTTCTGGCAAAAACTCTGAGAGTAAAAATTGCCATGAAAAGTTTCTAAAAAAAAAAAAAAATCTGTCGTTCGGAGTCGACTTTAAACTGTAGGTCCCGTCACTTATAAATAAAATTAACGCACATCCTGACTGGAAGTTTGTACAGGTCAATTACGTATGTATGGAGAATAAGGTCAGAAGAGTACAGTCTTTCTGAAATCAAAATGGTACTAAAGTATTGACGGACAACTGAAGTAAATTTCCGAATTTAACATTCATAGAGAGAAGGTCTAAAACTTACGTTTACGTTGGTCTGGGGTTTCTAGTTTGGAATTCATAGATCTTTATTAAAAATTAATACGAAATCTTAATTAATTACAGTGTGTACCTACTATTAAGGTATTTGAAGGTTCAATTTTAAACATTTTTAACAAGATTTAACATCAACTTTGCAAAATAAAAGTTGCCAAACAAAACCTTAAAAAGCCTAACACTTTTCAATATTCAAAGAATCCTGTATAGTTCCCCCCTAAAAGCTTTTTTTTGCCTCAAATCATTTTAATAACGGTGATATTTTTATTTATTTTAAAATATATAGTCTTTATATATATATATAAAATTAAAAACAGAAAAAAACAAAAACAATTAAATATAAGTACATATATAAACACTATAGAGTATAATTAAAATTTTAAAAATTTAACAGAAAAAGATTTTTAATGCAAAAAAAAAAAAAATCTTTTTCTGTTTAATTTTAAAATTTAGAAATTTAAAATTAAATCAATATTATTGTACAATTATTCTGTGTTAAATGTTGTCAAAATATTGTAGATTTTTTCTTTTTTTTTATAAAAAATTATTTAAAATTAGCATTAACACTCGTTAATTTTCTTTTTAGCTTATCGAGGACATTTGAGTCCAAAAAGAAAAACACAATTACACACGTACTATGAATGAATGATTAATTGGTTGAAAAAGAATACGAAAAACAAAGGAAAAATACCAACTTTTTATTTCTCTCCGTCTTTTATAATCCAAAATTGAAAGATTTCATTTGAATATGGAAACTTAATCACATCCCTTGTTGAGTGAAACAAAAAACTTTTCAATTCTAGAAGTTACCAAATGTTGAAAAAAAAAAAAAATAAATTTTAATTTCAAACATGCCTATTATATCCTGATTTACTGTAGGCCAATTTGATGTTTACCAATCACGATTTCTAAAGTCTATATGATCTTAGTGTCGGTGTTATTTAAAAAAGGTTTTATTACACAAGAGGTGTTTTCGACTTTTATCTAGAAAAGATAACCTGAACCTGCGGCTCAAGAGCTTGAATGCTGTATGATCTCTAGACAAAGCTGTCCCGTAGAGGACATCAAGCGGTTTAGTTCCTTATGGAACAAAATAGAGCGCTGTAGCCGATTTAATTTAAGAGCCACACAAACGTTTACTGTTCTAACTAATACTGTAAGGAGTATAACACCACAGTCGTAGAATTTTAATAAAATCGATTTCATTTACTTCCAACTTTTTACATACCAAGTGATGGCCACGTAAATTAACCAAACAATTGCACACACCTCATACCAGCAGACATGCCCTGAGGGGATTAATCTGCATATTATTACCAATACTATTTCATTTACTCGGGTGGAGTTTAATAAGTCAGGATGAGATTCTTTACGGAAATCCTAGGAACATTTATTTGCCAGTACTTCTCTTATTTGTATTACTGTGCTGTCATGGAAAGGTCTAGAAAACAAATTTATCAACTATCACGACACTCGACAATTGTCGCTGGATGCTATCGGGGCTTCCAGCAGGGATTTCAGAACATCGACCATCTTGCTGAAGCTATATCTGTTACAACAGTTTCCTTTTTTGTCAGTCTAGTTTGCCAAATCTCTTTGACAACGATTTGTGTTCGCCGAACGAACTAAATTTGCTCGGAAAATCATCTCCAGAGATAAAGCACATTTCAGGATGAAAGGGTATATGAACAAAGAAAATTTACAAATTTAGAACAATACCAATCCGCATGAGATCTAAAAGCGTACAATGTATTCTCAAAAAGGTTATCCATAGGCGAGGATATTTGCCTAGCGGAGCAATAGTTTATTCAGAAAAACGTTGACCAGACCATTACTAGCAACGGCGAGCCCTACAGATCGTTGATTATCACCAACTTTTGGCAACAACGCAACAACAAGCAATGAAAATAAAGTACACAAACAACAATGCAGTCGCTATAGGATTCTCGAGAATAGGAAACCGCGAAAGTTTTTCGTCAAGAACGTTTTTCATACTGATTTTGTGGACATATAAAAAGGTGAGACATAGCAGGCACCCTAACGATATAAATCATTCATCCCATGTGGAAGTCAAGGAATTTAGGGATTTAATCTCATTGAACTTTTTCTTTTGGAGTTTTCTTAAGCCTCAAGTATATGCGAATAAACTAAAATCCGCAGCGGTCCTCAAAACAACACAATACATGGCATTAGTCGTATACAGTCTGATTTATGCGACAGAGTCATTGAAAATTGAACACACCGGATGCACTCCATCTAGAAAAATCGCAGCATTTGAACAGTGTTGCTGAACAAAAAATATCGGTGGTTACAAGGGGTGCTGACGAGCTGGAACGTCGTTCCGGTACTTCCTTATTCTGATAATGAGAATCGGCTGACGTTTTGAAAAACAAAAATTAAAAAGAATTGCTGATTTTTTTTCTATTTTTTTGACGAATTTTTATAAATAAAGGTTTGAACCGAAACCGAACCCGAACAAAAACCGGAACGAACGACCCGGAACGTTTTTTTCTACTGAACGTGAACCTGACCTAATTACTACTTAAGAATTTTTTAACCCTTTCGGCCGCATTTAAATTTAGTTTAAATCCGTACAAAAATGAAAGGCGGGTATTTCCAACTTTTTATCGTTAAATCATGATTTTCAATTGTGAGTCAAATGACGGGAATTCCCACGATAACGGGATTGCACTCAGCAATTTAATTAGTTTTATACATATGTATGTATTGTTTATGGCCCTTTAAGGGGAATCCCCGCAATATATTTTAATGAGGACGTTTTTACACAACAAAAATATAAAAATGTCGCCAATTCTGGCGACGGACCAATTTCAGACTTAAGAACTAAAAAAAACGCCGCCTCCGCCAGGATTATCACCCCCATAGTTAAATTTGGGACATAAGACTGTACAAAACGACCGCCTACCCAGGATCGGCCATGTCTATTTAATTATATATATGCGTTCCGGTAAAAAAAATTAGCACAACAGTGTTGTTACATATAGGACTTTGCTTTATTTGAACTTAAAGATTGAAAAGGACTTTCATTTATTGCCAAACATAGTAAGAGTAGAACTGATTTGAATTATTGTAAAAAATCTGTGTTTACATATTCTACTGTTCTGCCTATGCTTTGTGGTACGTGTACGAAAGGAAAATCTGACTGTTTGCCTTCTAAATAGTATGCTAATGTAAAGTCGCCGTGGTCTAGTGGGTAGTGTGTTGGCTTATTAGGCAAAAGGCCCGGGTTCGTATCCCAGGTCAGACATCAAAACGAAAAAATATTTCTTCGGCGACTTCCTCTCTCAGCAGATTTCTGGCAAAGACTTTGAGAGTAAAAATTGCCATGAAAAGCTTCTCAAAAATCTGTCGTTCGGAGTCGACTTTAAACTGTAGGTCCCGCCACTCATGTATAAAATTAACGAACAAAACATAAGTGGTTTGAGAAGCTAGGTCGTAATCCCGACTGAAGGATTATAATGGCCAATTATGTATGTAGTATGTTAATGTGGCCCAAATTAAGCTGACGCAATAAAAGGTGCGTTTAATTGTAGAAGAGGCAAAGTAAATAATTTGTTAAGAAGATTAATTTGTCTAGTTTCTTGGGGAATTGTTATTATCACATTAGATTTTCTATTCCATGAAACTGCTCTACACTTTAGTGGGTACAATTTCCACATTAGAGTTGGAGTAGTAATAGTGAAATGGCGACAGTTTCCGAAAAAATATTTCTAAAGAACAAACATTTAAACTCTGTTTGTCGTTTATTCTTTTTTTCACCAATTAAAACAAAAAAATACATAAATACTATATTATAACAATTAAAATCAAAACAAAATATAAAAAAAAAAAATAAAAGACAACCTCCCTCACATTTTGACCATAAAAGAAGGAATAAATCATAAAATGAAATGAAAAAAAAAACAAAAAATATATACAAAATGACAAAAATAAATAATAAAAAAAATTCTTTGACTTTAGATAAATGTATTTAAGAGTACTTGTATTTATATAATAAGATATACTAACTAACTAAATAAAAATTATTAAAATAATAATAATAATAATATACATACGGGATATAAATATAAAATAAAAAAAAGGAATAGAAATTCAAATGAAATGAAATGTAATGCATTTATTTAAAAAAATTATTTTTTTTTTTTGAAACCAAATACTAAAAAACAAAAACCCTTTTTAACCTTTAAAAACAATTTTAATTACTTTTTTTTATATAAAAAAAATTAAAAAAAAAAACAAAATGAAAGTAAAGTAATAAACGAAAATCCCACAACAATTAGAAAAGATTTTTTATTATTATTATTTTTATTTTTAATGTAAATTGAAATTAAAATTCTTAAAAAAAAATTATTAATTAATATTTTTTTTCAAATACTAGGTTTTAATTTAATGTTATTAAATCGTATCATACTGTAATTATTATTAAAACAAAATTACAAAAAAAAAAATATCAATAAAGCAAACAAAAAAGAAAAAACAAATTATTAAAAAAAAAACAACAACAACAGAAAAACTGAAAACAATTTAGCAATTTAAGTTTAAAAATAATTCATAAAATGTTTTGGCATTTTGTTTAATTAAAATTAAATTAATTATGGAAACTACAAAGCATTTTATGAATTGTCAATAAAAAAACAAAATTAAATAATAATAACGATAATAATGAGTAATTAGAAAAGTTATTAACTTTTCACGGTTTTATATACACACACAGTCTCACTCATAGAACACTCTCACTTACATTGATTATAAACATGATCATGATCATAAAATTCTATTTTATGATTCGAATTGATTGAATTGAACCAACAAAAAGTAAAGAGAGAGAGAGAAAAAAAAAAAAGGATTTCTTTCCACACTTCCACTATTCAAATGCAATTACAATACAAAGGGACACTGCCAAGAGATGCAATTGTTCGTTCATTCAATTACCTACACACTCTCTTACACTACACTTACAGTCACTTAAACAAAAAAATAAAATAAAAAATAAATAAAAATTAAATAAAATTATATAAAATATTTAAAAAATTATTAAAAAAAAAAAATAAATTAAAAAAAAAACAAACAACAAAACAAAACAAAACCAACAACAAATACATAATATGTATAGTTTAGTATATATTATGAAGTGTTAAATGAAAACTAACAATAAAAACAAAAACAAAAAAAAATCAGAAAGAAAACAACAAATAAATGATAAAATAAATACAAAAAAAAAAAAAATAATTAAAGAATGTAATTTCAATAAATAAGTTAAAAAAACTTGAACAAAAATTGGCTAAGTATGTGGATGGATATGGTGTGATCAATATTGACTTTTGCTTCTGTCTATTACGATGCCAAGTACATATAGATTGTCAGTGCCATTAAAGGAGTATAAAAGGAATGTTGTATTTAAGTTTTCTATTTTTATTTAAGAACCCTACAAGGTTTAAAACGGTTGGCAGCTTCCAATTAATACAGAAGGTTTTATAGAATTACTGGATATCGTACACAGAATTTTCCTATTCCTCAGATGGTCTTATGTCAACATAAACCTGAGTCTTTACCAAGGACACGATTTGCATTAAATAACAATGACTCTTAGGCATATACATACATAAACCCAAAGGCTGAGAATTCCACCCTAATGGCAAGAATTAAGAGGAAACCGTTGATATTTTCTCTGCTGAAGAACGATGCTAATTAGGAACTTTGTATAGGCACGATGGTAAAATAGCCACACTCAATAATATTTGATACGGTCAGAGATCTCCGGATTTATTATGTTCATCATAGAAGGAGCAAGGGAGTGAGGGAGATTAGCAGAGAATATAAATAAAAAAAAAAAACAAATTGAATCTCCTATTCCGACATATTCTGCAGAATACCCACCAAGATTTACTCAAATCGCCGTCAGTCACACACACACAATAATGCATCGGGCGTAAATGTTGATGAAATCTGTAGTGGTGGATTTCTTTCGAAACAGAAATCCACGCCTGTCTGTCCCTAAATCGTCGGTCTCTCGCATTAAGACATGGACGAAGGAAGTAAAAAGATCATTAAATGTTGAAGTGGAAATCAATGTCATTCCCATGATACAATAGCCAATAATTCTCGGGATCATCTTCGACAATTTACTTCACTTCGTCACACAAGCGACTAACATCGGCACCAAAGGACGGAACAGAAATAAGCTCCAATTGACCTCTGGCTGAACCCAACGACAATAGCGGGCTTCCTTGGACTACCAATCAGTTAACATTAGACAACCCACACACACACAACTCACAACAAATTTTCTACATCTCTAACTTATTCCATCTCCACCGAATAACACAGGCATACAACCATATTCACGGAACAAATTTATATCTTAACATCTTATATGCAGAAAGAAGATTCCCGAGACAATAGCCGTACTGTTACAAAAACAACAATACACTGTAAAAGCATATGTAGTGACGGCATTAGACCAATTCTACTACAGCCAAAGGTTTCTAGCAACATAGAAATCCAATCTATTACTGCAACTTCGCCTGAACACAATCTCTGATGACCCCTTAGGAATCGTTCAACTCGTTTCCTACAATCTTATTGTGCCCCTAAAAATTATTTCACTTGGTAAAAACATCTTAGGATCTTTCAAAAAATACGTGGGTCACATGTACAAGATTATGCGCTAGAGGGAACGATGTTGGTTTCCACGTTAAACAATAGATATTCTTGATGTTATAACGTCAACTCGAAAATATTATGGGCCGGCTGGGAAAGATTGAAACGAGATTGTAAACCTATGGTAAACTCGATGAAAGTAAGATTGGAAAAGATGGACATTCGTCTCAAGTCAAAATGGGTTTTTAGTTGATTTAAACATTTGTTAGGTAATTGCAATAAGAAGAAATTTGTGTCGCTTGTCCCTGGCAGTAAACTGAAAAACCTGGCAAATCTAACCTCGTTAATTTGACAGATTAAACAGAAGATGGTGGCCAACAGTGAATGTAATCAATTGTTGATTTGTGTTATTATGGGGAGTAGTTCAGTTCATAATCCTTTTGCTTTGTTAGCCAATCACGCCTGAACGCTTGGACCGATCTTCTTGAAATTTGGGATATAGATCGGGCTTTTGCCCGTGGAGGTTATAGGCTATAAATCTTTTCAAAATTTTGACCAAAAGGGGAGAAAAAATGGGATAAATGGGGAAAAAATGGTAATAGGTAATTTTTTACGATTTAGCTTGGTAAGTTTCCCAAATCTTTGTTGGTTTGTTCATTAGCCAATCACGCCTGGACCGACTTTCTTGAAATTTGGGATATAGATCGGACTTTTGTCGGTGCACGCTATAAATATTTTTAAAATTTTGACCAAAAGGGGAGAAAAAATGGGACAAATGGGGAAAAACATGGTAATAGGTAATTTTGGTTTCCCAAATAGCTTTTGGAGGTATTCCGTTTCTAAAGTAGAACCAAAAGAGGTCCAAAAAGGGGGAAAGGGGCTGAAAACGGGCAAATGGAGTGCTGGTTATCATAATCCTAATATATATTATAAATCTTTCTGTAAGTCTGTTTTTGTTTGTTTGTTATCCAAGCACGCCTGAACGCCTGGGCCGATTCTCTTGAAATTTGGAATATAGTTCGAGCTTTTTTTTTGGGCAAAAATTAATACTTTTATGCATAAATGCTGTATTTTATGTGTTTTAAAGGTATTTTTTTACGATTTAGCTTGATTAAGTTTCCCAAATAGCTATTGGAGGTGTTCCGTTTCTAAAGTTGAACTAAAAGGGGTCCAAAAAGGGGAAAGGGGCCAAAAACGGGCAAATTAAGTGCATACCGAATCACGCCTGAACGCTTGAACCGATTTTCTTGAAATTTGGGATATTGATCGAGCTTTTGACGGCGCGGGTTATAGACTATAAATCTTTTAAACATTTTGAACCAAATGGGAAAAAATGGCGCAAAGGGAGAAAAAAGGACAAAAATTAATACTTTTATGCATAAATACTGTATTTTATGGGTTTTAAAAGTATTTTTTTACGATTTAGTTTGGTTAAGGTTCCCAAATAGCTATTGGAGTTGTTCTGTTTTTTTAAACTTTTTAGTTGGACCAAAAGGGGTCCAGAAAAGGAAAAAGGGACGAAAAACGGGCAAATTGCATGCATTTATGTTTAGGACTTAGAGTATTCAAAAAACTTTGTTGTTTGATAAACCGGTTTCCGAATAATTTGGAAAATTACATTTTTTAACAAGCCGGTTTCGAAACCGGATTTTTATAACCCGCGCAACGCCGGGAATAATCTGATAGTTAAAAGTAAAATGTAATGAGAAATTTGTATATTTTTTAATGCCAAGTTCTTTCTCAATTCTAATCGTCTTAATTCCACACAGAGTACAATATCGTATTTTAAAAAATTATATTTGAAATTGTATAATGAATTGCTTTTCAAAATTTCTAATAAATCTCTAAAGTTCTCTACTGAAAATTAAAAAGAAACATTTTCCAGCTTACCCTTTAAAATTATTCTTCATGCACCAGCTTAATTTTAAACATCTTGTTAGTAATTTTTAGAATGTTAATGCCAATGAGATTAAATTAAATGCAAATTTGAAACTGTAATAAAAAATAAAAAAAAGAATAATTAGAAATTGGAAAACAGATTTTAAAAATTTGTTAATTAAAAGCTTTAATTTGTTTGTAATTGCTGTAGCAAGATTTAAATTTTTTTTGTTTTATTTTGTTTTTTTTAATCTTTAAGATTAACATTTTCGTACATATAAATGGAACGTTTTTTTGTTTTTTAATTTAATTTCTTTTAAGAAAGCACATTTTAAAACTTTCTAGTCATAATACATAAGGTGTGTGTGTGTAAGTAAGTAATTACTTTAATTAATAATGTATTGTATTGCATTGGATTTTTTTTTGTTTTTATAAATATTTTTAAATATATAAAATGGTTTTATAGAAAGGTTTTGTTTTGTTTCAATTTTTCTTTTTCTTTTTGTGAATATTACTAAGATTTTAATTAAATAGCTTTTGTTTCTTTACGATTTGTGTAATAGAGTTTACCTATATGTAAAGAGTTTCATTTGTTTTTAATATTAAAATTAACGAAGCATTTCGTTAAGCGAAAATCCATAGAGTTTAACTTAATTCTTGTCTAAATAAACAATTAATATTTAAAAATAAAAATTATTTAAAGGAATTTAATTACATTATCATTATCAAGAGTTGTATTTGAAGTGCTTTTAAGGGAATAGAAGAAACACAATAATCACTAAAAAATTCTTTAAACTTTAATTTCCAAAGCAGATAAAATTAAATTATCCAAGAAAGACAAACACCCACATGGTGTGTTTACATATTTATGCTATACTTTATGAAGTACTAGTTGTTGAGGAGTTGTTTACATTATTTAAATTGGTATTTGCACTTGTTTTTAAATTGGTATTGGTATTCGTTTCATTTTGTTTATCACTAATAATTGCACTAGTATTAATTGCCACTAAATCGGGTACTGAAGCACCACTACTTTGGCTAACTGTACGATTGTGTCCATCCATCATAGTTGCCGGGCCATTTACATCAACATTTTCGCTTGTAGGATTTGTGGTTACATTAACCACAGCATTAAGCTCCTTCTGTGCTTCACTGTTTGCTGCTGTGCTAGTGACAGAGGCTGTGGCTGGGGAATTGGGTGAAGTTTGCGGATTGCTATTGGGAAATACAGGCGGTATTTCATTGGCTGGCGTTATAATAGGTGTCTGCACCATAGGTGTAGGCGGTGTTTTATTAGCCGGTAATGGATTGTGTGTTCCAGATATCTGCATATGGTATCTAGAGTTTAAAAGAAATATAATAAGACAGGGGAAAAAAATTCAAAATATCCCTTACTCGACTTACTTGTAAATATTTTCCGTAGATTCGACAACACCCTGTGTTAGATTTAAGCTTCTGCCTTTAATGCCAGCTTCTTTGGCTGGTGGTGACCACCAGTTAAAAACTCGTCCTACAACGGGCACATGACGTAGTATGCCCTCTTGCCAAAGTTTCTCCTCAGTCTCACGCTGTAAATCCGCTGTGGCTGCTTGTATGCCCTTTAAATTGTTTCAAAACAAATAAATGTACAGACGAGACTACTACTACATCTCCCCTTTATTAATTACTTACTCTTTTAACAATTTCGGACATGGTGTCCAAAACCCTGGAATTTTCCTGTACATTTTTACCCACCGACACTACCAAATCTAAAAGCTCTTCGACATCCGTTTCATGTGTTACCATGCCAAAGCGTACACATATTAAACCATCTGGACCCTCGCCTAATGAGAAAGCATTATCGGTGGCCTTTAAAGATTCCACCAAGTCTACATTAAGTTTATTTAGCTCCGTTTTAGCCTGATCCGTTAGCAGAGATTCCCAGCCTTCAGGTACAAAGCGTACACCGCCCATACCCGCCCATTCGGGTAGATGAACTAAACGTAAAACATCACTTTTCTCCACCAAATGCATAAATGTGGCCTTATGTTTAATGGTGGCCCTTAAAATGTCCACATGCGTCTCTAGACTTTGTGCAAAATTCTCTAAATTCTCTGCTGTAGGCGGTTGTTCGCCAAGACTTAACTCCAAGGGACAATAACGTATGCAAGTGCCATGTACAGCATGTTCGATAATTTCGAAATCAAACTGTTAAAAGAAATTTCATAAATGAAAAAGGTAAAATTGTGTTTAGATTCACTTACATTGGGACAGTCTCTTTGGAGTATTTGTCCCAGCCAAGAGTTCAAACGATCAAAATAGGAGGCATTATGAAGTTTTTCTAAAGATTTAACACCTTCCAAGGAGGTATCATCAGCCGCTGCTGACGATGTTATCGAAGTACTGCCATCAAATTGAAATACCACCACCGAGGCAGCCGTTTCAAAGAGTAACTACAAGAAAAGCAAAATGTTTGCATGAAAATAGGATTTGTTAACAGCAACTAAGTGCCGGTGCTTACATTAACATCTAAAGGTTTGTTTATGACATCCACTAGAGATTTACCAGATTGGGCACCTGGAGCACGACTCTAAAAGAATGAAAAAATCAAAATCAAACATTTTTCCAACTGTTTATGGATTTTTGTAACAAAAACTTACCACAACTTTAATGCCTTCACATTCCGAGGCTATTTCAAAAAGAATACTGCAAGTTTGAAAAGCTACATGTATGCGTTCGGAGATTGCATCACGGCCTAGGGCCTGTAAACTAGTCCACAGGGATAAAGCATTTAGGCGGCGTGATAAAATGGGATCAGATTCAAATGAATTTAAGGCAGCATTTTGTAGTTGACGATGAAGTAGCTGAAAATAACACACACACATTAATTCCAATAAAACGGACAAACTTTTGAAAGAAGCACTTACCACAATGGGCAAACTGGGTACACCCAACCAACTGCCCAAACTTAAGACAATAGAATCAACAAATGAACTTATCTGTAGATAAAATTTAAAATGATTTTTAATTTAAAATGGGCATCATGAACGTACGAGTATACTTCAACTTACCACACCTGGTCCTTGTGAACAGACCAATGCAGCCAGACCATGGCCAGTGGCATGCAACCATAAATTGTGCGTTTTACAAATGTCATGCATTCTCAATAAATTATCTACATAACCACACAGAGAAGCACCTATATCAGCTACCACTAGCAATGGTGTCCTCTGTGAAGCCAAATCCACTTGTATTTGTCGCTGCAGCAGAGATAAATCCATAGTACCGAAAGTAGAGTTGGCCGGTATCAAACGTATGGCATCCAAAGGTATGCCTAGCTGGCGACAAGCATATTGCAAACGTAAAGGCGTAGTATTCTCCGATATATATAGACAGGGATGGGCCAAGGCAGGTATACCACCTTCCAAATAGCCGGGACAACGTGCCACTATTGCCAAACGCACTACTCTTAATATGGCATCGGCATTATCATTGTGAAAACTACTAGCGGGATCCATAAAACGAAATAGTGTACCCAACCAATGGGTAGTGTCGCCCGCTATATTGCCTGTAACTCTCAGTAATTGCTTGCGATCCAAATGCGATAAATAGGCCACTATACTGTGTGAAATCAAAGCTAAATGTGAGACATCATCTAAAGCCGGCAAAGGAAACTCGGGCTCATCTTCAGAATCGGCATAGGAAATTAACAGCTCCAGAGACTTGAGAATTTCCGAAGGAGGCTTGCGATTGCCATGCAGCAATGCCACTACATTGACAGCATTACTTGCCCCCACCCCCGTGGTGGCCTCATCCGTTTTATCTGTCATTGTGTCAGCTGCTGCATTTGCATTGAAATCAATCGATTGCTGTTGTGCTTGTGGCTCACCACCAGCAGCAGTGGGTTGGGGGGCGGTTTTAACATTCTCTAAACGCTGCAATACTTGTGAGGTCTTCAACTCCAACTCAGCCAAACCGGAACGTATCTGTGTGCATAAAAAAAAAAACAAATAAATTTTGCAATTAATTTTATCTTAATTACAGCGTTAAATGCGGTGCGGTGCGGTAAATAAGCAATTATTTTAAATTTAATTACACTTGAGGCAGCAATTTCATTCTGTTGAGCTTCTTTTTTATCGTCATCACAGGCAGCGGACATTTTATTTTATTATTTCGCTTATAATTCTTAATAATTTCTTTATCTTTTTATTTATTTACGTTTCGTTTAATATTTCTCCTATGAAATTGGCCTAAATTTCGTTTCTTTTTTTCTTCAATTTAATGAGATTTTTATCACTTTTATTTTGAAAAAAAATTTTTTTTTGTATTTTACGAGCATTCAAGAGAGAACTAGAAATAACAGAGAGCGAAACACCACGTAGTTTGTTTACACAACAGTATGTTTATGTGTGTGTTTCTGTTTATATTTTATTGGAAAATAAAAATTTATCTGAATTGGTTGCCTCTTAACTTTTAATAATTCGTTTAAAATCATTAAAATTTTAAGTTATTCACTAAGTTCTTTTTCTTTCTTTCCTTCCTTCCAACCAATTGTCGTCGTCAGTGTTTTTCTAATATTTTTCTTATTTTCGTAAACGTCAAAATGTCATTTAAAAAAAACTCTACTCTACTCAATGTATTGCCAGCTTAACCAACTTTTTAAGTAATAACAACAGTTTGGAGACTATTGGGCGCTTAATCGCTGAATTTACAAACGCATTCAATACTTGTGTAACGGTTAATAATTATTTAGAATTAATGAAATATTACAAAACCAAAATTATTTTAGGAGAACTATTTGCTTTGGCTCCTTTCTTCTGACTTTATTCAGTTATAAATAATCTAGTATCATTTAAAAATTTTAGGTTTGCAACACTGGTCCATTAGTGAGTGAGAAGTTTTTTAGAATATTTTTCAGACCTGGCAACACTGATGCGTTGAGTATGGCAACATTCACTGGTGGTTTGAAAAAATCATTTTGTTCGTTCAAAAAAGAACCGTTAACTAATTCGCACATTCTTTTTCTGTTTCCGGTTTGTAGAAGTAAAAATTTAGCCCCTGTTCGTTTGTTGTGAATGTTGGTCGTCTTGTCTAGTAGGTGGTGTATTATTAGTATTAAAGGAAAGAAGGCGCAAGTGTACGGGTTCAAACCCCCAGGCAGGTTGGTGGTTCATCAAAAAGAAAACCCTTTGATGATTGTGTGTGTGTGTATAGTATGGGAATAATGTATGGTAGTATTAGTAATGTATTCTATGTGTGTGTGTGTTGCCTGTTGTACCACTGACGGAATTTGTTTAAATTTCATTTTCGAAAGTGTGGTGAATTTTGTTATTGTGGTGAGTTTCCAGCGTGGTGAATTTCACAAAATGTGGTGAATTTTATCAGGTGTGGTGAATAAAATCGAAACTCACCAAAATGCCGTTATTCGAAATGATACTGCATTACTATAAATCCATGTACTGTATATTGTGAGTTAGAAGGTGTATGTCTAGAATAAGTAATTTTCACCTCGGTTAGCGGATACATTCACCGATATGTCTCCTTACCATATGCACTGCATTACCAACAGTGTGGCTTGTGTTTGGATTAACGATAACTCGCCACACTACAACAATAAAGTAAATAAAATTGTCCAGGTTGAATAGATTTGGAAACTTAAACATATTGCGTTAATATGTTGCGTAAACGTGTTGCGGATCGAGTTGTTCTGTTTCTAGACGTCTATAGCCTGTTGTGGACAGTAAAAGAACAAATTTGCTGGTGGGCTTGGTTAAGGCCAGCCTAAGCTTGGTTGTCGGTTTTATCACGGAGAACTGCGAGGTTAGGTCGCTGATGGGGATCTAGAACAGATCCCATCCGGACTATTGCAAGGTATGCTGCGATGAGGAGGAGGTGGAAACTGTCGAACATCTCCTCTGCAACTGCCCAGCTCTTGGTAGGTTGAGGTTGAGGACCCTTGGCAGGGCTTTCTTTGAGATCTTGAGTTCTGTGTCTAGAGCCGACATCAAGGCTCTCCCCAGATTCATTAGTAGCTTGGGCTGGTTGAGAGGTGATAGGGCTTCATAAGTGTAGTCGCACTATCAACCTCTTTTGTTTTGTGTCTGTTTCTTTATATGTAAGGTGGTAACCAAGCCGACACTTTGCAAGCCTGGCACAATGGAAAATTTAATGAATCTCATTTATAACGTCGAGGATTTTATTGTGTAAAGAAGTAAATAAATCATAACACACAAACCTTATTCCTTTGTAGTAGAAGGATGAATGAATAATAAATCCAATTGAAGATCGTCTATTCTATCTAGGAATATGTGGAGACCAAAACTTCCATTGAACTTATACTGACTGCACCTTAGGGACCACATAGCAGTTGCAACTGGTCTCTCTGTGTAGTCCTAAAAGTACGACTTTGTAGAACTTGCAATGACGAGGAAAAAGAAAAGTACTCAGAACATCTGCTCTTGCCATTGTACGGTGCTTGAGAGCCTAAGAAGAAAATTTAATTTTTCATTTTTAATTTGTTATTATAGTGTTTACAGATTCATAAATAAGCTACATGAGATCATAAATCTATTGGCAGACTTTAGAATTTTTAGTAATAATTTCAAAAGTCTTTTGTCTTAGACACGTGTTCACACACATACGTACATACACTCTATCATATTTAATCCAAACATGGCAAAATATGCAAACAATTTCGCATTTTTTTAAAGTGCAAATTGCTGCGCTTTAATTCCAGCTCTCTTTACAGCTCATCTATAAGAAATTTGTTTTTTTTAGTTTACTTTACGCACATACGAGTATTGTTTTCATATTGTTTTTGTTTTTGTTTTTTTTTTGAGTAAGAATATGTAAAACGTTTTTAGTAAAATTACATGAAAGAAAGAAACTTTTTTTGCTTCTCCTCTCTCTACTTTAAGGCAAACCAAGAAGAAAGTAAACAAATTGCAATGACATCATTTCATACAAATAACGGATAAAAAAACAGAAAAAGGAAAAACAAAAAAAAAAAAAACAAGAAAAAAAACCAAAAAAAAGAAAAGCTAAAGGATGCGACCGACTTGTAAAACGTATACCCTTTCACATTGAATTTCGTATAAACACACGCATACACACACACTTTTTTTCTATTTAAAATCTACTTTAGAGACATGATAAGACACGAGATGAATGCAGACACACACATGAACACATGTATATGCAAAAGCACACACACACACACACTACTATAAACTTCCATAGGTTATCTTAACTTCAGTGTCACTGACGAGTGTTTCAATATACCACCATTAAGTATTGCCAGCATCACTGTAATCAGTTTTTCTAACCATTTTTTTGCAATGATATTTTAACACTTTCGATACCGTTACGCTGCCAGCAGCAGAACAGAACAGGACAGAACAGAACAGTACTGACAACAGAAAAGAAAGAAAATCTTCTTGATTTTCTCTGTAACAGACTGTAACCCCATACCCACGGGAATAAAATGCATTCTGGCGGGAACGTTCTAAGGAAATGTTATTTAGGAATGCTTTTGGTTTTTATATTTCTCGTCTATTACTTGAGAACTCAAAATGCAGCTCTATCAGGGCAATATAGAAGGGAATTATATGAGTTGCAAACGGCTAAGACGTTTGTTTAGTCACAAACTGTTGGTCGTGCTTCTGGGATTATCTTTGAAAGGGTTGACTTGGTAGAATAACGTTACTGTCCTTTATCCGATTTTAATCACGATAATCATAGTCATCTGTCCTTGAAAACCTTGTATAATAAGAAGTTAACGAATTTCCCTTCTCGCCATACAATCACTCACACTTTTGTTTAGAGTGCATCCTTTATGTGAGTATTTTGGACTTCTAATCAGATGTTATCGGTTTTTGGGTGACAGAATGTTTGAAGATCTGGACAAAGCAGCGAACGTGCATATAAGGAAATTGGGCGGTTTTGTCTGAAACCAACCACTAACGGATCATGTCAAGTGAGCTTACCTTACGCTGAGTAACATGAAGAACATTGCAGGTCTCCAAGACGGTATTATTATAAGGAAACTGTCCGGTTTTATTCTGAGCTTAGGGAGCTTATATACCAAGGGAGCTAACCTCACACTGAGTGATACAATGGGCCATATGGACCACAAAATTAACTTGCATGTGAATGGCTAAATATCCGCTAGCCTAACTTAACCTGGACTGGCTCCATAGGACTTCAAGGTACTTATATGCGAATATGTATCTCGAAATTATATCCAATGTTCTGTGGATGTGCGAATCCGGTACCAGAGTAAATCAGGTGGAACGCGGCGATTTCCTCTCAGCAGACTTCTGGCAAAAACACTCCGAGTGTAAATAAAATTGCCATGAAAACATTCTAAAAAAATTTGTAGTTCGGAATTGACTTTAAACAGTAGGTCCCGCAACTCATGCTTAAAAATTAAGTGATATGAGAAACTTGGCCGTTGTCCCGACTAAAGAATTGTAATGAAAAATTGTGTATTAGAGCAAACATTGGATTCCAACAGAGTATGTACACCACTTCTGAGATTATTGAAGAAGGTCTCTGGAGAAGAGAGTGAAGTATCTCGGTCGCTTCATTGTGAAATTGATAGCGCATTCGTAGACTTACTATATTTGCCAGTGTCAGCATCGGGCTCGATACGGATTTCTCTCATTTGTCTCACACTGTCATACCACAAAAAGTCTTTTATGCTTGGGCTTCCGGCCACTCTCTAATATCCTACAGAATATTTATACTTCCAATACAAAAGAAAGCTGTTGGTAGCAGCGTAGAGGCTGCACATCCAAAGCACGACCACTCCACGCTGGAATACCAGCCCGAAATCTTGATGAGACGGAGCTATGTCTTTTACATCATTAGACGATAGCTCCGTCAAGCTCACAAAGGTCGGAGAGCCTAATATCTATCGGGCCCGCAATCTAACGTTTTTTTTCAACTAGTGCTTATTTCGTGAATGGTAACACTTGGCTCATGTCTGATTTGACAGATAATTAGTTTTAGCCTTCCGCTGAACGAATATGGTTGTGTATACACGTTTTCCTTTCGCTAAGTGAGCCTACGATCGACTTGCAGCAATTGCCGATTTTGGCAAAAAAAATCGTCTTTTCAGATGAAGGTCACTTTGATCTTGGCGGCTATGTAAACAAGCAAAATTGTCGCATTTGGGGCACAGAAAACCCGTACGCATACATTGAAAAGCAGACGCACCCAAAAGGGTTACTGTTTGGTGCGGATTTTAATCCAGAGGCATAATTCGGCCACTTTTCTTCGAAAATGAGCAAGGAGTGGCTGTTACAGTCAATGGCGAACATTATCGGACCATGAGGAACGAATTTTTGTTTATAAAAATTGAAGAAGAGGATATTGGCAACATTTGGTTTCAACAGGTCGATGCTATGTGCCACACAGCCGAAGCTACTCTCGATGTTTTGTGGCCTGTTATTGAAAATCGCATTATCAACCGCAGGGCAGATCTCCTTTGGCCACCTCGTAGCTGCGATTTGACACCGTTGGACTATTATTTGTGGGGTGCTGTCAAAGCTAAGTGTTACGTCGAGACAATTGATGCTTTAAAGGACAATATTTGTGAAGCCATTGGTGAAATACAGCTGCACACAATCGATAATGTGCTTGAAAATTATACCGATCGTGTAAACAACTGCATGGCCAACCAAGGCAGCCATTTGAATGAACTTATTTTCCATTATTAACCGGAAGGATTGTATTTTCAAATAAAAAAAGATATTTGAGTAAATATTCTGTAGTTTGTTTTTTGAAGCTTTCGGTTTCAGGCAACTTTCTATATCTTACAGAATATTTCTACCTTCAATACAAAAATAAAGCTGGCTGGTAGTCTTGAGCACGCATAGCTACCCGTTATGACGGTACAGGTGAACGCAGTCTCTGTACTGTCCAAGTTGCTCCGAACCAAGGAGGGAGAAGTTGGTCCAGCACTCGGACAGCCTGAAAACTTCATGCCCGTGGCTGTGTCCTTTAGATCATTAGACAATACCACCGTCAAGCTGACAAGGGTCGGAGAGCCAAATAACCAATATCTGCAGATCGCAAAAGATGGGTATTGACAAAAAAGTGGATAACAGTTTCCTCTTCTTCAGCGAATTTGCATCTACGAGAGCTGGGGAGTATCTAAACAAATCCCAGGTAATTATTCTGCATGCCTGAAATACGATTTTGCCAGTTTCGAACAGCTTTGAAGGGACGCTGGTCTTCTCTTGTTTATATTGTATTGAGTATAGGTTGTAAAGAAATGCAAAGATTCTTTAAAAATCAATGGCTTCTTTTAAACTGCTCCTGGATCTTCTGAATTAAATTCCCGGCATGACGAACTTGCAACTTTACTGAGAATTTCTAAGGACTAACTGATTGCATCATTCAGCAAGAGTCGATTGATTTAATGCACTTGATCTATGCCATCTCTTCTATTTCTTAACGATAAATGAAATCTCTTTTCTCTGATGTTAAATGCAAACGTAAAACACCTTCAGTCTGTCACTCTATCAGTCAGTGAGTCTGGCTGTCACTTAACTGAACTGCAGTTGAAATTTGTAAATTCAAACACACACACACATACACATGTGAATAGAATAAAATAAAAAAACCGCAACAAAAACAACAAAAAGAGAAAGAACTGTTTAAAGATACAAGATTAAAGATGGAACAAGCAAGCGAGCATTGATGGCACATTCCAGTCACGATTCACATTCAAAAGGATTAAAGGATTTCTTAGCCATTAACTTGGCATAAGACTTTGTCTGAACAAATACGAATGGATACGGTAATATGAACAACAACAACACCGACAACAGCCACTATACAAACACTAACACTAACACCAATAACTAAAACTTTAGCTGCAGCAGTACAACAGCAAAACATTAACATTGTAATCGTGTGTGTGTAAGTGTATTTGGTAACGATGAATAGGATGAGAGTGTATTAAAATATTCTCTTTTACTTTCTAGCTCTCACTCTTGCTCTCTCTTTATCTATCTCCCCTTAGAGTTTCAAGATGAAGAAATGATGATGGATTTTTTAACGTAAAACAACACACAAGACAACTTATTTTCTTTGCTTTCCGTTGTGCTCCATTCATTGCATTGAATTGCCAGGGAATGCTTGATCAAATGGTTTTACTTCTTAAAGACACACACACACACACACACTCATACACACACTTACATTCAACCATTTTCGTAATGGAGAGTGTTTTTCTTAATTTTCTTTACTTCACTTTACATCACTTACGTTTACGGTTTTTTTTCACCCCCCTCCCTACCCCTTAAAGTGGCATTACACTTGAACAGTTCAGTTGAAGAGTTTTAATTAAAATGTTACCATAATTGGCTGCTACATAAAGTTCGAACGAGATGTAAAGGAATAATTTATTCACAGGGAAATTAAATCAAATTGACCACGAATATTAAAGCAAATATTGTTGTTATCAATTGGCCCATGAAATAATTGAGAACACAATACACTAGTGCTGCAATCGAATATTTATTGTGTGATTGATTTAATTTGGACAAAACATCTCAAACATTTAAATTCCATTTGACTCTTCTAACTCCTTCCATTATGATGAATCTTTAAGTGGACTACAATAGAATCTTGAAGTACTTTGTGAACATTTTTGGTCAGCTGCCTTGGAGTATTATTTCCGAAAAACCAACCGTAAAGTTCACTAAGTAAGTATAGGCCCTACAATATATTCGCAAATCTGCTGTCGTATTATTCGTCATGCTTATTAACCTTTAGGCCTAATGACGGACACCTCATGAGCGATTGATAGAGTCCAACATAGGCCAGAGATTATATCCACTGTAAAACAAATAATCCTTATAGGTATTCCCAGGTCGTAAGTCGAATTTCATATGAAAAAAATTTAAAAAGAAAATGACATACTGTAGTAATACTACATATTTGTCTTCTTTAAGTAAAGGGTCCGCCAAATAATTTTCTTTTTTAAATGCTTAAAAAAGAAGAACTACTGAATATTTTCTCAAATATATTTTTTCTTTGAAAGTACAATCCTTCCGGTTAATAATGGAAAATAATTTCATTCAAATGGTTGCCGCGATTGGCCATGCAGTGGCCTACACGAACGGTACAATTTTTAAGCACATCATCGATTGTGTGCAGCTGTCTTTCACCAATGGCTTCACGAATATTGCCCCTTAAAGCGTCAACTGTCTCTGACTTGTCGACGTAACACTTATCTTTGACAGCACCCCACAAATAATAGTCCAACGGTGTCAAATTGCAGCTCTGAGGTGACCAAACGACAACAGCTCTGTGGCTGATTATGCGATCTTCAAAAACAGGATGCCAAACATCGAGTGTAGCTCCGGCTGTGTGGCACGTAGCTCCGTTCCTGTTGAAAACAAATATTGCCAATACCCTCCCCTTCAATATTTGTAAACAAAAATTCGTTCAACATGGCCCGATAATGTTCGCCATTCCTTGCTCATTTTCGAAGAAAAAATGGCCCAATTATGCCTCTGGACCAAAATCCATACCAAACAGTGACTCGTTTTGGGTGCGGGTTGTCTGTGCCCCAAATGCGGCAATTTTGCTAGTTTACATACCCGTCAAGATCAAAATGAGCTTCAACTGAAAAGATGTTTTTTTTGTTTTGCCAAAATCGGCCCACGTAGTGAAGGGAAAACGTTTTTTTGTTCTCCCAAAATCGGCATCTTCTTTAAGTCGATTGCAGGCCCATTTAGCGAAGCGAAAACGCGTATACACAACCATATTCGTTCAGGGGAACGATAAAACAAATTATCTGTCAAATCAGACATGAGCTAAGTGTTACCATTCACGAAATAAGCAGTAGTTGAAAAAAAAGGTTAAAAGGCAGACCCGATATTTCCTATGAAAAAAATTGGAAAACCAATGGTCGTAAGTGTGAATAGTCGTATGTCGAGCGGTCATAAGTCGGAAACTATCTGTATCTAGAAAATCGGAAAATCAGAAGACAGAAAAGAAGTGCAGCCTTCAGTTCTAAAATGGTTGGCATCTGTGGCAGCTTCCTTGATTGAATCTCGCTGCTATTTTGTGTCAATGTCATATGGACTAATTGCATGGTTTGCTATTTAGGAAAAGGAATTTATTGCTTAAGATAGAATAGCAGGTTCAATGATATCCCCCCTTAAGTCCTCGAACCTATAAAAGAACTACATACCTTTAAATGGAATGATATTTTTGTAAGAAATCCTTGGCATTAATGGTTGAGGGCGAAAACCGTAGAGATATTCGTTAGGAACTCAAACTGTCTTTTCAGGTAGATTATAAGATTTTTATGGGAAAATTCGAAGATCCAAGAAGTATTGAGCCTCTATCTAAACACAAAAGAAATCAGGAAAACAATTTTGTCTGTATATATATATCTCAAGGGAACTAACGAATTTATAGTGCCTTCTTGAAATTATTTACGCAATTGGTTATAGAAACCATTTAGTCAGGATTACAACCTCGCTTTTCATACCACCCATGTTACTGTGTGTTAATTTAATCCAGGAGTGGCTTATTAACGATAGATTTTTGGGAAACTTTTAATGGCAATTTTATTTCTTTTGCCAGAAGACTGCTGAGAAAAGGTTAACGAAGAAATGTTTTCTTTCATATTTGAGAGGTCTGAACTGGGATTGGAACCATGGGTTTGCGTCTAATAAACCTTCACAAAACCTATTAGACTACGTGAAATCAATCCAATCCAATCAAGAAAACTAAAGCATGAGGGTGCTTTCCGAATGTATACGGGCTTTCCCAGTAACACGTGTTAACTCTATGCTGGTGCAAGATTGCACTACAGTGATCCTTCCTGCCACTGGCTCATCTCTCTCTATGCTTCAATAGGAAGTCAGAGAGAAGCCAATTGAATATAAGAAATGATGCCTTAGTTGAAAAAAAACACTGTGAAATGGTTGTCAGGACAACTGAAGGCCTGCACAGTGTGCAGCAACGTAATCCATCAAATATTAGTTGTGTTCCTGATGCTGCTGTTAAAGAAGGGTTGAAATGTAATTAGTAAGTTCGTTAGCTTAAGTCGCGGATGTCTAGTAGGCAGTGTGTCGGCATAGCAGAAGTAAGGTCAGGGAAAGTATGAAAAAATATTTCAACGGCGACTTCCTCTCAGCAGATTTCTGGGAAAAACTCTGAGAGTAAATTAAAATTGCCATGAAAAGCTTACCAGAAAACTATTGACTCCCGCCACTCATGTATCCCACACAATATAAGTGGTGTGCGAAACTAGTTTGTAAGCCTTACTGAAGGATTGTAAAGATCAATTAAGTATGTATGTAAGCTCGTTAGCTATGCTATGCTAAACGTAGTGCATTACAGGTCATATAAGAATGTGTTAATAAAATAAAAACGGCAGCTAGAAGACTACCCTAACCCTAGCCTAGTCTATGAAGTTAAGAACGTAACTTCCACATGCTTTATACCACAAAAAAGTTTGCAATCAATACCTCCGACTATCACATATGCTCAGCTCTTAAATGAAATGCTTAAGCAGAGTAAGTCCTTATTAAGGAAACGTGTAGACATCTTTGACTGAACCTCCTTCCATACTTTAAAGTTGTGTTATTGACTTGATGACTTGATGAAGTGTTGTTCTTGTTGTTTATTTGAGTTCCATGAAAGGAAATAAAAAATGCAATGAACTACAACCACACAAATGTGGGCATGGTTATGCCATAAATGGAAGCAGGAAGAAAACGTAATCATTTGATGGTCTCACACGTATGAAAGGACAACAAGCTTGAGCATTATTGAAAACAGTTTTGATTGATCTGAGGCAAATAACTGTTTTTCCTTTTTACAATACTTATACAACTGTAAGTATAATGTGTGTGTATGTGTGTGTGTATGAGTGCGTATATGTATGTATGTGTTTTATTTTACATAATTTTCCTGCACTCCTCATTCATCATATTTGTTTTGAGTTTCCTCAATCAAACGTCACATATTTACATACACATTTGCATACAAGTTTGCAATAAGCATAATATGTACACACGTATGTACATAAGTAAGGACGCATAATAAATATTGTCGATCTATTATTGGTTTTCATATTGTTTTGTAGCAAATAATGACCAACGGCCTGCCACCTTTTTTTAAAAAAATTTATTTTTTTTTATGTTTCTTGTTACTTTTGGACATCGTCTTGTCATGTCCTTTATTGGCCATTTGTAAGTGTTAATATGAGTCATTTGTGCGTGTTCTATTAGAGAGAATTTTATTCAGCTTTTTAACTACAATGCTTAAGTATAATAAGGATAGGAAAGAAAAGGAGGAGGGGTCCATTTCCTTTTGCAGTAACTGCAAAACAAGAATTCCTTATATTTCGAACTTTCTTGCATAGACAGTGGAGTTACGTACATAAATAGATTTTTAAATTCTTTATTCCTTTAAATTGTGTGTTCTTTGCAAAGATCTGTAAAGAGAAAATGTTAGGTTAGGTTAGGTTAGAGGACGTGTACTTGTCAATTCTGACAAGTACAGTACTCGGTGGTCAAATTGACCCATTGTACTACGTCCTAGCTTCTCATATCACTTATGTTGTGTGCGTTAATTTTATACATGAGTGGCGGGACCTACAGTTTAAAGTCGACTCCGAACGACACATTTTTTGAGAAGCATTCCATGGTAATTTTTTTACTTTCAGAGCTGTTGCCAGAAATCTGCTGAGAGGAAGTCGCCGAAAAATTATTTTCAAAATTTTCGTTTTGATGTCTGACCTGGGATTCGAACTCGGGTCTTTCGTCTAATAAGACAACACACTACCTACTAGACCACGGCGACCTCTAAAGTGTTACTTTTGAAGTTCTACCATTTCCCAAGAGGTGTCGCCGTCTAATCGTTTTACGATTTTATCTTCTCCGAGTAACTAGGATTACATTGACAGGGAGTATGTAATAGGAAATATACCAGGAAGAAGACTTGTTTGAAGTCGCCTTAGTCTAGCAGGTAGAGTGTTGGCCACGGTTCAAAAACCAGCTCAGACATCTACAACAAAACGAAATATTCCTCTCAGTAGATTTCTGGCAAGACTTCTGATAATTAAGGAAATGGCCATGGAAAGTTTCTCAAAGAAATTTGCCGTTCGGAGTCGACTTTAAACTCTAGGTCTCACTACTCATGTATAAAATGAACACTCACAATATAAGTAATGTGAGAAGCTAGGTCCATAACCTTAACTGAAGGCTTGTAATGATAACTTCTGTATGTATGCATGAAGAGTTATTTGTTTTCTTCTGTATTCGAACCTGGGTTGCTTAGGTATTGTAGTCAAATATTTTACAACATCAGCCTGCCACCACTGATATTAGTTTCTGTTTCCATTTTAAGCAGAAGCGTTACATTTTATGCTCATTCATTAATCTGTGCATCGTGGTGCTGACTTTAGTGATTGACGGTCTGATTGACGATCTGATTGACGATCTAATTGACTATCTGATTGTCGATCTGCTGATAATTTTTAAAGCAAATCCAAGCAAAACTGAAATTAGACTAGATTCGCTGCCCGTTTTATGCTTCCACCTTCCAGGTGTAAATATAATCCAGTAGCCTTGAACAGCTTAGAAATTTGTAGGTGTTCAGAGAATATATTCTTATATATTATCCTTGATAACTGAGTTCTTCTCTAAAGGAGGATAGCTGTACATTAAGCGAAAATCAGAGGTCATTGACGTAAAGGTAAACCACCTCTGTTTCGGAAGAAGTAGGTTAGGTTAGAGGACGTGCACCTGTCGGTCAAGACAAGCACAGTACCCGGAGGTCGAAATTGACTCATTGTACATTGGAAGAAGTAAGTCAAGAAGCCATTATAATTGATCCTCTAGAGCTTAGCTGTACATACGTACATACATAATTGACCATTGCAACCCTTCTGTCAGGATTACGGCCTAGTTTATCACACCACTCATGCTGTGTGCGTTAATTTTATACGTGAGAGGCGGGAACTACACAGTTTAACGCAGACTTCGAACGACAGATTTTGAGAACCTTTTTCATGGCAGTTTTAATTACTCTCAGAATTTTTGCCAGAAATCTGCTGAGAGGAAATCGCCGAATATTTTTTTTTTCATATTTCGTTTTGATGCCTCCTGACCTGGGATACGAACCCGGTCTTAACACCTAATAAGCTAATACACTAGACTACGGCGACTACGGTTGTACATCGTACGAAAATTAGCAGGCGTTGACGTGTAGGAAAACTTTGCCTGGGTTGGAAGGAGTGAGTCGAGAAGTCACTGCTATTGATCCCCTAGAGTTTAGCTGTACATGGAACGAACATTAGCGGTGATCAACCTTCCGTAAAACTTCGTCTGTATTGGAAGAAGTGAATTAAGAAGTCACAATCAGTGATTGACATGACCATCTAAGGAGCACTCATGCAGAGCTGCAGCGTTATGACTAAATTCTAAAAATGGACTTTTAAGCATGGTAAGCATATAATGATCAAGTTATCAAAAACCATAATCGGTGAGATGCGAGATCCATTTGATTATTCAGCTGCACTGTGTCACTGTCATCGTTCGTTGTTATGATTATTGCTGTTGCAGCTAAAATAAAAATTCTAAGCAATGTTGGTGCTAGTAGTTTAATGCTGTTGCTATATGCAACAGCAACAACAACAACTTTTTTATCACTGTTTTCTGTTCAGCATGCATTTGCATTTAATTTTTTTAACAGAGTTTTTTCTAGTATTTTTTTCAGTTTTTTTTTTTTTTTGTTGTTGCTGCCATGTGAGTTCAAGATGAATATGAGAGCGAACAGCTTGTCTAAAAATGTTAGAAATGTTTACAGCAACAGTACTTATTGTTATTATTTGTTAGTTTTTCTTTTCATTTTTTTTTTTTGTGTATTTATTTGTAAATATTCATTCATTCATTTAGTCATTCAGTCAGTCAGTCAGTCATTCGTTCATTCAGTCACTTACTCAGTCAGCCATTCATTCATGGATTTTTTTTGTTGTTTTGTTTTGAGTTGAGTCGTTGGGTTCAGTTGTCAGTGAACAGAGTTTGTGTTGTGTTGTTTGGAAAATATTTGAATCTGGTGGCAGCAAAAGACCAAAAAGTGCTTAATGACTATTTAATGTTTGTCATGTCTGCTAACACACACACATACACACACGCTTTTTTCACGTTGTTGTTATTGTTCTTGCTAAAATGGCTACTGCTACTGCTAATGCTAATGCTACTGTTAGTATTGCTGTTTGCTATTTTGGTTGCTATTTCTGTTGCATGTAGCAACTGACCTATTTCAGAAAATTTACTTTTTGAATCTTGTTGTTGCTGCATGCATGCATGCATGCTTGCTACTACTGCTAATGCTACACACACACACACACACACACATGTAGCATATATTGTATGATTATGTATTTTATTTTATTTCAGTTGTTGTTGTTGTTGTTTTTTTGTTTGTTGCCATTTTAGTTTTCAGTTTTTTAGTTTAATTTTCTATGCAGAGACCTCGTTTCAGTTTTTGTTTTGAAAACAATATGCCTTTATTTCTTATATTTTTTGTTTTTTCTATTCCTTCTCTGTATTTTTCTGTTCTTTTTTTTTATTTGATGCTCGTTTTTAGTTTTATTATTCATGTACGGGGATGTTGTACGTTTTGTAGTTTGTTGTGTTATATTTTGTATTTTTATTTTGTTGCAAGCAATTGTCAAATTGTTAAATTCATTTTTTATTACTCAATTACAATAGCAACAACAACAACAATGACAAAACATGTCAGCTTAACAAACTATTTCGTTAAATTAAGAGTCATTCAATGTTTTTCATCTCTTTTCTCTGGATAGAAAAAGTTTAAGCAGCTTAAAAACAATTCTTTTTGTTTCACTCAAAAAGGGTCAAACATGGTAATCAAATTCATACTCTTACGTACTATGCATGCACACATGTATGTATGTAGCATTATGGCTTCCTAATTGCCTAATCGATTTGGATTTACTACTTCCAAGGTAACTGCCAGTCTCAGTGTATTGAGAGAATTTTAGGGTTTTGTTTTAAGAAAATTATTTTTGTCTTGGATTTGATGCTTAAATGTCACAAACAGGTGCATATTTTACTGACATTCGAATTCAAATAGTGCCGCTTCTATAGAATTATAAATAGTCTGCATGTGTTTGAATGGAAAATTGATTTCATGTTTCAACACAGTCCGATTTGAGTTGCTCAAACACATGGTCAAACTTTTTTAAAACTTTTGTTCAATTTTTTTTGTCAAGTTTTTGTCTACTTTTTGCAAAAATTTTTGTCAAACTTTTCTCAAATTTTTATCAAATTTTTGTCAAATTTTTATCAAATTTTTGTCAAATTTTTGTCAAATTTTTGTCAAATTTTTGTAAATTTTTTGGTAAAATTTTTGCCAAGTGTTTGATAAAATTTTTGTCTAGTTTTTGTCTAATTTTTGTCAAATTTTTGCCAAATTTTTATCAAATTTTTGTCAAGTGTTTGATAAAATTTTTGCCTAGTTTTTGTCAAATTTTTGTCAAGTTTTTGTCAAATTTTTGTAAAATTTTTTCTCAATTTTTTTTGTAAAATTTTTTTGTCAAGTTTTGTCAAATGTTTGTAAAATTTTTGTCAAAATTTTGTGAAATTTTTGCCTAG
Organism: Sarcophaga peregrina; assembly: GCA_014635995.1. NCBI lineage: Eukaryota > Metazoa > Arthropoda > Insecta > Diptera > Sarcophagidae > Sarcophaga > Sarcophaga peregrina. The sequence goes on along the minus strand of CM025790.1, from coordinate 37,748,405 downwards.
TTTTTGTCTAATTTTTGTAAAATTTTTGTAAAATTTTTGTCAAATTTTTATCAAATTTTTGTAAAATTTTTTCTCAAATTTTTGCAAAATTTTTGTAAAAAAGCTAGGTCTTGACTAAAGGGTTGAAATGATTAATTATGTACAGTAAGCGTCAAAAGAAACGGTACTCTATTGGGAAAATTTTAACAATCACCAAATTTTTGCCATTTAAGGAGAGTGCCCGAAAAAATTTGACATTGTTTCGAAATTTTTTTTAATTTTTTTTGTTTCAATTTGATAAACTGGCAATGAAACAATTTAAAAATAAAAATAACTGTAATGTATTTTTTTCGCGAGTGCAAAGAGTCGTTGAGGACTTTTGGACCAGACCGTATTCGTCTATGTTGGGTTCCGGGTCATAGCGGAATACTGGGCAATCAGACGGCGAATTCCCTCGCTAGGTTAGGTTCACTTTCATGCTATCTCTATGGCCTCATCAATGGATGGGTCAGGGAGGAAGAGCAGAGGCGTTGGGGGATCGGATCGGGTTGTTCTGTTTCTAGACGTCTATGGCCTGCTATGGACAGTAAAAGAACAAATTGGCTGGTGGGCTTGGTTAAGGCCAGCTTAAGGTTGGTTGTCGGTTTTATCACGGAGCACTGCGAGGTTAGGTCGCTGATGGGGATCTAGAACAGATCCCATCCGGACTATTGGAGGGTATGTTGCGATGAGCAGGAGTTAAAGACTATCGAACACCTCCGCTGTAACTGCCCAGCCCTTGGTAGGTTAAGTCCCCCTGGCAGGGCCTTATTTGAGAGCTTGAGTTCTGTGTCGAGAACCGACATCAAGGTTCTCCACAGATTCATTAGCGGCTTAGGCTGGTTGAGAGGTGTTAGGGCTTCAGAAGTGTAGTAGCGTTCTCACCTTCTTTTGTTTGTGTCTGTTTTTTTCTGTGTATTCCTCCGATTCCGATTCCCCTCCTTACCTACATGCCCTCCTTTCATCCTATTCCCTCTATTTCCTTCCCTCTCTAAAGACGTTGTACAATGGATCAATTTCAACCTCTGGGTATTGTACTTGTCTTAACTGACAAGTACACGTCCTCTAACCTAGTCTAACCTAACGTATTTTTTTTAATGTGCATTTTGTTTTGTCGCTCACTGTATATGTACATATGTATGTATGTGGGGAACTAGATATAATTAGAAGAGTTTAAACCCAAGGAATAAGGCGGATGCTTACGAAATTGTCCAGAATTTTTAAAAATTTTGACAGGAAACAACTGACAAATGCAGGGTGGCAGGAGTAGTGATATTTTTTCAGTTAATATCCAGAACAATTAAATTTTTGTTGAATAAACCACAAATATTTAAACAGGATCTTCCAATATGGACTTGAGAATCTTTAAATAGTTGACAAGGTGCCTTCTTGTTGAAATTAAATCTGCGAAAATACTTACTTACGTGCTAGATCACTACAATCCTTTAGTCTGGTTTGCAACCTAGTTTCTCTCATCACCCAATTAATTGTGTTAATTTCTATCATGAGTGAGAAGCTTTTTAAAAGCTCTCATGATAATTTTTTTTACAGAAGACTGATGAGAAAAAAATCGCCTACGAAATATTTTTCATACTTCGTTTTGTTCGAGATGTCTGAGCGTTTAGTAAGACAATACAAGACTACGGAGACTTCGAAGTACAGGTCACGATAACTATAGTATGTGCTACTTTTATCTTTGAAGGACAGGACCTTCAATTTAAAGTTGGTACCGAACGATATCTTTATCCTGTAGATATCCATCGCATTGTTTATTAGAGATGATATCAACTTTTAACCCTTAATATACGGCCCTTATGACTTGCTAAATTTTATGCCACGTTCTACTAACTTCCTTGGGAAGGGCGATACAAAAACTGCCAACAGATTCTTAACATTTTCTCATTTGAATATTAAATTTAGGAATTTATTGTTTTATTTGTCGTATGAAAATGGGCATAATTTTTCCATAATTTTTTTATGTTCTTTCTCTTCGTGGCGTTTTTTCCCCTTCTGCTGTTGTGATAGAGAGATAGGGAGATACACGCACTAAACATCTTTTGATTTCATTACAAGAAACTTTAAAACAATTTTTGTTCGTTTTTGCAATTATTTGAATACAATTCTGTGGCCAAAAAACCAAAAATTAGAGAAAGAAAAACCGTAAAAAAAAAATTTCCAAGAAGAATTTGTTTTGTCATGTCCAAGAACATGATTAACTTTTTTTGCTCTTCTTTAAATGGAATTGCATTGTACCGTGTTACATACAGGCGAATGAAAGCTTTCTTTCTTTCTTTCTTTACATTTTCTGCAAGTATCAAGAAGAGGTCATCTAAATTGACCTTCATAAATACGCATCACATCACATCAGATCCCATCGCATTGCATCGCATCGCATGGTATCGCATCGTCTTATACGTTCATAAACATTATTTTCAGATTTTCTTTTTTCCCTATCAGTTCTCCTTTTCTGTCTTTGCTTTACTTTTCTGTTGTTTTTGTTGTTTTCTTTTGGTACGAACAATTGATTGTTTATTGGTTTGAATGCGTTTTAAATTCATATATGAACCTGGTTGATTATAAACCCAGTGAGCATTTTTCTTAGGATAGTGCTCAACTGCAATGTTTGTCGATGGACTTGGCACACCAATGTCCCTCAGCGGAAGTTTATCTTCGGGTTTTTACACACATAGGTCACGAACATCAACAATGTTCGCTATAAAGAGCGTCAGCTTTCAATGAAGCAGGTTCTCGTCGCTTCTTTTTGAATTTTTTTGTATATCAATTATACACTCAAAGAAAAATTACAGTAGGATTCATTATTTTCTATTGAGAATCTTTCATAACAATTAGAAATGTTCTGCATTTTTGGAAGAATATTTGTCAGTTAAATACGCAGTCTTTACAGGTTTAGCACTATACATGTTCTATTTCCACTACATAAACACGTTATTAGGTTATGCTTGAAAATATTACTAACAATTTTCCTCTGGGCTACCAACATGCCTCTCACAAATACACTCAATTTTTTATCATGTTTTCATTATGCCAATGTCTGGTCATTACAAGCCTTCAGTAAGGATTACGATTTCTTCTTCTCGCACCACTTATGTTGTGTGTATCAATTTTATACATGATTGGCGTGGGGAATCTACTGATGACGATAAAAATAAGCGTTATGGTGGGGAATTTTTTCTTATCAAATAACAAAGGTCGCCGTAGTCTAGTTGGCAGTGTGCTGTCTTATTAGGATGTTTCATACCTCAAAAATATTTTTTTATCAAATTTCTTGCAATACTTTCTCAAATTTATCATTCGCAGTTGACATTAAATAGTAGGTCCCATCACTAATGGTTACAATTAGCACACATAACAGGAGTGTAATCATAACTGACCAATGCATGTATGTATGCATGAAGAGTTTTTTGTCATCTGCTCTACTTGAACCTGGATTGCTTAGGCTAGTAGTCAAGTTTTTTACTTCCACACCCTGTCGCCTAAACAGACTGGACAGAAGAGATTTGTGTTATTACACGAGGTACTGACTTCAGTGATCTGATGACGATCTGATGATAGTTTCTAAAGCAAATACACACAATGTTGATGGTGGTGCGTGAAGTTAGATTGTAATTTTGACTAAGGGTTGTAATATTCAATTAAGCAAAACTGCAGCGATGCCATAAGTTCTACAATGGTGCGTCAAAGAGTTCCAGAAAACCCCCTCAAACCGTCCTTCCTTTGAATATTCTCAATTAGTTATCTCCAGTAGATGTCAAGACCGCCATATCCGGTTTACCGTTACGTCAGTACGAGAACTAAAACACTCTTGGTCTGCTTGTTACCAGCCTACAAAATAGAATAAAAAGTTTAAATTTTTTTTGTACTCTCTAGGCCTTTCTAAGCCTGCAAATTCAATGTTTTTTAGGTTAATAGCTCACTGGGTTATCAAATCCAATCATTGTTTATGTTCTTAGTATCAACTGTATGTGTGATTACACTGTGTTATACCATTTTCTCTCCTCCAACTCCCCTTCCCTTCTCTCCACCTATTTATTTATTGCATTTCAACAATTTCTTGGTGTTTTTTTCTTTTAATTTTCTTAAAACATGAGGAAAGAAAAACTTTTCTTCACCTTTTGCCAAGTTTGTGTAACCGATAAATAAACAACAACAACAACAACAACAACAACACCAACAACAAAATGGCCAGCATAAGAGTCTAAAGAAAAAAAAAGAGAAGCTCAAAAAACTCCAACGTCTCGCAAAAGTATGGACCGATGAATGTGAATGGAAAAACTCTGAAAATAAAGTAATGAAGTCTCCTAAAAATAACCAGTCATACTGAAAAATTTTGGCTGCCAAGTTGTTGTCGCCGTTGCCGTCCGTCGCTTTCGTCATCGTTTTTGTTGTTGTTGTTGTTCTTCTTCTTCTTCTTTAAATTCTATTCAAATTGTAACATTAGAGTGTTTACCTTAATGGTCTGAAATTTATTTTATTGCGATGGCAGAAAGGGTTTTGGGTGATGGGGAAGAGGGGAGAGTTAGGTAGGCGTAATGGTTCATAACAACAACAACATCAATGAAGCATAAAACGAAATTTTCTATTTCCACTAGGCTTTGCCTCCATTTTCGAGTAACATTTCTTGTAAAGAAATTGTCGGCAAAACAAAAGGCAAAAAAAAAACGAAAGGAAGGAACGAAAAAGGACATGAAATACTAGGACATGAAATTCTATAACCATGTTAGGAGTCGTTTAGGAATTCGTAAATATCTACGTGTATTTGTATTTGTAGGTTGTATTGGTATTGGTATTTGTATGTTGTATTGGTATTGGTATTTGTATTTATAATTTTAATTTTATTGCTGTTGTTGTCAGTTTTCTATGCCATAAATGATGTTTTCGAATGCATGAATTTGGCACAATGACAGCGTAGAGAGCAGCAGTTTTCTTCTTTTTTCTTCTTGTTCTTGTTCCATTCGCCAGGTTAGTATGGATTTTTTTGTTTTGTTTTACAAAAAGCAACAAGAAAACTTAAAGAGTGGGAGTTTTAACTACTTACCCTACATACAGATTGTCTTTGATCTTGTTTTTCTTTTTGTTGTAGAAATAATGAACTTAAAGAACTTTAAATAAGGAGGTAAGAAGTAGATTGAGGCCGCCATAGTCTAGTAGGTAGTGTATTGACTACGGTTCTAACCCCTGGTCAGACAACTCCAACAGAACGGAATACGGAACAAATATTTCTTTGGCAACTTCCGCTCAGCAGATTTCTGGAAAATACTTTGAGAGTAAATACAATTGCTTTTCAATCAGAAATTCTAAAGAAGAGCACTTAATCGTAACATTGTTTACATTTATAAAGATTTCGGGAAGGCGTAGTCACGAACATTCGCCTTCAAGAACATCCATCAGATTGTTTACCCTGTCATATAAATGGTAAGGCAAAGCAGGCGAAGTTCAGTCAGTCCTGTGTGAAGGCGCGGTGTATTTGAAGATAGTAATCATGGTTTTAAGATCTCCGTTGCAAAGATCTGTCGAACAATTGTCTAGTAATTTTTATTGTTTATGCTCAAGGTGTAAATAAAGGAATAACAAAGAAAAGCAATTGTTGTTGTATACATCAAGTTGTGAAAAGTGGCACACAGAGTTAAGCGAATAACAAAGAATTTTAATTAAATCTATAAGCTCATATTTTAAACGTTTTTAAAAGTTAAAAACGTAACAGCATGTTAGACCCATTTCTGTTGCCAAATACTTAACAATTGGCCCACATAGCTTGTGTCAAAACTATAAAAAAAATGTACGAAATGAAGAAGTTGATGTCTTTGCTCAAAAAAGATACACTACTACTTTGTGTTCCTTTTAATCATTTTCAAAAATCTGTGGTTCGGTATTGCCTTTGAACTGTAGGTATCGCCACTTACGTATGAACACACAACGTAAGTGGTGTGAGAAACTAGGTCCATAATCCATACTGAAGGATTGTAATGTTATGTATGAATGAAGCAGGTTGCTTAAATTTGTTCCATGGGGTATTATAGATTATAGATTTCCATTTATTTGAATAAAAACTGGTTAAATAGCATTTAATTTTAACAAGAGTTGTTATAGAACTGATCCTCAATTAAGGGTCCTAATAAGGCTCAAGAATGTCGAAGGTTTCCGTAGGAAATAGCAAGATATTCTACGGTTATCTGCAATAGAAACAACAATGCTGATACTGTCGCAAAGACTGGTAAGTAAATGATGTGACAAAAACTTTACTTATAATAAAACTATGATGAGATTCTGCAGCACGGGCCACTGCATACAAAGGCATCCAGGCGTTGGGAATATCTCACAAAAAAATTTTATGAAACTGTAATGATGAGCATAAAGAAACGAGTGCCGAACAGCTTCTGTGCCATTGTCAGACATTGACAGAACATTTCTAGCCGTAGATGAGTTGAATAGAATTCACATTTTCTAAATGCTATCGTTAACTCTGAAAAATACCAGCCATCATTTAAAGTCAATGACAGAATAGATAATCACGAAAAAAGTAGTGATTTAAACGTGTGCCTTTTTCAACCATGGTCGTTATTATTGTCCTTTAAAGCATCTATTGTCTCTGGCTTGTCGGCGTAACACTTATCTTTGACGGCACCCCACAAGTAATAGTCGAACTATGTCAAATCGCAGCTCCAAGGTGGCCAAACGGCATCAGCTTTGCGGCAGAAATGTGATCTTCAAAAATATCCTCCTCTTCCTGTGAACAATAATTCGTTCAACGCTAACGATCGCCATTGACTGTAACGGCCACTCCTTGCATATTTGCGAAGAAAAATGACCCAACTATGCCTCTGGACTAAAATCCGCACCAAACAGTGACACGTTTTGGGTGCGTTGGCTTTCTGTGCCCCAAATGCGACAATTTTGGTTATTTACATACCCACCAAAATCAAAATAAGCTTCACCTGAAAAAGTAATTTTTTTTTTTGCCAAAATTGTGTTCTGCTGTAAGTCGATCGCAGGCCCGCTTAGCGAAGCGAAAACGCATTGGATGGTCAATTGGACTTTATATGGCATCATACCAGGTCTTCATGCCAAATTCGTCTCAATAAAGTCTCCGAAATGTTCAATTGTTGAGAATGACGGTGAATTGAAGTTGAATTCTTGGGTGTACGCACTGTTTTTGTCTTTTCACGCTTTGCTTTATTGATGAAGATGCCAGTTTCTTTTACTTTTTTTTTACAAGATAACGAACATATGGAGCTGATGGTGCTTATCTTCTTTTAAAATCCGTATGCAATTTTCGCATACAATCTGCAATATTGCCATGATTTTTAAAGTAATTTCGCACGCAATATTTCCCTGCGTTGTTCGTGTATCTGTCAAATCAGACATGAGCCAAGTGTTATCATTCACGAAATAAGTTGAAAAAAAAACATTAGATGGCATACACCGTCATTGTATAGTGTACCACAAGTATCAATACAATGCGCGATTTAGGGGAATCCCAATACTGACGTGTAATGTAAAATTAAAATATAAAATAATCAAAGAAGGAAAAAAACCAAAACTTTTTTTTATAGAAAAGTATTTATTTTTAACAAATTTAAGGTTTAATGCAAAAATTTAATTTTTTTCTGTGTAGTTAACCCAGCTAGCATTAGGAAGATGGTTTTTAAAATCACCTTGCTGAGTCATTTGAGAGTACTTTTGCAGATCAAAAACTTATTAGTCAGTTTCACGATTAAAAAAGGACTCAAAAATGATTCGCACCAATGGGTAAAATGAGATCGATTTAAAATACAATAAAAAATTGCATAGGAATCGGAAATTAATCATCCAGACGTTAAAATTACATAAAGTAAGATATTATTAAGAATTTATTGCAAAAACTGGCGGCGAGGGATCGCCACAATTTCTTAGAGCTGCTGTTCGTAAAGTTTATTCGGATGAATTAGCCACACTGTTCTGCTGGAAGTGGACCTTATCTAAGCCAAGTGCCGAAAAGTGCTTTCGAATAACAATAATTAATCTTATTAGATAATATTATTATTTTAAATAATTACCTCACTGAACTTCTAATTTTAAGAACTATTTTTAACGAAAAAAAAATTAAATAAATTTTGATGTCTGATGTACATACATCACGAATATAAACTTAATATTCTTTTTTTCTTACTTAATGTTCTTACGAACGTGATTCGCGACAATGTAAACGTAGTACTCAGAAAACCTCATAAAAACACTTGAAGAGAGTAAAATAAGATTAATAAATGGCTCAAATTTTAATCATAAATGATCTAAAATCGAGTCCAAATTAATAGGAACATAACTGATAAATGACAATAAAAGGACTCATGAAAGACTTGTATGCGATTAAACGATGAGTGAAAGATGCCTCGAAAAAGAATCATAAACGAAGGTAAGACTAATAAATTATCAGAAAGCGATTCGAAAATGATTATAAAACTATAGAAATAGGGTCGAAAATTACACTAAAATAATATAAAAAATGACTCGTAAGTGATTTTTTATGAAGAGTCGCGAATGTAGACACATTTTTCTCACGACAAAAGAGTCTTTTATGATCAGAAAATTAGTGCATATTCAAGCTTTTTAATCGCGCAGAAGAATCAAAAAAGAATCGAATTTGATTAAAAATTTCCAAAAATGCTGGTTAGGTAAACTACAAATAATGCATTTAGGTTGTTATTTATTTGTATTTAATTTTTTTTTTAAGTTTTAATTGAACGTAATAAAAACCCTTAAAGATATAAAACGCAAATTCAAATAAAATTAAAGAAGTGATTGCTGTATTCACGATAATAAAAAAAAAGAAATAACCAAAATGAAGAAAAAATACACATTTACACATTAGAAAAAAATTAACCAAATTTGGTTAAAATTAACCGAAACGGCAACACTGTACCAAATGTTTACTCAAATCTTAGCGCATTTTAGAACCAACATTCGTCTGGTTATTTCTAAAATAATCTACGAAATGTGGAATGCGAAAAAGTGCTTAAAAATTGCCTTAAAAATATTGGCGATTGTAAGAAATCCTGAGATGTCATATTAAAATGAAATTGTATGGCTTCGCTTCTGGTAGGTTTAAAGCATAATAATGAAATAAATATTTCATTAAAATCATCAACATAACTTTACTTTAAATGTCTCACATATATTCTCTAACTAGGACATGCTAACGATGCTCACCTTTAACCTTTACCACTGCCATTATAAATTTTGATTAAAACTCCTGTTTATTGTTTTTGTTTTTTTTTTTTTGTGGAGTTGCAATGTCCTTTTAATTTTCCTAAAGACTGGGCCCGTTCATATATCTTCTTCCTTTATTCACATAATAATATTCGTCCTTGCCAGCAATAATATTTTTATTCATTTTTTATTTTTAAATTTCGTGTTTCGCACTCTCTCTCTCTCTCTCTCTCTGTTTCTCTCTTTAGAATTTTTTTCTTTCTTTCTTTCTAGTTTTCTAAGGAAGACAGTTTTTGTTGTTGTTGGTGTTATTGTTATGCCATTGCATTGATTTACAAGGATTTCTCTTGTAAACTGATAAATGGTTTGTTTTTTCCTTTTTGAATTGGTTAAAAAAAAATGCTTTTTTCTTCTTCTTTTTTCCCCATCCTAGACACACGACAGACACACATACACTTACACACACACACACTGGTATACATTGGTTTATAACGAACATAAAACATGGCGGATATACATACTCAGGGATACTCATGGAAAAACTAAACTCATGGCTGCAACAATTCATAGCGATTTCTTTGTATTTTGAAAGAATTTCATGGGTGTATGAGTGTGTGTATGAGTGTGTGTGTGTGCGAGAGAAAAATATTACCTGGTAAGTAAAATGTGACATTATTATGGTCCTTCGTCTCTGTCTTTTTGTTCCCCAAAAAGACAATTTCGTTTAAAATCTAATAATACTGGCTGGTCTAGTGAATTCTTTGGAAAAATGATATCAAAAGTCTTGAACTGACTGCTGCAACTGTGTATACGTTGCCATTTTACTTTCGTTTTCCCATAACAATGGCGGAATTTATTTTTGGGTTACAACTCACATACACACTCGCACACAGAGAAAAAGAGATTTTGATACTTGATGACCTTAAAAAACACTCACACACACACAAAATATGATGAAGAAGAAAGGAAGTAGGGAGAATGAAATAATATTTAATAATCCAATGCATTGTCAGTAAATTGTTAAATTAACCTTTACGTTGTCATACATCTCTCTCACTCTTTCTCTCTCGATCATTCTGTCTCTTTCATCTTTCCTTTTACTTTTCTTTCCATTCCTTTCAACTTTTGTTTTCTCTCTCTCTCTCTCTTACTCGCTTTCTCCTTTGTTTATAAATATGTGTGCGTTCATGTGTATCGGATCCGCCATCTAACGTTTTTCTTTTTCAATTAGTGCTTATTTCGTGAATGGTAACACTTAGCTCATGTCTGATTTGACAGATAATTTGTTTTATCCTTCCGCTAAACGAATATGGTTGTGTATACGCCTGAACAATGCTTGGAAATATTGCGACATTATTTTGAAAAGTCATGGCAATGTTGCAGAATGTACGCGAAAATTGCGTACGAATTTTAGAAGAAGAGAAGCATCCGTCAGCTCCATATGTTCGTTCTCTTGTAAAAAAAAAAGTGAAAGAAACTGGCATCTTCATCAATAAAGCAAAGTGTGAAAAGCCAAAAACACTGCGCACTCCCTAAAACATTGCTGGAGTGGCAGAAAGTATGCGTAAAGCGCCATCTACCTCAATACACCATCGTTCTCAACAATTGAACATTTCGGAGACTTTATTGAGACAAATTTTGCATGAAGACCTCGGTATGATGCCATACAAAGTCCAATTGACCATCCAATGTGTTTTCTCTTCGCTAAGTGGGCCTGCGATTCGACTTACAGCAGATGCCGATTTTGCCAAAAAAAAAAAATCATCTTTGCAGATGAAGTTCATTTCGATCTTGGCGGGTATGTAAACGAAGCAAAAATTGTGCCATTTAGGGCACAGAAAACCCGCACACGCATACATTGAAAAGCCGACTGCACCCACAACGAGTCACTGTTTGGTGCAGATTTTGGGCGAGAGACATAAGTGGGACATTTTTGTTCGAAAATGAACAAGAAGTGGCCGTTACAGTCAATGGCGATCGTTTTCGGGCCATGTTGAACGAATTTTTCTTCACAAAAATTGAAGAGGATGATATTGGCAACATTTGGTTTCAACAGGACGACATTACGTGCCACACAGCCGAAGCTACACTCGATGTGTTGCGCCCTGTTTTTGAAGATCGCATTATCAGCCTCAGAACTGATGTCGTTTGACCACCTCGGAGCTGCGATTTGACACCGTTGGACTATTATTTATGGGGGGTGCCGACAAAGATATGTGTTACGCCAACAAGCCAGAGACAATTGACGCTTTAAAGGACAATATTCGTGAACCCATTGGTGAAATACAGCTGCGCACAATCGATAATGTGCTTAAAAATTATACCGATCGTGTAGGCTACTGCATGGCCGGCCGAGGCAGTCATTTGAATGAAATTTTTTTCCATTATTAACCGGAAGGATTGTACTTTCAAATAAAAAAAGAAATTTGAGAAAATATTCACTAGTTAATAGGCGGACTCTTTATGTATGTATGTGTCGATTTCTTTGTATTTTTGCCTTAAAGGTCTATAGGATATGTCGTCTCGTATATGGAGTATGTAATGTCATTAGCATTTTGCAAATATGACTTACACGTACGACCAATGTTCACATACATGTACGCATATATTGCTAAAGGAATACATGAGTAAGTGAATTTGCTTGTGTGTTCAATTTGTAAATATGTATGGATGTGTGTGTTGTGTATGTGTGTGTGTTGTGTACGTGTATGTTTATATAAAATTTCAATATCCAACACACTTAATAACGTCTTTTATTGTTGCTTTCTTCTCTTTTGGTCTTCAGGCATTTCAATACAAATGCACATTAACAATCATATGAATAACAAGTATGTCGACAGTGTGATAAGTAATAAATCATACACATTTTGCATGCAATAAAACTAAAATAGGTTGTGTTGTATGGATCGTGAATCAAAAGTTTTTAAAAAAAAATACGATTCCAATGACATTTCCACTCCATAATGCGCATCAAGCAGTGTATTTTATTCGTAAGGAATGGTTTTTTCACAATCACTTCTGAGTTCGTCGATCTAAGCTTTTCTACTGAACCAGATATTGTTGCCTCAGCAGGCATTAATTTTATCGACAGTGTAGAGAATAGAATTGTTGCTGGAGTTGAATTTTGTAGGAATGATGGCGTGTAAACCTAAATCCAAACAACACCGTATTGAGCCATAACACACGTAAAATTATTAGGAAGGCCGTAGGAGAAACAATTTTGAATTTCTAGCTGCAATTTCTTTACCAGAAATATTGCAATTATGCTCAGGCCTGATGGCATCAGTAAGATTTTCAGTCTCTTTAAATTTCTTTGAACATAATACGTACATAATTACAACCCTTCAGTCAGGATTATAACCTAGCTTCTCACAAAATTTAGGTTTTGTGGGTTAATTTTATGCATGAGCAGCGGGACCTTCAGTTTAAAGTCGTCTCCGAACGACATATTTTTAGAAGCTCTTAATGGCAATTTCTCGCCGGAGAAATATTTTTTCACAATTTCGTTTTGATGTCTGACCTGGGGACTACGACGACTACATTTCTTTACAATTTTGATAATTCCTTGCATCATCAGTACTTTGTAATGTTCAGAATGTAGACAGTCATCCCATTAGTCAGCCAATAACCGAGATAAATTTATGCCAGTCACAAATTTTGATAGTCTGAACCTGCTTCCGTGAATTGTAGGACAGAAGCCAAACCGGAATCTTTGGGTCCCTGTCCTCAAAATGCAATTAAAAATCGTATTAACGCTCTAAGGGACTTTATGAGCAAATCCAGAGTAGTAAAGTCAGTTCTGATTCTATCCTGCAAAAGATCCGGTCACGATGAGTAATTGTAGTACGTTCTGCAATAACTCCTCTTTTACCATAACACCGTTATGCAGTGTTTATTCCGTTGGGAGATCTTTCCAAAGACTTGCCCTTTAGATATTTCGCTATAATGCGCCTTCTTCCCCAATTTATTTACCGAAGAGGAGCAGAGTAACCTGAGACTTGTCATGTTAAGAACGAAAACATGGTTGGATTAGCACGGCCTAGACCTGACCATGTATAAAACGGAATTACTGCTGATCACTGGTCGCCTTATCCCCTTGCAGGTGAACATGAATATTTGAAACGAGGTAATTAGGACCAAGAGCTCGGTAAGATACCTGGGAATAAGGCTGGATCGCAGACTGACATTTTCGTATCAGATGCAGTACTCGGTTGACAAAGCCTGGAAGATCGTTGGACAGCTAAGTAGATTAATGGTGAATATTGGAGGCCCGCTACCGGCAAAACGGAGACTCCTGATGGAGGTTGGAAGCAGCATTATGCCCTATAGGAACGAAATTTGGGCCGAAATGCTAGATGTTAAGAAACGGGCAAATTTACTTCTCTATTGGTACAGAGAACGGCTGCATTACATATCGCATCGGCATATCGTACAGTGTCCACCCCAGCCATACTTGTGATAGCAGGTACAATCCCTGTAGATCTGCTCGCAGAAGAGCGGATGGAAATTTTTAAGGCGAAATCGGCTGGAAATCTCATAACCGGTCGTTACAGGAAAAACACGAATTCAGAATGGCAACGACGATGGTACGATGAAAATAGAGAAATGTGGACGGTGAGATTTATTCCGGACATAAAGCCATGGATTGGTTGGTAATTCAGAGAGATGCTATTGGGTCATGGATATTTTATGAAATATATGCACAGAATGAGCAAGACCGCCTTTACGCGGTAGTTTTTGAATGTACAGGCTGGCAGAGCTATCGTTTTATTCTAACGTAATGATCACGACCGCTAACATTGTCGAAATTATGATTGCGGGTAGAGAGTATCGGGCCTCAGTGGCGAATAACGTGGAGTGCATTCTAAGACTGAAGAAGAAAGATTTTGTGATTTCAGCACATATTGGCACGCCGGCATAGATGACACTGGCACAAGTGTCAAACAAAATTCCATTCAGGAACCAATGAAGAACAAAAAGTGGAGACAATTAGATGTCTTCGGACTTGGATATAAGCATGCAGGATCCAAAGGGGCAAAAAGACTTCACTCTGAAGTAATTCCATCGTAGTACCGGAGTGGTCGCAATAGTTCACGAAACGAGGGAGGGATTTAGGGCGTGAGGATGTGACGATTTAACCCCACACACTCGGAGGATGCGACGACTTCCACTATGGTGCGGTTAGGTACATTTACCCCTCCTCGGCGTAATAAAAAAATATGGTTGGTATACTGGAAAGAATAAAGCTAGTGACAGGCAGAAAATTTCAAGTTTCTTTTAGTAATAACAGCTCCAAGAGCTTCTTATTTTCCTTAGCTAACGATGCCATGCTGAGTAACCTTTAAGAAAATATTGTTAAAACTTTAAAATTAAATTTTTACTAAAATTTAAATGAAAATTTTTCTTGTTTTCTTATTTAATGTTGCAACGTTTATAAGGTGGACACCTAATTTTGGTTTGTTGTTAATGTTCTACAGTAGTAGCACCCTTAAGCAACATCACTAAGGCAAATTTCCGCATGTAAAGGTTACCCTAATAATGTATGGCAGGCATTTCTTTACTTCTCTGCCTATCATCACTCTTTACTTCTAAACTACTATGTTCTAGGCTTTCGGCTCTCTGGGTATGTGCGTGTATGTGTATGTGACTTTTCAACATGACAAATCTGGTTTTGCCATCATTTATCACACTGGCAAAAAACATACAAAAATAAAAATGAAGAAGCAAATGAAGAAAAACAATCCAAAACGGAAAGAAAAGGACAAAAAAGAAAATGTTGAAAATGTAACAAATTTAACATTCTACGGTTCACAAATCCTTACATTTTGTATTATTTTCCGTAGAGATAAATAAATAAATACATCAACTTTTACAAAATACTCTCTGCCTCCTCTGCTCGCTTTCTCTCTCTCTCTCTCTCTATCTCTCTCTTTTTTCTATCCTCTACCTCTCCTCTTCTCTCTCAGGAATCTAAAGCAACATGAATAGACTTTTTCTCCTTCCGACACTCACATTTACTTTAGGCTTATGAGTGAATGTTTAAATGCCATGTGTATTCCGAGTGTGTTCCATGTGTGTTGTATTTCCGTTTTCCGTTGGTCGGGGGCATATCTCCTCATCATTTTTATCACTGTCATTAACTATTTTCTATATGTGGAATAGAGAAGAACTGTTTCATCATTTAACAGGAGTTGCGGTGGCTATATGGTGTCTGTTGGTCTGTCTGTCTGTTGGTGGTTTCTCGTCTTTAATTTACGTTTCGTTTACAACATTTACAACGTATCTAACAACGCTTATATGTTTCATTCTGTTTTGTTTTGTTACCGTATTAATGTCACATGATAAATTATGCACATCACCGAATTAGGTTAGTATAGCCAGCCACAGCCCCAGCCCCAGCCACAGCCTCAGCCTTTCTTTGTCCATTTTCCAATTCTTTTTTTTTTCGTCTTCATTGTCATGCCATTTCTTAACTTTCGTTTCTAATCTTATAGACGACGACTACACTTTTTCTGTGCTGCATGTGTTTCTATGACCATAAAATGCGTGGGTTGTTTTTAAAGTGAAATAAAAGTGTCCAGCTTTCAAAGAAGAGACTGATTTATGTTTATGAAATGATTCCTCTTCCGCATGAGAAAAAAATGTTGAAGCAAAATTGACAAATTGCCAGTAACGCAGAGTAAGTGAATGATGATTCTTAGGTTCTGAAAAAATTTAAAGCATTTGGGAAACGAATTCTTTAAATTCTTATAAAGGGTCCGCCAAATAACTTTTTTTTTGAAATGCTTTAAAAAAAAAATACTGAATATTTTCTCAAATTTCTTGTTTCATTTGAAAGTACAATCCTTCCGGTTAATAATGGAAAATAATTTCATTCAAATGGCTACCTTGGCTGGCCATGCAGTAGCCTAGAGGATCGGTAGAATTTTTAAGTACATGATCGATTGTGTGCAGCTGTGTTTCACCAATGGCTTCATGAATATTGTCCTTTAAAGTGTCAATTGTCTCTGGCTTGTCGGCGTAACACTTTTGTTTGACGGCAGCTCACAAATAATAGTCCAACGGTGTCAAACGGTGGCCAAACGACATCAGCTCTGCGGCGGATAATGCGTTCTTCAAAAACAAAGCGCGCAAAACATCGAGTGTAGCTTCGGCTATCCTGTTGAAGCCAAATGTTGTTAAAATCCATCTCTTCCATTTTTGAGAACAAAAATTCGTTCAACATGGCCCGATAATGATCGCCATTGACTGCAACGGCCATTCCTTGCTTATTTTCGAAGAACAATGGCCCAATTATGCCTTTGGACTAAAATCCGCACCAAACAATGACTCGTTTTGTGTGCTTTGGCTCTTCAATATATGTGTGTGGGGTTTCTGTGCCCCAAATACGACCATTTTGCTTGTTTACATATAATATGATTTTATTTTCTTCGGGAGCTAACACCAATCAAATAAACGAAATTGAGTTTCTCTGTAATCAAAGTATATTTTGTACATTTTATTATTTCTAGAATTACAGACTATTTACATTTTTTTAAAATTATTTTAATAATTACCTGTAATCAAAGAAACGACATTTAAAGTTTATTATTTCGGTATTAATTCTTTTCCGATATAGAAATTTTGTCTATTTCTTTCTTACGAAATATTTTAATAAATGACTGTTGCTTCTATGCCTTCTAAATCAAAATTAAAACTATTAACAAAGTATTTTAACAAATGACAATCTGTTTCTTCTATGCCTTATAAATCAAACTTCAAACTGTTATAAAACAGATATTTAAATAAATGAACTCATTTTCGTTATATACATACCCGCCAAGATCAAAATGAACTTCATCTGAAAAGATGATTTTTTTTACCAAAATCGTCATCTTCTGTAAGTAGATCGCAGGCCCACTTAGCGAAGCGAAAACGCATTGGATGATCAATTGGCTTTAACTCCTGAACCAGTTGGACTTTGTATGGCATCATAATAAGGTCTTTATGCAAAATTCGTCTCAATAAAGTCTCCGAAATGTTTAATTGTTGAGAACGACAGTGAATTGAGGTTGATGGCGCTTCACGCATATTTTCTGCCACACCAGCAATATTTTAGGGAGTGCGCAGTGTTTGAGGATGCCAGATTCTTTCACTTTTTTTTTAGCAAGATAACGAACATACGGAGCTGACGGTGCTTCTTTTCTTCTAAAATTCGTACGTAATTTTCGCATACATCCTGCAACATAGCCATGATTTTGAAAGTAATTTCGCACGCAATATTTCCCTGCGTTGTTCAGGCGTAATCACAACCATATTCGTTCAGCGAAATGATAAAACTTATTATCTGTCAAATCAGACATGTGCAAAGTGTTATCATTCACGAAATAAGCACATTAGATGGCGGACCCGATATCGTTTCATATCGGGGAACTCAAAAGAGGTGTGGATTTTAAAAAGTAGGATTATAATCGATAACCATATGCCATCAGTTATCGATAAGAACGGTTTTGAACAAGATAGTCGCTTATGTATGCCATGTAATGAAACTTCTCTTTCTGACTTCGTTTCCAGGTTTCGTTTTTAAAGGTTTAAACGCCAGTCCTTTGCCATTTTTTTCCTTCTTTCTTTTCATACTTTTTTTACTAGTATTGCTATTGATATGACATGTTATTGTTGTTGTTGTATTTGCCTAATCTATGTGTCAGAGATTAGGTTTTCCGAAGAAAAGAACAAAAAAGAAAACATTGCCCGTAAATAGTGCGTGTGTATGCAAACAAATGCGATTTCCATACATTAAGGATATGCATGTGGTGGGTGGGTCGTGTATTGCTTAATAAAACAAACCAACAAACCACCCAGCCACCCAATAAAAAGTCTTTAAACTCATTCACATTTTCTTCTTTTTTTTCTTCTTGTTTTCCTTTTTTGCTCCTTTCTTCACACCTTTTTTTCTGTGTTTCTTTTTTCCTCATGATTTTTACAATTTCCAATGGCCTTGTAAAGTCGTAAGAATTTGAATTTGAATTTTGAATTTTGAATTCTTAACATACGAATGCGAATCCAGTTAATTTGTGGGGATTGGATGAAAGGAATACCAGAAGTGGTAGTTTGGAATCAGAAAGAAAGAAAGAAAGAAACAAAGCGAACAGAGCCTACATGAATGGACCGCATAAATCATAATGTGACACAAAAATTTTGAGGTTAAATTTGAAGAGCATTTTCATGTTTAAGAATGTTTCAGAAGAATTCGAAAAATGGAAAACAAATGTGGAAATTGAAATTGAAGGATATTCTTCTCATTCGGTCTTAATTAATGACTAAAAAATCAAGAAAAGAAAATGTTGAAAAGGCACGTAAGTGTTCTTGGTTTAAAATTGAAGTTGAAACAAAGAAAATAAATCTTCTTCTTGACATTAGCAACTAACAATCTATCTAATCGACAACATCTTGGGTTGTCTTCATTTTCATGCAGAATTGCTGTTTTGTAACCATTGGGTACCTGTACGACATTTCAGAAGGTCCTACCCAGCAGGCGGGCCAGGGCTTGTCAGTCAACGTAATCTTTGTACCCCTAACCAGAAGATCCACAATATTGAAGGCCTTACGAGGGCTAAGATCAAGTATTTGAGCTCCATATTCAGACGTCGGCACAAAGAAAACATGAAAACAATGTGCATGTATTTGTGAGAAGCATATGTTAATCCAGAGGAAAATTGTTAGTAATACATATTTCCACGAGCAGCCAAATAATATGTATGAGTAATATAAAAAAGTACAGCGCCAAATCCTTAAAGACTGCAAATTTAACTTCACAAAGGTTCTTCTAAAAAGGGCGATAATTTCTCATTGTTATTGGTGAATATCATTGAATAAAAGTGTATCATACTGTAATATTTTTTTGGGTGTATAATTGAAAATTTAGAAGCTGACAAGTGACTGAATGCAATTTTACGGTCTTTTTAACGAATATTGTTGATTTTCATGGTCCTATGTGTGTTACAAGTCGAAGATGATCTTCCCCTGAGGAACATTAGTGCCCATACGGACTGGAAACTTACTTAAAACCAGTATTGGGAATTTTTTTTATGGTAGATCCAATACATACATACAACCCTTACAACCCTTCAATCAGGATTACGACCTTGTTTCTCTTATCACTTATGTTGTGTGCGTTAATTTTATACATAAGTGGCAACCCTGAAAGACAGATTTTTGAGAACCTTTTCATTGCAATTTTATTTCTATTCTTAGAGTTTCTGCCAGAAATCTGTTGCAAGGAAGTCGCCGAAGGAAATATTTATTTTCATGTTTCGTTCTGTTAGAAATGTTTAGCCTGGTGTTTAAAGCCAACACTTTACGCCACCTTACGGTGACTTCATATGGTAGATCCTATGCTAAGTTTAATTAGGCGGTACAATTCGGTCATTTCTACCACAGAAGAGTATGCGGAGATCAAAAACGTACCTACACAATGCCTACAAATAGTGTTATTGTGATGAATTTAAAATGCTCTACAGAATGTGGCCGGGAATACTGGAGCCCAGATCACCAAAACGTGAATAAGAAGCAACAAATAAAAATGAAACTCATACATTTGCGCCTCTTCACTGATTTGTATCAATTCATCTTGATATGGGTGCCAGGATGATGTATGTCTATGCTAAAACAGGGGCTAAGTAGGAGCTGGAACCAATTCATCTTTAACATCAACAGTAGTCTGCTGAAAAGTGAGTTAACAAAGTGGTCAACACAATTGGTTTCGATTAGTCTAGAAAATTCTTTATACTCTAGGGGATAGATCACTTTTTCTGCAATATACTCGTCTACAGGATGGGCATATTCCATGAAGGCTGGCTATGCAGTAAGGAAGAGCAGTCTAGCGAGTACTCTTTCATCAGCTGTGGCCATAAGACTCATATGTTTTTACACACACATTCGCTGGGTGAATAGAACCTGCACTGACGCTTTGTGTATAAACCTTAACTTCTTCCATTGTTCGTTCGCTGAGAGTGAATGAGAGAAGAGAGAGGAGCGAGAGTGAGCGTCAGTGACTGAGAGAAGAGAGAGCAGCGACAGTGAGTGAGAAACAAGAGGGAAGCGAGAGTAAGTGAGAGAAGAGAGGGAAGTAAGAGTGGATGAGAAAAGAGTGGATAGCGAGAGTGAGTAAGAAAAGAGAGGGAACCGAGAGTAAGTGAGAGAAGAGAGGGAAGCGAGAGTGAGTGGGAAAAGAGAGGGAGCCGAGAGTGAGTGAGAGAAGGAAGGGTAGTGAGAGTGAGTAAGAAAAGAGAGGAAACCGAGTGTGAGTGAGAGGAAGGAGAAAAGCGAGAGTAAGTGAGAGAAGAGAGGGAAGCAAGAGTGAGTGAGAAAAGAGAGGGAAACGAGAGTGAGTGAGAAAAGGGAGGGAAGTGAGAGTGAGTGAGAAAAGAGAGGGAAGCGAGAGTGAGTGAGAAAAGAAAGGAACCGAGAGAGTGAGAGAAGGGAGCGAAGCGAGAGTGAGTGAGAAAAGAGAGGGAAGTGAGTGATAAAATAGAGACGGAACCGAGAGTGAGTGAGAGAAGGAAGGTTAGTGAGAGTGAGTGAGAAAAGAGAGGAAACCGAGTGTGAGTGAGAGGAAGGAGAGAAGCGAGAGTAAGTGAGAGAAGAGAGGGAAGCAAGAGTGAGTGAGAAAAGAGAGCGAAGCGAGAGTGAGTGAGAAAAGGGAGGGAAGTGAGAGTGAGTGAGAAAAGAGAGGGAAGCGAGAGTGAGTGAGAAAAGAAAGGAACCGAGGGAGTGAGAGAAGGGAGGGAAGTGAGAGTGAGTGAGAAAAGAGAGGTAAGAGGGAAGTGAGTGATAAAAAAAAAGACGGAACCGAGAGGAGTGAGAGAAGTGAAGGTAGCGAGAGTGAGTGAGAAAAAAGAGGAAAACGAGAGTGAGTAAGAAAAGAGAGGGAACCGAGAGTGAGTGAGAGGAGGGAGGGTTTTTCTTCGCTCGTATTATAGAAACAGCACATTATACTCAACGTTTTTTATTTTTTTACTAAAATACTCATGATTTGTTTATTTAAGCACTTGATACACAAAGACAAATCGACCGACACAAAGCTACTTACTACACACACATACAATACAATTAGACGAGACGAGACCAGAAACATGCAGAAAAAAAGGATTTTTGAATTTTAATTTTCCCCGAAGACACACACGCAACAATTTTAGTTGTGAAACTTTTTTTTGAATTTTCCTTTGGAAATTTCCCATAGAGAGTTGCCCAACTAAAATTGGCTTGTGTGAAACCGGTTTAAATCGTATAGAAAATTCAAAAAAAAAAAAATAAGTTCTCCAGATTGGCATTCTTGTATTGTTTCGAAAATTTCTCTCAAAAAAAAAAAATGTGAAGCGTACGATTTACAACAAAGTGCTCGGTTTAGTCAGGCAATAAGTGGACGAAGGCATGCTTTTTCCACTGCCTTTCACTGGTTTATGGTGTCGATCGTCTTCTAAATTTGAAATATTGGCCTCATAAGGCGGCGGCGGCGGTACACAGTTGCGTAAAGTGTAGCGCCGTTTTTTGGTTGAACTGTGCACAGTATCCTTGGGTGTACTGATATCCAAAGTGGGAACTGATACTGAGTTCTGTTGTTTGTTGGAACATTTGAACGTTTCTACAGCAGTCTTCGGTTTCAGTTGTTGTGACGAAGTTACCTGATTTAGCTGTTGTTGTTGTTGCTGTTGTTGTTTATTGAATGGCAAGTGTGAGGAAGCGATTGATGATACTGAAAGTGTTTGCTTTAGTTTTTGTGCAGCCTTCCTAACTGTAGCAGTACTGGTGTCCATATCCTTTGGCTGTTTGATAAGCTTCTTCGGCGACAATTTCGTTTTAAGTTCGGTGGTACTTAAGGTCTGCAACTTAAGGGCCTTAGACAAAACGTTAAGGGGCACATTATTTTTACCATCTCTTTTAGTTTCTTGCGTTACGTTTGTTTTTGTTAGGCTATTTAAGCGACTTTTTAATGCCTCATCGACGGACATGAGATCCTTCTGTATGTGGCTACTGACTTTCAAAGCATGTCGCCAGGTGGATACACTTGGGCTCATGTGTTGATTACGTGCCGGCGTCAATGATGAAAATGTATTCGCGGCTGGCTTAACTGCTGACTTTTGTGCAGGCGACTTGTCATAAGACATTCTCGTTTGAGTGTGATAAGTTCGTATGGAGCGACTACGGTCGTCAGTGCGATTGAATATGCTGCCACTAGAGCTACTGTTGCTTGAACAATAGCGTTTCGAATTGTAAATTTTAAAGCCTGGTGTTTTAGAACCTTTTTTTGGCAACTGAGAGTTGGACTTCTTGCTCATACTCATCAGGCGATTTAACATTCGGTCCTCATAGATATTAGAATCGGTCTTGACGGGTTTCATTGAACTCCAACGATGGCGATTTTGCATTGTGAGACGTTCAATGGGTGCACGATTTTCCGGTCTGGTTGTATTTAAAGTTTTCCCTTGATGTAGGCTCCTTTGAAATGTTATCGGTATCTGTTTGTACAGCTTACCGACACAGGTATTCAGAATTTCCGTAGTATTCTTAGACAAGATTTTTGACTGCCAATAAAACAGAGAGAGAGAGAGAGAGAGAGAGAGAGAGATAGATTGAGAGAAAAAATAAAATGGGGAAACGAATTAATTTATCTAAAGGATTTTTTTTTTTTGTTTGTTTGTTTGTCAAGATGAATTTATATTTGTACTTACATTTAGATGAAGATTGGATCGCATAATTTTATTAAGATTATTACTGTTCATATCTGAGCTTAAAATATAGTGTCGTTCCATAAAATAAATTTATAAAAATTGATTTGAAAAATCTATTTGACGTTTCTATAGCTTTCTTTTTACATCAATTTGAAAAAATAAAATTAAACATTTTTTCGACAGATTGTCGACAGAAGTGTATTTCCAACTGAAGTATAAAAAAATGACACAAATTTTGTTTTGTGGACTTTACTGTACAATGGGTCAACATAGTTTAGAACTTTTATTTCTTAGTGTACAGTGACTATTTTTTTTTATTGATTTTTGGGGTGAAGCACTGAATAGTGTTCTCCAAGCCTAAAGACTTGTCAAATAAATAAAGAAAAATAAAATAAATGAACGAACAATGATAGAGTTTGAATTAAATCGTGTGTGACGACGTCACGTTGTTTACAGTGAGACACGAGAGCGAGTTATAGTTCAGTCAGACTTGTGTACAGACGAGTTGCGTATAAAGACAACAGTTGTTAACGTTGTGCTTACAAAACGTTTGTAAGTAGAGATATATAACGAACAAGCACATATTGTGAAAGTTATCGTTTAATACGTGGAATAAGTTCGAACAGTGGCACAAAAATTGTGCGCATAATAAAGAATTGAGCTATAGTTCAGTCAGACTTGTGTACAGACGAGTTGCGTGTAAAGACAGCAGTTGTTAGCGTTGTACTTACAAAACAGTTGTAAGCAGAGATATATAACGAACAAGCACATATTATCGTTTAATACGTGGAATAAGTTCGAACAGTGGCACAAAAGTTGTGCGCATAATAAAGAATTGATTTAAAATTAAATATTTATTTTTAACAATACTTTAAATTAGTACTTGTACTGAATACTGTATACGTTAAGGTTATACTCCATGCGGATGATACGATCTACGAAGATCTGTTACACTATGCTATCATAATCAAAGGAAATAGTAACTACTTAGCTGAACATTTCATCCAATTCAATCAGTTTTACTCTACCTTGAGGCATTTTGAGATTAAAAATATTCTTTTGGGCAGCTTGAAATATTGGTGAAATTTTGGTTGCTTACAAACAATCATTTAAAATATTTTGTCTTAACTTTAAATATTAAAATTTCTAATTTTATCGACAAAAACTTCGAATAAATTAGCAGAATAATCTCTTACTGGCAATCGTAAACCATTTCAAGTGTAAAATTAATCAGTTTAATATACAATATCCAAGACAACAACCCTAATATAACTTAGATCCCCAAAAATAATCGACTATGTTTTCATAGACGTGGATAGAAGTAAACATTGTCATAAACTTCACTTAAACCATGTAATCTACGTTTGCTACGGTTTCGGTTCGTACATACGGTAATATTGATGTGATGTAAATGCTCTGTAGTCGATGCAGTCTAATGGGCACTGTGTCGACTTATTCGAGGTAAGGCTATGGTTGTAATTCCACCCCATACATCGCTAACAAAATGAAATCCACAAAACAAAAAATAATTCTCTCAGCAGTCTTCTGGCCAAAAACTCTGTGAGTAAACTTAATTACCATGAAAAGAGTCTCACAAATACATCATTTCGAGTTTAAATTTAAACTTGTAGATTCTGCCCCTTATCGATAAAATTAACACGTACACCTTGGGTGGTGTGCGAAACTAAATTATAATACTGATTGACTGCAGGGTTATAATCACACGTCGTCACAAAGGGAATATGCTAAAAATGTGAGTGTATTTGTAAGGGGCATGTGTATAACCCAAAGGAAAATTGTTAGTAATATTTTCAATTGTAAGCTAATAATGTTTTCATGTAGTGGAAAATGGAAAATGTACAGTGCCAAACCCCTAAAGACTGCATATTTAACTTGACAAATATTCTTCCAAAAACGGAAATCATTTCTTATTGTTAGTAGTGAATTTCATTAGAAAATAGTGAATCCTACTATAATTTTTCTTTGGGTGTATTATTGATACACAAAACATTTCAAAAAGAAGCGTCGAGAACCTGCTTCACAGAAAGCTGAGTAGCAACTGAATGCATTTTTACGCTCTTTTGAAGGACATTTCATACGCGGTGGGTATGTTAACAAAACAAAATTGTCGCTTTTGGGGTTCTAAGAATCCTCAAGTAATTGATGGGAGGCCAGTACTCTAAGGAAAAGTCACTGTTTAGCGCGCTCTATAGTCCAAAGGAGTGATTGGACCTTACTTCTTCGAAAACGACGATTGAACGACTGTCACCGTCAATTCAGAGCGTCATGGTCATATGATAACCGACTTTTTTTTTGCCTGCTATTGAAGAATACTACTTGGAGAGCATTTGGTTTCCACAAGACGGTGCCACATGCCACATAACTCGGGCGAATATTGCTTTATTGCTAGAGACATTTCCTGGACGCGTAATTTCTCTTCGTGGCGATATCAACAAGACACCAACATCATGCGATTTGAAACCATTAGACTTTTTTTTTGTAGGGCTACGCGAAAGACCGTGTTTATGCAGATAAACCTTCAACTCTTGAGCCCTTACAACAAAACAACATTCGTCAAGTTATGGCTCAGATACCGACCGTCCAATATGTGTCAAAAAGTGATCGAAAATTACCTCAAATGAATCAATGCTTTTAACATTTCGCGTGGAGTTCATTTAAATGATGTAGTGCTTCACACATAATGTCAACGTTCAAACTTTACAATAAAAAAAGAAATCACAATTCTAATGCGAAATTATCCGCAAAGATTGCCTTGGCGTCTAAGGAAAACTTGAATATAAGACTTGCTGTCGTTTGTATACCACAGCTATTAACCTGGAAAATAGAATGAATTCAGAAGGACTGATCCGTTAATCGTTTTCTAGCTATGGACGGCAAAAGTTTTTATCTCCCTTTCGGTAAGCATGCCTTTCTAAATATCTGCCCCACAATGCTTGTTCATTGCTTAGAATTCCCGCATAAAAAAGGGCCCAACATGGTCGATTCAGCTTAGCCAGATAGTCTCATAGAATGGCTATAATTCGTTAAGGACTTTGTGCCAAACATCTAGTCGTTTTAATCTTCAGACTATTTGTCTAAACGATATGGCTAACACTATAAATAATCTGAAATTAAAAAAATCTACTGGTTATGACAATATTACGTCGGAAACATTATATAGATGCAAGGACGTAATTGCTCCAACCCTAGAGCATATTTTAAATCAAATAATTCTAACATCAAGTTATCCCGATTGCCTAAAGATAAGTAATGTCGTTCTAATACCTTAAGTCCCAAATGCCGCTATAGTGAATGATTTTCGTCCGATTTCACTTCTATCCACGATAGACAAAATTTCGGAAAAATTGATCCATGATCCTTTGACAATAAAAATTTTTTGTACAAACATCAGTACGGATTTAAAAAAGGTTGTGGAACGGAGGATGCTGTAATAAATGTTATAAATTATGTATGTGATGGGATAGATAGGGGTTCATATGGTGTTGCGGGCCTGTTTCTTGATTTTACCAAAGCTTTTGATCTGGTTGATCATGAAATTATGATACAGAAGTTGAAATATTATGGTGATGAGTTGAAGTTATTTGAAAACTTTCTTAAAAATAGGAAACAATTCGTTCAATTCGAGGATACTAAGAGTGATACTTTGGATGTAATTAGTGGAGTGCCACAGGATAGTTGCTTGGGGCCTTTACTGTTCTCTATTTACATAAATGATTTTTTTAATTTGAATCTATGTGGGAAATTGTTTATGTTTGCGGATGACGTTTGTTTTATCCATACAAATATGACCTTGTATTGAAAATTTATATGGAACGAGATGTTGCCCTGATTTTGGAATACGCTCGACTTAACAAGCTGATTCTAAATGCAAACAAGACAAGGATGATCAGATTCAGGCCGCGTTCATATATGCCAATCAATAACTTCAGTATTTCTGTTGACGGAAATGATATTTTTGAGACCAATAAAGTGAAATATTTAGGAGTTACGTTACAAAGCAATTTAGCATGGAATTCGCATATAAAGGACGTCAAAAGGAAAATTGCACCTGCTGTTGGAATTTTATTCAAAATTAGAAACTAATTTAATTAAAAAACAAAACTCCTAATTTATCAAGCATTGATTCAAAGTCACCTAAACTACATCACTGCAGGTTTTGCAAAATAAATCTTTAAAATTGGTTCATAACTTACCATTACTATATCCAACATTGACACTTTATGAAGGTGTTTGCAAGCCGATAATGCCTATATGTGCCCAATATAAGTATAAACTATCGACTTTGTTCAGAATCAACGAATTTTTAATACTAGAAGTCAGAGCAATTTATATACCCCAAGATGTAGATTGGAGATGACTAAGCAAAGGATTGAATATGCTGGATGTCTTGAGTATAACAGCTTGCCTATAAGGATAAAAACGATAGGCACTATTTCAACGTTTAAAAGAGAACTGAAAGACTTTTTATTTGGAAGGTTTGAAATGCTTCTGCAGAGATAAACTTGTTTTTTTTTATGGTATTTTTCTCATTGTTTTTATCATCTTTGTAATAATTGGAATTTTTGCTAAATTTCTATTATGCATTAATCAAGTTGCCAACTGTCTCAACAATGCCCACTGGGCGCTGGGACAACAATAATGAATTGTATTATATATGAGTTCTAAATAATTCCATAAAAAAAAATTTCAATGTAACCTTATAAGAGCAGAGCGTTTGAATGTCGACCAGACCTTTAGATAGGCATAAACTTTCCTAAACCCTTTCTCATCATCAGAAAAAGTACCAAAACATGATTTAAAGATGGCCCCCATTATCAAATCGAATTTCATTGGAGCATCACAAAATGTTCATAATGAATTCATAGCCAGGGAAAGTACTTTTTCAAAAAGGTACTTTTCAAAAAGTACCTACAAGAACACCGTTTTTTTTTTTGCCAAATATAACATTTTTTTTATTACATCGAATATATAAAAAAAAAAAGAAGAAAGATTGTGTCATTCATTCGAATCTATCAATAATCATTGGAATTGTACTTTTTCTTTTTCTTTTTGCCTAAAAACCGTGTATGTGTGTGTGTGTGTACATAAATTTTTTTGGTACGATTTTTCTTACTTTGAAAGGAAAAAAAAAACCAAATTTAAATACAAAACGTAAATAATTTGAAGCGAACAAATTTTTTTGTGTGTTCAAAAAAGGTACCAAAATTAATTGCATCGAAACATATAGTAGAACAACAATTTCAAGAATAATAGAACAGCCAAATAAAGAAATTTTTTTTTGTTTTGTACGGCCTAGAAAACATTATCGATTACAGTAAATAATACGCACATAAACAAAAATATGTAAGTGGACGCAGGCGTACAGTACGTCGTCCTTAGTACTTTTTTGTACTGAAAAAATCAGCGCGATTATAACGATAGGCCTGATAGCTATTTTTCGGCATTTGGGCCCTTAGCATTGCAATTGGAGATTTAGTTTCGTATGATTTGGGTGAGGATGGAGCACTCGATGTGGATGAGGCACGTTTCGCGCTAGTTGAGGGAGATGCCACAGTAGGGTTCTCCTTATGCTCCTTCAGGGGAGACGAGGGTGGAGATGGTGGTGGTGTGAAAGAATCTTCTTTCAAATTGTTGGCTTTTTTCTCTTCCGTGAAATATTTTTGCAATGGTGCTTGGAATGTGGGCACCTTCGGTGATGCCTTTAAGCCACCACTGCTTTGTTGTTGTGATGGCGACGCAGGTGATTGTGATAATTTCATGAATGATGTGGATGATGGTGGATTAATGTTACTGGCGTCCTCCGATTGTGTATTTTGCATTTTAAATACTTTACGTGGTGTCATCAAAGCGTTTTGTACTGGACCAACATTGGGTTCGTTTGGTACTTTTGCAGCAGCTTTTGGCTCATTTTGTTGCGGTGTTTTGCTTGGGGGATTGCTTGTGGATGGTTTATTGCTCTCTTCCACTTCTTCCACTTCGTTTGCCAGAGGTGAAGGTTTAATTAAACCCAATTTCAGCATACGATTACGTCGATGCTTTTCATGCAGTTCTGTTTGAGTGCGATCATGCTGAGCGGTAAACAATTCATTTGATGGCTTCGGATGTCTCATCTGAGTAATACGACCAAAATTATCGGTAGCAAACTCTCTTTGTTCGGGTGATATGCGTATCCTTCGCATGCCCTTCTCGTGAGCTTGCTTAACTGTTTTGACGGGAGCATCTCTTAAGTCCAACTCTTTGTATTTGATTTGCATGGATGGTGAAAGGAGCTCTTCTTTGCGTTTCGTTTCGCTTTGGTTGAGTTTGATTTTCTTAGAGGATTTTACACTGATATTGAGGCGACTACGTGTTGTGCTGTCCACTGTCATGAGGTCACTTTGTATTTCGCTGCTAAATTTAACCGCATCGGGTATAGATCCTAGCCGGCCCTCTACTTGCTGATTGCGTGCGGGCATCAGATAGCGTGCATAAGTGGGCTCAATTTTACTCGTATGGAATGAGCGTATGAGATAATTTATCTGGGCGGGATAGTTCTGGCGATGACGTCTGCGTTCCTCATAACGACGAAACAGACTGGAACGTGAACTACTGGCACTAGAACCAAAACGCCGCGACTTGTAGATCTTGTAGTTGGGTGACTTTAGCATACGCTTACTGGGTGTTAAATTCATGCCCGCAAATTTACTGGCTATTTCGACATTATTTATGCTGCTTGCCTTTAAGCTACTAAGTATTGGTTTCTCCGGGCGTTGTTTCATTTTGACCGCTTTCTTAACGGGCACTACAATGAACGGATCCGGGGTTTCTTGGCTTTTGAAAACACGCAGAGGGCCTTTGTTTTCTGCACGTGGCGTTGCCACTTTTATTGGTTTTTCTATGCAGATTAAAAGAAAAAGAAGGAAAAGAGAACAATTTTTTTTTCATTAGATTTTCGCCAACAGATCCGAGCAGACTAAGAACATTTCAAAACGATCGTACCTTTTCTAAATTGATTGGGCATCTGTTTGTATATCCGCTGTATATATGTATTGACAATTTCGCTTGTATTCTTTGACAGCACCCATGGCTATTCGATACATCCAGAAAAGGACCAGGAGAAGAAGGAGGAGGAGGAGGACAATCATTCGTTAGACAGATAGAAAAAACAAAAAATGCATTCGCTTCACTTGGACCATGTACTCACCTTCATATTGATATTGGATTGTACGATTTTATTAATGTTGCTACTGGTCATTTTTTCTCTTTAATTTTTTTTATTGCTTCCTATTCCTATTCCTTTATTTGATGGCTATAAATTTTGTTGTAATCCGTTCCGTTTGGGTTTGGGTTTTTTTTTTTGGTTTTGTTAAATATCACACTCGTATATTTGCTTGGCAAAAAAAAAAAACTGCAAATTATAATTCAAATTCAAAAAAAGAATTTCCAAATAAAATTATTTCAGAATTTAACACAAATAATTTTTTTTTTTTTGAAAATCAAATTTTGAAATTTGTTTAATCACAAAAACCACCGGGTAAATTAATTTATTTCTATAACCGAATGGATATTTCGAGCACAAAGTAGTTTTTAATGATTTCATTAAAATATTTACGTTGCTGGCGGTCAAAAAAGAGCGCAACAAAAATGCATTTTAAATGGCGGAATAAGATAAATGAAATGAGAATTTGCAAAAAAATTTTGGTTGGTTTTTTTTGCTATTAACACATACAGTGGGTGGTAAAAGTCTTGAAGATTTAAAGGGCATCATGAAGAAGTTGTAGTTAAATTCACAGGCTCTAATAGGATTTCCTTGAACTCTATGCCATCATAATACATGGCCATTACATCCCTTTAATCCGGATTACATACTAGCTTCTCTCAACGCTGATGTTTTGGGTGATAATTTTATACATAAGTGTGGGGACCTATTGCTTAAAGTCAATTCCAAAGAACAAATTTTTAAGCATCTTTTCTATGGCAAGTTTATTTACTCTCAGAGTTTTTTTTTTGCTAGAAATCTGCTGAGAGGAAGTCGCCGAATTTCATATTTTCATATTTCCATTTTGATATCTGGCCTAGAATTTGATTCAAGGCCTCACATCCAATAAGTCAATATACTATCTTAAGGATCCGCCAAATAACTTTCTTTATTTTTTTGAAAATGCTTTTCTCAAATTTCTTTTTTTATTTGAAAATACAATCCTTCCGGTTAATAATGGAAAATAATTTCATTCAAATGGCTGCCTCGGCTGGCCATGCGGTAGCCTACACGATCGGTACAATTTTTAAGCACATTATGGATTGTGTGCAGCTGTCTTTCACCAATGGCTTCACAAATATTAACCTTTAAAGCGTCAATTGTCTTTGGATTGTCGGCGTAACACTTATCTTTGACGGCACCCCAGAAATAATAGTCCATGTGGCTCCGAGGTGGCCAAACGACATCACCCCTGCGGCTGATTATGCGATCTTCAAAAACACCGCGTAAAATATTGAGTGTAGTTTCGCTGTGTGGCACGCAGCGCATTCCTGTTGAAATCAAATATTGTCAATATCCTCCTTTTCAATTTTTGGAAGCAAAAATTTGTTCAACATGGCTCGATAACGATCGCCATTGATTGTAACGGCCACTCCTTGCTCTTTTTCGAAGAAAAATGGCCCAATTATGCCTCTGGACCAAAATCCGCACCAAATAATGACTCGTTTTGAGTGCATCGGCTCTTCAATGTATGCGTGTAGGTTTTCTGTGCCCCAAATGCAAGAATTTTGCTTGTTTACATACCCGCCAAGACCAAAGTGATCTTCATCTGAAAAGATGATTTTTATGCCAAAACCGGCATCTTCTGTAGGTCGAACGCAGGCCCACTTAGCGAAGCGAAAACGATACACAGAACCATATTCATTCAGAGAAACGATAAAACTTATTATCTTATTAAAAGCTTCTCAAAAAATCTGTCGTTTGGAGACGGCTTTAAACTGTAGGTCTCGCCACTCATGTATAAAATTAACGCACATAACGTAAATGGTGTGAGAAGCTAGGTCGTAATCCTGACTGGAAGGTTGTAATGGCCAATTATGTATGTATGTGATCGTAATTATGGTTGGTGTAGATACTACAAAATCAAAAGCTCTTCTTAGTATTACAAATTTCAATGCAAAAATTCAAGTATCGTAATTTCTCACGACGATTAAGAAATATTTGCGCTGATCTCGTTACTATTTATCCCTTCATCTATAGGCCAACGCCACGAAGCCTTTCTCGTAAAGTACACAGTAAATTCAATCTTGTGTCGCACTATCCAAAAAGGCACAGGACTCTCCTAGAACTTACAATATAAATGAATTCAAAATCTTACCTATTTCATTGGCCATTACACCTTTTTAGCCAGGATAACAACCCTTATGACCCGTTGTTGTGCATTCTTTTTATCTATGAATGTCCTTATGGAACATAAATTTTTTATTTTCAGAGTTATTGCTAGAAAAGTGGTAGGGGAAGTGGCCTCAACAAATATCTTCCTTCATTATTCGTTTTGGTCGAGATGTTTGGGTGGTTAGGGTTTGAATCTCGGGTTCAAAATTAATAACCCAAGGCACTATTTGATAGACTATGGCGTGATTAAAATCAAATGTCGTTAAACAACTATTTTCTGCTTCCTCTTGCCCAGAACCAATTTTTCTCGATGCAATACAATGCCTTGCAAGATTAGGAGGTGAAAAAAAAAAAATGTGGATTCCAATAAAATAAAAACGATGATGGAATATTTATTTATTTATTTATTTATTTATTATAATTTACATAGCACAACAAGATATGAATCTTATAATTGACAGTGCTATGTTGGGAATCATTAATATTTAAAAATTAACAGTGAAACAATGAAACAAAAATACATTAAACAATATAAAGAAAAAAATTTAATATAAAGAAATTAAAAAATTAAAAAAGTAAGTAAGTAAGTAAATAAGTGAATCGAAAATATTTAAAATAGAATATTAAAAAGTTATTATAAAAGAATATTAAAGTTAAAAAAAAGTTAAAAAAAAAGTTAAAAAAGTTGCCATTTGCAAAAATTAGTATAAAAAACTGGGAATAAAAATATATCCTATATAGACCTAAAAATAAATCACAAATAGTAAAAAATTTTACTCATGAAAATAATTTGAATAACTCCTTCTTGAACACGTTTGCATTGCCTAGATTCTGGATATAATTTGGTAGGAAATTCCAAAGACAAGTGGTATGTATAAAAAACTGTCTCTGAGATAAAAGAGTCCTAAATCTTTGCTGAATAATGTTCCTACCGCGGTAGGATCTAGCAAATTTAATTCGACAAAATAAATATTCCGGCCGTCCCGTGTAAATTATCTTATGAAGTAGAATAAGGCATCTAATTTTCAGGAGATTATCAAATTTTACATTAAGAATCCGGCAAGCCAAATGGGAAATGTGATCACGACGCCCCTTCTGAAAGACATATCTAGCTATGTTATTAAATGCCAAGTTAAGTCTACGTTTATCATCACAATCGCAGTTTGCGAAAATTTCACACAAAAAAATTTCATACAAAAGTACCGGAATTAAGTACGTTCTGGCAAGTTGCATACGAATGACAAAAGGCGTCGAACCAATAACAGTCCACAAGTTCCTAAGCATACTATAAATTCTACCTACAACTGCACCTATATGGTTAGACCACGATAAACTGCCATTAAAGACAATACCCAGATTCTTCGCAGATTTGACAAAGTCAATCTTATTTCCCCTGACGCATAATTCAGGCATGACAAATGATCTGTCTGTTCTCGAAAGTATAATACATTTAGACTTGGAGGGATTGATACAAAGACCATTGGCCGAGGCCCAGTTGTCAATCCTTTCCAAATCACTATTAATATAGTCCAAACAAGAATCAATATTCTCCCTTGGAGTACTAGTATAGAGCTGCACATCATCAGCATACATATGAACATTACAGTGAATCAAGACATCTGGTAAATCATTTATATACATACAAAATAACAGAGGCCCAAGTATTGACCCCTGGGGAACACCTCTACTAATATTAAGTGGATTTGAGATATTACCATTAAGATGTACTTTTTGAAACCTATTCAGCAAATAAGAATAAATAAGATCGTGGTTGCCTGTGGTTTATACACTCCGGGTAGAGAGTCACATGTTCTTGCTCGTTGGAAATATAAAATCGTAAGGTTTCGAAAAAAAAAAATATTTCATAGCTGACTGTAGAGGTTCTCCAGGTTGTAGTTTGCTGGCGAGACAGATCATTTGGTATAACAAATGATCAGACACTAGGTATGCATGAAATAGTTTTCATTGGAATATAATTTTGTTTTGTTGCAATCCAGAGGCTGTTTGTTCAGTGGATGCTTAAAGGCTTAGGAAAGTTTATTATGTTTGCAATGGCTGGCGACATTAAAGTACTTAAGTATTAAGGACGAAAAGGAAAAACGAATTAGAATTTGTGACCTTGTTTAACAGTTATATACACGTTTTGTTATACAGTGCGACCCCGCTTAATGCTGCTCCATTTCAACGCTGTTTTGTTACCCTGTCCAGATTCTGAGGTCGCAATGTATTTATATTTGTATGCGATAAGCTGTCTCGTTAAAGCTGTTTCATTTAGCGCTGCAGCTTATTGAAACGTATCCCCCACGTTAAGTGGGGTCTTACTGTACCACCACCATCACCTTACTACATTGTCTAGTTTTGTTATTATAATCACGTAACGTCGTACCTACTTTATGTGTCTCATACAGACATGACACCATAAAGTCATTTCACTTTTTTTTTTTTTCTTAATTTCTATTACGAATAGTTTTCCTTAACATATTAAATTAATCATTTTCATCGTTTATTCTCATTCTCATGTTCATTTTCATTATCATTTTCATTTATTTAATAATCCCAATCATTTATTTGACCAAATGATGATGATAATAACCATTGGCCACATCATTATTATTTCATTATCATTAAATGGCATTCAGTCCATTAGAAATGAACATCAAATGGGACATTTTTCTTTAATCATTTTTGTCTCATCGATTTTCTTATGCACTGTAGACATTTGACCTCTGCGTCGTAATACCCTATATTTGTTATCATGCGAATTAATTTCTATTTAATTTGTTATTGTTATTGGGAAAAAAAGATTAATTCTACAACAAATTAAAATGTTTTTTTTATTATTAGATTTTCTAATAAGTTTGAATAGGCTTGTACAATGGGGTCAATTTCGACCTCCGGGTACTATGCTTGTCTTGACCGACAGCTGCACGTCCTCTAACCTTGAATAGGCTTCAGCAGTCATTAATCGTTACAAAGTTGTAATGATTTAGATCGGATCAGCAGTATATAGACAGTAAATATCAGTGTTGCATTAAATGTAAGCGTAATAAACTTTGTAAGCTATTTGTAGCA
This sequence comes from Sarcophaga peregrina, assembly GCA_014635995.1. Taxonomy (NCBI): domain Eukaryota; kingdom Metazoa; phylum Arthropoda; class Insecta; order Diptera; family Sarcophagidae; genus Sarcophaga; species Sarcophaga peregrina. Next base: position 37,713,029 of record CM025790.1, on the reverse strand, counting down.
TAAACCGATATCTCTATTCGTATATATTTCTGATCCTTAGGCTACCAACAGTCTCAAACCCTACAAGTCATAGCTCAATTGCTTTCATTGCGAATTGGCGAATTGAAGTTTACTAGACTGTATCATGAGGTTAACGTTTAAAAACTGTATTAGCAAGCAATCGGGCCCACGAAACTTAAGAAAATTTTGCAAAGGAATCAGAAAAAATGTCATCACCGTGGTCTAATAGGAAGTGTATTGGCTTATTAGACCTATGGCCCCAGTAGATCAGCAGATTTCTGGCAAAAGTTTTAAGAATAAATAAAATTCCTTCGCTCAAACGTGAAATAATCTGACATTGACGAAAATGGATCACTTAACTGTCACACAACGCATATCAAAATGCTCATAACCCACTACAAAAATGATGATTCTGCTACAGCCACGTATTGTGCTTTAAGAGCAAGCAATTGGTAAAATTGTGAAGAAATTTGAAGAGACTGGAGTGGTTATAAATATTGAAAGCCGTGTACATCATAATTTCGCACGTTCCGCTGAAAATATCGCCATTGTAAGTGAAAGTGTTGCCGAACACCCGAATGCGTTGATTCCTCGTCGTTTTCAGGAGTTAGAACTGTCTTACGGTACTTTATGGCGTATATTATATTTAGATCTAGACCTTCATCCATATAAAGTCCACAACGTCGTAGATATGCGACTGGTAGGTATGGTTGCTTGAACAACAGGCGGTGGACGGCAATTATTCGAACAAAATTTTCTTCAGCGATGAAACATATTTCACACTCGGTGGGAGTGTTAATAAACAAAATTGTCGCATTTATGGTTCTGCAAATCCTCAAGTAATTAAAGAAAGGCCATTACATCCAAAAAAAGTCACTGTTTGGTGCGCTCTTTGGTCTGAAGGCGTGATTGGACCTTACTGCTTCGAAAACGACGATGGAACAACGATGGTACGACTGTCATCGTCAATTCGAAGAGCGTTATGGCCATATGATAATTACCTTCTTTTTGCCTGCCATTGAAGAATACAACTTGGAGAATATGTGGTTTCAACAAGACGGTACCACATGCCACACAACTCGAGCGAGTATGGCTTTATTGCAAGAGACATTTCTTGGCCGCGTAATTTCTCGTCGTGGCAATATCAACTGGTCACCAAGATCATGGGATTTGACACCATTACACTTCTTTTTGTAGGCCCTAAAAAACCAATATTCGTCAAGTTATGGCTGAGATACCGACCGCCCAATATGTGTCAAAAAGTGATCGAAAATTAACTCAAAAGAATCAATGTTTGCAACACTTCGTCTAAAGGTCATTTAAATGATCTAGTGTTTCACGCATAATGTCAACAAAACTCACAACCATCACTATGTCGTTAACCGTATAGTGTAATTGGTCATTCAGTCAGGATTACGACAAATTTTCTTACACCACTTATGTTGTGTTGTGGTATTAATCAGGCCCTGGAATAGGCCTAATAATTATGAATAAGAATGGAAATAAGAAGGCATTCCTTGTGGGTTTTCCAAACTCTTAATTGTTTTTTAGTTTAGCTTTGCTCACAGTTCACTGATGGACATAGTTCGCCGTACGTATGCGTCACTGTAGTGTATGGATAAATGCCATACATCGGAGTACCCTTGCCTGGAGAAGTAATGTAATGGAAAATGTAGAATACTTGGTCTTTGTCATCCTGCTGGATCTCGTGAACATACTCTAAAGCGAATGTGATCTTTACCTGTCCCCAAAATACATGTCACGATCATCTCAAATGATTCGATTTACAATATGTTATCGATTTTTTGATATCAAACATACAGTGACGAGCAGAAGTGAGTGCATGTTCACAATACTGAGTTTCGTCATCCACAAAAATAAAACCATGCAAGCAACTACAAAAAAAAAGAATTAATTTTAATTCTTTATTTTATTCTTAACAAATAGCAGACCTTGCGCTGATCAACTTCTTCCTTTCCCTGATTTGGCGGAACTTGGTTAGTACAGGGACTGCGTTTCACCCGTGGCATCACAACGGGCCGCCATGCGTGCTCAAGTGAGCTTTGTGATATCAGAACTACCACTACGACCTAACCTAACCTAAATAGCAGTAAAAAACAATAATTAAAGAAATGAATTCAATGAGTTTGAATGAAAAAACGAAAATAACTCATATAAACTCAATTTTGAACGTTTCAAGAAAATTCAAGAAACTAACCCAATTTCAATATTTTGTCCATAGACCTTTATTAGAAATAGCTTGATTTACGCGGTTTGAGATGTTTTCTACCAAATGATCAATAACATCTTTCGGAATTCGATTCCATTTCGCATTTATACGATCGCAAAGTTTGACCATGTTTGTTGGGGCTGATTCGTACTGTCCAAGCCGGATTTTCACGAATGGCCAAAAATTTTCAATCGGATTGAGGTCGGGACTATGTGCCGGCCATTCTATCAATTGAAAATTATGTTTCCCACCCCATATCTTTAGAATTTTTGCTGTGTCCTTCGGATCACCATCCTGTTGATAAATAATTTCTTATTCGAGATAAGCACATTTGTCTGAAAAATTCGGAAGATGGGTTTGCAGAATCTTTAAATAGTCTTTTTTCGCATGATACCATCTACCAAATATAGAGGGCCAACATGCCGGATGGATGACGGAACTCAGTATTGTGAACATGCGCTCACTTTTGCTCCTCACTGTATATACGTACATACGTACTACATAACTAGTCATTGCGCCCATTTAGTCAGGTTTACAACCTAGTTTCTCACACCACCCATATTACATTCATAACTGGTCATTACAACCCTTCAGTCAGGATTATTAACCTATCTTCTCACACTACTTATGTTGTGTGTGTTAATTTTATACATAAGCGGTGGGACCTACAGTTTTAAGTCGACTCCGAACGACAGATTTTTGATAAACTTTTCATGGCAATTTTATTTACGTTCAGAATTTTTGCCAGAAATCTGCTAAGAGGAAATCGCCGAGAAAATATTTTTTTGTATTTTTATTTTGATGTCTGGGACTCGAACTCTGGCTTTAAGTCTAATAAGCCAGCACACTACCTACTAGACCACGGCGACCTCAACACCACCCATGGTGTGTGTGATAATTTTATTCATGAGTGACAGGTTTTTATTAAACTTTTCTTAGAGTTTTTGGCAGAAATCTGCTGAGCGTAAGTCGCCGAGAAAATATTTTTTCATATTTCGTTTATTTGGCAATACCAGATCTAGGGTTTAAGACCTCACGTCTAATAAGCCAACACACTGCCTACTAAACTACGGCGACTTCAATTCGATTTCAAAAGTAAGATTAAATAGAACACAATAATGCCATAATGTAGGGCATGGCGTTATCTAGTCGATATGCCGTCTCTGTTTCCATACCCTCTGTTGTATTAACCTTTGCTTGTTGTCGTCTGCCATTGTTGTCAGAGTGATGTTTTCCGTCATGCTAATGTTATTTTTTGTTGTTGTTGTTGTGTTTTTGATTATAATTGTTATAATTTTATTTATTCGTTGTTATTATTGCTCACGATTTCTTCACTATTTCATTTGTATAAGTGTATACGATGTATATGTATGTATGCATGTATGTATGTGTTCTGTGTGTATGTACGTATTTTTTTTTGCTTTCGTTTGAATGATTTGTTTTGTTTTGTAATTAATCGCCAGCGTTCATACGATTTGTCGTCTCATAAACCAGTTTAGTTTCAATGTTTTTATTTGTTGTTGTCCTTGTTGTTTTTGTTTTCAATTCCACTTTCGTTTCTCTACCATAAGCCCCTCCACTCAAAATTTTTATGCTGCTGCCATAATTACAAACGCAAATAATAACAACAGCAGTAACACTAACGACAACAACAACAACAATGGAAAATCATTTTCTATTTTATTCATAAATTTTTTTCTATGTGTGTGTGTGTGCGCGCGTGTTTTGCAATTAAGCAGAGTTTGTTTTTTGCCATTCGGGTCGTCACAATCACGATTTATGAATTCAAAATGTTGGCTTTCAGTGCACTGTGTTACTATTTACTGCTGCCATCTCTGTGTTTAAACTTAACTTTGCTTATTTGGTCTCTGATTGACTGTGTTATCTAAAGAGTCCGCCAAATAACTTTCTTTATTTTTTTGAAAATGCTTTAAAAAAGAAGAATTACTGAATATTTTCTCAAATTTCTTTTTTTATTTGAAAGTACAATCCTTCCGGCTAATAATGGAAAATAATTTCATTCAAATGGCTGCCTCGGCTGGCCATCTTTAAGTACATTATCGATTGTGTGCAGCTGTATTTCACCAATGGCTTCACGAATATTGTCCTTTAAACCGTCAATTATCTTTGGCTTGCCATGAAAAGCTTCTCAAAAATCTGTCGTTCGGAGTCGACTTTAAATTGTAGGTCTCGCCACTCATGTATAAAATTAACGCACATAACATAAGTGGTGTGAGAAGCTAGGTCGTAATCCTGACTGAAGGGTTGTAATGACCAATTATGTATGTATGTATGTATGTTTCGACGTAACACTTATCTTTGACGGCACTCCTCACAAATAATAGTCCAACGGTGTCAAATCGCAGCTCCGAGGTGGCCAAACGACATCGGCTCTGCGGCTGATAATACGATCTTCAAAAACAGGGTGGAAAACATCGAGTTAGCTTCGACTGTGTGGCACTTAGCGCCGTCCTGTTGAAACCAAATGTTGCCAATATCCTCCTCTTCAATTTTTGTGAACAAAAATTCGTTCAACATGGCCTGATAACGATCGCCATTGACAGTAACGACCACTCTTTGCTCATTTTCGAAGAAAAATGTCCCAATTATGCCTCTGGCCCAAAATCCCCACCAAACAGTGACGTGTTTTGGGTGCGTCGGCTTTTCAATGGATGCGTGTGAGTTTTCTGTGGTCCAAATGCTACAATTTTTGCTTGTTTAGATACCCGCCAAGATCAAAATGAAAAGATGATTTTTTTTTTGGTAAAATCGGCATCTTCTGTAAGTTGATCGCAGGCCCGAAGAGAAAATGCATTCGATGAAACCATGTTCGTTCAACGGAAGGATAAAACTGATTTTCTGTCAATTCAGACCTGAGTTAAGTATTACCATTCACGAAATAAGCACTTGTTGAAAAAAATTCGTTAGATGGCGGACCCGATATTACTATACGGTAGTTTGCGAAGAATTGTATTTAAAACTAAAATTTTTAGTTAAACTTGTTCTGCTTTCCTTGGAGAATTGATAGATTCAGGGATATCATATTATCAATGATGCTTTGTATTCTCGAACTACATACATTTTAACCCTGCAGTCAGTATTATGGCCTAGCTCCTTACACCTCTTATGTTGCGGGACCTACAGTTTAAAGTCGACTTCGAACGACAGATTTTTAAGAAACTTTTCATGGCATTTTTATTTACTCTCAGAGTTGTTGCCAGAAACCTGCTGAAAGGTAGACGCCGAACAAATTTTTTTGTTTTGGTGTCTGACTTGGGATTTGAACTCGGGCTAATAAGCCAACACACTGCTTACTAGACTAGCGTCATTATTGATTCCAAATTCAATAGCCAGGAAAGCCATAATAGCTACTGGTCGTCCAGTAATCCTCATTTTGCGGATTACTGTTACTGCCATGGTGAGACGGTGGACCACCGGTAGAAAATGTACATAAGAAGCGGGGTATTGGGTGCTTGTTTTTGACATTTCAACTGCAGTCTTCAGACTGCTCTTTAAATGTAAATGCCTGATAGACAGTGACCAACATGATGTATTTACAGTTCAACGCCTATGTACAGAAACCTTTTGGTGCAATATGACCCTTCAAATAGAAAAAAAAAGACTCATAACAAGAACAGAAGAGAAATGAGAGGAAGAGGGGAAACAAAATTAAAAAAGAAAAATAAAAAAGAAAGGCGAAAACAATAATTAGCCGTGCTAACCTAAAGATATCCATCCGCCTAGCCATTTAATACCAAATCCTATAGTCTTTCAGGTCTACCAGCATAGGCATCTCTCTTTCTATGCATCTACAGACAAGAACAATGGCATAAAAAATTTTCGAGAGCTTCTTCTGTTCCTTTATATGGCCTATATAAATATGAGATATTCCGATGCCATCTACTGATCGTAGTTCTGAAAGAACCATGTCCCATGTTAGTACTCCAGAGACTTTAAGAAGACAGCGGATTTGATGATTTATAGATAATTACACAGCCCTGCAAATATGATGGCTCCAGGTTTTTCCGAAGGCATTGTGCGCGTTGAAGACTAATCTGAAAAACTTTCCATCACGTCAGGTTGGTTTTCGAGAAAAATCGGATTGAAACCTCTAAAATTGCGGGTTTTGGCCATTTTTGAAAAATTGTGGAACTAAACATTGACGTGCTAGAACTCTCGCTATTGTCAGAAATTGACAATTGATCTTTACTCTTTAAAATGAGTCCAAAGCCATTGTTACTTAGAAGTTTATGGAGTCGCTGATTGCAGATCTTCATTTAGATTTTAAAAATTCAAAATGGCGAATCCAATATGATAGTCGAGGTTTATAAAAATTAATTGGATTTCATCAAAATAAACAAGTGAGGTTATGGAGAGCATCCTTGCTTTGCGCCAGCATTATTATGCTACATGGTTTACAGCACAGGTTACGTTTAACATTAACGTCGCATCATTTTAATAAATTCCTTACATTTCACTCCTATGCATTGCTTTAAGCCTTTGGCATACTATGTACGTATGTAACTGTCTTTCAAATTGTTTATTTAACCTGATCAAATTAAATTCATGTCCATATTTACTTCGTTTAATTACTTTTTCTCCTGCCATATTGCTGCCATAATGGCCTGCATCCATGCTTTCTTTTTTTTCTCATGGCATTCCATTCCATCATTTTTCATTGCCTGTGCTATCTATCCATCTAACCTTCATCATCATCGTGTTGTATTCTTATATGCCATGGCTGTTGTAGGTTTTTAGTTAGTGACTGACACCTACTGAATTCACATTCACATTCACTTTCACTTTCACTTTCACTTGCTTGTTTGAAAGGCAATCTTTGTTTTTAAAATAATTTCATTATACAATAACAACAACAACAAGAAGAACAAGAACAACGCCAGTGTATCTGTCTATTTGTTCGTTCATCCATTACATGGCTAACATGGCCTGATGCATTGCAGTTGTCACTGGAACAGTGCAGGCCATCATCAGGCTAGCAGGTGTTACCTTTTTGTCCTTGATTTCTTATTTTCAGAAAATTTAATTTTCTTTTACTTTCTCTCTCTCTCTCTCTCTCTCTTTGTCTGTCTTTATTGTTGTCATTATTATTTAAACTTAACGGTTTAATGGAGAAAAATTAAGAAAATTTTGTTGTTATCTTCGTAGACATGTTTAGTCATTATAGTTGTTGTTGTTGTTATTGTTGTTGTTGTTGTTTGAAGCTTTTAGTTGTTCATTAAATTTACATTAAATAAATAGACTCAAGAAGCGATTCTTTTATCCTTTTTTTCCCTAACATCTCCTACTCCTACTTCTAATGCTTCTATTGCTTCTCCTCTTAACTAAATTCATATGCTGGTACTACTGCTTTTATGTTTCTCTTCTTCACCTTTTCCGTTTTTTCTTTATCGAGGCTTATCCTGTGTTTAATTTTTATAACATTTAAGTGAACGTGGGTGTGTGTATGTGTGAAGGATGGAAGGATTTGTTTAGACAGTTTTGCCTGGTGGCTGCTGCTGTTGCTGCTGCTGCCGGGTTGTCTTGATTTTTCTTTTCCTTATCTTTCCAATGTCATGTTGTATTTGTTGCCAAGTTTCCTTAAACTGTCCATAATCTTTACAAATCAAGTGTCTGATTAAATGTTAACAATACACACACACACACACACACACACATACACCTTTACACGTACAGGTACAGTTAGGTGTCTCTGGCAAATGATAAATTAATGATGACTCCCAATGTGGGCTGGTATGAGTTTGTGTTGAACGGATGTATAGATTTAACGTCAGTATTTTAGTATCCTGTAAGGATATATTGTATACAAGGAAATGGAATGAGGAAAAGCGACAGAGATATAGAGAAATAGCATGTAAAAATGATTACAAGCATCATTACAAAAAGGGAAACTGTTGGCAAAGAAAAAATGTTTTGCAACAATAAAAATGTCATTGGGTAAGCCTACCTGGCAATATGGTTATTCATTATAGAATTCATAATTAAGATGGACAGAAATGTTAAGGGACTAATTCATTTGATTGTCTTATAGAAACATTCGTATTGTTATGGAAATGGAAACGGTGTTATTAAAGTAATAAAAAAAAGGTTCAAAAACAAAAACAATGGACTTGTTAAAAAATATAGCAACAAAAATAATGGCCTTGTTTACAAGATCGATTTATAAACTAAAAAAAATATTATAGAAATCGCTGTAGTCTAGTAGGTAGTGTGTTGGCTTATTAGACGTAAAGCCAGATTTCGAGCCCCAGGCCAGACATCAAAACAAAATATAAAAAAATATTTCCTCGTCGATTTCATCTCAGCAGATTTCTAAAAAAAAACTCTGAGAATAAAAAAAAACCTGCCATGAAAAGTTTCTCAAAAAAATCTGTCGTTCGGAGTCGACTTTAAACTGTGGGTCCCGTCACTTATGTGTAAAATTAACACACACAACATTAGTGGTGTGAGAAACTAGTTCAATAATCCACACTTAAGGGTTGTAATGACCAATAATGTATACATACATTACATATGTATACATACATTACATATGTACATTATTGGTCATTACAACCCTTAAGTGTGGATTATTGAACTAGTTTCTCATAGCATAGCAATAGCAACAACATCAGTATAAAAATGTAAACAACCAACAACAAAATCGCAGCGGACAAAGAAATAAACAAGCAAAAACAAAGTGCAGTATACAAAAACAAAAAAAAGAGGAACAACAAAAAAAAACAAGTTATTTACATTTTTCAATATTTCCCGAAAGTCATCATCCTCCTTCTAGACCAATCATCACACTATTGATCCAGCGATATAAAAGGCAAAACAAAGGGAGTAATGATGGAGTTCGCATTCAGTCAGTCATGTGTGAAGAAGGCACCTGAAATTCAATAAGAATTCAGTCAGACACGTTGTGTGTGAAGAGAATATTGTGGCGTTGCTTACAAAAAGGTTGAAAGCAGAGAAGAATAACAAACAGTTGTTATTTCGTATGCGGAAGATTGTAAAAGAAGAACAACAATTAAAGTAAAATTGTTATTGTGTAAATCATCATTTCCAAAGGTGTCACACGGAATTGTGCGAGCAATTAAGAATTATTTTTATTTTATTTGCAATCTATGAATTCATATTTTTAAACTTTTTTAAAAAGGTAAAAACGTAACAATACATATGTACGTAATTGATCATTACAATCCTTCAGCCAGGATTACGATCTAGTTTCTTGCAACACTTATGTTGTGTGCGATAATTTTATATATGAGTGCCTGGACTTACAGTTTAATGGCAACTCTGAATGATAGATTTTTTAGGAAACTTTTCAAGTTAATTTTATTTCAATCTCAAAGTTTTTGCCAGTTTGTTCTGCTGAGAAGAAGTTGTGGAAGAAATATGTTTTTCAGATTTCATTTCATTGGAGATGCCTGGCCTGGCGTCTGAACCGTGGCTTCACATCTAATAATATAACCCACACTACCTACTAAACTGCGGCAACTTCTTCTTAAAGAAAAACCTAGGCAAACTTAGCTATGGTGGCTGAAGACTACCCAAAGAGGGAGTAGGCATGCTTAGGGCTAATTACAGCGAATTGTCTGTATTATTTTTACAGAACAATTTGTACTTGTGGTACAATAACAATACTTCTAGGTATCTTGCCACTTGCAATGAGGATAAAAAGGAAAGCTATTCCTTGAGCTCTGAAACGTTTGAGTCTCTTATGAGACTTTCTATGTAATTTAATTTTTTATAGTGATAACAAGACATTCGTGTTATTACCACTCTTTTCGTAGGCTTAGGTTAGGTAAGGTTAGATTTGATTAGGTTAGAAGTAACTAGTAGCTGCGTCAATAGGTACGACTTACTTGGATACTAAAAGAACCCGTAGTAATACCGATATTATCATAACAACATTTTAGTAAGGACAACAACCTACATTCTCATACCATACATGTGTGTTTGTGTTATTTTAACCATGAGTAAGGAAACCTATACAGTAAGATCTCGCTTAACGTAGCCCCGCTTAACGTTGTTTCAGTATTACGCGGTTGCAAATGGAACGGCCATGCACTAACCAAAAGCGGTGCACTATATAGCGATGGTGTATACAATGTATCGTTTTCAACGTTCTTTTATTAGTCTGTTCAGAATAAAGATTCCAACTGTATTTCCCTAAGCCATAATCACAGTACGAACGCATCCTTCCTGCGTCACAGTTGATTTATTAGTTGTCAACAACATTACTTGGTGTATACGTACACATGTACGTGTTGAGTTGCCTCGTTTAATGCTGTTTCGTTTAGCGCTGGAACTTATTGGAACGAAACCCCCCCTCGTTAATCGGGCTCTTATTATAGTTAAAACGCCGATTTCGAACGGCAGTTCTTTAAGGAACTTTTATTTGCAATTTTAAATTAACTAGATGACCCGTGCGAATATTTCGCACCGTTAATTGTCATTTTTGTAACATAAAATGAAAAAAAAAAAAAAAATAACTAGAAAAATAAATAGAAGTATAAAAATATTAGAAATCATAATATATCATACATATTTACATACATACATTTAAATGCCTGGTATATGCATATTATATATAACTGACTTAGTAATAAACGGCATTATTGTAAATAGCGGTATTGCCAGAATGGATTTTAATACATACTATATTATGTAAAACTGCATTACTATTAAGCGACCCTGTATTACCACACTTGAACAAAAATATAATGACAATAGTTTATCATGCAGTTCTAAATAAAAATAATTTTTATCAATGAAAATATTAATTTTTCAATTTCTAATTATTTTTCGCAATTAGTGTTAGATATAAGCTTTAAAATGAGATATCATTCATTAAATTTGATGCGGTGGCACGGGAGATATTTGCAACCGACAAAAAAAGTGCTTTAGAAATAATATATATGATTTCCTCCAGGGTTTTTGCCGGAAGACTGCTGCAAATAAAAAGCCGAAGCAATACTTTTTCTTCTGTGTATTCCGATTTGTTCGAGATGCCTGAGTTGGGATTTGAACCATACTACCCATTATAGCCTTTGTAACAGTCTCCTCGATGTTTCCGAAAAGAGTTCTTATGCCACTGATGGTATATCAGTTTAGAAATGCTTTGAACTGTGATTGACAATGACAGTGAATAGAGGCAAATGAATTCTATCAACTTCGAAACGGGCCTTCATGTATTTCAAAGCTAAAAACTTGCCTTAAATCTTCGAAATCGATTTCAAAATCCAAATAGAATCTCAAGTCGTTGGAATATGAAAGAAAATAGTGATTGTAGGATGCAGACTTTATTGGATTTGATTGAAAAACCTTGGCTGACTTATCTTTTCTAAAAGACTAAACAATGTGGTTTAAAAATCATACGAAATGTATGATTACATTCCTTTATGCAACTGTTAATTTAATTATTTGCCCAGAAAAGAAAGGAAACAACTTCTCTAATGATTTTTTTATGGGAATTATTTTCAGTTTTTTTTTTTATCGTCTTTAATGATAAATATTTGAACAGTTTTCAGCATCTTTATATAATTAATCTCACATTAAAACGTTTAAAGGATAACAAAATAAAAAAAGAGGCAAAATAAAATGAATAAAATTGCTGTTAACTTAACAGCGTTTAAGTAAATACTCTTTAATTATAACAAGAGAGAAAAATGCTGCAATTTGCTATTGCCTGTGACTGTGTCATCAAATCAAACCAAATATTTACACAAACATATCCTTAGAAGCTTTCTCTTGTCATTTATGTACGAGATATTCCTTGTATCTGCAACATTAAATTGCCTACCCTGGCTTGGGCTAATTGAGGTGGTACTCTACTCCAACAGTGTTGTTTCGACTAAATGGTTCGTCATTAAAATTAATGTTTAAATAATTTCCGCTCTCATCATTTTACTCTCATCATTGTCGAATGTATTATTCATTTACAACGTTATTATCCATCCATCCTCCTTGTCATTATTATCGTATTCTTTCTCTTGTTTTTCCTCGTATTGTTTGGTGCAGTTAGTTAAGGTGGTGTAGAGTAATAAAATCAAAAGTAAACGATGATGGGTAACGATTTAAGTGGAAAGAACAGAATTCTTTGATTAACTACCCAAAAAAAAGGGGACTAGGAAAGTAAATGGAATTACAGCAACACACTTAAAGGAATGTAATGTTGCAAGATCAACTACACTAGAATAGTTAGGTTAGGTTTCCTAGCGTTATTATCCATAAACACACAAATGTCTTGTCAACTAATTTTAGGGAGAAATAGGAGTCTTTCATGGACATCAATACGATGTTCGAAAGCGTCTTGACGTCATGTATTCAAAGTGTTTAGTAAACTGACAAAGTCATTATCCCCAGACAGATCGGCCAATATTTTGATTTGCCTTCATTCATGTATGATCACATTCATTGACTTTGTCAGTTTACTAAACACTTTGAATACATGACGTCAAGACGCTTTCGAACATCGTATTGTCTCTGTCTGTCTCATCCCCAGACAGATCGGCAAATTTTTTGATTTGCCTTCATTCATGTATGATCACATTCATTGAAGATATGAAAGGCAAATCTACGATGGGTTAGATTAGGTACGTAAGGTGGTTAGTAGCTAATGTAGTTGAAAGCCTCTGTTCTAACCCCATGTCAGACATCTCCAGAATCTCCTAAGAATACATAAAATGACCGTGAAAAAGTTCATAAAAAGTCTGTCGTTCGAAGTCGATTTTAAACTGTAGGTACCGCTAATCATAAATAAAATTAACACACACACAACATAGATGGTGTGAGAAACTCCGTTGAAGTCTTAACTGTAGGGTTAGGGTTGTATTTGTCAATTGTGTTTGTATGTATGTAAGGCGACGAAAGAGGTTAAGCCAGCATTTCGACTCATTGTGTTAACACAATCAATTCTACCCGTGGAGTAAACATTCCCTAAAGAACACCATCGTGAGCCCAAAATAAATCTTGCTCTTGCAGCACTCATTATATACGAGAGCTCAGTGAATGATGTTAGAAAGCGAAAGATCCGAAACCACTGTTTCTTTATAGCAAAATTAGGGCACAGACACATGAAGTGAAAGAGAGTTTATTTCCCCTCATTGGACTCTTAACTCCTGCAAAAATCATTTACCTACCAAAAGAACAATGGACCGTAAGAACCGCAATTATGCGGTTTGTGCGTGTCCGTCAGAGTCTAGAAATTGTGCACGTACCCTGTTACGAGATTGAACTTTCCCATAGAAAGGTATCCAATGCCTGTTTCTTTCAAAATTTCTGAGTTTGCTAGCTCTTCAGGGGCCCCTGGCAATTCAATTTCCAAACCTATGTCCCATATCTTGGAACACATTTAAGAGTGACCTTTTAAAGATTTGAAATTCTATCTGAAAAATTCTCAGCATTTTTGGCTAATGACATTACGGACTTAAGCCGTAGTTTAGCTGTCTGGGTAAATCAAAAGATTTTCTCAAAGTAATTCTCAAGAACTTAAAGGAAGCCTGGATGTCTGAGTAAATGCAGAAATTTTCTTTGAGATAGGAAGAGGAATCACAAATAAAAACAGACGCAAACAAAAGCTGCTAATGAATCTGTGGAGAGCCTTGACACAGAACTCAAGCTCCCAAAGAAGGCTCTGCGAAGGGTTCTCAACCTAGCATGGGCTGGGCAGTTAAAGAGGAGGTGTTCGATAGTCTCTAACTCCCCCTCATCGCATTATACTCTGCAATAGACCGGCTAGGATCCGGAACAGATCAGCGACCTAATCTTGCAGTGCCCCGTGATAAATGCGACAACCAACCTTAAGCTGGCCTTAACCAAGCCCAGCAGCCAATCTGTTCTCTTAATGTCCATAGCAGGCCATAGACGTTTAGAAACAGAACAAATCGATCCGCATCTGCTCTTCCTCCCTGACCCATCCATAAATGAGGCCGTAGAGGTAGCTGGCTGGGGTGTCAGGACAAACTAATAAATCGGCCTCTGAAAGCGAAGTAACCGAGCGAGGCCATCCGCCGTCTCATTGCCCAGTATTCCAATATGGCCCGATCCAAAAGTCCTCAATAACTCTTTGTACTCGCAAACGAGCCGTGATTTGCACCAGACCGACGAAATGGCCTTAAGGGTACCTCGATTGCTTAGTAAAACAGAAATTGTTTTCAGAGATCAGTTCTGATTAAAACGTTTTTGTTTTTAGCAAAATCCCTGATTAGCACTCATTTCTTCTATGATTTTCAGTTCAGGTAAGTCCAATATAATAAGATTTCTAAACTTTTTTTTTTATTTTATTTCCAAAACAATTCTTTTTTCTATAAAGATTAAAACAATATGCAAGAAATCACTTTAAACAGTTTATGGTCTCCACAATAACGCCACATGTTTTGGCTGATTTCGTTTCCTCCGGTTTTGCCTTTGCAAAGGGTGCATAGACATCAGGATCCAAAGGAAAAAGATGCCTTAAGTCTGCTACTTTAGTGAGATTCTCCTCAAAACTCTTATACTCGGCAGTTTCCTTCAGTTTATGACGTCGATTACGCACCAGTGGAGCATAAACATGGGAAAATGAGGGTTTAGCCTTTCGAACACCCCAAGGTTTAGTCATTGCTGGATTCTTAAACGATCCATAAGTCGAGACGGGCATTTGAAATTGAAAATTAAACGGCAAAATTTGTGTATTGGCTGAAGCAGTTGGTTGCCATGCCTTCCAGACATCGCTTGCATTTAAAGTTTTCGAGGAATTATAGCCGTTATAGGTTAAAGGTTTCGTAATGTCGTTAGTAAATAAGCATCCGGTTGTCTGGGCTTTATTGCTGGCTGGCGGGGTTGAGAGCGAAGGCATTATCACATCCAATTTCCTTTCCATTTTCGATAATTTATCACTGATTTCGGTATTCTCTATAGGATTTGTTTCCACTAACGTTTGTTCTTCTTCCTTGAGATCTTTTTCTTGTTCTCTTTGTTTTTGTTGCTGATGATCTTCCATTTCGTGGAATATAAACGAATAGATGCCATCGCGTCTTTCTAGCTCTAGCAGTAGTAATTCATCATCATTTTCTAATTCGTTCATTGCACTGAATTTAATAGGTTTTTTTGGTCTTTTTTGTGTATTTTTTTTTATTGTAAAAATTTCAAACTTCACTTCACTTAATTGTTCGAAGAATTCCAAGCGACTGTAATCGATTTTTTATGCCTTTTGCGTATCAAGCCATTCAAAATGTTTGAACAGCTTCTGGCGCTTTGATTTTCTGCCGTTTTTTTTGTCTTCTGTAGGATCGCCACCGTTTGTGTTTATTTTTCTAAGAATAAGATATTCATGTCGCGTTTAATCTAAACATTATCGTTTTTGTTGTTTCTTTTCTTTTTTTTTTATCATGTTAAACAAGTTACAGTGGCGGTAAAGAAAGTAGCAGCACTTCAGAGATCAATAATGAGCCTGGGTATTACGATAGCTTCAGTCAAGTTGAATATCATTCGCACTTTTTATAGAAAAACTTAATTTCGTTGAAGCGTTATTAGACAAAGGGCCCGAGTTCCAAACTTCAGGTCAGACATCCGAAAGAAAATATGAAAAAACTGTTTTGTTTCATATTCCAACGACATAAAGTCCTATTTGGATTATAAAATCGATTTCGAAGATTTAAGGCCCTGTTCTACAAGTTTCTAGCTTTGAAATATTTGAGGGCCCGTTTCGAAGTTAATAGAATTCGTTTTCCTCTATTCACTGTCATTGTCAATCACAGTTCAAAGTATTTCTTAACTGATATACGAGTACTGTCAGTGCCATAAGAACTCTTTGCAGAAACTTTTAGGAGACTGTTGCAGAGGCCATAGTCCATTAGGTAGTGTGGTTCAAAACCTAACCCAGACATTTCGAACAATTCGGAATACGCAGAAGAAAAAGTATTGCTTCGGCTATTTCCTCTCAGCAGTCTTCCGGCAAAAACTCGGGAGGAAATTAATTTAAACTACAGTAAGACCCCGCTTAAAGTTCCAGCGTTAAACGATGCAACTTAACACGTACATACACGTAAACACCTAGTAACATTGATGACAACTAATAAATCAACTTTGACGCAGGAAAGAAATGTTCGTTCTGTGATTGCAACTTCGAAAAATATATTTGAAATCTTTATTCTAGACAGACTAACAAAAGAGCGTTGAAAAAGATACGCAGTATAGACCGTTGTTATATAGTGCATCCCTTTTGGTTTGTGTATGGCGGGACAACGTTAAGCGGGGTCTTACTGTATAGATTTCCTCACTAATGGATAAAATAACACAAACAACATATATGGTATGAGAAGCTAGATTGTTGTTCTTACTAAAGTGTTGTTATGATAATATCGGTATTACTAGGGGGCCTTATAGTATCCAAGTAAGATGTCGCTAGTAAGACAGCTGCCAGTTATTCCTAATCTAACCTAAGCCTATGAAAAGAGCTGTGATAACACTAATGTCTTGTTATCACTATGAAAAATCAAATTACATAGAAAATCCCATAAGAGATTCAAATGTTTCAGAGCTCAAGGAATAGCTTTCCTTTTGATCCTGATTGCAAATGGCGAGACACCTAGAAGCACTACTATTGCACCACAAGAACCAATTATTAGGTAAAAACAATACAGACAAGTTCGCTGTAATTTGTACAAAACATGTCCATCCTCTCTTTGTATAATCTGCAGCTACCACAACTAAGTTTGCCCAGGTTTTTCTTCAGAACGAAGTTGCCACTATCTAGTAGGTAGTGTGTGTTATTTCATTAGACGTGAGCCCACTGTTCAAACCCCAGATCAGATATCTCAGCAGATTGCTGGTAAAAACTTTAAGATTGGAATAAAATTGCCATGAAAACTTTCCTAAAAGATCTATCGCTCAGGGTCTGCATTAAACTGTAGGTCCAGGCACTCATGTATAAAATGAACGCATACAACATAAGTGGCGTGAGAAGCTAGGCTGTAATTCTGACTGAAGAGTTGTAAGAACCAATTGTGTATGTATGTATGTAATTTCGTTGACAGTGAGAGAATACGTGCAATATTGCCAGACTCTGCTGGACACATGGGAAAGAGGACGGCAAGACTTATTCCGGATATAAAGCCATGGATTGGTCGGACATTTGGAGAGGTAAATTACTACGTTACGCAGATGCTATCGGGTCACGGATATTGTATGATATATCTGCACAGAATGGGCAAGATAATGATGCCGGACACAGTTTTCGAATGTGCACGCTGGCAGAGCTATCGCTCTGTACTGACATCGATGATTGGAACGATCACGGCAGCTAACATAGTCGGAGTTATGGTTGTAGAGTAGAGAGAATTGTCAATTTAATCAATTTAATTGTTGAAGTGTAAATTTAAAACTGAAGAAGGGAGATCTGAGGCTGCAGAACATATAGGCACGCCGGCATAGATAACACTCGCACACGAGTCAAATGATATTCAATTCATGAACCAATGAAGAGGAAATAGTGGAGACACTTAGATGTTTCCTTTACTTTCGATATGCAATCCGGACGTGGATATGAGAATGCGGCCCTGCAAAGGGCCAAAAGGACTCTACTCTGAAGTAATATTACCGTAGTTCCGGACTGGTCACACGAGAGGAGGGGATTTAGGACCCACACACTATCTTTCACTTCAAGTGTTAGTGCCTTGCTTTTGTCATAAAGAGACAGTGGCTACTGATTTTTTTCTTTCTGACATCTTCGGCTGGGGTCTACTATATAATGAATGCTGCAATATCAAGATTTATTTTGGCCTCAGAAAGGCAATGTTTTACTCCCGGATAGAATTGATTGTGTTAACATAACGGGGCTTCACCGTCTTACCTCACCTAACCACATTTTCGATAGTTTTCTTCAGGCATACATAATAGGTCATTACAAGCTTTTAGTTTAGATAACGACCAACTTCTCTCATATCACTTATGTTGTGGGGGTTAATTTTATACATGAGCAGCGAGGCTCTAAGTTTAAAGTCGGCTTCGAATGACAAATTTTCTGAGAAACATTTCATGGGAACTTTATTTTGTTTGTCCTCAGAATTTTTGCCAGAAATCTGCTGAGAGGAAGTCATATTTTCGTTTTGAGGCCGGGTTTTATGTCAAATAAGCCAACACACTCTAGTAGGAGACTATCACGAGTTTTTCCTTCAGATTAAATCGAGAGTGAGGAATAGAATTCCCTCACGAATTTCCTTTTTGCGCACATAAAAGTTTTTGTTTAATTCAAACTACACTGCTATAATTTTTCACACAACTGTTTAAGCATATGAAAAATATAAGATTTATTATATGTAAACTAAATGGTGGGTATTATTTAATTTCTCTTCTTCTTTATATTAAAATAATAAATAAATGGAATGAAATGAATTGAATTCGAAATCAAATAAAAAATAAAACAATTCTGTGTGTGTGTGTGTATGTGTGGTTTGTTTATTTATTTTGTGTTAAATAAATTGCGAAACTCTATTGAAGTGTTTGCCTATCAGACACGCTAAAAAACTGCCAATTCAGTGTCATTCACTTATCACGACAGCATGCATGAGGAGAGGCAAGTGAATTGGTGATAATGGCAGAATTGAAAGACAAAGTGACAAAGTACAGAAATCATTTCGTAAATCATTAAACGGCCACCATTCTTTGAGAGAAAATTTTTTTTTTGTAGGGCGTTTCACTGCACAGCTTTGTTTTTCGACAATAAAACACAAACAATTCGTAATGCTGGCCTAAACCGTAATACTAGTAATAACAGCCTGTAATGATCTTCTAAAGCTACAGATGAAAGATGGTATTTATGGACTATCATGTGGCAAGTTTGAGAAGCTTAAAACAATTTATTAATGTTGCCAACAAAACCAACTTAAGGTAAATAAAATGGCACATGAAAGTAATAAATTTTCAGTTCTTCCATCGTACCCTCTTCACCATCATCATCATCACCATCACCATCATGTTGACTGAATGTTCTTCGAGTGTCTCTCGAATATAATTGTATTGTGGTGGTAACTTAAGTACCCCATATTCCCTGTACTGTACTTGTTGTTTCCAACTAATGTTGCATGCCACTACTGGCCATAAAATCAATGTGTTTCTACTATCCACTCCACTATAGTGTATGTCGGATGTTTGTTTTCATTTTTAAAGTTAAAAAATATGTTTCAGGTGTAACCAAACTGTTGATTGTTCAGTTAACTGCCATTTGTTTAATTATTACGACAGTCAGTGGCAAAAAAAAAAAACAATGAAAACAATCGACTCCCATTTCAATGCTTTTAAAAGCAATGGAACAACGTTTACAGAAACCTGCTGGCATTGTTGTGTAGAAAACGGGAACGTTTTAAAAGCCCAATAAATTAATTACATTCCCTGGAAAGATGGTTAAATATTTACACAGTTTTTTTAATGGGCCATTACAGGCAAAAGAAAAACAAAAAAAAAAAAATTCATGCTTGTGCTACAGTGTTTCCACTAAAGAAAGGAAGATGGGAAGTAAATTCCAACAATTTTTGAAAATTATCATCCAAGCATTCAAATTATTGGATGCAAAATATTTTTTTGGAATAAATAGACTGGAGTTTCCAACCAAGTTTTATGGTTGAAAAGTTTGTCTCAACAAAAGCAGACTATATTCTCAATAGGGATACATAACTGGCCATTATGAGTGACGGGACCTACAGTTTAAAGTCAACTCCAAACGACAGATGTTTGAGAAACTTTTCATGGCAATTTTATTTACGTTCAGAGTTTTTCCTAGAAATCTAGCCAAAGATTTCCAGAACTATATACCGCCACAGACCTCACTATTCAATTCTTTGTAGAACCCTTTCCTGCTCTGAATACCTATTATAAACTTTCGAAATCAAAGCGGCATCATATACCAGAATTCTTTTCTCTGCGAATATTCCTATTCTCAATAGAGATACATACATAATTGGCCATTACAACCCTTCAGTCAGGATTACGACCTAGCTTCTCACACTACTTATGTTGTGTGCGTTAGTTTTATACATGAGTGGCGGGACCTACAGTTTAAAGTCGACTCCGAACGACAGATTTTTTGAGAAGCTTTTCATGGCAATTTTTTACTCTCAGAGTCTTTGCCAGAAATCTGCTGAGAGGAAGTCGTCGAAGAGAGATGGCCCTTGTGAATGTAACAATTTATAGATTTAATCTAGTCTTTAATCATAATAAAAAATTCTAA
This sequence comes from Sarcophaga peregrina, assembly GCA_014635995.1. NCBI lineage: Eukaryota > Metazoa > Arthropoda > Insecta > Diptera > Sarcophagidae > Sarcophaga > Sarcophaga peregrina. The sequence continues at coordinate 37,692,591 of CM025790.1, read as the reverse complement.
ACCTTACAACCCCATTATCGAGTTTAGAGCTGTCGGTATATATATCCAGGACTTCCGGGTGGACGATCGTATTAGGATCGTGGTATGCATTAAAAACAATTCACTTGGTCTGCCTGGAAGTTTGTCGATAACTTGCATTTTCGATAGTAAATTTGTTTTTTACAATAAATTTGTCAATGACTTGCATTTCTTACAACAAAGTTGTCAATGACTTGCATTTTTAAAATTATTTTTCTACAATAAAGTTGTCAATGCCTTCTATTTCTTACAATAAATTTGTCAATGACTTGTTTTTTTACAATAAATTTGTCGATAACTTGCATTTTTTACAATAAAGTTGTCGATGACTTGGATTTCGTACAATAAATTTGACAATGACTTGCATTTTTTACAATAACTTGGTCAATGACTTGCATTTCTTACAACAAAGTTGTCAATGACTTGTTTTTTTTACAATAACTTTGTCGATAACTTGCTTTTTCGATAGTAAATTTGTTTTTTACAATAAAATAAATTTATCGATGACTTGCATTTCTTACAAAAAAGTTGTCAATGACTTGCATTTTTTACAATTATTTTGTCTATGACTTGCATTTTCTACAATAAAGTTGTCAATGGCTTCTATTTCTTACAATAAATTTGTCAATGACTTGTTTTTTTACAATAAATTTGTCGATAACTTGCATTTTTTACAATAAAGTTGTCGATGACTTGCATTTCGTACAATAAATTTGACAATGACTTGCATTTTTTACAATAACTTGGTCGATTACTTGCATTTTCTACAATAAAGTTGTCAATGACTTCTTTTTTTTACAATAAATTTGTCGATAACTTGCATTTTCGATAGTAAATTTGTTTTTTACAATAGAGTTGTCGATGACATGTATTTTTTACAATACCCTAAAGCAAACTACACTTATTTTTTCAACTAATTTTGATCCCTATACCCTTCAACACCTTTCTTATTGCCTTGGGAGATCTTTTAAAAACTAAACATTGCCTTTCAACGGCTGTGAATATTGTTTTGGATTTTGAAGCCTTCCATCCTTTCCTTTTTTTTTGTTTTTGGCAATTTCCCTTAATTATATTTCACCGTCTCTGCCGTTTTCCTCTGCCTTTACTACTACTTGACTTAATGACCCTGGTGTGGTTGCAACAATTTGCATCACATACGACGCATTAAAACAATGAAAAAAAAAAAAAAAATTGGAAAAAAAGCGAAATGGAAACTTTCAAATTGTGCCAGCAACGTTTTTCGTAATTCAATTTACATTTCGAAGCCAAAAACAACTATACAACAACAACAACAACGAAAAAATCTAAAATTTAATGAAAAAAAAAAACAACGAAAAAGAATCCTTTACAGTTGCATGAGGGAATTTTAACGTTTTTGTTTATGCATTTTTTCTTTTGTTTTTGTTGTTGTTGTTGTTGTGATGTTGAACAGTAATTGACCACCGTTTCCGTACACCTTTTTAAAAGTATACTCTTGGCCGTATTGTTGGTTGTTGAACGAATGTTGAATGTTTTCACTGTTCCTCAGCCATTAATTCATTCTCTGGTGAAAGCTGGACATTGTTTAGTTGCTTCTGCTATTGCTTTTGTTGCTGTTGTTCTTAATATTGTTGTTGTTGTTGTTATTATTGTTTACAAATGAAATTCTTTAAAAAGGTGAATATCTACACGTTCCGTAAACACTGCAATACCAGTAGTTGAACACATATTCCACCTGTAAATATATTTGATTCTCGGACACACACACTTATACACACTTACACACATACATGGAGGTATGTATTGTACATACCAATGCATATTAAAAGCCATTACTCACATGTAGCCAACTAAGTTAGAGAGTAATTCAGGATAACGAGGGTAGATTTTTTTTTGTTGATTTTTTTAAATGTTTGTCATAGAAAGGCAGTCTTTCAAAGGGACGGCAGATTTTTATCGATAAAAATCACATACGGAGAGTGCAAGAAATTTGTTAAGAATTTGTTTAGTAAGAAGAATGGAACGCCCCTACTTCAGGGTATGCCGGAATTTTGCCCTACTAAAACCCCTCTTTAAGGTCAATGCATCACTTCTCAGATCTACCAGTTTGTTATCACTTGAAGGAGTGGTTAGCTTACTTTACGGAACTGCCTCGCTAACTGCAGCTTTCGTCATCCTTGTTTCTTCATTCGTAGTGTTTGAATTTCGTATATTATGCAGGCTTTTATACGATTCCATTCTTTCTTAATGTCATAAAACATAAAAACTTTACATATTCCACACATTCCTGTGAATTTTCTCAGAGCATTAGAATTACTGGGCTATGCACTAGATCCATGCTCCATATAGATTGATCGATTTAAATGCACAATGTATCTAAGAAATTTTGTTTGCAAGGTTGAGCTTGGATTTTTTGTTAAGAACGCGCTTTACTTCTATACTAGACAATTTTATAAAGGAGTTTTAATACCTTATCCATCGTAAATTACATTTTCAATTCGTATTTTCCGAATATTGAAAACTTAAACTCAAGCCAAAACCCAAATCAAACTTCTCAAACAAAATGAAATACAAAGAAACCTAATTCCTTTGGAAACTTTCTGTCAGCTGTCTTCTGACATAAACTCTGCGAGTTTATAAAATTGTCATGAAAAGTCGAAACATCCGCCTTAGTTGCACTGTTATTGTCCGAGAAAATCAAGTGGTTTTCAGGGAAACACAATTGCTATGACCTCTGCTTGGTGATTAATTGAGTAAAAGGGATCGTGGTATGTATTAAAAACAATCCACTTGGTCTGCCTGCAAGTTTGTCGATAACTTGCATTTTCGATAGTAAATTTGTTTTTTACAATAAATTTGTCGATGACTTGTATTTTTTACAATAAAGTTGTGAATAACTTGTATTCTTTACAATAAATTTGTCAATTAGTTGCACTTTTACAACAATTTTATCGATAACTGGTATTTTTAACAATAAAGTTGAGAACAACTTGTATTTTTTGCAATAAAGTTGTCGATGACTTGCATTTTTTACAATAAATTTGTCGATGATTTGCATTTTGTACAATAAATTTTTCGATGACTTGTATTTTTTATAATAAAATTGTCAATGACTTGCATTTTTTATAATAAATTTGTCGATGACTTACATTTTTTACAATAAATTTCTCGATTACTTGTATTTTTTTCAATAAAGTTGACAATAAAGATGACATGAATTTTTTACCATAAATTTGACGATGACTTGTATTTTTTAAAATAAATTTATCGATTAGTGGCTTTTTTTACAATCAATTTGTCGATGACTAGCATTTTTTACCATAAATATGCCGATTAGTTGGTTTTTGTGCAATAAATTTGTCGATGAGTTACATTTCTTACAATAAATTTGTCGACGACTTGCATTTTTTACTATATATTTATCGATTAGTTGCTTTTTGTGCAATAAATTTTGTCAATGACATGAATTTTTTACAATAAATTTGTCTTGACTTACATGGGTTACTATAAATTTGTTGAATACTTGCATTTTTTACAATAAATTTGTCGATAAGTTGCATTTTTTGCAATAAATTTGTTGATGACTTGCATTTCCTGTGGTAAAGTAACAAAACAGAGATCTACTAACTGAATGGGTTTGTATCTAGGGTAATATATTTTGAAATTTATTCTCACACACACTATATTTGATATTTTCATTACCCTTTACTGCTTATTATGCCAAATACTTTATGATTTAAAGTACATAAAAAGCTTCTATTAAAATATACCTTTGAAATTTTAAATACAACCCTCGTACATTCATATTGTATACACACATACATATGCATCCTTATAATGCATTGAATAAATGAAATGTTACTGTAAACAACAGCTGCGTTCGGATGGGGTTCGCAAGTGTATTAGTTTATGTGCAGATACTATGCATACATATATCGGTGTGTGTATAAATACATTTGCGGATGTATGTGAGAGAGCATAAGAGACCGTATGTGTGTGTGTGTGTGTCCATGTGTTTTATACAACCATTATTTGTGCTAACGTGCGATTTTAGTGTTAATTATGCACTTTAGCTTACCGCATTGTTATTTCATTATACAACTTGTATGTCTATGCCTATGTCGATGTGTATGTGTTTCTCTGTGTTGTACTCTTAACTTACTAACACACATACAAACACATACACACACGCCTAAAAGCAAACAAACCAAACAGCCAACCAACCAGTATTATGCATAGGATCTACATAATAATTGCATTAGACGGAATGTTTGTTGTTATTTCACCACTGCCACTACCACTACCACCAACACACACACAGCCATGCACACATGTAATACAATAGAGAATAAAAAAAAGGAAATGTTTTCCAAGTATGTACTCTTTTGATGCTGTTGCTGTTGCTGCTGCTGTTATATTGTAAGGCACTTGTATGGCTTCTTTTTCCTGTAAGAGAGAGTGAAAGAGAAAGAGAGAGAGAGTGAAAGAGTGAGAACGTAAAAGTGCAAGTGTACATATTTGTGTATGTGTGTGTGTGTTTGCATATTTACATTGGAATTTATTGTAATTTTAATTATTTTGAACTTGATTTTTGAATTTGTTAACAACACCAACAACAACGACAACAATCACAAACAATCACAACAACAACTGCTTATGTGTTACAAGAACAAAGTGAAGAAGTGTTGGCAAAATATTTTATGGCAACATTTTATTTCAAAAAAAAACATTTTTTTCTGTATTTCTTACACTTTTATTCTTCTTTTTCATCTTGTTCTTCTTCTCTACATGCAGTTCTTGTCGAAATTTGTTATTTTAATTCGTTTTTTTTTTGTTGTTGTTGTTTGAATAATAAAATGACATTTTCTTTATTTCTTTCTTTCTTTTCAAACAAAAAAAAAAATACTCTTAAGCAGTCCTTAAGTGCGTGCCACAAAGTGCAAGTGAAAGTTTTTAAATTCCACAGAGCAGGACCTTAGCAATGCTCTACAGTGCTTCCTATACTAATTGTAATACTTCTGTTATAGGATTGGGTTTTAGCCTAATGGTGTTTGAAAAGGCTAAATCGGAAAGGGGGTTTCTTTAATATTGCAGATAATGGAAAGTGCAGGAAATTTCATAAGAATGTTTAGTAGGAAAACTGACTTGGAAAGACGGGTTCTTGTCGGACCGCTGCAGTCTACGTTGGATTTTGTCGACAAAAACCACTTTCAACATCATCGGATAAGTCAATTGTTATTGCTTCGAAGAGTGGTTAGCTCACTTTTGTTGTTAAATGGCAGTCATTGTGCTACTCTAAGCACCTTTCGTCTCCTGTTTATCTATTCGTAGTCTTTCAATTCTATATTGTTACGAAAATGGAAATGGTGTTATTGAAATAATAAACAAAAGCCCCAAAAACAAAACAATGGACTTGTTAAAAAATATAGCAACAAAAATAATGGGCTTGTTTACAAGATCGTTGAATAAACGAATATTATAGCAACAGCATCAGTATAAAAAATACAAGGGATAAAGATGTAAACAGCCAACAACAAAGTGCAGCGGACAAAGAAGTAAACAAGCAAAAACAAAATGCCGTGTAAAAAAAAAAACAATAATGAAAACAAGTTGTTTACAATTTTAGATATTTTCCGAAGGCCGTCATCCTCCTTCGAAAGTATTCATTACACTATTGAGCCAGCGATATAAAAGACAAGACAAAGCGAGTAATGCTGGAGTTAGAATTCAGTCAGTCGTGTGTGAAGACGTCACGTGGTATTCATAAGACACCTTTTGTGTATGCGTGGAAGAGTGTGAAAGAAGAATAACAATTAAAATAAAACTGTTATTGAGTAAATCATCATTTCTAAAGGTGGCACACGGAATTGTGCGAACAATAAAGAATTGATTTGAAAATTGAACACGTATTTATTTTTTATTTTATTTACAATCTACGAACTCTTATTTTTAACGTTTTTAAGAAGCTAAAACCGTAACAATATATTATGCGGTCTTTTGTATGCTTCTAGTCTTCTTCAGATGTCATCAAAATTTATACAATGTTTTTCGCTAAGCATCCTGAATTTTGTCAGAACTGTAGGATCAGTGGAAGCCGCTAGAAGGATATCCCATATGGATATATATGATATATACATGGATCCCATTGATTGTACTGCCAATAAACCCACAATGTATCTGAGAAATTGTGTTTGCGAAGTTGAGAACGCACTTTACTTCTAATGGAGGTATACTAGACTAGACTTTCTCAGCAGTTTTATAGAGGAGTATTAATATTTTTCCCTATTGCAAATTATATTTTCAATGCCTATTCTTCGAATAGTGAAAACTTAAACTCAAATCATCGTAGACGCAAACACGTGGTTCAAAACCCCATTTAATATTCTCAAACAAAGAAGCACAACCTGAATTTGTCGATGACTAGCATTTTTTACAATAAAATTGTCGATGACTTCTATTTTTTACAATATATTTGTCGATAACTTGTATTTTTTATAATAGAGTTGTCGATAACTTGTATTTTTTACAATAAACATGTCGATGACTTGCATTTTTTACTATAAATTTGTCGATTAGTTGCTTTTTGTGCTAAATTTGTTGATGACTTGCATTTTTTACAATAAATTCATCGACAAGTTGCATTTTTTAAAGCAAATTTGTCGATGACTTGCATTTCCTATGGTCAAGTAACAATATTTTTCCTTATTGCAAATTATATTATCATCGTAGACGCAAATACGTGGTTCAAAACCCAGTTTAAGATTCTCAAACAAAACTAAATTCGAATTGGCATTCACTTTTCCATAAATGGCTGGACATATAGTTTAAAAACGACTACGAACGACAGAAATTTTTGAGAAATTTTTCATGGCAATTTTATTTCGCTCTCATTGTTTTTGCCAGAAATCTGCTAAAAGGCAGTCGCCGAAGAAATCTTTGTTTCATATTTTGTTTTGTAGGAAATATTTGAGATAATATTTGACCTACGAACTCTTGTCTAATAAGCCACGAAAATCTGATCATATACACAATGTAAGTGAGAAAGATTGACGCTTATAAATGGAGGATAGAAAAGCAAAAACTTCCCACAAAGCCTTCCATTTTTAAAGAACACGTTTAATGCGTAATTCACCAATGCCACGATAAACTAATTCTACCTTTACATGTGTGTAGCTGGGCCATGTCGTTTATAAAATAAATAATTACACGGCACAAGTAGTTGGTTATTCAAACTACAGGGAAAAATTAAAAAAAATTCAAAAAACAAAAACAAAAGCCAAGTGTTTAGGCTTAACTCTCTCTCTCTTTCTCTCTATTTAACGAACAAACGAAAGCAGATGTTGTCCTCGAGTACTACCTCAAACAAAATGAGAAACAAAAAAAAATTTTTTTATTTTTTGTTTGTAAATAAATTTTAATTTTTTTTTTATTTTTCAAGTTAAATGTCATCGTACTGCAGTATAATTTGTATTCGTATGCGTATAAGGTTTCTCTTTCTCACTCCCTCTCTCTCTCTCTCTCTTTCAACTGAAAGTTCTAAAAGGAACTTTTCAATTTCAAGTACGAGTACACGTTGCGAGACTATTTATTGTGGTTTGAGGGCAAAAACAAAGAAAAAAATTTTTTTTAACAATTGCTGAGTGAACGTTTTTGAAGAAATTATTTTTTAATTTTAAAATTTACCATATGAATCTCTTACACTAAAGGAGAATTAAAAATATAAATTGTCCTTAATTTTGTTTTGAAAACAAAATATTACAGAAGAAGTGTTATATCGTGTGTGTAATATTAAGATATCCCTGCAGATAAAGTCTATTCGTTATGGTCTTTGCTAAATTATCATGGACTTAAACCATCTCTATCTTCTGCTTCACTATGAATCGAGCTTCTCAGTTCAGCTGTGTCCCTCTAATAATCTTCTGTGTTTAGTGTATTAGTCGCAGTGATTCTCTGATTGCTTTAATTAAGTTCTTTCCGGCGTTCCAGTTTTTTTTTCGGATAACAGCATCGTGAACAGGTAGTCCCCGACTTACGACCGTTCGATTTACGATCATATTTTTTTTTTTCATAGAAAATATTTAAAGATGACAAATACGTAGTTGCAGGGAATCCGTAAAATATAAATGTTACGTATGTATGTATAAAAATATAAATAAACATAAATTTTGGATAGTTTCGTAAGTCGGGGATTACCTGTATTTACACCTAAACTGTATAAAAATCAGCACCACCATTCTCAACATCAATTAGCCACACATCATGCACTTTGATAACACTTGGTAAAATTATTGATAACTCCATAAGACATAGGGCATCGGACCTTTAGGACGTTGTACAATGGGTTAACCAGACCTACAGGTACTGTACTTTTCTCAATTGACAAGTAGCCGCCATCTAACCTTAACCTAAGTCTAGGGTATCGCATAGGATGCCATCTTTCCTTAACCAAAACGCATTCTGGGCGGGCAAATCTACTGAGATATATAGCTCTTGTACATTTAGTAGGAGTCTTTGCGTTTTTATTGATATAAAGACCACAAATCCTAATAATTCTCATGAGGTTATAAGCGGATGATAGAGTAGAATATGATTAGAGGAGAAGAGTTGTTTTGGCTCCAGATTAAAATGTTCGAAAGTCATTTAGAAACTTGCGGGAGTCTGTCAAGCAGATAACTGCGACATCGTAGATAATGTTCAATTCAATTTCAGCCTGGAAATATAAAGGATAGGACAAGCAGATCCCTTCAGCTGGATCCCAGTTTACAGGATATTTTATGCCAATTATCTTTCATATTAGCTTATATAGGCAAGAGCTTTAATGTCGCTAATTAGGTCATAAAAAAGATGAGTAGAATCGAATCATACTCATAATTTCTAATACTTACATATACGCATTCATAGTTATTTTAATATCATGGAACCTCTCTCTACTCATATTCAAAGTTTGAAGTATGATGAGTTATTGAATTCGAGTCTTCCTAACTCAACTCATGTACATGAACCATAAAATAAGTATAAGTATGAATCCCTTAGCAATCATTTCTAAGTATTTTAAGAGTATTTGTCTGAGGTTATTAATCTAAATGTGTAGGCTTGTGAATCAAACATATTTCGAATTATATGAGTTTGATGTCAACGTTGTACGCATACTCATTACAGCCTATACTTATGAATCAATGTTATAGTGAGTATGAATTAATCCTGAGTATATAGTTAAATTTAAATATTGTTGACTCACTTATGCGTAGCAAAAGAACGATTCATATCACGCACTAGCCATAGAATTGTCTTTTCTAATTGGGTTGGAATTGAAGTCGCCGTGATCTAGTAGATAAAGCGTTTTCTTATCAGACGTGGGGCCTCGAATATATATGAAAAAAATATTTTCTCGGCGATTTCCTCTTAACAGGTATCTGGCAAAAACTCTAAGCGCGAAATAAAAATTGCCATGAAAAATTACTGAATAAAAATCTGTCGTTTGGAATCCATTTGAAACTGTAGGTCCCACAACTCATGTGTAAAAATTAACATACACAATATAAGTGGTGTCAGAAGCTGGGTTGTAATCCTGGCTAAAGGGTTGTAATGACCAATTATGAATCGTGGCCTTACATCCAATAAGCCGACACACTCATTACCAGACTACGGGTTCGTTTAACGAAGTCGCCGTGGTCTAGTAGGTCGTGTAAAGCCAGGGTTCGAGTCCCAGGCCTAGACATCAAAACGAAATACAAAAAGTATTTTTTCAGCGATTTCTTCTCAGGAGATTCCTGGCAAAAAACTCCGAGAGTAAATACAATTGCCATGAAAAGTTTCTCACAAAATCTGTCGTTCGGAGTCAACTTTAAACTTTAGGTCCCGCCATCTATGTATAATATTAACACACACAACATAAGTAGTGTGAGAAACTAGGTCAATAATCCTGACTGAAGGGTTGTAATAACCAATTACGTACGGGTTCTTTTAAACACAACTCTATTTAGTTTCCAGCTGTTTGCACAAACCTTTCCTGCTCTGAATACATACATATTCTGAACTTTAGAACTCGAACAGCGGCATATACCAGAATATACTTCTGTGGCTCTCAGCAGTGCCTTAATGGCGAATAGTCGTATTGATTGCTAATGCTTATGTGTGGGTACTTTAGTATGTAATTGGTCAGTGATAATACTAAAGCAGGATGTTAGCAACCTTTGCAACACGTTGAAGTTTAGTGTCTTGCAAAAAGGATTTCAATCATATCGGTTACACGCAGTCTGGGAAAAACGGCGGACAACATTTGCTCTGCATTATTTATTTAATTGCAATCATAGACAGAAGTCTTAACAAATTGCAGTAAAAATCAATAATTAATGAAATGAATTCAGTGAGTTCGAATGAAAAAACGAAAATAACCCACATAAACTCAATTTTGCACGTTTCAAGAAAATTCAAGAAACTAGTCCAATTTCAATATTTGGTCCATAGAATCTTATTAGAAATAGCTTGATTTACGCGGTTTGAGATGCTTTCTATTAAATGATCAATAACATCTTTCGGAATTCGATTCCATTTCGCATTTATACGATCCCAAAGTTTGACCATGTTTGTTGGGGCTGTTTCGTACTGTCCGAGCCGGATTTTCACGAATAGCCAAAGATTTTCAATCGGATTGAGGTCGGGACTTTGTGCCGACCATTCCATCAATTGAAAATATTGTTTTCCACTCCATATCTTTCCAACTTTTGCTGTGTGCTTCGGATCGCCATCCTGTTGGAAAACAATTTCTTATTCGGGATAAGCACATTTGTCCATAAAATTCGGAAGATGGGTTTGCAGAATCTTTAAATAGTCTTTTTTCGCATGATACCATCTACTAAATATAGAGGGCAAACGCGCCACCATATTAAGCATCCCCAAACCATTATATTTGGCCGCCATTTTTAACAGTTTGCTTCACATGGTATCTTTGAACACGTTCCCCGGGTCTTCAACAGTGGTACTGCTTTCCATTTGATTGGAAACGTGTTAACTGGTCTGATGAGTCTAAATTAAACCACTTTCTGTAAGATGAAAAGCAGTAGTCCTAGCGCAGATCCAGGGAACGTGTTCAAAGATACCATGTAAAGCAAACTGTTAAAAATGTCTGTTAAACTGTCAGTCATTTTTTAGCGCCAAGTTCTTTAAAATGATATCTGCTACTTTTGTAAAATATTTCTTCCCCCCGTATCTTTCAATGGCGGAATCTCATTATGTTTTTATGAAATAATTCAGCACAGAAATTCGTTCATGAATCTTTTATGCAAAAAAACAACAGAATTTCTTTTTTCTTTAATGACAATAGAAAAGCAAGCCACTAAGTTTTGTTTTTCTTTTATTTTCCTTGATTTTATTTTCATTTTCTTCGTTTTTTTATTTTCTTCCTTCCATAATTTTTGGTGAAAAGCAAATCGTCCTTGTTTTGTTTCTGGTTTGTGTTTTATGTTTTTTGTTTTTTCTGTTTTTTTTTTGTGCATCAGGATTCGTATTTTCATAAATATTTTAAGCGACGAAATGTTGAAGAAATATTTCAAGATTTTTGTAATCAAAACACTGGCCCTGTTTAAAGGGGAGTGAGAGGAGGAGAAAAGGAGAGAGTGAGAAAGAAAGTGGTAGGGGGGGGGGAGGGTAAAATTTGTTATTTTGCTTTGTAGCATTAAATCTTTAGCGTTTGGTGTGATGCGTTGAGTTTCCGTTTTCCGGTTCCCTGTTTTTTTTTATTCTTCTTCTTTAACGTTTTCTTTGCAAAACATTTTCTAATGTTTTCGGTATTTTTTCCTTCCATTTTTTTTTACTTTGTTTTCTAGCGTTTTAAAGCGATTCTTGTTTTGTTTTCTTCATTTTTGTTTTTCTTGGTTTTTTTGGCTCCTAAGTGCAACAGCAGCAGGATGTGCATTTAACGCTGCTGTTAGTTTTGCTGCTTTCTTATGCCAGCATAAGAAAACGTTAAATAATCTTTATTTTTTTGTAATTGTGTGCGTGTGTGTGTGTGTGTGCGTTTATAAAAGACAAACTTTTCTGTCTTAAACACACGTATACACACTCATGCAATGCAACAATATTCCCTTGAGTCTGAGTCTTAAAAAATAATAGAGAGAGAGAGAGAGAGAGAGAGAGTGAGTAAGAGAGTGATATCCATCCATCCATTTATGACTTTACAAACCACCAACACTATTACACTTCTTAAGGTACTCTAATAACCTTGGAAGTGTGTATCCTTTTGTTAAGTTTCTCTCTTTCTCTCTCTTCGTATTATAGTTTTGGCTGTTGTTGTTGTCGTTGTTGCAAATGTCTTCTAAGTAATTCACATTTACACACACTCATACCCACACATCCGCAAGCATTTACTCTTTTAGTCTGTAACACCAGCACTACCAACACAACCACCGCCGTTGCTGCTTATGCACTCAAGGCACTCTAGCAACGTATATGTACTTGCATACACAAATAATGGAAAATAAAGCTTTTCACATAATAAGTGAAAGTATGTGCTTGTATGCGTGTGCTGCTAAACACAGCGCAGTACAACACAGCGCAATACACCACAGCACAGCACAGCACTAAATGACACTGTGCCTCTTTCTTTGTCACTCTCTCTCTCTCTACCTTTCTCTTTCGGATTGTTTATTAATGCATTTCGAGTTGAAATATTTCAATGTAAGCATGTATGACTGTGCAAGTGTATGCGTGTGTGTGTGTTTAAGTGCGTATTTTTGTTTTTGTCTGCTTTATTATGGCTGATTGAGTATAATTTTGATTTTCATGGTCACATGCAAGTTTTTATGTGTGTGTCTGTGTGCATATGTGATTTATATTTGTTTCGCGCTTTTCTTTACACACACACACATACACACACTCACATTTGCGTATATTTTTCTTACACATTTTATAAGAAAAAATGAAGGGAACCCAAGAAACTTTGACTGTGTGCTCAAGTTAAAGTTTGAATTTTTTATCGTTTATTGTTATTATTATTGTTGTTGTTGTTGTTATTCTTCTTCTTATTGTTATTGTTTGAAATAAAGAAAGAAAGATTTTCGTTTTTTTTTTGTTTTTTGTTGACATTGTTTTGATAAGGCAATGGGAAAAGTTAGAATAACAACAACAGAAATAAGGATGGGTGCGTGGTGGATGACAGTCATTAGTTATGAATTTAATTTTTAAATTTTTCATCGAAGGAAAGGAAAAGAAAAAGAGGGGAAAAAGAATCAAGAGAATATTATGAAATTGTTGTCCTAAAAAATGGAAAAGGTGTTGACATTTTTAAATTCGATTTAGAAAAGGCGTTTAAAAAACTTTTTAATCCGAAAAAAAGAAGCTATTAAGCAAAAAAACATCGTAGTCTAGTAGGTAGTGTGTTGGCTTATTAGACTTAAAGTTTGGATTTGGGCCCCAGGCCAGATATCAAAACAAAATATGAAAAAACATTTCATTTCAATATGATTTCCTCTCAGCAAATTTCTGAAAAAACTCTGACAGTAAATAAAAGGATCATGATAATGGGGACTTACTTCACACTGGCTATCACAATGGGGCAACAAGTGAAATTATCTGTGAATAGCAACCTATCTGCTAACCTAATCTCAGCAAATTTCTGGCAAAAACTCTGAGAGTGAATAAAATTGTCATTAAAAGTTTCTCAAAAAAAAATCTGTCGTTCGGAGTCGACACTGGGCAGTAAATCTGGCAATTTTTATTTGAAAGGCACATAGAAAGTCTATTTAAACTCTAAGTGTGAACACTTAACGTAGTTTTTTGCTATCATTACAGGGCACTATACATTAGGTACACATGCGAGAACTGAAGGAGGAGCTGTAAAACCGAGGAGGCTTGGATTCTTACTTAAGTGAAAAGTTATTCGCTTAATTTTTTTTTTCCTTTTGAAAGATATTTTCTCATCTGGAATCCTATTTACTCTTTTGCGGAAGACAGCAACATTTGTCATTCATATTCATTTGATCGGAGGCCAAGCCTATTGGTGATTGGAGCAAAGAGGTCGAACATGAATGACGCAATCTCTGTGTGGGGCCGCGCGAACAGGGTCGATTTCAATGCAATGCGCAAGACCCAATGTTGTCTTTTGATACACCGGCGTGATGCGGGCGCTGGTGTTCTGTCATCTGTATCTACAAGTAATGTAAATATTGAGGAGGCAATGCTCTTAATGTTCTGAGCATGAGAACTAGTTGTGATGCTCGTTGGAACGATCACATTTTTCGAGTGTAGAAGGAAGCATTCAAGTGCCTTGGTTTTTTGAAACGGAAATAGAAAATACTTCACTCCATCCGACCTTCTTACTATTTATAGGACTTTTATCCGATCCCGGATGGAGTAGAACTCTCTTGATTGGCGTGTGTTTCATTGTTCTATCGGTACTATAATGGGAGGTGTTCTCGAGAGATAAGGGACTTGGTTACCGATAATCACATATTTTTACATGGTACTTGAGCTCCTCACAGAGCACATTCTCTTGTGGTTGATTGTCCAGTGAACCGCACAATGTTTTATTTGCCCGCACTTCTCGCTTGTGGAATGATGTTCCTACAAAGGTTTTTCCCGTCAATTACGATATTACTTACTTACTTAATTGGCTATAACAACCCGATTAACGGATTTCGGCCTGCCGCAACACATCCTTCCAGGCGCCTCTGCTTCTTGCGCGCCTACGCTAATTGGTCACACCAATCGATGACAGGGCTTCTTCGATTTGGTCCTTCCAACGGATACAAGGTCGTCCTCTTCGCCGATTTCCGCAGATCCCCGCATCAAATACTCGTCTCGCCGGAGCATCCTCCTCCATTCGAACGACATGGCCAGCGCAGCCGCTGGATATTAATACGCTGTACAACGTCCATGTCGTTGAGGAGCTCATACAGCTGACTGTTAAATCGGATGCGAAAATCATCGCCAACTTTTTTCTCGAACACTCTCAAGGCAGCTGCATCAGTTCTTAATAGGGTCCATGCTTCTGCGCCATAGAGAAGCACGGGTAGGATGAGCGTCTTGTAGAGTATTAATTTCGTCTTGCGAGAGAGGTCTCTGTTACTCAATTGCCTATTGAGACCATAATAGCACCTGTTGGCAAGAGTAATCCTGCGCTTGATCTCCAGACTGACGTCATTTTCGGTGGTAACGGTGGGGCCAAGGTAAACGAATTCCTTGACTGTATCAAAAGTTGTATAGTTATCGGCCGTAATATGTGAATCAATACGCCGCACGGCTCTACTTGTCGATAACATATACTTCGTTTTGCCCTCATTTACTGCCAAACCCATCTTCTTAGGCTCCCGTTCAATAGCACTAAAGGCAGCGGTGACATTTCGTTTGGTACGCCCTATGATGTCGATGTCGTCAGCGTACGCAAGCAACTGGATACTTTTTTGAAAAATAGTGCCATTACGATGCACTCCCGCCTTTCGCAGAACACTCTCCATGACGAAGTTGAAGAGATCGCATGATAAGGGATCGCCTTGTCTGAAACCTCGCACGGTATCAAAAGGTTCGGAGAGGTCCATTCCTACCTTGACGGAGCTGCAGGAATTGCTCAACGTCATTCTGCATAGCCTTATCAGCTTCGCAGGTATACCGAGCTCAGACATTTCGGCAAAAACACGATCCCTTATGGGGCTATCGAAAGCAGCCTTATAATCGACAAAAAGATGGTGTGTGTCGACTTGATTTTCGTGGGTCTCTTCCAGGATTTGGCGTAGTGTGAAGATCTGGTCGATGGTGGACTTGCCAGGTCTGAAGCCGCACTGATAAGGTCCAATCAGTATTTTAACGAGTGGCTTCAGTCGTTCACACAATACGCCTGTAAGAACCTTATATGCGATAGGGAGAAGGCTTATACCCCTGTAGTTGGCGCATATCGTAGGGTCTCCCTTTTTCAGGACGGGACAGAGGACACTAAGGTTCCAATCGTTGGGCATACTTTCCTCTAGCCATATTTTGTAGATGAGCTGGTGCATGCGCCCTACCAACTCATTACATCCGGTCTTAAACAATTCAGCGGGGAGGCCATCAGGACCTGTCGCTTTGTTGTTTTTAAGTCGCATAATCGCGACTTTAACCTCTTCATGGCTAGGCGGCGGAATCTCCACGCCGTCATCATCGATCGGGTCCGGAACATCATCTCTAGAGGCGGTATTGATGTCGTCATCGCCTTGCAGCAGAGTAGAGAAGTGTTTCCTCCACAACCTCAGCACCCCTTGCGGATCTGTAACCAGGTTTCCATTCTCATCCTTGCAGGAAGACGCTCCGGGCTTATACCCCTCGGTCAGACGCTTAACCTTTTGATAGAATTTTCGAGCGTCATTCCTACATCTGTACATCTCGACTTCCTCACGCTCACGCCTTTCCTGCTCCCTCTTCTTGCGTCTGAAAAGGCGTCTCCCATCCCTTCTCCTCTGCGGACGTTCCACGTGCCTATTCTCAAATCGTTGTCCTTGAAACGTTTGCCGTGGTCGTCAACTTTAGAGGGGATCTTTCTAGAGGCTATTGTATTGGTTTTCATTGGATATAATTTTTACGTGGTGGGTTCCAAGCCCTACGCACAACCCGAATTTATCGTCCAGGGGATTGGACCTCGCTGCACGCATTAGTTAACATCTAGCGGGTGCTAGAATGCCATCCAGGAGGGGCCACGAGGAGGCTGCATGTCAACTTGAATACAGCAAGACAAGGATCGCCCTGGTGGTCGCCATGTTGGCCACAGTCAGAAACTTTGCCTTGTTTGCATGCATTCCATCCCTCCCAAATTACGATATTGGTAAGTTTAAATCAAATGTCCACAAACACTACTCCCTCTTTCCACCTTCTTATAACCTTTTTTTCTAAAACTGCATGAGTAGGGGCCATCCCCTGAGTGTTGGTTTTTATAAAAAAAAAAAGAAAAAAAATTTTGCATTCGTTTGTTCTTCTCTCCTCTATTGTTTTGTAATGTTTGCAAAAAGTGAGGATAATAATGAGAAACATCACAATAAAGAGGACTAGAGAGAGAGAGAGAGAGAGAAGAGAGAGAAAGAGAGAGAGCTGCTATACTTTCTTGAAGTTTAAGTAAGCCGAGGATATCAATATCAATACAAACACCAACCCTAATACCGTTAGACAACTACATACATCACATGAACACATTATTCTAGTCGTTTCATTAACATTATGCAACACTTAATAACTAAGTAAAGTGGGTAATTGAAAGGACGACAGAGATAGAGAGAGAGAGAGAGAGAAGAGAGAGAGAGATGGAGCAAGTGAAAGGAAGCCTGTTGTTCAGTAAGCCCTCCAACTACCCAAGACAATAAAAGTGTTAATATTGAGATATTTTACAGCTTCTGATGGTGTTGGTTGGTGTTGCTGTTGCTGTTGGTTTTTCTTTGTTTGTTTGATTGTTTGTTTGTTTGTTAAGTTTATATTTTTCTTTACTACTCCCTCTCTCTTTGGCTTTTTTCTTTTCTTTGTTTTTCTTTCTTTTTTATGTTTACTTTCATAATGGTTGCTGCTGCTGATGTTGCTGTTGCTGTTGCTTTTCCATCTTCCTTGTATGCTTGTAATGTGTTGTGTTCATAAAACGTTCTGTTGAGAGTTTTGCGGTTTATATTGCTGTTAGCATTACCATTATTGTTGTTTTTGTTATTTTATTGTTGCTCTTGTTGTTAAAACATTGTCTAATGGTTTTTCAAGTTTAACTTGTTCCATTTTTCTTTAGTTTCTTCTTCTTTCTTTTTTTTTTGCTTCTTATTAAGTTTGTTAATGTGTTACAAACATCAACGTACGTACGGACATACGTACATACAACACGATTGTTTAATAATATTGGGTGTTGCAATAACATTCGGTTACCATTTGTTGGTAGTTATCATAAAAATATAATATTCGTGGCGTAATATGAATTACATCTGGCAATGCTATAATTTGTTACAGCGTTCTTTTCCAGCTTAAGCAGACTTTCCGTATGCTTTCATTTAGTCATGACCAGTTTTGAGTACACAATTGCGAAAATATTTAATGAATTCATTCACTTTGGAGTTTCCCCGGAATGCCGGTATACTTTGGCATTCCATGTTATGTAACAATTGTTACTCTCTGCCATATGGCAAAGGAACAAAATTATGTTTCAGCCTGGAAATATAAAGGATAGGACAAGCAGATCCCTTCAGCTGGATCCCAGTTTACAGGATAATTTATGCCAATTGTCTTTCATATTAGCTTATGTAGGCAAGAGCTTTAATGTCGCTAATTAGGTCATAACAAAAATGAGTAGAATCGAATCATACGCATAATTTCTAATACTTACATATACGCATTCATAGTTATTTTAATATCATGGAACCTCTCTCTACTCATATTCAAAGTTTGAAGTATGATGAGTTATTGAATTCGACTCTTCATAACTCAACTCATGTACATGAACCACAAAATAAGTATAAGTATGAGTTCCTCAGCAATCATTTCTAAGTGTTTTAAAAGTATTTGTCTGAAGTTATTAACCTAAATGTGTAGGCTTGTGAATCAAACATAATTCGAATTGTATGAGTTTGATGTCAATGCTGTACGCATACTGATTACAGCCTGTGAGTAAGAATGAATCCGTAGTACATAGTTAAATTTCAATATTGTTGACTCACTTATGCGTAGCAAAAGAACGATTCATTGCTGTCCTCAGATTCATATCAGGTACTAGCCAAAGAATTGTCTTTACTGATTGGAATTAAAGTCGCCGTGCTCTAGTAGGTAAAGCGTTTGCTTATCAGACGTGAGGCCTCGAATATATATGAAAAAATATTTTCTCGGCGACTCCCTCTCAACAGGTATCTGGCAAAAACTCTGTAAGTAAATAAAAATTGCCATGAAAAGTTACTCAAAAAAAATCTGTCGTTTGGAATCGATTTGAAACTGTAGGTCCCACAACTCATGTGTAAAAATTAACATACACAACATAAGTGGCGTCAGAAGCTAGGTTGTAATCCTGGCTAAAGGGTTGTAATGATCAATTATGAATCGTGGCCTTACATCCAATAAGCCGACACACTATCTACTAGACCACAGATTCTTTTAAATTCGATTCTGGCCAATTTCTCTTCAAATGTGCCCACGTCATCATTGGGAGTCAAATAACAACTCATTAGAGTGATTTCATCAAACTGTACCCAGGTGAAACAATCTCCCCTGCCAGATCTCCTCGGTCGAGAACCCTGGTTATCCGTTATCCATATAGCTGCCGTAGATGCTTCATCACCCAGCCAGACTCCACTAGTCTTCGGCGCATATTGTTCGCTTATGATAGCTACGTCAAGTTCCTGCTCTCTGACTATTTGCGATAGCAATGAAAAAGCCACCTTCCCTCTGTGCATATTCAGCTGCAATATTCTCATGCTGCCTTTCGTAAGCTCATCTCACAGCCCCGCAATCCCGGGAGGTGATGCAGGGATTTTCCCGACTCCGCAAAGCAAATATGTTTCGGCATTCCTTCCTTTTATGCCCTTTTTCTCTACATTTCATACATAGGCTTGATCTGTCCGGCCCATTACATTCCCACCGTCTGTGACCACTTCCGAAGCATTGGAAACATCGTATAGGTTCCTCTCTGACCATTATCCTACAGTTTGTCCAGCTTATTCTGATCCTCTGTAGTTTCAGAAGCGCCTTTGCACAGCTCGTAGAGGTTGATACGAAGGCCTTTTTCTGCTCCCGGTTGTTCGCCCCAGTTAGACGAATGGATATATCCGGATTTATACCGCCCGCTTCTCTCTGTACCGCCGCCAGGACTTCCTCGGTGGTTGTGAGGGCATCCAGGTCTCGTATTTCCAGAGTGACCACCGATGTGAGTTCCTTCACGGTTGCCTCCTGATTGAGAGCGCTCTTCAGGTTCTCCCTGAACTCGTCCCTTTTGCCTCCCTTACCCATCTCAATGAGTATGGATCTGATTCATATTTTTTCACTTAATTTGTAGGCGATCTCATCGTACTTCTCCAGCAAAATCTAATAGAGAAACTGTCTTGGAAAAAATTTCTCATTTTCCATTTTAACAATGAGAATGTAAGTTTAATTGAGACTGTTTGGAGCTTTTAGAGTCCGGCAAACATATTCCAAATTCCATAGATTTTATTCCACTGGATTAGTAGACATTTCGAACTGTTGTTTCCATTGGCCAATGTGCTGTTCTTTGCTGTTGTTGTCTCATACAACATATGAGCTATTAGTGGGTTACGTTACAATTAGACGTACGGTAGTCCAGCAGAACGTTTGATAGGACCACAAGGCAACTGCTAATTTAATCCAAACTACAACTCTTTCAAATACACGCTTCCCCCAAACGTCTTAACCACTCAAAACTTTTGGTGAAGCGACAATGTCCAGCACTAACAGTTCGCTTAATTTGTACAAGTAAAAAATATCTTTCCACCCTCTGACGAACAGATTATTCCTGCTCCTGCACAAGTTATTAAGTGCTGCTAATGGAATATCCAGTAATGACTCCAATAATTACACCTAGCGGATCCTTTGAAGTTTAATCTATCTGATTTTGGCTAGATTTTTTGTAACATTTTGCCCGCATCCAAAGCCTTCAATGAAATTTGTGACTGCATTGTTAAGTATAAGGCCGTATATCTTTATAGGAGCGAAACAAAACATGAAATTCATCGGAGGGTCTGATGGTTGAGTCACATCTGACTAGTTTATCCGCTCGACCGTAATCAGAAATCTCATTGTCTTCCGATACATACATAATTGGCCATTATAAACCTTCAGTCAGGATTACGACCTAGCTTCTCACGCCCACTTATGTTGTGTGCGTTAATTTTTTTATACATGGGCCACCCATGGACCTACAGTTTAAAGTCGACTCCGAGCGACAGATTTTCTAATAAACTTTTCATGGCAATTTTATTTCAATCTCAGAGTTTTTCCCACAAATCTGTTGAGAGGAAGTCGCTATCCATGTCGTGGTTTCAAAAGTATGGCACTGGCATTCAACATCTGTCAAACTAAGTTGTGAAACAATTTTTTTCTTTTCAGTTTAAAGTCCTACATTGACGAAAATGGTTCGCTTAAAATTATCAAAACCTACAAAAATCGTGATTCTGCCACAGCCACGTATCGTGCTATAAGAGGAGATTATGGTTTAAATAATCGTCCAACTACGCAAGCAACCGGCAAAATTGTAAAGAAATTTGAAGAGACTGGAGTGGTTACAAATATTGAAAGCCGTGTGCATCATCGTTTTGCTCGTTCCGCTGAAAATATCGCTATTGTAAGTGAAAGTGTTGCCGAAGACCCGATTGCGTTGATTTCTCGTCGTTCTCAGGCTTAGGACTGTCTTATGGCACATTATGGCGTATTTTCCGTTTAGATCTACACCTACCTACAACAACTGAAGCCAACTGACCATTCACAAGTCTTTACATCTTCAGAAATTGTTTTTACCTCTGCAGAACTCTCTTGATGGTAGAAATTCCTATTCTGTGAAGGCCTGATAAGCCAAATGGGAATAATGTTAGTTGGGAGAATGGTTTTAACCTCAAAAAAAAATCCCTAGATTGGGTTCGAACTTTTACGAACACCAATATCATGCTACATCAGCTTATCTCTCTCTCTCTCTCTCATACACACATACTTGTGCTTAACTGTTATTAAGCTTACATATGAAAGTGTTTTTGTATATGTATTGATGTGTGACTATGTGTGTGTGTGTATGTGTGTGTGTGTTTCAATAAAAAGACTAAAAACTTTATAAGAAATTTTGTTTAATTTTCTTGCTGTTACTGTTGCTGCTGCTGCTGTTACCGGAAACGGAAGTCTTATAAACATATTTTCTTCATTCGCTCTCTCTCTCTCTCTCACTCTCTCTCTCTCTCTGTCTTTTTTTGTTTTATTTAAAGAACATTGTATCCGTGTATTGTACAGTTATTTACACAACCACAACACATATGTATGTATGTATGTACTAGCGATGATGATGATGATGTTGTTGATGTTGACGATGATATTCTATTTGATTTGTTGTAATAAAATGTCAAAAGTTGACGATAAGAAACATCACAAGTATTTACACAATAATGTTCCTGTTGTTGTGGTTGTTGTTGTTGGTCTAGTTGCATTAAATTTTAATTTCTTAAAATATTTAAAATTTCTTTCCTTCTTTACTTTACTACGACAATTTCTATTACAGTTTCTTTGCTAGAGGTTGTAAGAGAAGTAGGGGCATAAAAAAGGCTAAGAAAAGTTTATCACATGCTACCACCATAAAGGAAATGGCACATGTTTTCCTATCAACACAAGTGCTTTAAGAGAAGATTATGTTTTAAATAATCGTTCAACCAGCCAAGCAATTGGCAAAATTGTGAAGAAATTTGAAGAGACTGGAGTGGTTACAAATATTGAAAGCCGTGTGCATCATAATTTCGTACCGTTCCGCTGAAAATATCGCTATTGTTAGTGAAGTGTCGATTGCTCGTCGTCCTCAGGAACTAGGACTATCTTACGGCACATTATTGCGTATTTTGCATTTAGATCTACACCTACATCCTATTAAAATTCAGCTCACACAACAATTGAAGCCAGCTGACCATTCACAACGTCGTAGATACGTTGAATGGTGGCTTGAACAACAGGCGGTGGACGGCAATTTTTCGAACAAAATTTTCTTCAGCGATTAAGCACATTTCACACTCGGTGGGTTTGTTAATAAACAAAGTTGTCGTATTGGGGTTCTGAGAATCCTCAAATAATTGAAGAGAGGCCATTACATCCAGAAAAAGTCACTGTTTGGTGCACTCTTTGGTCCGAAGGTGTAATTAGACCTTACTTCTTCGAAAATGACAATGGAACGACGATGGAACGACTGTCACCGTCAATTCGGAGCGTTATGATATGATAACCGACTTTTTTTGCCTGCTATTGAAGAATACGACTTGGAGAATAGTATGTGGATTCAACAAGACGGTGTCACATGCCATACAACTCGAGCGAATATGGCTTTATTGCAGGAGACATTTCCTGGCTGCGTAACATCTCGTCGTGGCGATATCAACTGGCCACCAAGATCATGCTATTTGACACCATTAGACTTATTTTGTGAAGTAAGCCCCCATTATCATGATCCTTTTATTTACTCTCCGAAATCTGCTAAGAGGAAATCTCCGAAAAAATACTTTTAGTATTTCGTTTTGAAGTCTGGCCTGGTGCTCCAAACCCTGGCTTTATGTCTACTTGAATTTTCAGTATCTTCATTTGCGATTAAATGATAATATGAAGTGAAATGACACCATTTCTGAAGCGTATGATTGCAGGAGATGAAAATGTGAGTCTCGTACGACAATAAGTTGAGCAAAAAATCATAGACATTGGCAAGGTTAAGCTTTGCCGACGTTCGCAAAAGCGTTATTGACATCGAAAATGGTTATGTTGAGTCTGATGGAATAAAAAGGGAATTGTATATAGTGAGCTTTTACAATCAGGTTTAACGATTGCTTATGAGCTTTACTGCTAACAATCAAAGATTTTGAAGTAAATGTTATGACAACGCTAAACAATACAACCATATTTGATGTTCTCACAAGAACTGAGAGGGCTTTACTGGAAAGTTTGGTTTTTACAACTTTTGAAATTGTTTTTACCTCCGCAGAACTCTCTTGATGGTGGAAATTCCTATTCTGTTAAGGCCTGATAAGCCAAATGGGAATAATGTTAGTTGGGAAAATGGTTCTAACCTCCAAAAAATCCTTAGTTTTGATTCAAACATGAAGCCGAACTTTTACGAACACCAATATCATGCTACATCAGCTTATCTCTCTCATACACACATGCTTCGATAGAAATCTGTACATACTTGTGTTTAACTGTTATTAAGCTTACATATGAAAGTGTTTTTGTATATGTATTGATGTATGACTATGTGTGTGTATGTGTTTTAATGAAAAGACTAAAAACTTTATAAGAAATTTTGTTTAATTTTCTTGCTGTTACTGTTGCTGCTGCTGCTGTTACCGGAAACGGAAGTCTTATAAACATATTTTCTTCATTCGCTCTCTCTCTCTCTCTCTCTGTTTTTGTCTTTTTTTGTTTTATTTAAAGAACATTGTATCCGTGTATTGTACAGTTATTTACACAACCACAACACATACGTATGCATGTATGTGCTTGCGATGATGATGATGATGATGTTGTTTATGTTGACGATGATATTCTATTTGATTTGTTGTAATAAAATGTCAAAAGTTGACGATAAGAAACATCACAAGTATTTACACAATAATGTTCCTGTTGTTGTGGTTGTTGTTGTTGTTGGTCTAGTTGCATTAAATTTTAATTTCTTAAAATATTTAAAATTTCTTTCCTTCTTTACTTCATTACGACAGTTTCTATGCTAGAGGGTATGAGAGAAGGAGGGGGCATAAAAAAGGCTAAGAAAAGTTTATCAGATGCTACAGCCATAAAGGAAATGGCACATGTTTTCCTATCAACACAAGTGCTTAAAATGAATTCTGTGGTAATTTTGTTGTTTGTTTAAAATAGAGTCGAAGGAAATATCTTCTATGAAGATAAGAAGAAGTACAAAAAAATATTTTTTTTAAATATGTAAAGCCAGTTATAAAATGCCATCACAATTGAATTACTTACAAATGAAGGGCCTATCTGGAGAGGTTTTTTTTATTTTTTAGGCCGAGGAGGGGTAATTGTATCTAACCACACCATAGAGGAAGTCGTCACATCCTCCTCCTCTTCCACTATTCCCCCTCGTCTCATCTCGTCGTCTCATCCTCGTCTTCCACTATTCCCCCCCTTGTATCGTGGTGTTGTTGTGCCCACTCCGGAACTACGGTGGTATTACTTCGGAGTAGAGTCCTTTAAGCTCCTGTATGCTCATATCCGCGTCCGAATTGCGAATCGAAAGTTAAGGAGTCATCAAAGTGTTTCCACTATTTCTTTCGTGAACGTCCCTGTTAGGAATTTCGTTTGACATGTTCTGCAGCCACAAGATCTCTCTTTTTCAGTCTTAGAATGAGCTCCGCGTAATTCGCCACTAAGAACCAATTCTCTCTACTCGCAATCATAACCCTGACAATGTTAGAGGCCGTAATAGTTTCAATTATTGATGTCAGTACAGAGCAATAGCTCTGCCAGTGTGTACATTCGAAAACAGTGTGCTCTGCGTCATCAATAGGACAGCAAGCGCAGGGGGTCTTGTCCATTCAGTGCAAATATTTCCTAAAATATCCGTGACCCGATGGCATCTGTGTAACGTAGCAATTTACCTCTACAAATTTTCGATCAATCCATGGCCTTATGTTCGGAAAAAGTCTCGCCGCCCATCTTCCTCTATCTTCATCGTTCCATAGTCGTAGTCATTCTGAAATGGTGTTTTCCCAAAAGTGTCCGGTTATGTGATTTCCAGCCGATTTTGCCTTATAAATCTCCCTCCGCTCCAGTCGCCAGCAGATCCACAGGGATTGTATCTGTGTGCCCATATCCAAAGCCATCAGCGAAGCTCGTAGATCTTTATAGGAACAAAACAAATTAAGAAATTCATCGGAGAGTTCGATGGTTGTGTCACATCTGACCAGTTCATCCACTCGACCGTAACCAGAAATCTCATCGTGTCCCGATACATACATAGTTGGTCATAACTGCCCGTCAGTCAAGATTACGACTTAGCTTCTCACACCATTTATGTTGTGTGTGTTAATTTTTACATGAGTGGCGATACCTACAGTTTAAAGTCGACTCCAAGCGACAGATTTTTGAGAAGCTCTTCATGGCAATGTTTATTTAGTCTCAGAGTTTTTGCCAGAAATATGAGGAGAGGCAGTTGCCGAAGAAATTTTTTTTTATATTTCGTTTTGATGCCTGACTTGGCATACGAATCCGAGCTTTACGTCTAATATGCCAACACCTACTAGACCTACTAGGTTATGGCAACATAAGCGGTCTAATAAATGTTCTTGGAGGCGAACGTTTTTTGCATTGCCTTTTCGAAATCTCTCTAAACATCATTGTTTCATTATTGTTGTTTGTGTAGTTTGTTTACATTTATTTTTGTAGTGTTTATTGTTGTTATGTTTTTGTTTACTTGTTTACTGTGTTTTTATGCTGATATTTGTTGTTGTATTTTTGTTTACTTGTTTACCTTTTTAATGTTAAATGTTGTAAAAGCAAAACATTTCATTTGCGTATCAGTATATACACTGTCTGGTGCTTTAAAGAGGTGATAAGCAGTTGACATCTTCAGTTAACATGGATCTCCCATTCACAAAAATCATACCAGCCTTTGATAGTGAGATCCAACCACAACCACCGATTATGTATGAAGTTAGGAGACCTTCCATAGCATATTCAAAGGTTATGTTAGATTATCATTTTAAAAGTCGTTGTAATTGATGTTGTGGCTAAGTATTCATTCTAAGTACAAGCGATACTTCTAGGAGGCTGGTATCTTACATGATTGGTACATTCCCATAATTACACTTTTCCCTCTGTTAGCACTGTTACGCTATGATAATTCTTGAATTGACGTGGTACTTATAGAAGTCATCTAAGTTGCTTAGGGTACGGCATGTATTTAAGATTACCGTGACGAAAGTGAGGAATTGTAAAAAAAAAAAACAGAAATCTCTGCTAATTTTTGCGTGTTTGTAAATTTGAACACAATTTTCCGTCTCTGCAAAAATGTTTTTCAACAATTAAAATATGGCAGCGCCAGATTAAATTCTTTTTAAAGTTCAATTAAAATTTAATTCGAATATTTTAAAACAAATCACACACATGACCGATTTATTTAGACTGGCTTTTTACCCTTTCAATGGCCGGATAAAATAATTTTTAATCAAAATTTTATTTTGCTCTCCTACCTCTCACTCTCTCTCTGTGTTTTGTGTTCGCTTAGAATAAATTATTGATTTTATAAAGGTTGTTAGGGTCGGGCCATATGGCAACTGAACACCAAACAAACGAGAAAGAGGAAAAAAAACACGGAAAATTCATTGTCATTTCGTTGATTGATCGTTGAGGTTTTGAAAAACATGATGTTTTTGAAAAACAAAAAAAAAACTAAAAATATTCAATAAAATTTGATTGTCACACATAGACAGGCAGACAGAGAGACAGACATACAGACAAGAACAACAAAAACAATGGCAACATATTTATTAAACAATCCACTGGCAAAACCAGTCAACCAACTAACCAACTAAACTTATCAACTAGGAGCAGCAATAAAAACAAATTCTTTTATGTGTACTTGTGGTCGGTCACAGGCATTTTAATGGACCATTTTTTTTTTAGTGTAAACCGGGTTATAATAATTTAATTAAAAAAAAAAATCCATATTAAATTTAATTCAACCAAAGAGACAAAGAGGAGAGACAGACAGTGGGGAAGAGAGAAAGAAAATAAGTAGTTTTTGGAGCAGCCTGTGAAACACATAGTGACAGTTAAGCTTAGTTATCTGCACACAACATACCTTTACTCATTTCTATACAAATACAGCCACAAATTATAATTATTATAGCGGTATAAATACTTTATATAGAGCATTTCCTCTCTCTCTCCCTCACTCTCTTTCATTACACATACATACACATACACACACACTTACCTGTACATCACATTCACATACATTGAGTCATCAAGGTTTCCCATTTAAATTCAAACTAAAAACAACACAAACATTGTTCAAACATTTAAATGCACATGTAAGTGTGTGTAAGTAAGTGAATGTATGTGTGTGTGTGTATGTTTCCCTCCATTACATTTAAAATTTCAACTATTTCCGGTTGACTAGTAAAACAACTTTTTTTTTATTTCCACTTCATTTTGTAGTTTTTTTTTTTTGTTTTTTTGAAGTACCGGACTACGTTTTTTTTAAGGGTAAATAGCACGCGATTTAATTCAGTAATGGTTTGGAACCACTTTTGGAAGCGTAAACGATGTGTTAAAACTTTGGATTAAAGGTTAGGAAATAATTTTATTTTATGGAATTATGGTGAATTGATTTCGTTTAATACCCCACCTTACCTCTTAGAAAAATGTTGGTTTTCCTGTAGGGGATTGTGCCCAGAAGTCGGAAGTGAATTGACTGTACCGGTCTGAGTAAGAATGGTCTTAAGTATCTAAGAGTAGTACAGTAAGACCCCGCTTAACGGTCCAATATTTTCAAGCGAAACAACGTTAAACGAGGCAACCTAACACGTCTACACCTAGCAACGTTGATGACAACCAATAAATCAACCGTGACGCAGGAAAGATGCGTTCGTACTGTGATTGCGACTTCAGAAAATACAGTTGCAATCTTTATCCTGAGCAGATTAACAAAAGAGCGTTGAAAAAGCTACATAGTATACACCGCGGCTATATAGTGCACCGGTTTTGGTTGATGCATGGCCGTTTCATTTGTATTCATATACGACAACTATCAATACATTGTGCAATTTAGGGGAATCCCAATATTACAGAGTAATACTGAAACAGCATTTAGCGGAGCAGCGTTAAGCGGGGTCTTACTGTAATCGATAATTCACTGTCTATTGAACAGCATATCGAATATGTAAAGGAAAAACTTACTGAAATAATGCTTAACATTACATTAGTCATTACACCCCTTTAGTCCTACCTAGCTTGTCACAGTACCTACAGTTTAAAGTCGGCTCTGAAAAACAGGTTTGCTTTGAAGAGCAATTTTTTTTTCTGGGATTCTGTTGAAAGAAGTAATTCTTTATTCGAGATATCTGATCTGAAGTATGAGCTTGCGTTTAATAAGCCAACATACTAGCTATTAGGCTACAGCTTAGACATATTGAGAAAATCTATCATTCGGAACCGATTTCAAACTATAGGTCCTGGCACTCATGCATAAAAATCAAACATACAACATGAGTAGTGTGGTAATCGGGACCTAAGGGTTGTCATACATTCATGCATACATATGTACATAATTGGTTAGGTAAGCGGGTAGCTTACCGTTCACAGGCAAGTTTACTCTATGGCCTATATGGCCCATTGTGTTATCCAGCATCAGGTAAGTCACTTTGTCATAATCGGTGAGTGATAGGTGTAAAACACCCTAAGTTCCGAGTGAAACCAGACAGTTTCAGTTTGCAATCATGGCCAGTTCTTCATATATTCTGTCACCCAAAAACCGATGACGGCTGTCCTGAAGTGCAGGGCAATTTCATAAAAGGTGTTAAACCGATTCCGTTGCCTTAACATCATGGAAGCTTCAACAGTAATCCTGATAAGGCAGACCGAATTTGTCATTGAAAGTGTCAATATCGCAGTGTTCCATTAGAATACCTGTTAGAGTGCGAACCGTTTCCTTGTTGAATTGTGGAAGTAGTTCTTGGACCTAAACTGGGTGTTAAATGGCGGGACACTCGCGACCGATTCTTGCAGCAGTTTGATGAGAGTTTAACTAGGGTTCTCGGCCACACAGACATATCGGGTAACTATGGAGTTGATCAACTTCTCAAAGCCGATACACAACCACACTGAAAACCAATTTACTCTGTATTATACGAGGTACCCTTACTAGGCTGTCTAGTAGGCATAGTTATCCTGATAAATCTCCGTATGAGAAAGGGTTCCCGTTTTATCATGGTGAATATATAACACTGGCCATTTTATAGTCACCAGCAGCAACTCGTTTCTTTACCGTTCGCATCTTCCCTCTCTCTTTCCACCTTTCCTAAAAAACCTTAACAATGCACGGCATGAGTAGGGGTCATCCCCTGAGTGCTGGTTTTATAAAAAAAATTAAATCATTGGGGAATATTTCAGACACTGCACATCGTAAACGGGTCATTAATCGATTGAGCGTTAAGTGAGTATTGTCCGCTTTGTTTGACAATGTTTGTTTCTTGCTTATCCTTCCTTTCTTCATTTCTTTAATGGAACTATCGTAACTAGATATCGGATTGACTGGTAAATTAAAGAAACTTTCGGTTTGGTTTTAAGCTTGATTCTACAATAGTCAGCAATAGTCGTATGGCAGGGTAAACAGTCTGATGAATGTTCTTGCAGGCGAATGTTCGTAACTTTGCTTTCCCGAAATCCCTATAAATGTAAACATCCTTGTTTCCATTGATTGTTGTTTATGTGTTTTTTTGTTTACATTTATTCTTGTAGAGTTTGTTGTTGTATTTTTGTTTACCATTTTTTTACGTTGGTGTTTATTGTTGCTTAATATGGCATTACGATAATTTGTAAACAGTTTTGTTTACTAGATTGTTTTTGTTTTCGTAGTTTTTGTTTTCGTAGTTTTTGTTTATAATTTTAATGTTAAGCGATGTTAAAGCATAACACCAGTTCTTGATTTATCCATTTTCGTAACAATATTGTCTATCGTCTAATGTCTCGATATAAGACAATTTTTTTTTTAATTTGTAGGGCCTTTCGAATTCATTATGGCTTCAAACAAAATGACTTCCAGTTTAGTTTCCTCCACTATGAATTTTACCTTTTGAAAAAGGAATTGAATGTATAGTGGCGGTGTTGGTGGTGGTGGTGTTGGAGGATGTGAAGGATATGAAAGGATAAAACATAAAATCCACTCTAAAATTAGTTTTTAAATGTTTCTATTCTATTATAGTACAAGTGTATGTACATGTGTGTGTGTATGGACTTGTGTTTGTGTGTGTGTGTATATTTAGTTGTATTAGTTCATAATGTAGTTGCTCTCTCGCGTATTAAAACATTTATGACTTTCTCTAAAACTGCTTTTACATGGTGTATCATGAGTTTTTTTTTAACTGCAAAATATAAAATTTTGTTCTGGTTGTTGTTCTTGTTCTTCCTCTTTTTGTCCCCAAGGATTTGAAACTTTATTTATATTTCTACTGTGTCTGTGTCTGTAAGTGCGTGTATGAGTGTAAGTCTAGTTTTTTAATAGAAAATTGTGAAATAAAAAAATAATTAAAAAATAATTTAAAAAAAATTTCTCACACCGGAAATGAAAAGTTAGTGAGTGTTTAGCATGAAATTTTGTTTTCAATTCCGCTTTATTATTCTAGGCAATTACAGTAGAATGTTGTTTGTATTGTTTGGGAAATTTTGATTTATTTATACTACGCGGTAAAAATCAAAGGTACTGTGGTCTGTAAATGAAAAAGTGGTCAATATTTGTGCGGGCATAGCAGAAGAAGAAGTTAAATGGTCTTCTACCAAGCAATTGAACTCAGTGATCTGTTTCCGATGTTTCACCTAATATTAGAGATCCCATACTGGAACAATTAGATGCTTTACTCTGAGCTCCGACTGTTTCGGGTAAAGCCAATGGGCCCCATTAGTTTAACATACAGTATTTGTCAAAAGAAACCGTACATAAAAAAATTTTGTTATGAGAATGGAAATGGTGTTATTGAAATGATAAACAAAAGTAAAAAAATAAGTAAAAAAAAATGTAACAACAAAAATAATGGGCTTGTTTACAAGAACGATGAATAAACAAAACATATAGCAACAACATCAGTTTAAAAAAAATACAAGGGATAAAGATGTAAACAGCCAACAACAAAAGAGCAGCGCACAAAGCAGTAAACAAGCAAAAACAAAGTGCAGTATACAAAAAGGGGGAACAACAATAATAAAAACAAGTTGTTTACATTTTTCGAAATTTCCCGAAGGCCTTCATCCTCCTTCGAAAGTATTCATTTCACTATTGATCCAGCGATATAAAAGGCAACACAAAGTGAGCAATGCTGGAGTTAGAATTCAGTCAGGCGTGTGTGAAGATGTTACGTTGAATAGAAATTTGCAATGTTTCCATAATATTTTGATAGAACAAAACGTGTATTACCACATAAATATGGCTTGTATTTAACACTTCTTTTGTCCATAACAATACGGAATAATGACGTATAAAATACAGAGATTAGTGCCTGTTCTCTTGCATTGTATTACATGCAAATCGTTATTCAGATACTAGACATCCGTGGCAGGACAATTGGCAAGTGAAATTCACATTGTTTACCTCTGCTTAAGGGCTGAAAATTTGGATGATTTAATAGTGTAAAAATGTTTCAATTCAAAGCTAAAATGGAACGATTTCGAACTGTTTCTGAAGAGGATATGTAATGTATGAAGGAAGGTATTTTTCTGAATAGCAGGTTGGAGTCATCAAAATATATGTACATTTGCCATCATAAGCATGCAAGATTTACCATCTTTGGTGCATACGGGACCTAATTTGTCTCTTAGGTATATCTGTCAATCACTCTCCCTGCAACCGACGACCGAGGGGTACTAGTTTCCAGGTTTCTGGTTTTTCATGGTAAATTTAGTCTCTGTTTCAGTAATTTTCTGGTTTCAATCATAATTTCACAGTTCAAGCAGGGTTTAAGTATGATTTCTGAATTATGCTGGCATTGCAATAAGAACTTGTCAGGGACTGCAAGTATTTCTTGAAGCAGCCACCACCAGCCTAGGATTGGTTTGAGTGCAAGCAGGGTTCAAGCATAATTTCAGATTTATGCTGCATTTTTACAAAGAAACTGCAACAAACTGCAGACATTTCTTGAATAAGCCATGACCACTCTATGGCTGGAATGTATACAAGTTGAGTTCGCTATAGTAAATAAAATCTGTTTGAATCAGTTTCATTTTTCAAGTTTTTGTGAGGTTTGGAGCAGGATCTAGAATGGTAGAGTTGCCATAATTCGTTGCTTAGAAATAGTGGTTGTTGGGAAAACTTATTTGAATGTTTGTTGTATTGTGTAGAACGGTTAGGGACTTTAGCTATTGAATATAAATCCGTAACCAATATCTAAGCTGCTTTTTTTGATTTTCAAATAATTTTCGTTGTCGATATAAAGGAGTTAAGGTAACTTCTATGGCAACCTTTTTAGCTTTCGAAATACATACATTAGTTCACAATACAATATCCCTTAAGTTAGGATTACAACCTAGCTTCTAAACCACTTATGTTGTGTGCATTAATTTTATACATGAGTGGCGGGACCTACAGTTTAAAACCGACTCCGCACGACCGATTTTTTTGAGAAACTTTTCATGGTAATTTTTTATTTAATTTGCAGAGTTTTTACCAGACATCTGAAAGACAAATGCAGAAGAAACAAGTTATTTTCTCGGAGACATTCTCCTTCAAGTGCATTTATCAGACTGCTGACCCTTGTGATATTAAAGGCAAGACAGAGTAGGCAATGGCGATTCAGGCAGAATTCATTCAGAATTCAGTTAGAATTCAGTCAGAATTCAGTCAGTTGTGTGTGAAGACAGGAGATTCAGTTAGAATCCAGTCAGTCGTGTGTGAAGATGTTACATAGAACTCAGTAAGAATTCGATCAGACACGTTGTGTGTCAAGAGAATATTTTGGTGTTGCTTATAAAAAGATTGTAAGCAGAGAAGAATAACGAAAAGTTGTTATTGCGTACGTGGAAGAAAAAAAATTGTTGTTAAGTAAATCATCATTTCTAAAGGTGGCACACGAAATTGTGCGAACAATAAAGAAACGATCTAATGAAATTAAACATCAATTTATTTTTTATTTTATTTACAATCTACGAACTCATATTTTTAACGTTTTTTAAAAAAAAGTAAAACCGTAACAATATTGTATTCATTCAACACACTTCTTCTATTCTTCTATCTTTCCAATTCCTTTTCTTGAGTGTGCTCTTGTTTGGCTTTTAAAAAACACTTTCGCATGGCCCATATGTAACCGTGTCCATAATTCCATAAATATTGTACACACACTGATCAGAGTGGTGGTGGTTGTGGTTGTGGTGGTGGTGGTGGTGTTGCAAGAAGTTGTTCCACATACTGGCCATACAGTTAATAGCCCCCGGTTAACATAATTTTTGTTGCCTCTTCTCTGGTTTTCCTTTAATATCTACGGCTGTTGCCTTGCTGTTTGCTCATTGCTCATGCTGTTGTTGTTGTTGTCTTCATACTTTTCGGTATTTTATTTTCAGGACAATTTGCTTAAGGGGTCTGTCCATGTGGTAGTAGATGTCTACTCTCATTGCATGTGTATTAGTGACTGTGTCTGTGTCTTTGCCTGTGTTGTATTCGCTTAATTCTTTCGTTTTTTTTGCTCTTCGGTTTTCTGCTGCTTTAATATCGTTCACCCGATACCATACAGTTTCAAAGAACAAAAAAAAAATCACTTTTCTTTACACACACACACAGACGCACACACTTACACATGTATTCTCCGAGTATAATGGCTGCAATAATTACTAATAAACCTGGGACCTGTTTTTTCTTCTATTTTTTGGTTTTCAACACATTTCTTCTTTGATTTTTATTTTTATTTTCTTGTTGTTGGTTTCTGGGTTTTGTTTTTGTTTTTTTTTGCTTGGCAAATTAAAATTTATTCCCGCATACCCGAGTTTTTTTTTTTAGTTATGTAAGTGGATCCTTAATAGACCGCACAAAATAATTTCTTTTTTGAATGCTTTGCCTGTATTAAACGAGAATACAAGGCTTCGGGCTTTCCATACTTAAATGAAGTAAATGATGATGCTTTTGAATGGAAAAAATCAAAACAGCAATCAAATCAAAATAAAATGAATCACAGTCTGTTGGAGATTTAATTTTTATTTCAGAATAAATTTGATTACCGAAAATAAATATTTGAGGAGACACAATTGTGAAGTTAAATAACCATAAAGGACATGAAAGAATAGAACGTGATTCATTTGATGATTAGCATTAGAAATATGGATTCTGTTTCACTCTTCTTTTGTCTATAAAACTACGAAATAAATTCATATAAAATAGAGACATTTGTCCCTGTTTTTTACTTAGTATTACGAGGAACTCGTTATTCAGGTACTAGACATTCGTGGGAAGACAATTGGCAAGTGAATCTCACATTGCAAAAAGTTTACCTCTGCTAAACTTAAGAAAATTTTGTATCTGTTTTGTAGACAATGGGGAAAAATATATCACAGGCTCGAAGTTTAGATGGCATATGAAAAAGGTAAGTGCCCTAAATTTCCGATGCACTGTTTAAAGGAACCGCATCTGAAGTGTATGAAAGAAGACTTTTTTCTAAGCCAACTTCAAGTTTTGAATCATCTAAAAAGGGTATCGTGTGATGTTGATGAGAACTGTCATTAGATGTGATGGACGATGGCGAAGAACACCGCTCTACCGATGACATATCATTAACGCAGTCATCACAGATGCTTACATCATCTAGCCAACCACGATCAGGTAATCATCATCAAGTAGTCATCAAAAGATACGTATATTTGCCATTAGAAGTATACATACATACATTATTAGCCATTACAACACTTTAGTCAGGATTTCGACCTAGCTTCTCACACCACTTATGTTGTGTACGATAATTTTAGACGTGAGTGGCGGAATCTACAGTTTAACTTCGACTCTGAACGACAGATTTGTGAAAACTTTTTTCTTGGTTGGTTTATTTACGCTCAGAGTTTTCGCCAGAAATCTGTTGAGAAGAAATCGCCGAAGAAATATTTTTTGATGCCTGACCTGGGATACGAACCCGAGTTTTAGGTCTAATAAGCCAACACACTATCTACTAGACTACGGTGACTTCTATTCTATATATCTGTTTGCCTTTACAAGCATACACAATTGGCGCCTCGGTATCAAACCCATCTCCTATGTATATCTGTCAACCACTCCCTCCGCGTCCGACCACTATTAGGTACTACTTCACAGATTCCTGATTACTTACGGCAAATTTAGTCTCTGCCTCTACAACATTCACCGTTCAAGCCGGCTTTTTGGAAACTTTTCAATGGCAAAGCCTTTTTTATAATATCTAGTGAACTAATCGTGTTGCTATCGTATTCTCTATCTTAGCGAAACTAACGGGCATGCTAAGCAGGATGATGGCAAATATTGGCGGACCAACACAGGCCAAACGAAAATTGATTATGGTAGCGACGAACTCGATATTGCTGTACGGAAGCGAGATATGGGGAGATGCGCTGGTGATTAAATCTAAGCGGAAAATATTAGCAGCGGTGCAGCGAACAGCGGCATTAAGAGTTGCCTCGGGCGCCACAGTCCTAGTGATCGCCGGTGAGATACCTATTGACCTGCAGGCATTTGAGCGAAGAAAATCTTAGAGAATGAAGAGGGAAAATCTTCCCATTAGTAGCGCAGATCTCAAATCTCAAACACTACGGCGATGGCAAAGTAGATGGAACGAGGAAACATACGGAAGATGGACTTATAAACTTATCCCATCTATAGAGGCATGGATACGGAGAACCTTTGGGAGAAACTAATTATTTTCTGACCCAGTTTCTCTCTGG
The DNA here is from genome assembly GCA_014635995.1 of Sarcophaga peregrina. Classification (NCBI taxonomy): domain Eukaryota; kingdom Metazoa; phylum Arthropoda; class Insecta; order Diptera; family Sarcophagidae; genus Sarcophaga; species Sarcophaga peregrina. Next base: position 37,656,321 of record CM025790.1, on the reverse strand, counting down.
TCATGGTTATTTCCGAAATACCTATACCGTATGGGCAAGGTGACTGATCCTAGCTGCATTTATTGCGAGGAAATGAGTGACGACGTTGAACATACATTCTTCTAGGCAAGACGAGAAGATGGAACATGTTGATGGAACAAATTGGTGAATTTACACCCGATACCATTGTGAACGCAATGCTCGAAAGTGAGATGAAATGGAACGCTGTGAGAAGATACGTTGAATATGTACTCCGCAGAAAGAAGTTCGACCTTGATACTAATACAACGGAATGATACATGAAAGACGAGCCAATCGCATGAAGCTGGCTTCAAATATGGCGTACCCAGACGTGGTAGAGTAGACAAAGGTCCTTAACTGGACGTCGTTCTGGGCCCTTCCCGAAGTAATGCAGATAGTCGTCCCGGGAAGGGAGTATCCCCAGAAGGAGGAGGGATTGTTTTAGTGGGAGTACCACTCGACACAGCTGATGACAATCACTGCAAGTGCGAAGGCATTTTGAACCCTACCTCAGACGCCAAAAAAAAAAAAAATCGTATTCTCATTACCAAACACTTTCGCTATGCCATGAAAGGTTAAACGACCACAGGAAAATTGCATTGCACTCTTCGCCTAAATTTAGAAAAAATTTTGAATAAAACACAGAGAAATCATTTGAACGGAAACACCATTTTGAAAAGGAAAAACTACTCTAGTGGAGCCTTATAATCGTTTCAGTATCATCAGAAAAATGCCTGCGGTGTTAGATTGTGATAGAGGCAAGCATTTTAAGTCGTTTCAATTCGAATTTGCAATATTTTTTCGCTACCAACGGATCTCATAGAGAAGTCACAGCAGTTTAGTAGGTAGTGGAATGGCATTATTAGACAGAAGCCTATGGTTCAAAACCTAGCTCAGATATTGTCAGTGAAACAATTAAGACAAAAAACAATATTTCTTTCGACTGACTTCCACTCAGCGGTAGCCTGGCAAAATTAAGTGATAATTAACATGCAATAGCTTCTCTGAAGAATCTGTTGTTCAAAGTCCTCTTTAAACTGTAAGCTTAGCAACTCATCCTGACGCCTTAGTCTAGGAGGTAGTTTAGTCAGTTTTATGTGAAGAGGCGGTGTGTTTGAAGGGAATAATCGTGGTTTGAAGAACTCTCCGTTATAAAGACCTGTTCGACTGATTGTCTAGTAATTGTTATTGCTTATGCAAAGGCTAGTAAACAGAGAACTAACAAAGAAAAGCAATTGTTGTTGTATACATAAAGTTGTGAACAGTGGAACACAAAATAATGTGCAAATAATAAAGAATTTTAATTAAAATTAAATATAAATTTATTTTATTTTTATATTTGTATTTCCAAACTACAAGCTTATATTTTAAACGTTTTTAAAAAAGGTAAAAACATAATGCCGTAGTCAAGAAGGTAGTAGATTGGCTTCTTAGACGAGAGATCCTTAGTTCTGACATCTCCCAACGAAAGGAAAAAAATATGAAAAATATTCCTTAAGGCGACTTATCCTTAGCAATCTTCTGGGTGAAAATAAGTTAAAAATCCTACTATTTAAAGTCGACTACAAACTGTAGGTCAACTACTCATATATACAATTAACATAAGCAATATGAGTGGTATGAGAAACTAGGTTGTAATCCTGACTGAAGGATTGTAATAGCCATTTAAGTATGTGTGTGAGAAGGGAAAGAGACTGCACTTGATATCTATTCTAAAATCGTTCGTAGATACACAAACAGAGCTGATGAAAGTCCTGGGTATGGAGTGGTAAATCGTGTTGGCCTTAAAATGAACATCGGAAAAACCAAATCGAATAAAATTTTAAATTTGTTTAGATGCATACATACATACACATACATACATAATTGGCCATTACAACCCTTCAGTCAGGATTACGACCTAGCTTCTCACACCACTTATGTTGTGTGCGTTAATTTTATACATGAGTGGTGGGACCTACAGTTTAAAGTCGACTCCGAACGACAGATTTTTGAGAAGCTTTTCATGGCAATTTTTACTCTCAGAGTCTTTGCCTGAAATCTGCTGAGAGGAAGTCGCCGAAGAAATATTTTTCGTTTTGATGTCTGTTTCTGTTTAGATGATGAATCCAAAAATTTGGCTTACTTTACTACTCGGGCAATGCCTTGGAAAAGCCGGGAGACGGAAGATGTAACATATAGAGCCCCTGGCTAATAAAATCACGGCAAATATTCAGTCGGACAGAAGGCCACCAAAGACGTAACTGAGTGTATTCAACTCTAACCTAAAAACAACAACTTTTTTTTTATAGGGATGTGTATCATGGCATTCTATTCAAGAATTCATATCTGTATTGAGTAATAAAAAAAGGCAATTTTCCCAAACATTTTTTGTATTTTCCTTATTAGAAATCGCCGTAGTCTAGTAGGTAGTGTGTTGGCTTATTGCAAGTAAGGCAACAGGTTCAAACTCCAGATCGGATATCGCTCAGCATATTTCGGACAAAAATTCTGAAAGTAAATAAAAATAGCCATAAAAATTTCCTTAAAAATCTGTCCTTCGAGTCATGCATATACAATTAGGCAACACAACATAAGTGATGTTAGGAGATAGGTCCTTATTCTGATTGAAGGATTGTAATGACTAATTATGCTATTATGCTGGCGACGGCTGGGACTGCCTTCCAGTTTTTCTTTCTTTTTGCAGAATTTTTCACATTAAATTCGTGTTTCTCTTTGTACCAGGCAGTGAATCAATTCAATTCAATTAAAACACTTTCATTATTAATCGATTTCAATTAAAGCAACAACATTTTTCCGCCTGTTTTGTATGTTTTTCCTTTTGAAAAACTTTCTCTCCCTCTCTCTCTATCTCTGTACCTGTTATTAGTTTTAGAAATTAAATATTTATGCGCGTTTATTTTAGTGTTTATTTGTGTATTTATTTTAGGAAAAAGTTTTCAAATATTTTTTTCCATTGTTTTTTATAAATTATTTTGCCAGGAAAAAAACTCTCCTCTATTGCATCACGAATCCAGAACATCAAAAGCTTATCACATGAATACTCTACTCCTATGTACGCATTGAAAGAAAGAATTGAAAAATACTGCTGCAGTAGCAGTTTTTGTCGTTTTTTCTGTTTTTTTCATTTTTTTCGGAGTTTTTTTTTAAAGTTTTTTTGTCGAAAAAAAGTGAAATTTTTTTTGAAGGGGAAATTGTATTTTTATTTTGTGATATTTTAAAGTGATAAAAAATAAAACGTACATGTCAGTTGAAAAGGCATGAATGCCTCCCCACCATTATTGGCTACTTGTTATTGCACACTTTATTAGTTACGAAGTGGCTACTGTGGATTATAGGTCGCGCTAATGTACAACAAAGATTAGCAGTTTTTTCACTGTCTTGTGAAGTACTGCATGAGTTGATGGAAACAATATGTCAACGTCATCAGCGTTGGACTTTCAAACTGTCATATTCTGTATGTATTCAACGATATTTTCCATCTTCGGATTCGGAATCTTATATGATCTTCGTTGATAGTCAGGCTGCCCTTAGGGCCATTGCGTCGGTCTGGTGCAAATCACGGCTCGTTCGCGAGTGCAAAGAGTCGTTGAGAAGTTTTGGACCGGATCGTATCCGTCTATACTGGGTTCCGGGTCACAGCGGAATACTGGGCAATGAGACGGCGGATGCCCTCACTACGTTAGGTTCGCTTTCAGTTGGCGATTTGACAGTTGCTACTGACCCCCAGTCTGCCACCTCTATGGCCTCATCAATGGATGGGTCAGGAGGGAAGAACAGAGGCGTTGGGGGAACGGATCGGGTTGTTCTGTTTCTAGGCGTCTATGGCCTGCTATGGACAGCAAGAGGGCAGAGTGGCTGCTGGGCTTGGTTAAGGCTACATTAAGGTTGGTTGTCGGTTTTATCACGGGGCACTGCGAGATTAGGTCGCTGACGGAGATCTGGAACAGATCCCACCTGGACTATTGCAGGGTATGTTGCGATGAGAAGGAGTTGGAGACTGTCGAACATCTCCTCTGCAACTGCCCAGTCCTTGGTAGGTTGAGGACCCTTGGCAGAGCCTTCTTTGAGAACTTGAGTTCTGTGTCGAGAGCCAACATCAAGGTTCTCCAAAGATTCATTAGCAGCTTCGGCTGGTTGAGAGGTGCTAGGGCTTCATAAGTGTAGTCGCACTCTCAACCTCTTTTGTTTTGTGTCTGTTTCTTTACATGTAATTCCTCCGTTTCCCATTCTCCCTTTCCTTCCCTACATTCCTATATCCTCCATTTCCTTCCTCCCCTAAGGACAATGTACAATGGGTCAATTTCGACCTCCGGGTATTGTGACCGATAGTTGCACGTCCTCTAATCTAACCTAACCTAACCTAACCTAATGATATTTTCGGTATACCACTAGTGGTTTGAAGCAGTGGTTGACAATAAATCGTTCTTACTGCTATGCATAAGCACTCATGAAATTTTGAATATACATAAGTGAGTCTCAACAATATTGAAATTTAATTATGTAGTTCGGATTCATTCGCACTCACTACAATCTTGAGTATGCAATGAGTACGACGAACAACGTTGACATCAAACTCATACCGCATTCGAGATGTGTTTGAATCATAAGCCCAGTGATTTAGATTCATAACTTTACGGAAAAATACTCTTAAAATACTTAGAAATAATTCCAGTGACTCGTAAGTTTTTTTAATGTTCATAAGCGATTCATATTTATTTTATAGTTCGTGTATATGAGTTGAGTCAGGGAGAGTCGACAAGTCAATAACATCATACGTGTTGTTAAGTATGAATATGATGAGTACACTTGAGACTTTGAATATGAGTAGGGGTTCCATGATATTAAAATGGTATTAAGAGAAATTATACTTATGATACGATGGTGCTCATCTTTTTGAATACTCATTGCTGATCTCTGGCATGCATGTAGTCCTGAATGAAACTATAAACTGCAGTACAGCAGATATTCTTATCGATAGACTTCCATTAGGACGCTTATGGACGATAACCAGCAAATAAAAATAAACAACTGTGCAAGAAGTGCGTATCTTGTACCAGGAATTAGCCATTTGGCTCGCTACACTTGTGGCTATTAAAGTGGCAAATCAAATAGCGCTAATAGCCATCCGTATTGTAATTAGTTCTCCACTTTTGCCACATAATGTGGTGAATTGATCATTCATTGTATGGCACAAGTCCCTTAACTTGATTGCTCTCTGCTATTAACTGTGAGTATGTGAAACAAATACTTTCATTCCTTCCTTCTTTATCTCTCTCTCTCTTTCTCTCTCTTTGTTGACATTCATACGTACATATGTAAGTACACAGATATCCATGTATTAGCATGTATGTACATGTTTGTATGTGTGTTTACATATTTGTTTTGAGTGTATCTATTTTAGTTTGAGTGTATCTTGTATCTTGTAAATGTGTAAGCGTATGTACACATCTAAATTTCATTTCATTTCGTTTGTTTTTTGCTTTTTTTCTGTTTTGTTGTCAGTTCTTTTATTCAAATATTTACGAACTTTAATAATTTTTTTTCGAGTGTTTTAGTTTTTGTTGCTGTTGCTGTAGAGTTTTTTTTTCAAATATTCTGATGAATATGAAGTTTTTCATTTCTGTAGTCACTTTACATATGTTCACAACAATTTAAATATGAAAGTATGTGTGATCAGTTACATTAAACAAGGCATTAGGGTGGTACATAAAGCACATGAAAGCGATTTAGTGTGCAGGAAGTGGCAAAAGATTAGGAATATTTTTGTTTCCATACTTCCTTAATAATTTGTAAGGAAATTACAAAAAAATTAAAGGTTCCCAATAACTTTTCTTGGTCGCCTATTTTCATTCCAAGCACTTTTTCCACAAATATTCTCTGTTTTTCTGATTTTCTTGCACCAAATGAGATTACTCGAGGCTGTATGCGGTAGATTGGCAAGATAAGTCTGTTATTGTAGTCTAATTTGAGAAGTTTTTCATTTTTTGTGTGAAATTCTCTTCGTTTTTTTTTGTATTTTCCTCTAAAGTAGTCTGTCATCACTGATTGTCAGAAACAAATTCCATGGCGCAGCTTGTTGCAGTGTTGCAGTGCCCTTTCAAATGAGAATTTAAAGAATCAAGAACTTTTTGACGCGGAGCTTATTGCAGTGTTGCAATGCTTTCTCAGATGAGGATTTAAAAAGTCAAGAACTTTTTGACAAATGCTGTGGTTATACAGTGATGTAGATGTCGTTTGATAGGCATATTCATCTTAATTCATTTTGATTTCACATAATTTTAAGATTTTATTATCTTATTAAAGCGAAAAGTTATGATTTTAATAAAAAAAATTTTTAAAAATGCCATTTTGTAATGTCCTCTGGCGTATGATTAATATTTATTAGCGATGCAATATTTATTGGAGTATGAAATATTAATCATACGCCAGAGGTCATTATAGTTTGAACAGAATTTATTGCATACGTTAAGGGACACTATGATTAATATTTAATAGCGATGCAATATTATTCATACGCTAAGGTCTACTTCACATAAAATAGTGGCCCCCATGAAACATGCAATAAATTCTGTTCAAACTATGCTTGTTATTGAATACTGTTTCATATGAGATCGACTTAATCGTTATGACTGTCTGCAGTGGCTTTTATTCAGTTCATATTCTTTGAAAACGACGTCTTCTAGGTCATCACTATTAATGGCGAGTTAGATGAACCATCAAATCGTAAAATATTTGAAAAAAAATCGTCGAAATCGTTAAAGACATTCATTAAAATCGTAAAAAAATCCTCTGATAAAATTAATAAATAAATTGAAAGATTTTAAAAAGAAAAACTTTAAAATCATTGTTAAGCGGCAATAATATTGCATCATCTATACCCATGTGTGGTGTAAACATTAGGGTGTCCGATGATCTTGACATTATGGGCATATAAATTCAGTGCGATGTTCGCTAGAACTAACAGAGTTTTTAATGCCTTAAGACGTTGCAATAAATACTTCACTAATCTACTATAAACTACACCATTTCTAATCGACGTTAAATAGGATACAACTCTCATGCATAAGCAGGCCCTTAAAGCCTATTTTGTGGCTTCTCGACCATGTACAGGTGAGACCGTAGTATGTTGTTAATTACGATAGTATTCCAACTCCATTGATTTGTTGGAGCATCGTTGCAATGTGGCTTGTGTTACTGTTCTATCGCTACTGCAATGGATATTGCTCGTGCGAAATAAAGGGAGTTGTTTATGAAAATCATGTATTCCTACGTAACACTCTTCTTTCTCGGCCAACATATCCGTATGTGATCGATTGGCTTGTGTATTCGTTTGTTAAGTATACTATTCGTATGCGGAACTGCCTTCCTACAGAGGTCGTTCCTGTTACTTATGGTATACAAATATTCAAACTTAGTTTCCATAAACACTGCTCCCTCTTCCTCATTTCTATAATATATTTTCCTAGTTCCATAAACAATGCCATCTCCTGAGTGTTGTTCGTATGGAAAAAAATAATGCCACTTGAATTTGGTCTTAGAAATCATTAACGGTTTTTTTAAATTGTCTATAACAGCGTATGATGTATAAAATACTGGGAAAATAACTTAAAAATATAATACTCTACGCTCAGTAACAACTGCAAATAAAATGTAAAGGTTAAAGAAGCCTTTAACGTACTAAAGTAATAAAAATGATGTAAATTTCTAATTGCTAGAAATCGTCAAAATAAAGGCATAAATCGTCGTCGTTAACATGACATTTTTGGAACTCAAAATCGTCAAAATGACGTCAAATCTGGCAGCTATGCTAACAACTTCTCTTGGCATGAATTGAATGATGTGAAGACCAACATCATGTATTTTTGTTCTATACGAACGATTTCAGTGCATTGATTCATTTCATGTGGCAGAGATGTGAAGTGACCATAGATAACCGACAGATTTGACCACCCTTCCCTTCTGACAGCGGTCTACAAGGCTAACATGATTAAAGTCGTCGTTGAGATTCGTTAGTTTGTCAGTTTCATGGAAATTTGAACACTTTAGATACATTCCTTTCGAGGAAGAATAATACCAATACAGATACATACATACTAGGGATGCCAATCGGGAAATCCCGAATCCCGAAATCCCGGGATTTTCGAATCCCGGAATTTTTAAAAACTTGTCCCAGGATTTTTCGGGATTTTCGGGACTGTGAATTCATATGCATTTTGATCTTACAAAAGGTCTTGAAAACAAATTTTTATATCACTCTACTTCGATAATAGCATATCAGATGAGGAAAACCTTACTTCCATTGATAAAAAGTTATTTGATGCCATCGGAGAATGCAAAAGTCGTATAAAACCATTTAATAGGGCAACTGATTTATATGCTCAACTGTCCAAAGAAATAGATTTATTTACATCAGGAGGTGATAGAGGTAAGTATTAATAAGCCGCATACAGCTATCTTGGAACTATTTTGCGAGAAGTAAAGGGCCCGCCAAATAACTTTCTTTTTTGAAAATGCTATAAAAAAAACTATTGAATTATTTGAAAATATAATCCTTCCGGTTAGTAATAGAAAATAATTTCATTCAAATGGCTGCCTCGGCTAGCTATGCAGTAGACTACACGATCGGTCCAATTCTGAAGCACACTATCGATTGTGTGCAGGTGTATTTCACCAATGGCTTCACGAATATTGTCCTTTAAAGCGTCAATTATCTCTGACTCTCGGACACTTATCTTTATTTTTCAACGGCAGCGTATGTTGACAACAAAATTCGTTTAAGCCTATCAGACCACATGTTAGATGCTTTAATCTTTTTGTTGGAATCCAAATAATTTTCTTAAAACTAATGCATTTGCATAGGTATTAATAAATTTTTAATATTTTTGTTAATTTATTTAATTAACAATTCATTGTTATTATTAAGAGAAAATCACGTTTTTCCCGTGATTTTTCGGGATTTTTGGATACCGAAATATCCCGGGATTTCGGGATCGGGATTTCCAAAATTCCGAATCCTGGGATTTTTAAAAATCGATCCCGTTTGGCGTCCCTAATACATACATTACTGGTGGTTGCAATCCTACAAGCAGGATTACAACTTAGTTTCTTGCATAACTGCTGTATGCTACCGTTCAAAATTGATTTCAAACGACAGATTATTGAGAAATTTTTCATGGCATAAGAATATTAACTTTCATAGCTTTTATCAGAAATCTGCTGGGGACTTCAAAGTAGAAATATTAGTTTATATTTCTTTTAGTTAGAGATGTTGTGATCTGAGGTTTGAACCGTGGCTTACGTCTACTTACTAGACTATGGCGCCTTTGAGCGAATTGACAACTTTAAATTTTTTTGGGGGTTTCCCAAATCGTTTTCCGATATTTAATGATGTTTATCCTGATTTATGTGCAAATTATATGGAAAATTCTACATTCCTTCCAGAGAAGAATTGCACCACCATGCACTTTAAAATGCATAAAAAAATTCAATGATATCGCACACATACTTTGTTTGACTTTAACTTAATGGTATAAACCGCTTAATGAAAGATCTGATAGAATAGCTAAATGTTTATCCATTTAGGAAGCTACCTTGTTGTGTATTCTTACCTTTTAAACGTCAAACTTCTTATGATTGCAATAAAATTATTTCAAGATGAGTAGCTGAAACGCCTGCCACTTTTAGCAGCGTTTAATTTGACAAATAATTTTCTAAAATTACTATTCTTAGACATTTCCCTCCAAAGCCTTTAAGAAAAACGTTAAGAAATATTTGAATGAAATTTGAAATTTGCGTTAACAAAAGAAAAGAAAAATTTCCATTTCGTTTCGTTTCGCTTACGACGGCTTTTGCCAGTTTAAACTTCTACAGAAGAAGCAAAACTTGATGATAAACATGAGAAAATATAAAGAAGAGTTTCTTTCTTTACTTAAGTATTTATTATTTCTGCTTTTTTTTATTGTATTTTTTTTGGTTGTTGTTGTAACTGAATGCAACTATTTATGCCTTTTTAACAAATTTCTTTCGTAAACACATACAAACATGGGTACTAAGTTTAAAGAGAAGAAGAAGAAATACACACAAGAATTTGAAAATATTTGATGAATGAGCCCCAAAGACTTGCATGACATAGATTGTGTACGTACATATATATTTATAGATTGTAATACACTCATAAATATATTAAATCTTATACATACACACACATACTTACATACAAACATGCTACAGTGAAAGCTTTAATAAACGGACACCTTTTGTTCGGCAACTATTTTGTTCACCAAGTGGTGATATCCGCTTGTTGGAGAGAAATAAAAAAGAGAAAATATTTGTTACGTATTATTTGATATTTATTGGCACTACTTTTTAAATGATAGGAAAAAAATTCAGAATATTTTTTTTATTTTAACTTCAATTCATTTTCTTTCATTACACTAATACCCCGGCTTACGTCGCCTCGTTCTGCGTCTGCTTCGAAGTTGCGTCTTTTTAAAATTTCTGCGATTTCGAAGTTGCGTTGTTTTTGTTTCAGTTTCGAAGTTGCGTCGTTTGATTTGTGTCGTTAATACGAAAATGTTTGTACAAAGCTAAAACAGAAAAAGGGGATTTCCCGTTTTAATACATACACTTGTACAGTTTGTCAAAAAAATCTTTGCACAGAGAGAATAATTAAGAAAACTTAGAAAAATTCATTAATTTCCAATATAAATAATTAAATTTTTTCAAACAGGATTTTATAAAGATATATTTTGTTAATATAATAAATAAAAAACTTTTATAACAATGAAAATATTCTAATGTAAAATATTAAGAAACAAAACCAATTCAATTAAAAAAAATGTTTGCACACTTGATAAAATATTAAGACCTATGCAATTTTATTAAATTTATAGTGCTAACATTATGTGTGTCCACCTTGAGCATTAATTACCGCTTGCAGACGCCTTCTCATGGATTGAAGAAGCTTTGGAATGTCATATTCTAATGATATTTTTTCCCACTCTTCTTTGATGAACATTACCAAATCGCTTTTATGTGTGGGCGATTATTTCCCTACCTTTTTCTTTATATGAACCCACAAATTTTCGATAGGATTAATATCAGGACTTTGGGCAAGAGTATCAATAACTTTGGTGCAGTTGTTAAGTAACCTGGAGTTACATAAATAAGATTTATTTTAAGGATCATTATCTTGATAGTACTTGTGATTAAATTTATTCGGATTAACCGGGTCAATAAAACCAAATGTCTTGAAGCTGGCGGTCAGTTCATTTTATAAAATATTAAGATGTACTTCCTTAGTCATTATTTCATCCAAACACCAACTCTCTGGCTGGATATATAGCCGAATACCATTACAGACAGTTTTCCAAACTTTATTGTAGGAATACGATTTTTATTTTCTAGTGCTTTCAGAGGCTTACGCCAAACTCTTTGCGGTCCGTCATGATAATAAAGCATTATTTTCGTCTCATTTGAGAAAATAACATCCGCCCAGTACTCCGAAGGAAGTGAAATGTATTCGGTGGCAAATCTTAATTTCTTTTCGACATTTTGTGCTGACAGCAGGAGTTTTTTCCCAGTCATTCTTGAAGAATATTTGTATTTTTGAAGAACATTTCCAATGGTTTCTTGGAAAACACGTAACCCAAAGTCTTTTTAAACTTGAAGAGCTAATCATCTCGCACTGGATTGTGGTCTATCATACATGGTTCTAATAATTTTTCTCTCAACTCGCTGCGTCATCTTTTTTGGCTTGTCTGTAGATCAATTTAAGTCAAGTCCTCCTTTTTTTTCAGCACGGGATATAAAATTATATACAGTCCTGATGTTTAGGGAGAACATATCGGCAATTTCCTTTGAAGATTTGCCTTTGTAGTAGTTGAAATAGCCCAATTGTATAATATTTTTTGGACTGGTTTTCCTGACATTGTTTGTATTTAAATATAAGGACACTTGTTACTTAAAAAATGATCCCTTCATTACTAAAACGTTATTTACCCCTTTCACATTCCATCTCATTTGTAAAAAACCCAAAATGCGTAACATTTTTGGGAAATAACGGCATATTTTTAGAATTTTCTTTATTATCTTCATTCAATATGCAAAGATTTTTTTGACACTTCTTAGAATGGGAAAACTTCTTTTATTGTTGTTATTATTGTAATGCGTGTTACTATTAGAAAACTATGGGTGCCTTATGGTCGTAGACAAGTACAGTTATAGAATGTGTTCAAAAATAAAAAAATACTTAAAAAAATTTGTTGTTCAAATTCTTGAATGAAGATCAAATTTTACATTTTTTTTGGTCTTTGCAAAGATTTTTTTTGACAATCTGTATATCTGTTGTCTGATGGTTGCAAGCTGTAGATCGTTAGTAAATTAAATATTTTTTATTGAAAAATCTATTTTTTTAGCTAAAATTATGAATCTCGGAACCAATTAAATGAACATCAATACAAATGTATGGAAAATCGTGTTTCGTTTTGCGTCGTTTCGGTTTGCGTTGCATTTTTCTAGTCCCTATTAGCGACGCAAACCGGGGTATTAGTGTATTTGCTCCACATAATAGTATTCTAAATACTTTAAGTGTTCATATGCTGTGTAGTCTTCTTTAAAAGAGTGTATTTTGTTTGGATGTTCTTCAACGGTGCTTATGTCATTTTCTGATGAACTTAAATTAACTCTTTCAAAGAAAACTTCAATGTCATCAGATGGTGTTAAAAGGTTTTCATTAATAGTTGTAAACTTTACACATTATAAATTTTGTCTTACCAGCCTTGAAAGAATAGTCAAAGGTATGCCATCCTCTAATCATCTAATTTTAAAGAATTATTTCAGGATCGCCGTAGTCTAGTAGGTAGTGTGCTGGCTTATTAGATGTAAAACCAAGGTTTGAGTCCCAGGCTAGACATCATAAATAAAAAAAAAACTTCTAAAAGTATTTATTCGACGATTTCTTCTCTTTCTCTTTTTGTTTCTCAAAAATCAGTCATTCGGAGTCGACGTTAAACTGTAGGTCCCGCCACTTGTGCATAAAATTAACACACACAACATAAGTGGTGTAAGAAACAGCGGGCTTCTTGGGGAGGATTTCTGTAGACTGTCTAATGGTGAAGGTATAACACTGGCCATTTTATAGTCACCTTCAGCAACTCGTTCTCTAACCGTTCGCATCTTTCCTCTCTCTTTCCACCTTTCCTAAAAAGTCTGCACTATGCACTGCATATGTAGGGGTCATCCCCTGAGAGCTGGTTTTATAAAAATAAAAAAAAAAAAATTTTTAATTCCTTATAAATCCTCCTTTCCTAGATCAGCTTTTTATGGTTTCGGGTGTTACCTGTTCCCATGATTGTTTAATAAAATACAAAAGCATCTCAAAACGTTAATTGTTCTTTTTAAAGTATTTGCAGAAACATTAATCCCAATGCCTTTCAGCAGTTCCATAGTGTAACTTAAAGTTTTGAATAACAATCTGATCTAAGGGTTGGCAAACAGAAGTGGTATTGGGAGGCACAAAAAAATTATTTTAAAATTTTTTAACATGTCTTTAGGGTGAGAAGGAGCTTTGTCCAAAAACAGTAAAATATTTGTTTTTCCTCTTAACATTTTTCTGTTAAACTGCATGAATGAAGTTGCCATGTTATGCTTCCAGAACGCTGGTAAATCTTTAATTTTCGCCGCTTTTCTAATTACCAATAATTTTTCTTTTTTCCCTTATCATATTTATTCAAAGTAAAATTGTTAGCCCCTTTTCAGACGATTTTCCTCCGAAACACTATTCCAATTCCAATGCAATGGCGTTGTCTGACCACTTTATCAGCGTTGTAAATGCCCCTGGGTTCATATCTAGATAATATCGAAAGGAACTTTTTCTTTAAATTCTGTAATATCTGCCTGATTAACCTATGAAGCTGCTCCAGAAATGCACTTAAAATTTATGGAATGCCTTTTATGTCATAGCTGCAGCCATCCATCAGAATCAGAAAACCCATTATAATTCGATTTGATGGCAATTTCTTTTGATTTTGCTTTTACGATGCAGCCAGATATAGGAATGTGAAGACTTCTTGCGTGTACAAAACAATTTTGATCAACAAAAGAATCTTCTTTGGTTTAAAAACCTCTTTTTTTGATATTTATTTATTGTTTCAGATTGCCATTGTGTTCGAATAAATTTTATCTTTTTTGAAATATTTCCAGCTCGAGTTTTGTCCAAATGTTTAACGTTTAATAGGAAACAATAGTTTTTTCAATCGTTTAGGGCCTTTATTACAGCTTGCCGTTAACTAAAGGGAGAATTTTAACAGAGAGATAAAGTGTTTTTCATTATTACGGGTACCCAATAAGTTAGAAGTGAGTGTTAAGCTAATATTTTAACATTTAAAGTTCACTTTATGTTCAAACTTGCCATATCATATACTATTTTCGATATGGCAACTTTAAATTTAAACAACCAAAACGAAGTTCGCTGTGGCCACTGCGTTAAAAAAAAATCTTGTTTAATTGAGCAGTTTTATCGACTTTGCTCTGGCACTGCCATATTTTTGAAAATTTTAATTTTGTTTTTTTATCTGTATGTTGTAATAACCAAAATAAGTTAAAGATAACTTTACCGTTCACTTTAGCTAGAGGTGCCTTTAACTAATGCCAGCTTTAACGGGTAGTTGTAATAATGGCCCTTAATATGTTTATTTATTAGATTTTTATTATATTTATTGTCTTAAAACATTTATTATTTCCAGTTTTCTTAGAAAAGTTAAAACACATATGCCATTTCACGGATACTGCTGTCAAGCTAATGTCGTCGTATCTACGGGATAGGAGTCAATTTGTGTATCATGATTGTACTGCATCAGGCAGTATTTTAACATCTGGAGGTGTCCCACAGGGCTCGATACTTAGTCCACTTTTGATTCAATTTACTCTAATAACCTGTCAAAAAAAAAGTTGAGGTTTTGCAACGTACAAATGTACGCAGATGACGTCCAGCTGTACATTAGTTGCATGCCGTCTGATATTATAGATTGTATACGAAGGATAAATTGTGATTTGCATAATGTGTTTCAATGGACGTCGATTAATGGTCTTTGCCTCAATCCGAGGCAAGGGAAACTGTACGGCACAGCTTACACAATTAAGGATTAATAATACTGCTATTGAGACTGTACATAGTGTTAAGAATCTTGGAGTTGTCCTTGACAACAGTCTTAACTGGTCCAACCATATAAATGCTATCTGTGGTAAAACGGTTCCCATGTTGCGAAATCTTTATCTAGCGCAATATTTTACTCCGTTTAATATTCGAATGCTGCTAGCGAAAACATATCTCATCCCCACTTTACTGTATGTATGTGAACTGTTTTCTAGTTGTGACTCGATGAGTAGGAACAGGCTAAAGGTCACTTATAACAGTAGTGCTAAATATGTTTATGGTCGTACAAGGTACAGTAGGATATCTGAGTTCTCATATTAAATTTTAAATACATCTTTTGAGAATTTGTTGAAGTGCCGTACTCTGGTATACCAACATAAAATCATCTATCTTAGGAAACCCCATTATTTGTTTAATAGATTAGTTTTTTCAAGGTCTAATAGAGGCTTGAAAATTAATAGCGTTAGATACCGTAAACGGATATCTGAGACAAACTTTTACATCAATGCAATTCGTCTCTGGAATGAACTCCCGAACAACATACAATTACTAAGCAATGCAAAGCATTTCAAGGCGGCAATAATTACATTTTTAAATGAACAATAATGTACAAATGTAATTAATCAATCACATTTTTTTTTTTAATATTATTATAAATTTTGTTTTTATTAATTTTTGTTATGCGAATTTATTTTTAAGGTTGTTATCTTTGTAATATTTTATGCCTATATCCTTAGCAGTACTATTAAATACAATTATATCTTGTTGTACTGTATTTACTCCTGAATGAATAAATAAAATAAATAAATAGAGATGTCTGCTTATAAGAGCTGTCCGCAAACTGAGCTTTCACTGTATATGTGTCATACGTATGTACATATGTATGTGTAAGCTTTAAAACATATTTACTGTGTGTGCTATGTTCTGTTGTATGGTGTTGTGTTTGTATTTGCCTAGAAAATTTTATTATATTCCTAAGCATATGAATGTGCATGTGCATGTGTATGTGTATGTGTATGTATGTGTGTAAGCTTATCCATCTTTCGCTTACTTCGCTCTTCTCTAAAGAGTTGCATTCTCTTAAAGGTTCGCTACTCTGTTATCCTTGGCAATACAATGCTTAACTAAAACCGGCTGTACAATCTTGGCTACACAGTGCCAGTATATTATCCCAATGGAATTATCGTGGAAAATGCGTTTTTTTTGGTTAGCTATGGCAGCAGCAGCAAGCTATTAATTTTCTTCTACGAAAACTTCGATTTCTTAAGTTCTCATCTATAACTGTAAATATGCACGAGCAGTCATATGCATAAGTATGTGTGTGTGTGTGTGTGTATTGCTTGCCTTTAATAAAGTTGAGTTGAGTTAAAGTTTGTCTTTAGGGACTTAAACGACGAGTCAAGATTAAAAATAATTGGCAGCTTGCATAGCCACCAAGACTTCTCTTACGCACAAATACAATTACACACACACACATACAATTACAATTACACTTACAAAGGCAAGACGTAAACAACAACCAAAGCAATGCAACAACCAAAGTAATGTGAACCAAAATGGATGACAACAAAATAAACGGACAGATGGCCGTTATACATACAAAATATACAAAAAGAAGCGGATGTTTATACAAACATGTATGCATGTATGTGTGTATGTATATATGGTGATGTGTGTATAGAGAAGCGTTAAAAAGAAATATTTTGTATCCGGCATACTTATCTGATGGCATTTTAAAGTTGGCCCTTAGACTTCTTAAAAAAAATTGTTTTTTTTTGCTTTGTTTTTGGTTGACCAAAAAGGATTGAGATTCTTAGAGCACCAATTCAAATAGTCGTCGCCCTCTCCATTTACTTTGCTGTTCAATGATAAATTTGCTGTGAATAAAATACCAAAAAAAAAAAAATTAAATTTCTTGAATTCATTGTACATTTCTGTACACTCTTTAAGTAGGTCAAGACAATGGCCGTATGGTTAAGTAATAGAAAACCAAAACCCTTTATAAAGGGTCCGCCAAAAAACAACCACTGAATACTTTCTCAAATTTCTTCTTTTATTTGAAAATACAATCCTTCTGGTTAATAATTCAAAATAATTTCATTCAAATGGCTGCCACGGCTGGCCATGCAGTAGCCTACACGATCGGTACAATTTTTTAGGCACATTTTCGATTGTGTGCAGCTGTATTTCACCAATGGCTTCACGAATATTGTCCTCTCTGGCTTGTCGGCGTAACACTTATCTTTGTTGGCACCCCCACAAATAATAGTCCAACGTTGTCAAATAGCAGTTCCGAGGTGGCTAAACGATATCAGACATTTTCAAAAACAGACCGCAAAACTGCGAATGTACCTTCGGCTGCGTGGCACGTAGCACTGTCCTGTTGAAACCAAATATTGTCAATATTCTCCTCTTCAGTTTTTGTGAACAAAAATTCGTTCACCATGGCCCGCTGCACCGATCGTGAAGGCTACTGCCTACTACACTACGGTCCCAGAACACTGAGTAATGGTTAGATTTGCGCTATGACTGCGTTGGATTTCCTTGCAGTTTGGTGTATAGATTGATCAAGTAAGTAGAGAGTATAGAAAAAGAGAATATTGCAGAAGTTGTTGTGTGTCCTTGTAGGTAGTGTGTTGGCTTATTAGACGTTAGCATTTGGTTCGAACTCCAGCTTAGACGTTTCGAATAAAACAAAGTATGGAAAAAATAACTCATTGACATCTTCCTCTCAGCAGTCTTATAGCAAAAACTCTGGGAGTACAGGTATTCTTTGACTTCTAGAAGTCGTGCAAATAAGAAATTGACAAATTTTGTAATAAACAATCAAGATCCATCAAAAATTCTAAAGATTTTTGAATTAAAAGCTCATTTGATAAGATGACGTACATAAAAAATATCACTCAACTGATAGACTCTTTAAATAATACCTACTGTAAATTTTCATCGATTTGATCAAATGATAGCTCAATCTCTTCACAAGAGAACAGAGTTTAGGAATATTATCACTTACCCCATAAGTTTTTATTAAACTTCCTTACTATTTGTGGAGAAACTTTAAAAAATATGAAAAAAAAAGCGAATTTTCCAAGTTTACCTCTTGCTAACTTACTTAACTGGCCATTCGATTAATGGCTGGCCGCCAGTCCTTACATATCCTTCCAGGCGCCTATGCTACTTGCGCGCCTACGCTTGGTGGTCAAACCAATCGATGTCAGGTCTTGCTTGATCTGATCCTTTCAACGCAAACAAGGTTGTCTGCTTCGCCGTCTTCCGCAAATCTCGACATCAAATACCCGTCATGCCGGAGCATTCTCCTCTATTCAAACAAAAGAGCCCAGCCAGCACAGCCGCTGGATTTCAATACGTTAAGCAGCTCATACAGCTTACGGTTCCATCGGATGTAGAAATTATTTTCAATTCATATTGAGCCGTTGATCATTTTAAATATTCTCAAGATGGATAGATTAATGCTTGATAGTGTCCATGCATTTGAGCCATAAAGAAGCACGGGGAGGATGAGTGTCTTGTAGAACACATAAATGAAAGTAAAATACACACAGCATAGGTTATGTGAGAATCTAGCTTTGGATTCCTGAGCACTGAATTTGTGTTTTTTAATTTTACTTGCAGAGTTTTTGGCATAAGCCTCTGCTAAGAAAAAGTCAGCAAAGAAATATTTTTTCAAAAGTGATTTTGTAGGGTTTTAAACCACAGGTTCGTGTATCTAATAAGCCAACATAAATACTATATAGTACCTACTAGACTACGACAACTACTGCTTATTAACAGCAGACCTGAATGCTGTCGGTTATCGATGTATCACGGTCTAATACTTAACCTACATACGTTTAGCACAGGCTTTGTTACTATGTCCCTATAGGAGGTAGAAATTTCGCAAATATTCTGAAATAGCCTGTTGAGTTGAAAAATAGCTTAGAGATGTCGTATAAGGATTCAGAAGGCATATGAAAAATTTTTTCTTTGACTGAAGAACAAATTCTCATGAAGTAGAGCTACCTCTGTCATTATTGCTTGCATCCACAATTTATTCCTCTAATCTTCATTAAAAAAAAAATTCAAAAATTTCTTGAAAAACGAAATCCTTTTCCAATGCCAATCGAATAACATTGTCATCGTCATCGTCATCGTATTTATCATTCATTTGAGAGAGTTTTTAAGCAATTCATCACAATTTTTTTTATTTGTTATTGCCATGATCAGCAGAATGCAAAGCAAAAACGTTTACATTTATGCACACACTTATGTGCACACACACTTAAATATTTAATCACACAATGGCAGGCAGACAATTACGAAAATGTATTACAATTTCAATTTGTAATCATGATTCGAGTATGCGAGTATAAAACAGAGAGAGCGACAAAGAGAGAGCGAGAGAGAGAGAGAGAGAACAAGAGTGAAAGCAATTGTAAGAGAAACTATAAATTTTAATATTAAACAACAGCACTGTTACAATAACAATTACAACAAATTACAATTACAATTACAATAATAACAACAACAACAGCAACAATAGCAAAAATAGCAATAGAATATAAATACTCATATAAATACTCGTATTTAAAAATAATACAATAAAATGTAATGCAATGTTAATTTAACTTTAACTAACTAATTTACTACACTAACACACACACACACCCATAAACAATGAATGGACATGTATTATATCACACACGTATAGAAAGAGAGTGAAATACTAGAGATTGTATATACAGAGAGAGAGAGAGAGAAGGAGGGAGAGAGAGATATAGAGAAAGAAAAGGGGAAAATCATTAGTATTCTTTAAGTTTCAATTATAAAATTTGAATGAATGAATATTCACAAGCCAAATTATGTATAAACGAACTGAAAACGTATACTATTTACAAATACATTCACCTAAAAACATACACACATACACATACACCCACATAGATTTAGAACTGTGGACAACAGCATGTGTATTCATGTAAGTTTTTAATACACACACATATGGGAGAGTTTCTTTATTTCTCTTATAGAATATATGTATGTATGCTACACACTACGATATTCATTATACGTCTCAGGCAGCATTTTTGAAAATTTTTAATCAATATCGAGCCTTTTTTGATTCTTCTGAGCGATTAAAATGCTAAAAATATTAGTTTAAAGTAATTTTCGATCGTTTTTCTAGTAATTTTATAATCATTTTGGTATCGCTTTCTGATCATTTATTAGTAAAGTAAATACTTTCGTTTATGATTCCTTTTTGAGTCGTTTTTCAGTCATTGTTTAATCGCATACGAATCTTTTATTAGTAATTTATCAGTATGTTTAGGAGTCCGTTTATTATCATTTATCAATCATGTTTGTACTAATTTGGACTCGTTTTAACGTAATTTATGATTACAATTCGAGTCATTTATTAGAAGTATTAATAGTAGTAGTAGTAGTATTATTATTAGTAGTATTAATAAATGACTCGAATTATAATCATAAATTACGTTAAAACGAGTCCAAGTTAATACAAACATGATTGATAAATGATAATAAAAGGACTCCTAGTAGTATTTCAAAACGTATTTTACTCTCTTCCAGTTGGTTTTTAGTCGGTTTTCTGAGTCCTACGTTTACCCGGCCGCGATTTCAAAACACTTGTTCACATGAACATTAAGTAACAAACGAAGAATATTAAATTTACTTTCGTGATGTCTGTATGTGCAGTGGACGACTTAGCAACAAGTGTTTGCTAATTTATTTTTAAAACTTTGTAACTAATTTTAAATTGTGTACCTGGACGTCTTACACAAGTATTTCCATAAGTTTAGAACAAATTAAACTTAAATTCGTCACTCCAGAGAATGGGACGGCGGAAGCAGTTGGTCCTGACCCCCCAGTCTGCCACCTCTATGGCCTCATCGATGGATTGGTCAGGAGGGAAGAGCAGAGGCGTTGGGGGAACGGATCGGGTTGTTCTGTTTCTAGGTGTCTATGGCCTGCTGTGGACAGCAAGAGGACAGAGTGGCTGCTGGACTTGGTTAAGGCCAGCTTAAGGTTGGTTGTCGGTTTTATCACGGGGTACTTTGAGATTAGGTCGTTGACGGATCTGTTCCAGATCCCAGCCGGACTATTGCAGGAGGAGTTAGAGACTGTCGAACATCTCCTCTACAACTGCCCAGCCCTTGGTAGATTGAGGATCCTTGGCAGGGCCTTCTTTGAGAACTTGAGTTCTGTATCGAGAGCCAACATCAAGGCTCGCCACAGATTCATTAGCAGCTTGGGCTGGTTGAGAGCTGCTACGGCTTCATAAGTGTAGTCGCACTCTCAACCTTTTTTGTTTTGTGTCTGTTTCTTTCTGTGTAATTCCTCCGTTTCCCATTTTCTCTCCCCTTACCTACATTCCTATATCCTCTATTTCCTTCCTCCTCTAAGGACAATGTACAATGGGTCAATTTCAACCTCCGGGTACTGTGCTTGTCTTGACCGACAGGTGCACGTCCTCTAACCTAACCTACTCCAGAGAATTCAGTTCCAGAAACTCTGAACTGCTTTTTAATATTATTTTTTTTTTTTTTTGACATGCGATTTTTTCTGCGCAATGCACCTTCGAAGTCCCGACTCCTGTAAATGCCTTCTTATTGCCCGTGTGGATATTTTTGACGTTAAAATTGTCCAATTTCATGGTTTATTTCATGAGAAGGCAATAAAGGATTTTCCTTACTCGCCCTTCAAATAATGATAATGATAATGATGATATAGGCTTCCTGCCTGGGGTTTCAAATAATTATCAAAAGGGATCTTAAGGGCAAAAACCCTCGAAATAAAGATGAATTGCTTCAGCTGGTGCAACAAAGCTGGCACAACATATTAGTACAAACATGTCAATGTTTGATACAAAGTTTGCTGAAAAGACTTGCAGATGTTGTTCAAAACAAGGGGTATCCGACAAAATATTAAAGAATTTACCCATTAAATGTGAATTTATGAAGATATTTTTAAGATGTTTGTAAGAATATTTTTTGTTTCCAAGTATATAACCAATTTGAAATTGGTTTTATTTTTATTTTTGCTAATTTTTTTAAATTTAATGTTGATCCTGATTTCTTTTTCTATCATCTAACTGACTAATAAGTGTTTGACCACCAAAAGTACTCTAAAAAGACTCGACAAGGCGATTTTTTTAAAAAATAATCTTACAAATGCTAGCTGGGATTTATATAATGTGTGTGTATATGTGTTTGATGTATGTGTGTGTGTGTGCATGAATAAACAACATGATGTCCCTCTTTATATAAGCGTATAATGTGTGTTTGTATGTATAAGTGTTTGTGAGTTTCGTTCATTTGCTTTTGAAATGTAAATTTACTAGAAAACTACAGTTTACATCCATACAACCAACAAATAATCACATACATAAACACACACACACATACATACACATATTCTATTCTGTATGTATGTATGTATGTGTGTGTGTGTATATATGTAGAGTAAGTATAGCAAATTATAATGCATTTTGAAGTTGAAATAAATGCAAATGAGTTGAGTTTTACATTACGATTCTCTGTGTATTACTATTGAAATGAAAACATGAAAACATTTGTCTTACACTGAGAGAAATAACAAAATTGTTGTTGTCTTCCTTAATTAATAAGATTTTAAGATTAAAAAGAAAAACTGATGCATTGGATGGAATGTACAATTGATTTCTATCATAACAAGTAAAATTCTACAAGCTGTTATCGCAACCAAAGCAGAATATCAATGAAATTGAAAAGTAAATATTTGCAACGAGTCGTTACAGTCTATAAGGACCACTAAAATAAAATTTTAGTTTGTAAAAATTGCCATGAAAAGCTTCTCAAAAATCTGTCGTTCGGAGTCGACTTTAAACTTTAGGTCCCGCCACTTATATAAATATAATTAACACACACAACATAAGTGGTGTGAGAAGCTAGGCCGTAATCCCAAGTGAAGGGTGTTATGACCATTTATGTGTGAATGCAACGGAAAATTATTTCATGGCAATTTTAATTCTGATCTCAGAGGGTTTTTGCCAGTAGACTACTGACAGGAAGTCATCAAAAGTAATGTTTCTGCTCGTTTTACGTTTTGCTCCAGATATCTAGGCTTCTTTCAATTATGAATCATTATTTTGCTACTCATAAGCACTCATGAAATTGTGAATATAAGTGAGTCTCAACAATATTGAAACTTAGCTATGTACTCCGGATTCATTCATACTCACTACAATGTGGATTTATAAGATAAGGTTGCAATGAGTACGACGTACAACGTTGACGTCAAACTTATACCACAATCGAAATTCACCAGTAGCTATTCGTTTCTTCCTTCTCTCTTTCCACCTTTCTTAAAAAACCTGCACAATGCACTGCATGAGTAGGGGTCATCCCCGGAGTGCTGGTTTTATAAAAAAAAAAAAAATCGAAATTTGTTTGATCCATAAGGCTATTCATTTAGATTCATAACTTTAGGAAAAAACAGTCGAACTTCTATAAATTGAATCACCATTATCCAGAAAAAAACTTCAATTTATAGAAACTTCAAGTTAATGAAGCAAAACCTGATAGAATTTCTCTCCAAGATGCTGTTGCTGTGCTTCAACTTATAGAAAATTCAAGTAATCGACTGTACTGCTTCCTTATAATACGTATAAATGATTCAAGTCTCTATCCAGATATTAATATCGTTCCAAATTTGGCAATTTCTCATGTATCCATTCATTTAAAAGTCAGCCACATGGCTGAAGATAATTTTTCACTAAAAATACGAGCAGAGTTTAGCTAGTGAAAGTAGCTGGGTGTGTAGAAGTGGCTATCACCCCGATGAAGCCATGATACCACAGTTTCATCTTTTCTCCTATTCCAGGAACCACTCCGAGCTTCCGATAAAGCGACTCCGGCTGCCAATATCCATTCATGATAGTTCATCTAGGTCCTCCGTGTAGTAGGCACCCAGGTGTCTTTTTCTCCTCTGATCAAGTGCTGGGCATGTGGACAGTAGATAAAGAATAGTTTCATCCTCTACTTCTGTAGAAATCATTCGCTAGATGTCCAAGATCAATACGCCTCGCATGCGTTCCTATAATAAAATGCCCCGTAATAACTCCGATAACAGCGCTGAGCTTGCTTCTTTGAAGTTTAAGCAGAGTCGCCTTGCGCCTCCTGTCCAGACCTAGCTTCTCACACCACTTATGTTGTGTGCGTTAATTTTATACATAAGTGGTGGGACCTACAGTTTAAAGTCGACTCCGAACGACAGATTTTTGAGAAGCTTTTTATGGCAATTTTTACTCTCAGAGAAATATGCTGAGAGGAAGTCGCCGAAGAAATTTTTTTCGTTTTGATGTCTGACCTGGGATTCGAACCCGGGCCTTTTGTCTAATAAGCCAACACACTACCCACTAGACCGCGGCGACTTTTCTAACCCGGTACCCATGTGATCCAAACATCATATCGATTCGCCACCTCATTGAGACATCTGCGACAGTCGTACGCCATCTTGGAGTTTTTTACACTAGAATTCAATGCCTTGAAGGCCGCTTAGCTATCGGAAAGCGTAGTGATCCTTCGCTTGTAAAAATTTTTGTCCACAATAATTTCCAGCGCAGCTTGAATTGCAGACACATCCTAGTCAGTGAATAAATGAAAACTAATTTCACAGATTTAGTTTCAAGAAGATAATGTCCCAGTCGGAATACCGTCGATTAGGGTAATTTAAAATTTCCAACACAAGATTACTTAGTCAAATACCAGCCTATAAGAGGAGCATATTAAAATTTTATTTCTACTAAGGAAGAACGCAGTTCTAAAAGGAATCTCCTGGTTGTTACAAAATTTTGAAACGTAATTTTGGAGCACTGCAGCTATAATCGAAAGGAGTATTGGAATCCAATCGGATGTCCATCAAGTTATTCACTTATTTTGGAGTGTAATTTACATCAAATTAAGTTGGAGTATCATTTAATTTCTCTCAGTGTATTTATTATTTTGGAGCGGGGTGTACTGTTTGTGTAGCTGCATCACAAGAACCAGTTGTTACACACACACACATAAATATACGTACATTCTCTAATAAACATTCAAAGACCGAGAGAGTGTAAGAAAGTGTGAGCGAAAGAGAGAGAGAGAGAGAGAGAGAGATGTAAAGATAAAGAGTAAGAGTTGATTTTCATGGTAATAAAACTGTTTTTTTGTTGTAGTTGTTGTTGTCGTTTTTATTTGTTTGTGGCCTGCTGCATGCATTTGTAATCTGAACCAAATGTTTAAGTGGCTAGCTCTCTAAGAAGGTCAAAAATTTTCTTCTTTAGATCTACAAATGTTGCAACAACAATTACAAGAGAAATAATAATATTAACAAATATTTTACATAAGCACACACACACACACATACACATACACATACACACATACGCATATATCATTATTTAAATTCCCTTAAATCAAAGCAACAAAAATCAACCAGAGTTGCAACACAATCAAAATAATTAGAAAGAAATAAGACAGACAGACATAGGCATAGACACAGACTGATCAATATTGTTACGGTTTTAACCTTTTTTAAAAAGCGTTAAAAATAAGAGTTCATAGATTGTAAATAAAATATAAAATAAATTGGCGTTTAATCCTAATATTCTAATCCTAATATTCTAATCCTAATATTCTAATCCTAATCCTAATATATATTATAAATCTTTCTGTAAGTCTGTTTTTTTGTTTGTTAGCCAATGACACCTGAACGCCTGGACCGATTTTTTCGAAATTTGGGATATTGATCGAGCTTTAGTCGGTCCAGGTTATAAGCTATAAATCTTTTTAAAATTTCGACCAAAAGGGGAGAAAAAATGGGAAAAATGGGGAAAACATGGTAATAAGTAAGTTTTTACGATTAGCTTGGTTAAGTTTTCCAAATAGATATTGGAGATATTCCGTTTCAAAAGTTGAACACAAAGGGGTCCAAAAAGTGGGAAAGAGGCTGAAAACGGGCAAATTGAGTGCAGGTTATCCTAATCCTGATATATGTTATAAATCTTTCTGTAGGATTGTTTGTTAGCCAGTCACGCCTAAACATCTAGACCGATTTTCTTGAAATTTGTGATATTGATCGAGCTTTTGTCGGTTCAGGTTATAACCTCTAAATCTTTTAAAAAATTTGATCCAAAGGAAACATAATGGGAAAAAGGGAGCAAAAAGGGCAAAAATTAGTACTTTATGCATAAATGCTGTATTTTATGAATTTTAAAGGTATTTTTTACGATTTAACTTAGTTAAGTTTCCCAAATAGCTTTGGAGGTATTTTGTTTACAAAAGGGGAAAACGGGCGTTAAACGGGCAAATTGCATGCATTTATATATAGGACTTAGAGTATTCAAAAAACTGAATTGTTTGATAAACCGGTTTCCGAATAATTTTAAAAATTGCACTTTTTAAGAAGCCGGTTTCGAAACCGGAGTTTTATTTATTGTTATTTTTATAACCCGCGCAACGCCGGGTACAATCTGCTAGTTTTAAATAAATTCTTTATTGTTCGCACAATTTTGTGTTCCACCTTTAGAAATGATGATTTACCCAATAAGAATTTACTTTAATTGCTATTCTTCTTTCACACTCTTCCACGCATACGCAATAACAGCTGTTCGTTATTATTCTCTGCTTACAACCTATTCTTTTCACACACAACGTGTCTGAGCAAATTGCTTACTGAATCCCACGTGGCGTCTTCACACACGACTGACTGAATTCTAACTCTAACATTATTCGCTTTGTCTTGCCTTTTATGTCGCTGGATCAATAGTGTGATGAAAACTCTCGAAGGAAAATGACGGAATTCAGGAAAAATCCAAAATGCAAACAGGTTGCTTTCATTATTGTTGTTTGTGTATCTTGTTTACTGTTTATCCGTTCTCTTTTTTATACTGCAATTTTGTTGTTGGTTGTTTACTTCTCTGTCCGCTGCACTTTGTTGTTGGCTGTTTACATCTTTGTCCTTTATATATTTTTTTTATACTGATGTTGTTGCTAGAATTTTTGTTTATTCATCGTTCTTGTAAACAAGTCCATTGTTTTTGTTGCTATATTTTTTACTTATTCATTGATGATGTGATCAAGTCCATTGTTTTGATTTTGGAGCTTTTGTTTATTATTTCAATAACACCATTTCCATTTTCGTAACAATATAATCCAGTTGAGCTGGTAAGAAATTAATTTGGTAGGTCAGCACCAGAGACTAGCAATGAGTATTCAAAAAGATGACTAGAATCGAATTATACTCATAATTTCTAATACTTGCATATACGCATTCATACTTATTTTAATATCATTGAACCTCTACTCATATTCCATGTTTGAAGTGTACTCATCATGTTCATACTTAACAACACGTATGATGTTGTTGATGTCCGTCTCTCCATAACTCATTATATACAATCACAAATGCAAAATAAATATGATTAGCGTACGAACACTAAAATATTCACTAAATGATTGTGTATCTGTTCTGCTTTCTGCTCTCAGTATTTTATGCTTGTGAGTCTGCCTTTTTGCTACTATGACTGTAAACTTTGATGAAATCATTTCTAAGTATTTTAAGAGTATTTTTCTAAAGTTATGAATCTAAATGAGTACTTGAAGAAGCAATCATCAATAGATGACAAGATATGTCGTCGTTTATTAAACATTCGTGTTGGTATTCCAGTGCTTTTAATATGCAGCCTTTGAGCTGACCAACTTCTTCCCCAGCTTGATGGAACTTGGTCAGTACAGGGACTGCATTTAGCCATGAAGCCACAACCCATTGCGATGCGTGCTCAAGTATGCTGTCAAAGCCATCACTTCAACCTACGTAAGCCCTCAAAGTCAATCACTTCTTCTTTGTCTTCTGTGCGCACAACTGCATGATATGGAGGCGTATAAAATATTCTTTCAATTTCTTCTTCTTCACCTTATGCAAGTCAGGCGGACATATATTATTGGTCATTACTACCCTTCAGTCAGGGTTATGGACCTAATTTCTCACACCAGTTATGTTGTGTGCTTCATACATATGTGGTGGAACCTACCGTTTAAAAATGACTCCAAACGATAGATTTTTGATAAACTTTTCATGGCAATATTTTTTTTTTTTACTCTCAGAGTTTTTGCCATGAGTGTACTAAGAAATATTTTTATATTTTTGTTTTGATGTCTAAGCTGGGATTTGAACTCAGGCCTTTCGTCTCATAAGCCAACACACTACCTACTAGAATACTATGACGAGATCAGCAATGAATCGTTTTTTCGCTACTCATAAGCACTCAGCACTAGTCTACTCATTTCGATGTAGTTGGCCAATAAGATACGAGTCCGTGTTTCAAACTCCAGGTCAGGCCCCTCAAATTATGCGAAATGTAAAGAATAAAAAATATTTCCTTTGCGACTACGTCGAAACAGTTCTCAGACCCAAACACTAACAATAAAAAAGAAATAATCGTGATAAGTTTTCCACAGCTATCGTTCGGGGCAAATAAGGTCCTCACATATTTCTCAATTCTCATTCAATTGAAGTGCTAAAGTCCACACTTTGTTTTTAATATTAGGTGGTATTTCCAGTATTTTTGCATAGGGTGCTAGGCAGTGATGGCCTACGGATCGAATATTCTGTTAAAATTACAGAGAAGCCAACCTTGTTTTCCTATTAAGCAATATTCGATGACTAAAAAAAGAAGATAGACTGTTTTCTTCTTTCTAGATTAAGATTCAGACAGATCATCCTAGCGGTCAAACCGATTTTCACCTTCTACCCAAGAAAGCATTCGGCACGTGATCACCATTTTAAGTCTCATCATCTTAGCTTCAGTGAAACATTTTTTCTTATCCAAAAAAGCGTTCGGCACGCTGTCAATAATTTTAATCTCGTCATCTTAGCTTCAGCGAAAAATTTTTTCTTTTAAATTTTCTAAAATTACCACAAAAAAATCCGTGGGGTCGCCGTGGTCTAGAAGGTAGTGTGCTGGCTTATTAGATTTAAAGCCAGGGTTCGTGTCCCAGGCCAGACATCAAAAATAAAAAAATATAAAAAAATATATTTTTTCGGCGATTTCTTCTCTTTCTCTTCTTGAAAAGTTTCTCAAAAATCTGTCGTTCGGAGCCGACTTTAAACTGTATGTCCCGCCACTTGTGTATAAAATTAAAACACACAACATAAGTAGTGTGAGAAACTGCGGGCTTCTTGTGGACGATTGCTGTAGACTGTCTAATGGTAAAGGTATAGCACTGGCCATTTTATAGTCACCAGCAGCAACTCGTTTCCTTACCATTCGCATCTTCAATCTTTCCACTTTTCCTAAAGCTGCACAATGCACTGCATGAGTAGGGGTCATCCCTTGAGCGCTGGTTTAATCAAAAAAAAAAAAAAAAAAAACAAAAACCCAGATTCAATACGTTTCTGTCTATTTATTTCTATAACGCACTGTATTGGATATAACATAACACTTTATCTACTAAATTCGTCTATAAAAACCACAAAAAATAACCAAATTCCGCATAACATAACCTCAAATCGGTAATAAATTTCATCTTCTTTTCTTCGCTTCTCTTTTCTTACCCTGGCTCTCTCTCTCTCTCTCTCGCTCTCTGTCTTTCATTCACTCTCTACTATTCAGTAAAGCTTAATAATTTACTAGATTTCTCTGCAGAACATCAACAGCAACAGCAATAAACGAATTTATTTATGAATCACTAACACCACAATAACAACAACAACCACAACAACAACAATGACAACAATAATAACAAGAATATCAATAAGAAATAAAAACAATAACCGTTATGTAATTAACTTGTTATCGGTGTATGTGATTTATTGTGGAATGTGAATGTGGCTACGTGTGTATGTATGTGTGTATGCGTCTACATAGAGAGAGAGAGAGAAAAATAAAAAAAAAATTTAGAAATAAAACAATGACAACAACAACAACAACCGTTATTTATAAGCGAATATTTTTCTTACTTCTTTTCTTTTCTAAGGCAAAATCATCGATATCCACTAATAGTGAGTGACACACACACACACATACACACACACACTTGCTGCAAATATAAAGGCGAAAATGCAAAATCATTGGAATGTAAAATGAAAAGATAATGAAAATTAATGCCAGATCAGCGTAAAAACGAAAACTGAAAGAAGAATTCAATTTTTGTAATAAAAAAAAAAAAAATTCCATTGAAAAGGATGACAGGCTTTACAACAACGGCTATGCTAGACAGGGGTCTTGCCTAACTTTTTTCCTTTTTTTCTTTGAGTTCAAAAGATAAATTTTTACTCGCGCTTCTGAGATACCGAAAATAGTAAATCCAAGACTTTACTTTAGTTGACAGCATTAGTCATTTCCCTTCAGTCAGGTTTGAAGTCGCCGTGGTCTAGTGGGTAGTGGCTTATTAAACAAAAAGCCCGGGTTCGAACCCCAGGTCAGACATCAAAACGAAAAAATATTTCTTCGGCGACTTCCTCTCAGCAGATTTCAGGCAAAGACTCTGAGAGTACAAAATTGCCATGAAAATCTTCTCAAAAATCTGTCGTTCGGAATCGACTTTAAGCTGAAGGTCCCGCCACTCATGTAAAAAATTAACGCACACAACATAAGTGGTGTTGAGAAGCTAGGTCGTAATCCTGACTGAAGGGTTGTAATGGCCAATTATGTATGTATGTCATTCAGGTTTACAACCTAGCTTCTCACACCACTCATGCAGCGTACGTTAATTTTATGCATCTGTGGCGGGACCTACAGTTTAACGTCTACTCCGAGCGACAAATTTTTCTGAAAAACTTTTTCATGGCAGATTTAATTTTTTTAGGTTAGGTTAGGTTACGTTAGAGGACACGCACTTGTCGGTTAAGACAAGTACAGTACCCGGAGGTCGAAATTGACCCATTGTACATTGTCATTAGGGGAGGAAGGAAATAGAGGATATAGGAATGTACGTAAGAGGACGGAGAATAGGAAATGGATGAATTACACAGAAAGAAACACAAAACAAAAGAGGTTGAGAGCGCGACTACACTTATGAAGCCCTAGTATCACTCAACCAGCCCAAGCTACTAATGAATCTGTGGAGAGCCTTAATGTCGGCTCTCGACACAGAACTCTAGCTCTCAAAGAAGACCCTTCCAAGGGTCCTCAACCTCAACCTACCAAGGACTGGGCAGTTAAAGAGGAGATGTTCGACAGTCTCCAACTCCTCCTCATCGCAACATACGCTCCAATAGTCCGGCTGGGATCTGTTTCAGATCCCCGTCAGCGAGCTAATCTCGTAGTGCCCCGTGATAAAACCAACAACCAACCTTAAGCTGGCCTTAACAAAGCCCAGCAGCCAATCTGTTCTCTTACTATCCATAGCAGACCTAGACATCTAGAAATAGAACAACCCGATTCGTTCCCCCAACGCCTCTGCTTTTCCCTCCTGACACATCCATCGAAGAGGCCGTCTCATTGCCCAGTATTCCGCTGTGACCCAGAACCCAGCATAGACGGATACGGTCTGGATATTTTATTTACTCTCAGAGTTTTTGCCGGAAATCAGCAGAAAAGAAATCGGGGAAGAAATATTTTTTTGTCTTATATATCGTTTTGATGCCTGATCTGGGATCATAGTTGCCAGATTTGACGATTTATCGTCATTTTGACGATGTGCCGATTTATGCCCTTATTTTGACGATTTTTGACCAATAAAAATTTACGTCATATTCTGTACTTTAGTATACTAAAAACCACGTAAAGCTTTGTATTTACTCTGCAATTGTTACTATTGCAGATTTATGGAGGTTACTCATAACGAAAAGTGAAGTATTATATTTTCAAGACATTTACGATTGTTATTTGATGATTTTTCTATATTTTATGGCTTTTTCATCCAAAAATTGCAACCTCTACACGAACGAAGTTCCACATGCGAATAGTCACACAATGAAACGAATTTTGTGTGTAATGCAGTGTGCCATCTATTGGCCAATACATGATTGTCGGGATTAGGTCCCCTTATTTCTCTCGAGCGAAATCCATTGTAATAACGATAGAACAGTGAAACACAAGCCATATTGAAATGAATAAATAGAGTTCGATATCCTACCGTCATTAATCAGCAACATGGCCCTCTCCTGCACACGATCGATAAGTCTCAAAATAGACGTTGAGTCACGCGACCTATACATGATATAAGTCGTATAAATAGTAAGAAGATCAGAGGAAGTGAAGTACAGGGTGGCTGATATGTATTGCAACCAACTTCAGGTTGTTATCATTTGTAAACCGCTCGTCTGACAGCTGACAGATTTATTCTAGTGACAATTCATTTTATTATTTACAAGCTTACAACATTTTGATCTATTGCATTCAGAAAAAAAAGTTATTCGTAATGGAATTCAAGCGTGAGAGGGTGATTGCTTTATATTTGGCAGTGGAAAACCACAGGTGGCTATCGTAAAAGCCCTCCAGCATTTAAATGTGAATAAATCTTTTGTTTCTCGTACCATTGCTCCTTACCGTGGTACTGGCATAGCGTCCAAAAAGTCGAAGAACGAACAAAACGGTAACAACACCAGATTTGATCGAAATCCTCGCCACAATTGTAGAAAAATTGCTCGTGAGCTGAACATATGCGAGAATGGATGCATCACATATTGAAAAATGAGCTTGAATTAAAACCATTGAAGTTCTAAAAAGTGCAAGAGCTCATCGGTGGACAAAAATAAGTTAGACTGGAAAGAGCCAGCACGAAAGTAGCCAATACCGCATTTGGTTTACTCCCATGAGAAGACATTCCCAATTGAGCAGTTTGTGAACAAAAAAAATGGTTGGGTTTACTTGCCAAAGAGGTCAGCTGAAAATTTGCACCTGCAATTGGCCACCAGAACTCAAGCGCCACCGATGGTAATGGTGTGGGCCGCCGTAACGGCCAATAGTCGCTCCTCGCTCGTATTCATCGACCGTGGGGTCAAAATAAATGTCGAATATTATCGGGAAAATGTTTTAAAGACAGTATTGAAGCCCTGGTCTAGTGGGTAGTGTGTTGGCTTATCAGACAAAAGGCTCGGGTTCGAATCTCAGGTCAGACAACAAAACGAAAAAATATTTCTTCGGCGACTTCCTCTCAGCAGATTTCTGGCAAAGACTCTGAGAGTAAAATATTGCCATGCAATGCTTCTCAAAAAATGTGTCGTTCGGAGTCGACTTTAAACCGTAGGTCCCGTCACTCATGTATTAAATTAACGCACACAACATAAGTGGTGTGAGAAGCTAGGTTGTAGTCCTGACTGAAGGGTTGTAATGGCCAATTATGTATGTATGTATGTATGTATTGAAGCTCTGGACATGCAAACATTTCGGCCGCAGACCAACAGGACTCAGTATAACCGCACTCAGCGTGCGTCAACCAAGAATGGCTTAAAAAGGAGGTTTCTCGATTCATTTCTACCGCACAATGGCCACCAAAATCTCACAATCCGTTGCACTTTTGGGCCTACAGCGTTTTGGAGAGTAAGGTTCTCACTAAGAAATCCCAAAGTGTGGATCATCTCAAGACGGCGCTTCACCGGGAATGGGCAAAAATACCACAGAGCATCTTTCGTGCAGCCTATGATGACTTTGTCGGCCTTTTGAAGGCCATAATTCGTATCAAAAGTGGCCAATTCGAACAAAACTAAACTGATCCTAAAGTTTTATGTTATTTCCAACATTTTTTGCTTTTAAACAATAAAATTAAAAAAAAAAAATTTTTAAAAAATTAAAAAAATATCGCGCTTTACTTTGTTGCATTATATATCAGTCACCCTGTATTTCTTGCCTCGTCTTAACACGTTGACAGCCACGGCAATCATCAGGAAACTAACCAAAAAAAACGGCAATTTGGTTTTTTCATATTAATGAGTACGATATTGCGTTCCCATCGAGGGAACTACAAGCAGTCAACGTATTAAGGAAGCTAAAGCTAAAGATGATTAGAAAGCGATTCGAAAATGATTATAAAACTAGATCGAAAATTACTTTAAAAAATTACAGAAAATGACTCACAATCGGCTTTTTAAGAAGAATTGCTCGTAGTCACTTTTTTCTCCCCACAAAAAAGTCTTTTATGATCAGAAAATGAACGCATATTCTAGCTTTTTAATCGGGCAGAAGAATCAAAAAAAGACACGAATTTGATTAAAAATTTCCAAAAATGTTGGCTGGGAAAGCATTTTAATCACTACACCCACACTTTGTACACACTTGTGTAAAGTTTTCTTTACTGAAATGAAAATATTTAGGAAACAATTGAAAATTTCTTTTCTGTTCTCTATTTTGAATTTTTTTTTCTTATAAAAAATATACAAAACAGAGTTTTCTTTTAGGCGTTTAGAAACCTAAAAATTATCCACCATTTTTTATCTCTATTTTGTTTTTTTTTTCAAGTAAAAAGCCCTACTAAAATGTTTCTAATTTATTAACAAATAAGAGACCCAGATTTACTTCTCAGTAGCCTTAAGGAATAAATGCGTCTTACCGTTGCCTTTTGCTTAGATTTTGCAACGTTTGGTAAGGCTTAAAGCGTTCCAAAAACAAAAAAAGGAAGTAAAAAATTTAACAAATACAGCCTTTAAGGCTTTGCAATTGAAAAATTTCAACAACGCCAAAAAGGGAAATCACAAAAATACGAAAAACAACAACAACAACTGCAATAACAATTGCAAAAATTGCCTTGCGGTCATACACTAGTAAATAAAAACATTGGCTTGGCTTTGTTTTACTGTGAAAAATAATTTGTTTTGTTTTTAAATAAAAAACAAAAACAATTTCTCGTATAATAAGAGAAAATAAAACAACAAAACAGGCTTTTAAAAACATTATAAGAGAGTAAACGAACGTATGAGTAACAGAGAATAAAAATTTTAAAAGATAAAGCAAAAGCACAAAAAAACATTCAATAATTCCTTGAAAACTTGAAAATGCATTGAAAAACTATGCAACAATAAAAATATGCACACACACACACGCATAAAGAAGTTGTTGTATTTCTACATAAATGTACGAGAACATACATACCCATGCATGCATGTGTTTATGGTTATTTAGTTCACTATGTCAATAGGGCGTAACAATTAATAAAAACACAAACACATGAAGAAAGAAAATAACAACAGAAAACAACAATAAAAACCACAATATAACATAACTTGACTTGCTTGACTCTTTCTCTATTTTATAAAATTTGTTTTGTTTTATTTTTATTTTTGTTTGTATTTTGTTATTGCTTTTTTATTTGTTGTTTTATTTCATATTAAAAGAAACCTTAAGAAATCAAGAAACACTAATAAAAATACACACACACACAAACACACACGCAATCCGTTACTCATAGAAACACAAATCATTAAGCAAAATACACCACAAGAATGCCAGTAAGCGACAGAGAGCGAGAGAGAGAGTGTGAGAGTAGCACATAAACAAGGAGCCATAAAAATAAAAACAAACAAAACAAAACAAACTCTCCAGCACACAACGATCATTAGAGAGCCTGCATTAACATGCATAAACGTAACAAAACCTTGTTTGTTTGTTTCCTTGTTTGCCTGTTTTAATTTCGTTCGTTTCTCTGTAATGTTTAGCAAATGAGAGCGTATTTTATTGAGAGCCTTTTTTGTTGTTTTTTTTTTATTATCAACTAACAATAACAAATAAGGAAAATGTAAACAAAGGTCTGAAAAATTAATACGTATGTATGTATAGGGAAACAGCTGTTCATTCTCTTGTTCCTCTGCCATTGTTTTCATGTTCTCTGTTTATTTTATTTAAGCGTTATTAGTTGTTGTGGGAATATACGGATTTTTTTTTGTTGTTGTCAAAACATTACACGAATATATATGAAAAAAGCTTTTCGTTCTTATCATTCGTTTGCATAAAAGAGAAGAAAAGCTTTTGTTAACTCTCTCAACTCTTACTGTTAATTTCTTATGTCTTATGTTTACTGTCTCTTGTAATGTTATGCGCACAATTTGCTTGCTTGTATGCCTGTGTGTGCGTGCTTGCTTTTAAAGAACATGTGATAATTATTAATGTATTTAAGCTTATCATGTTATTGTTATTATTATTATTAAAGTTGTTATTGCTGTTGTTGTTTTTTTTTGCCATTATTTTGCTTTGCATATCATGCGTGGGCTAACATTGCAAGACACACCTACTATCTCTCTAGCCAACATTGAAACAAACAAACACACTTGCACACTGTTTTTCTTTATGCAAAACAACAATATTTAACAGAGAATATCCTTACATTGCGTTATGCGTTATGTTATGCTACACATTCAGTGAATAAATAACATTGCAAACTACTACATACAACATTGGCAGTGTGTTAGTGGAACAGTGGGAAGATTAATTGGAAATTTAATGAAAAAATGTTGGAAAAATTTAAAAAAAAAAAATTGGTGAGATATTTGTCAAGAGCATTGAAGGAAAACTCTATTGAAGTCTATTGAAGTTAATTAATCTTTTAATCGTTTTACTGTACAACCGCTTACAACACTAATATCAGATCACTAAACAGGGCCTTACGAATTTAAATGTTTGAGAGAGGCCATCATGTTAATTAGTCATTGCATCTGTCAAATTAGTTGTCATTTATACATACATACATACATAATTCGTCATTACAATCCTTCAGTCAGGATTCTTGAACTAGTTTCTCACACCACTTATGTTGTGTGTGTTAATTTTATACATGAGTGGTAGGATCTACAGCTTTTTTATTTACGCTCAGAGTTTTTGCCAGAAATCTGCTAAGAGGAAATCGCCGAAGAAATATTTTTTGTATTTCGGTTTGATGTCTGGCCTAGGGCTTTAACCCTGGCTTTACGTCTAATATACCAACACACTACCTACTAGATTACGGCGACTACATTGCCACTTATGCCGTTTGTTTTGTCAAATCATCATGTATGACCACATTTAATAACAAGCCTACACAAAATGAACTTTTATTCACACATTATTGAAGACCCTTCAAGGCATCCCGCAAAAGTCACGGTTTGGTATGGATTTTCGTTCATATTTTTTTTGTCTAGGCCATTACTGGGATCGCGCGATTTAATCCCGTTAGATTATTTATTTTGGAGGGGGAGAGTTGGTTTTTCTTATGCGAAAATGAAACAAACCACAGCAATCCTCAAAGCGAACATAACCCATGCGAAACTATATGCAGCAGTAAGTCTCGTTCATTACTTTTTTTTGTTTGTACGTAATCACTCAATTTACGTCGCCTTTTTTTGGAACCAACTCTATTCCCTCTAATTTCCATTTGCGTCGTTATTCGATTTGGAATCAACTGTGACGTAAATCGAGGGATTACTGTAACTTTTTTAAGTAAATCGAATTTTATATTTTTTCTTAGTACAAATTAGTATGTTTTTTAACACAGAACTTAAAAAAGTTACAGTAATCCCTCGATATACGTTGCAGTTGGTTTCAAATAAAAGGCAAGGTAAAGCGAATGACGACGCAAATAAAAGTTAGAGGCAAGAGAAACAACGCTAATCGAGGAGACGTAAATCGAAGGATTACTGTTGGCAACGAGATTTGGTCAGCCACGAATTGTAATCTTTAATGGGCTGGATATTCGCAGTAGGCAATGTAATGGAGGTGATATTGCTTTTAAAGAAGGACTGGTAAGTGGTAAAAAGTGGTAAAAGTAACAGCAGTATTGCGAACAGCAATGGAAAATTGCCAAACCACTACGACGAAAGAGCAATCAGAGAAAGAACATCGTACAATCAACAATGGCCGAACAATTGGCAAGCTGAGCCTACACCGTATGGCAATACCATATGCCAGGCTATGAAGATAGTTTTAATCCTTATGAATTTTCCTCCAATACCAAAGGAAAACTATCTATGCCGCGAATTGGCATTGTAGCCGTAGTACCTTTAATTATTTCTGCGCACATTTCTTTAGAATCTTTCTAAGGAAAGAATCCTTCCGGCAGGAAGGAGACACTCACTATCCGTCTGTCCATAGATTCACCCGATCCATAGAATACAGTGCTTTCCGCCTTGCTATATTTTTGAAAATTAAATAACAAATCACATCCTTAAATTTTTTCCATTTTTTTTGTCCTTTTTCGGTTCTATTAATCCAGCTAGACTTGCGATTTAACTATTGTGGTATATTCTAGTATGACAGGGTTACCAAATATAAAAACAATTTTGGTTACTATGAACTACAACTATGAACTACTACAAGTTTACTTCATCTAATCTTGTAGTATATTAAATCAAATAATAGGTCCATCTCTCCCATTTTCAACAAGACTTAAATTTTGAAAATCGGTTCAGAAATGCTTAAGTAAAGCTTAAAATAAAAACCGTTTTTGTTAAATAAAACAAGTTTGAAGGGTACCAGAATTATAAAAAAAATATTTTTAAGATCTACTCAACAAAACTCACCACATACGCTATGTCATTAGGCGGGTGTATTTAATTTCTTTTTGTTATTTTGTTGCATAGTGTAATCTATTGCCCTTTGAACCACTGTATGTTGTATGTTGTATGTTGATGCTATGCTTTCTAGTCAAAATGGAAAATGCGTTTAAGTACTGTAGCTGCTACTGATGTTATTTTACTGTTATGTTATGTAGCGTACGTAGCCTTGCTTATAAGTGTCTCTCTCTGTCTGTCAGTGCGTATATATATATGTGTGTGTGTGTGTGTGTGTGCTTTTTACACTCTACTAATGATTATTTATCCTTGAAAGTCATGTGATTGTTTTATAAGGGTGATGGCGAGTAGGTGAATTGTGTGGTGAGAGCGTGTTTAACAATAACATGCATAATGCACAACACAAATACATGAAAAATGCTATCTCAACATAACAGAACATAAGTTGAGTTGAAAACATAAGAAGAGCCGTGTTGTATGTTATGAAATTGAAATATTTTAGGAGAGAGAGAGAGAGCACTGTGTACGTGTGTGTAACAGTTAAAGAGCATTGGTTATCATATGAAAAATATTTTTAATCTCTCATGGTAAATGTGTGTTGTATTTTGTTTGTTGTTTTGTATAGAAGCAGCAGCAGCAGCAGCATTGGTAGTTGTTGTTGTTGTTGTTGTAATGTATTAATGGCATAACGTTTAAGATGCTGCAGTAGATGATTTTAGTATGAAATAGGACTCATTTAAAGACGGTACGAAAAGGTGTTAAATCCGTATACCAAACACGTGCGCATACTAAAGAAGAAAAAAAAATTTTTTTTGTGTATTTTTTTTTACTGTTACAAGCTAGAAAAGAAGGAATAAAAATTAAGAAAAATTTTCAAAAAAAAAAAATTGTTTCCTTTGTTTTTTTTTCGAAAAAAATTTGAAATTTGTTGGAAGGCATTATTTGCAAAAATATTTTCAATTTAAAAAAGAAGTGAATTTAAAATAAAATAATTTTAAAGAAGTAAAAGAAGAAATACAACAAAAAAAAAAAAAAAAATAAAAATAAAAATTACGAAATAAAATAAGAATTTAATTAAAAAAAAAAAATATTGTGGGTTTTTGTGGTAAATTGAAGAAGATTTTTGGAAAAAAAAATTTGTTTTTGTTTTTTTTTTGGAATTTAAAATAAAACCCAGGAAATATTGTTGTTTTCTTTACTGAAATTCAAAGAAAGAGTTTGTTTTGTTTAAATTTAAAACAGAAGTGCTAATAAAAAGAAAACAAACAAAAACAAAAGGTAAAATAATTTACAAATAGTAAAAAAAACAACAAAAAATTACAAAATAATTAAAAATTTTCAAAAAAAAAAAATTGTAAAGAAATGTTCGAAACCCATTTGTGTTGCCATACATAAATGCGTGAATGCATTAGTATTGTAAAGATAGTCTGGTGTATTGTATATTGTATAAGTGTGTGTGTGTGTGTGTGTGTGTCCACTTTTATGTCTCAGCTGTTATGGGCAGGAGCCTCGCTCGACTTTTATTATCACGGACTAAAAATCAACCTAATTTTACCATTTTTTGTTTTGTTTTTTTGCTCTAAACATTTTGCATTTTTATTGTATAGACATAGACAATATCTACAATAGTACATGTATGTGTATGTGTATGTGTATGTGTGTGTGTACATTTTGTTGTTGTTTTTATTATTGTTATTATTATTTTTTGTTTATTGTTGTTTTCTTGCTTGAAAGTGAAAATTATTTTGTCTATGCGACGATGACACTACCACCACCATTACGTTTATAACGGAATATCGTCTTATGTAAGAGACAATAAAATGTGCAAAAAAATTGCTTTATTTCTTATTGTTATTGTTGTTGTTGCTAGTTTGCCTTCATAAAATTTTCTTCGAATTCTTTGCATAATACAAACAAAATAAGAAGAAGAAAAAATCTAGACAACGCAAATTCTAGTAAACACAGTTTAAACAATGAAAAAAAAAACATAAGAAACAGTTACAAAAATTTTTGACATTATAAAAATGCAACAACAATTCCAAAAAAAAAAAAAAATCTAAGAAAATTTTAAGAAAATGTAGCCAAAAAAAGGCTTTAAAATACATTACACATGCTGTTTATTCTCTCTTCAAATAAATGCAACCACAGTTACAAAAAAAAAAAAATTTTTTTTCTTAAAAAGAAAACAAATTTCTAAGAAAATATCTTTAGAAAAGGGCTTTAAAATATATAGCACACGCTGCTGTTGTTGTTGTTGTTAACAAACTGTTTATTCTCTCTCCAATAAATGCAACCACAGTTACAAAAAACTCTTAAAAAGAAAACAAATTTCTAAGAAAATATGTCCAAAGAAAGGCTTTAAAATATATTACACATGCTGTTGTTGTTGTTGTTAACAAACTGTTTATTCTCTCTCTCCAAACAACAGTTACAAAAATTTTTTTTTCTTTAAAACGAAAACAATTTCTAAGAAAATATGTCCAAAAAAAATTCCTTTCACGCGTTATAGATGTTCAAAAAACTCTCTCTCTCTCTATCTCTGTGAATAAATGCAACAACAGTTATTTTACAACAAAAACAAAATTGTTGTTACATTTTAATTTGTATTCATAATCAAATGCCTTTATTAATAGCATTGAAAATAGAAAAAACAGCAACAACAACAACAAAACAATATCCACACTTTCACTTTTTCTCTCTCTTGCTCTCTGTTTCTGTGCAAATATGAAATTGATATCAAAACAAAAACAAAAACAATCACAACAAGGGAAAAAAACCGTTTCAGAAAAACAAGTTTCAACAATACCCTGTACACTGTAATTATTATTGTGTATGCATTTAAACTCTAATCCTATAACCCTTTCTCTCTCACTCCATATTGCTCTCGATTTGTTTACAGAGAACAAAATTTTGTGTTTTTCTTGCTTTCTCAATAAATATTGCTTTCCTCCAAATGTTTGCATCTCTTTTTTTTCAAGTTCTCCAAATGACTGTTTATAAGTGTATGAGTGTGTGTACAATTGTATAAATTGTGTTTGATGGCAATTAAAAACATAAAAACACATACACTTACAAAGAAGTAGTAAGAGAAAGTACCAACACTAACAACAACAACAACAACACCAGCACCAGCTAAGCCAAACTAGTTTATAATGAAAAATGAAAGTGTTGCAAAAAGTTCGTTTTTTTTTGTTTTGTTTTGTTTTGTTCGTCTTTAATTCGTCCATAAAAGTTTAAGGCACGACCTTAGTTTCGTATGTTTGTTGGGGTGCGTTTAAGTGTGTGTGCGTGTGTTTGTGTGAATGCAGGAGAAAGATTCTAAGCAGACTTTTATGTGTGAACGTTGAATGTGAATATTATAGCTGGAAAGAGTGTGTATTGAAAGTGATTTAACCTTTAAAGTGGAATGTGGAGGGGTACGCGCTACATTTAAGGTGTGAATATTTAAAATTTTCCTTTAAACATGTTTTTTTTTTTTTAAATTCTCTTAATAAACCTTGTATTTAAAGTGATTTAATAATGGTTGGCACTGTATTATTATGCGAGTCATTTTCAAATTATTCGCATACTTTTGTGTAAAATTTTGAAGTTTTTCAAATTTTTTTTTCAAATTTAAGTAACTTTTTGAAAATGCAAATTGAAAATACTCATGCAATAAATGTAACCCCAGGATTTATAGGATTTATGAGTGTTAAATGGTGTGATAAATGCTTGAATTTGCAAATTTCTTCAACGAAATATCCCCTCATTTCTTTGCCACAATTCCAGCTCCAGTTCGATAATTTTACCCAAAATGATATGCCCTTCCCCTTCTGTTTTTGTTGTGTATGAAAAAATTCTGTTTCTGACACGTCATTAATCGACAATCTTTGTCATGAAATTGTTGAAGAAACTCGTGAAATTGTGGGGATCATAACTTATTGAGCATCATAAGACCGATGACGAAACAAAACTTTGGTTGTTGATCTGATGGTTAGTCGTTAAAGTTTATTTTTCCCCGATAAATTTTCCGATTGACTTGATCCATTGGCACCAAAAGATAAAAATGATTAACAATTAAGGAAAACAAAAAGATCTAAAGATTATGCCACATATTATCCATAAAATGGACCATAACGGCTGCCCCGTGAGTCTAGTTGGTAGAGTGTTCAACTTTAATTGCC
Organism: Sarcophaga peregrina; assembly: GCA_014635995.1. NCBI lineage: Eukaryota > Metazoa > Arthropoda > Insecta > Diptera > Sarcophagidae > Sarcophaga > Sarcophaga peregrina. Next base: position 37,613,550 of record CM025790.1, on the reverse strand, counting down.
GAAGCCTTGGATTTGATTTCTATCAGAGACTCTGATTGTTTGTCTGGCATTGTATGTTATTATTCTCAATAGAAAAATGAAAGTGGGATTTATCATTAAAATGCAATTTTGGAAAAAAGTTATTAAAAAATAGTATCCCGCTCTTTCTTCCCTTTCCTTTCTCATATAAACTATCTTTCCTGTATTTCAACACAGTGCACTGCTTGGTTAGATGTTTTTTTTATTTCCCTTACCGCCTATATTTTCAATTGAATAGCCGAATTGAACAATTGAATCATTGCCAGCTTGTGGTAAAACATCTTCTGGAAACTTGTCCTTCCATTAAGCCAAATTCCATCGTGTTGTGAGGATTATTCGGGCACCCAATGGCACATTTCTGCCCGTTCCAATGAGCTTCAATGCTTAAAAAAATTTGTTTTTGTTTTTGAGAAATTAACATTGAAAGACTGTTGCAGTAGCATTCAGCTTATGTATGGTGTTGGGAATGTTCGTACATTATAATGATCATCACATCTGTAATGCTTATGGGCTTTTCAACTTTCTTCATATTCGTTGCTCAATAAAGTAAAGTGGCCGGTGGTTTGAAATCATAATTTCTGTAGTTCAACTTACAAAACTTCATGTTTTTATGCATCCTTTCATATTCGTAAGTGGCAAGCGTTTCACTAAATAAACTATATTTTGGGTGGAAGTCATTTAAAGGCTTATAGACTTCCATGGGGATTACAACCGAACTTTTCACAACGCTTACTTATGTTGTGTGTATTAATTTTATATAAACGAGTGACGGTAGCTACAGTTTAAGATGACTCCGAACGAGAAACAGCTTTTTGAGAAATGTTTTTATTTCATGTCTCACTTGGGTTTTGAACCATAGCCTCACGCCTAATAATTTAGTACTTCATCTATTAGACAGGCCTACTGTTTTTTCATTACTTCGGCCATTTTTTGGTTGTATTGGCATCATAGCGTCCTAGAATTCAACAACTCCTGCTTGAGACGGTTTGGTCCTAGTCTAGTTTCTCTGGGCCATCTAAATTTGGAGCAATATATGCTCCGTATCTTCCTCGTCATCAACATAGTTTGGGCAAATAGGGGAAGCGTCATGACAAAATCTGTGCAGGTACTTCCTGAAGCATCCATGACCAGTTAGGAACTGGGCCACGTAGCAGTTCAGCTTGCAATATTTGTTCTCCTTCTAAGGGTTATATCAGGGACAAGGTGAAATGTTTATTTTCCCTTTAAACTGCTCTCCCATCGTGTCTGCCATCTGTGCATGGAAGTCCTTTATTCCTCCGCCTTTATAACTGCTCTATGTCCCGGGTACTTGAGACAGCAAAGGTATATCCTCCTCTCCGCATCCGCCAAATGTCTATTGGTATTGTCGTTGCCAATACCAATACCGCTACCTTAGGCACTGTTCTGAAACCATTTATGCGTCTAATAGTGCTTAGAGGATACACTGAGATTGTATCCTTCTTATCGTCCCCATGGAGAGTGCTTCCGACCATATTGGGTAAGGATATAGCATTATAGACGTTTCTACCGCCGTAGTTATCCTCCTTTAGAATGGATTTGGTCCTCCAATATTTGGCATCATCACAGAGGACTTTTCGCCGATATAGTTTACGTGCTCTTTGAAATTCAACCTATTGTCGATCAACATTCCCAGGTATTTTATCGCCCTCTTTGATTCGCTCTCTGTGCCTCCAACGGTCGCTTTCATCTTCTCCAATATCTTCCAGCCGTTTCTAAAGACGGCTTCCGTTTTTTGTGCAGCAATTGTCAAACCTGCCTCATCCAGTCATGCTCTAATATTTCGAATCGTTGTGTTAGTTTTCTCCTCTATATCCTGTATCGTCTTAGCTACCAAGACTATGGCAATGTCATCTGCAAAGCCTACAATTGTAGTCCAGTTTGGCAATCGCAGTCGAAGTACTCCATCGTACATTATGTTCCATAGTAGTGGGCCAAGTACAGAGCCCTGCGGGACACCCGCCGTCACTACGTATTCCTGCTCTCCTTCATCCGTTCGATATATTACCTTTCTGTCCTGAAAGTAATTGTTCAGAATCTCCATTAAATATGGCGGCGTACCCTTGTTAAAGAGGGCTCTCATAATCCGCCCCCAATTCGCTGAGTTGAACGCGTTTTTAACGTCAAGTGTGACAACCGCGCAGTATTCCATCTTTCGCCCTCTATTGCATCTCTTGCAATGTCGACTACCCTCCTGATAGCGTCAACAGTGGACCGTCCTTTCCTAAATCCGTATTGCAGGTCCGAGAGAGCTCCTCCTGCCTCGGCACGCGTCAGTAGACGGTTGTATATTATCCTCTCCAGTATTTTTCCCATTGTGTCAAGTAGACAGATGGGCCGATATGACAATGGTTCCCCTGGTGGTTTACAAGGTTTTGGAATGAGAACCAATTTCTGCTTCTTCCATCTGCGTGGAAAAACATCCTCGATGAAGCACTTGTGGAACACCTTGGCGAACATATCAGGTCTGAACCGGATAGCCGCCTTAAGAGCCCTATTCGGGATTCCATCTGGCCCCGGTGTTTTCCTATCTCCTATTCCATTGCATGCTGCGAGTACCTCCTCTCTTGTTACCTCAGGAATGGTATGATTGGCTTCCGTATCCCTACTTATGAAAGTGTAGGGCTGGCCTCGTGGGAATAATGTACTAATAATTCCCCGTAGCAAAACTGGGAAGCCTAGTTTAGGCTGTTGCTGAGCGCCGATTCTCTCGCAGACGACTCTGTAAGCCGTCCCAAAAGGATTTATGTCAGCTTCTTGGCATATCCGCTGAAAGGATAGTTTCTTGCTCCTTTTAATGGCTCTTCTAACTTGATGCCTAAGATCCTCATATGAAGCCCGTTCGGCTTCCCATGTCGCTCTTCCTCTTGTACGCTGGGCTCTTCTTCTCGCCCTAAAGCATACCGACCGCAGATTTCGAATTTCGTCATTCCACCAGTAGCAGGGGGAGCGTCTCCTACACACAGTCCTCCTAGGCATAGCAGCATCACATGCAGTGTTGAGCATTTCGCATATATCGCTCACTAATTCCTCGGCCGTGCTGCCAGTCGTATGAAAAGACGACCACAGCAATCTATACGTCTCCTCGTCAAAGCGGGTGTCCTTCCATTTAGGTCCCGTAAATTTCGCCAATCCATCTTCTCTCGTGTTGCGCCCAGTAACCGTCATCACGATTGCCTGATGGTCACTATTCGTGAAGTCCTCGGTTAGTTTCCACGCGGTCCGCGAAACAAGACTATTGCTCACAAACGATAAATCTATTATCGAGCTCGATCCAGCTCTCCTAAATGTGCTTCCTCTTCCATCATTCATCAGCGCCACAGGAAGGGAAGCGCATGGTGTATGTGTGTGTGTAAAAGTGTGTTGTAATTAGAAGAAACCAGAAATATTAATTAAATTTGCTAAAATCACGATTTTTCTTTCAGTTTTCTTCATTTTAACTGATTAAGCAAAATATTTTCCAAAAGAAAAGTGGGAAATTCATTTCATTTTTCACTTGCGTAGGTGAAGAGGAGAGAAAATTTCACATTTCACATAGAAATTCAATTTAGAATTATTTGTTGTTGTTGTTGTTGATGTTGTTGCTAATACAGCCATTAATTATCAGATCAAAAATATTACACACAGGCACACACGCACGCAGAAAAAATTTAAAGCAAAGAAAGTCTTACTTTGTGTTGATATTTACACTCACACACTCACTCGTACACTCGCTCTCTCTCTCCCTGTCTCTCTCTCATTCTGTTGCTTTGATTTGAAAGTTTTATTTTGTAAATTGAAATCATTTATACAAAAAACACACGCACACACACACATACACATACTTAACCACTAATGCCTACACTAACGTAGAAGTGGAGTTTAGATGCCAACACACAACTCATGCAGCAACTTAATGAGGGTTATTGCATGAGAGAGAGAGAGAGAGAGATAGCAAGCAGTACTACATAGCGTAGAACATGTTTGATGTTAAGTTGGTTGAGCGATGTTTAACGGGGCGTATGATTTTGTTTAAATTGAGATTTTTGTGTATCGCTTTGGCAAATATTACTCATACGTTCAGGTAGAATGGCAAATAAATTTAATGACTGACTCGTGAATATCGTTCTTCAAAGCCATGCCAATAAATTAAAAGTTAAACAAACAAACAACAAAAACAACAACAATAACGAGTGCCATTATTTCAAAAGAAAGAAAGAAAGAAGATCAGACAGACAGACAGCCAGAGACTTTTTAATTATTTTTCTTAATTTAGCCATTAATGGTGTGTCGAAGTGAAAGGAAAAATAAAGAAATTTTTTCTTCTTTCATTCATTCGTTTGTTTATGCAACAAAAGCAAACAGGTAAACATTTTATACAACAAAAGGCCAACATTTAAAGTGTTAACGTTTTAATATGATAATGATGAGGCTGCTGCTCATTTAAAACTCTCTTTCTTGAGACACATTAATTTCAACAATTGTTTCGTTTTAAAAAAAAAAAACATTTAATTCTGTTTTATTGCCTGTTGCCGTAGCTGTTGCTGCTTCTTCTTCCTTTCTGTTGTTGTTGTTGTTATTGTTAATTTTATAAGGCCATAAAAATAAAAATAAAATAAACACTTTCAGTTTTTCTCTTATTTTTTTAATACTTATTCGTTCCGTTAGTGTTTTTCCAGCCACTTTCTTTCGTATTTCTTTTTTTATGGATTTTCCTTACGTTTTGCTTTTTATTTTACTAACAGCAGGACTTTCTTTCGTTTGTTTATATTTCTACTTCTACTCCTCTTCTCTCTCTCTCTCTCTCTCTTCTCTCTTTCACTTTTTCTAAAGTAGGCTGTCAAATATTTTTAAGAAATGAAATGAAAGAAATAAAAACACAACAAAGAAGAATCTTTTTTAAGGAATACAAAGTTTTGTAACCCCTTTTAAGGTCATTAAAGGTTCTGTAAATGACATTTTAATACGTACGTACGTATGTATGTAAAGGAGAGAGAAGGAGCAGCTCTCTGTTTAAGCATAATGAAGTTAATAAATACACCCACACACACGCTTTTAAAATATTTTCTTAATGGTAAATTATTGTGTTATTTATTGGTTGATTATGAGTTTTAAGTTGATTTTTTTATTTAAAACTTTTCAAGGCCAAATACGATATTTATTTGAAGAAATATTTCTTAATTTATGGAATATTTTTCAAATGAATGAGAAGCTTAAGAATTTCTTATTTAAAGTTTTTTACTCAAAGAACATTTTCCTTGGTAATGGAAGTAGCATTGTGGCTTTAATAAAATTAATAAAATTATGATAAGCAATCGCTTTTACAATGCCTTTACATACATAATTGGTCAGTACAATCCTTTAGTCAGGATTTCAACATCGCTTCTCTCACTCTTTATGTTTTGTGATGTTAATTTTATACATAGTAAGTGGCGGGATCTATAGTTTAAAGACGACTCCGTATGGCAGATTTTTTGAGAAACTTTTCATGGCAATTTTATTTTTACTCTCAGAGTTTTTGCCAGAAATCTGCTGAGAGGAAATAGCTGAGAGGAAATCGCGAAAGATCCCAAAGTAAAATGAAACAATTATTGAAAGAAGAAATTAGGAATACAAGCCTTTATCAATATTGGAATGTGAAAAATTTGCGAATATTTTTGATATTTAAAAAGGATTTGGTTTTGAGAAGCATTTGAACGAGTCATATTCAATAGTTTATAGTAGGTAGGGTTGGGTAGTATATTGAGTATAATGGTAGGATCCCTTTTGAAGTGCTTAATATTCGAATTTAAATTAAACAATTTACATGTGAAATCTCATTAAAAAATTTGAAGCCATTATGTCTGGCATAAAAAACGGTCAATTGTCCGTTACAGGTTCGCTGGGGGAGACCTCACCTGAAATGTTAAATTTTCCATGACTCTGGACACATAAATCAAATTGGTTTTGACCAATATATTGTGCCATGGCAGGGTTTTTTTTTACTCCCAGAGTTTTTGCTAGAAATCTGTTGACAGGGAATCGCAGAAGAAATATTTTTTGTATTTCGTTTTGATGTCTGGCCTGGGGCTCGAAAATTTTTGAATTTTTTTTTTTTAAATTTGAAGAACTTTTTGAAAATGCAAATTGTAAACACTCCCGCAATCAATGTAACCAGTAAAGGACTTACAATTTCTGGTGATATTTATGATTGCATTTGAAAAATTTCTGTAAACGAAATATCCACTGATTTCAGCTCTAACTCGATAATTTTATGCTGTCTTAAGGATTCCCCTTTTTTCTTGTTGCTTATGAAGAAATTCTGGTTTTGATACATTCTTAAACGACCATCTTGGACAGCAAATTGTTGGATAAAATCGTGAAATTGTGGACATTATGTCTTACTGAACATCGTAAGCAGTTGTTGATCTGATGGTTAGTCGTTAAAGTTTCTTTTTCGCCGATAAATTTTCAGAGTGACTTGATCTATTGCGTTTTGATGTCTGGCCCGGGGTTGGAACCCTGGCTTTAGATCTAATAAGCCAATACACTGCCTACTAGGCTACAAGCTTCCTTAAAAATCATTTTATGGACGGCACAGTAAGATGATTTTGTTTTTCTCTTTCCTAATATATTCGAATCAGAACTCTATTGACTTATGAGCACCTCCTGGCGTTGACTGAAATTAAGCCTATCTTATGATTAATTAAGGCGTATTTTACACTTCGATTTGAATCTCCATTTGATAATGATTAAAGACTTGAAAAATAATTACTAGAACATGAGTCGTTCAATGGCAATTTTTCGAATAAAATTTTATTTACCACACGCACTCAAAAAAAAAAAGTTTAGAAAAGCTAAAGTGCCACGGCTTAGTTAGTTAGTTAGGTTAGGCAATTATAGTGGAGACACACTTGAAAGAAAAAGGGTCACTTAGCATACTTTTATGCCAATCAATTCTCAGCTCGATACCAGCCCGATCCCAAAATAAAATGAAAGAAAAATTCTAATTTTAACTGAAGCAATGCGTTGGCCCTGTATCAGGTCTGAAATTTGTTGCGTTGCATTATTTTTCCCAGACATATTTTTGCATAAGAATTACCGAATAGCCATTAACATTGCCCTGTTAACTGTTACAGTAGCTATGTTAAAAATTTTAGGTTTTTGTCTTTGCTGATTAAATAGGAATTTATCGTCACACACATTGTACACGAATTAACTTAACTTTTTAAGTGGAAAAACTAAACGTAAATTCAAGTTTATTTTTCTTATTTGCCCTAGGTTAGGTCGAAGTGGTAGCTCTGTTATCACAAAGCTTACTTGTGTACGCATGGCGGCCCGTTGTGATGCCACGGGTGAACGCCGTCCCTGTACTAACTAAGCTCCACGAAATCAGGGCAAAGGAAGAAGTTGGTCAGCGCAAGGGTTGCACCTTATTTGTCTAAAGATTGTGTTTTTTTTTTTGGGGGGGGGGGGGGTAATCAAATTGACATTTCATCTGTTCTAAGTCGTATGTTTTTCTTTAGTTTTATTCCATTGAATTACTTTTTCTTTTCAGCCGATTAATTTGAACTATTATGGTGACCAGTGACCTCTAAATCCGTTTAAAATTTTACGCTGGTTTTTGATATTTTTTTTCAACTTTTTGATTTCATTTTCAATTAAATTTTTTGTTTTTTTTTTTTTTTTATGAATAGAATTTAAATTGTTTTCACGCCATTTAAATTTAAATTTGATTTTTTGAAATAAATTCTCTTGAGTTTTCAATAGTAAAACAGGCGTTTAAATACGTAAATGAATATGAACGTACGTAAATATGTACATAGAATACTGGGAATATTTTATTGAAAACAAATGTACTCAACGAATGTATCACATTTCCCGGGAAATTATTTCAAGCGTTGATAGGAGAAAAAAAAATTGAAAAACATTTCTCAATGAAAACATTTTTTTTTTGTTTTTTTTTATTAAACTTTTAAGTGGCGGAAGAAAAAATTCATTTGAATGGTGAATAAAATACGGAAATAAAGTTAATGAAAAAGGAATAGAAAAATACAAGAAATTAAATATTAAATACACAGGCTTGTATGTGTGGGGTTAGTAATGTTATGAGGGCAGTAATAAAATTCGCTGTTATAACAGTGGGATGAAACCATATTTCAAAAACTAGAGAGAAATATTGAACAAGATTTTTGAATCATCAGAACATCAGTCCTTCTACAAAGTCTTTAAAAACCGTGACGTATTCGATTCATAACGAACGAACAGCATCAATTTTGAGGAAAAATCATGGCTCATCAAATGAAATTCCTTAAAATATTTTTGCTCCGTTTTCTTTACAATTTTCTTTGTTGTAGTTTAAGCGCCTCTGCTTGTGTCCAATTAGGTCCAGTGAACAAGGTTAGGCAGGAATTCTCATCCGACGTTATTTTATGGGCTATGCATATGACGTCTGTCCGAATTGATGGCCATAGAGGACTTATTTCTGATGTGTGTAATGATAAATTCGAATTTGAATATCCACAACGTAATTCATAAATTTTATCAGTGCCAGATTTAGCGTTAACAAAGCAAAATTTCCTCTTAAGAGAACAAAATTTGCCCTTAACATGGTAATAATAGCACAGTAACCCACAAGTAGCACAACAAAAACTCTTTAATGAATGAGTCTCTTTGCGAAAATGATTTTTTAATGAAAATTAGGGCTTACTGCCCCTAAGCCCTTTCGGTTTATAGACGTGCATCGTGATTTGGCGCAACAGTATGAATAAATTCGTATTTGAAGACCCAAGACTCAATCAATAAATTTGCTAGTTGGTCGTGTTTTGGCCTATTAGACTGAAGGCCCCCCATGTTCAAACCCCATGTCAGATACTTACTTACTTACTTAATTGGCCATAACAACCCGATTAACGGATTTCGGCCTGCTGCAACACATCCTTCCAGGCGCCTCTGCTTTTTGCGCGCCTACGCCAATTGGTCACACCAATCGATGACAGGGCTTCTTCGATTTGGTCCTACCAACGGATACAAGGTCGTCCTCTACGCCGACTTCCGTAGATCCCCGCATCAAACACTCGTCTCGCTGGAGCATCCTCGAGCCAGCGCAGCCGCTGGATATTAATACGCTGTACAATGTCCTATGTCGTTGAGGAGCTCATACCAGCTCACTGTTAAATCGGATGCGAAAATTATCGCCAATTCGCACTGGACCGAAGATCTTACGTAGGGACAATTTCTCTCGAATACTCACAAGGCAGCTGCATCAGTTCTTAATAGTGTCCATGCTTCTGCGCCATAAAGAAGCACAGGTAGGATGAGTGTCTTGTAGAGTATTAGTTTCGTCTTGCGAGAGAGGTCTCTGCTACTCAATTGCCTATTGAGACCATAATAGCACCTGTTGGCAAGAGTAATCCTGCGCTTGATCTTCAGACTGACATCATTTTTGGTGGTAAAATCGTTGTCCTTGAAACGATTGTCGTGGTTGTCAACTTTAGAGGGGATCTTTATTGAGGCAATTGTTTTGGCTTTCATTGGATCTAATTTTTACGTGGTGGGTTCCAAGCCCTACGCACAACCCGAGTTTAATCGTCCAGGGGATTGGACCTCGCTGCAAGCATTAGTTAACATCCAGCGGGTGCTAGAATGCCATCCAGGAGGGGCCACGAGGAGACTGCGTGTCAACTTGAATACAGCAAGACAAGGATCGCCCTGTTGGTCGCCATATTGGCCACAGTCAGAAACTTTGCCTTGTTTGCATGCATTCCATCCCTCCCCACCCCATGTCAGATATTAAAACGAAAATATGAAAAAATTTCTTCAATGACTTCCTTTTATGAGAGTAAATAAAATTGCCATGAAAAGCTTGTCAAAAAAATCTAGTCGTTCGGAGTTGACTTTAAACTGTAGGTCCCGCCTTTTATGTATGAAATTAAGGCACACAACAAAAGTAGGTGTAAGAAGCTAGGTCGTAATCCTAACCGAAGGGTGGTGTAGGGTTCAAAACCGGTTAATAATGCCTTGTAATACGTATTGCATGGGCACTCAATTTGAACGCATTTTAATTTAATTTGAAATTATTCACTGTGAAATTAATTGTTTTTTTTTTTGTTTTTTTATTTAATTGTTTCATTATTATTATTATTTTATTAAATATTTTATTATGATTATTAATTGCAATTGTTTTTTCTCCTTTCTTTCTTTCCTATGATTTGAATAACAATACAGGATTTAATAAAACAACAATTGCAATTGCATTGGCAATGACAATGATAATATGCATATCATCATTGTAATTTAATAGGGGGGCAATAAATAAATAAATTTTAAATGAATTTAAATTTCTCTCTCCCTCTCCTCTCTCGATCTCTCTTTCTCTCTCTCTCTCTCTCTCTCTCTCATTTGAAAATTGCTTAGCATTGTCTAAACACTGAATTAAACAGTGTTTCTCTCTAGCAGCTGTGCTAAGCATTCTTTTCGCCTTGAGGCCCTGTTCGATTGTTTACTGCAACGAATAAAATTAAATTTTTAAAGAAAAAATTAAGAATAATTAAGAATAATTTATTCAAAAACATAAACAATCTCATAAATTGTAGCAAATTGTTAGTATTTCGATAGAGTAACAGAGATGCTACAGTTGCAAATGGCCTGTGAGCATGAGATTTTTCATCAAAAATGATTTCTTCTATGATAAGGTCAAATTGGCACAAGAGCGTCCTATGTATGCCACAAAAAAGCAAAAGCCTATAAGTTTTGTTTCTTTGAGAACGATGTGGACTAAACAATCACTATGTTTGGCTATGCGTTAGTGATTAGCAACTTGTTTTGGCTTGCTTGGAGAGCCATATACCAATGAATGTATTTGAAATAGAAAGGAAGTTTGTGGTCATTGTCATCTCAAGCGGTAGTGGTGGTCAAACAAGCCACCGAGATCGTATAATATGGCAACGTTAGATTTTTTTTCTTATGGGATTCTCTTAAGTCGCAGGTGTTTGAAAATAAGCCGCACATTACAGTAGTTTGCCGTCCGTTGAATTGAAAGCCATAGAAAATTGGATCTCCAAATGACTCCCAATGACAAGTTTATTTACACTCTCAGTGTTTTTGCCAGAAATCGGCTGAAGGCATATTATTATTATAATTAGCCATTACAACCTTTCAGTCAGGATTACAACCTAGCTTCTCACACCACTTATGTTGTGTGTGTTAATTTTGTATATAAATGGTGGGACCTACAGTTTAAAGTCGACAGATTTTTGAGAAGGTTTTTCATGGCAATTTTACTCTCACTCTCAGAGTCTTTGCCAGAAAATCCGCTGAGAGGAGTCGCCGAAGAAATATTTTTTCGTTTTAGATGTCTGACCTGGCATTCGAACCCGGGCCTTTTGTCTAATAAGCCAAAACACTACCCATTAGACCACGGCGACTTCTGAAAGGCATATTGCGGATGAAATATTTGCTTCATATTTTCGTTTTGTTTTGAAATATCTGGCCTGTGGCTTGAACCGTGATGTCACATCTAATAGTCCAACACACTGTAAGCATAAGAAGAACCTAGACTATTGCTTTTAATCAATGTGAGTGGATGCCGCCAACTTGCAGTGTGTGCTTATCGTTTGAAGTTTAATTTTAGGATGTACAACCGTTCAAAAGGGTTTATCCAGTGAAATCCTGCGACATATTTTACCCCTTAAAAAAAAAAGAACTTAAAAATCTTTTTTATTATTTCATATTCTGCTGACCGAAATTGTCATGCTGTTGTACAACGAAAGCCGACTGTGGTGCTTAAACAAGTAAAAATCGTTTAGATTACCTATCATGGCTCCTATAAGTTCTCAGGTTAAATTTTTTCATTTATTAAGTAACCGTGTTTACTATTTTGCAAACAGTTGTGTAATCTCTTTGTGGTTTTTGCAATACCTGGGCTGTTCAGCAAGTGAAATCGGCAATTTCATAGGAAAGATTGGTCTAGTAGCGATGAAACTGTGAATGGTGATATTCTGGAATGGAATTTTCTACAACATAAACGAAATTCAATAACTCTTCTTCGGCAATTATTTCGAATGTCCCCGGCCTTCACACTAACCCACCCTCACCCGACCGCGGAGGGCTCGCCCCATTACGTAGGGACACGTACACACTACAGTCCGGACTGCAGCGGGCTAAGGGAAAAGTTATGGCAACGAGAACATAAAACAGCTACAGAACTTAATCACAAGCTGAATAAGGGCAACAATATACGGGAATAATCTAAGGCAAGAAGGAAAATACATCTTTATACGATAATTTATAAATTAATGCCAGAATTCAAGCTACGTTTTACATTATAAACACTAAAATTAAAATCTATAAAATCATAATGCATGTTAAAATCATTACATAATCTAAGAACAGCCAAATTACATGCATAATTCGTTCTATGGAAATCTAAAGAAAGAGGACGATAGTGCCGAAAAAATCTTGCAGGAATGCTGAAATTCAGGTTAGAAAGCAAAAACTCAGAATCGATATCACCTTTAACCAGATTGAAAACAAAACAAACCCCTAAAACAGACCTTCTACATTCTAAAGTTGGAAGTTTTACCAAAGCTAATCTATCCTCATACGACGGAAGCCCATTGGCATAATCCCATCCTAAGCCACGTAAACAGAATAATAAAAACTGCCTCTGCACAGACTCGATTGAATCACTATGACAATCACTATGGATTCCAAATAACAGACGCATACTCCAAAATAGGCCTAACAAGTGAAATGTACAGTAGCCCATCTTTTCACAAAACCAAGAACAGCCCGACCCTTGCCAATCATCAAACTAATATGATCAATAGAAGACAATTTAATATCCAATAATACTCCTAAATCAAGATATGAAGGCACAGTTTCCAAAGGGCAAGAATTAATCACACAAGTGGACGAGATTACACCAAGGCGAGAGAAAACCATGCATTTAGATTTTCTCAAATTAAGATCCATTAAATTTACATACATACATAATTGGCCATTACAACCCTTCAGTCAGGATTACGACCTAGCTTCTCACACCACTTATGTTGTGTGCGTTAATTTTATGCATAAGTGGCGGGACCTACAGTTTAAAGTCGACTCCGAACGACAGATTTTTGAGAAGCTTTTCATTGCAATTTTTACTCTCGGAGTCTTTGCCAGAAATCTGCTGAGAGAAAGTCGCCGAAGAAATATTTTTAGTTTTGATGTCTGACCTGGGATTCGAACCCGGGCCTTTTGTCTAATAAGCCAACACACTACCCACTAGACCACGGAAGCCCATTGGCATAATCCCATCCTAAGCCACGTAAACAGAATAACCAAAACTGCCTCTGCACACACTCGATTGAATCACTATAACAACGATAGTATGGATTCCAAATAACAGACGCTTACTCCAAAATAGGCCTAACAAGTGAAATGTACAGTAGTCTTGTTATATACGAATCAATGAATTCCATAGCCCATCTTTTCACAAAACCAAGAACAGCTCGAGCCTTGCCAATCATCAAACTAATGTGATCAATAAAAGACAATTTAATATCCAATAATACACCCAAATCAAGAAATGAAGGCACAGTTTCCAAAGGGCAAGAATTAATCACATAAGTGGACGAAATTACACCACCACGAGAGAAAACCAATTCATTTACATACATTTTCTCAAATTAAGACCCATTAAATTTATCCTGCACCAAATAACAAACAAATCAATATTTCGCTGAAGAACAGCCTGGCCATGATCATCATCAAAAGTATAAAATAATTTAACATCGTCAGTATATATCAGAATATTACAATCAGAAATAGCAGAAGGAAGATCATTCAGATACAATAAAAACAGTAAAGGACCCAAATGGCTACTCTGCCTGGCTACACCAGAAGTAACATATACAGTCTTAGACAATACATTCCTAAACAATACCCTCTGAGTCCTAAGGGAGAGGTAGAAGTCTAGCCAACGATGAATAGTATCAGGAATACCGATTAGTGAAAGTTTATGGTCATGTAATTGCAATTACAGTTAAACTTCTTTAATTTCAACTTTTATTATTTGAATTTTCTGTAAGTTGAACCACAGCAACAGCATTTTGGAGAAAAATTCTATTAGATTTTGCTTCTTTAATTTGAAATTTCTACAAGTTGAAGTTTTTTTTTTCTGGATAATGGTGATTCAATTTATGGAAGTTCAACTGTAATTACATACATACATACATAATTGGCCATTACAACCTTTCAGTCAGGATTACGACCTAGCTTCTCACACCATTTTATGTTGTGTGCGTTAATTTTATACATGAGTGGCGGGACCTACAGTTTAAAGTCGACTTCGAACGAAAGATTTTTGAGAAGCTTTTCATGGCAATTTATTTACTCTCAGAGTCTTTGCCAGAAATCTGCTGAGAGGAAATTGCCGAAGAAATATTTTTCATTTTGATGTCTGACCTGGTATACGAACCCGGGCCTACCTACTAGACCACGGCGAGCTTCAACTGTAATTAAGAAACTTTATTTAAGGCAATACGATTTTATTACGTGTGTAAGGTTAAATGTGATTTTCTTTAAATCTTTAAATTTGATGGAATTTTTTCTTAAACAACTTTTTTGTTTTTTCGTTGTAAGCACGGCTTAGTTCTCTTTAACAACCATAAAAACTCCTTGTCCTTAAACTCTATGCAAATAATTACTTTACGTAGGTTTCAACCTCTTTTTTTTCCAAGTGCAAATCTTAAAACTCTTGCACTTTCAACATTCATTCATTTCGTTTTGTTTGTTTCATTTGCTTAAGTATCACTCTCATGAAGAGGAGCTAAGTCGTCATTCAAAATGCATGTGGGCAAGCGGGTGAGTATTCACCACCATCATCATACTACCAAATACCACTAACACTAACATCATGGGTGGCGTATGATTAATATTTTATTGTGATTGTAACACTCATACGCTAGAGTGCACTTGATTATGTTTTGTATACGCTTTTGTAAGCTCTCATCCACTCAACCATTCGTTGATTCATACGTACATTTATTGTGTTTCATTTTTTGTTCTCTCTCTCTCTCTCTCTCTCTCTCGCTCTCTCTTCCTCTCTATGATTTTAATTTAATTTCTTTTTTCCTCTTTATGTGTGTGTCCCAATCTCTCTCTCTCTCTCTTCAATTTTAATATTTTAAATACAACAAACAAATGCTTGTTTATGTGATAGTGTAAGTGTGTATGTGTGTGTGTGATTGTGTTTGTTTGTTTGTTTGTGTCTGTAATTAATTAATAATTTTTAAATCAAAATGAAAATGTTTTCCTTTGTGTCACAATAACAATTTTGAACATATAACTGCAACAACAACAAATATTTTATTGTTTTAAATATTGTTTCACATTGTTGTTGTTGTTGTTGTTATATTAACAATTATAACAACCACTACACATGTATGTATGTGTGTATGTATGTATGTGTGTATACGTTATTAATTTTATTTTAATTAAAAACTATTCTCTTTGCTCCTGCTCCCTCTCTCTTTCTTTCTCTCTGTCTCTCTGTCTCTTATATTCAATTGGTTATTGATGTATGCCGGTGAAATGCATTCATTCACACATTCAATCAATCAGTCGATCAATCAAACATTTGATGGCATGCCATGGTTTTCAAATACTTTTTGTTTTTGATGGATTTTAAGGACTTTACCACAAATACATGCACACCCCCAAACGTTATCGTGGGGGATATTTAAGCAGATTTTGTTTGTTTTTTTCGAAAGAGAGGAGGGGATTACAATTATTGAAAGAAGGAATTAGGAATTGAAGCCTTTATCAATATTGGAATGCGAAAAGTTTGCGAATATTTTTGATATTTAAAAAGAATTTGTTTTTGAGAAGCATTTGAATGAGTTGTATTCAATAGTTTATAGTAGGTAGGGTAGAGTAGTATATTGAGTATAGTGATAGGATCCCCTTTTAAGCCACTCTATATTCGAATTTAAATTAAACAATGTACTTGTGAAATATCATTAAAAAATTTGAAGCCATTATGTCTGACATAAAAAACGTTGAAATGTCCGTTACGGCTTTGCTGGGGGGAGAACTCATTTGAAATATTATATTTTCCATGACTCTGGACACAGAAATCAGATTGGTTTTTACTAATATGTTGGGTTGGCTTTGATAATCTCTTTGACTTGTTGTTTAACGACATACAACTTTGACTTAAAAAATCCCCACAAGAACACACCTAACGCACTCAAATCACACCATATCGGCGGCTAGTTTACATTAACTGCAAGTGAGATGGCCTTACTTACTTACTTACTTACTTAATTGGCCATAACAACCCGATTAACGGATTTCGGCCTGCCGCAACACATCCTTTCAGGCGCCTCTGCTTCTTGCGCGCCTACGCCAGTTGGTCACACCAATCGATGACAGGGCTTCCTCGACTTGGTCCTTCCAACGGATACAAGGTCGTCCTCTTCATCGACTTCCGCAGATCTCTGCATCAAATACCCGTTTCGCCGGATCATCCTCCTCCATTCGAACGACATGGCCAAGCCAGCGCAGCCGCTGGATATTAATACGCTGTACAACGTCTATGTCGTTGAGGAGCTCATATTCAAGTCACTGTATAAATCGAATGCGGAAATCATCGCCAACTCGCACAGGACCGAAGATCTTACGTAGGACTTTCCTCTTGAGTATCCTCAAGGCTGCTGCATTAGTTCTTAATAGTGTCTCCATGCCTCTGCGCCATAAAGAAGCACTGGGAAGTTGAGCGTCTTATAGAGTATTAGTTTCGTCTTGCGAGAGAGGTCTCTGCTACTCAATTGGCTCTTGAGACCATAGTAGCACCTGTTGGCAAGAGTAATCCTGCGTTTAATCTCCAGACTGACATCATTTGGTAGTAACTGCGGAGCCAATATAAATAAATTCTTTGACCATATCAAAAGAGTAAATATCGCCTGTAATCTGAGAATCAATACGACGCACGTCTCTACTTATCGATAACATATACTTTGTTTTGCCCTTATTGAATGGCAGACCTATCTTCTTAGACATGTGAGATGGCCATGTCTTTAAATTGCTAGTGATATCGTAATATTCAAGGTGGCAAGAGCTACGTGGTGTCCTGGTAAAACCCTAACATCCTATTGAAATTACATGTCTTAGATGTTCCTATCATTTAATTCGATCCAAGGGAAGTTGGTAATCTATGATCGATAGAGCTATGCTATGTTATGTCCAAAGTCCCCACCAAATAGTGTCTTTTTTGGAATGAATTGAACGCTCTTTGATCTCATGTGGATTAGTGTTGCCTTAAATTCAATAATTTTCTTTGTATGCGTATTCATATATCCAGAAATGAGTCTCATAGCTGAAGATTTTTGTCAGTTGGTCCTGTATGATTTGGCATAATAGAAAAAGTAAATGAAAGATATTGCGGAAGACGTGGGACTGTTTGTTTCGGACAAGTTTTTTTCAGACCAGGTTTCGGGAAAAATATTCAGAAGAATAATTGAGATCGTATTGGCTTTTCATATTCGATTAAAATTATAAACTGATTGCAGACTTCATTGAAAGAATTCGATTAAAAAAGTTGTGTTTTTGTTGGATTCTGGATTAACCTAGAGCCTATGACAATGACTGACGAGGTTACGAACTCACTGCAAATAACAACATCCTGAACAATGGTGGGTGATACCTAAATGCCTATAATGAAGGAATGGGGGATATACCAAACTGTGCTATTATGCGAAAAATTGAAAAAAAAAATCGATGAAAATTCATGGACGATACGGTGGTCGATTCGAGGGATGGTTCATTTGCATTTGCACTCGCAATTGTGTAGAGGTGACTGCAATTGTACACAAAAGTCGGACCAACTAGTGAGTATGAAAATAAAAATAATGGTCAGGTGGCCCCACTACAAGCAACGTTATCATGTAAGTGCTGCACATATGGTCTTACTGATCTCTAAGATTACGTGGAAATTTATTTCTAGAGGTTTCAGGTAATTCCAGTATCCCCATTAGCAAGCTTTTGATTTTATGATAACATTGTAAATATCTTTTTTCCTTACGGTAATTCAATTTAGCACAGGTAGGTAGTTTTGTAATTACAAGATCAGATAGCTTGATGTTTCACAAGAAATCTGCTTCCTGACGCCTTGAAATTGAATTATGTTTGTGAGCATTATACAGGAACAATGGCGAATGGATTAAACCCGAATGAAAAGCAAAGAAAAGTTCAAGTTGAGCCACATTGTTGATGTTCTGTTCAAGATTTGCTTTAGTAAACGAAACTTAGTTTATTAGGAGCTCTTGTTTTATTGAATAAAAGGGCAATGAATTCTGAAATGTGTCCCTGCCTACTAGTCGTTGGAATAGATTGATTTTCTAAGGCCATAACAATATTTTGTATCTGATTGTTGTCCCAAAACTTAGGAGATTAACTAAAGAAAAAAGAATTGAAAAGATATTTATATGTCACCATTCACAGTTCGTGTAATTGATTTCTGCATTCAAGTTCTTCAGCTTAAGATTGTGTTTTAAGTTACGAAAGATTAACTTCTTACCGTTTTCTGCTCTGCTGTCTGCATGCTACAACATTTTCTTGCTTAATTCAAATAACACAACCCTTTAGACGGGATTACAACTTAGTTTCTCACATCAATTATATTTTGAATGCGTTTATTTTATACACGAGTGGCGAGGCCATCTATTTAAAATCGACTCCGAATGACAGATTTTTTTGAGAAACTTTTCATAACAATTTTATTTCATTGTGAAAAATTTTGTCAGCAATCTGCTGAGGTGATAAGAACAAAGAAATTTTTGTTGATATTTCGTTATGTTGGACATGTCTGACCTGGGAATTTAACCAGGGTCTCAAGACTAGTAAAACAACACACTACCTGGTAGACGAATGCTACTACGGCTTAAATTAAATATCCACACCTTCCTGAATGAAAAATTTAAGACAAATTATGCTTTAATCACTTCCAGGTATTGTTAACTACATGTGAACATATGTACTTAACGTATGCCTTCTTCCCATTTCCTCAATTATCAGTTTTCAGATCATTTTTTAAGGCTGCTGTTGTTGTTATTTCGAAAGTCCTTGTCTTTAATTTTTAATTCGTTTATGTTTTTTGTTTCGTTTTTCAGTGTATTTTTCAATTTCTTTTTATTTCTTGCATATCTTACAGCGTTAAGCAGTCAAATAATAATTTCTTTTTTTTTTGTTTTTGCCTTTTCAATCGTTTTTTATGGAAATTTTTAACATGAAAAAAATAACTTTTCGCATATGTATGCACTAGTATGTGTAACGGTGACACAGTGAAGACAAAAACAAACAAAATAAATAAGGAAAAAACTTAAGTAAAACTGAAATGGTAAATAAATTTGCATATTAACACACACACACACACGCAACCGATGTGTTTCTTAATAAAAACGAATCAAACATGAGCTGCTTGAATACAAAACACACACACACACACACATATGCATGCACTCATACTCAACCCCGACGTGTTTCTTAATAAAAACGAATCAAACCTGAGCTGCTTGAATACAACACACACACACACCCACGTATACAATTGCTACTACTTCTGCCATTACCAGCATCATCAGCATATCACCTCGAACGTGAGATCATTATTCATGAAGAGCCAAATATCTGCGGGTGATTTCATGTGTGTGTGTTGTGTGAGCGTTGTGTTGTTGTCGTGTTCGTTGTCATTGTAAGTGTGTTGCCTTATGCTGCTGCTGCTACTCCTGAATTTTCTTGTATTTTTAATTTTGCTTTCTCTCTCTCACATTCTCTCTTTATCACTTTTTATGATTATTTTTTTAAATACAAATTTTATTTACGATGACGACATACGGCGACATGCAATGAAACGTTTGCAGCAGCGACAGCAGCACAACTACAAGCAAAAGTTAAAGCTTTGCAAAGAAGTGCATAAATTTTGATTTTCTTTCGTTTTCGCCGTTATTTTTCCGTTGTTTGTTTTTGTTTTTAATGGCACAACGATTAAATTGCGATTTTTATTATCTTAAAACAGGCAAAAGACAATAAAAAAAACATGAACCAGCAGCAGCAGCAGCAGCTAAAGTCACTCATGTGAGGAGTGGAAATAATAATAAAAAATTGATAAAAAAAAACGTTAACGAAACCGAAACGGTAAAGCATTTAACTATCAAAGCAAGAAAAAATAATAAAAAGAAGAAGAAATATTTAAGCAGATACAATTAGGCCATTAAAGTTCATCCATAAAAGACGTGCAAGAAGCTTTATAAGCAAATTAGCTTCTTTAAATTAAAGGGTTGCCTAAGTTCCTTTGCTTTTATTGAACATTATAAGGAGTTATCCAGTAATGATTACGTTGAAGATTGGTATTGAGAAAATTAGCTTTGAAAATATCATAAAAGGCTAATCTACTTATTACCACTGTTAAACGGTTAACAGTGCTGTGTTAATAGCAAAGTCTACCCTGTTAGAGTCAAAAAATGGCGCTGCTAAGAGAGTGGGTTTGCATCTTTGCTTTTTAAATTCGAATTTATTTTTACAAACATTATTCATTAATAATTTGTGCTTTGTTTAAAGTATCCTCGTATGTACCGTGCGCCAAATGATGGAGTGAAAAGATAAAACTTTTCAATTTTAATGCTGGAACCTTATCATGTATGTATGGAGTGCAGTGTCATTTAATTGGACCCCTTAATATTGATTGCAAAACTCATTCCTGGTGAAATAATTCACGCTCACTTTTTGATACATTTTGCAAGGTATCTCTACGATAACTTAGCGAACGTTAATTTTCAAATCCTCCAAGGTTACAGGATTATCCTTGAAGCCATTATAAAGTCATGATATTCCTTGAACAGCGTTAAATTACTTTTTTTTCTAGTGACATTGTAACCAAATAATGCTTTGAATTGGAAATAACAGTTGAATCAGACCTATTTTCGAATAAATATCCCTCCACAATTCCATAAAGCTTATCAAAAAGATAACTTTTCTGCATGAAATATTTTTTTCATAATCTCTGCTAGGTTTTCCAATGCTTTACCAGACAATTTTGCTTGTTTTGTATAACCAGCAGGTGAGAAATTAATTCCATTATTGAACAAACGTTCGTTTGAAGAGTCTGCAATGAAATTCTTGTGGTCTAGCACTTAATCAGCGTGTCAATCAATGGTGTTTTAAATGATCAGCCGCCTGGAATTATTGTCTAAGTTAATGTTTACATGGACGGAGGTACACATTCAGCAACAGCAAAAAGTTAAGATGAGACCAATTAGGGACTTCTCCAGTCATGAAGTTCGAATTATAAGCCACACTATTTTCAAAAGAAGTGACATTTGCTTCAGTGAGCAAATTTCGCTGTTACACAACTTTAAGCATATCTCTGTACTTACTTACTTACTTACTTAATTGCTTCTGCTTCTTGCGCCAGTTGATCATACCAATCGATGATAGGGCTTTCTCGATTGGTCCTTCCAACGGATACAAGATTGTCGTCTTCGCCGGCTTCCGCAGATCCTAGCATCAAATACCCGTCTCGCCGGAACATCCTGGTCCATACGAATGAGATAGTCGAGCCAGCACAGAAGCTGGATGTTAATACTCTGCATAACGTCGATGTCGTTGAGGAGTTCATACAGCTCACTGCTGAATCGGATGCGGAAATCATCGCCAACTCGCATTGGACCGAAGATCTTATGTAGGGACTTTTCTTTCGAATACTTTCAAGGCTGCTGCATCAGTTCTTAATGGGGTAAATTCTTCTGCGTCATAAAGAAGCAGGTAGAGTGCTGGTTTTGTCTTACGGAAGAGGTTCCTGTTACTCATAAGCATTTTGAGACCATAACAGCACCTGTTGGCAAGCGTAATCCTACGTTTGATCTCCAGACTGACATCATTTTCGGTGGTAACGGCGGAGCCAAGATAAATAAATTCTTTGATTGTAACAAAAGTATAGTTATCGGTCGTAATCTGAGAGTCAATATGCCGCACGTCTCTACTTGTCGATAAAAATTACTTTGTTTTACCCTCTCGGTACATTTGGTCGAATATGATGACTATGTTAGGTTAGGTTTCATTAGGTTAGGTTAATGGTTAGCTAGCCGTTCAAAGCTAAGTTCACTCGGTAGGCATATGGCCCATTGTATTACCCAGTGTGATGTAGATCCCTTTGTAATGATCCCTTAGTGGCACGTTCTCCTCTATGTGCAGATGTTCAAGCGTTCTGTTACCCAAAAACCAATGACATCTGCTCTTTAGTACAGGGGGTACTTGTTTAAATGGTGTTGCACCGACTCCATTCTCATTTCCTTCACATTATGACAGATTTGGTAGTAATCCTGGTAGAGCATAGCGAGCTTGTTAATCAAACTGCCAATTACTTAGTGCTCCGTTCGAATCCCTATTAGTTTCTTGGTCCT
This sequence comes from Sarcophaga peregrina, assembly GCA_014635995.1. Classification (NCBI taxonomy): domain Eukaryota; kingdom Metazoa; phylum Arthropoda; class Insecta; order Diptera; family Sarcophagidae; genus Sarcophaga; species Sarcophaga peregrina. The sequence continues at coordinate 37,591,111 of CM025790.1, read as the reverse complement.
CCCACTGGACACAATAGATTTGAAGTCCTGCAATCTGGTATGTTGTACCATCCACGATTTGTTGATGATGGCGACTATAATCACGCCGAAAATATTTGAAAAGTAAACACGTCTGAAATATTACTTTAGTTATCAGTTTTAATTGGTTTTATATGGTCTTTGTTAAATAAATGATTCGTATTCTTACTTAACTTAATTGTAATTAATCATCACACCCATATTGTGTGTGTCAACTTTATTTGAAGTTCTTGCAAAATGTTGCCTCTAAACGCCTTCTTGACGTCTTTGTTGAGCCATGCAATTGTTTGCTGGGTTGTACGAGTATCATAGGGTGTATCTGTTAAAAATGTCTTGAATTACTTGCATTTCTTTTGCTCTAGTTAAAAATAACTTTTGAATACAATTTTTAATTTCATTTTTTCTATTGTATACACACCTTCAGGCAACCAATTGAGAGATTTAATAGGATTTTAAATATTATTTCTTTCGTTTAAATCTGTTTAAATAGCTTTCCATTAGGAAATTCATTTTATTGTTTGCATTTCAATTTAATAACGTTTGAAATGAATTGAAAGTCTCTGGAATTGAGGATACAAAATGAAATTATAATTTGAAATGATAATTAAATACATAACAAGCATTTAGAGAATGTTTGTGAAAAGATTTCTCAAAAATTTAATATTTGTTGAAGCCCCTCTAGGCATTCCTAAATACAAAGACGATTTGGATTTTAAATATGAAAGATTTTTTTATTTTCACTTTTTCCCCAGTTTAACAAATAATTATTTAAACTTTAAACATTAAATGGACATTTATTAAATGTATGGGAAGATAAATTCGAAATTCAAAATCCAAGACACAATCCATAAATTTTAGCAAAGCCACATTTGACATTAACAAAGCAAAATTTCCTCTTAACAGAGCACTGTTAGCGATTTAGCAGAATCCATTTGAACAAGTCCACTTGTTAAGAAGCTAATTTTAGCACAAATACTAGGTCTATGAGTACCACATATCATATTCAAAGGAAGGTTCCAAGGCCTTTTAATATAATCAGCAACATAGTTGCATATAAAATGATAAGATTTGGAGAAAATTGGCTTTGAAAATATCAAATTTTTTGCTTGAAAATTCCCTAGAAGATCAGTCGCCATTTTAAAATATCTAAGAAAGAATACACAATACAGATTATATACAAATGATAGTCCAGAGTGTCCTTTTTCGAACCCCCGTAGTAGGATAACTTGAATAATATTGAGAGTTGAGTAAATTTCCGTCCTCTACCTCCACCATCCAACATCCTTTACATTTGAACACTTTTGTTGGGAAATAATTATGAAGGATCATAATGAGATTTAGATTTTATGTCAATAGTTTGCAATAATTGCAAAATAGAAGACTAACCTACTTATTGCCACTGTTAAACAGTTAACAGCGCTCTGTTAATGGCAAAGTCTACACTGTTAGAGACCAAATGTGGCGCTGCTAAAGGTGTGTGTTTAGGTGTTTGGTCTTAAAATTCAAATGAGTGGTTTAAGATCTAAATTGTTATCCTGCCAAATCGGTTGCAATGACCAAATTAGCATATTCACAGCCAAGTCTAATTTATATGAAGTCATTCCCATGCCCACTGTTATTAATGTTATTACTGTCCGAGCTATCCTAGTAAACCTCCATTATGTATTGGACTCTGTTACAAATCCTATCAAAAAAAAATCCTAGCAAAAAATTTGCTAATTCAAAACCCTGTATCTTACTCTGTATACTCATCTAGGCAGTGCGGAATACCCTGTCAAGGACGAGAATACTCGTCTAGGCAGTGCAGAATATCCTGTCAAAGACGAGTATACTCGTCTTACTTTAAATATATTATAACACGCGTATACTCGTCTTGGCAGTGCAGAATACCCTGTCAAAGACGAGTATACTCGTCCTTGATAGCGAATGTGTTAGAAAGAAAGTGAGAAACAACATCAAAAAATCCTACGTAATCTTCTCATATTGAAAATACAAAATAAATTTCACTTCCCAGTACAAAAACTTTCTGGCTAGAAGACCAAACCTACGCGATCGTCAAGTTAAGCTGTGTTCATCTTTAGCATATTTTTTCACGTTCGAATTACTTACTTACTTACTTAATTGGCAATAACAACCCGATTAACGGATTTCAGCCTACCGCAACACATCCTTCCAGGCGCCTCTACTTCTTGCGCTCCTATGCCAGTTGGTCACACCAATCGATGACAGGGCTTCCTCGACTTGGTCCTTCCAACAGATATAAGGTCGTCCTCTTCACCGACTTCCGCAGATCTCCGCATCAAATACCCGTTTCGCCGGAGCATCCTCCTCCATTCGAACGACATGGCCGAGCCAGCGCAGCCGCTGGATATTAATACGCTGCACGACGTCGATGTCGTTGAGGAACTCATACAGCTCACTATTAGATCGGATGCGGAAATCATCGCCAACTCGCACAGGATCGAAGATCTTACGTAGGACTTTTCTCTCGAATACTCTCAAGGCAGATGCATCAGTTCTTAACAGTGTCCATGCCTCTGCACCATAAAGAAGCACGGGTAAGATGAGCGTCTTGTAGAGTATTAGTTTCGTCTTGCGAGAGAGATCTCTGCTACTCAATTGCCTATTGAGACCATAATAGCACCTGTTGGCAAGAGTAATCCTGCGTTTGATTTCCAGACTGACATCATTTTTGGTGGTAACGGTGGAGCCAAGATAAATAAATTCCTTGATTGTATCAAAAGAGTAGATATCGCCCGTAATCTGAGAATCAATAAGCCGCACGTCTCTACTTGTCGACTACTATACTTTGTTTTTCCCTCATTTACTGCCAGACATATCTTCTTAGACTCCCGTTCAATAGCGCTAAAGGCAGCAGGTACGCCCTATGGTGTCGATGTCGTCCGCGTACGCAAGCAATCGGACATTTTTTTGAAAGATAGTGCAATTGCGATGCACTCCTGCCTTTCGCAGAACACTCTCCATGACGAAGTTGAAGTGGTCTCATGATAAGGGATCGCCTTGTCTGAAACCTCGCACGGTATCAAAAGGTTCGGAGAGGTCCATTCCTACCTTGTCGGAGCTGCAGGAATTGCTCAACGTCATTCTGCATAGCCTTATCAGCTTCGCAGGTATACCGACCTCAGACATTGCGGCATAAACACGATCCCTTTAGGGGCTATCGAAGGCTGGCTTATAGTCGACAAAAAGATGGTGGATGTGGACTTGTTCCAATCAGTGTTTTGACGAGTAGCTTCAGTCGTTCACACAATACGCCTGTAAGAACCTTATATGCGATAGGGAGAAGGCTTACATCCCTGTAGTTGACGCATATTGTAGGGTCTCCCTTTTTCAAACGTAATTATTGAAAATAAAATTGTTATGCATTCGAAATGGCCTGAAACCGTTCGTTTCATTCCTTCGTTTTAGCATACATCAGCGACTTCTGCCATAAAATATTGTACCGCAGTAGTGCTAATGAACTGACAGTAAGAACCTCCTTAGGTAGCCATGTAACATGTTTTTGTCCCATAAAATGTACCAAAAAAAGTACCAGAATTTTTATATTTAAATAACCCGGGCATTTATGGAACTATTAAAGCAACAAAATTAAGAAAAAAAAAAAAACAATAACAACAACAACATACTAAACAATAAACAAAACCAAAAACCAACAATAATCCTTGACTTTAATTCAAAAAAAACATAATTTATGTCTCTTGATTTTCCCTTGAAAAGATTTTAAGGTTAATTTTTGCTTCATCTTCTTCTTCTTATTGTTGTTGTTGATTGTTGTTGTTGTCATTCTATCGTATTTTGTTCGCACATGAAATTCTAGCACATACTCTCACTTGGTTTTTCTCACTTGTGTATACAGGAGGTTTGCTTAAATTATAATGTTACCGAGCAAAACAGAAAAAAGAAGAAGAAGAAGAAAGTGTTGGTATTTAAGAAAATAACGAGAAAGAGAGAGAGAGAGGCAAAGAGTGAAAGTGAGAGTGAGAGTATGTAAAAGCATTTACGTGTGTGTCCTTTAAACGAGTAAAGCATAAATGGCAACAACAATGGCCACAACATAGCGACAACGACAATGGCAATGGCAACGGCACAACAATGACAAGAAACCAGAGCCTTAACAAAGCCCACATAATGACACAGTCCTTTACGTTGTTATTTGCTATTGTTGTAGTTGTTGTTGTTGTTGCCGTCATTGTCTAATTTTTTTATGCGTTTTTGTTTCAGAACGTGTGATAATTTTCTAGCTCATCATCATATGCACATACATACTCACACACACACACACATACTCATGCAAATACTTTGTAAAATTCCATAACATTTAAACAGCATAACACACACACACACACGGTTTCTTGTGTATGTATTGGTAAGAGACGTAAGGCTTTACTTTGCTTATATCAGTTGCAGTTGCTTTGGTTGACTGAATTTTCAAGAGCATAGCCGTTCACACAGTCAACACAGCCAGACAGCCAACCATTCAACCAACCATCTAACCAACCATCTAGCCAGTCACTCTGTCTAATTTTACTGGCATTCATGTAACTTAACATTGAATTGTTACTTTCACTCATGTTCTCTCTCTCTCTCTTTCTTTTCTGTTTATTGTTCGGTTGTTACTTTTTGTCTTCACTCTCTCTCCTCTCTTATCGCTTGCCGCTACCTTTTTGCCCGTTTAATAATCCCAGAAACAATTTTAATTGACGTTGTGTTGTTATGCCTGATTATTTTAAGGTTTATGTGTGCGTGAGTGTGTGTGTGCTATGTGTGTGTCTCAATTGTATGCAAGAGCTTGTAAATGTATGTGTTTTATTTAAAAAAAAAAAAAGTTTTTTTTATTTGTTGTTATTACTTGTCGTGAGAGAAGTTACTTTCTCTCTCTCTGTTTCTTTGGAAGGAATTTTTATTTTTAAATGCCTCAACGACATCGCTGTTGTCGTTTATAAAGTGTCGTTTCGTTGAATGGCGCTATAAATAGTCGGGTTGATGGTCGTGTTGTTTTTATTAAATTTTTACTGCACAATGGGCCGCGTTTTAAGAAAATTGAAAGACATTTTTAAAGTGTTGTTCACATAACAACAGATTAACTAGACGTTTTTTTGGAGGAAATTATTTTATTATTTGGAGTTGTTTGGGTTGGAAATTAGGATCTCCAGGACCGCTTAAAAGATATGAATTATGGACGCTTGTTTACTTTTTTGGACTTAAAAGAAAAGCTAAACTTCGCTTAAAATAAACTCAAATGGAAACCAAAACAAACCAAAATAAATACGCTAAACGCTTAAGCACTTACTTGCGCCATCTAGAAGATATTCATTGACCTCAACTCAGTTATTTCGAAAATCCTTATATGACAACCTTCTGATATTATAGAAACAGAAATGAAAAAACAGACAGAACTGCTTCAAATTCTTTATAGGAGCTAAGATGTAGATGTGATGAGATAGTGATGTTTACTCAAGCATTACCTTCGTAGGATTATAGGAATCCTTTCGGTTTGTATTTATTAGGAGTATGAAGTTCTGCATAAATATGTTTGATCATATCACAATACAAGAATTGAAACCCAGAACCCATTACAACCCTTCAGTCAGGATTGCGACCTAGCTTCTCACACCACTTATGCTGTGTGCGTTAATTTTATACATGAGTGGCGGGACCTACAGTTTTAAAGTCGACTCCGAACGACAGATTTTTGAGAAGCTTTTTCATGGCAATTTTTTACTCTCAGAGTCTTTGCCAGAAATCTGCTGAGAGGAAGTCGCTGAAGAAATATTTTTTCGTTTTGATGTCTGACCTGGGATTCGAACCCGAGTCTTTTGTCTAATAAGCCAACACACTACCCACTACACCACGGCGACTATAACACGGCGACAGAATGTGAAGTGAGTGTAAAATCGAATTTGAAAATCCAAGACGCAATCCATAGATGTTAGCAGTGCCATATTTAGCGTTAACCCTTTGACAGACACCAGAATTTTAGGAGACCTTCCCGTGGGACACTTGCTGTATCTCTGTTATTATGAAGGAAACAATTTATGACGTTTATACACGTCATGTCTCCCCAAAAACCCTTGATATAACGTCTATAGACGTCAGAGTCAGTCAAAGGGTTAATAGAATTAACAGAGCAACTGTTAACTGGTTAACAGTATCCATCTGAATAAGACTACTTGTTTAGGAGCTAAATTTATGGCATATACTAGTTCTATGAGCATCATATCCTACTTAAAAGAAGATTCCAAGGCCTCTTAATATAATCGGCAGCATAGTTGCATATAAAGTGATATGGTTTGGAGAAAATTGGCTTTGAAAATATCAATTTTTTGCTGGAAAATTCTCTAGAAGATCAGTGGCCATTTTAAAACATCTAAGAAAGAGTACACCATATAGACTATATCCAAATGATAGTCCAGAGTGGTCTTTTTCGAACTCTCGTAATGGGGTAGCTGGAATAATTTTGAGATTCCAGATTTTGAATTTTGAAAAAAATCGATTTTTGGCTAAAAATGGATTAAATTTCTCTAGAAGATCAGCGGGTATTTGGGAATATGTAAGAAATAGTATAGCAAACATAATTATATCCCATATGGCTACTGATCTTCTAGAGAGTTTTCTTATAATAAAAATGTATTTGAACGTAGGCTGACCAACAAATAGAATGGATAACGAAATCTCTTTGATGGGATTAAAGTCGCCGTAGTCCAGTAGGCAGTGTGTTGGCTTATTAGACCTAAAGCCCGGGTTCGTATCCCGGTTTCTGAGAGTAAATAAACCTGCTATGTAAAAGTTTGGCAAACATCAACATCTGTCGTTCGGAGTCGATGTTAAACTGTAGATCCGTCCCAACGCTCATGTATAAAATTGATAGAGACAACATAAGTGGTGTGAGAAAATAGCTCAATAATCCTAACTGAAGGATTGTAATGACCAATTATGTATGTATGTGTGTGTCATTAGGGTTATTGGTGATTTAAACTTTACAGATGACATTGACAGGAATATCGGCACGACTGCTGACAACTGCTCTCAAGATCAAAATGTGCGACAACAGGCAACGAATAAGCTCTAGCGCAGTTGGCATCTGACAATACAATACAAAATTTTCTCTTAACAGAGCAAAGTATGCCTTAACAGACCACACTTCCTAATAAATCCCCTAAAGATTACCTTTTTTTTGCAGTCCCAGAGCATTCAAAGTAGAGTTCACTTTGCTAATCAATAGTCTCTGTGAGATAAAGCCCCTACAATTATTTGAGCTGGCTCTGGACACTCAAGAAGAAATAGAAGAGTAGGGTTCTTTAACTTTGGTAAACCCAGGGATCTCCTGAGACCAAAATAAGCCTATTCGCAGCATAAGATACCTGAATGCTCTTGCTCGGATACCTAAAGCCACTAGCGATAAATATGGCAAAAAGACGTCCTCTAGGGCCCTTTGATTCTTTGACTCTGTTCCCTGCCTTATCGTCAGAATTTCGGGTTCCTTAGTATTTGTTCTGTTAAACAAATTTTCCACATAAGAGTAGCGATGCAAAATCTTCCGAATTCGTAATCAAAGTATTGAGCGGTCAACACAACACCCTAGAAATCACTTGGCCGACTTCAGTGGATCTCAAGCCATATATTTACAAGCAGGCGGATACGTTTTATCGTTAGATTGACCCATTTTGTGAAGGTTTTCGTAGGTCCTTAAAAAAGAAAACAACCTAAAAAGGTTTCCAATTATTTTTATGTATCTAGGTTAGGTTAGGTTAGAGGACGTGTACTTGTCAATTCTGACAAGTACAGTACTCGGTGGTCGAATTGACCCATTGTACTACGTCCTAGCTTCTCACACCACTTATGTTGTGTGCGATAATTTTATTCATGAGTGACGGGACCTACAGTTTAAAGTCGACTCCGAACGAGACATTTTTTGAGAAGCATTCCAAGTCAATTTTATTTTGCGCTCAGAGTTTTTGCCAGAAATCTGCTGAGAGGAAGTCACCGAAAAATTATTTTCAAAGTTTCGTTTTGATGTCTGACCTGGGATTCGAACTCGGGTCTTCCGTCTAATAAGCTAACACACTACCTACTAGAACACGGTGACCTCACCTTATGTATCTAGTAGCGGCGTAAAATGCATCTAGACCATACCAGGGATTGTGTCTTAGGTATGACATTGAGTCTCAAATACTTTTAAAACCTTTTTAGTTAAATTAAAAGGAGAACAGATCAGAAACTTAAATTTCCTACAATTGGAATGTGTTTCTAAGGAAAGCTTCAACTTTTCATTCCATCTGACAAGTTGTTAATGAATGATGTAGGTGAAGAAAAATACGAATTTAAAAACCAAAGACGCAAACCCACATTTTTAGCAGCGCCACTTCTTGCATCTAACAGGGTAAAGTTTGCTATTAACAAAGCACTGTTAAGTGTTTAACAGTCTTGTATTTTGGAATTATTGCTGACTATGCAGGCATGAGATATAATTTTCATTATGATCCTTCATTATTATTTCTCAACCAATTTGTTGAAAGGATGAAGGATGGTTGGTAGGTATGGGGGACGGAATTATTCCAACTATCCTACTACCACATTTCGAAAGAGGACCCTCTCGACTACCATTCCCATATAGTCTGTACTGGTGTCTGGTGTACTATTTTTTATATGTTCCAAAATGGCCACTGATCTTCTATAAAATTTTCCAGCAAAAAATTGATATTTTCAAAGCCAATTTTCTCTAAACCTTTATCTCACTTTATATGCAACTATGTTGGTGATTATATTAAGAGGCGTTGAAACGTTCCTTGTTCAGATGAATACTGTTAAGTACCACTGACATTAAATATACTGTGGCCTTTGACAGTAAAACGATAAACACACAGTTGTTATCTTTGATTTCGAAATCGACTATGTCAGTCTCCTCCTTATATTTTCCTAATAAATCCCCCAAAGAGTACCTTTTTTGCAGTTTTTTTTTGGTACTTTTCTCATATACAAATACCACATGATACTGACACAATAACCCATTAATGAATTGGAATTGGAGAGAGGCAAAGAACATCAAAAGGGTTCCAAGCAAATACAAAAGAAATCATTTCAGCTGCTCTTTCCCATTGAATTCTTTTTGTTTTTTTTTGTCCTCCTACACATACTTATACAGTTATTGCTTGTTACTGTATATCAATTGTTGTTATTGTTGTTGTTTTTTTTGTATAGAATTCATTCATTATTGTTTCCCAACCAATTTGCTAATGAGTATCCTTTTTAATTTCCCTTAATTATTAGGGACAGACAGGCGGACAGCCGAACATCCAGACAGACGGTCTGTCTATTTTGTTTGCTTTGTTGTGCCATCGTTATTTTAATTATTATTGTTGGTGTTGTTAGCATTGTGTTGACTAAACTTGAAAAAAATTTATACTTCCACCCTCGCATATACCCTCGTATCGATCATAATCACGTGCCCTTTTAATTGTTCTTTTTTCTTTTTTTTCTTTCCTCCTCTCCGAGTTCCCCTTCTGTTCTAAACATTTGTGTGTGTCTCCCCTTGACTATGCTATGGACTTGGGCCATTGAGAGTGCCTCTATGTAAAGGACAATATAAAGGCAAAGTAAAGCTAGCTGTCTCCCTATGCTCTTTGAAAAAACATGTTGTAGCGTTTTGTTAAACATCATGTTCCTGTTCATGTTCATTTTCGTTTTTTTTATTTCGAATTTTTGCTTCACCGCCACTCTATTGATGGTCGTCGTTTCCTGCCTCTGCTGTATGGCCAATGAATAGAAGAAGATGGTCACAGCTTAGTACGTGTATGGGAGTAGCATTGGGGGCTTGTTTTTGTTTTTCTTTATTTTGTTTTTGTTGTTGTTGTTGTTATTGTCGTTTTGTTTACGTGACCTGTATGCCAGGAATATAGCCAAACGTTGATAGAGAGGTTGAGCATTTGTTATGACCAACCATTGAGTAAATTTCTCCTCTCTTCTTTGGTTTTGTTGGCAGTTATTGTTGCAGCTGAAAGTGTTTTCTTTTTTTCGCTTTTTTATTTTAGAAAAAATTGTAATTTATTATGGGGCACATGATTTGTTTTAAATTAAAATAAACTCACCAGCATTCTCAATGCAAGACTTTTTCAAAAAAATTTACGATTTTTTAAACATTGCCATGAGGGGGGTATACTGCTTAGGAAACTTATGTCAGAAGCAATATTTAATCCTTATTGAAAGGGGGAGGGATGCCTTAAATATTCTTCATCGTCTAAGCTGTTTTAGCCTGTAGTCTGTTGAAGCCTTTAAATCCTTTTAAACTAGATGAACCGTGCGAATATTTCGCAACGTTAGTTGTCATTTTTGTAACATAAAATGAAAATAATTAATAGAAATTTTATTAAAACTATAAAAATATTAGAAATCATATTTACATACATATATCATGTTTAAATGCTTTTATAATACTTCTTTGAATACAATGTTAGAGGTAATGACATGATCATGACCCGTACGAATCCTTAATACAAACAAAAATATCTTTAAACGTACGCACTGGAGAAAAAGCCACGTATAACTGCCCATATGAAAGGACCGGTTCTGGTAAATACAATCCTAGCTTTTGAAGAGTTTGACCTTGTGCTTTGTTTATCGTCACAGCAAAAGCAACTTTCACAGGGAATTATTTTCGTCTCATCCGGAAAGGCACTGTTGGATCAGAAGGTGTAAGATTGATTCGGGGTATGAATCTTATCTTATCGGTATGTATAATGTTTGCTGATATGATGTGCTCTCCCAAGTTTGTTACAATTAGCCTGATACCATTTATTAACCCGTATTACTACACTTCATAAAACAAACAATGCAATGACAATAACGACATTACCAAAATGGCTTTTACAACTTTATGTATATATTATTATGTGGAATAGCATTACAATTAAGCGACCCTGTTTATACCACTTGATCTAACAACTACTGCAAAGTATTGCCAAAACAGCTTTTTACAATTTAATATCCATATTATATATAACTGACTTAGTAATAAATGGTCTTATAGTAAATAGCGGTATTGCCAGAATGGATTTTAATACATAATATATTATATAGAACTGCATTACTATTAAGCTACCCTGTACACAAAAACATGTAATCACAATGACAACAGTATTATCATGCAGTTCTATATAAAATATAATTTTTATCAATGAAAATATTAATTTTTCAATTTCTAATTATTTTTCGCCATTAGTGTTAGATATAAGCTTTAAAATGAGATATCATTCATTAAATTTGATGCGGTAGTATGGGAGATATTTGCAACCGACAAAAAAAAAAGTGCTTTAGAAATAATATAGATGATTTTTCAAATTTTTTTCTATTAAAGTCAACATATTTGTTTTTTATTAATTAATTATTGTTGTTGTTGTTTTTTATTTTCTTTTTCCAGAAAACTGTGTAATTAACTGATAAACAAAAGAAAAAGAAATCGAAAATGTATCGTTAAATAATTCATAGAATTTCATAAAAGGTAAGTGAAAAAAACATCCTCATTTGTTTTCCTTTATTTTTCTTAAACCGTAATTAAAAATTTATTATTAAAGAAAAACCCACAAAATAAATACTTTAACTATAGCATGTAACTACACTGTGCTACATGCCTTCTAACTTTACATTTAAATCAGAGATCGGCAATGAATCGTTTTTTCCGTACTCATAAGGACTCATGAAATTTTAAATTTAAGGTGAGTCTCAACAATACTCAAATTTAACTTCACAACTCTAAGTCATTCATACTCACTACAACATCGATCTATAAGTTGAGGTTGTAATGAGTATGAGTACAACATTCACATCAAACTCATACCACATTCGAATTATGTTTGATTCGAGTCACTTAGGTTAGGTTAGGTTAGAGGACGTGTACTTGTCAATTCTGACAAGTACAGTACTCGGTGGTCGAATTGACCCATTGTACTACGTCCTAGCTTCTCACACCACTTATGTTATGTGGGTTAATTTATACATGAGTAGCGGGATCTACAGTTTAAAGTCGATTCCGAATGACACATTTTTTTGAGAAGCATTCCATGGCAATTTTTTATTCTCAGAGTTTTTGCCAGAAATCTGCTGAGAGGAAGTCACCGAAAAATTATTTTCAAATTTTCGTTTTGATGTCTGACCTGGGATTTGAACCCGGGCCTTTTGTCTAATAAGCCAACAAACTACCTACTAGACCACGGCGACCTCTTCGAGTCACTTAAATCAATCATCAAATTTTACAATCTTAGCTGTTGTTGCATTTAAAAAAGACAAAATTCTGCCAGGATTACATGCTGTGTGTTAATTTTATACCGGATCCGCCATCTAACGTTTTTTTTTTCAACTAGTACTTATTTCGTGAATGGTAACACTTAGCTAATGTCTGATTTGACAGATAATTACGAATATGGTTGTGTATACGCGTTTGAGCTTCGCTAAGTGCGCCTGTGATCGATTTACAAAAGATGCCGATTTTGGCCAAAAAAAAATCATCTTTTCAGATGAAGCTGATTTTAATCTTGGCGGGTATGAAGTTGCCGTGGTCTAGTGGGTAGTATGTTGGCTTATTAGACAAAAGGCCCGGGTTCGAATCCCAGGTTAGACATCAAAACGAAAAATATTTCTTCGGCGACTTCCTCTCAGCAGATTTCTGGCAAAGACTCTGAGAGTAAAAATTGCCATGAAAAGCTTCTCAAAAATCTGTCGCTCGGAGTCGACTTTAAACTGTAGGTCCCGCCACTCATGTATAAAATCAACGCACACAACATAAGTGGTGTTAGAAGCTAGGTCGTAATCCTGACTGAAGGGTTGAAATGGTCAATTATGTATGTATGGGTATGTAAACAAACAAAATTTGGGGCACAGAAAGCCAGCGTACCCAAAACGAGTCACTGTTTGGTGCGGATTTTAGTCCAAAGGCATAATTGGGCCATTTTTCTTTGAAAATGAGCAAGGAGTGGCCGTTACAGTCAATGGCGATTGTTATCGGGCCCTGTTGAACGAATTTTTGTTCACAAAAATTGAAGAGGAGGATATTGGCAACATTTGGTTTCAACAGGACGCCTCTAAGTGCCACACAGTCGAAGCTAGCTCGATGTTTTGCGCCCTGTTTTTGAAGATCGCTTTTTCAATCGCAGAGCTGATGTCGTTTGGCCTCCTCGGAGCTGCGATTTGACATCCGTTGGACTATTATTTGTGGGGCGTGCTGTCAAAAATAAGTGTTACGCTGACAAGCCAGGGACAATTGTCGTTTTAAAGGATAATATTCGTGAAGCCATTGGTGAAATACTACTGCACTCAATCGATAATGTGCTTCAAAATGCAACGCATCGTGTAGGCTACTGTATGGTCAACCGAGGTAGCCATTTGAATGAAATTATTTTGCATTATTAAACGGAAGAATTGTACTTTCAAATAAAAAAAATTTGAAATTTCTCAAGAAAAAAAAAAGTTATTTGGCGGACTATTTACGTGAGTGGTGAGATCTACAGTTTAAAGTCGTCTTCGAACGACAGATTTTTGAAAAGCTTTTCATGGCAATTTTATTTTTTGCTCTTAAAGTTTTTGCCAGAAATCTTTTGCTTTTCATGCCTGACCTAATAAGCCAACACACTACCTACTAGACTCAGGCAACAAATAAGCAAAAAAGACAGAGAGCAGACAGCAAGCAGAGCATATTCGTATGCGATTCATACTTATTTTGTGATTCGTATGTACATATATTGTGTCATCATACGCGATGTAAAGTATGATTATGAGTAGTGGTTGCATGATATTAAAATAAGTACGAATGCTTAGAAATATTTGAAAATTATGAGTATGATTCGATTCTATTCACTTTTTGAAGACTCCTTGGTAATCTCTGATCTAAATAAAACAAAGTGTGAGAGCGACACATGGCGTAGTCTAGTAGGTAGTGCGTTGGCTTAATAGACACAAGGCTGCGGTTCAAACCCCAGGTTAGACATCAAAATCTTATTGTAAACTAACAATGCATACATAATTGGTCATTACAACCCAGTCAGTCAGGATTATTGACCTAGTTTCTCATATTTACAGAACGACAGATTGTTTTTAGAAATTTTTCATGCCAATTTTATTTACTCTCAAAGTTTTTGCCAGAAATCGTCTGAGAAGAAATTGCCGAAGGAATACTTATTTTTATTTTGTTTTGATGCCAGGCCTGGGTCTCGAGCCCTGGCTTTACTACCTACTAGACTACGGGGACTTTAAACTAACAATATATGATCCAAAATCTTATATTTAAACTTTTCGGGATTGATTGACTTAAGGTACTTTTCGAAACAACAACAAATACTTCAACATTAGGAAATTATTCAACGCATAGACTTGGTCTTTACAGTACCTCTACAAAGGAGACTAACGCCAACATATCGTATGAACTTAGCGGTAAATTGCTCTCATCGAACAGGTGGCATCGTGTTTATGAAACGTTATATCGTTCGGTTTATGACTTCAATTCCAGTATCAAAAAGTTCTCTAACATTACATTCGTTTTAGTCAGGAATAGAACCTAGCTTCTCACACAACCGTTGGTGTGTGCGTGTGTTAATTGTATCTATTACTGATGGGACGGACGTACAGTTTAAAGTCGACTACGAACATCAAAGTTTTTTTTGTGAAACTTTTCATTGCAATTTTGTGTTAATACTCTCGCAGAGTATTTGCCAGAAGTCTACTAACGAGATGTCTAAGCTGGAGTTCGAATCACGGCTTGTACCTAATAGGCCATGACTACATAGTTTCATTTTTAGAGGATAAAAATCAAATAACTTCATAAAGAATTTCTTTATTGGCAACTTTGTTGCATTCCATTCCGTTTCACAATGTAACTATTGGACGTAAACAGTGTTTACAAAAATTTAAATCACTTTATCCTGCTATTGTTCTTCTTCTTGTTCTGCTTTTCACAGCATAAATCTTTAATTTTATTACTCTTTGATAAGCATTTCCTGTCCTACTTTATTTATTTTCATAAAAAATTTTTTTTAAACAAATTTTTTAAAAAATGTTTTCCTTCTCTTTTATTATTCTAATTTAGATTTCCATTCCTGATATTGTGTTGGTAAATAAGAATAAAAAAAAACAACAAATTATTCCCCTTGACCTACAACAAAAAAGGTGTCACAAATGATTTGCCAACAAAAAGGGCACCACATCGTAGGTCATCATCAGTGTTAACGTTTTGTTGTCATTTGTTCATCACTTTTAATTTGACAACCCAGCAATACTGGACAATATCAACGCCATCATCATCATTCTTATTGTCATCATAATACAACAACAACATAATAATAACAATAAGAACAACAAAAAACAATAACAAGTAATGACAGTTAGCTTAATAACAACAACAATGACTTCGATGATGATGATGTTGATGACGATGGTGACAATGAGAACGATGATGTCAAGAGATTAATTCGTGTTTTGTGTTGCCTTGTTTCTCCTTTCTCCTCATTTTGTTAATGACGATAAAGGAGAACAAAGGATGAAAGCACCTAGAAAAGTTCAGTCAGTCATGTTCGTTTGTATGAAGGTTCGGCTTGGGTTACAACATTAGCATGTTCACTCGACATTGTTATACTCTTGTCGACTCCAACACTTCTCATTCTGTCTAGAGCTTAAGGCTCTGGAGGTATTGATAATCAATGTTTGGCTTCGAAAAAAGTCCGCTTATCAGTCATTCTAAACATGTATAGACCTTAACTGTAGCGCTGCAGATGTCGCTGCTGTACACGACTATGCAGTTATCAGAGACCTCTTAATTAGAACAATGTTGAGCCGTTCGACTACACCTATTGAGGCCATTATAAGGGTAAGGTTAGGTTAGAGGAAGTGATCCTGTCGGTCAAGACAAGCACAGTACCCAGAGGTCGAAATTGACCCATTGTAAGGGTAAACTCGCTGCACATTTTTGTAATAAAATAATTCAAGTAAACCTAAGAAGTATAACAGATTGCATGGCAGTATGACAGTTCAATCATAGGCCATGTAAATCCTAAATAAATAGGTGTACGGTAAACGCTGGACCATAACCTGAACAAGTGTCGAAACAGGGGTCTTTGCGTTACTAGCTAAGTGGTTTTCAGCTTTAAATTCAAACAATTTTAATAAACGTTGAGATAAATCCACAGAAAGTCATCAGAGGTGCGTTAATTATTCAATTTTCGTATAGCCAGACTGCTTTGAGAGTTTTGTTCAATGAATCACAACGTTTGCACTTACGTTCCGCAACATTGTGGGACCTTTTCCATTGAAATTGTAAAAGAATTGGCGTGAGAAGAGTTTACTTAAAATTGCTCAAAGTTGAGAATAATTGCTCGGAAGTTAGATTAAGATTGAAGCGGTCCTACTAGCTTACTAACTTGGAAGTGTTCATGATATCTAATCATGAAGCAAATGCCAAATCTCGCAATTAATTTGAGATAAGGCAACGTTACGAAAGATACTGATGGTTTAATAACTTAAAGAGGCATGAAATGGAAATCACAGGGAGAAGGTCCAGGGAAAGCCAGCATGTACAATCAATTACTTTGTTTGTTATTCTTCTTTACACTCTTTTGTATAAACCATAACAATTGTTTGACAGATCTTTATAAAGGAGATCTTTACACCATTAATATTCTCTTCAAACACAGCGTCTTCTCACAAGACTGACTGAATTTTTACTGGCTTTGTTTACTGTTTTGTTTTGCCTTTTATATCGAAGTCTGATGAATGCTTTCGAAATCTCCGTAAATGTAAACATTTTGTTTACATTATTGTTGTTTGTGTATTTTGTTTACGTATATTTCCTATTGAAGTCGCCGTGGTCTAGTGGGTAGAGTGTTGACTTATTAGACAAAAGGCCCGCCTTCGTATCCCAGGTCAGACATCAAAACGAAAAATATTTCTTCGGCGACTTCCTCTCAGCAGATTTCTAGCAAAGACTCTGAGAGTAAAAATTGCCATGAAAAGCTTCTCAAAAATCTTTCGTTCGGAGTCGACTTTAAACTATAGGTCCCGCCACTCATGTATTTCATTTTGATGGAGATGGCCTTACTATCGACTAGACTACGGCAACTTCAATTATACATAAGATTGAAATTCCTACGCAGTGTTATAAACAAATGATCCAATGGATCCATAATGAATTCAATTGTTTTAAAACCAGACAAGTTTCTTCAGTTTTGGCTATGAAGAGAACAAAAATTTGCATTAGATCTCACCCAGGAACTGTCTTAGGAACCTTATTGCAATTATAAAAGGACACGGGCCTGTGGGTACACTTATTCGGAGTTTAGGCATGCCTTACAATGACTTTTGCAGCAGCTGTATTGGCGGGAAAAATATGGAGCCGGCTAAACATTTTCTTTGCCATTGTCCGGCATCTGTGCAAGAATTTTTTGATAGAACCGATCTAGCCAAAGCTGATTTAGATAGAAGTTACTTTCCTTTATGAAATTGTCTGGATAATTGAGAAATGCCAGCCAGGAATTGTAGTTGAATGATCGAAAGTTGGGATTGTCTTTTAGAGCCAAAGTAAGCCATGGTTTTTAGGGTGGCTAGCAATTTAATCTAATGTTAACCTTCCTTTTAAAGAGGATGAATTAGAATTCATTTTTCTTTTCGTCATTGAATGTCCTTTTTTTTTCTCCGGCCATGCAGGAGAGATTTTATTCTGAAAGTGATTTCAATTTGATGCTCACTATTTAAGGCTGGTGTAAGGGTTATACAACAGAGTCCAACAGGCATAATACCGGCCTTTCTAGTAAAGGTAGCGCAGTTTTTAACACTGTGTGTGTGTGTGTGGCTGTGTGTATCTAGGATGAAAAAAAAAGGAAATGAAAAGTAAACAATGAAATAATGAAAGGCAGAGAGAGAGAGAGAGCGAGACACACAACATAATATTCTTTTAAAAGCTCTAAGTAATAAAGCAATACATCGTCCATATTTACTTACATATTTTGTAAACAAATATTTACACAAACACATACACACACACACACAATCTCGAATATAATAGAATTTTGGTGCTGTTGTTGTTGTTTAATATGGTTTTAGTCAAAAGTAAAATTGCCATTGTTATCGGTGTTGTTAATTTTAATGTTTAGTTTTTGTAACTTTTTTGTGCTTTTTTCTTTTTGATATGCAAGGAAACAGAGAGAGAGAAAGAGAGAGAGAGAGAGAGAAATTAAAACATTTTGTATATTTGACACTGTGACAAAGTGTGTCATGTTAATGTCAATGTTCATTAGCAAAAACCGGAATAACAAACAAAAAATCTTTACTAGTCTCTTACACTTATAACCACACACACACACTCACACACACAACTTCTGCTCTAGACTTTAGGAAAATATCAATTTACACTCACACACATGCGAGCACATGCTTTAATCTACTCTTCGTCTTTTTTTGTCCTTTTTTTTCGTTTTTTATAATTTCTCTGTTACAATACATACGTAAATATATCAATACATGCATATATCAATTATTTGTTATTTATTATCTACTACTGTATGGTATAATTATTTCAAAATAACCCAGACAACATTTTTCAAGCTTTTTTTTAACTCTTCTGTGCGATTGAAAAGCAGATCATAAAAGACTTAGGTTAGAGGACGTGCACCTGTCTGTCAAGACAAGCACAGTACACGGAGGTCGAAATTGACCTATTGTACAAACAAAAGACTTTTTTGTTGGAAGAAAAAAGTGACTACGTGTGACTCTTCTTAAAAAGTTATTTATGAGTCATTTTCTATACTTAGTTTAAAGTAATTTTCGATCCTTTTTCTATTAGTTTTATAATCATTTTCGAATCACTTTCTAATCATTTATTATTAAGATAAATACCTTCGTTTATGATTCATTTTCGAGTCATCGTTTAATCGTCGTATGAGTCTTTTAAAATTCATTTATGAGTCATTTTCTATAGTTAGTTTAAAGTAATTTTCAAACCTTGTTCTAGTAGTTTTATGATTCCTTTTTGAGTCGTTTTTCAGTCATTGTTTAATCGCATACGAATCATTTATGAGTAATTTATCTGTATGTTTAGAAGTTCTTTTATTATCATTTATCAGTCATGTTTGTATTAATTTAAACTTGTTTTTACGTAATTTATAATTTTAATTTGAGTCATTTACTAGTCGTATTTCAAAATGTTGTTTACTTTCTTCAAGTGTTTTTAGACGGTTTTCTAAGTCCTACGTTTACCCGGCCGCTATTTCAAAAATCAAGTTCGCATGAATATTAAATTTACATTCGTGGTGAATGTATGTACATCAGACGTTAAAGTTTATTGAAAAACAAATTTTTTTTTCATTAAAAAACAAAGAAAAATTTTGTATTTAAAACAAAATTGTACTTTATATGAATCATTCTGCCATCTTTTACATAAATGACAGTTTATACAGAGAGGATATAAAAAAGATAAGCAGTGTTTAATTATCTATCTGCCCAAAATATGATCATAAAATGCATAATTACAATAATTTTTCAAACACCTGCATGATCTGTTTTTGATTAAGCGTTTAACAATCTTCAGTATAAGTAGAGTACATATCGCTCCTTTATTGCAACATAGTCGTATCTCAAAAACTTAAAAATTTGTAGTTACTTAAGCAAAACTGCTCTTTTCGACCTTCTGTACATGTTGAAAGAAAAACAGTTTTTTATCCCCAGCTGAACCGAAGTTATAGCAAAAAATGTTTGCGGCAATTAGATCATAGGACTTGTGTCTTGAAAACTTAAATCGCATTTTGCCAAGTAAAAGTTTTTTTGAGATAAAGGAGCGATATGTAATAATAAATAATATCGTAAAGAATAGTCACATTTTAAACCTCTGGATAATTAATTTCCGATTGCTATACAATTTTTTATTGTATTTTAAATTGAATTCATTTTTACTCATTGTTGCGAATCTTTTTTGACTCAAAAATCATAAACGAAGGTAAATAAGGCTAATGTATGATCAGAAATGATTATAAAACTACTAGAAAAAGGGATCGAAAATTACTTTAAACTAATATAGAACATGACCCATAAAAGAAGAGTCGCTCGTAGTCACTTTTTTTCTGCTGACAAAAAGTCTTTTATGATCAGAAAATGAGCGCATATTCTAGCTTTTTAATCGCACAGAATCGCAAAAAAGGCTCGAATTTAATTAAAAATTTTCAAAAATGTTTGCTGGGTGCTAGTTGGGATATATTGTATGCGTGGGCATGTATGGATGTGGATGTATGGGCATTGTCTGTGCCTATAAGTAATGTAAGCCCTAAAAGAGTGTGCCGTAAGTAAATATTTGATATATGGGAGCCTCTCTTCATTTACTTGTTTCGTTTCTTTTTGTTGTTGTTGTCCGTTGTATTGTTCTTCTCAATAATAAATTAAAACCACAGCGACAGGCATTCAGTAATTGAAAGAAAATAAAAAAATAAAGACAAGAAATATGCCTGACACACACACACACATACAAACACCAAGAGACAAAAAGTAATTGATAATGCTGTGATGATATGAAAGTGCTTCGCTATTGTAAGAAACTCTTTGGAAAAAAAAAATTGAAACAATTTAACAGCATTGCCGCTATGTTTAGCAACAAATCATGCTAAGATATCAGTTCTCAGAGTTGAACAAAATTTTTTTTGTTTAAAAATTTCCTATTTTTCTTATTTACGTAAATACATCTTTTATAGTAGGGGTAACACAGTATTAAACAGTAATAACTTAAGAAACAGCTTTACATGTACTCCCACCATGAGGAGCAGAAGTGAGTACATGTTCGTTTACCACAATTGCCATTAAATAATTGTCTTAAATATGAGTTTGTAGATTGCAAATAAAATAAAACGAAATTTGTGTTTAATTTTAATTAAAATTCTTTATTATTCCCACATTATTCTGTATGCCACTGTCCTCAACTTGATGTAAACAACAACAATTGCTTTGTTTGTTATTCCTCTGTTTACACTCTTTTGCGTAAACAATAACAATTGTTTGACAGATTTTTGTAACGGAGATCTTTAAACCAAGAATATTCCCTTCAAACACAGCGTCTTCACACAAGACTGACGGAATTTTTACTGACTTTGTTTCCTGCTTTGTTTTGCCTTTTATATGGAAGGGTAAACAGACTGATGAATGCTTTCGAAATCTCTGTAAATGTAAACATTTTGTTTACATTATTGTTGTTTCTGTATATTTGCTAAATATCCTTTTTATCGCTTTAAATGAATAAACTTGCGTAGTCCAACACATGCTACGACTATTTTAATGAATATTTAGCAATCTCTGCTAAGCTGCTGAATGTTAGAATTTTTGCTGACTTAGTTTTTTCTGTATTACTTAGTAGTTCTCCATATTTGAGCAGCATGTCGGCTTCTGCGAATAAATTCTTAAATTTTTTAATTTGAGTTGAAATACTATGAGCGAGGCAGGCGGGATTTGTAATGCGAGTACGTTGTATTTCCTTTTGTAAAATAGGTTCTTATCAATTAATAGGGTCATTCAACAGGGGCTTCCGAGATTGTAATTACGTAGATAATGTCCATCTTTTTGAAGCCAAAACTATCAAATTAGTTGTCATTTATTCAGTCTGTTTTGCCTCAACACCACAAGCGACTAAAGACATTCTTCGCTTAATGGACATTAGCGCAGTTGGAAACTGGCCTTAATCTTCATTAAAAAATTATTCATTTCTGTAACATATGTGAACACCCAAAAATTTTTGGATTTTGGTATCAATACCTCATACTCATATGAAATGCAAGATTGTCCAATGAATTCGGAAAAGGTTGCAGTTTAGAGTAGATTTTTAGCGGACAAAGTGTTCAGCCGCCATGAATATTTTGCATGAACGATTTGAGGGCATAATCATCTAACGTGGAGATGATGTAAATTGACCACTGATATTGTGCGATTTACCTCCATTAGACTTCATTTTGAGCAGTTGTCTTAAGCTACAAATCAAATCGATTCTCAAGGCTGACATAATCCATGCATACATACATAATTGGCCATTATAACCCTTCAGTCAGGATTACGACCTACCTTCTCACACCACTTATGTTGTGTGCGTTAATTTTATCCAAATGAGTGGCGGGACCTACAGTTTAAAGTCGACTCCGAACGACAGATTTTTGAGAAGCTTTTAATGGCAATTTTTACTCTCAGAGTCTTTGCCAGAAATCTGCTGAGAGGAAGTTGCCGAAGAAATATTTTTCGTTTTGATGTCTGACCTGGGATTTGAACCCGGGCCTTTCGTCTAATAAGCCAACACACTACCCACTAGACCACGGCGACATAATCCATGCCATCATTAAAATTCCGACTAATTTATGGGATGCATTTACTGGGTGAAGGAGACCTAACGGACATTTGTGGGATGTTATACGCTACACATAATGACATCAATGTCTGACACACACACACACCTTCTTTTGCTTAACTTTGATGATAGGAAACAAATTTTTTTATTTGTTTTTTTTTAATCTCTTAGAAGTTCATTCTTAAAATTTGTCAGTGCCCATGGAAGGTAGGTTGGTAGAAGTGGCTGTCCCCACGATGAAATCATGAATCATGGGCCGCATACAGGGCCCATTGTGATACCACAGTTTCATCTTCTCTCCTATGCCAGGAACCACTTGGAGCTTTCGAAGAAGCTACTCAGACTGCCAATATCCATGCTTGACAGTTCATCTAGGTCCTCCATGTAGTAGGTACCTAGGTGTCTCTTGAGGTCGCCGTGGTCTAGTAGGTAGTGTGTTGGCTTATTAGACGAAAGATCCGAGTTCGAATCCCAGATCAGACATCAAAACGAAAATTTTAAAATAATTTTTCGGTGACTTCCTCTCAGCAGATTTCTGGCAAAAACTCTGAGCGCAAAATAAAATTGCCATGGAATGCTTCTCAAAAAATGTGTCATGCGGAGTTGACAGGTGTCTCTTTCTCCTCTGACCAAGTGCCAGGCATGTGCACAGTACGTAAAGAATAGTTTTGAATAGTTTCAATGCCCATTAAATCTTAAAAATATTTTGTAAGTGCCTGTTCGTGTCGGTTAGCAATTTATGTTCCATCATAGTATTTAGGAGTTATGTTTTCGATGCGTATAACTGTAAGGACTGTACCATGGCGATGTAGATTGCTAATGTTGTGTAGGAGAAGCTTTTTAGAGCTCCATAAATTGCGAAATCTTAATATAAGGCACTGTAAACTTGAGAATTTTGCTTTCTATGTCAGCCTCAGCAGCTCGAACCGGATTTAATTGTAAAATAGTTCATTCTGAGGTGTTTTGAGTTGTTTTTGGTGATTTATTAGGTCATTAGCATAACATAATATTGCTTTTAAAGTAGTTTTTTGTAACACCATTATTAAATTACAAGTTCCAGCGTTGCAAGCATATCAATAATTGACACAAAAAATTAAAGATGTGGTGGTTGATATTGGAATCATATATATTATTTCTAAAGTACTTTCTTTGTCGGTTGCAAATATCTCCCATACTACCGCATCAAATTTAATGAATGATATCTCATTTTAAAGCTTATCTCTAACACTAATGGCGAAAAATAATTAGAAATTGAAAAATTAATATTTTCATTGATAAAAATTATATTTTATATAGAACTGCATGATAATACTGTTGTCATTATGATTATATGTTTTTGTTTAAGTGTGCTAATACAGGGACGTTTAATAGTAATGCAGTTCATAGTTGTTAGATCAAGTGCGATAAACAGGGTCGCTTAATTGTAATGCTATTCCACATAATAATATATAAAGTTGTAAAAGGCATTTTGGTAATGTCGTTATTGTCATGGCATTGTTTGTTTTATGAAGTGTAGTAATACGGTGTCTTTTAATATATGCATATATATAGTGTCAGCTGATATTTAACAGTTAAAAAGGTTTTAAGAAAAATAAGAATAAAAATAACGTGCATTTGAAAAGACAAATGCAATTATAATGTTAAACAGAAATCTTAATGCTAAATAGGGGTTAAAAAATGGTATCAGGCTAATCGTAACAAGCTTGGGAGAGCACATCATATCAGCAAAAATTTTTCACAGCAGATAAAATTGTACTCATACCCCGAATCAACCTTACACCTTCTGATCTAACTGTGCCTTTCCAAATGACATGAAAACAATTCCCTGTGAAAGTTGCTTTTGCTGAGACGATAAACAAAGCACAAGGTCAAACTCTTCAAAAGCTAGGATTGTATTTACCAGAACCGGTCTTTTCATATGGGCAGTAACACGCGGCTTTTTCTCGAGTGCGTACGTTTAAAGATATTTTAGTTTGTATTAAGGATTCGTACGGGCAAAAAGTTAACGATTATTATCATTACCTCTAACATTGTATTCAAAGAAGTATTATTAAAGCATTTAAACATATCGCTCCTTTATTGCAACATAGTCAGATCTCAAGAAATTAAAAATTTGTAGTTACTTAAGCAAAACTGCTCTTTTAGACCTTCTGTATATGTTGAAAAAAAAAAATCAGTTTTATATCCCAAGCTGAACCGAAATTATAGCAAACAGTATTTGCGGTAATTAGATCATAGGACTTATGTCTTGAAAACTTAAATCGCATTTTGCCAAGTTCAAGTTTTTTTGAGGTATAAGACTATGTTGCAATAAAGGAGCGATATGTATTTATGTATGTAAATATGTACGATGATATTATGATTTCTAATATTTTTATACTTTTAATAAAGTTTCTATTAATTATTTTCATTTTATGTTACAAAAATGACAACTAACGGTGCGAAATATTCGCACGGGTTATCTAGTTTCTAAATAAAGCAATTGAAGTCACTCCTATAGTAATTGAATTCAATTTCCATTCACACGATTTAATTTTATTTTCATTTTCATTTTTATTTCATTGATTTTTTTCCTTTCCTTTCTTAAATTTACTTTTTCTTGCTCCACTGTTCACTTATTGGCATTGTCATTGCCAAAGTAAAATATTTTATTTCACTTGCTCTCTCTCTCTCTCTCTGTGTCTTTTTCATTTTGTTTCTATTATTTACTCATTATAAAATAGAAATAAAAATAACAATAAAAATAACAATAACGACTATTATTGTTATCATAAAAAAATAAAGAAAAATTCTCTGCTTTTTTTACTATTAAAAAGGAAATCATCATTTACGTAATGAAAACGAAATGATAATACAGTTTTAAAATAGAAGAAAAATTATCACAGAAACAAAACCGAAAGCAAAACTAAAACAAAAGAAAAGAAATGAAAAAAAATAAGAAATAAAAATCAAATTCAAAATATTATGAACAGTTTAGAACGACTATTTGATAGGCTACAGTACAGTTTAGATTTCATATTTATTCTATCATCACACATACCTTTTTAAAAACTTTTAAAATATGAGCTCGTAGATTACAAATCAAATAAAAATAAATTTCCGTTTAATTTTAATTACATACATAATTGGCCATTACAACCCTTCAGTCAGGATTACGACCTAGCTTCTCACACCACTTATATTGTGTGCTTTAATTTTTACCTGAGTGGTGGGACCTACGGTTTTAAAGTCGACTCCGAACGACAACATTTTTGAGAAGCTTTTAATGGCAATTTTTACTCTTAGAGTCTTTGCCAGAAATCTGCTGACAGGAAGTCGCCGAAGAAATATTTTTCGTTTTGATGTCTGACCTGGGATTCGAACCCCGGTCTTTCGTCTAATAAGCCAACACACTACCCACTAGACCACGGCGACTTAATTAAATTATTAATTTTAATTAATATTCTTTATTATACGTACATTGTTCTAAGTGCCACTGTTCACTACTTGATGTAAACAATAACAATTGCTATGTTTGTTATTCCTCTGTTTACACACTTTACATAAATAATAACAATTACTAGAGAATTTTACGACAGATCTTTGTAACGGATATCTTCAAACCTTGATTACCTTCTTCAAACTCATCGTGTCTTCATACAAGACTGATTGGGCTTCAGTAACTCACTGGCCTGCTTTGCCTAGCCTTGTTTACATAACAGGGTAAACAGTCTGATGAATGTTCTTCAAGGTAAATGTTCATGACTTTACATACATAATTGGTCATTATAACGCTTCAGTCAGAATTTCGATCTAGCTGTTCACATTACTTTAGTTGTGTGCGTTAATTTTATAAGTGGCGGGACCTACAGTTTAAAGTCAATTCCGAACGACAGATTTTTTGGGAAACTTTTTCATGGCAATTTTATTTACTCTCAGAGTTTTTGCCAGAAATCTGCTGAAAGGAAATTGCCGAAGAAATAATTTTCCTTTTTAATTTTTCGTTTTGATGCCCAACTTGGTTTACGAACCTGGGCTTTTAGTCTCACAAGCCAATACACTACCTATTACACTACACGTTGTTTGCATTCATTATTGTACTTTGTGTATTTTGTTTACATTTATTCTTGCAGTATTGTTTGTGGATTTTTGTTTACCATTTTTTTATGCTGATATTTGTTGTTATATTAAGAAGTACGGTAATTTGTAAACAGGTTTGTTTACAGTATTGTTTAGTTTTTGTAACTTGTGCTTATAATTTTAATGCTGAGAGATGTAAAAGCATCAATCAGTATCGAAGTTTTTCCACTTTCGTAACAATATTTTGATGCGTTACAAATATTTTCCTGTGCTATCAACACTATTTATACTAGGGTAGGGTAATAAAAAACAAAAGACCACACACAATAACTTTTTAAATAATTGTGAGGCTCAAAAACAGTAACAAGCCCCCCCATATCCCATCTAGCATTTGGAAGATTGTTTTTAATAAAATCACTTTGCTGAGTCTTTTGGTGATCAGAAACTTATTAGTCCGTTATACGATTAAAAAATGATTCGCAGCTATGAGTAAAAATGAGTTCGATTTAAAATAGAATAAAAAATTGTATAGCAATCGGAAATTAATCATCCAGACGTTTAAAATGTGGATATTATTTACGTTATTATTTATTATTATATATGTAATCTACTTATACTGAAGATTGAAAAACTATTGATAAAAAAGAGATGATGCAGATGTTTAAAAAATGATTGTAATTTCGCATTTTATGACCATATTTTGAGCAGATAAATGATAAAACACTGATTTTCTCCAATATCCTCTCTGTATAAATTGTTATTTATGTAAAAGATGGCTGGATGATACGTATTAAGTACAATTTTCTTTTAAATAGAAAATTTTTCTTTGTTTTTTAATGAAAAAAAAAAAATATTTTTTTTAAATAAACTTCGATATCTGATGTACATACATTCATCACGAATGAAAATTTAATATTCTTTATTTGTTACTTAATGTTAATGCGAACAAGGTTATTGAAATCGCGGCCGGGTAAACGTAGGACTCCACAAACCGACTAAAAACCAACTTGAAGAGAGTAAATAACATTTTGAAATAAGACTAGAAATGACTCAAATTATAATCATAAATTACGTAAAAACAAGTTTAAATTAATACAAATATGACTGATAAATGATAATAAAAGAACTTCTAAACATACTGATAAATTACTCATAAAGGATTCGTATGCGATTAAACGATGACTGAACGACGACTCGAAAAAGAATCATAACCGAAGGCCTTACTAATAAATCATCAGTAAATGATTATAAAACTAATAGAAAAATGTTTGAAAATTACTTTAAACTAGCTATAGAAAATGACTCATAAATGAATTTTAAAAGACTCATACGACTATTAAACGATGACTGAAAAACAACCCGAAAATGAATCATAAACGAAGATATTTACCTTAATAATTAATGATCAGTAAGCGATACCAAAATGATTATAAAACTACTAGAAAAAGGATGGAAAATTACTTTAAACTAATATGTATAGAAAATGACTCATAAATGACTTTTAAAAGACTCATACGACGATTAAACGATGACTCGAAAATGAATCATAAATGATGGTGTTTACCTTAATAATAAATGATTAGAAAGCGATTCGACAATGATTATTAAATTACTAGAAAAATTTTAGAAAATTACTTTAAACTAATATAGAAAATGACTCATATATGAATCTTAAAAGACTCATACGACGATTAGAAGATAACTGAAAGACAACTCGAAAATGAATCATAAAGGAAGATGTTTACCTTACTAATAAATGATTAAAAAGAGTTTCGAAAATGATTATTAAAATACCAGAAAAAGTTTTGGAAATTACTTTAAACTAACTGTAGAAAATGACTCATAAATGAATTTTAAAAGACTCATACGACTATTAAATGATGACTGAAAGACAACTCGAAAATGAATCATAAACGGAGGTATTTACCTTAATAATAACCAGTAAACGATACCAAAATCATTATAAAATTAATAGAAAAACGATCGAAAATTACCTTAAACTAACTATAGAAAATGACTCATAAATGACTTTTAAAATACTCATACGACGATTAAAAGATGACTGAAAGACAACTCAAAAATGAGTCATAAACGATTAAATGATTAGAAAGTGATTCGAAAATAATTATAAAACTAATAGAACAACGATCGAAAATTACTTTGAACTAATATACAACATAACTCATAAATGACTTTTTAAGAAGAGTCATTTTTAGTCACTTTTTTCTCCCGACAAAAAAATTCTTTTATGATCCTAAAATGAGCGCATATTCTAGCTTCTTAATTGCACGAATTTGATTAAAAATTTTCAAAAATATTGGCTGGGATATTACTTAATATCTCCTACACATACACACGTATAAGTATTTACTCTATGTTCAGTTACTGTTATCATTTGGCTGCTCCCTCGTAACACTATTTCTGTTTATCTCACAATCACTGTCCTCTATATGGTATGAATATGAGAATATGAGAGTGTTTAACTGTGTATGTGTATTGGTGGTTTACCCAGCAGTTAAAGGCTTTTTATGTTTTTTAAAGGGAAATTTATCATTATTCTTATGAAATAAATTGTATTGCATTTGTATTGTTTTCTTTTATTATTGCAGTTGTTGTTGTTGTTATTTTTGTAGTTCTTGTTCCAGTCCAAGAGAGCAAAAGGGGAATTTAAATGTATGAAAGCATAAAAAGTAATATTGTATGGGGGGAGGAGAGAGGGAGAACAATAGAAATAAAAGATTTCCAAATAAGTTGTTCGGCTTTGTTTGTTTGTTTGTTTGTTTGTATGGCAATAATAAGTTCATTGTTTTAATAATAAAAAAACAATAAAAATGAAAAGAAAAAGAAAAAGAGAATAAAAATAATAAGAAAACAAAAGGAGAAAATTTTTTTTGGCAAATAACAGCATTGGCAAGACGAACATTATTGTTACGTTATGAGCAATAATGCACATGCTCATACTCACACAAACATACATACATCGACCGAAAGACCAAAGCATACTCGTACACATATTAAGCACTGAGAGGCTTATACAATAACACACACATAGGCATACTTTTCAAATTGAGCATTCATATGCTCAACTGCACTGGACACATTCCGTTATATTTTCTCTTCACAACACACACACACTAAAGCAGCATAGCCATGAGTGTGTCTTTCTCTGTATGCTTGTGAAAGTTGTTGTCATTGTATTTCATTTGCTTGCTTGGTTCGGTTTTTGCCTTGTGGGTGGTTTGACGATGATAATGGAGATGGTAATGGTGAGTGCTGCTTGGGAAATATTTGTGTTACTTGTGGTTATCACACAGACACAGAGACAGAGAGAAAGAGAGAGAGAGAAAGCGAGGGTAATGGAGTCGGTTATTAAAATTATGCCTTAAAATTCAATTGTTTATTGAAGATCCGATTGTCTCAAATTGAATTGAACACAATAGCTAGTGGTTTGCTTTTGTTTTTCTTGGGTGTTGGTGTTGGTGCTGGTACTGGTGCTGGTGCTGGTGTTCGTGGTGTTGTTAAGAGATATTAATCAATAGGGTAAACTCTTTATTTATTTATTGGGTCTCTCTTTTTCTTTCTTTATTGGCTTTTTTGGTTCAACAAATAATAATAAAAAGTAAAGGAAAATCAATTGACAACAATTTTTAATATAATTGCTGTGAACCAATACGAGAAAAAAAGAACTAAAGACAAGAGTTTTTTTTGTGAGTGAAATTTAAATTAAATTTTTCGAATATCGAGAGTATAACAGTTTTGTATTATTTTGTTATACAAACATAAGTGCATATAAACGAGCGGTTTGGTCTTTAATATGGTAGATGTTTTAAATTTTTAAATTAAGAGGTTTCCATGAGCTCTTTATAATATATGCCAGTAGACCAAAGCTGCCCGAGGATACAATAACAATATGGAATATCATACAAGGGTTAGGAATGCTCTTGAGAATGTTTAAGGCTCAAGGCGTGCAGTTTTTCATCCAATATCTTCTCATTAAAAATGTTTTTTCTTGCTAACGACATATGGCAACCCTATTATTCTGGAATTTGTTGATTCTATAGCAGACCAGGAGAAAGTTAAGAAATAATAAGCAGATGAAACAAGCAGATTTCCATTTCTTTCAAACAAAGTCTTCAGATACTAGTATTGAATGTTGACCTAAGCAGGTTAGGTGGTGCTTATTGTTGACAAGCTAGAGTATATGAACTGCGGATATTGTTTTAATATTTTTCTTGTTCAGTTTCATAACAAAAATTTGCTCTACTAGTAGTTGTAGTTGAGAAACTTTTTAGAATGGTCAAGAAAGTAATGTCTTTTCAATATTACTCCACCATGGATGTTGATACTCCTAAAACATCCATTAGCTCCAGTAAAGATCTTCTCAAAACTGGCTTTTGACATACACATTCGTCATTTTGGAAGTGGCCATATATGTGAGGCCACGGTTCAAATAACACCTCAGACGTCTCCAACAAATCGAAATACGGAAAAATATTTCTTCGGCGGCTTCCACTTAGCAGATTTCTGGCAAAAACTTTGCGAATGAAATAAAATTTCCATGAAAAGTTTCTCAAAAAAGTTTGTCGTTCTGAGTAGGCTCTAAACTGGGACCTACAGTCATTCTTGTATAAAATAAATACGGACAACATAAGTGCCATAAGAAACTAGGTCGGAATTATGACTGCAGGGTTGTAATGGTCGATTATGTATGCATGTAACCGCCATTTTGTTTTTCTAATGGTCATTGTGTCATGGAACTTGGAAATAACTTTGTTCTAAGAGGCCAGATTGTCACCAGTGTGTTGATATGACACTGTAGTCTATTAATTAGTAGATCCATTAATTGCCCAAAAGTATTTCTATTCCAACTCCTCTATCATTTCTAATATTGCATGGATAAACGTTTAAAAGATTATGTCTTTGCCCATGATTACTGATCCCAGTGCTATGAAGGCCATTCCGTGGAGTACTTTAAACTCATAGAATAGAACGAACAAATCGTACTGGTTTTGCCTTCTTATTGCATCTATGCTTAGAATCCTTTACTTATATCCTGTGAAATTCAAAAACCGCTTCGGTTTGCGTTCTTGCAGACATTTTGTAGTTCGTTTCTGAAATTTATTGCATTTCATTTGTTTATAAAAACGATCTTAATTTTCTTAAAAAACTAAAAAAAGAAAAAAAAAATTTGTTTGGTTTTAAAAGATAACAAATCGATTACGTTTGTCAAATGTGAACAACAAAATGTTGAAATTTTTGTTTTTTTTTTAACAAAAGTTTTATTAGTTTTGATGTTTCGAATTTACAAAAGATTAAGAAAAGTTTCAGAAGAAGAAAAAAAGAAAGAACTCAGGATAATGAAAGTCAACATTTCCCTGAGCTCTTAATACAAAATAAAATTTTGTTTTTTATTTTTTTGATAAGAAATCTAAGAACACATGTTAAAAATTGAGAGTAAAGCAGAGGAGATAAGGAAACTAAAAAAAAAACTTCGAACAATTCATATGAAAATCATATACACAGAGAGAGTGGTTATAAAACAATTTCAAAAGATACATCGTAATAAATAAGCAGTGAAGTGCTTAATAATAGGTTTTGTTTTGTATCCAAAAAGTAATTTCGACGTACAAAATATTGTTACGCAAATGGCAACGACCCCTAATATCATTTCAAATGAAAACAATAAGCAAAAGCAAGTAAACCAACAACAACAAGCATTAGAGAAAAAGGAATAGACAAGTAAGCAAATGCAACAACAAGCAATGTGTCGCGAAACCCTAAAAGTTCCACTTCAAGAACCTTTATCCGACTGATTCTTGGGCATATAAAATGGCAATACAAAGCAGACAACAAGTCAGTAAGAATTCAGTCAGCCTTGTGTGAAGTTACGTGCGAAGAAAACAGTCATGGTTTGAAGATCTCAGTTATAAAGATCAATTGTTAGCGTTTCCGCAAGCAGAAGTGTATGAAGAATAACGAGTTGTTGAGTGATAAGAATAACGAATACATACATAACACGGTGCATCAGTGAAAATACACTAGAGTAACTACATAGTCCACGCTGTACAGTTAGTTGAGTAGAACTCTAAAATACCATTTTTTATATTTCTCAAACTTGTTTTATTTAACAAAAACAGTTTTTTTTTCTGACTTTACGCACAATTTTCTGGATTACTCAAACATTTCTAAACCGATTTTCAAAATTTAAATTTTGTTGGAAAGGGGAGATGGACCTTTAAAACGATATACTTATAACTATTATTTGTCTTAATATGCTATGAGATTTGATAAGGTAAACTTGGAAAATTGGAATTTTTTTCACGTTTTTTCAAGTTTGTCCATTAATAGCAGCAAACTTTAATAAAAAAATATAGGATAAGTGATGGAATTCTTAAAGTCTATTCTCTTGTGAAGAGAATGAGTCATCATTTGATCAAATCAGATGAAAATTACCGTAGTTATTATTAAAATAGTATAACAGTCCTGGAATATTATCTATATACATATGTCATCTCATCAAATGAACTTTTAGCTCAAAAATTTCAAAATTTTTTAATGGATCTTGATTGTTTGTCGCAAAATGTGTTAATTTCACGTTTGCAAGACATCCAGAAGTCGGCTGATATTTGTGTTTCTTGCAAATATTATTAATTCCGTTTGCGCAAACATTGGCCAACTTCTGGTGATCGCTCAAACTTGAAATTGACACATTTTCCGATAAACAAATAAGATCCATGAAAAATTCTGAAAATTTTTGAATCGAAAGTTGATTTGATGAGATGACATATCGACGCCTCCGTTCTAGAACATTCTAAGTCCAAAAACTGTATTTTGAGTTATGAGCCCTCAAAGTTTTCACGCAACATACGGCTATTTGTATATTCTAAGTAGATTTTTCCCTATAACTTCGGAACGGACCGGCGCATGTTAACCAAATTTTGACAGAATTTAAGTTAAGAATATGGAATTTAAAAATGCAAGAACATTAAAAGCGTTCTAAGTACACTTAGAACGTTATAGAATGGAGTCGTCGATATATAAAAAATATCACTCGATTGTTAGACTCTTTATATAATAACTACGGTAATTTTTATTCGATTTGATCAAATGATAACTCATTCTCTTTACAAGAGAACAGGCTTTAAGAATATTATCACTTATCCTATATTATTGTATTAAAGTTTGCTACTATGAATGGACAAACTTGAAAAAACGTGAAAAAAATTCGTATTTTCCAAGTTTACCTTATCAAATCTCATAGGATATTAAGTCAAATAATAGTTATAAGTACACTGTTATAAAGATCCATCTCTCCGCTTTTTAACACGATTTAAATTTTAAAAATTGGTTGAGAAATATTTGAGTATTTCAGAAATTTGTACGTAAAGTCAAAAGAAAAAAGTTTTTGTCAAATAAAACAAGTTTGAAGGTTTCGAAAAATATAAAAAAATAGTATTTTTGAGTTCTGCTTAACTACCTTATAAGTCGACGTGGTCTAGTAGGTAGTGTGTTGCCATATTAGACAAAAGCCCCGGGTTTATATCCCAGGTCAGACATCAAAACGAAAAAATATTTCTTCGGCGACTTCCTCTCAGCAGATTTCTGGCAAAAGACTCTGAGGGTAAATAAACTTGCCTTGAAAAGCTTCTCAAAAATCTGTCGTTCCGAGTCGACTTTAAACTGTAGGTCCCGCACTGTAGGTAACGTACACAACACAAGTGGTGTGAGAAGCTAGCTCGTAATCCTGACTGAAGGGTTGTAATGGCCAATTATGTATGTAATTTTTATCCGATTTGATCAAATGATGACTTATTCTCTTTACAAGAGAACAGACTTTAAGAATATTATCACTTATCGTATATTTTTTTTATTAAAGTTTGCTAGTAGAAATGGACAAACTTGAAAAAATACGAAAAAAATTCACATTTTCCTTGTTAACCTCATCAAATCTCATAGCATATTAAGTCGAATAATAGTTGTATGTATGCGTTTTTAAAGATCCATATCTCCCCTTTCCAACAGGATTTAAATTTTGAAAATCGGTTTAGAACTGTTTGAGTAATCCAGAAAATTGTACGTAAAGTCGAAAGAAAAAAGTTTTTGTCAAATAAAACAAGTTTGAAGGTTTCAAAAAATATAAAAAAAAATTTTTTTGAGTTCTTCCCAGTCGCATCATGTAATCATAATAAATACGCAATAAAGTGCTTAAGAATACGTTTTTCTTTTTGTTTTGCTTCCAAAAAGTAATTTAAACGTTCAAAATATGGTAGGGAAATTTATTGCATAACATGGCAATATCACTTTAAAATTTTTCAATTCCTTTAAAAAGTTCTTCTTTTTGTATTGCTTCAAATTGCTTGTGCTATTTTTCTGCACTCTAATGTGTTTAATAGAAACCATTTTTACATGCTTGTAAATATCCGTTACATGATATTTAATACACACACACACACATTCTCAAACACATACACACCCACAGATCTAGTCTCCTTCACATACTAAATACTTACATTCACATATGCAAACACTTCCATACACGCATACATATCTATGTGTGTACGTATAAGAGAATAAATTTATTTTTGTTTTCATTTTTTTTTTTCATTTCAATGTATTTGTTGTTGTTGTTGTTTTTATATGTATTTTTTTCAATGTTAATAATATTTATAATATTGAGTGCTTATATTTTTATACGTATGTATGTGTGTATGTATGAATGTGTATGTGTAATAGAGAGAGAGAGAGACACAGAGAGAGGATTTATTCATAATACCGTTAGAGACAATATGTTTTATTAGGTCTTGTAAAAATTTTTTTGTTTTTTCTTTTGTTCTCGTTCTCGTTTTTGTTTTTATTTTTATTTTTGTTTCATTTTCATTCATTTCTTCTTACAAAATATAAGAATACACATGTACATATACATGTAAATGAATATACATACATATGTAAGGATATATGTATGTGTATGTGTATGTGTATCTATATTTACCCTGTAGGAAATCAAACTAATTTTAAAGTAACTTGAAATTGGTTTTTTAATAAGCACAACTAGTTGACTTAAGTGACTTTTTTCCTTGTCGCCGACTCAAAAGTAAAATATTATTAAGTAATACTAGTTGTAATTTTTGTAACATAAAAATAATTGCCAAAACAGCTTTTTACAACTTAATATGCATATTACAATACGAGCTCGATTTGCGCAACCGAAAGGAAACCGGAGTTGTTGCATTTACCGAAAAGTTGTCATAACCGACCACTAAAAATCGTATATAAAAACTCACCACTCTTGAACTCAAATTCATTAAATTTTATTTTTAACATGAGAAAATAACTTATAAAGCAAAAGTAATAAAATTTAAAAGTTTTGTTCATAAATAAAAAGCAAAACAAAAAATTATTTTCGTACTTATTTTCTTTCTCTTTTTGAAAATACATAAAATTTAATTTAAGGAAAAAAATGTTGAGATTTTTGTTTGAGTTTCAGACTTTTTAGCCTTTTGGAAAATCGCAGATTCCTTGATTTCTTGAAGAGCGATTAATTTTTCATACGAAATGTAATTTTCTGTTGCCCATTCTATACAAATGTCAATGGACATGATGACATTATCTACTTTAACTTTTTGTCTTTGTTCAGTTTGGATTGTTTCTACAATTTCTTCGTCTGACGCGTCAATATCTACATTTTCCTTCTCTGAATAGTCTTCTCTGATCCTTTCGGTAATTTCATTATCTGTTAAGTTAATATCCAGCATAACATCCTGCAACTATTTTGATAACAAAATCAGTGGTAGATCGTCTTCGTCAGACACATCGCAAAAATGATATCCTTTCTTTAGAAACCTTGCGTCCTGGTGCTGCCCTTTCATTTAAACTTACTAGAGTTGAATTTGGTAGAAGCCTGAAAGATAGACCAGACTTGTCGCAGTTGTAAATCTGATCCGGAACTAATCCTAGTTCATTGATCTTAGTAGTAAATGCTTCAAAAAAATGATATACACTCTCTACCTTATTTGATAGCTTTTCTCCGCATATTTTTAATCTGCGTATACCATGTCGCTTTTTGAAATTCTTTACCCATCCAAGGGTAGCATTAAAGGTTCCCGCTTTTTCTCTCAATTTGTTGTGGAAAAATAGGGCTTTCGATTTTAAAATTTCCTCAGAAACCGGAGCGTTGTTTACTCTCGATTCGTGGATACTGAGCTGCTTTAAGTGTTATTCGTTTTTCTGTACCGGATTCAGTGTTTCTAGCAAATTTTTGTATCTCGTGATCATTTTTTTTAATTCTACTTACTGTGGACTAATTTTAATTTTGTGATCAATACAAATCTTTCTACCAGATTCTCCAAGTTGCAATTTGCTCAAAATTTCAAGTTTTTGTTTAATTGTTAGTTTAAACACTTTTTTATTACTCCCAAATTCAAAGAGAAAAATACTTTACATTTTATAAAACACAAAAAGTTGCAATTATCAAGACTGTTTTCTTGAAAAAGTTGCATTTATAAAGACTGTAATGTTAAAAATTTGCCTGTTGCGCTAATCGGAGCGTTGCGCTATCGGTGGTTGCGCAAATCGAGCTCGTACTGTATATGTAACTGACTTAGTAATAAACGGCATTATAGTAAATAGCGGTATTGCCAGAATGGATTTTAATACATACTGTATTATGTAGAACTGCATTACTATTAAGCTACCCTGTACACAAAAACATGTAATCACAATGACAACAGTATTATTATGTAGTTCTATATAAAATATAATTTTTATCAATGAAAATATTAATTAGATATAAGCTTTAAAATGAGATATCATTCATTAAATTTGATGCGGTGGTATGGGAGATATTTGCAACCGACAAAAAAAAAAAATGCTCTAGAAATAATATATATATGATTATTAAGTTTTTTTTTCCAACACAAACGTAATGAAAATGCCGTTTTTAATAACGGCTAAGACATTGCGTAATTCTTTGTTATCACAGAGATACAAAAATTTTTTTGTAAACCTTCAAGCTTTTTTTTGCCATGACTGCCATCAATATTAATAGAAAGATTCAATTGCAGAGATAAAGTTGTCGTTAAAGTTTTTGGCATTTCCCTTTCAGTGATAATTTCCCGGCATTGGTCTGCAAAAATTTGGAAAATGCTAAAAGTAGAGAAGAATAAAAACTCACATAAATTTGCTGATTTTCAGCGATTTTCGACGATTGAACCCTTTCAGCTTCTCGAGAGTGTTTATTGCAAAATTGATGTTAATTGCCACCATAGCGTTTTTCCTATCGAACAAGGCTTTCTTTCGCTTACTACTTTTTGGGTAGACAATGCTGCTATTATAATCTCATTTTAAGCTCTGTTTAAGCTCCTTAATTTCGCCTTGAAATATAAATATTTATCAGAAAATCGTGATGTTTTGGTAGACAAAACATATTTTCATTTTACCTGTTATTTCAGAAAATTTGACATCCAATTGGGGAATATTGGCATCATCATTTTCTGTACCTTTTTATCTGTTAAAATACAATATAAATATTAAGGCATATTTTTACGATTGTACCAGATACTTACCAGCAGTGCTTAGATAAATGCGTTTCATAATTGCTAGTACAAGTATAGATTTGGTATCTGCACATTGTTTTATTTAGATTTTTAATAAACTATTTTATTTCACTATCACTTCAATATCACTTTTATAGATTTTATTATAAATTTGCAATATTTACTTGGGTTTTTCCCATTTTTTTTAAATAAAATTGAGCACCACCTAAAATAGCGTATTTGCTGTGATTCACATTTGATTTACCGAGACATGCTTCCTTTGTTTTTTGTTATTATTTTCTTACATTTTCTTATTTTGCTTTTTTCATTTCATACTTTTGTATCTATTCAATATGCATGAGATTTAAATAATGTGCAT
Source organism: Sarcophaga peregrina (assembly GCA_014635995.1). Classification (NCBI taxonomy): domain Eukaryota; kingdom Metazoa; phylum Arthropoda; class Insecta; order Diptera; family Sarcophagidae; genus Sarcophaga; species Sarcophaga peregrina. Next base: position 37,552,767 of record CM025790.1, on the reverse strand, counting down.
TTTTATCAACCGACTACTTTATTTACTACTGGGGTATTGTTAATTTTCTTGTCATTTAGCCGGATGGATTTTCTTACTAATGCCTTGAAATAATATTTAAAAAAAAAAAAAAATTATTTGTATTTCTTTCGTTTGTTTTTGTTGTTGTTGTTCTGTTGTGGCAAATGCAAATGAATAGAATATCAACAACAACAACAACAGTAACAACAACAATAATAATAGGAATATTTGCTTTTAATAGTAGTTGTACTCAGCCTTTATAACAATATCAACCTTGTTTTTCTACATTCTCTGCCTCACTCACTTTCTCTCACTCTCTCTCTCTCTTTACTTTTCTTATTTGCTAGCTTGAGTAAGTGTATGTATGAGTGTGTGTGTATGAGTAAGTGTATATGTATGTGTACGTATGAGTACCACTTTAGTTAATACTTTTTGGTTTATAACGTTACGATTTCTTTTCTTTTCCTTTTTTTTTAATTTAATTTTATTGTTGTTGTTGCTGTTGTTTTTGTTTTCGTAAGTAAATTCGCCACAGTTTGTGTGTTTTATTATTGCTGCTGTTGTTGTTGCTCGTGTTGTTGCAAATAAAAAATTCTGTTGTTATGCAAATGTTTTTGGAAGAATGGAAATGAAATGTTTTGGGAATTTCCTATTGGGTGGTCGCCGTGGTGTGTTGGCTTATTAGACGAAAGACCCGAGTTCGAATCCCAGGTCAGACATTAAAACGAAAATTTGAAAATAATTTTTCGGTGATTTCCTCTCAGCAGATTTCTGGCAAAAACTCTGAGCGCAAAATAAAATTGCCATGGAATGCTTCTCAAAAAATGTATCATTCGGAGTCGACTTTAAACAGTAGGTCCCGCCACTCATGTATAAAATTAACGCACACAGCATAAGTGGTGTGAGAAGCTAGGACATCATACAATGGGTCAATTCGACCACCGAGTACTGTACTTGTTAGAATTGACAAGTGCACGTCCTCTAACCTAACCTAACCTAACCTTCCAATTGGGTTCTCAAGAAAGTTTGTTTACAATTTCGTTCTTTGTTTGTACGATTGTTTTGTAAGCCTCTAGGGAATTTAAATTTATACCAAGTAAGAGAATTCTGTAGGGATCGATACATGCGAAAATCTGAAGGTGCAGGATGTCAGTCATATTGTCGGTCCATTTAAACATGCACGTACTACGCCATCTGGCATTGTCTTTATGGGAAATAAATTCCTCTTTGATGATCACTTACTTACTTACTTAATTGGCCATAACAACCCGATTAACGGATTTCGGCCTGCCGCAATACATTCTTCCAGGCGCCTCTGCTTTTTGCGCGCCTACGCCATTTGGTCACACCAATCGATGTCAGGGCTTCCTCGACTTGGTCCTTCCAACGGATACAAGGTCGTCCTTTACGCCGACTTCCGCAGATCCTCGCATTAAATACCCGTCTCGCCGGAATAACCTCCTCCATCCTAACGACATGGCCGAGCCAGCGCAGCCGCTGGATATTAATACGCTGCACAACGTCTATGTCGTTGAGGAGCTCATACAGCTCACTGTTAGATCGGATGCGGCAATCATCGCCAACTCGCACTGGACCGAAGATCTTACGTAGGACTTTTCTCTCGAACACTCTCAAGGCGGCTGCATCAGTTCTTAATAAGGCCCATGCCTCTGCGCCATAAAGAAGCACGGGTAAGATGAGCGTCTTGTAGAGTATTAATTTTGTCGCACGAGAGAGGTCTCTGCTACTCAATTGCCTATTGAGACCATAATAACACCTGTTGGCAAGAGTAATCCTGCGTTTAATCTCCAGACTGACATCATTTTTGGTGATAACGGTGGAGCCAAGATAAATAAATTCCTTGATTGTATCAAAAGTATAGTTATCGGCCGTAATCTGAGAATCAATACGCCGCAATTCTCTACTTGTCGACAACATATATTTTGTTTTGCCCTTATTTAGTGCCAGACCCATCGTCTTAGACTCTCGTTCAATAGTCTTAAAGACAGCAGTCACTTCTTGCTTGGTACGCCCTATGATGTCGATATCGTCAGCGTAAGCAAGCAATTGGACACTTTTTTGAAAGATAGTCCCATTGCGATGCACTCCTGCCTTTCGCAGAACACTCTCCATGACGAAGTTGAAGAGATCGCATGATAAGGGGTCGCCTTGTCTGAAACCTCGCACGGTATCAAAAGGTTCGGAGAGGTCCATTCTTACCTTGACGGAGCTGCAGGAATTGCTCAACGTCATTCTGCATAGCCTTATCAGCTTCGCAGATATACCGAGCTCAGACATTGCGGCATAAACACGATCCCTTATGGGGCTATCGAAGGCTGCCTTATAGTCGCCTTCGAGTACAACTAAAAAAAATCAAAAAATCTGTTGTCCGGAGTCGACTTTAAATTGTAGGTTTCACTCATGTATAAAATTAGCGCACCCAATATAAGTGTTGTAAGAAGCTAGGTCGTAATCCTGAGTGAAAGGTATGTTATGCTTGTTGCAGTCGTTCACAGTAGAGATTAAAAACAATCGTTTGACCAGGTTGTATAACGTAAAAATCAACAATTCCCAGCTAAAGCTATAGTTTTTACCTTTTAAAAACGTTTAAAAATATCAGCACGTAAATTGCAAATAAAATAAAAATAAATTTGTGTTTAATTTTAATTAAAATTCTTTATTATACGCACGTTATTCTGTATGCCACTGTTCACTACTTAATGTAAACAACAACAAATGCTTTGTTTGCTCTTCTTTGTTTTCATTCTTTGCATAAACAATAACAATTGTTCGATGGATATTTAAAACGGAGATTTTCAAACAACGATTATTGTCTTCAAACACAGCGTCTTCCCATAAGACTGACTGAATTTTTACTAACTCCGTTGCCTGGTTTGCTTTGCCTTTATACCCTTGCAATTTGTAGCCCAATTTATGCATGGGAGTGTGTGTTCATCTTTTCTGCCTCCTTTTGCTTTCAATTTTTTGGGAAACTTTGCTGGCAATCGTTACATACTTATGCATTCATATTAGAGATGATTTTTCTCTTTTTCTCCCTCTCTCTCTCTCTCGTACAATTTACAGTAATTTGGCCGTTATTTTTTAAATGAAAAGATAATAAACGACAGACATTTTCATTTGCGTTTCACATTTTGTGGTGATTGTCAACAACAACAACAAATTGAGCTAAAACATAGCAAAAATTTGAATTTCTTTTGAAAGAAAATAAAAAAAACGAAAACAAAAACAAAAATTATGATCATTTTGAGTTTTTCTTTGACTTAATTTTTCCATGGATTTTGTTTATTTGAACAAGAAATTGATTTTATGTCCTGCAGTCCTGCAGTTAGTGCGTAATTGTGTGGGGTTGGTTCTGTACTTGGATGGGAAGGAACTGAGAAAATCATTTTTAATTGTCGCAAATGCTCAATTACATTCGAAATTTACTTTTGAATTGATAGACAATAAATAGAGGAGAGTGAAAAGAAGACTTGCAGGGAAATCCTGAGGATGCTAATCAGGAATTATGCTTTGAATGTGTACCACAATGGTCAGACGAATAGTAACCCATGGGACAATTATCTAGGCAGACAGAATTAATGCTCAAATGTAATTGGACAAGAAACGATAAATGAGAAGCTGTCCTATAAGGCTTTGTTAGATTGAATTTCATTGAATACCAAAGATTTATTAACAAATCATGAAATTATTTTGGGTATTTCGAGACCTAAAGAATCTAACTGTCCCCTGTACAGGACCAGTATGATTCTGGAAACTGCTTTACAACTTATGGACTTAATGACAAAAATGAGTAGAAGCTTTCACGCAGTTGATGGGATTAATTTCCTTCTATTGAGTAGTGCTGGATGTTTGAAAAGGGCTACTCAACGAGAATAAAGATAAAGAGAAGCAAAGACCCTTCCTAATTCAAGTCAGTTCATACCAATCGAATTTAGTGTTTGAAAACTGCGATAAGAGGAGACCTAAGACTATCCAGGAATAAACTGAGTTTGTATACTGGAATTGCGACAGGGCTTGTCACGAAATTCCGTAGATTTTTTGGAAACTTTGGTGCATTTATGCATTCCAAAAAGAATAATCTGTGAGCTAGGCAACATGTAATTGAGAGGAAAACGAAGTCGACAAGTATGATTCTAGATACCAGACCCATAACTATACAATCAATGCTGTTAAATATTTGTTTGTCTTGGCACAGCCGTTGCTAGTAAAAATGATGTCAATCTGGAGATCAAACGTAAGAGCATTCGGGCCTACATGTGCTATTATGGTCTCAATAGGCAATAGAATAGCAAAGACCTCTCTCATGAGATGCAACTTGTGCTGGCACATTCTTTCCATTCCTTTCTATTACGCAAAAGCCTGTACGTTGTTACGCACTGATATAGGAGTTTTGAGAGTGTCCGAATGAAACGTCTAACGTAAGATATTCAGTCCAGTATGAGTTTAAAGTCGCACATCTTCTTCATGCTTCTCTATTACGCAAAAGCGAACTGATGCAGCAGTTTAGGGAATCTTCGGAAGAAAAGTTTCACGTAAGATCTTGGGTTCAGAAAGAGTTTTAAGTCGCATATACTCTCCATGCACCTCTATTACGCAAAAGTATGAACGCTGTTGCAACTTGAGGCAGCAGTTTTCGGAAGTGTTTGGAAGAAAAGTTTTACATAAGATCTTAGGACCAGAGCGTGTTAGTGAAGACTTCCATATTTTAGGATGTCGCCGTTGTGCAACGGATTGTTATTTAGCGGCTGCTTTAGCTAGGCCATGTCGTGCGAGACGAAGAGGTGATGAAGACAAGGTCGTCAGCTTTGAAAGCTAATTAAGTTTTTGCTAATGCATCAACTTTATTGCCTCTTGTCCCCTGTAGAGATGCCCGGCATTCTCTTTGACAATCTAAGGGTCTCTAGAGATCTCCAGAAGGCTTTGGTCTCGCTAAATATGCACGTATCTCCAGGCGATATATCGGGTCCGGCATCTAACTGTTTTTTTTTTCAACTATTGCTTATTTCGTGAATGGTAACACTTAGCTCATGTCTGATTTGAGAGATAATTAGTTTTATCCTTCCGCTGAACGAATATTTGACCATCCAATGCGATTTCGCTTCGCTAAGTGGGCCTGTGATCGACTTACAGAAGATGCCGATTTTTGATCTCATTTTGATCTTGGCGGATATGTTAACAAACAAAATCTGGAGTACAGAAAACCCGCACGCATATATTGAATAGCCGAAGCACCCAAAACGAGTCACTGTTTGTGGCGGATTTTCGTCCAGAGAGCAAAGAGCAAAGAGTGGCGATCGTTATCGGACCATGTTGAACGAATTTTTGTTCATAAAAATTTAAGAGGAGAATATTGGCAACATTTGCTTACAACAGGACGGCGCTACGTGCCACACAGCCGAAGCTGCACTCAATGTTTTGCTCCCTGTTTTTGAAGATCACATTATCAGCCGCAGAGGTGATGTCGTTTGGCCACCTCGGAGTTGCGATTTGACACCGTTGGACTATTATTTATGGGGTGCCGTCAAAGATAAGTGTTACACCGACAAGCCAGAGTCAAGTGACACCTTAAAGGACAATATTCGTGATGCCACAATCGATAATGTGCTTAAAAATTGGACCCATCATGTAGGCTACTGTATGGCCAGCTGAGGCAGCCATTTGAATGAAGGAAGGATTGTACTTTCAAATAAGAAGAAAAAAGTTGAGAAAATATTGAAATAAAAATAAAATAAAATAAAATAAAATAAAAAGTGTTTGGCGGACCCTGTACTATAATAATATCCGTTTGGTTCAGATGCAATCTTTAAAAAGCCCAGAATTTTATTTAAAATAAACTGGAGCGAATTGCTGCAATTTTCTTTATTATTTAATACGTACGATTTAAAGGCAAATATGTATAGGACAAGAGAAGATACAACTCTCTGCTCCCTTGCTCCCTGATGCAATATATTACAACAGTAAAGTAAAGTCAAGCAAAATAAAGTAATTTCGCATTTTTTAATGGAATTTTCTTTTTTTTTAAATTAATTTCAATCCTTTTTTTTACGATTTAATGCTCTCAGCAAATATGCCCTTAAAAAATGAAGTCACTTTACAAGGATTTCATGGAGACGATGACTTTTTTAAGACTCCATTAAAAGCGAAATGAACAGCAAAAAAAAAAAAAAACTTCCATGAATTAAAACCAATGATGCGGTCTTAAGAAGCTGGAAAAATAATACGGAATGGAAAAAATCATAAAAAGAATTATGATGACGACATTAAACCAGAAGAAGAAGAAGATATTTGCAATGAAACTGTAAACAGCACAATACAGTACAATACAGCACAGTATAGCACAGCATAGCACAAACATAAAAAGAAGAAAAGATCTGAACTTATTATGTGTGTGTGTGTGTGTGTGTGTGTGTGACATAATAAAGACACAAATACACATACAATGAGACATAATAAGACCAACAGACATCCTGACACATAAACATACAATTGAACAACTAATGCGGCATACTTTTAGGCGTTGTACTGCATTACAAAAGAAAAAAAAACTCTATGAAGAGACATTACGACAATGAAGTCCTGATAAGCAAATAATAAAAAATAAAAAAACAAAAAACCAAAAAATATTTAAAAGGATATGCTTGAGTTAATACAACAAAATAAAACAAAAATATTTTATTGAACATATGATTATGTTGGATATTCGAAAGAATTCGATTGTAATTTCTGATTTTAATATTCTGATGTATGCTGATGACTTTAAATTATTTTATACTTTTGATGATGATCATGGCTAGGCTGTTCTTCAGAGAAATATTGGTTTGTTTGTTACTTGGTGCAGGATAAATTTAATGGATCTTAATTTGAGAAAATCTAAATGCATGGTTTTCTCTCGTGGTGGTGTAATCTCGTCCACTTATGTGATTAATTCTTGCTCTTTGGAAACTGTGCCTTCATTTCTTGATTTGGGAGTATTATTGGATATTAAATTGTCTTTTATTGATCATATTAGTTTGATGATTGGCAAGGCTCGGGCTGTTCTTGGTTTTGTGAAAAGATGGGCTAGGGAATTCATTGATCCCTATCTAACAGAACTATTGTACATTTCACTTGTTAGGCCTATTTTGGAGTATGCGTCTGTTATTTGGAATCCATACTATCGTTGTCATAGTGATTCAATCGAGTCTGTGCAGAGGCAGTTTTTATTATTCTGGATGGGATTATGCCAATGGGCTTCCGCCGTATGAGGATAGATTAGCTTTGATAAAACTTCCAACTTTGGAACGTAGAAGGTCTGTTTTAGGGGTTTGTTTTATTTTTAATCTGGTTAAAGGTGATATCGATTCTGAGTTCTTGTTTTGTAACCTGAATTTCAGCATTCCAGCAAGATTTTCACGGCACTATCGTCTTCTTTCTTTAGATTTCTATAGAACGCGCTATGGATGTAATTTTCCTTTTCGTAGATTATGTAATGATTTTAATTTGCATTATGATTTTATAGATTTTAATCGTAAAAGCGTGGTTTGTATACTGGCATTAGTTTATAAAATATCATAAAAAAATGTATTTTCCTTCTTGCCTTAGATTATTCCCGTTTATTGTCACCTTATTCAGCTTGTGATTAAGTTCTGTAGCTGTTTTATGTTCTCGTTGCCATAACTTTTCCCTTAGCCGCTGCAGTCCGGACTGTAGTGTGTACGTGTCCCTACGTAATGGGGACGAGCCCTCCGCGGTCGGGTGAGGGTGGATTAGTGTGAGACCAGGACGTTCGTAAATTAACAACGGTTGGCTTTATAATCTGGCAAATATCTCTCGGGGTATAAATGGTGATTTAACAAGAGTTTCTTGTCTTTTAAATTAATTTTTTTTTATATGCTTGAAAGACCAATTGATGGAGATACCAAACATCGTTCGAATGTCCTCTATTCTTCCCATTAGAGAAGCTCATCTGAAACGTAGAATTTTCCATGATTCTGGTGCATAAATTAAACAGAATCCTATCGATGACATGGGTTATGTTAGTCTTAAGACCTGCTATAGTTTGTGGCTTTGGTCGTATGTATCTGTGATTTAGGAAAACCACACAAGAAAAAGTTTACTGCAGTCAAATAGAACGATCTCAGTACCACGTGTCATTGTAGGTGTCATAGTCTAGCAGGTATATTGGCTTATTACACGTAAAGCCACTGTTCAAAACGCATTTCTAACAAAATGAAAATATGAACAAATATTTCTAAGGCAACTTCCTCTTAGCACATCTCTGCCAAAAACTCTGAACCTAAAACAATATTGCCATGAAAGTATTTCCCAAAAAATTTATCATTCGGATTCGGCAATAAACTGTTGGTCTCGCCACTCATGCATATAATTAATGCACGCAACATAAGTAGTGTGAGACGCCAGTTCGTAATCCTGACTAAAGGGTTGTAATGAACACATGTCGTTGGTCTCCAGATCATACAATTTAGACTAAAAGCACTTAGTAATCATGTACTTAAAGAGCTCGCCGTTGACGATGTTGGCCCAGCAATAGAAGTCCTCTAAGGAATATGGACCAATAACGCTGTCAATCCAAGCAGCGACTTTTTCAAGACACATTATTGAACGTTTTTGCACCTCATGTGAACGGATATCTTTCCTTACATTTGACAATTTTGTCGCTGAAGATGATTTGTTTGATGGAAATTAGGTTCAATTAACAACTGTTCCAAAATAAAACTTCCAATTCAGGGCGAAAGAATATGATAATAATCGACCAATAAAATTCGCTTTGTTCAGTGGCATAAACAACGCCACCTGTCCGAAATCCTCAACAAACAAAGACTTTTTGGAGTGCATTGGATGCTCCTGGATCTCATGTGGATTTCTATCGTCTGATATCCGTGAATATTTGCTTTTTGATGAAATCATTCCTTCTAACATGGCCTACTGATGAGGTTGATTTTGGAATGAAAATTTTGAGTTTAATTGCCAAATGCTCCAGTGCGAACACATGGTGTTGTCTATGGTTACTTACCTATTTGCTATTAACAACCCGATTAAAGAGTTTCAGGCTGTCTTAACACATCCTTCCAGGCAGGCACCTTTACTTCTTACGCGCTTATGTCAGTTGGTCACACCTATCGATGACAGGGCTTTCTCCATATGGTCCATCCAACGCATCTTCCAACGTCCTCTTTGCCGACTTCCAATAGCCGATTCGCTAGAGTATATTCCGCCATCCGAACGACATGGCTGAGCCATCGCAGTCGCTAGATATTAGGACGCTGTACAACGTTCATATCGTTGAAGGGCTCGCATAGCACATTGTTGGATCGAATGCGAAAATCATCGCCAGCTCGTACCCGACCGAAGATTTTACGTAAGACTTTTCTCTCGAATACTTTCAAGGCAAGTAGGTAGTGTGTTGGCTTATTAGACATAAAGCCAGTGTTCGAGCCCCAGGCTAGACATCAAAACAAAATACAAAAAGTATTTCGTTGGCGACCTCCTCTTAGCAGATGTCTGGCAAAAACTCTGATAGAAAATGAAACATTGCCATGAAAAGTTTCTGTTGTTCGGAGCCGACTTTAAAACTATAGATCCCGCCATTCATATATAAAGTTAACACACACGACATAAGTGGTGCGAGAAACTAGGTCAATAATCCTGACTGAAGGGTTTTAATGTATGTACTCTCAAGGCTGCTGCATCCATTCTTAATCGCGTCCATGCCTCTAAGCCATAATGAATTTCGAGAAGTATGAACGTCCTGTAGTATCAGTTGGTTATCATTGCCGGTGGTAATTTGGCAAAAGCGACTGAGCAAATGATAACTAATGCAGCAGATGATGCGTGAACAAAATCAATTTACAAATTTCGGTTTTCCCTTTTGGAAGACCCAATATTATCGTTTAAATGGCACTTAATTGGTTTAACAAAAGCTCACTTTAAATATAAACAAAGACCGAAATTTTTGCGAACACCTAATATCACAAAACAAAAATTATTTTCCCATCGAATATTTTGATTCTTTTGTCATAAGTAATCCAGAATCCATTTAGTGCTTCATTAAAGCTCCACTCTATAGTTTGGTACTCTTAAGGAGACTTGCATTACATGCATATGAAGTTTATTATTGTTATTCTGGGTTAATAAACTATTCTATGAATGGTAGTCTCCTCTCTCTCTCTCTCTCTCTCTCTCTATCTGTCTCTCAGTTTATGGGGATATTAAAAATGTAAAGACCATAAAAATAAAGAAAGAAAATATGAATTGAATATTAAAATGAATTACTCGCATACAGACATACAGAAAGTTTTATAATTTAACAGTAAAATAAACAAAAAAGAAGAGGAGAGAGAGAGAGAGAGAGAGAGCGAGAGTAAGAGTAAGGCAAGCAAAGAGATCTTTAATGAATTCTTAAAACATTTACTGTCAGCATAAATTTCATTTAATTATTGTAACTTATTTTAAATTCTATTTCTTTCTCCCTCTCTCTCTTGCTTCTCTCTATCTCTTTTTTTCTTTTGTGTGCATTTTTTATGCCTTTTTGGTAAAGCACTCGCAGTTGTAATGGGGGCAGTCAATAAATGGCAATCCCCATAAGCATAACACAGTCATTTGGGATCATATTATGCATATTGAGTTACTTTCTAATCGAATACTAAACGTTAAGCCGAGCTTTGATTTACTTTAGACTGTGGATGTATTCTTTCTTTTCAATTGACTGAAATACCCTGCACAAGAGAACTTAAATCTTAACTGGATGCTTAGCTGGTGTCAAAAATATTTTGATATTGAAATCCATTCCAGCCCAAGATGTAAAGATAATTCGAATTTGAAAACCAAAGACGTAAACCCATGATTAATACAACGTTAAGTCATGCATAATTATTGACTTAATATTCGATTTATTGAGCACAATATTTTAAGTGTTCAGAACAATTCAGCATATTGCTTATTCAATATTGATTTGACAGTTGGTTGTTTTAAAATTGGTTTCTTGTTTTGTTTGCTTTTTCATTTGAGTTGCCTAATATTAACATGAAGTGTTCGGAAATGGTATACGCTCACTGTAGGTACTTGTGACAGTGCAGTATTTTAAGTTTTACCCAATATTATAACAATTTGCATATTTATTGCGCAATAATTTATTGAAACTTTATACGACATATTGAGTTCAATAATGACGTTTATTTCAGTTTACGCAATAAAAGTACATGTCTAAACATAGTATAAACTTTGCTATTAACAGAGCGCTGCTAACTGTTTAAGAATAGTAGATTATTCCACTTTGCAATTATTGCGGACAATTGACATAAAACATAATTCTCATTATGATCATCTCTATTATTTATGAACAAACGGAGAACGGATATTTTCTTAACTCTCAAAATTATTCGAAAGAGGACCTTTTGGGCTATCATTGGCATATTTTCTGTATGGTGTACGATTTCTTATATGTTTTCAAATGGCCACTGATCTTCTATAGAATTTTCCAGTAAAAATTTGATATTTTCTAAGCCAATTTTCTGCATACCATATCACTTAATATGTGCCTAAGATGCCAATTAAACTAAAAGGCCTTAGAATCTTCCTTTGCGTATAGTAATGGTACTCATAACCCTACAGTATTTGTCCTAAAATTAGCTCCTAAACAAGTGGTCTTATTCAGATGGATGCTGTTAAATCGCTAACAGTGCTCTGTTATGAGTAAATTTGGCTCTGTTAATGCCAAAATGTGGCGTTGCTAAAATTTATGGATTGCGTCTTTGATTTTCAAATTCGAATTTATCTTCACATAAACTCAGTCCGGAAACTCAGTCGCCATGGTCTAGTAGGAAGTGTGTTGACTTATTAGACGAAAGGCCCGGGTTCGAATCCCAGGTCAGACATCAAAACGAAAAATATTTCTTCGGCGACTTCCTCTCAGCAGATTTCTGGCAAAGACTCTGAGAGTAAATAAAATTGCCATGAAAAGCTTCTCAAAAATCTGTCGTTCGGAGTCGACTTTAAGCTGTAGGTCCCGCCACTCATGTATAAAATTAATGCACACAACATAAGTGGTATGAGAAGCTAGGTCGTAATCCTGACTGAAGGGTTGTAATGGCCAATTATGTATGTATGTAAACTCAGTCCGGATAATGGGAAAAATTTAGAAGAGAAACTTGTGTGTGTGTGTTAATCATACTCTAGCCAGTTCCTGCCTTAACTACAACAGTAGATACTTTGATGCCAGTCTAATGGATAATGTTCGGTTGACAGCAAATTCATTCCACTTACAAGCAGTGGCATTCAACAATCAACTCCACATTTTTATAAAAACGATTTTAAATTCTCTTCCTCCAACACTTCCTTCATCATCAGCATCATCATCATTAAATTGTCTGTCAATTAAATCACTTTCACTTTGTTGGGAAACATGTTTTCATCAGTCATCATCAATGTTTTCATCAACTACCAAGGAATTCTTCTCACCAAAGTCTCTCTCACTCTCTCTCTCTCTCTTTTTCGCACACACACACACACACACACTTTCCATTTCATTGTCATTGTGGTTGTCATTATTAACGTTTCATCATCACCTGGCACAGGCAAGTGGAACTTTATCTCTTAATACCCAAGGATATGGATGCGTATGGGTGTGTGTGTGTTTAAGTGTGTGATTGGATGTCTCTCTCTCTCTCTTAAAGTGTCAAAGAGTTGTTGTTATTGTTGTTGTTAAATTGCCAACAGCATTAGCAGCATTTTTTTTTGGTTTTTCTTTTGCTTTTGCTGCAGCCATTGTTGTCAGCAGTTGTCATATGTTGTCATAGGTTTTCTTGTAATGCGCCAGTAAAAATACTTGCAACATTGCAACATTTTGTTGTGCCACCATTCTGTGGCACTTTTATATTGATTTTGGAAAAAAAAAATTTTTACTTGAAATATTGGCTGCCTTTAGTTAAAAAAGATTTCTTTTAATGGGGTGGAGTTGTTGGGCTTGGGAGAACAGAAACCGTTTTAGGACACAGAGGCGTAATGTTAGCGTTTCGATTTGTACTTATGGAAGGTATTTGAAATTCTAAGCAATACTTGCGTCTTAGTCCTTTTAAAAGACACATTCTAGAGACCGCTAAGAAGGGATTCGGACTCCAGAAAAGAAATTGAAATTCTGAAAATAGTGGTTTGCTTTCACATCGTTTAAATTGTAAACAAAAGCTAAAAAAACAATGAACTTGTTTACATGATAAACATGTAAACAAAAATATACCCAACAAAAAAGCCAGTAAAAGGGATAAATAAGTAAACAATCACTACAAGAGTAAATGTAAACAAAAATACACAAACAACAATAGTGAAACAACGATGTTTACATTTATAAAGATCTCGACAATGCAAAGCCACAAACATTCGACTTCAAGAGCATTCATCAGACTGTTTATCCTGTGATATAATCGGTGATTTTTTAGCTATTATCTTTTTGGCAGCACTGGTTTAAATAGCTCACGCACGTTTCGTGTTTTATTTCACTGTCAAACATCTTCAGTTTCGTCTATAATTTAACCATGAATCGTCTTACAAACGAACAACGCTTGCAAAACATTGAATTTCATTATCAAAATGTGTGCTCTGTTAAGAAAGTTCATCACGCTCTTCCTTCCATTTTATGGTCAGTTTAACCGACCCACTTAAGTGGCTATTCGGGCTTGGTGTGACTAAATTTCAAATCAAATTTACATTGTTGGACATTAAACCACCAACACTTTTACGTAGAGTGCGAACTGAAGAAAATATCGCTGTTGTATCGGCCAGTGTTAATGATGACCATCAGCTATGAATTCGTCGCCGTTCGCAGCAATTGGGTCTCTGTTACTCAGCAACGTGAAAAAATGGGCTGGTGGCATCATTCTTCAAAGATGCTGCGAATCGTGAAGTAACATTAAATGGTAAGCGCTGTCGTGAGATGATAGCCAACGTTTTTTTGCCCAAAATGCAAGAGCTTGACTTGTATGACATATGATTTCAACAAGACGGTACGGCATCCCATTGTTACATCAAGTTGCGAACAGAGGCACTTGGCATTGCGCGATGTGCAATAAAGGAATTCAATTAAAACTAAACACAAACTATATTTGTAATCTGGGAACTTAACTTTTGAACATTTTTAAAAGGTAAAAACGTAACGATATTTATTATATTCAGACGTTGTCACAAAGAGGACATGACAAAAATGTGAGGGTATTTGTGAGAGGCATGTGTGTATAAGCCCGAGAAAAATTGTTAGTAATATTAGTCAAGTGTAACCTAATAATGTGTTTATGTAGTGGCAAATGGAAAATGTACAATGCCAAGCCCCTAAAGGCTGCATATTTAAGTTGGCAAATATTCTTCCAAAAATCTAGATAATTTCTCATTGCTATTAAAGAATCTCAATGGAAAATACGGAATCCTACTGTAATTTTTCTTTGGGTGTATAAATAATATACAAAAAAATTTCAAAAAGAAACGACGAAAGCTGACAACCAATTGAATACATTTTTATGTTATTTTTCTTCGTGTTGATGTTCGTGGCCTACATGTGTAAAAAGTCGAAGATGATGTTCCCCTGAGGGACATTCGTGCGTTATTGCAGTAGTTTCTAGTGTAGTAGAGATGCTAACTGGAAATATGTTTTGGTGTTGTTTTGTTGTGGATATACGGGCAAGAATCTATGCTCATTGAGAAAACCATGGCTCTGCTTGAATATCTTCTTTTGATTGCTGTTCGTGCTGTTAAAATTTCAGCAAAGAACATGTGAGAGTAATCATATGAAAGAGAAAAATTTTCTTGTTTTTTCCTTTCCATTTTGATTTGTGTGTCTCATGCTTGCTTGCTTAATTTGGGCATTAACAACCCGATTAACGGATTTCGGCCCGCCGCAATACTTCTTCCCAGGTGCCTCTGCTACTTGCGCTCCTACGCGAGTTGGTCACACCAATCGATGACAGGGCTTCCTCGATTTATGCTTCCAACAGATACAAGGTCATCCTCTTCGCCAACTTCCGTATCAAATATCCACCGGAGCATGCTCCTCCATTCGTGTGGCATGGCCGAGCCACGGTAGCCGCTGGATATTAATACGCTGTACAACGTCCATGTCGTTGAGGAGCTTATACAGCTCACTGTTGGATTGGATACGGAAATCATCGCCAACTCGTACTGGACCGAAGATCTTACGTAGGACTTTTATCGTATACCCTCAAGGCTGCTGCATCAGTTCCTAATAAGATACATGCTTCTGCGCCATAAAGAATCACTTTGAGGATGAACGTCTTGTAGAGTGTTTGTCTTGTCGTACGAGAGTGGTCTGTTCTATTAAATTGTCAATTGAGGCCATAGTAGTACTTGTTGGCAAGAGTGATACTACGCTTGATTTCCAGACTGAAATTATATTTTTTAGGAGTGACTCATGTATTCAGCTGCAGATATTAGGATTTGTCACCATTCTATCGAGTTAAAACCAGTTTTTTAAACGGTAGGTGTCAGCGCAGTCTAGTAGGTAGTGTGTTGGCTTATTAGACGGTAAGCTCCAGGCCAGACATCAAAACAAAATACAAAATGTATTTCTTCGGCGATTTCCTCTCAACAGATTTCTGGCAAAAACTCTGAGAGTAAATAAAACTGCTATAAAACTTCCGCAGATCCCCGCATCAAACACCCGTTTCGCCGGAGCATTCTCCTCGATTTGAACGACATTAGCCACTGGCTATTAATACGCTTCACAACGTTTATGTCGTTGAGGAGCTCATACAGCTCACTGTTTCTCATGATGATAACTTGATACACTGGGGGAGTAAAAGTATGTCGACATTCCTAACGCAAAAACAGAATAATAAATCCTCAAGCTAACATAAAAAGGAGGAAAAATTGGTGGAGAAAATGAAAAAGAAGAAGAAAGTCAAGTAAATTCATCAATATTTTGTTTGATGTTTTCGTTTTTCATTTATTTTCACATTTTAAATGTAAGTTCACACAAAAACTTGTACAAATATTGACATTTTAAATTGACAAATAATAATATTTACACACATACACACACACACATACATACGCGTACTCACGAAAACTTATATAAAACAGACGCTTTTGTAGGGACGCACTTTTTTTCTTAAAAATTCAAGCGCAGCCTGAGGTTAATATTTTACCAATTACCCACACTACCTAACATAGTTGGAGATCAAAAGGAAAGAAGAAAACATTTCCTCTGTAACTGTTACTTACTTACTCTCTCACTCTCTTTAGTTTGCCTCACTATTTGGTTTGTTTCTCAATTGAGAAATCCAAATAAAAACACAAAATACACACACATACACGCTACCATAGTTGTTGTTGTGATTACATTAACACACTTTCTTCTCCAGTTCCTTTTACTGTAATTATGTGCGTGTTTAAAAGTGTATGTACGAGCATGTAAGTGTGTGTGTGTGTGCGTAATACTTGTTATTTGAAACGAGACGAGTTTTAAACAGGCAACCTACTGTGTGTAGTAAAACAAGTGCGGTTGTTTATGTGTTTCTGACACCTCACGCCCACTTTCAATTTTCTTTTTTACTCCCCTCTTTTAACGCCTTAAAATTTATCACCAGCATCAGTATCACCAGCATCATCAGCATCAAACCTTTCAATTTCGAAATTCTCATCAATTTGTTAAGATGAGCGAGATGGAAGGGTGAAGAGTAAATATAAAGGAATATAACGCATCGTAGTTTTATATTGAATTACTCTAGAGCAGTAGTAGTGTTATAGTGGCACAGATAGAGAGAGGGGAGAGAGAAGAGAGTGAGATGAGAGAGTTTTAATATTTTAATTTGTTGTTTATATTACGATAAATACAAAGCAAACAAATTGTGTGTGTCAACAGTGTCATTGTGTTGTTGTAAAAAAGTATTTGTTGTTTTGTTTTTTATATTATTTATGTTCGTGTTGTTGTTGTTTTTGCTTTCAATTTTATTTGTTAATTAATATTTTATTACAAGCAACAGAATACATACATACACACGAATACATTCATTCTCAGTCTCTCAATTATTCATTTAGGATGTTGAGATTATGGCATCGAGAGTTAAACACACACACACGCAGTATCAAATAAAAAGAGATTAAAAATTTGCGTTATTTTCCCAGGGTACCCTACGAGCAATAATCCTTTTTATAAGATGATGTCTTTTGGTTTTCATTTTTTTTTTTATATATTAGAAGTCGCCGTGGTCTAGTAGGTAGTGTGTTGGCTTATTAGACGAAAGGCCCGGGTTCGTATCCCAGGTCAGACATCAAAACGATAAATATTTCTTCGGCTACTTCCTCTCAGCAGATTTCTGGCAAAGACTCTGAGAGTAAAAATTGCCATGAAAAGCTTCTCAAAAATCTGTCGTTCGGAGTCGACTTTAAAACTGTAGGTCCCGCCACTCATGTATAAAAATTAACGCATACAACATAAGTGGTGTGAGACGCTAGGTCATAATCCTGACTGAAGGGTTGTAATGGTCAATTATGTATGTATATAGGACCAGTTAAGAAGGGTTCACGGTTGTGGTAGAGAGTAGTATTGGGAGAACCATGGATTTAAACACGTAAGTGACAGGAAAACTGACAAAAACTGACTTCCTAATAGCCAAGCTGAGAGAATGAGACTCCATTTTAACGACTTCTGCCGTGGATGAGGAAGAGGAAACTATTATTCACTTTCTTTGCTAGTGCCCCTCTCTTGCTGTTATGCAGCCCTTGCGCTGACCAACTTCTTCCTTTTCCCTGATTTGGCGGAACTTGGTTAGTACAGGGACTGCGTTCACCCGTGGCATCACAACGGGCCGCCATGCATGCTCAAGAGAGCTTTGTGATATCAGAGCTACCACTCCGACCTAACCTAACCTAATAGAAAGCATCCCAGATACGAAGTCGCCGCTATCTAATAGGTAGAGACAAGAGACCACGATTCACACTCCAGTTTCGGCATTTCGAACAAAACGACGGCGACTTCCTCTCAGTAGATTTCTGGCAGAAACGAGACTGGGAGTAAATTGAAAATTTCTCATGAATAGTTTCCCAAAACAGATTAAATTTTCTCGCCAAATAATTACCCAGAAATGTCTACAATAACAATACAACACGTTGTTTATATACAAAGCCAAATGGCAACTCTATGATTCTAGAACTTGCTACAGCTGAAAAAAAACTTTACTGTGGTCGCCAAAAATAGTGCGAAAACTTGTAATACCGCTGAGACATCTTTAACTAAAACAAAATACAGAAAAAATATTAAAATTGTCATGAAAAGTTTCTCAAAAAAAAAATTTGTAGTTCGGAAATGATTTTAAAATAGTAGGTTCCGCCACTCATGAATAAAATTAACACATACAATGAATACAATTCTGTATTTATTTATTCTACATACGAAGTATTGTTCAATCTACTGAACGATCGAAGACGACTAATAGCGCTCTATGTGTTTGAAGAGTTCTAAGGACAAATTTAGGCCTTTGAACTTACACTTTTCATTATAATGTCGATAAAACAGTGAAGTGTAAGATGCTTTACAGGGAACTAAGGGAGCGGAATATCCTCTACTGTCTTTAATGAATCATTTGCCGATTTCTATTCTCTGTCGAAAAGACATAAAACTAAGTGGTGGTGGATAGAAGCTAGGTTGTAATCCTAATCCAAATTTCATTGCCATGAAAAGTTGCTCAATAATCTGTCAAATGTAGTGGCTATGAATCAAAACCAGTCCCATATGCCACAAACCTTATACATATTGTTACGAAAAATAGAAATGGTGTCATTAAAATGATAAACAAAAGCTACAAAAACAAAATAATGGACTTGTTTACATGATTCATGAATAAGTAAAAAAATGTTGCAACACAAACAATGAACTTGTTTACAAGATCGATAAATAAACAAAAATAATAACAACAATATCGGCATAAGAAAAAATATAAAGGACAATTATGTAAACAGTCAGCAACAAAGTGCAGCGGACAAAGAAGTAAATAAACAACAGTAAAATACAGTATAAAATATCGGACAATGTAAACAAGACACACAAACAACAATAATGAAAACAAAATGTTTACATTTTTAAATAATTCTCGTAGACATTCTCCTGCAAATGCATTCATCAGGCTGCTGACTCTTGTGATATAAAAAGCCAAGACAGAGTAGTCAATTGCAATTGAAAAAGAATTCAGTCAGTCTTGTGTGAAGAGACGCTGTAAGTGAAGAAAACATTACATTGTGTTGCTTACAAAAAGTTTGTAAGCAGAGAATAATAACGAATGGTTGTTATTTAAAATTAAACCCCAATTAACCAATAAACTCTTGTTTTTAACGTTTTTAGAAAGGTAAAAACGTAACAGTATTGTTAAAGCGCATTCTGCTGTCGAGTATGATCATCTTTTATATTTTTCATTTAAAGTTTTTGGTTGTTTTTGTTCTGTTTTTAGATTCCTTGTCTGATGGCTGTTTGTGACACAGAGAGAGAGAGCGAGAGAGCGAGAGAAAGACAGAGACAGTTCAACTGAACCCTATGTGTGATATGAACTGAACTCCATTCATTTTATACCCACTGAACTAAACTTTTGAACTCATTTGCTTCTGTTTTGTACTTTTTTGGGTTGTTATTTCTGTTGTCATCAAGCAAACACGCATACACATACAGAGACAGAAAGAGAGTGAGAGTGCTGGCAGTAAATCATTACAAATCATTGCAAGAATCCTTTGATTTCTGTTTGTGAAAGTGTTTGAGGCGGCAGTCATTTTTTTCTTTTTTTGGATGAAATTTTGAACACTTTTTGTATGACAACGTGCGCTCTTAGGTTTGTGTGTTTTTGGCGAATAAGTTTTTGGGGGTCCTTTAGAAGTCATAAAATTAATTTTTGTTTTATAGGCTGACAATTTCTAATTTATTTTTTATTCTTTTTCTTTGGTTTTTTTTTGGTTTTTAATAAAGAAATGAAGAGCCCCATAGAATTAAGTTGTCTTTAAGTGGCTTTATTTTACACAACTCTCTCAGATATTTGCTTTCCGTGTTTTCAAATAGAAAACGTTGGTAGCGTAACCAAAACCCTCTATTTAATTCTATACTTTGGAGTTCCTTTAAAGACTTGCTAGCTTATAACAGTGTAATTACGGCTTAAATTAACGCTAGATGAAACGGAACGGGCAGAGGAAGCTCTGGAGGAACAAGTTTGGTATGGTTGTTGGGGTCATTGCTGTTGAAATTATACGGACAAATATTTCTGCTCCTAGCAGGCTTGTATAGTATACTTATCAATACACTTTGGTTTTTGGTTTTTTCTCTTCTTTTTGAACCAAACTGACGTATTTTATTTACGCTGCGCATATTCTTATATTTTAATAGGTTATGGGCCTATAAGTCGCAAAATATTTCTTTAAATAATTAGAAAAATTGATTTGTAATTGCGCTGAATTGGTGTGAAGTAAAAGTGTCATCGTGGATCATCGTAATATTTTTGGATTTTTTTTTGCCTGGTATTTCTAAATTCGAGCAAAAAAAAATGGCGTCATCATCCCCCATGTTGCCGTTTGAGAAATTGCGAGGACGTGAAAATTTCGACGTTTGGAAGAGGCATGCAAAGTCTTATTTGATAATTAAGCTTTGCTGGAAGCCCATAGAAACACCCCTTTCAAATGAACCTTTCAAATGAAAGCAGATGTGGAAGCGGATGAGCCTAGTAATTTTGCGCATATAGCAACGGCAACTTCGTCACATGAAGCTTGGAGCTGAAGAATTGCCAATCATTGCTACAGAAAATAATTTTGATACCGACTCTAATCTCAACGAAGCACAACAGTTTGTTGATGCCACAAGTTTATCCGAAGATGAGAAGGAAACTGAAGCACGTGATGGTGCACATTCACCCAAAGAAGATGTCCCGCCAGTTGAAAGTAAAAATTCGGCGATCAGATAGAATTTTGAATAAACTAAAGTCGTCCTATAATTTTTGCTCTGTTGAATTCGTATCCAATAATCCATCTACAGTCAAAGAAGCACTTTCATCCCCACATGCTGAATTGTGGCAAAATGCAATGCAATGAAGAGTATGATTCGCTTATGCTAAACAAGACTTTGGACATTGTCAAAATTACCTGAAAAGAAAAAAGCAATACCTTCGAAATGTGTATTCAAAACTAAGGTAAATGGCGCTGGTGAAATAGTTCGATATAAGGCTCGTCTTGTAGCGAAGTGTTTTAATCAACAGAAGGGTATAGACTATAACGAAACATATGCCCCAGTAGTAAGATATACATCAATTCGTTTGTTATTCTCTCTTGCTGCAAAGTATAATTTCTTTGTACATCAAATGGATGCAGTAACAGCATTCCTTAATGCTAAGTTACAAGAGGAAATCTACATGACGCAACCAATTGGCTTTGACGACGGATCTGGCTTAGTATGCGAGCTAAATAAGTCGCTTTATGGCTTAAAACAATCAAGTCGTGTATGGAACGAGGAACTGAACAAAGTGCTGTTAAGAAACGATCGCAAAGATAGTGATAAAATTCTCATTTTGGCAATATATGTTGATGATGTGTTAATATTTGCAAGCGACTTGAAGCAAATCAACAATGTCCAAAAGGCGTTATCCACAAAATTTAAGATGAAGGACTTGGGAGAAGCCACATCAGTCTTAGGTATGCGAATTACAACTGATAAGGTGGCAAAAACTATAAAAATTGATCAGATCCAATACATTTCTGATGTCTTAGTACGATTTGGCATGGATCAATGTAATCCAACTTCGACACCAATTGATTTAAATCAGAAGTTGACGGAAGAAATGTGTCCAGATAACGATGATGAAATACAGCAGATGAAGAATGTCCTTTACATGGAAGCTGTTGGCTGTTTATTATTCGCTGCACAGATTACCAGGCCAGACATTTGCTTTGCTGTAAATATGTTAAGCAGATTTCCTCAAAATCCTGGCAAAGCTCATTGGAATGGCGTGAAACGAGTAATGAGATATCAAAAAGGCACTTTTGACAAAGGTTTGATTTACAACGGCAAATCAAGTGAAATCAGTGATATTGATAGCAGACGATCTACAACAGGTTAAAAATGATAAGATAATTTAAAAATATTTTGAAACTAATAATATGTTGGCTGATATATTGACAAAAGGTGTAGTTGCTATCAAACAAACGAAATTTTTATCCGATCTTGGAATTAGGCGATCTGAACAAACTCTCAGGCATAGTTATTAGCAGTTTGAGGCTCTTAAACTGAAGCTTTGAATTGTTCCGGAGAACAAAAAGGAGAGAATTGAAAAATGTCGGATCACAATAGGCCTCATGTGGTCTAATTATGATTACCTAACTTTGTTTTGGGTAGACAGTTGTCTTCCTACCTAGCTATCTAATACCTAAGAGGATGATCGCTATTCATCTAGACAATTGTGCTGCATAGCCTTGGAAATGACAGCAAACATTTTGTGAAGGTTCGTGCAGCAATGAAGCGATAAAGTTTGATGTGCAACTAGTATTAACGAGCTGACCCACCATTTTCCTTTATTTGTTTAAGAGGTCTCAATAAAGAACTTGGGACATCGGCCCATATATGAGATTTGTATTCAAATTCGATTGAATATGGATATCAGATGGTGAACATTGTTTTCAATTTTCATAACAAGATCTTCGGACACTTCAATATTTTCAACATTTTCGTCGTTCAAGTCCTTGCTATGGCTTCTCGAACAAATCGAAAGATGAAAAGGAAAAATATTTCATTCGGCAATTTTTCCTCACCAATCTTCTGGCAAAAATTCTAAGAGCAAACGCCAAATTGTCATGAAAGATTTCACAAAAGAAACAACAATTTATGAGGTACAGATGCCAATCGAAAATGCTGAAACCCTATCTGTTAATACCTTAAGAAAATACTGAAACGGAAATGAAAAATCTAGACACTAATATTTTGCTTTTACATAGTTTAACATTAAAATTATAAACAAAAGCTACAAAAACAAAGCAATGAACTTGTTTACAAATTATCGTAATGCTTAATATAACAACAAACACAAGTATAAAAAATGGTAAACAAGTAAACAAAAATATAACAACAAACACTACAAGAATAAATGTAAACACAATACACAAACAACAAGAATGAAACGACAATGTTTACATTTATAAAGATCTCGAGAAGACTTGTGGCTTCGTCTTTGACTTCAAGAGCATTCAGTTTACCCTGCGATATAACAGACAGGCTACGGAGTCAGTAAAAATTCAGCCAGTCTTGTGTGAAGTGAATAATTAAGGTTTAAAGATCCCTGTTATAAAGATCTGCCGAATAATTGTTACATACATAATTGGCCATTACAATCCTTCAGTCAGGAGTACGACCTGGCTTCTCACACCACTTATGTGCGTTAATTTTATCCAAATGAGTGGCGGGACCTACAGTTTAAAGTCGACTCCGAACGACAGATTTTTGAGAAGCTTTTCATGGCAATTTTTACTCTCAGAGTCTTTGCCAGAAATCTGCTGAGAGGAAGTCGCCGAAGAAATATTTTTTCGTTTTGATGTCTGACCTGGGATACGAACCCGGGTCTTTTGTCTAATAAGCCAACACACTACCCACTAGACCACGGCGACTTCTAACAACAATTGTTACTGTTAACGCAAAAGAGTGTAAACAAGAATAACAAAGAAGAGCAATTGTTGTTGTTTACATCATGTTGTGAACAGTAGCACATGGAACAAACAAAGAATTTTAATTACAATTAAAAAGAAATTTCATTTTATTTTATTTGCAATCTACGAGCCTATATTTTAGACCTTTTTAAAAGGTAAAAGCGGAACATTACGTTCCTATTTCGGGATTGGAGCAAACTGCGCAAAATTATTTTTGTGGCATTGGTTTTGCATACAATTTTTACCAAATTCAGGCAAACCTTTTTTGGAGCTATTATATGCCAACAAAATATGAGTTAAATCGAAGGGAATGAATTTATTTCAATGTCCTCTTATGTTTCTAAGAAATTTCATTTGTTTCTCTTCAATATTCCCTTTCATCTCAAAGAAACTGTGTGTTGAGTTGTTGCCCCGTAAAACGCTTTGCTTTTAATTGCCAAAAAGAAGGGTTGTTTTCAATACAAAAAGAAAACGATAAAGTTTAGAAAATCACCTGCTGATGTTTGTTCTCTGGCCCAGTCCATTCAACTCAATGCCATTCATTTAGTCAATCATGCAGTCATTTGCCTTTCAAAGTCAAAACACAAGAAAAATCAACACAATCACGAAGGAAATCACCATCAGGAGCATCAACATTATCTGTCATGGCACTTTCACTGGCAACAGCCTTTTAATAATGACTTTGTGTGCGATGTGATGATGAGCTAAAAGGGCAAATGGTCAGTGAAAGACAGACAGACTAAGCAAGGACTGTTAATGAGAGAGATTTTACAGGACTCTGGCATACTTAGCACGAGTTAGAAGGAAGATTGGAAAGGATAATGGAATGATGGGGATGACCTTTGAATTTATTTTTTTGCTGCTGCTGCTTAGCTATTGTGTGTATTCATATTGAAATTCCTGTCTTGCTTTTGTTCTCTCTCGGTGTACTGTGGTTATTAATTTAATTACAGAAGACAACAAAAACCATATCCTTGATATGCTGGGCTTAGTTTAGCTCAGGAAAACCTAAAACAACCCGATTTGATTATCAACCAAAAACCATCATGGATTACAGGAAAGCTTATTAATAAAGAAAGAACTAAAGAAAGAATGAAAATAAGCAAAAAATATCCGGTTTTGGTATTCTTAAAGCTTTAAATTACCTTCTTCTCCCTCCTCTTTCTGAAAATATTTTCATTTTCTTTTAAGTTTTTCCTTCCGTTTCATGCCGTCTTTTGTGTATGCTTAGGGGGCCTACTAAAAAACCTTATCCAACACAATGCCGAGGACAAGGATGAGGGGTGGACTTTTTAGAAAATTTCAAAGAAACGTAAAACGAAATAAACAAGGACCTGCCTGCCGTGCCGTGCCGTTCCGTGCCATATTTTTATGTTGAAAATCGAATTGTCGCCTGGAACGTGCAATAAATTCTTGATGATGATGATGATGTGCTAAGATGAGTGTTGTTAAGCAGGAATGAAAATGAAAAAAGAAAAAAAAAAATTGAAATTCAAGAGAATAAATACGACAAAACTGCTGCAAATAAAAATATGAATAAAAATGTTTACAAAATAAGTAGAAATATGCGCAAATAAAACATGCATATGAATACACAAAATACACAAAATAAAATGATGAAGAGCCATGAAGCAGGAGTAGCATGAAGCGGGAGAAGCATGTCGCAATAAATAAATAAAATCCTATTGAGTGCTATGCATGTACTCGTATGTGCCACTTGATGCCGCATGCGGATCGGATGATGTTGATGATTGCATGACCCTCACGCACATGCGAGTACATGCGGGGTCATTAAATTTAAAAAAATTTTTCGAATTTCTAAAATTCAACAGAAAAACGCAAAAGAAGCAAAAAAGGAGAAATTTCCTCCTAAGGCTTTTGAAAATTCATCGCTTTATTATAAAAGATTCAAGGAATAAAAGTTGAATTAAAGGCCAAAGAAGAGAGCCGTCAACCAAATATTCTACGCATAAAACGTTAATACACTTGCTTAATTGGCTATTACCATGCTTTAGTCAAGACTACAACCTTTCTTCTCACACCATCCCTGGCGTGTAAGCTAATTTTATCTATGACTAGCGTAACTACATGACACCGCGGTACAACTTCATGAGGAGATTCAATACTTCGGGGTCTCGAAAGGTGGTGTGACCCACCTGCTAAGGGACTCTGTACATATCTACACCGACTGTTCAAAGCTGAAGCACGAATATCAACAATGTTTGTTAAAAAGAACGTTAAAAGGCATTCAGTTGCTTGTCAGCTTTCAATGAAGCAGGTTCTTGTCGCTTCTTTTTAAAATTTTTTGTATATTAATTATACACCCAAAGAAAAATGACAGTCATAGGATTCACTATTTTCTAAGGAGATTTATTAATAACAATAAGAAATGATTTCCACTTTTGGAAGAATATTTATCATTTTTTATTTTCTACTACATAAACACATTATTAGGTTACACTTGACCGATATTACTAACAATTTTCCTCTGGGTTATATGCATGCCTCTCACAAAGAAGACGAATAAGGAAAAAAGACAGAGCAGATCAAACACCCAATCTTCTAGTGAGTATTTTAATGTTCGTGCACGATTTTTGCTTATTTTGTAAGTCGTCTTTTTTCTTTTCTTTGTCTTGGACCGGATGTGATAATCTTCGAAAGATACTTTTATTCCGACAAAAGCATGCACGATTCACCATCTCTGGTGCCTACGTACTAAATCCACCCTTAGATTCTTCAACCACTCTCTCTAACGGGGGACTGCCGTAAGGTATTATTACGTTATCTTGAATTTTGTCATCGTTCCTCAAACCTTCGGAGTTCCATCATTATTTTGGCCATTTCCTGGCTGTAATGGCTCCATAGAATTCTACAATTCAACAGCTCCTCCATAAGCCGGTTTGGTTCCAAACTTTTATCTCCGGGCCATCGAAATTTGGAGCAGCATGTTAAAATATGCTCCGCATCTGCCTCTTCATCTACACAGTTTGGGTATATAGGAGAAGTATCATGTCCAAATCTGTGCAGGTATTTCCTGAAACATTTATGACCAGTTGGGAACTCAGACATGTAGTAGTTTAGCTCGCAGTGTTCGTTTTCCACCCTAGGGGTTATAACAGGTACAAGATGAAATGTAGATCTTCCATTTAAACTCTTCTCCCATCGCGACTGCCATTTGTGTATGGAAGTCCTTTGCTGCTCCGCTTTTAAAGCCACTCTCCGTCCTGGACACACGAGACAGTGAAAATATATCCGCCTCATCTCAACCGCCAATATGTCTATCGATATTGTCTTCGCCAATACCAATACCGCTTCAACAGACACTGTCCTGCCTAATCGCGCTTAGACGATACACTAAGGAAGGGTATCCTTCTTTTCGTCCCCACGGAGAGTGCCGCCGACCATAACGAGCATATATTGGTCCGCCAATATTCGACATTAGTGCTCCCTGGGTTACAGATGCCTTTACGTCGTTGTATTTCACGTGCTCTTTGAAGTTCAGCCTGTCGTCGATCTCTCCCAGGTATTTTATTGCCCTCTTCGATTCGATATTCGCTTCGGTCACTTCCATCCTTTCCACCATCTTAGGTTAGGTTAGGTTAGAGGAGGTGTACTTGTCAATTCTGACAAGCACAGTACTCGGTGGTCGAATTGACCCATTGTATTACGTCCTGGCTTCTCAAGCCATTTATGTTGTGTGCGTTAATTTTATACAAGAGTGGCGGGACCTACTGTTTAAAGTCGATTTCGAATGACACATTTTGTGAGAAGCATTCCATGGCAATTTTTTATTCTCAGAGTTTTTGCCAGAAATCTGCTGAGAGGAAGTCACCGAAAAATTATTTTCAAATTTTCGTTTTGATGTCTGACCTAAGATTCGATCTTGGGTCTTTCGTCTAATAAGCCAACACACTACCTACTAGACCACGGCGACTTCTTTCCACCATCTTCCTGCGACTTATCAAGTTGGCCTCCGTTTTATGTGCAACAAGTATCAAACCTGCCTTATCAAGCCACGTTCCAACTTTCTGAATTGTTATGTTCGTCTTCTCCTCTATTTTCTTTACTGTCTTAGCAACTGAGACTATTGAGACAATTGCAGTTAAAGTACACCATCGTACATAATGTTCTACAGTAGAGGCCCGAGAACAAAACCCTGCGGGACACTCGTCGTCACTGCGTATTTCATTTCTCATCCGTCATCATCCGTTAGGTATGTTACCTTCCTGTCCTGAAACTATTTCCATATTTGCAAGTTGCGTATATGAGTTAAGTTATGGAGAGTCGAACTCAACAACTCATCACTTGTAATCTTAAGTATGAATATCATGAGTGTTTGAAAATTTAAATATGAGTAGCGAAAAGTTCCATGATCTTCAAATAAGTATGAATGCGTATACGTAAGTATCAAAAATTATGAGTATGATTCGATTCCAATCATCTTTTTGAATACTCATTGCTGATCAGTGTTGAATACGTATGTTGTTTAGGGTGTAGGATTGCAAAAAATCTTTCCTGTCTGTGTACAATCCTTTGCCAAAAACCATTTATAGGATTATCATATTCAAATTATTATGGTTACGTTATGTTTTTTGACAAAAAAAAAATTTGTTTCCAAATATTTTAAATTCCCTTTAAAAATTATTGAAATTTGTATGTAGGCTGCAGTAAATCCCTGAAGTGTATTAAATTTTATTTGCTTTTGTAATCGGTTTTTTTTATTTTAATTTTGTTTTTGTTTTTTCTCTGTATTCCAGCATATTTTGACAGGTTTTAACCTATTGGGGTTATTGAAAATTTGCCAAATAAATTATAATCCAATTAAAGTGGTTTAGAATATTCGAAAATTTTATATGCAACAACAACAACAATAATAACAAATTAAAACCAATGAAAATTTAAAAAAAAATCAATCAATAACGACCATATAAATACGCTAAACTCTACTCTAGTCGCCGTGGTCTAGTGGGCAGTGTGTTGGCTAATTAGACAAAAGGCCCGGGTTCGTATCCCAGGTCAGACATCAAAACGAAAAATATTTCTTCGGCGACTTCCTCTCAGCAGATTTCTGGCAAAGACTCTGAGAGTAAAAAATGCCATGAAAAGCTTCTCAAAAATCTGTCGTTCGGAGTCGACTTTAAACTGTAGGTCCCGCCACTCATGTATAAAATTAACGCACACAACATAAGTGGTGTGAGAAGCTAGGTCGTAATCCTGACTGAAGGGTTGTAATGGCCAATTATGTATGTATGTATGTAAACTCTACTTATACTTGACGTTAGCGTAGTGAAAATCGTAGATAACGGATTTACAGCATTAAAAGGGAGTTAGGGTTCTTGTCTTTGATGAATATACACATCGAACGGTATGTTGAACAACAAAAACGAGTAATTGCTTCGATGTGCAGTTGGAATTGCTAATCAAACTGTGGATACTATTATAAAGTCGTAGTAGATAATGTTTTGACTTATGAGACTTGAGGTCACGGTTCAAACCCCAGGTCAGACATCAAAACGAAAAATTGAAAAAAAAAATATTTTTTCGGCGACTTCCTCTCAGCAGATTTCGGGCAAAAACTCTTAAAACAAATAAAAGTTGCCATGAAAAGTTTCTCAAAAAACTCTGTGGTTCGGAGACAACTTTAAACAGCAGGTCTCGCCACTCAGGTATAAAAATTAACACACGCAACAAAAGTGCCCGTATTAAACTAGGTCGTAATCCTAACTAAAGAGTTGTAATGACCAATTAAGCATGTGTGTATGTGTACTAGTAATGTAGTGTGCACAGATTACCGGAAAAATTTGGGGTTTTTTTTTGCATTTGTTTTTGGAAAAGGATTCGAAAGGATATGATTTTGAAAATGTTTTTCATTATAAACGTGTTAATATTGTGGCTTAACCAATAAAACCAAACCAGAATATTTAAAACAATTGTTTGTGAATTTAGCATTGTTCGCACAAAATCCGGATAATCGATAATAATTTGTAGATTCCATTTCATGGGAATCCTCTAAGCCCTTTAAAAAGGTTCGACCGCCCTGTGCTTGGCTTTAACATTGTAAAAATAAAAGAAAAACAGTGGCCCTCCATTTCCAGACTGTTTTGAAGCAAAAATTCCTCAAACCGTTTTACTTTAACTATTTTAGCTCACTGTAGTTCATGACTAAGTAATCCAGTATGTTTGCAAAATATTTATGAAAAAATAACCCCGCTTAACATCATGGCTTGTGTTGTAAAATTTTTCTTTTTCAAATCCTTTCCCATGAAACATGGAAACACTTTTAAAGTTGGAAATAACCAACTAAACAACGAACTATTCAAATATTGTCCAAAAAAAATAAAAAAAAAAATAAAATGAAATACAAAAGACTGGGACTCATGCAAACTAACTCACAAAATCTTCTTAAATACTTTATAAAACTATGGCTCTCTCTCTCTCTCTTCTATGTATGTATGTGAGAAATTGTTAAACAGTGTAAAAATTGTTCCAATAAACAAAAAAAAAAAAAATTTACAGTTTCATCACTTATTTCACTCACTTTCCTCCTTGTTTCCCTCTTTTCTGTTCTCTTATTGTATTGTTTTCGACTTTATTTTCGAAAAACATTTCAAAACATTTTTGCGGTATTTTTGAATTTAAGTTTTGAAACTATAAGATGTACAGTGTACACACACACACACTCAAATACATTTACAAATACTTGCATTTACACACACATACAAACACAGAGAAGTGCACTGTAGATTGTCTTTTTGACTGCCAAAGTGTAAAGAATGTTAAGAGGCACACAGTGGTACGAAGAGGGAAACTGGTATGGAAAATAAAGACGGCAATTGCTGGAGTATAGTTTCTGTTGACTGGGGTAGCATTTCCATGATCATAAACTTTAGTATCGACAGTGAATTGTTGAGAAAAGTGATTACAAAGGACACCCTTCCATTTGCTAGAGAGTAGGATTAACGTCTATCTAAGTAGTGTGTTGGCTTATTAGACATGAGGCCATGGTTCAAACTCCAACATAAGTATCTCGTTTCTTCGGCTATTTACTTTCATCAGCCTTCAAGCAAAAACTTTAAGAGAAATGGGGGTCGCCGTGGTCTAGTAGGTAGTGTGCTGGCTTATTAGACATAAAGCCAGGGTTCGAGTCCCAGGCCAGACATCAAAAATAAAAAAAAATACTTTTTCGGCGATTTCTTCTCTTTCTCTTCTTGTTTCTCAAAAATCTGTCGTTCGGAGTCGACTTTAAACTGTAGGTTCCGCCACTTCTGTATACAATTAACACACACAACATAAGTGGTGTAAGAAACTGTGGGCTTCTTGGGGAGGATTGCTGTAGACTGTCTAATGGTGAAGGAAGAGCACTGGCCATTTTATAGTTACCAGCAGCAACTCGTTTCCTTACCGTTCGCATCTTCCCTCTGTCTTTCCACCTTTCCTAAAAAACCTGCACAATGTATTGCATGAGTAGGGGTCATCCCCTGAGTGCTGGTTTTATAAAAAAAAAAAAAATGAAGCCATGAGCAACGAAAAGTTTCTCAAAAATCTATCTTTCGGAATTGACTTAACATTGTAGATCTCGAACGCCATATATGGACTAAATCAAAACACAAAACATGGGGGTTGTGTCCCATAATGGTAGCTATGTCCGCTGTAGATGAGGAACTTTCCTCATCCTCTTTGTCTCTACAACTGCTGTAGTAGACATAGATTATTTGGTCAAATGTCATGCATCTGGTATGCGTGTTTAAGTTACTGTTCGCATTAAAGCTTCCACTAAGCCACTCAGTTAGGTCAGGTCGGAGTGGTAGCTCTGATATCACGAAGCTTATTTGAGCATGCATAGCGCCCCATTGTGATGCCAAGGGCCTGCCTGACCAAGTTCCACTAAAATCAGGGAAGAGGAAGAAGTTATTCAGAGCACTGGGAAACCAACCAAAAAGTTTTCTATATCGATGCAATATCCTTGATATCAATAGATGAAAGCCTTGTCAAGCTGACAAGGAAGGGAGATACAAATAACCTATATCTGCACCTAGAAAGAGCCGGGCATTGGCAAAGAAAGTGGATAACAAACTCCTCTTCCTCAGCGGATCTGCGTCTAGCCAATCAGCCGATATCATATCAGCCAATCCTCAATTCCTAAGGTTCTCAATGAGATAACTAATGATCAGAATCATTGGAATATTATTACGATCTCGGCTCCTAAATTGTGTGAATATTATGCTGCTCAATCATACCCTTTGAGAGATTCACGAGCATCTTGAGAAGTCCTAGTGATAGCGGCACCAAGGTACAAGACACCTGTCTTTATTAATCCGAAAAATCTATTGTTAATTTCACATTTTTTTTTCTTTTATTTGTAGCCAAACTCGTCCCATTGTGCATTTTTTTTATTAAAAATCCTCTAACACATTGCTTGCCTTACAGCTGCACATTTAAAGTTCTTTATAGCGACTGCACATTTTGACATGAAACTGCAGTTCAAGATTATTTTACTTTCTCGGTCGCCCTTTTCTCTTCACCACACCTCTCTTCTGCCCTCTTTGATAGCCTAAATATTAAAATAAAAATGCAAAATGCCAGCCTGACTGCTGCCTAAGTATTTCAGTGCCTGTGTAACACTGAGCATAGGTTTCTCTTTTGTTTTGTATTTCATCAAATCGCTTAAAGGCTATTGTGCTTACATACGTACGTACGTATGTCTAGGACTGACTGACTCACTGTAACTGTGGGTGTTTGACTGTGCGTGTGTGTGTATATGAGAGAGGGCGAAAGAGAGCATCTAAGTTGAATACCAAGATTTACCATCACTTAGACGGTTTAGTTGTACAGACATTTTTATTTGTTGTTGTTGTTGCTGTTGTTGCCCTTCTTTTAATTTCTTCTTCTGTTCATTTTTTTTGTTTTTGTTGCTTTGCATTTAAATTGCTTTCGTTTAGTCAAACACATACTCTCATACACTCATACACTCACACCCTTCTGCTCTCTCATACTTTCTTTGTTTTTAAATGCCTTGTGTAAAGGAATAAAACTAAAGGCTCTCTGACTATTACACTAAACGGTGCAAGAAGAAGAAGAAGAAAAAAATAAAATTCAAAACAGTAAAGGAATCAAAAACAAGAGAGAGGGCGTAAGAGAAAAAATGAAAGTGTGGGAGAGAGGTTTTACATTTCTTTCTTATTGTTCTCTTGTGTTCTTTTTTTTGTCAGTAAAAAAAAAAATTATTTTATGCCTCAATCCCTTGCTCTGTAACCAGAGAAGCGTTGTGTGAATTTTCACACTTGTTCAGTTCAGTTCAGTTCAGTTTTCTTCTTCTTTTTTTATGAAAGCTTATCTCTGTTTGTGTATGTGTGTGTGTGTGTAGGTGTAAAGAAATGTGTGTGATTGTGTGTAAAAGAGCCTGCATTTCTTTTAGAAATTTTTTTTGCCTTTTTTATGACGTCATTTAATTGAGTGTGGCTACGTTGTCTGTCTGCTGGTGCTTGTAGGTAGGGGATGGGGGCCTGGCGTTAGACATAGTTTATGGGTTTAATATTTCAATGTGAAAATATTGGATTTCAATTTTCCTTTTAAGTATGACTGTCAGTCAATTTAATGTCTTTTTATTTTCATTTTCTTTTAATTCCCCTGCTTTCTTTGCTCATAAAATCCGTTTAGTTTTTCCATAACAACTGAAACAGTTTCAAGTAAATTAAGGACGTTTATTAACGAATCGAAGACAGTGACATGGAAAAAGGTATGAATTTATCATTAATAGTGTACAGTGGGTCAAAAAAAATGGTTCTTTAAAAACTTATTTACTTAATTGGTCATTACAACGGTTTAGTCACGATTACGAACTATCGGGTCCGCCATTTAACGTTTTTTTTTCAATTATTCGTAAATGGTAACACTTAGCTCATGTCTGATGTGACTGATAACTAGTTTTATCCCTCAGCTGAACAAATGTAGTTGTATCCAATGCGTTTTAACTTCGCTAAGACTTCACGACTTACAGAAGATACCGATTTTGGCAACAAAAAAATCATCTTTTCAGATGAAGCTCATTTTAACCTTGGCGGGTATGTAAACAAGCAAAATTGTCGCATTTGGGGCACCGAAAACCCGCAAGCACCCAAAACGAATCACTGTTTGGTGCGGATTTTTGTCCAGAAGCATAATTGGGCCATTTTTCTTCGAAAATGAGCAAGGAGTGGCCGTTACAGTCAATGACGATCGTTATCGGGCCATGTTGAACGAACTTTTGTCTACAAAAATTGAAGAGCAGGATATTGGCAACATTTGATTTCAACAGGACGGCGCTACGTGCCATACAGCCGAAGCTACAATCGATGTTTTACGCCGTAGACCTGATGTCGTTTGGGCACCTCGGAGCTGCGGTTTGGTACCGTTGGACTATAATTTGTGAGGTGCCGCCAAAGATAAGTGTTACGCCAACAAGCCAGAGAACAATTGACGCTTTAAAGGACAATATTTGTGAGGCCATTGGTGAAATACAGCTGCATACAATCGATAATGCACGGACCCGATATAAAGACAACACAGACTACGGCGGCACTAGTCTAAGTGTTTGTTAAAATTCTTCTCTTTCCTCTCAATGGGTACCAAAGCCAAGGCTTTCTATGATGTTCGCTTACAATTTGTCTGATCTGTGGGAAAAGCAGAAGTTGCCGTGGTCTAGTGGGTAGTGTGTTGGCTTGTTAGCTTATTAGACGAAAGGCCCGGGTTCAAATCCCAGGTCAGACATCAAAACGAAAAATATTTCTTCGGCGACTTCCTCTCAGCAGATTACTGGCAAAGACTCTGAGAGTAAAAATTGCCATGAAAAGCTTCTCAAAAATCTGTCGTTCAGAGTCGACTTTAAACTGTAGGTCCTGCCACTCATTTGGATAAAATTAACGCACACAACATAAGCGGTGTGAGAAGCTAGGTCGTAATCCTGACTGAAGTGTTGTAATGGCCAATTATGTATTATGTATGTGGGAAAAGCAGATTCTAAAAGGATTACTTATTAGGGCTCGAAATTTAAAAAAAAAAAATTCTTAACAATCTGATTAGAAAATTGTTTGTGTTCTTTTGTAAAAAATTCGACTATGCTTGGCTTTATAGAGACACGATTTAAATTACTTCTCTAGTTAAAAAGCAAAAAAAAATTTTTTTCTCAATTCATTCCTTTACATCTCTGCTTGTTTTAAGTATTGGTTAGCCTACCAGTAGCTATTAACACTTTTTTTTTTTGTATTCCAAAGTTTTTAATCGTATGTATACGTGTGAGTGTAGGTGTAGAGGTGTAATGCTTTGCTTTCTTTTTTTTTTAATTTCAAAAGCTTTTATTTCATTTCCCTCCCTGTTTTGTTTTTTCTGTTTTTTTCGAGTAAAATTCGTAATTTTTTTATCGTTGTTGGTTGGATTCTGTTAAATGCACTTTAGGGCAGAGACACTTCAGTCAATTTAAACGTAATCGTTGTGATGAATTACTTCAAATATTAGACTTTTAGAGAACCATCATTGACGTTTACACTCATTTGCCTGTTGTTGTTGTTGATGTTGTTGTTGTTGCCGAGCAATGCCAAATAGGCGAGTAACAGTTGAAAGCCAGTCAGCCAGAGCAGCAGCCTACATTAATAGACAGTCAAATATGGCAGTTAGTTAAGCATGACAGTCAGTCAGTCATACAGTCAGTCAGACATGCATGCATGCAGTTATTCAGTCGAAGAACAATACACAAGCTTAAGTGCTTGTGCATTGCTTGCTGTTGGTATTTAAAAAAAAAATCCTCTCTCTCTCTCTCTTTCTTTTTAATTCTTACACTGTGATAACTGTATTGCAGAGGTAGTATGTGTGCGTGTGTGTGTGCTCTCTCTTTACATCTCTAACTAGCAGTTCACATGGTGCTTGTGTGTGTGTATGAGTGTGTTGCTGAATCTATTCGAATATTTTTATTTCGTTTTTTCTCTCTCTCAGATTTTATTTCTTCTTCGTCTGACTGAGTTTTAGAGTTGCATTTGCATAGAATTTTGTTAAAATTGTTGTTGTTGTTGAGTTCATTTTGATTTGAAGTATTTGTTGTTGATTTGATTGACTGAGTAAATTTTCGTGAGTGTAAGAGTGAGTATTTGAAATGGAAATCGAATTTCATGAATTTCCATTTCGAAATGCTTGTTGGTGTTGTCGAATTGTTGTTGCTTTCCAATATGCTAACAAGTAATGTTTTAGATTTTGTTGTTGTTGTTGTCATGATTTTATCACCGGATATTTCATTTACGTACGAATTGGTCCATTTTTAATTGCAATAATTGCCCTCTTCCCCCCGCCTTTTAGTCAGGTATTGTAAATTCATTGAATTCCAAGCGGTATTTGGTACGAAACTATTTAAGAGGCTTTAGGACAATGCTTGTAAATTTACTTTTAGGACTTGTTGTCCTTACAAGGACATGCTTGCTCTTAAAATTTATTGCAATTAATTGCATTTCGAAACATTATGACAAGTTAAAGTGTGGAAAAGAATAAAATTTTTTGCAATTAAAATTACTTTACAACGTCGATTGTGTTCTGCTGTCTTCTTAGTTTATTGTAGAAATATTTGTAATTTTGATGAACCTCTATTATCCACGGCAAAATGTTCTACAAATGCTATAAAACTTATTCCATAACAGCAGTTTTAGAACTGAACACGGTTGATAATGCTGCCCCCTATATGGAGCCTTTAACCTGGAACTTCTATTCTATTTTGACGGTTGATAACGGCCTTCGATTTGAGGCTACGTCTATCAAATAAAGTGTCATTTACTCAGGCACAGATGGGACATTCATTCACCATAACCAAATAATGAAATTGTTTTATCGAAATGGGTCTTCTGTTAGGGGGACGTACAGCGTGCTCTTCAACGCTGAGGCCCATTTTCAAACGATTAGGTACTCTAACAAACCAAATCTTTGAATTTTGCACGATACATATTGGCATGAGGAGGTTCAAAACGCATAATGCGCTTTACAAAAGCTACTGCTCGGTATGGATTTTGTGTTCAAGGCCTTATCGGTTCATATTTCATTGATAATGACGCCATCGTAAATATCTCTACCAATAGCGAACACTATGGTTTGACGATTACCAATTTCTTTGTCCAGAATTGGAGGATCTGGACACCAATAACGCAATGTTCCACACACTTGATGCTACATTCGTTATTTATTAATTGCTTTTGGATATTTTTAACTCACATAGATGTGACATCAACTAGCCAGCGAGATCGTGCCAATTTAATCACGTTAGACTTGTTCTTACGACGTGTTCTTAAATGCCAGGCGTTTGTCATTGAGCCACAAACAACAGCGGTGCTCTATACCAACATAATCCATGTTATCGGTCCTTCTACTACCATGGCCTGGAAAGTTATAGGAGACTAACACTCTACAAGACGCGCATCTTCATGGCTCACAGTTAGGAACACGATTAAGCACGGAAGCAGCAGCCTTGAAAGTATTCGAAATACAAGTGTGGAGATAATTTCCACATCCGTACCAATAGTAAGCTCCTCAAGGACATGGACATTGTAGACATTCAATGCTCCGGCGAGTCGGGTATTTGATGTGGAAATTTGTCGGAAGTCGGCGAAGAGGTCTACATTGTTTGCGTGGGAAGGACCAGATCAAGGAAGCCTTGTCATCGTTTGTTGTGACCAACTGGCGTAGGCTCACAAGAAGT
This sequence comes from Sarcophaga peregrina, assembly GCA_014635995.1. Lineage (NCBI taxonomy): Eukaryota > Metazoa > Arthropoda > Insecta > Diptera > Sarcophagidae > Sarcophaga > Sarcophaga peregrina. The sequence continues at coordinate 37,515,386 of CM025790.1, read as the reverse complement.
AGTGGCATCTGGAAGGATTAAATTCGTTAATCGCTTTGTTAATGGCCAGTTAAGTAAGTAGGTTAAAGGACATTTATTCTTTAGTCTCTAATTCTCTTCCTTTCTAAATACTTTGCAATAAACCAGCTGGAATAATTCACATGTCCTTGGCATTGACCTGATACCATAATGTGCCGTATGAGATCCTTTAATCGTCTTACTAAGCCACAGCAGAGATACAGTTCTACAATCGACAATACATACCTAATTGGCCATTATAACCCTTCAGTCAGGATTATTGACCTAGTTTCGCACGGCACATATGTTGTGTATGTTAATTTTATAGTGGCGGGACTTGCAGTTTAAAGTCGATTCTGAACGACACAATTTGATTGAGACTCATGGCAATTATATTTAATCTCAGAGTTATTGCCAGAAATCTGCTAAGAGGAAGTCGCCGACGAAATATTTTTTGTATTTTGCTTTGATGTCTGGCCTGTGGCTCGAATACTGGCTTTACGTCTAATAAGCCAACACACTACCTACTAGACTACGGCGACTTCTAACTATCGACAATAGACAGCTAAAGACCACTGACTACGCTACCCTACATCTAAGATGCGAGCAGATTTTGAGGGTTACTATCAATCACCATGTCAGCCACTGAGTGCGAAACCAGTTTAACACGTTGACTGCCGGGACAATTTTCAGAAAACTTTCCACAAAACCACAATTTGAGTTTTTCACATTAGTGCAGACCAAATAACTCAAAGTTTGGCACCCTAGAAGGGTACGCAACCTACGAGTTATCTCGTAGTCGGCAGTCATTTTGTTAACAAGAGTATCAGCCATTTCGATGTGTGTGAAGATAAATTTGAATTTAAATAGCAAAGACAAAAACCAAAAAAACGGAATAGCCCGATATCTCAAATTACAAAATTATTTGGGATATCCCAATTATTTAATTTTTCCACTTTTCCACTCAAGAAGACCTGGATTACAATTTTAAAGGAATGGGATAGGTATTCCCTTCTCTGATATCGTATATTTGGATGATTTCTTCCTTGACTATTTTCGTAGAATTTCTATTAACTACTTAACATTTTTTTTTTTTTTTTTTTTTTTTTTTTTTTTGGCGTGTGAGGTAGGGTTCAAAATGCCTTCGCACTTACAGTGATCGTCATCAGCTGCGTCGAGTGGTGCTTCCACTAAAACAATCCCTCCTCCTTCTGGGGATACTCCCTTCCCGGGACGGCTATCTGCATTACTTCGGGAAGGGCCCAGAACGGCGTCCAGTTAAGGACCGTTTTCTACTCTCCCACGTCTGGGTACGCCATATTTGAAGCCAGCTTCATGCTATTGGCTCGTCTTCTCATGTATCATTCCGTTGTATTGCATCAAGGTCGAACTTCTTTCTGCGGAGTACATATTCAACGTATCTTCTCACAGCGTTCCATTTTATCTCACTTTCGAGCATTGCGTTCACAATGGTGTTGGGGGTAAATTCACCAATTTGTTCCATCAACATGTTCTTCTCGTCTTGCCATTTAATGCAATGGAAGAATGTATGTTCAACGTCGTCAATCATTTCCTCGCAATAAATACAGCTAGGATTAGTCACCTTGCCCATACGGTACAGGTATTTTCGGAAATAACCATGACCAGAGAGAAACTGGGTCAGAAAATAGTTAGTTTCCCCAAAGGTTCTCCGTATCCATGCCTCTATAGATGGGATAAGTTTATAGGTCCATCTTCCGCATGTTTCCTCGTTCCATCTACTTTGCCATCGCCGTAGTGTTTGAGATCTGAGATCTACGCTACTAATGGGAAGATTTTCCCTCTTCATTCTCCAAGATTTTCTTCGCTCAAATGCCTGCAGGTCAATAGGTATCTCACCGGCGATCACTAGGACTGCGGCGCCCGATACTGTGCGGTAGGCCGAGGCAACTCTTAATGCCGCTGTTCGCTGCACCGCTGCTAATATTTTTCGCTTAGATTTAATCTCCAGCGCATCTCCCCATATCTCGCTTCCGTACAGCAATATCGAGTTCGTCGCCGCCATAATCAATTTTCGTTTGGCTTGTGTTGGTCCGCCAATATTTGCCATTATCCTGTTTAGCATGCCCGTTAGTTTTGCTGCCTTGGTAGCTGCATGCTGTATTTGGGCCCAATAATTAAGTCTGCAGTCGAGTCTTATGCCCAGATATCTAACTGCCCTTTTTGTGACCAGTGATACATCACCTATCTGCATACCAATCTCGAGTGGGATGCGAGCCATTGTCATCAATATGACCTCAGTCTTGTTCTTTGCGAGCTCTAGACCATGATCCTCAAGCCATATCTGAGTCCTTATCATGACTCGATTCAGTTTTCTCCTGGCATCCTCAATGTCGCGCGCTGAAATGACTGACACTATATCATCCGCGTATCCCACGAGGTATGTGTCCTCTGGCATTTCTATACCTAAGATTTCGTCATAGCTCAGGTTCCAGAGATCTGGACCAAGAATAGATCCCTGAGCTGCACCAGACGTGATCTCCACGACCCTTTGGCCATCGGGTGTGTCATATAGAAGCTTGCGATCCTTCAGATAGCTGCGTAATATTCTCAGAAGGTATATAGGAATACGAAATCTTTCTCGTAGTGCCTTAATAATATCCTCCCATCGTAAGCTGTTGAAAGCATTCCTCACATCCAGCGTGGCAAGGACAACAATGCGCTTCGGATAGTGACGTCTGAGCCTTGTCCGTTCAACGCATTCCACTACATCCGCTATGGCACCAAGCGTTGACCTACCTGGTCGGAAGCCATACTGCCTCTCCGATAATCCACCAGCTGTCTCAATGGCCGCTGCCAGTCTGCGCTGGAGAAGTTTCTCCAATAATTTACCGGCACTATCCAGCATACAGAGGGGGCGATATGATGATGGATGTGTCGGGTCTCCTTTTCCCTTGCTGATCAGGGTTAATTTCTGCAGCTTCCATTGCTCAGGGAAGACACCTTGGGCAATGCAGGCATTGTACATTTCCAGGAGTGCATTTGGTCGATTTTCAGCAATTAATTTTATCACCTCGGCCGGTACTCCATCTGGACCGGGAGCCTTGTTTGCTTTGAGACTTTTCGCCGCTGTTATCAATTCTTCATCCGTGAAGGGTATTGGCGTATCAGCTATCGGAGGATCACGTTCCTCACGCAATGGTGGGTGCACGGGGAACAAATTCATCACTATATTGTCGACGGCGTCGCCGTCAAGAAGTGGCACAGCAGAATTTGCGCCCAGCTTTCTGGTCACAATTTTATAAGCTAGGCCCCAGGGATTCATGTTCAGTTCATTACGGAGCTCCTCCCATTTCGCCCTTTTGGCGGCTATAATTGCCTGTTTCAGTGCCCTTCGGGCGCGTTTGAAATTCTCAGCCTCATGTGCTGCATGACCATCTCTTCTAGCCCTAGTGTATCTTCTTCTGCACTGGAGGCAAGTTCGTCTGAGTTCAGCAATTTCAGGTGTCCACCAGTATACAGATTGCCTTCTGGGATGTTGCGATACGCGAGACATTGAGGCGTTGCAACCACGAATTATACGCTGCATAGTTTCGCTAGCCAGAGTAATAGCATCACTACTGGTTCGTGAAAGTGAGGTCTCATCGAATCTCTCCAATAATGCCGCGCTATTGAGACTCGCGACGTTCCATTTTCGCGTTCCCCTGGTCCTGGCTGTTAGGATAAGGTTCGCTCTTTCCGCGATTCGGAAACTAATGTAGTGGTGGTCACTTCCATTGTAGTCTTCAAGAACTTTCCATTCCGCTATTTTTCTGGCCAGATTTTCAGTCACCAAAGTGATGTCTGGCATGGTATACTCGCATCCAGGCCGCCTGAAGGTTGTGCTGCCAGTATTCATCACTATGAGACCCAACCTTGCCGCCATATCCAGAATGCATCTTCCTCGGGTGTTCGTTGTCCGATCGCCCCATTCAACAGCTTTAGCGTTGAAATCGCCGGCCACTATGAACGGTCCACCAATAGCGAGTACTCTATCCTCGATAAAGCCGATCTTCGTCCTAAATTGCTCCATATCATCGCTAGGAGTGAGGTAGCAGCTCATTATGGTTAGGAATCCGGTTCGAAAATACGTATATCCAGAACCGGCTCCGTGTTCCGTAACTGCAAACCTACGGCCGTCAGGTATCCAAAGTGCGGCCGTGCCTGTTTCGTCCTCAAACCAGGAACCCCTGGCAATCCGACCATATTGCTCGCTGATGATGACTGCATCTATTTGTCTTTCGACAGCTATCTGCCCCAGTAGAGCATCCGCTGTCCGGCTTCTATGCAGATTCGCCTGTAACAATCTCATGATCGTTTGGCCAACGGACATTTCCTAGATCCGGGTAAGTGATCGGTTCCGTCCCTTCTAGCATCCGTGCAGAGGGCGCATTTTGGGGCCGAACTACTTAACATTGCTTTGTTAACTTTAACGTTGGCTATGTTAAAATTTTTGGTTTTTGTCTTTACTAGATAAATTTGCTATTTTGTTTCTCTCCCTTTTTCTCCGACATTAAATACCAGGTTTCGATTAAATGTCGTTTGAATTGAGAATTATAATGGAGTAGAGAATTCTCTGAAAATTGTTTTTTATAACACGTTCATGAAATGCCTAGACTTCTTCAACGGCTGTCAATAGTCCAGATTTTAACGTTTAAACATGCCAGTTAGCTGGTTGTACTACACTTTCGTGAGCCACTGTAAGTTTTTCATCGCATTTCATGAGCAAAACCGTGTTTAGACATGCTGAGGATGACTTCTATACGGGGTATGGGGTTTGACTAAAAAAAAATTTCCATTTTAAACAGGGGAATTACGTTAAACTTCCTGCACACATACACTGTGTAGGGTGGTGGTGGGAGTAACATTTTAATTTATTTGATGCGTTTTAGGTATTGTTGGAAAACTGCTCTCCGTTTTGTTTTTAATTTCTTTGTTTCTTGTCTGGTTTTTTCTCTAGACTTTTAAAATGAAATTTCTTGGAAAGAGTTTGCTTGGCACTCACACACAGATTTTAATCTTTTAAAGTTTAAAAAGAAAATATTTCTGTAGGATTGTGTTGCAATTTTTAGTTTTCATTTTTTCAAATCTTGCAGCCATTAAGTGTCAAATAATTTTGTTTTTTCATTTTGCATTGCTCAAAAGGATATGCAAACACAGGCACACACGCATTTGTACTTACACAGACAGAGAGAGAGAGAGAGAGAGGATAGCCATTGTGCACGCAAAATATTTTACACACACACACAAATGAAATGAGAGAGAGAGAGAGTGTGTGAAAAAGAAGAGCGGAGGCTAAGTGAGGGTTTCATTTGTATCCTTAAGCCGTTTTTGAAACGGAAGACAAAACGCCTATTTTGTTTCCTTCTGCTGTTTTTGTTCATATTTGTTGTTGTTGGCTTTATTACTCAACTAAATAGGAAAATTACAACAACAAATGTCATGTACAAGCTGCAGACAACAAAGCAAGTACGGCCATTGCTGACGCAAGCACAGGAGATGGTGACGGATGTAGAAAAAACAAGAAAAAAATATGACAGTGCGTGTGGGAAGTGTGTAGAGAGATAGAGGATACGGAAATCGACATTGTGGGCGAGAATGTATGCAAATGTTAAAGGAAGTAGACTTGTTTTACAATTTTTTTGTTTTGTTTCTTTTCAAATCTTTTCAAAAACGGATTTTTTTTTCTTCCTTGTTTTTGAAGAAATTGTAGGCACTTGGCAAACAAACTGTTTAGCAAACAATTGTAAGTCGTAGCTGTCTGTCTAACAGACAAGCCGCGCTTTTCACACAAAAACATGAGAAATAAAATAAAAACCGTGTTGAAGAAATAGCAACAGCAATACAAACATTTTATTGCAATAAAGTTTTCTTCCCCTCTCTCACTCTCTCTTTCCCTTTTTGTAACACTTTTGTTGAAATGAAAACTTTTCTTTGAAAAACTCGTTTATTTCTAAAACTTTTTTCTTTTATTGTTGCTGTTGTTGTTGTTGTTCATGTTTAACTGAACCGACAGACACATGTTTAAACAAAATAAAGGAAAAGAAAATCTTCTTCTTTAAAGACCAACAACGTAGCTGGCAAAAATTACTTTCAAACAATGTTTAATTGTGCCATAGACAAAGTAATATAACAGTTAGTATAACACTTTTATAACAACGCCATAAGACATATATTTTAATAAACCCTTGCTGCCACGCCTACTTTAACAAATACTTCCAACACATTGAAACACAGAAACACTGCATAAGCACAACCCATTCCTTAAATTGTTTTTAATTAAAATCCTTCAGACACTCTGGTTTTAATTTTTGGATGGGAGAGGGGGAAGGAGAGAATTTTATAAAGAAATGCAATGAAAAAAAAGGATTAAAAGACTAAGAAATTAGTAAAGAAAAATTTGGTTTCAAGAAAGATTTTTTTAATCCAAAGTTTAACAAGAATTTTGTTCTTCCTTTTGAATTAAGTGAGGAAGTCATCAGGCCCACGAAAAACAAATTCACACGCACCATCTTTTCTTTGTCGACTATAAGGCAGCCTTCCCTGGTCAGACATCAAAACGAAAAATATTTCTTCGGCGACTTCCTCTCAGCAGATTTCTGGCAAAGACTCTGAAAGTAAAAATTGCCATGAAAAGTGTCTCAAAATAATCTGTCATGTTTAATCGAATTTAAACTGTAGGTCCCACCATTCACGTATAAAAATTAACGTACACAACATAAGTGGTGTGAGAAGCTAGGCGCGTAATCTTGACTGAAGGGTTGTAATGGCCAATTATGTATGTATAAGGCTGCCTTCGACAGCCCAATAAGGGATCCTATTTTTGCCACAATGTCTGAGCTCGGCATACCTGCCAAGCTGATAAGAATATGCAGAAAGACGGTGAGCAATTCCGGCAGCTCCGTCAAGGTAAGAATGGACATCACCGTACCTGTTGATACCGAGCGAGATTTCAGACATGGCGACTCCTTATCATGCGACCTCTTCAGCTTCGTCGTGGAGAGTGTTCTGTGAAAGGCAGGAGTGCATCAGAGTGGCACTATTTTTTTAAAAAAACGTCCAATTGCTTGCGTATGCTGACGACATCAACATCATAGGGCGTACCAAGCGAGAAGTGATTGCTGCCTTTAAGGCTTTTGAACGGGAGTCTAAGAAGATGGGTGTTGCACTAAATAAGGGCAAAACAAAGTATATGTAGTCGACAAGTAGAGACGTGCGGCTTATTGATTCTTAGATTACGGGCGATATCTATACTTTTGATACAATCAAGGAATTTATTTATCTTGGCTCCACCGTTACCACCAAAAATAATGTTAGTCTGGAGATCAAACGCAGGATAACTCTTGCCAGCAGGTGCTACTATGGTCTTAATATACAATTGAGTAGCAGACATCTCTCTCGGGTGGCAAAACTAATACTCTACAAAACGCCCGTTCTACTCGTGCTTCTTTATGGCGCAGAGGCATGAACCCTCTTAAGCGTTAATGCAGCAGCCTCGAGAGTGTTTGTGAGAAAAGTCCCTACGTAAGATCTTCGGTCCAGTGCGAGTTGGCGATGATCCAACAGTGAGCTGTATAGGCTCCTCAATGACATAGACGTTGAGTAGCGTATTAATATCCAGCGGTTGCGCTGGCGCGCCCTTGTCGTTCGAATGGAGCAGGATGATCCGGCTAAACGGATATTTGATGCAGAGATCTGCTGAAGTCGGCGAAGAGGACGACCTTGTATCTGTTGGAAGGATCAAGTCGAGGAAGCCCTGTCATCGATTGGTATGACCAACTGGCGTAGGCACGCAAGAAGTAGAGGCGCCTGAAAGCATGTGTTGCGGTAGGCCGAAATCCGTTAATCAGGTTGCTAAGTAAGTAAGAGTGAAGATTAATCAAAAATACGAATAGGATTTTCAATGAAGCCCAATCCTACTTTTAAAATTTAGTGAAGCTCATCTAAAATGTTTTCAACAATAAATGGTGAAGCTTAAACGGAAATCTCTCCAAAACAAACAGGAAAAAAACCACAAAAAAAAAAAAAAAAAAAATAACAACAACAACAGCCTTAAGCCATAAAGTTTGGGTTTATCAGATGCGATACGACAGTGTAGTCTAAAAATATATCTTCGCAGCGCGTTATTGGTTCGTTTGCGTTCATAGTCTGCTGTCGGGTTCAGGCATTTGGGAAAATAATTTCACGCAAATCCCTCTGCGAGTTGCTACAAATGGTAACAAAATGTGTTCCTTTTTAATTTCCCCTGTTTCCTATAAATTTATAACCGTTATTTGTATGTGTGTGTAGTGTGTACGTGTGTGTGTGTGTAACATTTTTAACTCTTTTTTTTCTCCATTCCCCCCCTCCCATCACTTCTTAGGAAATTTTTTTTGTGTGTCTTGTTTTAATTGGGGAATCTGTGTCATTATTTTCATTTCTTTTTTAATTTTATTTTCGGTTTTTATTGCTTTTCATTTTATTTTTAATTTTATTTTTAATTCTAAATTTTGATTGTTTAATAATTTATTTATTTTCTGCTTTTTGTTGAGGATTTACGGTTAATTAAAATTCTTTTCCAATTCTGCTTCTGGTGCTAGTGCTGCTGCTGTTGTTGTTGTTTTCTTCTTGTTGTTCATTTCTCAGCTGGCCATTTGACCCTCTTCATTTCGATTTCTAGTGTTTGCATTTCTTCCTTTCTTTTTAATCTCTTGGATAACACTGTGCAACAAAAAAGAATCGCATTTTCTTTCTGATGTGTAGTGAACATTCTGCACTCAGATTCAGAAAGGGTAGCGTTCAATCAGTAGATGTTCTCTTTGGCTGTGATTGTGTTTTAAAAATTCGAAAAACTTTAGTTTTGCTTTAGGAAGGCGGTAAATCTTTTATTCGTCAGTTTCTTTTTAGACCCTCGTAACTTTCTGGTACGGTTTGACTCATTGTTCAGGTTTAGACTTGTCAATTGCATGGAGTTCAAAATGATCCATTATAATACGTTCTAAAGGAGAGACCGAGGGAGAGAGGATAATAAAGAGATTGGAAGGAGAAGAAGTTTGTCTCATTCTAAGTGTTTATTTGAGCTCCCCTTTTTATTTTCATGAAGTAGAATGGTTATAACATATTGCAGCCAAATTACTGACTAACTTTGTAAGACCTAGAGCAACCAGCCACTCCGCTGGCACAAAAGGCTCCAAAGTAACGACCAGAAAATGTATCACCAGATTAAGCATCAATCGCCAGTATTTACGAAGAACTTTGTATTCACGGAAATTTGATTTGATGGACTTACAAATGTTGACCCTGCATCAGCTAATGAGAGCACTGGATTGCAATGTGATGTACTCCGCGACTGTGTATGACTTACTTATTTAGTTACTTGGCCAATAACACTCCGATTTGGGATTTCAGCCCACATCTTTCCAGTCGCCTTTAGTTTTTGCTCGTTTTCGCCAGTTGGCTTCTACGATTTGTTCTTATCAACGCAAACAAGGTTGCCCTCTTCGCCGAATTCCGCAAATCCCCGCATCAAATACCCGTCTAGTCGGAACATTCTCATCCATTTGAACGACATGGCCGAGCATACATACATACAATACATACATAACCCTTCAGTTAGGATTACGACCTAGCTTCTCACGCCACTTATGTTGTGTGCGTTAATTTTTATACATGAGTGGCGGGACCTACAGTTTAAAGTCGACTCCGAACGACAGATTTTTGAGAAGCTTTTCATGGCAATTTTTACTCCCAGAGTCTTTGCCAGAAATCTGCTGAGAGGAAGTCGCCGAAGAAATATTTTTCGTTTTGATGTCTGACCTGGGATTCGAACCCGGGCCTTTTGTCTAATAAGCCAACACACTACCCACTAGACCACGGCGACTGCAAGCATACATACATACATAATTGGTCATTACAACCCTTCAGTCAGGACTACGACCTAGCTTCTGAATATAGCTTCTCAGAATAGTCACAAGGTTTTCCGAATTCCTAACTTACAATCTTCCCGTCTAATCTAACTTATAACTTTCGCGTTAAGAACTTTAAGAATTTAAAGCTTGTTCACGTAGACACTTGACTTCAAAAAAACCCACCAAAAAGAGTATTTAACTGGCAAATCGGTCGTTCTTGTCAGCCTAGGAACATTGGTTGTATAGCGCACACTACGTGCCATTGCTACAGTTGGTTGGTCCTCCGATCTCGTTCGGTACATACTTACTCAACATGTTTACTGCCAACTGCGAGATAACTCGTGGTTAGAGTTCTTTTCTAGGGTGCCAAACTACGAGTTACCTCGTACTCACTAATGTGAAAAGCTCAAATTGTCATGGCAGTCAACCTATTTATTAGTCATTACAATGTATTTAGTTAGGGCTACAATCTAGTTTCTCACACCACTAATGTTGTATGTGTTAATATAACAATATTAGCCATGAGTGGGGGTACAAATTTTTTAGACGTCGACTGTGAACGATAAATTTGAGAAACTTTTGTTGGAAATTTATTTATTTTTAGAGCTGTTACTATAAGAATGCCAAAAGGGAAGTTGCCAAAAGAACTTTTTTTATAATATTTTTTTTATAGGATTGTAAAGCTAGGACTAGAATTCCCGACTTTAATTAGTAAGCCAACATACCAGCTATAAGACTACGGTGACGTTCGATCGTATCCCACCTTAACTGTACGAATTCGTTGCAATGAAATCCTTTAAGGCTCAACGGGCGTTCGATATGCAAAAATTTTTTAAAGAACTAACTCCCGCTGTTATCGTGAGGAAATATTTTCTTCAAATTTTGTTTTGTAGGATATGTCAGGGGTTTGAACCGTGGCATCACGTCTAATAAGCAAGCACTCTGCCAACTAGACTATTGCGACTACTTCCAGAATTAACAGTTCTGCTAATTCACGTACAAATAGGGATGAAAAAGCGATCTCATCGCTCCTGAAGTTTTGTAACGAAATGTTGTCTTCATCGATGTTGAAATCCAGGGTAAATTTGCTATATGCTACGCGCTGGTCAGACATCAAATCGAAATTATGAAAATACTTCTTCGGCGACTTCCTCTCTCACCAGATTTCTGGCAAAAAACACTGAGAGTAAAAAAGTAAAATTGTCATGGAAAGCTTCTCAAAAATTGATGTAAGTACCGCCACTAATGTATGAAATTAACGTACACAACACAAGTGGTGTGAGAAGCTAGGTCGTAATCTTGTCTAAAGGGTTATAAAGACCAATTATGTTATGTATGCATGCGCATTTAACAATCAACTTTTAGATTCTGATGAAAAGCAGTGAGCTTACAAGATTTTCTTCTAAATTTCCTATAAAGTCTATCGATTGATGCTCAATTTTGTAAGACTCAGTCTGAACGATACTCAGAGCTGCTATGCAATATTATCGGCAACAATAATGATATTCCCAGCACCAGCAGAGCTGCTGTTCTGGAATCGCACAGACTTGGCAATATCTTCTGGTATCCCATACACTTTGCTGTCGACTTATAAATGTTTTGGAGAGCTTTCCAGTTTTTTTTTATCATTTCTAAGGGTTCTAGTCTAAAGAAGTTTATGCCAGGTCTTCTTGTTCTATGTACTTAGCATTTTAGGATAAAAATATTCTCTGTTGGGTAGTATTGCTCGCCAAAAATTGTTTTTGAAGAACAAATTTTATTTCATTACGATGTGGATCGAACTGGGTTCCAAATTAAGCTAAGTTTTACATAGGCCCGCCAGAAGTTTTTATAGATTCTTTATTAATCTCCGCAAATGAGCAGTCCTTTCGAATTGGTATTCTTAAGTTACCAGAAAAATTTAAAGCGCTTGAAATTGAAATTTGAAGCCTAGAACTTGAAGTACCGTTCTTAGCAGCTAAAATGGAAAGCACGACCTATGGATTCACGGTGAGCAGCAGAGGATATAATGACAAAGGCACTCAGTTCTCTTTACGTGCATTGCCCTTTGTCTTTAACATTTTCTAATGGTCAACTTTTGTAGCCCAGTGTAATTGTTTACATTATTTGCCCTGCTTTTCCCAAAAACTTCAAGACGTCTGTGAACGTACGTATCTCATCTGTTTCACTTGCTAAAAATATTTCAGCTGGTGATTCTATTTGCTGTACTGGTTGTGTGAGTTTGATTATAAATTTTCGTCTCGTTATGAAAAGGGGAGAGAGGGAGCGAAGAATAAATAAGTATTCGTGGCTTGTCTTATTGTTGACTTAATTTTTAATTTTTTGCTGTTGTTTTTCAATTCGTTATTTCTTCGTTTTCCAAATAAGGGCGGGGGCTGATGGAAATAAAATGAATTAAAAAAAGTTTTTTTTATTTTATTTGTTATTGGTAAAGCCCTTCCTGACCTCGCTTCCTGTTCTTTTTCTAAAATATTTATGAACTTTTATTTGTTGTTGTTGTATTTATTGTTTGACTTTTCAGTTTCAATTTTAATTTCAACGAAATTTTCATTTTTATTTTCACCAAAAAAACGAAAAAAAAATCAAAAAGAAAAAGAAGCAAAAAAAAAAAAGAATTCATTGAAAGGGCTGGGTTGGGGTTGTTGTTCTGGATGGAGTTACTTATTCTAAGTGCCCATAATTTATAACTTAAGTAAAGGGGTTTTTAAATGATTTCTTTGTATTCCTTAATGCTTCGCAAATAAGACCAAGAAAATAGCAACAACAACAGCAAAAGAAATAGAAGAAATGGTTTTAAGAAGTTTTATTAGCCAGCTAAAGTACCTAACAATTGGCCTTTAAAGAGTGGTTCTTTAAAAAAAAATCGCCACTTGATTGAGGTTTTCAAATAATTTCCCCCTTGTTTTTCTTAAGCAGCTTCCTTCCTTTTCTTTCGAATTTTTATTTATTTTTTCAAGGAAGTTAAAGTTTAACTATGAAGTATTGCTTTTGGTTTTTAATTTTCTTTTGAAAGCTGTAAATCAACCCTGGTTACTCAGACATGGTTCAACAATTATGTGGACCTACAGGAGGTTAATGAACCTTCATTTAACAGGACACTGTAGACACTGAATCGGCTTTCTTTAAGCCCAACATGTAGCTACTGTGACGATGCTAATGAATTATTGGAACACGTTGTTGGAATCTGTTGGAGGCATTAATGCATACCAAAAACGAACTCCCGGATACCTATCAGCTACTAGATAAAGAATTGCCTCTACTCACAGCAAGAAGTATCCTGAAGTTTGCCAGGACAATAGGCTTAGAGGACACACACTATACATCCTCACTACCGTCTATGAATATCGATTTTAGTTGGCGTTTGCTCGGTTTTAATGTGTTTGAAGTTAAATTCGATTAAAAAAAATCAAAGACGCAAACCCACGCTTTTAGCAGCGCCACTTTTTGCCTCTAACAGGTTAAACTTTGTTATTAACAGAACACTGTTAACTGTTTAACATGGCAATTGAAATAAAATATTATTCGCATTAGGATTCATTCATTATTATTTGTTAACAAAAGGACAGCTGGTGGGAATGGAGGGGACAAATTTACTCAAAATTATTTTAGCTATCCCACTACCACTGTTCGATAGAAGACCCTCTCGACTGCCATTCGCATATAGTCTACATGTCCATACAGTAGCGAGCACAAAAAATGCAACACTGTGCCATATGATCTTTAATAAGATCTGTTTCAAAATAATGGTAACTAATTTATCTATTTTCTTTTGCTGTTAATTCTTTCAATTCTAAGTTTTCAAAGTAACCACAGTTTATTCCAAATTCTACTTTAAAAAGTTAAATATTTTTGAATTCGTGAAAAAAGTGCAAATTTTTAGCGAGCAAAAAAAAAATGCAACATAATAAAAAAATATTTAAAGTAAGTTATTTATTTAATTATAATTGAAAATTTCTTAAATAAGTTATACAAAACATGTGTTTTGTAATAGAAGCAGCTCTCAGCTGACAGCAAAACTGCAATCATTAAAGCCTTAGAAGAAGGAAAATCCATGCGTGAAGTTGGACACCTCTTTGGTGTAAATCAATCAACCGTATGTCGGATTAAATCTCGATTTTCCTTGAGAAATAGTGTGGAAAGGAAACCAGGTAGTGGTAATCCTCGAAAAACTACCTCTCGCCAAGACCGCCAGATGATTGCACTGGTTAAAAAAGATCCACGAAAGACCGCAGTGGACGTTGCTAATTTCGCAAATGAGCAAACGGGAGTCTCTATATATGTTCACACTGTTCGCCATAGGATGAAAGAGGCTAATTTGCATACGAGACGACCCGCAAAGAAACCTCTCATCAGTGCAATCAATAAAAAGAAGCGCCTGGAATTTGCAAAACGTTACAAGGATTGGTCAAATGAACAATGGGCTAAGGTCTTGTGGGGCGATGAAAGCAAATTTAATTTGTTTGGCTCCAATGGCATAAATTTTGTTCGAAGACCGCCTGGACAGAGATATTCTCCAAGATATCAACTTCCAACCGTAAAACATGGCGGTGGATCAATAATGGTGTGGGGTAAGGAACGATATGTTTAAAAAAAATTATTGATTTTACGTCACGTATTTACAGGTGCGTTTTCCCGTGATGGGGTAGGTCCCTTAACTCAAATCGAAGGAAAAATGGACGCCAAGAAGTACTGTGAAATCCTTGGAGAACACATGCTTCCTCGTCTGCGGAAAAAAATGCCTCCTGGTAGCATATTCCAACAGGATAACGATCCAAAGCACTCAAGTCGCTTAGCTCGAAACTTTTTAAGCGACAATGATGTCAATGTTTTGGATTGGCCATCACAGTCTCCCGATCTAAACCCCATAGAAAATCTATGGGAGCTATTAGATCGGGAAGTTAAGAGGAAACATCCGTCAAATAAGAGGCAATTAGAAGAAATTTTGAAAAGTGAATGGGAGAAAATATCCATTTTAACACATTAATAGCTTTAGTCGACTCTATGTCTTCTAGGTTGCAAGAAGTCATAAAAAATAAGGTCTACGCCACTAAATATTAAAATTTATGCTGTTGCATTTTTATTGCTCCCATGAAATTCGCACTCTTTTTAATAAATGACAAAATAATATTAATCATTAATTAAAAATATTTACATAATGTTATTGATAATAGGTATCTATAACTGTAGGGATTAATAACCCAAAGAAATATATTGAACTGATCACCATTTTTTTTTTAAATTATCGCACTTAAAGATAATTTTACCCAACGTTGCATTTTTTGTGCTCGCTACTGTATATCTTCCAAATGGCCACTGATTTTCTAGAGAATTTTTAAGCAAAAAATTTATATTTTCAAAGACAATTTTCACAATGCCAAACTATTTTATATGAGATTATATTAATAGGCCTTGGACTGTTACTTTGTATATAGTATGGTACTTACAGACTTACAGTATTCCCCCAAAATTAGCACCTAAACTAGTGGGCTTGTTCAGATGGATACTGTTAAATAGCTAACAGCGCTCTGTTAAGGGCAAATGTTGGTTCTGTTAAGTTGAAATTTTGTTCAGTTAACGTCAAATGCGGCCCGGCTAAAATTTATGGTTTGCGTCTGGGATTTTCAAATTTGAATTTCACACACATTCCAGAATTCGTTACAACGATCTATATTCCATGATGTTAATAATGTTCAGTTAAATGCATCGCAAAATAAATGAAGAGTTCCATACTTTGCGAAGTTGGCCTTGGCCTGTCAATGAGGCTCTTAAAGTTCTGTCCAAAGCAATCAATCCTAGTAATAATGACCAGAGGCTTTGGTATAACAGACGTATGTCGTTCACATAGTCTAGGTCGTCTTTTGGACATTATAACTCTATCAGCGATGGTCCGTCGTAGTGAAGAGCACAGGCCTGCAAATTTGGTTTCAGATTTGAACAATTCAGAATGGCAGATCCAATATGGCAGTCGAGGTTTAAAGGAATTAATCACATTTACTAGCGGTCTTGACATATGCCGCCGCAAAATTGATTCTCACAAGGGTAATAATGTGAGAAACATTCAGTAATAATTATGAGGTCGCCGTGGTCAAGTAGGTAGTGTGCTGGCTTATTAGACTTAAAGCCAGGGTCCCCGGCCATACATCAAAATAAAAATACGAATAGTATTTTTTTGGCCATTCCTTCTCAGCAGATTTCTGGCAAAAACTTTGGGTGTAAACAAAACTGCCATGAAAAGTTTCTCAAAAATCTGTCGTTCGGAGCCGACTTTAAACTGTAGGTCTCGCTGCTTATATATATAAAATTAACACACACAACATAAGTAGTGTGAGAAACTAGGTCGTAATCTTGACTGAAGGGTTGTAATGGCCAATTATGTATGTAATCACATTTACTTGACTTGACATATTGGATCCACCATTTTGAATTTTTAAAATCTGTATTAAGATCTGTAATCAACGACCTCAAAAACCCCCGAGTAATAATTTTCAAGTAAATCTGATGAATTTTTAAGGACCTCCGTAATGTGTTTCTTTTTTGCTCCTGCACCACTTGTCATAAACCCTCCTCCTACTTTAAGGGTACATGCAATCAATTTGGGGCTTTGAGCTTATTTTAAAGAATAAAGATAAATTGTCAATTTCTGACAGCAGCAATGGTTCTAGCATTTCAGTATTTAGCTCCATAATTTTTCAATTTTTTAAATTTTTCAATCTTCTTTTTCTCGAAAACCTGACGTGATGGCGCAAAATTCCTTCGGAAACCCCTGCAGCCATCTTATTTGCAAATCCCATGCAGGGTTGTATAATAGAAGCACATTCTCCTAGTTCTAGCACATCAGTGTTTAGCTCTACAATTTTTCAAAAACCGCGAAATATACAACTTTTTTTAGGTTTCAACCTCCTTTTTCTCGAAAACCTCGAAAATACTGTGCGTATTTGTGTGTGTTTGATTTCACCAAAATCGTGGCCTGTATTTGGATTGCCAGACGACTTTGGTGTAATTAAAGCTTTTGGTGTAATTGAAGCAATTCTTTTAGGGTGCCACAAAGCTTAGCTTAGGGGAGTCAGATGATATTATTGTCCTAGTTCTAAGACTTCCCTTTACAACAATACAATAGTTATAGGGACGAGGATTCCGAGGGGAAACGGCACGCAAACACTTTCAAAGAGCTCCCCTGAATTCTTATGAATGCATTCACCATGAATAACTCATACTCTTCGATACTTTTGCTTTAAAATTTTATGTTTTTTTATGCTTCGATCTAAGTTTTCCTTTTTACCATGAATGAGAATAAAATTCCCCGAAAATTTTCCTTTTCATACCTCGTGTCGCTTTAAAAATTATTTCCTTAAAGAAAAAAACAAAATCAAGGAATTCATTTTGCAAAACTAAAAAAACCGTATCTCCGGCGGCGTCTTCTTCACATTGTACCTCGTCAGATGGCTTAAAAAAACAGAGGACAAGACAAGAATACCATCATCAGGGATATTTTGCTTAAATGGAAATAAACAACTTCCGTCTCTGTCATCCGGTGTTGTAGGTGCGTTTCGCCCCGTTCTCAATTCATTTTTGAAAAAATATTCATGAAATGAAAACATAAATTAAACGAAACAGGCCCCTAAAGGCATTCAAAATATGTGCCAGCATTTGCGTAAATCTGTGTGTGTGTGTGTGTATGTGTGTGTATATAAGTGCGTGCGGTGAAAAAACCCAATGATAAGGAGATTTTAGTCACAGTACGTGTGACAGTGGGCGTGTAAGGGAAAAGGTTTTTTTTTTAATGCGAAATGAGAATGATTTTTAAAATGTTTTATTATTTGAAAAATTTCTTCCTGTTTTTGGTGCGCTACGCAAACGCTAGCAGAGAATGGTGACAGTCGTGCTAATCCTTCTGATGCCCTAAAAAGCCAGTCCTATAGCCAGCATTTGTTAAACAAAATCGTCTGGAAATTTTGGACTGGTAGTCCAAATACAGGCAGCGATTTTGTTAAAATCAAATGGAATAGAACTCCAAGTATAATTGCTCTAAGCTTCTGTACAAATGTACACAGGGAGAATACCTCCTTCGGTCTGCACTTTTAGAAAATCATGTTTATTTTCAAAGAAATGGGCTCCAATTCCTCACATGTGCTATAAACTTTATTGCAGTGGAGGACCAGGGAAAGGGTTTTAATTTGAAGGAAGTCCTATACTATGTGAAGGATGATTTCTATTGCTTTCTAAGCGTTATGACAAGATTTGGTGGCCCTAGAGAGGATATTGAGAACCTCATTGACAAGCCTAGGTCAACTGCGCAAAATATGGAACTCTTGACGAATTTCGCGTTGCAATACTCTGAAGATTGTTAATATTTCTGAATGAACAATGCGGATACGAATAATGGAATACAGCTCCAGATTTTCGTCAACCAATGCTTGTAATAAATTCAGCAATACCCAATTTTAGGTATTATGTTGTGTGTTAATTTTATACATTAGTTTTGGGGCCTACAGTTTAAAGTCGACTCCGAACTACAGATTTTTTGAGAAACTTTTCATGGCAATTTTATTTAATTTGAAGATTTCTGGGAGGAAATCGCCGAAGAAATATTTTTTAAATTTTCATTTTAATGTCTAATCTGGGGCTAATAGATAACAATTGTGGTCTAGGCAATGTCGTTCTCAAAGAAATATAGTCCTGTGACGCTGTCAGACCAAAATCCAGACCAAAACGTAAATTTTTAAGCATGCATTGGACGTTCTTGCATCTCATTATCTGGGTGATTGTCCTAATCGCTGAAGATAATTATTCGATGAAAAAGCACTCGGTAAAGCACCGTTTTGGTAAAACAATTTAATTATTTGCACGTGTTATTAATTGCTACACCAATCCCTAGGCCATTCTTTTTTCACGCTGAGGACGAGTAAATGTACCTAACCGCATCATAAGGGTAGTCGTCACTATTCCCCGAGTGTGGGGCCCTCACCTACTAAATCTAAATCCATAGGCCATTGACAAACAGCAGTAGTAGTAAAAGTAGTGGTAGTAGTATAATAGTATAGTAGTAATAATAGGAGCAGTAGTAGTTGCAGGAGTAGTAGAAGCAGCGGTAATAGTAGTAGTTGCAGTACAAGTAGTAGTAGTAACAGCAGTAGTAGAGTGACAAGTCTGACACAAGTAGGAGTAGCAGTAGTTGTAGTATAATAGTAATAGCAGTAGTAGTATAGTAGTAATAGTAGGTGCAGTAGTAGTACACAGGTAGCAGTAGCAGTAGTTGTAGCATTGTACTAATAGCAGTAGTAGTATAGTAGTAAAATTAGTAGTAGTATAGTAGCAATAGTAGTAGCAGTAGTAGATTGACAAATCTAACACATGTAGGAGTAGCAGTAGTTGTAGTATAGTAGTAATAATAGCAGCAGTAGTAATAGCAGAAGTAGTAGTAGCAGCAGTAGTAATTGCAGGAGTAGTAGTAGTAGCGTTAATAGTTAATAGCAATAGTTACAATACTAGTTGTAGTAGTAGCAGCAGTAGTAGAGTCACAAGTCTGACATAAGAAGGAGTAGCAGTAGTTGTAGTATAGCAATAGTAATAGCAGAAGTAGTAGTTGTTGTAGGAGTAGTAATAGCGGTAGTAGCAGCAGTAGTAGAGTGACCCGTCTGACACAAGTAGGAGTAGCAGTAGTTGAAGTATAGTAGTAATAGCAGTAGTAGTATAGTAGTAAAAGTAGTTGTAGTATAGTAGTAATAGTATGTGCAGAAGTACACGGGTAGAAGTAGCAGTAGTTGTAGCATTATGCTAATAGCAGTAGTATAGTAATAAAAGTTGTAGTATAGTAGCAATAGTAGTAGCAGTAGTAGATTGACAAATTCAACACATGTAGGAGTAGCAGTAGTTGTAGTATAGTAGTAATAGCAGAAGTATTAGAAGCAGCAGTAGTAGTTACAGAAGTAGTAGTAGCAGTAGTAGTAAGTGCAGGAGTAATAGTAGCAGCATTAATAGCAGTAGTTACAATACTAGTTGTAATAGTAGCAGCAGTAGTAGAGTGACAAGTCTGACATATGTATGAGTAGCAGTAGTTGTAGTATAGCAGTAGTAATAGCATTGGTAATAGCAGTAGTTACAGGAGTAGTAGTAGCAGCGGTAATAGCAGTAGTTGCAGTACTAGTAGTAGTCGCAGCAGTAGTAGAGTGAGAAGTCTGACACAAATAGGAGTAGGAGTTGTTGTAGTATGGTAATAGTAGTAGCAGATGTAGTAATGGCAAAAGTAGTAGTACTAGCAATAGTAGTTGTAGGAGTAATAGTAGCAGTGGTAATATCAGTAGTTGTAGAAGTAATAGTAGCAGCAGTAGTAATTGCAGGAGTAGTAGTAGCAGCGTTAATAGCAACAATTACAATACTAGTTGTAGTAGTAGCAGCAGTAGTAGAGTAAGAAGTCTGACACAAGTAGGAGTAGTTGTAGTAATAGCAAAAGTAGTAGTAGCAGTAGTAGTTGTAGGAGTGATAGCAGCAGTGGTAATATCAGTAGTTGCAGGAATAGTATTAGAGGCGGTAGTATCAGTAGTTCCAGTACTAGTATTAGTAGTAGTATCAGTGGTAGTTGTTGTATAGTAGTAGATCAGTATTAGTAGCAAGCTGGCCTTTATTAAATGTCAAAGTTTTTAAGTTCCTGTTGTAAAACTTTAAAGGATATCGAATTATAGTTGTATCACAGTAGTATAGGGTGTACATTTGCTTCTTTGTATCGTGCTTTACTATTTCCTTTTATTTTGTTGTACAACAACAACAATAAAAATTATTTGTATTTAAATTATCTTGTTCGTCTGTCCGCATGGTTGACAGTTTGTTTAAACTTCATTTATTTGTTTCATATTTTTCATTGTTGTTGTTCAATTTTTTTTTTTTTGACAAACAATAACAAGAACAAGAAAAATATAATCAAACTTAACAAAACACAACAAGCTGGTGTAAAATTTATAAACAAATACAAATGCAAACGTGTATGATTTACACACACACACACATACACACATATTTACGATTACTTGTACCAAAAATGTTGTTATCAGTGTTCTGGTACTAAAAATAAGGACCTGAGAGTATACCTAAGAGAGAGCGAGAGGGAGAGAGAGAGAGAGAGAGCATAAATTTTCTGTTGTTATTTAAGTACCGTTTTACACAAATCAAACAGAGTGTTTATGTTTTTCGGGGGTTTTTTTGTTTTTTTGCTGTGTTTGTATTAGAAAATGTTAAAAAAAAAACCACACTTCCGTTTCCATGTAAATCTTTGAATGTGATGGTTGTATGGGAGTTTGTTGTTCTTATCACACTATTGTTTTAGTTTGTATAGACATACTTACGATATGTATGTATTGCTAGGTGTGTGTGTGTATGTGTATGTTGTTGAATTTATGCGAAGTTTACCTTTTTCATAAATGGTTGGCTGCTTGGTTGGATGGTTTGCTGGTTGGTTGGTTAGTTGTTTGCAAATATTTACCGAAAATATAAAATTTTTTTACACTTTTTTCTGGGGTTTTTTCTTTATATTTTGTTTCTTTTCGTTTAAAACCAATAAAATAAGAAGAGAAGTTGATTAGAAAATACCCTTAAAACAATCGTTTAAATATTTGGAAATAAAACAGAGATTTACACAAAATTCCCAATAAAAAAAAAACAAGAAATGAAATGCACTTCGAAATGGATTCAAAAGAAATTTTACCCTTTCGAAGTAAGTTTTTATCTAGTAATTCTAGTGATTTCTTGTTGTTGTATCCCATGAAAATGTAAATTATGGATTTCGAAAAGTTATTCAATACTTTGTCAAGAAAGGTATGAGGCCAACAAATATTAAACTTAAAACCATGACTCTATGACTACTGATAAAATGAACACAAAAACGGTTTTTTAGTTATGCTTTGCCAGTTCTTAGGACATTTTTTTAGATTATTCTCACAAGAAAAATCCATTAACCTTATTAATATCGTGTAGACGGTCTAGTAAAACTATCAGTTTTTAATATTGTTTCGTTTTTATCTTTTTATAAACGTTTAAAATGCTAGTTCGATGATTGCAAATAAAATAAAAAATAAATTTGTCTTTAGTTTCAATTAAATTCTTTATTGTTCGCACTATTTTTATAAGACACTGGTTATAACTTATCGCATACATACATACTAGGGATGCCAAACGGGATCAATTTTTAAAAATCCCGATCCCGAAATCCCGGGATATTTCGGGATAATTTGGGATCTAAAAATCCCGTGGTATAAATCGCGATTTTCTCTTAATAATAAAAATATTTCGTTAACAAAATCATTTGTACTCCAATTATGTATGTATATCAGAATTATATACAAGAAAAAAGGAATAAAAAAACGTAAATTAACAAAAATAAAAATTATTAATACACATGCAAATGCATTAGTTTTAAGAAAATTATTTGGATTCCAACAAAAAGATTAAAGCATCTAACATGTGATCTGATAGGCTTGAACGAATTTTGTTATCAACATACTCTGCCGTTGAAAAACACTTTTCACAATCAACATTTGTTAGTAAAATAGTTCCAAGATAGCTGTATGCAGCTTGTAAATATTCACCTCTACTACCTCCTGATGTAAATAAATCTATTTCATTGAACAGTTGTGCATCTAAATCAGTTACCCTATTAATTCGTTTTATAGAGCTTTTGCATTCTTCGCTGGCATCACATAACTTTTTATCAATGGAAGTGGGGTTTTCCTCGTCTGAGAAGCTATTATCGAAGTCAAGTGATATAGAATTTTTTTTCAGGACCTTTTGTAGGGTCAAAATACATATGAATTCACAATCCCGAAAATCCCGAAAAATCCCGGGACAAGTTTTTAAAAATCCCGGGATTCGGGATTTTGTGAATCCCGAAAATCCCGGGATTTCGGGATTCGGGATTTCCCGATTGGCATCCCTAATACATACATACATACATACATAATTGATCATTACAACCCTTCAGCCAGGATTATTGACCTAGTTTCTCACACTACTTATGTTGTGTGTAATAATTTTATACATAAGCTGTGGGACCTACAGTTTAAATTGGACTCCGAACGACAGATTTTTGAGAAACTTTTCATGGCAATTATATTTACTCTCAGAGTTTTTACCAGAAATCTGCTGAGAAGAAATCGCCAAAAAAAAATTCGTTTTGTATTTCATTTTGATGTCTGGCCTGGGACTTATCGCATACTACGACGATAATTACTTGTTCACTAACAACGCAGATCTTTACAAGAGATCTTCAAACCACAACTGTCTTCTTCACACGCAACGCGACTTCAAGCAAAGCTGACTGAATTCTTACTACTCGTTGCCCGCTTCGACACATTTTATGATAAATAATCAAGATTTTTACCGTATTACTGTATAGCATCTGGTACCACACACCGTGGTTCAGTTTAGGAAAACTCTAACGAAACTTGAGTTTCGTGCAGGATGCTTTATTACAGTAGAGGGCTATACAAATTGCTAACATAGTGAGTTGCTTTGCTGCCGTTTTCGCCATTTTTGATGAAAATTATTTAGAAGATTTCTATTTATTTGGTATCCACTTTTGCTTTGTGAGAGTACTAGCTTTCGTGCAACCGAAAACAGTTCTGGATTTTAGTCTCATGGTACTTATTGCACTAAAGTCCGACTAAATATCATCCTAAGGAATCAAAGGAGTTTGCCTAGCTTGATATTAGGTAGTAGGATTGCAATGTGTCTAGCTGACTTACAAAACGCATTTTTTTCGCAATAATCAACATAATTTTTATGCAAAATCACTGTGCATACTATCCGAGCAGATATATTTTTCCCCCACCCCCGACGTATAACAACCTTAACAGTGGCTGTAATTAGACTCCAGCTAATTCCATTCCATTCCCTCCCCTTTCATTTCATGTTCATTTGATGAAGTGTAACTAAAAAAATAAATAATTAATCACAGACACACATACACACACAAACAGTATCGTTTATCGTTTCAATCTATAATTGAAGCATTTATTCCACAGGATGTTGGCAAATTTCCATATTCATACGTCTATACCTACGTACATACGTACGGAGATGAGAGGAGTATCCTTATGAATGTGAATTTATTAGCAGGATATTTAAAGTCATACAAACTATAAGAATAAGAAGAAGAAGACTGATGATGATACTAATAATAAAAAAAAGGTTAAGATGAATGAACAGACAATTTTTTCTATTAAAAAACCAAAAAGGAGTACAAAAAAAGAGAATCTTTTTAACAAAGTAAACTTTATGCACATGGAAGGAAGCTTAGTAAAGAGATGGCAGGGCATTCATTCTGACAGCAATAGCAGTAGCAGCAACATTGGATCACAATCTACTCTAGTCATGGAATATTAAAGAAAATCAAAACAACAACAACAACAATAAAAAGAAAACAAAAAAAATGTTTAAACTTTTAAACAATTTTTACTAACAAAATTGAAAGAATACAAGATAAATGGCTAAAATGAACAACAACAACAACAACAATAAATTGAAACAATAAAAATTTTAAAAAACAAAGGCAAAGGTTTTAAACTTTATAAAAAACGAGGGTGGTACCAAAAAAAATTTACGCGACTCAAGGAATAGATGGCAATTAGGTGTATTTGCAAAGGAGAAAGAGAGAGTGAGTGAGTTTAGTGAAGGAGATAGGAAAAATGGAAAATAAAGAAGAAGAGGATGAAGTCACCATAGTCTAGTATTGGCTTATTAAAGTTAAAGCCATGGTTCGAGACACAGGTCAGATATCAAAATAAAATACAAAAAAAAAGTATTTCTGCTGCGATTTCCCTTCTGCAAATTTCAGGCAAAAACTCCCAAAGTAAATTAAAATTGCCAAGAAAAAGAAAAAAAAAAAACAAAAAAATCTGTCGTTCGGAGTTAAGCGATATTCAGGTGAACACTATTTATTATTCTACGCCGAGGAGGAGTAAATGTACCTAACCACACCATAGAGGAAGTCGTCACATCCTCCCTTTGTCTCGTGGACTGTTGCGCACACTCCGGAACTACGGTGGTATTACTTCGGAGTAGAGGGAGTCTTTTCGTCCCTTTGGCTCCTGCTTGCTCATATCCGCGTCCAAATTGCGTATCGAGAGTTGAGGAGACATCTAAGGATCTTCACTATTCCTTTCGTCCAGGTCTCTGATTGGAATTTGGTTTGAAACGTGTGCCAGTGTCATTTATAGCGACGTGCCTACATGTTATGCGGCCTCAAGATCTCTCTACTTCAGTTTTAAAATATGCTTCATGTAATTCGCCACTGAGGCTTAATTCTCTTTACTCGCAATCATAACCCCGACAATGTTAGCGGTCGTGATCGTTCTAATTATTGATGTCAGTACAGAGCGATAGCTCTGCCAGCGTTCGCACTCGAAAACAGTGTGCTCTGCATCATTCTTCGTAATGAAAGTAAAGGGGGCGGTCTTGCCCCTTTTTGTGCAGATATTTCCTAAAATATTCGTCACACGATAGCATCTGTGTAATGTAGTAATTCATCTCTCCCGTAAACCTTCCTTTATCTTCATCGTTCCATCTTCCTTGCCAGACTGAAATGGTGTTTGTGATTTCCAGCCGATATCGCCTTATCTCTATCCGCTCTGCTGCCAACAGATCCACAGGGATTGTATCTGCTATCAGAAGTACGTCAGGGGCGGTCACTGTACGAAATGATGACAACCATAAAATCTATGCCAGTGATAGATATTTAGAGGGTTAGTAGTTAAATACCAAGGACTACCACAGTGTTCTCTGTTCTTTCGAGATTTGTGAATCATAAACACGACCTTCTTTATTTATTGTGGTGCTATTGATATCCGCCTTTTGCTCCACTGTCTTTGAGCATTTAAAATTCTTAGGCTTTGTAGTTTTGTCCACATATTGGAAATTTTGTCAACAAATTTGAAGCGCATAAATCGAATACTTCATTTCGTCGACAGACTTCACATAATTCTTTGTGGTTCAAACACATCATGACGTCATTTCTCCAGTTGGTGAATAGTTAATGTGATAGAGGTTATCCTAGTCTTAAACCATCCGTTTTAAGCAGAGATTTAAAATTAATTCTTTGAAATTCTACAATCCAGTCTCTTTTCAAAGCTGAAGGCAGAAACAACATGCCAAACGCTAGTACCACATCGGAAGCAGTACCAAAACAGAGTCACAAATATGACAAACTTCCATAAATCCAAGTATTTATCGTTGATTCATAACCATGGATTACGACATAGAACTTCTGCTTCACATCTGACGCCTAAGAGTAGGCAAAGCAATGGACTGGATTGAAAGAGTTCGGCTTAGAAAAGTTAAAGGCAATTCCATTTCGACCAATTTGATTTGAAATATGAACGTTTTGTACCTTCAGAATTCTACTACCACTCCTCGTATCAACCTAAAAAGTGTAGAAAAAAAAGCCCAGAAAAAAATCTCTCAAAAACAAAAAAAAAAAAGAATAGAAACGATGAAGATGGATTGTGTTGTGTTGGAGAAATCTGTCTGTGCATCATTGTTTCAATCAATTTAAAAAGAATTTCAAATATTTTACGTTCATTTGCTGTTGTTGTTGTTGTTTAAAATTTATCCCAAAAAATTCAAAACCCCAACCAACAAAAAACAAATCAAAGTCAGCCGGAGTAAATTTTTTGATGGAATAGTTTTGATTAACAAACTTGATAAATGTTAGTGGGGCACACAAGCATTTACGGGAATGGTATGAGAGTGTAAATGGATTTTCCAGAAAATGCAGGAAATGATGTGCAGCAAGGAAATAAAAAATATTGCAGCACTTTAAACGGAAGTTTTAGAAAATTCTTAATGCAAAAAGCATTTACTCTCGCTCTCTTTCCCTCCCTCTCTCTCTCTCTCTTCCACTTAATTGTTTAACTTTTAATTTAAACGTGATATTTAAGACAGAGAGAAAGAGTAAAAGAGAAAGGAAGGGAGAGAGGTAAGGTGTGAGAAAGTCAAAGATTTAAAATTTAGTGAATGAAGGCAGAAATTCGAAAATCATTTCTTAAAGACTTTGTTGTAAAGACATCGTCTGCAGGAATTTTTAACAATAAAACTCTCAAAAGTAAGTCAAAAGTAAAAGGAAACTATCAGGGTCAGTGAAATTGATTTCAGCGCTTAGAAAATAATTTTTCAGACTAGAATACAATACAATGCTTTCAAGTAAAACAATTCAATTGGAAAATAACACACTCAAGTTTAAAAAAATTTTTTTCTATTGAATAGTTTAAATTCCGTAACAAGGAGTTGAAGGCGACATAGTCTAGTAGGTAGTGTGTTGGCTTATTAGACGTAAAGCCAGGTTTCGAGCCCCAGGCCAAACATCAAAAAGAAAATACAAAAAGTATTTTTTCGGCAATTTCTTCTCAGCAGATTTCTGGCAAAGACTCTGAGAGTAAAAATTGCCATGAAAAGCTTGTCAAAAATCTGTCGTTCGGAGTCCAATTTAAACTGTAGGTCCCGTCACTCATGTACAAAAAATTAACGCACACAACATAAGTGGTGTGAGAAACTAGGTCAATAATTCTGACTGAAGGGTTGGAAAGACCAATTATGTATGTATGTATGTAGTTTAGTAGGTAGTGTGTTGGCTTACTAGACATGAGGCTTTGGTTCAAACCCTAAACGAAATATGAAAAGAAAATATTTCTTCTCTTAGCTTTCTTCTTTCAAAAACTGGGAGTAAATAAAAAAGAATTGCCATGAAAAGTTTCTAAAAAAAATCTGTTGTTCGGAGTCGATTTTAAGCATATGGCCTTGCCACTCATGTATAAAATAAACACACATAATCTAAATGGTGTATCAAACTAGGTTGCAATCCTATTTAAAGGATTGTAATCACCAATTATGTATGCATGGCCTGTTAGTAAATCTGTGCCCTAAATTCCAAATTTATTGAAGGCATTAAATTGATAGTGTCTCGATATTTCCTTGGAAATATTTAACTCCTGATGTATGTAGTACTACTACTTCCGTTTTCATCTTTTAAGAACGTACATTTGCTAGGAAGTCTTGGACTCATATTGAAATATTTTTCTATTGTTTTTCCTTTTTAAAATATCAGAATGTACTTACGTCGCGCTTTATAAAACAACTAGCTGGCTACGCTACCTTTTCCTCCGTTTACACTTCATTTATTTTTAATCTGGTAACTTCTAGATTGTTATTGTTGATTTGTTATTGTAATTATTTTTCTGTAGTTCGTGTTTATTTCTTCAAATTTCTCTGTTGTTTTGTTATTATAAAGTTCATTTGTTCTTTGTTCTAAAACGCACAATCAGCGTTAGTACTGTTTTCGAACAATACATTTGAAATACTTCTGAAAACCATTTTTATCCTATGAACTAGAATTTTTTCAGAAATGAATAGTTTCCTGTCTAAATCATAAATAAACTCTGGTAAACATTCAAATATCAAATAAACAAAGCGTTGCATTATTGTAATGCGTTATCCTCTGCAAGAACTATGAGATTTAGTCGAGGTATGAAACTCCTCTTTAACAAATTTTCATCTTGAAATTATTTTCTCTGGCGGGCATTATTATTGCAAACATTTTGGTAAGAACACCTGTTGCAATACCTCTCAATCCCGTTGGAAACAGTGAACAGTCAGGAAACTTGACGGTATTAATTTCTATAGGCGCTCCTTTTCGACATTATTACCCTATTCTTATAATGTTCCATCTGAAGAGTGATTAGCTTTGATTGTTTTGGTAAAAAAAAAATATTTTTCAATTGGTTGCACCATAAGTGCCACATCTCTTAAGTGCTTAAATGCTTTTTGAAACACGAGTTTACTGCATGTATTTGAGTCTTCTGAAGTGGTATTTATATTCCCCCTTTAAGCAATGTCTTCATCTATTGTTCACATGTCATACATAAAAATTTTACAATCAGGCGCTCTGCTCTGATAGGGAGCATTAGATTGGGATATATTTAATCGCCCCACATACATACATAATTGGCCATTACAACCCTTCAGTCAGGATTACGACCTAGCTTCTCACACCACTTATGTTGTGTGCGTTAATTTTGTACTTGAGTGGCGGGACCTATAGTTTAAAGCCGACTCCGAGCGACAGATTTTTGAGAAGCTTTTCATGGCAATTTTTACTCTCAGAGTCTTTGCCAGAAATCTGCTGAGAGAAAGTCGCCGAAGAAATATTTTCGTTTTGATGTCTGACTTAATCGCCCTACAGAAACTCTAAATTAGTCCTTACATACGTATACCTTCCAAATGTTCATGATTAAATGCCCAAAAAAAAAAACTTGAAGTAGGCAAGACAACATGATGTATTTCGTGTCCACAATTATTATTCAAATGCTGTTGCAGCTTTTGCAAATAACGGGTGATTTTTTTAGCTATTATCTTTTTGGCAACACTGGTTTAAACAGCTCACGCATGTTTCGTGTTTTGTTTCACTGTCAAACATCTTCAGTTTGGTCTATAATTTAAGCATGAATCGTCTTACAAACGAACAACGCTTGCAAATCATTGAATTTTATTATCAAAATGTGTGCTCCGTTAAGAAAGTTCATCACGCTCTTCCTTCCATTTTATGGTCAGTTTAATCGACTTACTGGAGCGGCTACTCGGGGTATTGTGACTAAATTTTGCACCAAATTTAAATTTTTGGACATTAAACCACCAACACTTTTACGTAGAGTGCGAACTGAAGAAAATATCGCAGCTATATCGGCCAGTGGTAATGATGACCATCAATTATCGATTCGTCGCCGTTCGCAGCAATCAACAACGTGAAAAATCTAGCGGAAGGATTTAGCTGTGAAACCTTTCGAAATACAGCTGGTGCCAGAATTGAAGCCGAACGACCTACCGCAACACAAAAGTTTTGCTTAATGGGCTCTTGGAACGTTGGCCAAAGATCCACTTCTTTATCGACAAATTGTGTTCAGCGAAGAACCTCATTTTTGGCTCAATGGATACGTAAATAAGCAGAATTGTCGGATTTGGAGTGAAGATCAGCCAGAAACATTGCAAAAGCTGCCAACACATCCAGAAAATGTCACAGTTTGATGCGGTCTATGGGCTGTTGGCATCATTGGATCGTACTTCTTCACAAATGCTGTGAAACGTAACGTAACTGTAAATGGTGAGCGCTATCGTGAGATGATTTTCAACTTTTTTTTCTTTGCCCAAAATACAAGACCTTGACTTGCATAACATGTGGTTTTAACAAGACGGTGCCACATGCCACACAGTACGCCTAACAATGGACTTATTGGGAGGAGAGTTCGGTGAACATTTTATTTGACGTTCGGGACCGTGATTGGCCTAAGCGGCCAATTGCTTAGATTGTACGATTTAACACCTTTAGACTAATTTTTGTGGGGCTATGTTAAAGGTCATGTCTACATACAGACAAGCCCGCTTCAATTGACGAATTGGAAGACAACATTGAAGCATTTATTCGTAAGATAACGGTCTGGATGTTGGAAAGTGTATGTCATAATTGGACTAAGGCGTAGTCGCGGTTAACATTTGCATGAAATAATCTTCAAACATTATATTATATAGACCGTACTATCGATTTAAATAAAGATTTCATGCATTCTTTTGAATTTTGTGTGTTTTTTTTTCTGAAAAAATTTCCTATAGCTCTTAAAAAATCACCCATTATAAGCAGCTAATCTTAATAGCAACAAATGATATCCGATTAAAACTTAACTGCGGTACAAACAATACTTACTTACTTAATTGGCCATAACAACCCGATTAACGGATTTCGGGCTGCCGCAATACATCCTTCCAGTCGCCTCTGCTTCTTGCGCGCCTACGCCAGTTGGTCACACCAATCGATGACAGGGCTTCCTCGACTTGGTCCTTCCAACGGATACAAGGTCGTCCTGTTCGCCGACTTCCGCAGATCCCCGCATCAAATACCCGTTTCGCAGGAGCATCTTCCTCCATTCGAACGACATGGCCGAGCCAGCGCAGCCGCTGGATATTAATACGCTGCACGACGTCTATGTCGTTGTAGAGCTCATACAGCTCACTGTTGTATCGGATGCGAAAATCATCGCCAACTTGCACTGGACCGAAGATCTTAGGTAGGACTTTTCTCACGAATACTCTCAAGGCAGCTGCATCAGTTCTTAATAGGGTCCATGCTTCTGCGCCATAAAGAAACACGGATATGATGAGCATCTTGTAGAGTATTAGTTTCGTCTTGCGAGAGAGGTCTCTGCTACTCAATTGCCTATTGAGACCATAATAACACCTGTTGGCAAGAGTAATCCTCAGCTTGATCTCCAGACTGAAATCATTTTCGGTGGTAACGGCGGAGCCAAGGTAAATGAATTCCTTGACTGTATCAAAAGTATAGTTATCGACCGTAATCTGAGAATCAATACGCCGCACGTCTCTACTTGTCGACAACATATACTTTGTTTTCCCCTCATTTACTGCCAGACCCATCTTCTTAGACTCCCGTTCAATAGCGCTAAAGGCAGGAGTAACATCTCGCTTGGTACGCCCTATGATGTCGATGTCGTCAGCGTGCGCAAGCAATTGGACACTTTTTTTTGAAAGATAGTGCCATTACGATGCTCTCCCGCCTTTCGCAGAACACTCTACATGACGAAATTGAAGAGGTCGCATGATAAGGGGTCGCCTTGTCTGAAACCTCGCACGGTATCGAAAGGTTCGGAGAGGTCCATTCCTACCTTGACGGAGCTGCAGGAATTGCTCAACGTCATTCTGCATAGCCTTATCAGCTTCGCAGGTATACCGAGCTCAGACATTGCGGCATAAACACGATCCCTTATGGGGCTATCGAAGGCTGCCTTATAGTCGACAAAGAGATGGGTGTGTGTTGACTTGTTTTTCATGGGCCTTTTCCAGGATTTGGCGCAGTGTGAAGATCTGGTCTATGGTGGATTTGCCAGGTCTGAAGCCGCACTGATAAGGTACAATGAGTGTTTTGACGAGTGGCTTCAGTCGTTAACACATACGCCTGTAAGAACCTTATATGCGATAGGGAGAAGGCTTATACCATTGTAGTTGGCGCATATTGCGGTACAAACAATAATAATAATTTTGAAAAAAAAACTTTTACTACTCCAAAGATTTTCCAAAGGAAATTTTATGCCTTGATTTAAGCTTGAAAAGGAGAAAAAGTTCGCTGCTTTTATGGCAATAATATTGCTGGTGTAACAAACTTGTTTACAATAAAAATTCCTCATTTAATTGTGATCTTTTAAATCATTTTTTTTGTAAATGCTTTTTTTATTATGGCCTCTTAGAATGAAGTCCTAAGCAAAAAGTCATTTTAAAACGTTAAACGTTTTTTTTTAACTGGGAAGTATCCTCTTGAACTCAATTATAGACTGTGACCAATAAAGTTATATTGTTTCTCTTCATTCGTTCTCTCTTCTCTTTCTTCGTTACTATTTCAATTTCAATTTACTGCCACTATAAACTTTACAAAATAAAAGGATTTCAAATTTCATCATAAATTTACCATAAAAATACCGGAGAAATTCGTTTGGGGAGGAGGAAAAAAAAAATTTCGTATAAATTTTGTTTATTATTCCACTCAATAGGATGTGACATACAAGTTATCATTGCAAAATATATGACAGCGAGGTTTTGGTAGTGGGGAGCTGGGGAGGTGGTTAGGTTATATTATTCGAGAGCAAAACATCTGGACCCTCTTCCTTATTCACATTCGCTTTCGCATTCAATCATTTCGTTTATCCATCCATTTGTATACACATAGACATTCTATTCAAAAAGTAATAACTGTCATGACAATATTTTCTCTTTTTTCTTTCAACATTTTTTCGCTTCGTTTTTTATTTTGGTTCAAAATGCCATTTCTCTGCCATATGCATTGTATGGAGGAGCCAAAAAAAAACGAAAAAAGTGAAATTTTAGGAAAAAAACCCAAAACATTGATAAAACTAAATTGACAACTTGATATTAAAAAAATAATAAAAAAAAAAAACGAAAAATATAATAGAGCCCGGGGAGAAAAATTGCATAGAAAATGAAACAATAACACCGTTTCCATGCAACGCCAAAAATTACGAAAGAAACTACCCAATGAGCCTCTCTTTCATTGCCATTTTTACTAAACTATCTGAGCTACTGGTTTTATGCTGTACATTGACCTGCCTTTGGTACAGTAACTCTATGAGCGGATATTTTAGATGTTTGCTAAAGAAATTTATAATTTTATAATCACAATTCTTTTGATCAACTTCGCAGCCGTTGATACTATGCAGGTCATGCAAAGCACTTTTCAAATAAACAACTTTACTCCCCTTATACAAGGGCCCATCCCCTTACTAAGCAATGACAGTCAGACTTCAGATCAAATTTTCAGCCTTAAGTTGGAAACTGTTTCTTTCTATCCCGATTAGACCAATTCTATAGGTTCCAGAAATTATTTGGCCTGCAATATAATTTAAAGTGCATATTCGATATCCTTCTTAAGTGCAATAAGTTTGGAATCTTAATTGCCGTAATGTAACAGGTACTGTGTTCGCAGACAGCCAGTGAATCTAATTACCATTCAAATATCTTAAAGAAAATGATGACGTCCTCGTGTTCGAAATAATTTAAAGGCATTTAAGACATCAAGCACTACACCAGACGTGCCCATTCTAAAATATTTTTTTTTTAGCAAAACAATCGAAACTAATGACTCCTGAAAATGTCGAAAGGGATTGAGAGATATTGCAACAGGTGTTCTTGCTAAAGTGTTTGCAATAATCTATCCCAACCAGACAAATAATAATAATGTCCGCCAGGGAAAATAATTTCAAGATGAAAGTTTGTTAAAGAAGAGTTTCATATTTCGGCTCTGAACTACATACATACATAATTGGCCATTACTATCCTTCAGTCAGGATTAAGACCTAGCTTCTCACACCACTTATGTTGTGTGGGTTAATTTTATCCAAATGAGTGGCGGGACCTACAGTTTAAAGTCGACTCCGAACGACAGATTTTTGAGAAGTTTTTCATGGCACTTTTTCCTCTCAGAGTCTTTGCCAGAAATCTGCTGAGAGGAAGTCGCCGAAGGAATTTTTTTTTCGTTTTGATGTCTGACCTGGGATTCGAACCCGGGCCTTTTATCTAATAAGCCAACACACTACCCACTAGACCACGGCGACTTCACCCATTAATCGGCTCTGAACTACACCTATTAATATGCGACGGTTAACCTAAACTGCAAGCACATCTAGACTAAATCCCATTCTTCTTGCAAAGAATTTGCATTACAATAGTGCAACACTTTTCTTATTGGACGATTGATTGTTTATCAGGAAAGTAAACATTCTAGTTCATAGGAAAAAAGTGGTTTTCGGAAGTATTTCAAATGTCTTGTTCTAAAACAGTACTAACACTGGAAGAAAAAAACAGAAAAATAATTACAATAACAAATCAACAATAAGTTCTAGAAGTTACCAGATTAAAAATAAATGAAGTGTAAATGGAGGAAAAGGTAGCGCAACCAGCTAGTGCGTTTGTGTGTTTTTATAAAAATGAAAACGTAAGTAGTAGTACAACATACATCAGGAGTTAAATATATCGAAGGGAATGTAGAATGAAGTCGCCGTGGTCTAGTGGGTTCTAAAGCTTGGGTTCGTATCCCAGGCCGGGCAGGAAAACGAAATATGAAAACATATTTCTTCGGCGACTCCCTCAGCAGATTTCTGGCAAAGACTCTGAGAGTAAAAATTGCCATGAAAAGCTTCTCAAAAATCTGTCGTCCGGAGTCGACTTTAAACTGTAGGTCCCGCCACTTATGTATAAAATTAACTCACACAATATAAGTGGTGTGAGAAGCTAGGTCGTAATCGTGACTGAAGGATTGTAATGGCCAATTATGTATGTATGAATGTAGAGCGACTATCAATGTAGTGCCTTTAATAAATTTGCAATTAAGGCCACATTTTTACTATCAGTTCATACATACATAATTGATGATTCCAACCCTTTAGTTAGGATTGCAACCTAGTTCCACACACCAGTTTTATTTTGAATGATGGAGCCATCTTTTTAAAGTAGACTCTGAAAGAATTTTTTGAGTGATTTTCATGGCAATTTTATTATCATTCACAGAGTTTTTGCTAGAAACCTGCTAAAAGTAAGTTGCCGTAGAAATATTTTGCTTTCATATTTCGTTTTGTTTAAGATGTCTGACCGGGGCTTTGAACCGCACTAGACAATGGCGACTAGTTCTGCGTGTGTATTATCGTCAGGAAGCAAGCTTCTATCATTTATCTAGAAACGTTTCCACCACCCTCACCGTTTATACAATACATAATTGGTCATAACAACTCTTTGGGCCATATTGCGACCTAGCTTCTCACAACACTCATGTTCTGTGCGTTAATTTTTTACGTGAGTGGCGGAACCTACAGTTTAACGACAGATTTTTCAGAGTTCTTGCTAGAAATCTACTAAGAGGAAATCGCCGAAGAAATTTTATTTTTTTCATATTTCGTTTTGATGCCAAAGCTGGTATACGAACCCGGTCTTAGCGTCTAATAAGCCTAAACACCCTATCTACCTACGTTTCGTTTGCTAACGGAAATGGTGTAGAAACTACTTGAAACTATATTATTGATGCTACACACTAACCAACCAAAAATGGTATAAAGAGTAGCAGCAATAGTAAAATAGTAGTGGCACAATAAGTGGCATGCAACATTCATGCATTCATACGTTCATACACATACTGCTGTGTTTCATATGTAGTCAGTCCGTTAAAATCGAAGAGTATCAATTGAAATATGCAGCCAGCCAGCCACATGCAGCCAAATAGCAATAGTTCAAGTACAAATATCATACAATCACACACAATTAGTTTTGCTACACACATATTTATTATTATTATTCCATATACATACATACATACATACGTACATATTGTTATTGTTGATGTTGATATTGCTATTGCTATTGCAGTTGATATTGCTATTGCTATTGCTATTGCTGTTACAGTTGTAGCAGTTCCAGTTGCAGTTGCTGCTGCTGTTTTAACATTAGTTTTGTATACTCAATTCATATATTTTGATGGTTTATTGCAATAAATTTTTTTCTCTTTCTGGTTTTTTTATATTAAAAAGAAAAGAAGCCAACGAAAAGGGAAATAAACGCAATAAAATGAAATGAAATAAAATAAAAAAAAAGAACAAAATAGAGAGAAGAAGAAAAATGTCAACAAAAACAAAATTGAAAATACACAAAATACAAGGAAAAGTAATACAACGTTCCGTACAAACACATGCATACATACATGCATACACTTGATGATTGAATAGTTTATGTGGTGGAAGAAAACTATGACCTTCTCTCCACCCATACACAGACACACATATGTGCATACCTACATCCGTGTATGCCCATGGGGCTGAGCTTCAGGCTACCATGGGGGTCAGTAGGTGGCGGATAACTGAACGACCTACCCCAAGTAGGTTAGCTGCGAATAACCAATAAGCAGTCCCCGACCAAGAGCGGCAGTGGCGGAGGCGTACTACAAAAAGGTACATATGTCCGGTGACGCTATCTGTGACATGGCGAACTGATGCCGCCATTAACTAAGCATCATCCCACAGAGGGTTCCCTCGAGAGATGGGAAAATAGGAGAGTAACGCCTCCGTGGTTCCCTCAGTTTCAACGAAGCGGCGAATACGGCGCCCTTGATTGGGGCATTAGAACTGAGACCGGTAAGGTTCTAATTATGGTATACCGGAAGATGTATGTGAATTGGCGATATAGGCTGACAATAACAGTATTCCGGCACTTTAGTAGGCGGTGTGAAAGCTGGCCGAAATGGCTGTCGGGCTAATGTTGTTATTGCCTCCGCCCCGTTAAAATTATGGCAAATCTGTCGGTACGTTCCTGATTTATCACCGTTAAGTTGGTGTTGTAGGACCAGATGTTAATCCCTGGCTTATGTCGACCTGGCTCTGAACACGTATTCCCATGAGGTTACGTGTCACCCTTGCGTGGCCTCCCTGCTTATGCATAGATAACCACGGGGTCTTTCGTGACGACTACAACGATGGATTAGGATAGCGGCCGAGAGTTGGGGCCCAAAAGAAATGATTAATAGCAAGAACAAAATAATAATAAAACGGCGAATGAAATGAATACGCTGGAGCTCAACGCTTTCGGGCAGAGCTCTAGAATTCTGAGATCCCCAGTGCGAAACCGGGAAATGAACCCATTCGGTCAGAGTACGAGAACTCCGAGATCCCCGGTGAATGGAGAATCTTCAGGATTGGTGGGATCGGAGGTGGGAACCAACGCGAAGCAAACCCGTCGGCATCGGCTAGCGGGGTTTTTGGTCAACTCGGGGACCAAATTAGAAGTTTAATCGAAATGATGGAGGATGGAAAAAGAAGATCAATCCACCAACCGATGAGGGATGCGATCGACTCATTAAGACCCTATACGACCTGTACGCAGGCGAGTTAAGGGGGCAGACAACCAGCGAGAAGAGTTGTAGCAGTTCTGCTACACAAACTTCGCCTTGGATGAGGAACAATGAGGGGAAGAGGAGACAAGAGGAGGCTGTTGAGATTCCCCAAGCAAAGAGGAGAACTCCAAACCCTGCGCCAAAAGTCCAGCCGCGGGGAAATACTGCGACGACTTTGGATAGGCAGGTTAACGCGGAGAAGACAACTGGAGAATCAGAGTGGCAAAAAGTCACTAAGAAGAAAAGGAAGGGCAAGAAACCTAAGGAGAGGAAAACGAAGCCCGACGCAATCATGATAGCAGCGAAGGATGACACATCGTATGCTGACATTTTAAAAAGAGTTAAAACGGACCCTAATCTCTGCAAATTAGGTGAAAACGTGACGAAAATCCGGAGGACCGTCAAAGGCGAGCTATTACTTCAGCTCGGCAAAAACGGTGAGCGAACGGATGACTTTAGAGGGGCCATTGGAGAGCTCCTAGGTGAATGCGCGTCTGTCCGCACTCTAAGGGAGAGGAGGACGGTTGAAATAAAGGATATCGATGAAATAACGGAGAAGGAGGACGTATATAACGCGATTATGAACGTTCCAGGTATTGAGGGCTTCGGTAAGACCGACATAGTTGGCCTCAGGAAGGCGTATGGTGGGACGCAAACTGCCGTAGTAAGCCTTAACGCAGACGCTGCAACGATTCTCCTGAGGGAAGGAAGAATTAGGATCGGCTGGGTCATATGCAGAATTCGCGAGAGGGAACATTCCGACGAAATGTTTCCGGTGCTTGCAGTTTGGACATATGGCCCGTCAGTGCACAAGTAAGATTGACCGCTCGCGAACTTGCCGTAGGTGCGGACAGGAGGGGCATATTGCGAAAAATTGCAAGGGCGAACCTCTTTGCATGTTCTGCAAAGTGGGCGACCCGAAATCTGCTAACCATCGCGGGGAGCGGAAAGTGCCCACAATTTTTGAGCGCACTTAGATCACGTCCTAGGAGATGAGGTTAATACAAATTAATCTGAACCACTGTGAAGCAGCCCAGGACCTATTGGTCCAGAGGGTAAAGGAGGAGAAAATTGATGTCGCCATCATAAGCGAACCTTATAGGGTACCGAAGAATAGTACTTGGATCACGGACGGATCTAGTACTGCGGCTATATGGATCTGTGGTTCATTACCCTTCCAGCAAACCTATGTGTCGGACATTGGTTTCGTTATGGCCAGGATAAAGGGAGTTTTCGTCTATAGCTGTTACGCCCCCCCGAGATGGTCAATGGAGGAGTTCCAACATATGCTGGACAGGATGGCGTCCCACGTGCGCCTGAATACTCCCGTCATTATTGCAGGAGATTTCAATGCTTGGGCGACCGAATGGGGTAGTAGATATACTAACACCAGGGGTCGCTGCCTCTTGGAAACGGTCGCTTCCCTTCCTGTGGCGCTGATGAATGATGGAAGAGGAAGCACATTTAGGAGAGCTGGATCGAGCTCGATGATAGATTTATCGTTTGTGAGCAATAGTCTTGTTTCGCGGACCGCGTGGAAACTAACTGAGGACTTCACGAATAGTGACCATCAGGCAATCGTGATGACGGTTACTGGGCGCAACACGAGAGGAGATGGATTGGCGAAATTTACGGGACCTAAATGGAAGGACACCCGCTTTGACGAGGAGACGTATAGATTGCTGTTGTCGTCTTTTCATACGACTGGCAGCACGGCCGAGGAATTAGTGAGCGATATATGCGAAATGCTCAACACTGCATGTGATGCTGCAATGCCTAGGAGGACTGTGTGTAGGGGACGCTCCCCCTGCT
This sequence comes from Sarcophaga peregrina, assembly GCA_014635995.1. NCBI lineage: Eukaryota > Metazoa > Arthropoda > Insecta > Diptera > Sarcophagidae > Sarcophaga > Sarcophaga peregrina. Next base: position 37,476,191 of record CM025790.1, on the reverse strand, counting down.
ACTGGTGGAATGACGAAATTCGGAATCTGCGGTCGGCATGCTTTAGGGCGAGAAGAAGGGCCCAGCGTACTAGAGGAAGAGCGACAGGGGAAGCCGAACGGGCTTCGTATGAGGATCTTAGGCATCAACTTAGAAGAGCCATTAAAAGGAGCAAGAAACTATCCTTTCAGCGGATATGCCAAGAAGCTGACATAAATCCTTTTGGGACGGCTTATAGAGTCGTCTGCAAGAGAATCGGCGCTCAGCAACAGCCTAAACTAGGCTGTCCAGTTTTGCTACGGGGAATCATTAGTACATTATTCCCACGAGGCCAGCCCTACACTTTTATAAGCAGGGATACGGATGCCGATCATACAATCCCTGAGGTAACAAGAGAGGAGGTACTCGCAGCATGCAATGGAATAGGAGATAGGAAAACACCGGGGCCAGATGGAATCCCGAATAGGGCACTTAAGGCGGCTATCCGGTTCAGACCTGATATGTTCGCCAAGGTGTTCCACAAGTGCTTCGTCGAGGGTGTTTTTCCACGTAGATGGAAGAAGCAGAAATTGGTTCTCATTCCAAAACCTGGTAAACCACCAGGGGAACCATCGTCATATCGGCCCATCTGTCTACTTGACACAATGGGAAAAATACTGGAGAGGATAATATACAACCGACTACTGACGCGTGCCGAGGCAGGAGGAGCTCTCTCGGACCTGCAATACGGATTTAGGAAAGGACGGTCCACTGTTGACGCGATCAGGAGGGTAGTCGACATTGCAAGAGATGCAATAGAGGGCGAAAGATGGAGATTTGGCACCAAGGAATACTGCGCGGTTGTCACACTTGACGTTAAAAACGCGTTCAACTCAGCGAATTGGGGGCGGATTATGAGAGCCCTCTTTAACATGGGTACGCCGCCATACTTAATGGAGATTCTGAACAATTACTTTCAGGACAGGAAAGTAATATATCTAACGGATGAAGGAGAGCAGGAATACGTAGTGACGGCGGGTGTCCCGCAGGGCTCTGTACTTGGCCCACTACTATGGAACATAATGTACGATGGAGTACTTCGACTGCGATTGCCAAACGGGACTACAATTGTAGGCTTTGCAGATGACATTGCCATAGTCTCGGTAGCTAAGACGGTACAGGATATAGAGGAGAAAACTAACACAGCGATTCGAAATGTTGGTGCATGGCTGGATGAGGCAGGTTTGACACTTGCTGCACATAAAACGGAAGCCGTTTTGATAAGCGGCCGGAAGATAGTGGAGAAGATGAAAGTGACCGTTGGAGGCACAGAAATCGAATCAAAGAGAGCAATAAAATACCTGGGAGTGATTATTGACGACAGGTTGAACTTCAAGGAGCACGTAAAATACATCGGCGAAAAAGCATCTGTAACGCAGGGAGCACTGGCGAGGATGATGCCAAATATTGGAGGACCAGGTCCATTCAAGAGGAGGATAATTTCAGCGGTAGTAACGTCGATAATGCTATATGCTTGCCCCATATGGTCGGAGGCACTCTCCGTGGGGTCGACAAGGAGAATACTGTCCTCGTGTATCGTCTAAGCGCGATTAGACGGATAAGTGGCTTCAGGACAGTGTCTGATGAAGCGGTATTGGTATTGGCAAGGACAATACCAATAGACATATTGGCGCATGAGATGAGGCGAATATACTTCCGCCGTCTTGAGAGTCCAGGACGGACAGCGGCTATAAAAGCGGAGGAAAGAATGACTTCCATGCACAAATGGCAGTCACGATGGGAGAGCAGTTTAAAGGGAAGATGGACATTTCAGCTTATCCCTTCTATAACCCCTTGGATGGAGAATAATCATTGCGAGCTGAATTATTACTTGACCCAGTTCCTAACTGGTCATGGATGTTTTAGGAAGTACCTGCACAGATTTGGACATGATACTTCCCCTATATGCCCAAACTGTGTAGACGAAGAGGAAGATGCGGAGCATGTTCTAACATGCTGCCCCAGGTTTAGATGGCCCGGAGAAACTAGATTAGGACCAAACCGGCTCATGAAGGAGCTGTTGAATTCTAGGACGCTATGGAGCCAATACAGCCAGAAAATGGCCGAAGTAATGATAGTACTCCGAAGACTGGAGGAACGAAGACGACATTTGAGATGATGTGATAAAGCTTTCGAGCTAACCAGCCCCCGCGAAGTAATACCTTACGGCAGTCCCGCGGGGGGAGAGTGGTTGATGTGTGTGTAGGGGGTGGGTTTTAGTACGTAGGCACCAAGGATGGTGAATCGTGCATGCTTTTGTTGGAACAAAAGTATCTTTAGAAGATTTACCACCTCCGGCTCAAGACAAAAAAAAAAAAAAAAAAACATCCGTGTATGCCCATATAAAAATATCCTTTTCAATCATATTGCAATTGAAATGATAACAAAAATAAATACGAATATAGAAACTCATTTCATGTGGAAACCGCTCGCATTGTAACATACTCACAGTATATCTATACTCACAGTATATCTCATCGTAGTATTGATTACAATAACAATTAGCAGTTGTAGAGAGAAAAAAAAAACGAGAATTTCTAATAAACTTTACAATACCACCACCAGTTCCTCTCTCTCTCTCTATCACTCTATCATTCGCTTTTCTTATATGATTGCGCACATTACACATTACAATAGCAAAACGGTTTAGAATTTAAAATTCTCCATAAACTATTGAACAGTGGTTTTGCTTTCTCTCTCTCTCTCTCTCACACACAGGCTCTCTCTCGCTCTTCTCTTTCTTTCTCTTACGTATGCTGTTAAAGCATTTGTATCATGCATGTTCATGTCCATGTTCATGCCACCACATATAAAAAATTAATAACGGTTGTTTGGTGCAAATAAAAGAAAGAGAAAGAGAAAAAAGAGAATATTAAAGGATTTCCCTTTTTATTGCCAATAGTTTTGTCTCCGGGCAAAATGTTACCAACTCGTTTGAATTTAATGAAAATTTTATCAACAAATTCTAAAAGAGAATTTGAAGAGACACTAACTTTGAAGCCTTATTGGGATACTACTTTATGAAGTCTTAGTGAAAGCAATTGAAATTCAAAATCTAGAAGTCCAGTCCTTTCAACAATTAATAAACCACTAGGCCTTATTTAGCTTCTTACCCCAAAGAGAGGATAATATTAACAATGAACAGCATTCAGTGGTACTTCTCCATAAAGAAGTTGAGGAAAGACGCTGTAGAATACCATAATACTGGCAGTTGGTCATATTATTTAAAAAACCGGAAATGGATGTAGCAAATCTGTAAAGTACTAAGAAATTGTTTCCTCACTCTCACCGTGTGTACAATAGATAATTGGTCATTACAATTGTTTGGGGCAGATTACGACCTACATAGCTTCTCACAACACTTATGTTGCGAGTGTTAATTTTATACATGAGAGGCGGGGCCTACAGTTTAATGTCGACTCTGAACGACAGATTTATTGAGAAGCTTTTCATGGCAATTTTTCATTTCCTCTCATAGTTTAAGCCAGAAGACTGCAGAGGGGAAGTCGCCGAAGAAATATTTTTTTCTTATTTTCGTTTTGATGACTGACATGGGGTTTGAAGTCGGTCCTTCTAGACTACGGCAACATCAACGATAAATGTGGCGCTGCTAAAATATATGGATTGCGTCTTGGATCAAAAAAACATTTACAGCTTTGAGACCAACTTCTTGATTAATGGATGCGTTAATAAGTAAAATTAATGGGGATACCAATCCACATGAGATCTAAGTACGCTTAAAGAAACCTAAAAATGGTACGGTTTGTTGTGAATTTTAAACTGGTGGGATATTATCGGTTTACATTTATCAGAGGATCCTCTTTCGTGACGTGGTAGTGGGATAGCTTGAATAATATTGAGTGTTGAGAAAATTTCCGTCCTCCATCCCCACCAACCATTCTTTTGTTCACAAATAATAATGATCATTATTATTATGAGAATTCGATTTTATAACATTATTCTGCAATAATTGCAAAATAGAAGACTAATCTACATACTTATTGCCACAGTAGACTGTTAAACAGTTAACAGTGCTCTGTTAATAGCAAAGTTTAACCTGATAGAGTGTGTGTGTACGTCTTTGGTATTAAATTTCGTATTTATCTTCACAAACATCATTCATTAATAACATGTACTTCATTTAAAGTAGTCTCGTACTATTCGTGTGACAGATGATGCAATGAAAAGATGAAGCTTTTCTTAGAAACACATTCCAATAATAAGAAATTTAAGTTTCTAATCTGTTTTCCTTTAATTTTATAACGACAACATTTGTGTATCGAATTAATTCCACTAAAAAGGTTTTAAAAGTATTTGACACTCTATATCTTAAGACAAAATCCCTTGTATGGTCTCGATGTATTTTACGCCAGTACAAGACACATAAAAATGATTGGAAGCCTTTTTAAGTTGTTCTCTTTTTAAAGGCCTACGAAAACCATTCCAACATGGATTGACTTAACAATAGAACGTATCTCAACTGCTTCTAAATATATGGCTTGAGATCCTATTAGTCCACTGAAATGCTAATACAGATCGCCTAAGTGATGTTCTATGATGTTGTGTTGAGTACTTAATACTTTGATTACGAATTTGTCTTGTGACTTAAGCAGCACATGTCATGCATAAAAATTCGTAGGATTTTGCATCGCTAATGTTATGTTCGTCTTTTTTTAAATTTTGGCTATGCGCACCAAGAGCATTTAGGTATCTTTGGCAGCGTACAGGCTTATTTTGCTCTCAGCAGATCCCTGGGCCTACACAAAGTTCAAGAACCCTACCCTACTCCAGGGACAGCTTAAATAATTGTAGAAGATTCATATGCCGAAAAATTGCAGTTAATTGAGTAAGTATAGCTTGAACATAATGGACCGTTGTTCTCTGTTGGAAGAAGGTGATCTGTCTGACTTTGGGAAAAATGATTTCCCTCTTTATTTATTTATGTGCTTACAAGAACTTTAAAAATGTTATTCTTTTATAGTTCAGTAGGATGTACACAAATTACATTAGTCTACGTTAGTATTCCCTAAATTATAGTGCAATTGTTTTCTAAACTACATAATTAACACCCAAAAAGGCAATAATTATATTTCACACAAAATTTCTAAAATAAAAAAACATTACCAAATTAAAAAAAAAAAAAAAATTCAGAACATATACAGTGACGAGCAAAAGTGAGTGCATGTTCACAATACTGAGTTTCGTCATCCACAAAAACAAAACCATACAAGCAAATACAAAAAAAAAAAAAATTAATTTTAATTCTGTTAAAAATGGCGGTGAAAATACTTTGGTTTGGGGATGCTTAATATGGTGGGATATTGGCCCTCTATATTTAGTAGATCGTAGCATGCGAAAAAATACTATTTAAAGATTCTGCAAACCCATCTTCCGAATTTTATGGACAAATGTGCTTATCCCGAATAAGAAATTATTTTCCAACAGGATGGTGATCCGAAGCACACAGCAAAAGTTGGAAAGATATGGAGTGGGAAATAAAATTTTCAATTGATGGAATGGCCGACACAAAGTCTCAACCTCAACCCGATTGAAAATTTTTGGTCATTCATGAAAAGCCGGCTCGGACAGTACGAAACAGCCCCAACAAACATGGTCAAACTTTGGGATCGTATAAATGCGCAATAGAATCGAATTCCGAAAGATGTTATTGATCATTTGGTAGAAAGCATCTCAAACCGTGTAAATCAAGCTATTTCTAATAAGGGTCTATGGACAAAATATTGAAATTGGGTTAGTTTCTTGAAACGTGCAAAATTGAGTTTATATGGGTTATTTTCGTTTTTTCATCCAAACTCATTGAATTCTTTTCATTAATTATTGTTTTTTTTACGGCTATTTGTTAAGAATAAAATAAAGAATTAAAATTAATTTTTTTTTTTTTTTTTTTGTATTTGTTTGTTTGTGGATGACGAAACTCAGTATTGTGAACATACACTCACTTCTGCTCGTCACTGTAGTTATAAAGTGACTTCTTAAAACTGCTCTTTTTCGAAATGTTTTTAATAGATATTGGTAAGGAGTTCCACAAATTAATTGCGTTCACGAAACAGAATCAGCTAGTATTGATGTAAGTGTATCTAGGTATAATTAGAGTTGTATATCCAGTGGACCCGCCAAATACAAGCTTCTCAAAGAGACAGGGTTGTTTCTTACTATAACGAAGATTATGTAAAAATGTAATATTTCGCATCTGAAGATAGTGGATTAAGTCACAATCCAGATCATTATCCTCCAGGCAGAGACCTGCGCCGAGCAAATTTGTCGGCGGCGGCGGCTAAAGTTGAAAAGGTTCGGCAGCGGCTTTAAGTCGGCTATCAGCCGAAATATTGTAAAGTTTCGGCGGCTCTTTTATTTATTTAAATAATATGCATACAACATTTCCAACATTTATTTAAAGAACAAAAAAGACATGTAAATCCATGTATAAAACATTAGCCTCACATAATTGGTCATTACAACTTTTCAGTCAGGATTACGACCTAGTTTCTCACACCACTTATGTGTGTCCATTAATTGTATATGAGTGTTGCGTCCTACAGTTTTAAAATTGACTCCAAATGATAGATTTTTGAGAAACTTTTCATGGCAATTTTATTTACTTTCAGAGGTTTTGGCAAAAATTGCAGTAAATTTACTAAATAATCATTGTTAGCAAATCGGTTATTAAAAATTAACGACTAAAGAAAAAGTTAGAACAAAAAGTAAAATTACACACAAATTACACATGGAGCTAATTACAAATGCTACACGCAGAATCAAAAATTACACACAATATGTGTAATTACACACAAGGTGGCAACACTGGTCTGTTGTGATCCGAAATGATATAAATAAAATGGCCCTGGTTGCTCCACTATGTTAAAGGGCCTTAGATCTCTGCAGCACATTTGCACAAGCAGACGTGCGTTGGTAAATTTTTCGGAATCTGCATTTTTCGAACTTCCTGAAAATAAGGATGTTTGATGTCGACGCAGAAACTCCAAACCTGAAATTATTTCGCATTTTACAACACTTACAAAACAATTATCAGAAATAAATATTCAAAATTAGAGTTCCAATTATAGTTTTGGGAAGTCAATACCATTAAAAATTGCAAGGTCGTCATCGGAATCAGATGAATTTATTTATGAATTATTGAAATTTGTAGTTCATTGGTTCTCCATTTCAATTTTTGTCTTTTAAAAAATTTAACGTAAAGTTAAAAGTGTTACCACATTCACCAAAAACAAGAAAGGGTGTTCAAAATTTCCATATCAAAAAATTTAAAATTTTTCTATTAATCACAAGTTTCTATTATCACAAAATGAACAAAAAAACATCAATAATGTATTTAAGTCTAGTAAAACAAAAATATAAATATCATATTTTATATATAATTAAAGTTTACTGCATACAATATTAAAAACATATTTTCATATATTTTAATTTTCTTACATACATAAAACGGCGGCTGAATTTAAGCCGAAACAAGCCGAATAAATTTTCGGCGGCGGCGGCTTTTAAGTTTTGTCGGCGGCTCGGCTTAGCCGGCTGTCAGCCGATCGGCGCAGGTCTCTGCCTCCAGGACGATACACTGCTAAACCTAGTTAAATCATACACATACCGTGTAGCATTAGAGAGTCCAATTTACCGTAAACCTTTGCAAAATGATTAATCGGCGGAAGTATTAATTAAATGATCAGCTTCCTCTTACTTCAACTGGTGTGAAGTTAGACGACATTCGACATTCGTAAATTACGAAGCAAGAAGTATACGTTACGCACAACATGATTAACATGGTCAGTGCAGGACAAGATATTTAATCTTACTAACGTACACAAGCGATGTGTTCCCCAAGTAAATGGTCGGAAAGTATTTTATTTATTTATTTAAGAATTACAATACAATTACAAATTATATTCTAATTTTATACGAGCTGAGTAACTTCGACCATATGCCCGGTGTAGTGTCACAGACCAGAGCCTCTGGAGGGAATCGAACCCACGACTCTCACGCTAGGAAAGTAATATAAATCATATTCCCATCTACTGATTGTTAAAATGTAAGATTTTCCAGAATTCAGCATAAGGTTATTATCCTCAACATATTTTCAAATAGAAATTTGTAACACGTATCCTCTATTAGACCAATACGGTTTGAGATGTCCAGCTGAATATCGTCTGCATAGTACACCTGCATACTGAAAATAAATCATTGACGAACATTCTAAATAGCACGAACACCCCGTGAAAAACAACCAGATGTTATAAGCCTCAGTTCTGACTGTCTATTTCCAATAATTATCCTTTGGGCTCGGCCATACAAGGAGTTTTCCAAAAGAAATAAAGCGGTATTTGTAAATTTAAAATTGTGAGCCAGTTTTCGGCATAAAATTGAATGAATCTGTAGAGGACTGTGTTTGAAGTATTTTTAAATTTTCTAAGAGATAAACGATTCGTATGAATTCCAAGTTTATACGAAAACACCATAGCGGAGAGAAATTTATCGAAGGAAAGAATAACAGAGAAACTGTTTTATTAGAGTTGGTTGCACCACTTTTCGAATTTCTAACACACAGGCATTAACGCACGATAAAAAATTTATTTCTCATGTTTTTTTGAATTTCATTTCAACTTAATTGACGAAAGTAAAAAAAAGAAACAATTTTTCCTTCCTTTTTTTTGCATTTATTTGTTGGATTTCAAGTACATTTTTACGAAACATGATTGAAAGTAACAGCCATAAATAAAAGATCTGCTGCGGCATTGTTGCAAAGTGTTTTATTTCTATTTCTGTTGCAATTTGTGTGTGTGTATTTTTTTTACATTTTTTTTTAACAATTTTCTTATTCAGCTTTCAACTGCAATTTTGCTAAACATCAATTTTGATTTCTATTTCAAAATAAATTCACAAAAAAATAAAATTTTTTTTCCTTTCTTTCTCTCTCTCTATTGCCACTCAATCATCCATGGCATGGCATGGCATGGCATGCCATAGCATTCTATACCACATAGTGTGTCATGTTGGGTAGAAAATTTAGGCAACTACAACAAAAATTTTCTTTTTGTTACATTCAAGATGATTTTAAATACACAGCAAATACTCAGCAGTAGCAGTACATCAGCAGCATCATCATCAGATAGACATCCGATTCTGTATCTTATTTTTGCAGCATCGGCTATCGGTTTTTGATAGATTCGTTGGGATAAGAGAAATCCGTAGTAGTAACGAGGGAGCCTAACCACTTTCACTTACGCTGACAAGCTTTCTTTCTGCATCAATGCTGCAGAATGCCTTACTGCCTGATGATGGGCTCAAAAGGACCTTCAAACGTTTAACGTTTCGTTTTCTAAGGATTCAGGTTTTTTCCGTTTTTTTTTGTTTTCTGTATTGCAAGTTTTTCTTTTCAATCCAAAATCCACTTCTCTTACATATAAATTTGGCATAAACTGGTGTCATTTGGCTTTAGTGGATGGATGATGACGAACAAATTCTGCTTCTTACCAGCAAACCAATGCAAAGCCCAACCAAACCAAACCAAATCGAAACCAAAACCATTGAGCTCGTGCCATAAGAAAACCCCATGAATTTTATTTGAATGAACGAATGAATGACTGAATGCCTGAATGGATGAACGAATGCATGAATGAATGTTTAGATGGTTGCATGAGTGAATAATCATCACAATAATGATGATAATCATCATCATCATCATTCGGTGTTTTTAACATAAAATACCTCCAGCAAAAGTATTTCACTTTCACTTAAAAATTTTTATGACAACAAAATGAGGCAAAAAAAATGAACGTATCTCTAGGTATCGTTTTCCTTCTTTTTATTTTTGGTTTGAAATGTTAAAATCCATGTAATTGACCAAAAAGAGACACAGAAAAATATTTTTTTCAAGAGAGAACACTTTTTAGATTTCTTTCTAATGGCACTTGTAATTGTGGTAGCATTTTGCCATCAAAGCATATCAGAAGAAGACGAAAGAATTTTTGAGCAGGAAAAAAAAAACAACAACAACAACAAGAAGAACAACATTCTTTGGATTTTTATTTTTTTTTAATGAATTTTGATAATCAAACATGACACTGATGATGACGACTATACGGAATACTGGTGATTAGAGGAACAGCTCTAATGCTTAGAAAAAATTATGATGAATATGATGACAGGCAAGCATTTTGTAAAGATTTTTTTTATTTTTTTTTTTTGTAAAGAAATTGGAAATGATTTCTAGTGAATTAAATATTATTTTAAAAGTTTTTTTTTCATGCCACCACCACCATTACACGAGGGTATTTTGTTTTTTGTCTTGGGGAGTCTTCGAAAGATACTTTTATTCCAACAAAAGCATGCACGATTCACAATCACTGGTGCCTACGTACTAAACCCATCCCCTAAACACTTCAACCACTCTCCCCCACGCGAGACTGCTGTAAGGTATTACATCGCGAAGGGCTGGTTAGCTTGAAATCTTTATCATATTAAATCAAAGTTCCCCGCCGTTTCTCCTACAGTCTTCGGATTTCTAGCATACCTTCAGCCATTTATTAGCCATTAACTATATTGACTCCATAGAATTCTACAATTCAACAGCTCTTCCATTAGCCAATTTGGTCCTAAACTTGTTTCTCCGGGCCATCTAAATCCATATACTTCGCATCTTCGTCCTCATCTACACAGTTTGGGCATATAGGGGAAGTATCATGAACAAATCTGTGCAGCATCCATGACCAGCTAGGAACTGGGTCACGTAGTAATTCAGCTCTAAAGAATATTATACGAGGGGAAGTTTAAAAAGTATCTACAAAGGTACATAGAAACATGTTGTTACGTTTTTACCATTTTAGAACGTGTTTGATTTTAAATTCTTTTTGGTTTTCACAATTCTTTGTTATTCCTCTTCGCGCTAAACACTAACAATTACTAGCCACTTGTTCGACAACAACATGTTTACATTTATAGAGATTTCGAGAAGACGAAGTCTTTTGCGATATAAAAGGCAAGACTAAGCAGTCAACGGAATACGAAAAAATTCAGTCGGTCTTGCGTGAAGATATAAAGATCCGTCTTGTCTTATTACCCGTTGGATGGAGAGGAAATTTGGTGAGGTTAACTATTATCGGACACAACAGTTATCTGGACGCGATTATTTTTGTAAGTACGTACCTATTAAAAATGGGACCAAATTGCATTTAGTTGATGCATTGATGATGCGGAGCACACTTTCTTTAACTGTGAGAGATGGAGATTGGAAAGAAGGGATCCTGGGGCTAAAATCAGGGCCTGTACTGTCGGGAACTTCAACGATGTGATTCTGAACACGAGGAAAATTGGAGCATTGAGGAAGATGACACGACCAAATTGCATTTAAGATGATGCGGAAATGGAGATTGGAAAGAAGGGATCTTGACTGCGTCTGTACTGTTGGGAACTTCTGCTATGTAATTCTGAATAGCGAGGAAAATTGGAGAATTGGGGAGATGACACGACCAAATTGCATTTAAGATGATGCGTCGATTGATGATGCGGAGCACACTTTCTTTAACTGTGAGAGATGGAGATTACAAAGAAGGGATCCTGAGGCTAAAGTCGGCGCCTGTACTGTCGGGAACTTCAGCGATGTGATTCTGAACCGTGAGGAAAATTGGAACAGCATAGCCAGCTATGCTGAAGTCCTATTGAAATCGAAGAAAATTGACTTCGATGAGAGAAGTAGAATGGATGTCTAAATATCTTCTAGGATTTTGTTGCGCAATCCGAACGCGAATATAAAAGTTAAGGGGCCAAATGATCAGACGGACTCCACTTCGAAGTAATAACACGGTAGTTGCGGAGTGGGAGAAAGGAGTCCAAAACAGGAAAGAAATTAGTGGGTGAGGGCTCTACACACGGGGCATAGTGACGCCTACTTTTTTGTTCTCGGTTAGTTACATTTAGTCCTCCTTAGCGTAAAAAGAAAATTTGCCTGACGAAAAATGAAAAATTTAAAAAAAAAAGGAAAATGAAGGAAGGATTAAAGGAAGATCCAGTGAGTTAAATCTGCTAATAGTACATCACCTATTGAATATGACTTGTGAACTCAATGACTTATGAACCCAAGAAAAAAACTTAATTTTTTTCTTTTGTTTGTCAGTCTCATTCAATGAAAAACATGCGGAAAATATTTTTATTTGTTGTCTTTTTATTAAATTTCTGTTACAAAAACAATATCATGTCACATCCAATGTCAATTTGTAATAAAAACGAAGAGGAGGAGGGGAAGTAGAGAAGCAATGTGTCACTTAAACTATTATTTATGACAACCAGCACAGGATTAAGCATTATTCTGTAACGCAATAGCCTGTGAAGCTCTTAAATTGTAATCCCTTTTTGTATTTCTATTAATCAGTGAGAGAGAGAGAGAGAGAGAGAGTACTTCGTTACTCTTTGTTTAAACCGACAGACGGACGACACCTGACAAAACACACACATTCACTGTCTCTCTCTCCCTCCCTCTCTCTCTGTGTAAGTGTGTTTGTGAAAGAGTTCTTTTATTTTAGTTTTTCTCCTAAAGTAGGAAAAGGAAATGCGGCAGTAAATTAAAATGTGACAGGAGGACAACTTAATAGTTTGAACAGAGATTATGGTAGGCGACCAAAATTTATATAAGTAATCCGGGATGAATGTCTGCTATTCTAACGTATATTCCTTTCCTTGCTTTCTCTCTCTCTCTCTCTCTATCTATCTGTCTCGGTCTTCTGATGTATTTCCTGGTTTCAATTCATATAATTTGGTTTGTTTTGTTTATTGGATAAGCAAAAACAAAAAAATAAAGAAAATAAAAACAATAAAGAAATTTACATCCTTAAATATCCTTTAGAGATGATGACAGTGTGCTGTGCTGTACTGTGCTGGTGATGTAGATGCTCTGGCTTTTTGGTCACACAACTCCTGCCTTTAAAACTGGCAACAGTAGCATCAGCATCAGCAACAGCAGTAACTTTATGGTTTTGGCCGGTCTTGAGATCTTTTGTTTGTATTTGGTTTTGTATACGTATGAGTGTGTATGTTTTTGTTGCTTTACTGACTTCCTTTTCCTGTTTTTTTTACTTTGTCTCTCTCTCTCTTCTTTCGTTTATCATTTTGAAAGTGGATTGTGACTGTGGTTGTGTTTGTGTGTCGTGTTGGAGTGTATTTAAATAATATTTTTCATGCAAATAAATCAAATGATAATCAAAATTCTATTGTATTTTTGTACACACACACATACACCCACACATACACACTCACATATACATACATTTTGTTTAACAATAATAACAACAACAATAATAATCATATTTTTTTGATGTATTTTTTCTTGATTCTTTTTTTCAGATTCTTTTTTGTGGGTTACACTCTAGAACTTCTGGTATTTTTCTTAACATTCATCCTCTCTGCATATCCTTTTAACTTCTTTTCATTGAGAATTCTCTTTGGCTTCTGGCAAAACACTTTCACAAACGCAACGTAACGTTCGTGTTTTTCGTGTGGGGTCTTGTTTGTGGCATCAATTCTTATAAGAAAACAAAACAAAATAAATAAAGACGAATAAAGACTTAATAAGTGACAGAGAGAAAGACAGAGAGAGAGAGAGAGAGAAGAGCAGAAACAATATTTTTCATCATTTATAATCTTCATCATGTGCAACATTGTTTAAGGACATGTTTTGTAGGTATGTACGTACAAACTAATATTTTGTATTTTATGTTTTATAGTTTGCTTATGTATACACATATATTGGGTGTTGAAACTAAAAAATGTGGACTTTTTTTTTTTTGTATATCTTCGAAGTTTAATAAAGAAAATTTTAATGGAAGTATTGACACCCGTGGGAGGGGGGAGTCTGCTAAAATAAGTAAACCTCTTTGGGCGACTGGACAGTGGTATGACTCGGATATCGGCCACGCAAGGATTCTGAAGGTAATTGGAGCTGTCAGGAACAGTGACTACATGACACTGCGGTACGATTCAGAACATCGGTTCCGGGCAATGGGGCCTGCAAGGCTGGTGTGACCCACCTGTTAAGAGATTCCGTACAAAGCTATACCAACGGTTCTAAGCTGAACGAAGCTGTTGGAAGTGGAATTTTTTCGGAATCGGTTAGAATAGCCCAGTTTATAAGACTGCCAAATCACTGCAGTGTCTTTCAGGCGGAGGTTATGGCAACACAGGCTGCGGCAAGTATTATTGGGGACGGAAGGGTCTCCAAGCGGAAAGTCACCATTCTTTCTGATAACCAGACGGCTATCAAGGCTCTAAATTATAACCTGATGGACGAGACCGCCGTGGTCTAGTAGGTAGTGTGTTGGCTTATTAGACCAAAGACCCGAGTTCGAATCCCAGGTCAGACATCAAAACGAAAATTTGAAAATAATTTTTCGGTGAGTTTTCTCAACAGATTTCTGACAAAAACTCTGAGAGTAAAAAATTGCCATGGAATGCTTCTCAAAAAAAAAAATGTGTCGTTCGGAGTCGACTTTAAACTGTAGGGCCCGCCACTCATGTATAAAATTAACGCACACAACATAAATGGCGTGAGAAGCTAGGACGTAGTACAATGGGTCAATTCGACCACCGAGCACTGTACTGTACTGCCAGAATTGACAAGTACACGTCTTCTTACCTAACCTAACCTAACCTGATGGACTCCAAGACGGTGAATGGCTGTCGCAAATATCTCGACAAGATAGCAGAATGATATGATATCCATATCGTATGGGTACCGAGGCACAGTGGTATTTCGAGTAACTGCAGACCTAATGAACTTGCCAAGCGGGGCATGACCATCGAATTTTCCGATGAGTTCTCAAATCTGGGCATACCTATGAGCTATCAAGCTCATAATTGATAATGTGATCGTCGATTTCGTCAATGACAGGTGGGCGGCCGCGGACACGAGTAGAACGGCTGGTAAAATTTGTTCAAGGCGCAGGTTGAGGGGCGCACAATGGGTCTACTTAAATACCAAAAAGGCGCGCTTAGTATAGTTGTCGGTGTCATTACAGAGCATTACATTATGGGTACGCATGTAAAGCGCTATAGCTGCAAAGATGTGGAAGAATAGGAGACTGTGCCTCACCGGTTGGGTACATGCCCGGCCCTTTGCCAAAGGAGAAGAAAGTACTTGGGTACTTACTACAAGGATGATCTGGAGGAACCGACAAGCATTGACATTTTCAGCTTGAATCATTCAATCAGGAGCTCGAGACTAGGGGATAACGTATAACTGTAGTAGCAAACTAGGCCAATGCGGCCTAAGTGAGTCCATCCAAAAATTTTTCTTGGTTGGCCAACTGTAAGTCCCGCCACTTAACACACGCAACATAAGTGGTTTGAGAACCTGTGGGCTTCTTGGGGAGGATTGCTGTAGACTGTCTAATGGTGAAGGTATAGCACTGGCTATTTTATAGTCACCAGCAGCAACTCGTTTCCTTACCGTTCGCATCTTCCCTCTCTCTTTCCAACTTTCCTAAAAAACCTGCACTGCATGAGTATGGGTCATCCTCTGAGTGATGTAAGCTAAAATTCACACCACGTGATGCAAAATGGATGCATGTTTTTATCCACAAAGAACTGCGAATACTCATCCCACACATCTTCTTGCCAATGATAGTATTAAGAAGGACATATTAACGGTGAAAGTGTTAGTCTATAAGCTGTGAGTGAGTACGCGTTTCAAACCGCAAATTCTCCGTTACTCATGGATAAATTTAATACACACAACAAGGGTGGTGTGATAAGCTAGAATCTGACAAAATCCTAGCAAAAGAATTGTAATAACCAGTTAAGCAAGTAAATTGTACATCGATCGCAACGAATTGTATGCCGTCTTTTAAACACTAGTAGCCACTGTATTCTAATAGTTAGTGTGTTGGCTTATTAGAAATAAAATCCAGGTTCAAACCTCAGGTCAGAGAGCGAATCGTAATACGAACAAACATTTATTTGGTGACTATTGTTCTCTATTGTCTTCTGGCAAAAAACTCTGCAAGCAAATAAAAAATTTCCATGAAAATTTTTTTAAAAAATCTGTTCATTGGCGACTTTAAATTGTACATCCCACCTCTGATGGATAAAATTAACGCACTCAACATGCGGTGAGAGAACATACTTACATAATTGGTCATTATAACCGTTCAGTCAGGATAATTGAGCTAGTTTCTTACACCACTTATGTTGTGTGCGGGACCTACAGTTTAAAATCGACTCCGAACGACAGATTTTATGGGAAGCTCTTCATCGCAATTACATTTACTCTCAGAATTTTTGCCAAAAATCTGCTAAAGAGGAAATCGCCGTAGAAATACTTTTTGTATACTGTTTTGATGTCTCGCCTGGGGCTAGAACCCCGGCTTTACATCTAATAAGCCAGCACACTACCTACTAGACTACGGTGACGTGTGAGTAAACATGTGGTGTGATAAACTAAGTCGTAATCCTAACTGAACTATCTTGGTGGCCAGTTCATATCACCTCCACGTGAGATAACCATGCCATCAAATAGAATTGTGCTGTGTGGCTAGCAGCATCCGCCTGTTGGGTTAGAAGGAATTTGTTATCGTCAAACTGCTCCTTGATAATAGTGAATCCTAGGCCAGTAACGGTTTCAAATTGAATGCCATCAGCCTAAATACAAATCAGGCAGTAGCATTTTCGGGATTTATTTATTATTAGACGCCTTTGGCTGTAATGTAGGCTACTAGTATCTTCCCAAATTCGAAAAAAATTCTTGTTTGTTTACATTCCCATTCATCCGTAAATGGAGTTCATTGTTGAAAATGATTTTTCAATGAATTTCCATGCTTTCTGATGAAGATCAGATTGCTGGAATGAATCTCAATAATTCTTCAAATTCTTATTGAGTGCGGCTAGCAATCTTCATGGATTGGAGCCTTTATTCAATCATCTTCAAACTCTTTCGTGGCTAACCTGTGCCCAAAGCGTAAAACATTTTGCGTGTTGATAGAAAAATTAATTAGGAACAGACGATGATGCTTGAAAATATTACTTTGAGGCTATAAACTCTTCAAAGCCTTTTAATAAAAATAAATCTTATCCCGACTAGGTGTGTGGTTCAATCCACTTTTTCAAATTATACTCCCAACATGTACGTCTGTTTATGTGTATGTGTGTGAGTGTATTGATGTATTTATTTCTATAACTTGGTTATTATTTGAGTTTATATTTCATGTGTGAGTATTGTGTTCACGTATGTATGTATGTATGCGTGCGTGCATGTACGTGTATGTTTTTCTTTTTCTCATAATTAACTATCTTGTCACTGTGACTTACGTTTTTTCTTTTTCTTCTTTTCTTCAATTATTTCTTTTCCTTGTTGTTGTTGTAATTTTTTTTTTCATCTTTTTTGTGCTTAAACGTGACATGTCTTGTATTTATTTTCTGTTCTGTTCTGTTCTGTTTTTTGTTTTCATTTTCCTGAAATATTTTCATGTTTCTTGTCGGCATTTCTATTCTTGTTATTTTCTGTTGTTTCTGATGTTGTTGTTATTGTTGTTGTCATATGTATTCACATTTTATTGTGTTATTTTTCTTGAACAATTTGTGTCACTTCATTATCTACGTACAAAGCAGTGATTCTTAAATTTTATTGTCGATGCATTTAAATAAGCAACGAAAAGGAAAAGAAAATCCCTATTTCCGTTAACAAATTGTGATAGCATTGGGGGGTGACCAATTGCTTTTATTTGTTGACATCCAGGTACTTAGGTGTGGGTTGACAAAAATCTGAAGCTTACTGTGAGTCAAGTTTCGTATCCCTGAGACTATAACTCACGAACAGACGTAGTTTTCTAATCCAACAATATTCTCTGTCAAACCTGCTGATCTGACAGATACTGTTTTTTTATCGTACAATAATAATAATTCCCTCGTTCTTGACACACTAGCTGGCTGTGCTTTCCTTTTGAATTAACCCCGCTTTTACTAGTACTACGTCCTTCTCATCACAAAACCTGCATTGAGAGCTTGAGTTGAATTCCATGATTTCTGTTTTGGATAAGAATTTTTGGTTTAAGTGGGTGTTGCTTTCCACAAGCTGAACGGTGTATCAAGATTATTCTTGTTATAATTATCATCGAACATAAAAATCTTTGTCTTCCTTCATCCTTCCTACTCTACAGAAATTTTCTGGTCTTTTATGGAATGGAAGCACTTTCTCTGTTTCTCTCTCTCTCTCTCTCTCACTCTCGTAAATTCATTTGCCTGCTTATTGTCGTGTATTCCCACACATTATTAAGAATTCCAACAGTTGTTAACCACATGTCCCCTAACTAAATGGACAGAAGCTTGCCTGGATAGTTCCAGATCTACCTCAGGCTAATCTCATATTAACCGTGTGGTCGTAAGGCTACCTGACTATTAAATAGTATTGTCATGCCCCGTCCTTTATATCTTCTTTACGAGTCGAATTGAACACATATTTCGATTGCATCGTATTCTGTTTGGAAGTTACTCTCGAGTTTCTCATTGTTTCGCAGTATTTTATATTAGACTTGAAGTCGCCGTGGTCTAGTAGGTAATGTGTTGGCTTATTGGACTAAAGGCCTGGTCAGACATCAAAACGAAAATATGAAAATATTTCTTCAGCGACTTCCTCTCAAAAGATTTCTGGCAAACACTCGAATAGTAAAAATTGCCATGAAAATCTTCTCAAATCTATCGTTCGGAGTCGACTTTAAACTGTAGGTCCCGCCACTTATGGATAAAATTAACACACACAACATAAATGGTTTGAGAAGCTAGGACGTTGTACAATGGGTCAATTCGACTTCCGGGTATTGTACTTGTCACAGTTGACAAGTCTTTCCTACCATATGCAATGGAAAGAAAAAGCTTACTATTGTTGTTGTTGTAACAGTTCGGCTGTTGTCTCCGGAAGCTTCTCTCTTGGGAAAAAACTTCCGATTGATACAGCTTTCGCTGAGTTGACAATCCTTGGCCGTTGTTGGATCGGGTCGTTCCGTAGTGTAGATCCGATTGTTGTCGGTTATTGTTGTTGTTGTAACAGCTTTTCTGCTGTATCCGGAAGTGTTTGGCTAGTGCAAAAAACATCCGGTTGGTA
The DNA here is from genome assembly GCA_014635995.1 of Sarcophaga peregrina. Lineage (NCBI taxonomy): Eukaryota > Metazoa > Arthropoda > Insecta > Diptera > Sarcophagidae > Sarcophaga > Sarcophaga peregrina. The sequence continues at coordinate 37,457,062 of CM025790.1, read as the reverse complement.
CAGCTATCGCTGGGCTGCCGATCCTCGGCCGATGTGAGGTCGTGTCGTTTCGAAGCATGGATCCGATTTTCGTGGTAACACTTGGCGATTGTAGTAGTTACTGGTAAATAGAAAAACAGCTCTACTGTCTGGAGACATTTCCTTTTATTATTGGCCTAGATTAGATAAATATCTAGGTACCAAATATCTCTTAGTACTAGCAGATAGGATTTAAAGCTTCTAGTGTAAAGCAAATTTTATGAAGAAGTCGTTAACTTATGTCCTTGTAGTGCAATATTAAACCGATTTATTATGCTTTTATTGTGTAAACGAAGAAGTTCATTGATTCTCAATTTTAATAACTCCATAAAGTATGCAACATTTCAAAATTATCTTAAAGTCATAAAGTATACAATAAAAAATTTCAAAGATACGGTTTTTTTAAATTTTTAAACGAAATTATGGCCTGTTCAGTCGGCTATGACTTGAGTCGTAGTCTTTAAAGAATTGTCCTTAAAAACACCTCCCACTGCCTTAGCTGGTGGTTCACCACAAATTTGATTGCCTGTCAAAAGCGTTTTACATTCAATATTCTCGCTAAGAATGTCAGTAACAATAACACGCAATTACACAGGATCGAGTTACACTAACAAGGATATAAACGACCCTTAGTGGGGTCTGTGTGTGTGTGTGTGTGTGTGTGTGCGTGTTAATAGTTCAACGGCTTTTTAAGTCACGAAATTTAAGTACCGCTGTGAAGTCAAACACTGACCCCTCCCTCCCTTTGAATAAATGGCATAAAGATTCGTACGTTGTTATTAAGCTTTGGCCTGCAACCTAATCCTGTTAGAGAATATTATAAAGACAACAACAACAACAAGACATGAACGATAATAATGTTTACAACAACAATGCTGGATAACGAAAAATATTACAACAAAAAACAACAATCTTCATAATTCATGGTGGTTTAAGAGGGAACAGCCATAAAAAGCTGTAACGAATAGCAAGAAAAAGGGAATATTTGTATTGAAAGAGAGAGAGAGAGAGCGGAAGGGAAGGAAATATTTCAAAACACAAAAAAAAAAAAAAAAACATAAAGGAAACTGACAAAATATCGTTACCACAACAATAATAATGGAGAAATAAAAGAGAAAAACGTGTAATAAATATTACACCCTCATCCCCACCCTCCACTGCTCTCGTGACCACAATACCTTCATCGCTATCATCACCAGCATTACGGCTCCACTACTTTTTATCATTCTTAAGAAGAAACATGAAGAAAACAAGGGGAAAAAAGCCAAAAACCAAGAGGAAACTTTGCATTGAAAATCATAAAGGGGATACCTTCCCCTCTACCCACTCTATTTAGTCTAACTTCGAACGAAGTGAGATGTTTTTTATGCGCTCCCGAAAAAAAATACACCATCGAACTAAGAAAACTGTTTAGTCATGGTCAGGTTCTCCTGCTGGTTTCAAATTCTTTTCTTTTTCTCTTGCTTGTCCCCTTTTGCTGTTTTCCATTTGAAGTTTGACCCGCCAAAGGCAAAACGTAAAGGCGAAATAAAGTTTTTCTTTCCAAGGCACCAGAAAGTAAAGGAAACGGGAAACGTGCAACAACAAAATATTGACAAACTATTTAGTGGTTGGCTTAATAAAGAGGAGAGCATATCTTTAGAGATGCTGCTGCTGATGCTGATGCTGGAAGCTGGGAAGCATGTGCCACGACAAAACTGTCAAAAATTTAATTTTTCAATATTCAATTTGGTGGCAAATTTTTATTTGCGTTTCTCTCTGCTTTCCATTTTCTTATTAAGTTTTCTCCTTAGGCAGAGCATAATTAAAGTCACATAACCGTGTCGACTCAATTATTCCATGGAATAAGTTTCACTCACTGTTTGAGGACCCAGCAATGCTTAAGAAAAACGAAAACTTTTTTCGCTTCTATTTCACAAGACACTTCTATTCTATTCTCACTTTCTGTTATTCATAAATCTCTAACAGAGAGAGAGAGACACTAAAAAAAGAAAACTTTGGCATACTTTAAGGGTTTTATCTTGAAATAATTTTTAATACAGACTGAAAGCATAAGAAAAAGAAGATTTTTTTTTAATAAAGAATTTAATTTCTTCCTTCGTTTTTGTTTTTATCATAAACAAATTATGTCAAAATGTCAAAAATTGTTTAAAAAACTATTGCATACTTCAAGGGGTTATTAAGAGACAATATACTTATTATATTCCAGTCGAGTTGTCTTATGACAAAGATAAGTCATAAGAAATAAAATCTAAAAATAAATTTCCTGTCAAAATTGAACATTTTATAAACAAGAAACAATTTTTCCTTGTCATCCTAAGGTTACTTGACACAATTGTATGAGTAATGTTAGCATAGCCAAAGGCTGATTGTTTTAAATAAAATATGTTGCATATTTTAGAGGTAATTTATATAAGTTAGAGTTTAAAGAAGTAAAAGGAAATGCGTTTTCTTTTCTTCAATTATTCAAATAAGACAGCAGCCTAGTTTGAATTAGTTTCGAACTGATTAATCGTCCATCCTTGTAGAACATAAAAGTTTGGTATTGATTCCCATAAAGTTGTATTTGTAGATTTTATAGGAAGTACAAATATAGTCAATGTACTGTAGCACTTGCTGCTTCATTTCAAAATTCTTAAGTTAGATTCTCGCCTTTAGAAAACAAAAACTCTAAGTCTTCTAAGGCTAAACTATCGCTTACAATTTACTGCCTTAGACAGTCATGTACTTTGCAATCTTTTTGAGATGATAATTCAGTTTTTGCTTTCATCTAGTTGGATTCACTGCTTAAGCAAAAGAATATACCAACAACATCAGTATAAAAATGGGGATAAACATGTAAACACGTAAACAAAAATGCAACAACAAACAATGTGAACAAAATACACAAACAACAATGAAAGAACGATGTTTATATTTATAAAGATCACAAGAAGGCGAAGCCACGAAAAAAAAAAGACAAGCACAGTACCCGGAGGTCGAAAATAACCTATTGTACATGGTCCTTAGGGGAGAAAGGAAATGGAGGATATAGGAATGTAGTGAAGGGGAGGAAGAATTGGAAACGGAGGAATGTAAAGAAACAGACACAAACAAAAGAGCTTGAAGTAAATTTATTTATTAACAAAAAGAGTTGCCATGTACTTGTTATATAAATAAGTGCTAAATAATACTAAATTTACATATACAACATCTTTCCTTTTCAGATATAATTACAAATATTAAAATAAATTTAATAATATAAATTTGTTATAAAGTAATTTTTTTTTTTTTTTAATTAACTAATAATGACAATGGTGTTATTATTTTTGATAATTACAAATACACTTGATAATACAATTTACAAGTTTAATTTTTTTGGTTCTTTGACAGTTCTGCCTCTTTTTGTTACATAGCTATTTTTATTATTTTCTTGAACATTTGTTTTAAATGGAATTTCAACATTTGCTTCATTTGGAATTTCAATATCTTCCTCATTAGGCACTTTAACATTTTCATCATTATCAAGAATTTTCTCATCAATGTTGGTTGTTTCAGTTACATTAGGATTTTCAATTAATTTGTTGTCTAAAGTTTTTTTTATGTGTTCATGATTTCTTCTGTAAAATATTTCATTATTGTCTTGTATTAAAAATGATTTTGGCTCTTTGCAATTATCTATTATACGTCCTGGAAACCAATAACCTGTAGGAGTTTTCTTAAACATCACCTTGTCACCTTTTTCAATGGGTCTAACCTTTTTCTTAGCATTTTTATTGTAATTATCACAATACTTTTGAATGTTTGCATTTAATCCCTTCTTGTATTTTTCTTGGTCGACGACTTTTGGTCGAAAATTTTGAATTATGGACGGAATTTTTGTCCTAAGAGATCTTGACATTAGCAATTCCGCAGGGCTAGGCAAGTTTCCTTTAGGAGATGTACGATAATGCAGTAATGCCATATAAGGGTCTGATTTACTTTCGTAACATTTCAATAATAACTTTTTAATAGTTTGAATTGACCGCTCCGCCAAGCCATTGGACCTTGGCAGATATGGACTAGACGTTTTCAGGTCAATTCCCCAATCTTGACAGAATGCTCTAAAATCTTTAGAATTAAATGGAGGTCCATTATCCGTTACCAAAATATGAGGAATACCATGCCTTGAAAAAATAGACTTTAGCTTGCGTGTAAGTTGTGAGCTGTTATAACCAGAGCTCAATGATTCCAATTCAATATATTTGGAATAATAATCGACTACAAGTAAATACATATTTTTGTTAAATTCAAAAAGATCACACCCTAATTTAAACCATGGTATATCAATTATATCATGAGGTGATAATTCAGATTTTGGATTTGAGTTCTGATGTCGCATACAAATCTCACAATCGGTGACAATATTCTCAATGTCATTATAAATATTTGGCCAATAAATTGACTGACGGGCTAGATCTTTACATCGCTGCATACCTAAATGACCTTCATGTATTTTACGCAAAATAGATTTTCTCAAACTTTTTGGTATTAAGATCTGATGGTCTTTTAACAAAACGCCATCTAGAGTGGAAATGTTGTCCTTCATTTTAAAATAAGGCATGACATCCTGATCAACACTTTTCTTGTTCATTGGCCAACCATTTTCCATATAATTAAATAATTTCTTAAAAGTTTCATCATTAATAGAATGTTCCCTTACATCACTTATATTTGAAAATGGGGTTTCCAAATGTGAAGCTATGAAGTTGCAGTGCAGTGAAATCTCATTGTCCATTTCTGTAAAAGCTGTCCCTCTTAAAGGAGCTCTGGACAAAGTATCAGCAATATTCAAATTTTTACCCGGTTTGAAAACAACTAAAAGATCATAACACTGCAAGCGCAGCATGAACCTTTGCAACCTCGCCGGAATTTTATAAAGAGGTTTGTCAAACAAATTAACAAGGGGCTTGTGATCGGTTTCGACTATAACCTTTGAACCGTAAACAAATTGATGGAATCTTGTGCACCCAAAAAGTATGGCAAATAGTTCTTTTTCTATTTGTGCATATTTTTGTTGGGCTTCCGTTAGTGATACTGATGCGTATGCAATAGGATGTTTGTCGTGCATAATTGTAGCGCCCATAGCGAATTTCGATGCATCTACTGACAAAGTTAAATCCTTTTTGGGATCAAAATAGGTTAGAACAGGCGCTCTAGTAATTTCATGTTTAAGATTCTCGAATTCTTCCTCGTGTTTAGACGACCAATGCCACTGAATTTCCTTCTTTAAAAGCTCTCTCAAATTTTTATTCTTTGACGACAAGTTCTCTATAAAAGAACCGAGATAGGTAATCATACCTAAGAAACGTTGTAATTCCTTAACATTACCAGGTCTCGGTATATTAATAATCGATTTGATCTTCTCCCCATCGGGTTTTATACCAGTTTTATCAAAAATGTGGCCTAAAAACTTTATTTCAGTTTGCAACAACTTGCATTTGGATTTGTTAAATTTCAATCCAACCTCGTTGGCTCTTTGAAAAACCTTTTTCAAAATTTCAAAATGTTCCTCTCTTGAACTTGAGTGAATTAAAAAATCGTCGATATAAATAATTAGACCTGAAATATCTCCAAATAATTTCACCATCTCTGCGTGAAATATTTCTGGCGCTGCGTTAATACCAAAAGGTAGCCTCAAAAAACAATACCGACCAAAAGGCGTATTGAAAGTACACAATTTTGAAGATTTTTCATTTAGTGAAATCATCCAAAAGCCACTGTAGGCATCTAGTGAGGAAAAATAATTAGACCCATGTAATTGAGACTTACAGTCCTCAATGTTAGGAAAAGGATAGTGAGGACGTAAGATAGCCTTGTTTAGGTTCCGTGGATCTAAACAAAGTCTTAGACTCCCGTTTGGTTTTGATACGATAACTATAGAACTCACCCACTCTGTTGGTTCACTGACCGGCTTAATAACATTTAAATTACACATTCTTTCCAATTCAATTTTCAATTTATCAAGTAATTTAAATGGTATTTTGCGTGGTGGATCCACAACGGGGGAAACATCTTCACGTATTTTCAAATTACATTTACTTTGCAAAAGGCCAAGACCATTAAATACATTAGAATAATTTTCAAGTAATTTGTTCACAGTTATTACATTTATACTTTTAACTAATTTCAAATTAATAGCAGATTCAAGACCAATAATATTTTTGCAATCAATGTTAACAATATAAAATTTAATGTTATAACTTTGGTTTTCATAATCTATTGTCAAATTAACAGCACCTAAAACTTTTAACTGTTCACCACTGAATGTAAATATTTTAACATTGGTTTCTCTCAACAAATGTTTTACATTTAACATTCTCATTGTTATAAGATGTTCCTTCTTTTTATTTTCTTTTCAAGAGTGATTTAGGCAATATTTTTAATTTATTGTTTTACAAAAAAAACGATTTGCCAAATTATAAATTTCCATCTGCTTTTATTATGACCTTTATTAATATTTTTTTTTTTTTTTTTTTTTTAATTCTTTAATTCAGACACTTCTGACACCATGTAATGTCTTTTAGAGAGTGAAGTAAATTTATTTATTAACAAAAAGAGTTGCCATGTACTTGTTATATAAATAAGTGCTAAATAATACTAAATTTACATATACAACAATGAAGCCCTAGCACCTTTCAACCAGCCCAATCTGCTAATGAATCTGTGGAGAGCCTTGATGTCGGCTTTCGACACAGAACTCAAGTCCTCAAAGAAGGCCCTGCCAAGGGTCCTCAACCTCAACCTATAAAGTGCTGGGCAGTTGCAGAGTAGATGTTCGACAGTCTCCAACTCCAACTCATCGCAACATACCCTGCAATAGTCCGTCAGCGACCTAATCTCGCAGTGCCCCGTGATAAAACCGACAACCAAACTTAAGCTGACCTTAACCAAGCCCAGCAGCTACTCTGTCTGTCTCTTGCTGTCCACAGCAGGCCATAGACGCCTAGAAACAGAACAACCCGATCCGTTCCACCAACGCCTCTGCTCTTCCCTCCTGACCCATTTATTTACGAATTAATATTCTAAACGTTTTTGAAAGCATAAAAAAACACAACAATTATCATTGATTTTATTCAAATTAAACCTAAGCACTGCTATGTTGCCTTCATAGTTAAAATTTTTTTTACCAACTAGTACAAAGCAGACTAGGATAAAAGAGAGAGAGAGAGACTGAAAGAAATAAAATATTTACCCCTAAATGCCTTTAAATAGACCCTAGAAATTGCAATAAATTACAAATTGAGAACAAAGTCCTCCTCTCCTCAGCATAATAAATTAATTTTTCGCAATAAATTATAAAAATTCTTTGACTTCCTATTATCAATTAACTGGGCGTGACAAAAATTATGAATTTTAACTGCAAATGATTTTGAAAAAATTTTTTTCGTTTTTTTTTTCACACACACATTTTTATAATTTATTTATAAATTATCCCCAGTTTTTATTGTGTGTGAAAATAAGAAATTTTATTAAAACATTTTGCCAAATGAATGTAATTATTGTGTGTTTGTACCACGTATCTCCTTCTAATTTCCTAAAAATATCACTTCACTTACACCTACTCACACTTTGTCACATAAAATACCATTTAATTGCCTTCAAAATAAACATGATGAACAGCAACAACAACAACGAGAAAAACCGATTTTATTGCCCCATTAAAATAGGCGAGAAAAAACTAGTGAAACCTACTTACACTCAGGCATACACAAAAACCCACTGGCGCACTCACACTTAGTTGCACCGCAATATTTCGTTCATCATCAATCATTTATCATCACTTTAAACATCCATCAATGAATGACATTTACAGTACAGAATAGCAGAGCATAGCACAGTACAGAGGGTAATACAACACCCAAAGCCCCATTACAGTGCTCTGATGTGCGACCTGCACCTTGTACGGCACCAATGTGACTTGGCGACATTACCCAAAACACAAATCCCTGGCACGCAGGGTAAACTTTTTTTCGTTTTTCGACTAGTACCTGCTAGAGTGTACCAATTTCGATTTTTATTTTCTCTTTGGATTACATGCAGGAACTTAAAAGAATGTGTTCTTTGGAATCAAATTTCGGAGTTAATTATTGTGAGTTTAGAGGGCTTTGTATAGCATTTGAGATATTTATTTGGAAACAAAAACATCCACACACGAAAATAAAACAAAGAAAGTTACTCCCTCCTCCACTTTAAGATATGAGAAATAGACCATTTATGAGTCGTCAGTTATAGTGAGTCCTTCAGCAACATATGATCTATTTCAATAGCTGACTCAATTTACCATTCAATTAAGGGTCAAAGTAAGAATCCAGAATACCTATGTGATATCGACGCCTCCTTTCTTTAACATTCTAAGTCGAAAAAGTATGTATTGAGTTATGAGCTCTCCAAGTTTTCACTCGACATATGGGACATTCTGAGCAGATTTTTTTCAATAACTTCAGAACGGATGGGCTCATCTTGACCAACTTTTGACAGCATTTAAGCTAGCGAACGTAGAATTTAAAAATGCAAGAACATTAACGTTATAAAATGGAGGTGTCGATATTCTCATTCACACAATCACTCACTATAGAAGTGTTCTTATACGATCTGTTGATGTACATAACAGTCATATAATCTGCTGGCCTACAATCCCAATACTTAACTTCACTGTCGAAGACTTTAGCTATCATTTTCGCTTTTAAGTTAAAAGGTAGCCGCTTTTAAACCACTAAACATGAATACATACTTGAGTCATGACATCTTTATGATCCAAGTCAAGTCTGCTCAAGGAGGCAATCGGTTTAAAAATGTTATCTTTAAGACTCACAGAGTCATGATGCCGAGTAGGGGTAGATGCATTTAACCGCACCATAGAAGAAGTCGTCAATCCTCCATGTGTGGGGCCCTCACCCACTTAATCACCTCCTTGCTTCGTGGACTTGTTCTGCCCACTCTGGAACTTACTTTGGAGTGGAGTCCTTTTGGCCCTTTGAGTGCGTTCGGATTGCTTATCTAAAGTTGAGGAGACATCTAATTCCTTTCGTCCAGGTCCCAGTTTGGAATTTCGTTTAACACGTGAGCCAGTGTCATCTATGCCTGCAAGATTACATGATTTGCAGCCTCAAGATCTCTCTTCTTCAGTCTTAGAATATGCTGCTCGTAATTCACCACTTAGGCCCAATTCTCTCTACTTAATCATAACCTCGACAATGTTGGGGGCCGTTATCGTACCAATTATTGACGTCAGTACAGAGTGATAGCTCTACCTGCATGCACAATCGAAAATAGTGTGTTCTGCATCATCAATTACTTCCCCTTCCTCGTAAAGACAGTAAGGGAAGGCGGTCTTGCCCGTTCTGTGGAGACATTTCCTAAAATATCCGTGACCCGATAGCATCTATGTAACGTAGTAATTTACCTTTTCAAATTTCCGACCAATCCATGACTTTATGTCCGGAATAAGTCTCGCCGTCCAAAACTTTAGCTTGTAGTACTACGGAGTGTTACTTTAGGTGAGATTGATGGGTAGCTTTCCCTTCACAGGAAAGTTCATTTGGTGGCCATATGCCCCATTGTGTAACCCACTGTGCGATAAGCCGTCTTGTCATGATTCGCTGGTGGTAAATTTGAACCACCCTGAACTCCGTATGAAATCGGCCAGTTACTTTAGTGACACGATCGCCACCATGTCTAGAACTGTAAACGTTCTGTCATCCAAAAACCAAAGTAGTCTGCCCTGAAACCCCAAAATTTTTCAATCTCCCGCCTTCTTGCTGAACCGAAAACTTTGTTTCTGTCAACAGTTATTAGAACAGGCCAGTTCACATTCATAACCAATTGCGTACATAATTCAGTAATTAAACCATTAGAGTTCTCTCTTTTATGAGGAATGGATTCCTTATTCTCGTATAGAGTTCCTATTGCACTGCCTTGAAACTGAGGCGCGTTATGCTGTAGGAACAGTGAGCAGCTACAATGCATGAGTAGTAAACTGGACTGAACTTCAATTCGAAGACATTAAAGGAGAATTGTTCCTCGCACAATATCACAAAACAATCGTACACCCCTCCCTACATGTGGAACTATACACAACGAAGAAATATAAATTAAATCGAATGCAGTAGAAGAAACAATCTTTATTGACTTTAAGCTGCTGTAGTCAGAGCGTATGTGGAATAAATTTGATTTAAAAATTAAGTATACGACCTGGTGGACAGAATTATATTTTTATTGCAGAGCTCAAAATGAATTGTTTATTCGCTAATTTCTTCGGTGATTTACTCTCGGCAGATTTCTGGCAAGAAATCTAAGAGAAAAATAAAATTAAATTGCAATGAAAACAGCTTCCTAAAAAAATCTCACGTTCATATTCCACTTTAAATTGTGGAGTTCCACCACTCATGCATAAAAACACAGGCAACATAAGTGGTATGAGAAGCTAGGTCGTAATCCTAGTTGAAAAGGCGAATTATGTGTGTTTGTATTCCAAACAATAACCAGTAAAAGACTTAGACCTAGTGTGACAATGAAACTTAGACATAAGAGCGCTTACACTGGAGTTGACATGCCTTGAAGCATCGTCATTTGATTTCCTCAGAGGGCCCCTAATCACCCTTTATTTACGTTACAGAATTTCAGTTTTAATTGGAGTTAAGCAAGTTCTTAACCACAAACAGGGAATGGACAAGTTTTTAAAAATACGATTGCCCTACTTTCTGCATACCTACTCTCAATGATTTCGTTCTTTTAAATGCCTGAAATTCTGCTTTTTGGCTGAATTGTATTGCATACCCTCTATAAATATCACTAACACACACACACATACAATAAAAAGCACGCCAATATTGCCGGCAATCATTGTTGTACGCTTATAGCGATGTGTTGTTGTTGTTATTTGTGAATGAATGCTGCTGATGACTATGATGATGACTGTTCGTAGCTGATGTAGTTGTTGTTCTCGGTGTTAGTTGATGCATTGCATGTGCATGTGTTTAACTGAATGGCGAACTTGTTTGTTTGCGATGTGCTTCAGGTTGCTGTACTGGCTCGGGTATTGGCTGCGTCGGGTGTTGTGCTGGGTCGGGTTTTGTGTGTTCGTGTCATAGTGTTTCAACGAAAGACAAACAAGGTGCCTTAAATTGTCGCAATTGATCTATTAACTTATAAGTAAAACCATTAAACAACAATAACAACAACAATAAGATACACAACTGCACTTGGGTGTGGGTGTGTGTGTGTGTAAAACTTTAACCTTCAGAGAAAAGTTGCACGAGTTCAATAACGTTTTTAACAAACAAAGTTGAGAAGGAATGTGTGTCACCAGCCAAACGGCGACAGTCATAAGTATGAGTATAAAAGGCGGCGAGAGTGTAAGAGTAATGATACTCTGACTGAATGCCGTTGTCTGTCGTCGTTAATGAGCGTGGCGATAATGATGTTAAGTTTTTAAATTACTTAAGAGGTGAGGCCAATAATGGATGCAAATGAGCTTAAGAGTGAGAATTGATTTCTTGTGGCGCTCATGATGCTTAATGCTTTGATTTGATGGAATTTCTCTTCACTACGAAACGTCATTACGTATTAATGATGGCGAGTTGATAAATGCCATTCTAATGCTCCTTATAATGATTTTTATTGAGGGATTAGCATTAAAATTTAAGCATTATCCTGTCACTCTGTTGTTGTTAGCATGCTAATGGAGAAACAATCAAAGAAAATCCATAAAAAAAGACAGGGAGACTGAAATTTTACATTAGAAGTTAAGAAAAGCAATAAACAAAGTGTGGCCATAAAGAAATGGATTTTTTTCTCCACGAACAGCCAACAACAAATCCGGGAAATCAACCATTCAACCAAACCAAGCCAACCAGCCAACCAGCCAATAACCCCAACGAAACAATATAAACACCATTTGAGACCCCAAACAAGGTGACAACTAATTCGCGTTAACAATGTGTCAATGTGGCTAAAAGCAACACAGTATCAACAGCAGCAGCAGCACTAGTAGCAGTGGCAGTGGCACAATAAAACAAACTTTGCCTTACCTTTACAATGTCCTTTGGTAAGCGAAAGTTTTTTTATTGCCTTAAAAGGAAGAGCAATAAGCAGAACCAAAAAAACAACAAAAACAACAAAAAGAAAAAAACGTTTACAGTGTAATAATCAAACAAATTTACAACAACTTTTATTATGATGCTTCTTCTTCTGTTCTCCACCTCTTCTTCTTCACTTTGGTTTGTGTATAGGATGTATGTGTGTAATGGCTATGTGGTGTATCTGTATTTTATTATTTTTATTAAATTTTTTTTATTTGTTTTGTTCAATTTTTATTGCCATCAGTCAGAAAAAGTAACGATTTTTTAGGGGGAAAAATAATTTCTTTTTTGTTTTTTCCTTTCACATGAAAACTTTGCTTTTGACCACCGTTTTTGGCATGAATGAAGCACAACTGAGATTGTAAATGAAAGTTTTTTTTATTAGGGAAAATGATCAATTGATCAATTCATTTCAGTTTTTAGTTAGACGGCCTATTTAGCTGGGTCCAACAAATGTTTTACGACATTATCTCTTAATGAGGTAGGGTCTTATATTCATTGACATTCTGTGTTTTTCGACTATAACGACAAATTAACACAATTATAGTCATATTGACACAATTACGTAGCGACGATATTAGATTATGTTAGGTTGTTCGAAGTGCAATCACGCAATGCCACGTGAAAGCATGTGTGTGAAGATAATTTCGAATTTGTAAATCCTAGACGCAATCCGTAAATTTTAGCAGCGCCACATTCTCTTAACAGAACAAAATTTGTCCTTAACAGAGAACTGTTACCCATCTGAACAAGTGGACTTTTGTAACGTATAAGAAATAGTATACCGTACAAGCTATATGCAACTGATAGTCCAGAAGGTCCTCTTTCAAATCGTGGTAGTGGGTTTGGGATCTGATCTGATCCCACCAACCATCCTTTACATTTCAATACTGTAGTTCACACATAATAATGATCATAATGAGAGTATTTTATGTCAATAATTTGCAATAATTGCAAAATAGAAGACTAATCTACTTATTGCGACTGTTAAACAGTTAACAGTGCTCTTTTAATAGCAAAGTTTACACTGTTAACTCCAAATGTGGTACTGATAAAATTTATGGTTTGCGTCTTGGATTTTCAAACTCGAATTTATTTGCACACACGTCTCGAAGACCCTATTGCCCACTGTGATATCCTGAAAATTCTGGCTTTTTAATCCAGTCTTACTTACATATTCTGTGATGTGATACCCTTAAGAACCAACCACTTTTCCTAATACTTTTCTGGTGCGGCCATTTTTAGAACCTACCTGCCATAAAGAGCGTCCTAGGCCAGTTTCCAATGGGGCTTGACATTCTCATAGAAAAATACAGATTTCAATTGCAATCTGAATAAATGTCTACAATCCAGAACTCACCTTTGATTTTCACGACTGATGATTTCTGCCTGAAATCCCGAAAAATTTCCAATGCCCTTCCAAGCCACAACAGGCTGGACCGTTATGGCTACAATGCATATGCGAATATCACAGCATTCGGGCTTTCTTCTATTTTAAAACGTAAAGTGTAATCCATTAGTTGAAGTCGCCGTGGTCTAGTGGGTAGTGTGTTGGCTTATTAGACGAAAGGCCCGGGTTCAAATCCCAGGTCAGACATCAAAACAAAAAATATTTCTTCGGCGACTTTCTCTCAGCAGATTTCTGGCAAAGACTCTGAGAGTAAAAATTGCCATGAAAAAGCTTCTCAAAAATCTGTCGTTCGGAGTCGACTTTAAACTGTAGGTCCCGCCACTCATGTATAAAAATTAACGCACACAACATAAGTGGTGTGAGAAGCTAGGTCGTAATCCTGACTGAAGGGTTGTAATGGCCAATTATGTTTGTAATCCATTAGTCTTCTCTAGAGATAACCGGTATTTTAGACATTTTCTGCTTCCTCATTCTAACAGCTCTTACACCAGCCGGAATAAGAGTATCCATACGACATACGATTCTACACTGACTACACAGTTGGCGACAGTCAATGATTCAAAATTTAATTTTTCCAAGAAAAAGAACTGGACGATAGTTGAGGTTTTCACTCCCCTTTAATAGCTAGTGGCTTCTATTCTTGCCATTTCTTATGACCCTTATTCTTGGCATTGTCGGCTGCGTTGTCAATATTGAAATCACAGCAACTAATCTGAGAGCGAACGCAGGGATGAATTCATCAGCATATTAGTAAAAATTGATATCAAGTCTGCAGTTTAATATTCTCTGGAAGGTATTCTAATTCTTTAGGGCTTCTGGAGTGGGCAGCAAATTATAGAGTCGACTCGACGTAATTAGGAATTCGTTATAAAACGAATACAGGTTAGAAGGTAGATGAGTGCCCAGCTTAGTGGTAAAAGTGCTTAGCTATGAGCTTAGAATCAAGAATCATTGTTTCGTTTCCTCTACAAATAATCCATCTAGGTACCTTCTTATACCCAGAGAAGCTAACGAAATTTACAGGAACATTAACCATCGCTTAATGAATTGCGTTCAATTATCAGAAGTCTTTAGCACTACCGCAAACAAATCTCTACAGATTGTAAAGTTTGTACATAACGGCATTATGGCAACCCTATCATTCTAGAACCTGTTACAAGTTTCTCTTACAGTTAGCTGCAAAACACTTGATTAATAAAGTTTAACTTAGAAAAAGATAGGGGATGAGATGCGACAGCTCTAAACTTTGTACAGGAACTGGAGAAGTGATGATAAGTGAAATAATAGAAGACTCATGTTGATTTACCAAAATTGGATTCGATTTCATTTTTGTGGATCCTTTTTCAAGGATGGTGAACTTTTCATTCTTTAAAGTTGTTATAAAACCAGTGAGGCCTACAGAGGCGGCTTTAAAGTTAAATATAAGAAGTCGCTGTAGTCTAGTAGGTAGTATGTTTGCTTATTAGACATAAGGCCCGAATTCAAGTCCTAGGCCAGATATTGAAATATGAAAATATTTTTTTGGCGACTTCCTCTGTAAGTAAATAAAATTCCCGTGAAAAGTTTCTCAAAAATCTATCGTTCGAAGTCGACTTTAAACTGTAGGCCCTGCCACTCATGTAGGAAATTAACACACACAACATAAGTGGTATGAGAGGCTGGATCGTAATCCTGACTGACGGGTTGTAATGACCAATTATGTATGTACGTATGACAAGGTTAAGCTTTGTAGTTCATGCAGTTTAATCAATTATGCCCATTGGCGGCATGGAGTTTTTACTTAAATAACTGACAAAGTATACTCGATTCTTCCGCATCACCGTTACGCAGCTTAAAAAAGATTTCATTCCTTATTGGCTGCCTAAAACTATGCAACATAAAACCTTGAAATGTTTCCCTTGAAATCACACTAAATTTCATACAAAAATTAACTACAAAATGACACTTAAACTACATTTTCTTGCATGACATTTTGCATCATTAACTAGAAATTCACAGCCTTAATGTAGGCAACATATTTTATTTAAAAAAAATCAGCCTAAATGCACTTGTACATTCTACAACGTTAATATGAAACCAATTATAAACGTTAATTGTGGCTTAAGCGTATTTTCCATGATCATTTTGAAATTATGGAATGAACAGCGAAAGAAAGCGAAAAAAAAAGAAAACGAAACGAAATCCATTTATATAGGCACCCTCTACTCTCTAAAGTGGTGGCAGCAGTAGCAGCAAGCCTGACATAGAATAACATTTTGAAAGAAGAAAGAGATTGAGAGGGAAAGAGAAAAGGAGAAAGAGTAGCAAAAAAAAAGTCTGCTTTTAATGCATTTCTTTATGGCAAAAACAACTCATTTCCGCTCCATAAACATTCGTTTAGTGGTTGTATTTGAATGGCTCGATGGTTGTTTGGCTGGCTGGTTGGGTTGGGTTGGATTGCTCGCTTGAAATCACTATGACTGGGCCACTAAGGGAATACAATCTCTAAGCGACTGGTGCCCGCATGTTGACGATGATGATTATGATGACAATGAAGCTTTTGAGTGCTGGCGCAGCCATTTTTTGGTTTTTTTTTCTCTCTTCTTTTAAAGGACAAGGGACAGGACATTTGCAAAACTTTTTAGAATTTGATTTCATTTTATTTTCTGTTTGCTTGAATGTGTGTGTTTGTGTTATTTTAAAAGCAAATTTGTAACAAAAATTTTGTAAAATTATTTCGTATACAAGTATCATCATCGTGGTTAATGCTACATTATGGTTATAATGATTATCCCCCCCCCTTTAACATGGGCCAAAAACTGCTCAAATACAGCCAACCACCACCAACCACCATCACCTCTGGCGGGAGTAAGAGCATCAAGGCAGCATTTTAGTTTTATTAAAGCAAATTATTGTTGTTGTTGTCATTTGTTCTTTCACATTTTTTTAGTTTTACTTTCATCATCAGATTTTTTTCTGTTTTTTGTCCACACTTTTGGTTGCTTTTCTATGTCTACGAATTTGTACATTTTAAACGTTGCCAGCCACCAAAAAAAATCATGAAAATAAAACGAACAAAAATTATTCGAAAGTTGTTTGAAATGCACAAAAAAAAAGTGGAAGAAAAAAACTCAAATAAATGAGACCACTTAGCCAAACATGGCAAACGCCCATTGTGACGCTGCTGCTCATAATGACGACGAAGATGATGATTTGGTTCAGGCAACACAATTTTTTTTCTTTCTTCCTTTGTTGCTGCTGTTTGTTCCAGTGCAGTTTCTATGAATTTATAAGACCATCCATCCATTTCATTTCAACTCCCTATGGAGCCAAAGATACTCAAAAATGTTCTCTTTTTTCTCTCTTTCTCTGTTTGTTGCAATGATTTTTTGTTTTTTTTTTTGCTCTTTTTAGTGATTTGAAGTCATTATTTTTCTTTATTGAAGGCGAAAAAAAAAATACAAAAAAATTCTTTTAAAATCCACTGTTTGCACAATGGGATGGAATACAAAATGTAGGGAGTTTTGAAGAAAAAATAAATTTTTTTTTGTATTCGAAGTTCAGTTAGGCAAATATCATCGCTTGGAAAATATCAATTATGTTGTGTCTGCCGGAGGCAAAAGAAAGCTTCACAGTTTCCCCCGGGGGCCGAACATCTTCGGCTTCTTACACACATAGGACACGAACATCACAATATTCGTTAAAAAGAGCGTAAAAATTTATTCAGTTACTTGTCAGCTTTTAGTAAAGCAGGTTCTCATCGCTACTTTTTGAAATATTTTTTTGTATATCAATTATACACCCAAAGAAAAATTTAGTTGTAATGTGAAGAAAAACTGAGAAACAAAATTTTTTGAATTTCAGGTACTTGCAATATTTAATGATGACTTTTGCCACAAATCTATAAAAACTTGTGCGAAATATACCAATGGCCTCTAAAAGCACAATATTTTGTAAACATTAAACCAATAATTACTAACAATTTTTCTTGAGTTAATGTTTCTTTGTGCCGAAGTCTGGTTATAAGCCTTTGGCCTATGTAGTGATTAAAGACTTTGACAACAAACCGGACCAAGTCAAATTTGAATCGTGAAAAAAGAAGAAAGAAAACTCGACTTCATAATGCTAGCGGCACGATTAGGACCTAGTTTTTCACAGTATTTCTGCTGTGTGTGGTAATTTTATATATGTTTTGGCGGGACCTACAGTTTAAAATCGACTCCGAACGACAGAGTTTTGAGAAAGTTTTCATGACAATTTTATTTACTTCCACAGCTTTCCCCAGGAATCTAGTGAGAGAAAGAGGTCTAGGAAATTTTTCTATGTAGACATTCAGATCGTTGAAGCTATGTGATCTGTTGCTTGAATCCGGAGACCACAACATACTACTTACTATACTACGGTGACATCGATTCGGTTGCCTTTATGTAATCCTTCTGGGAATTCTTTTAGCCTCTGATCCTTAACCACAACTAACGAAAGACATCATTAACGAAAATCATAGAGAACAGGGGCGCCATATCTTGAAAATGTATAGAAGTTACTGAGCTTCAAAAGACCAACGTCCTTTCTTGGTATCGGGTAGTAGCGTCTGATTTCACCATTGCTTTTCCATCACTGCCTGGCTTTGCTTTTGGAATTTTACATTTTTTTTTATAGCAATTCGATCACGATTACAAAGTAGCTTTCCCACACCACTTATATTGTGGATTTACAATTTAAAGTCGACTCCAAAAGACAGAGTTTTTAGGAATCCATTGAGAGAAGGTCATCGAAAAATTTTTCGTTGGAAATGTCTTGGCCTTGAATTTGAAACGTGGCCCTACGTCTAATAAGCCAGCACACTACCCACTATACTACGGCGATTTTATTGGAAAGTATTGGTTATTTGGTTGCTTTTCATAATTATGTTGGCGCTTAGCATAGTGATACACATGACCGGATCAAAACCATTTTCTATGTTGTATTTCTTTTGGTTTTAGTTCTCCCTTGTTTAAGTTCCATTCGCTGCCTAGCCTAAATTATATGAAGTCATACCCATTGCCATTTATATTTTGAGTGTTATTGTTTACCAAAAACCCTGTTATTTCTTGGCGCATATATTATCATACATAATCATTTACAAGCAGAAAATCAAAGACGAGTATACTCGTCGTTGGCAATAGGAATGCAGAAAGACTCGAAATTCATTATTATCGAAATAATGAAAAACCAATGACAAGTATACTCGTCATGTAGGCAATAGGAAGAACTGAATATCATTTTTCGTATTTGCGTTTGTGTTAGGAGAAAAACAAATAATAATTCATGCAGATGGATAAAATAAATATAATGGAATAAAACGAGACAGATTGTGAAAATTGGCAACTCTGATTCAAAAGCCTGCATGTTATAATATATTTAAAGTAGGACGAGTATACTCGTCTTTAACAGGGTATCCTGCAATGTCAAGACGAGTATACTCGTCTTTAACAGGGTATCCTGCAATGTCAAGACGAGTATACTCGTCCTTGGCAACGAATGTGTTAATGTTGGTTACATACGACTGTGACCCATAAGCAGTTTTGGCATAATTGCATTCGATCCTGAGATGTAAGTTTTTAGAACGTGGATTTTTAATCGCAGAAAAATTTTTATGCAGAACTAAACTAACTAGAGGCGATTTTAATAAACGAAACGGATGCGGCATAAAATTGACAGAATATTTGAATGCCAGCCATAATTTATTAAATAATTAAATAAAATAGGCATTGTAAGCCAAATATTCAGTCCAATATTCCAAACTTTCAACCCATAGTGCATTAAATATGAATTAAAAAATTTCTTTTATTTTTTTAAATAGTTTTTCTTTCTCTTGCTGTTTCTCTTGCATTGCTATTCTATAATATTTTATATTAAATCCTGCGTTGAGTATTTATTGCAAGCTGACCAAATTTGTTCAATCTCAGTATGAGATTTTCTATCCATTTGTGCACGTTTTTTTTTTTGTTGCGCCACGCTTTCTTCATACATTTTTAATTCGTTTAACGAACAAAGAACATTCGCTTTCACTCACTCTCTCTCTCCCGCTCTATCTCTAGTCTTGTCAGTTTTTAGCCAACATCTGCTATTGAAAATGTTTATTTAGCAACGACAAAAAAAAAAAAAAAATACGAACTGAAAACAAGAGTAAAACTTGTGTGTGTGTGTGTGTGTGTGTGCCAGTAGAAGAAGAAAGAAAATTAAAAAAATTGCATTAAAAACAGGGAGTAAGAAACAAAAAACCCCAACTCTTTACCATTTGCAATAACAAGCAAGAGTTTCTCTCTTCCATTTTTTTTTGTGTGTTAAATTCATAGAAAAAGCTGGTGTGGCTGGTGTGTGTATGTATGTGCGGGTCCTTAATATTTGTTTTTGTTTGTACTTATTCAGCAACTTGTTTATAACATAATTAAGATTTGTTTGTGTAGCTTCGTCTCTTCTTTTTCTATTTCTTTTTTTTTTTTCTTGTTCTTGTTTTATTGCTCTTTTTCAGTTATTCCCTTAACATTACTCACTCACTCACACATACACTCTCTTTCTCTATCTATCTCTCACTCTGTGTATTTCTAAATTATTCCTTTTGTTACGTTGTTGTTGTTGTTGTTATTGTTGACGTTGCAATTGCCGTTATGTTGCTGTTGTATTGTCTGTGGAACACATTCATTTTAAGTGTTTTGTTTACTGGTTTTAAGTGATGAGCAAAAGAGTTGGAGAAGCAAGAAAGTGAGTAGCTGCCACTACTACAACCACTGCTATACACTCGTTTGTTGTTGTCGTTGTTGTTGTTGGTGTTCGTCTTCTGGCCATATTTCATTTGAAATGCATAAGAACAGCATAAGAGAGTGCAACAGAAGTGTTATTTATTTGCTGTATATGCATGAGTACGTGTATAAGTGTTTGTGTTGTCATATTTTGTGTTACCATACATACATACGTACACACTTATGCATTTAGGCAAACATCTTGGAAATGAATTTTTTCATGTTGCATATGGCTTAGGATGCTTTGAAGCGCCAATATACGAGTATATACACACAGAAACATGAAAATATTAAAAAAAAAATTTTTTTTTGTTTTCTTTAGTTTTTAATGAATTTGTCAGATTTTTGGAAAAAAAACCCCCCCGATTTTTTTTTCTTCATTTTCTTATGCATTTTAACAGCTGTTTGGAAAATATTTCATTCAAAAATTTTTTTCACTTTCTCTAAAGTCTTAGAAAATTATGACATTATCGTCTGCCATATTTTTTAGTTGCTTAATTAGACAGAGAAGGTATGGAATACAGAGTTTTGCTTGTTAGCTTGGTTTGTAAATCGGTGGACGTATAACTTTTGCTTTTTCCTGTGATTTTTTTTGTGTTTTTTTTTTTTTAAATTAAAAAAAAAAATTCTCTTCATATTAGAAAATTAGAAAATTATTTTAAATACCTGGAACCTAAACGACATTTTATTTTTCTTTGAAAAATCTTTACTTAAGTAAAAAGTTTCAAAGAAAGTTATTGAAACTGAAAGTGAAAATCAAAATAATAGAATGAAAGTTTTCTTTTCTTTAATTTTACATTCTGTATCTGTGATATAACAATTTATTTTTATTTGGAAAAATATTTAAGAACCCTAAATAACTTTTTTTTTGAAAATGCTTTAAAACAATGAACTACTGAATATTTTCTAAAATTTCTTTTTTTATTTGAAAGTACAATCTTTCCAGTTAATAATGGAAAATAATTTCATTTATTCAGTAGCCTTCACGATGGGTCCAATTATTAAGCACACCATTGATTGTGTGGAGCTGTATTTCACCAATGGCTTCACGTATATTGTCCTTTAAAGCGTCAATTGTCTCTGGGTTGTCGGCGTAACATTTGTCTTTGACAAATAATAGTTCAACGGTGTCAAATCGCAGCTCCGAGGCGACCAAACAACATCAGTTCTACGGCTGATAATGCGATCTTCAAAAACAGGGCGCAAAACATCGAGTGTAACTTCGACTGTGTAACACGTAGCGCCGTCCTGTTGAAACCAAATGTTGCCAATGCCCTCCTCTTCAATTTTTTTGAACAAAAATTCGTTCATCATGGCTGTAACGGCCACTTCTTGCTCATTTTCCAAGAAAAAAGGCAGAAGAATAATTTTCTGGATTAAAATCCGCACCAAACTGTGACTCGTTTTGGGTGCGTCGGCTATTCAATGTATTCGTGCGGGTTTTCTGTGCCCGCCAAGATCACAATGATCTTCATCTGTAAAGATGATTTTTTCTTTGCCAAAATCGGCATCTTTTGTAAGTCGATCGTAGGCCCACTTAGCGAAGCGAAAACGCCTATAAACAACCATATTCGTTCAGCGGAAGGAAAAAACAAATTATTTGTCAAATCAGACATGAGCTAAGTGTTACCATTCACGAAATAACCACTAGTTGAAAAAAAACATTAAATGGGGGAAACGATGTAAGAAAATTTACAAATTCTATATCTGTGATATAAAAATTTATTCTTTTTTGAAAAAAAATTTTTGTAAAAAGAAATATTGTTGGACTAGACGGCAGGCTTATCCTATATTTTTTTGTTATTTCTACGTTTCGATATTCATTGCTTATGTTTGACAGAAAGTTTATATTGACAGCCGTTAAAAAAGAGCATAGCCTTCTTGGGTTTAATGCTAACGAAGTCACCGTTGTCTAGTATATAGTGTGTTACCTTATTAGACACGAGTCCGTAGTTCAATCTTCAGCTCAGACATCTCGAACAAAACGAATTATGAAGGCAAATTTTGCTTCGGCAATCTTCTCTTATTAATCTTCGGGTAAAATAATAAAAAAACAAAGAGAAAAAAATTTCTCAATAAACTATCGCACGAAATTGCCAAATTAATACACACCACATGGTGTCAATACATTCTGGGTTCCCAAATTCTGTACATTAGCAAAGAAAATATTCCATAGTCAACTCCTTTTCATTGCCAGTACAGCTCCTGCAGAAGACTTTATGTAGTATTCCTAATCTCAGGACCTATGTACTCATAGAGCAGTGTACCATTTTATTTCCAATGTTCCAGATTTAGCCTTGCTCTATACAAGTGGGGGGGATCATCTGGATCCATTGGATCCATTTTAGTTTTCTGGTATATCAGCTTGAGCTTTTTTGTAACTTTCGATGTCGTCGTGAGGGTAATCCTCCAAAAACAGTCTCAGATCTTTCAATATACATTCTTTGCACCATTGATGGATCAACCTAAAACTAAACTAGTGTGAGAAACTGAATTGTACGGACTTTTGAAGTTAAGGATTACCTAGTTCCTCAAACCAACCATATTGTGTATCACGTACAATATATTTAAAACATTCGTTGTCAAAGACGAATATACTCGTCTTTGATAGGGTAGCCCGCACTTCCAAGACGAGTATACTCGTCCTACGTTAAATATATTATAACATGCAGGTTTTTAAATTAGCATATTTTTTTTTCCAATCGACAATAGTGAATTTCGAATCCTTCTGGCTTCCTATTGCCAACGACAAGTGTACTCATTTTTGGTTTTCTACTTGTAAATGATAATATACAGTGACGAGCAGAAGTGAGTGCATGTTCACAATACTGAATTTCGTCATCCACAAAAACAAAACCATACAAGCAAATACAAAAACAAAAAAATTGATTTTAATTCTTTATTTTATTCTTAACAAATAGCCGTAAAAAAACAATAATTAATGAAAAGAATTCAATGAGTTTGAATGAAAAAACGAAAATAACCCACATAAACTCAATTTTCAAGAAACTAACCCAATTTCAATATTTTGTCCATAGACCCTTCTTAGAAATAGCTTGATTTACACGGTTTGAGATGCTTTCTACCAAATGATCAATAGCATCTATTGGAATTCGATTCCATTTCCCATTTATATGATCCCAAAGTTTGACCATGTTTGTTGGGGCTGTTTCGTACTGTCCGAGCCGGATTTTCACAAATGGCCAAACATTTTCAAACGGATTGAGGTCGAGACTTTGTGTCGGCAATTCCATCAATTGAAAATTTTATTTCCCACCCCATATCTTTAGAATTTTTGCTGTGTGCTTCGGATCACCATCCTGTAGGAAAATAATTTCTTATTCGGGATAAGCACATTTGTCCATAAAATTCAGAAGATGGGTTTGCAAAATCTGTAGATAGTCTTTTTTCGCATGAAGCCATCTACTAAATATAGTGGGCCAACATGCCACCATGTTAAGCATCCGCAACCAATTATATTTTCGCTGCCATATTTAATAGTTTGCTTCACATAGAATCCTTAAATAAGTTCCCCGGGTCTTCGATAATAGCACTGATTGGAAACGTGTTATCTAGTCGGATGAGTTCAAATGTAATCGCTTTCAGTAAGATGGAAAGCAGTACTGCTAGCGCAGATCCCGGAAACGTGTTCAAAGATACCATGTGAAGCAAACTGACAAACATGGCGATGAAAATGTAATGGTTTGGGGTTAATGGTTGGCCCTCTATATTTGGTAGATGGTATCATGCGAAAAAATGCACATCAAAATTAAATGGCAATGGGAATGATTTCATATAATTTAGGCTTGGCGGCGAATGTGTTAAAGGTTGATTCTGAACAATAGATTTTTGAGAAACTGTCAGATGGCAGTTAAGAGTAAATCGCCGAAATAATAGTTTTCCCGTATTTTGTTTTATTCCAAGATATCTGAGGCGAAATATCTGAAGTCGCCGTGGTCTAGTGGGTAGTGCGTTGGCTTATTAGACGAAAGTCCCGAAAGTTCGTATACCAGGTCAGACATCAAAACGAAAAATATTTCTTCGGCGACTTCCTCTCAGCAGATTTATGGCAAAAACTCTGAGAGTAAAAATTGTCATGAAAAGCTTCTCAAAAATCTGTCGTTCGGAGTCGACTTTAAACTGTAGGTCCTGTCACTCATGTATAAAATTAACGCACACAACATAATTGGTGTGAGAAGCTAGGTCGTAATCCTAACTGAAGGGTTGTAATGGCCAATTATGTAAGTGTATCTGAGTCGAAAGGTGTCGTCTAATAAGCCAATACACTACCTACAATCAACATGATTTAACCGTAATTGGTTTCTATTGTCATACTTAATAGAGGAACCATTCCCTGTATCCCTGACGAAAAACGCAAAGAATATTTAAGCGAGTGGTTCTATTACATTTAAAAATGTTACTTTAACATGAGACAAGAGATATGTTGTTTTCTCATAGATACAGTTTGTCAAAAAAATCTTTGCACAGACCAAAAAAATGTAAAATTTGATCTTCATTCAAGAATTCCAACAACAAATTCTTTGTATATTTTTTTATTTTTGATCGCATTCTATAATTGTAATTGTTTACGACCATAAGGCACCAATAGTTTTCTAATAGTAACACGCATTACAATAATAACAACAACAAAAGATCTTTACTCAATATAAAAAGTGTCAAAAAAATCTTTGCATATTGAATGAAGATAATAAAAAAAATTACAAAAATATGCCGTTATTTCCCAAAAATGTTACGCATTTTGGGTTTTTTACAAATGAGATGGAATGTGAAAGGGGTAAATAACGTTTTAGTAATGAAGGGATCGTTTTTATGTAACAAGTGTCCTTATTTTTGAATACAAACAATGTCAGGAAAACGAGTTTCAAAAAATATTATACAATTGGGCTATTTCAACTACTACAAAGGCAAATCTGCCAAGGAAATCGCCGTTATGTTGTCCCTAAACATCAGGGACTGTATATAATTTTATGTCCCGTGCTGAAAAAGAAGGAGGACTAGACTTAAAGGGATCTACAGACAATCCAAAAAAGATGACGCAGCGAGTTAAGAGAAGAATTTTTAGAACCATGTATGATAGCCCGCAATCCAGTGCGAGATGATTAGCTCTTCAAATGGAAAAATACTTTAGGTTACGTGTTTTCCAAGAAACCATTGGAAATGTTCTTCAAAAACACAAAAATTCTTCAAGAATGACTAGGAAAACACTCCTGCTGCCAGTACAAAATGTCGAAAAGAAATTAAAATTTGCCACCGAATACAATTCACTTCCTCCTGAGTACTGGGACGATGTTATTTTCTCAAATGAGACGAAAATAATGCTTTATTATCATAACGGACCGCAAAGAGTTTAGCGTAAGCCTCTGAAAGCATTAGAAAATAAAAATCTTATTCCTACAGTTAAGTTTGGTAAACTTTCTGTAACGGTATTCGGCTATATATCCAGCAAGGGAGCTGGTGTTTGGATGAAATAATGACTAAGGAAGTACAGTAGCGAGCACAAAAAATGCAACGTTGGGTAAAATTATCTTTAAGTGCGATAATTTTAAAAAAAATGGTGACCAGTTCAAAATATTTCTTTGGGTTATTCCACATCCATACAGTTATAGATACCTATTATCAATAACATTATGGAAATATTTTTAATTAATGATTAATATTATTTTGTCATTTATTAAAAAGAGTGCGAATTTCATGGGAGCAATAAAAATGCAACAGCATAAATTTTAATATTTAGTGGCGTAGCCCTTATTTTTTATGACTTCTTGCAACCTAGAAGGCATAGAGTCGACTAAAGCTATTAATGTGTTAATGGATATTTTCTCCCATTCACTTTTCAAAATTTCTTCTAATTGCCTCTTATTTGACGGATGTTTCCTCTTAACTTCCCGATCTAATAGCTCCCATAGATTTTCTATGGGGTTTAGATCGGGAGACTGTGATGGCCAATCCAAAACATTGACATCATTGTCGCTTAAAAAGTTTCGAGCTAAGCGACTTGAGTGCTTTGGATCGTTATCCTGTTGGAATATGCTACCAGGAGGCATTTTTTCCCACAGGTGAGGAAGCATGTGTTCTCCAAGGATTTCACAGTACTTCTTGGCGTCCATTTTTCTTTCGATTTGAGTTAAGGTGCGTTATCACGGAATAACGCACCTGTAAATACGTGACGTAAAATCAATAATTTTTTAACATATCGTCCCTTACCCCACACCATTATTGATCCACCGCCATGTTTTACGGTTGGAAATTGATATCTTGGAGAATATCTCTGTCCAGGCGGTCTTCGAACAAAATTTATCCCATCGGAGCCAAACAAATTAAATTTGCTTTCATCGCTCCACAAGACTTTAGCCCATTGTTCATTTGACCAATCCTTGTAACGTTTTGCAAATTCCAGGCGCTTCTTTTTATTGATTGCCCTGATGAGAGGTTTCTTTGCGGGTCGTTTCGCATGCAAATTAGCCTCTTTCAACCTACGGCGAACAGTGTGAACGCCTATAGAGACTCCCATTTGCTCATTTGCGAAATTAGCAATGTCCACTGCGGTCCTTCGTGGATCTTTTTTAACCAGTGCAATCATCAGGCGGTCTTGGCGAGAGGTAGTTTTTCGAGGATTACCACTACCTGGTTTCCTTTCCACACTATTTCTCAAGGAAAATCGAGATTTAATCCGACATACGGTTGATTGATTTACACCAAAGAGGTGTCCAACTTCACGCATGGATTTTCCTTCTTCTAAGGCTTTAATGATTGCAGTTTTGCTGTCAGCTGAGAGCTGAGAGCTGCTTCTATTACAAAACACATGTTTTGTATAACTTATTTAAGAAATTTTCAATTATAATTTAATAAATAACTTACTTTAACTATTTTTTTTTATTATGTTGCATTTTTTTTGCTCGCAAAAATTTGCACTTTTTTCACGAATTCAAAAATATTTAACTTTTTAAAGCAGAATTTGGAATAAACTGTGGTTACTTTGAAAACTTATAATTGAAAGAATTAACAGCTAAAGAAAAAAGATAAATTAGTTACCGTTATTTTGAAACAGATCTTATTAAAGATCATATGGCACAGTGTTGCATTTTTTGTGCTCGCTACTGTACATCTTGATATTTTATAAAATGAACTGACCGCCAGCTTTAGGAAATATGGTTTTATTGACCCGGTTAATCCGAATAAATTTAATTACAAGTACTATCAAGATAATGATCCTTAAAATAAATCTTATTTATGTAACTCCAGGCTACTTTACAACTGCACCAAAGTTATTGATACTTTTGCCCAAAGTCCTGATATTAACCCTATCGAGAATTTGTGGGTTCATCTAAAGAAAAAGGTAGGGAAAAGATTGCCCACAAATAAAAACGATTTGGTAAAGTTCATCAAGGAAGAGTGGGAAAAAATATCATTAGAATATGATATGTCGAAGATTATTCAAACCATGAGAAGGCGTCTGCAAGCGGTAATTGATGCTCAAGGTGGACACACATAATGTTAGCACAATAAATTTAAAAAAAATTGCCTAAGTCTTAATATTTTATCAAGTGTGCAAACATTTTTTTTAATTGAATTGGTTTTGTTTCTTAATATTTTACATTAGAATATTGTCATTGTTATAAAAGTTTTTATATTTATTATATTAACAAAACATATGCTAATAAAATCCTGTTAGAAAAAATTTAAAATTTTCATTATTGATATTAGAAATCAATGAATTTTTTAAAGTTTTCTTAATTTTTCTCTATCTGCAAAGATTTTTTTGACAAACTGTATTTACGATTTAAAATTGTCAAAGTGCTGCTTTTCCTTTGATTTTCATAAAATAACTTTTCAAAGAAATCTTCTTGGAAAAGCAATCATTTGTTGGGCCAATTTTTATTTTTTTTTTTTTTAACAAAACGAAAGTATTCGATTTCATTAAAAAGTTTATTGAAATAAATTTCTCCCCCTTTTCTTTCATTAGATTTCTTTGTTTGTTTGTTTTCGTCCTTTTCCAAATTCGCTTACATTTCTTAAAATGATAGAAAATTCATGGCCAATTAATAAATGATGACGATGATGACATGGTGCCCTTATTTGAACAGTCTAAACACATGTGTACGCTTTTGAAAGTTATGCCCAAAGGGTATGCCATGTTCCTTCCTTTGGCTCCCCAAGGAATTCTGTTTTAAAGTAATTTTTGGTTTTTTTTTTTGCTCCTTTTTGTAATAAAAAGTTTTGTTTTTTCTCTGTGCATTCTTCCCTTTTTTTTACTGTGTAAACATCCATGATCAACGGCTGATTACTTTGAAGTGTATTTCCACTTTTGCCTTCTTCTTCGCTCGTATACGTACACATACAGCTCACTTCACTTATGTTTTTTATTTTCTGATTTTTTTTATTTTTTTCTTTAAAAAAAATATTTTTACTGCTGCTGCTGCAAGTATTATTAGCAGCCATGAAAGGAACATTCAACATATTTTAGTGAGATACGTTGACAGTTAGGTTTTCTCTTTCACTCTCTCTCTCTCTTTCTCTTTCTTTCGCTCTTTCGTTCTTCTCAAAATGTAATTTATTGGTTATTTGTTTCGTTGCCAACACATTGGCAATTTCGTTTCTTTTCTTTTTTCTTTTGTTTTATATGTACAGTAAGACCCCGCTTAACGCTACTCCAATTAATGCTGTTTTAGTATTACACGGTAGTATTGGAATTCCCCTAAATCGAGCACTGTATTGATACATGTAGTATATGAGTGCTTAGGCTACATGCACAAGCTAAAAATGGTGGACTATATAGCGACAGTGTACTCTAGATATCCTTTTCAACGCTCTTTTGTTAGTCTGTCCAGAATAAAGATTCCAACTGTTATTTCTAAAGTCGCGATGTACTTACAGTGACGAGCAGAGGTGAGTGCATGTTCACAATACTGAGTTTCGTCATCCACAAAAACAAAACCATGCAAGCAAATACAAAAAAAAAAAATTAATTTTAATTCTTCATTTTATTCTTAACAAATAGCAATAAAAAAACAATAATTAATGAAATGAATTCAATGAGTTTGAATGAAAAAACGAAAATAACCCACATAAACTGATTTTGCACGTTTCAAGAAAATTCAAGAAACTAGCCCAATTTCAATATTTGGTCCATAGAAAGTTATTAGAAATAGCTTGATTTACGTGGTTTGAGATGCTTTCTACCAAATGATCAATAAGAACTTTCGGAATTCGATGCCATTTCGCATTTATACGATCCCAAAGTTTGACAATGCCTGTTGAGGCTGTTTCGTGCTGTCCGAGCCGGATTTTCACGAATGGCCAAAAATTTTTAATCGTCTGAACTTTGTGCGGATATTCCAGCAATTGAAAATTTTGTTTCCCATCCCACATCTTTACAATTTTTGCCGTGTGCTTCGGATCACCATCCTGTTGGAAAATAATTTCTTATTCGGGAAAGGCACATTTGTCCATAAAATTCGGAAGATGGGCTTGCAGAATCTTTAGATAGTCTTTTTTCAAATGATACCATCTACTAAATGTAGAGGGCCAACATGCCACCATATTAAGCATCCCCAGACCAAAATATTTTCATCGCTGTTTTTAACAGTTTGCTTCACATGGTAACTTTGAACGCGTTCCCTGGATCTGCGCTAGCAGTACTGCTTTCCATGTGATTGGAAACGTGTTATCTAGTCTGATGGGTCCAAATGTAACCACTTTCAGTAAGATGGAAAGCATTACTGCTAGCGCAGACCCGGGGAACGCGTTCAAAGTTACCATGTGAAGCAAACTGTTAAAAACAGCGATGAAAATATTTTGGTTTGGGGATGCTTAATATGGTGGCATGTTGGCCCTCTACATTTAGTAGATGGTATCACGTGTAAAAAAACTATCTAAAGATTCTGCAAGCCCATCTTCCGAATTTTATGGACAAATGTGCTTATCCCGAATAAGAATTTATTTTCCAACAGGATAGTGATCCGAAGCACACGGCAAAAATTGTAAAGATGTGGGATGGGAAACAAAATTTTCAATTGCTGGAATATCCGCACAAAGTTCAGACCTCAATCCGATTAAAAATTTTTGGCCATTCGTGAAAATCCGGCTCGGACAGCACGAAACAGCCTCAACAGGCATTGTCAAACTTTGGGATCGTATAAATGCGAAATGGCATCGAATTCCGAAAGATCTTATTGATCATTTGGTAGAAAGTATCTCAAACCACGTAAATCAAGCTATTTCTAATAACTTTCTATGGACCAAATATTGAAATTGGGCTAGTTTCTTGAATTTTCTTGAAACGTGCAAAATTGAGTTTATGTGGGTTATTTTCGTTTTTCATTCAAACTCATTGAATTCATTTCATTAATTATTGTTTTTTTATTGCTATTTGTTAAGAATAAAATGAAGAATTAAAATTAATTTTTTTTTTTTGTATTTGCTTGCATGGTTTTGTTTTGTGGATGATGAAACTCAGTATTGTGAACATGCACTCACCTCTGCTCGTCACTGTACATATCACGTCTTTAGTTGCCTCGTTTAATGTTGTTTCGTTTAGTGCTGTAACTTGTTGGAACGTATCCCCCGCATTAAGCGGGGTCTTACTGTAATCAAGTTTACGTTTAAAGCATGCATGTATGTATGCGTATGTATGTAAGGCTGTGTGTGTGTGTGGGTGTGCGAGAGTCGTAAGTGAGTTTGTATTGCTTTGACAAGTGATATTATAAGTTATTTACTGAGAGTGTGTTAAAAACAAAAACAAAAAACCGAAAGTAAAACAAATTATGAGTGTGAGTATATGACACTCGTTTTGACATACGATACACACTTACAAACACACACACACACACACACGCACTCATATGAAATAACAACCGCAATTACACAAAACTCAGCATTACAACGGAAGTAACAAGAGTTTAACTCTGGCATCACATTTTCTCACTTTCACAAATATTTCCTGTTTAAAGGCTACACTCATAGAAATATTGCAAGGGAAATATGCTTTTGGCAAGGGCTTATGGCAGAGAAGGGTATACAGAAAGATATGAAAACTAGCCGTCTATCAAAGTCATAAATATGCTCCTTGCGTGCCATACTACACTTTACTTATACTTCTTGGATACGAAGATGCAGGAAGGAACTGTTCTATGTACCCAATGAGACTATATTTTTACGTTTTTACCATTTAAAAAATGTTTAAAGAATTAACTCTTTGATTGCAAATAAAGTTCTTATGTGCGCCACTGTTCACTACTTGATGTAAACAACAACAATTTCTTTGTTTGTTATTCCTCTGCTTACACACTTTACATAAACAATAACACTTACTAGACAATTGTACGATAGATCTTTGTAGCGGAGATCTTCAAATCACGATTACCTTCACACAAGACTGACTGAACTTTACTCACCCAGTTACCTACTTTGCCTTGCTTTTTATATGGCAAGTTAAATAGTCTAATGTAGTGTTGTTGGTGGATTTTTATTTACTTGTTTACCATTTCGTATGCTGGTATTACCACTAGACTTATATCTCAAGGGTATAAAACTGCCGGCAGCAACACTCGGGCATTCTCTCTGAATTTCTTTTTTCATTTGATAAGTAAGGAAGTTTTCTAAATAGCCACAGACTATATGAACCGTATTTAGGTGTGGCTTGGGGATTCTAAATCCTCATAGATCCTCCTAAAGCAGTAGGGAACTTTTAATTTGGATTGTGAAATTCATTTTCATTTATTTTTTAAGCAGTACTGCTGCAGATTGTAAACTTCATTATCAGCTAGATAAGAACCGCAGAAGATCTTTGCGTTACGTAGGCTACTTCAGAACGCAGCTAGGTTTGATACTTTCAATGTAACAGCCAAGCTATTTTTTGAAATTCTCAAGAAGAAATATTTCGGTTTATTGGAGAAGTCTGAGCTGTGGTTTGAACTACAGGCTGTTGTATAAAAAACAGCACACTACGAACTATCGGATCCGTCACTTAATGTTTTTTTTCAACTAGTGGTTATTTATTTTGAGGTCGCCATGGTCTAGTAGGTAGTGTGTTGGCTTATTAGACGAAAAACCCGAGTTCGAATCTCAGGTCAGACGTCAAAACGAAAATTTGAAAATAATTTTTCGATGACTTCCTCTCAGCAGATTTCTGACAAAAACTCTGAGAGAAAAAAAATTGCCATGGAATGCTTCTCAAAAAATCTGTCGTTTGGAATCGACTTTAAAACTGTAGGTCCCGCCACTCATGTATAAAATTAACGCACACAACATAAGTGGTGTGAGAAGCTAGGACGTAGTACAATGGGTCAATTCGACCATCGAGTACTGTACTTGCCAGAATTGACAAGTACACGTTCTCTAACCTAACCTAACCTCACCTAGTGGTTATTTCGTGAATGGTAGGACTTAACTCATGTCTGATTTGACAGATAATTTGTTTTGTCCTTTTATCCTGATCGAATATGGGTGTGTATACGCGTTTTCGCTTCGCTAAGTGGGTCTGCAATCGACTTACAGAAGACGCCGATTTTGGCAAGAAAAATCATCTTTTCAGATGAAACTCATTTTGATCTTGGCGGGTATGTAAACAAGCAAAATTTATCGCATGAAAGGCACAGAAAACCTGCACGCATACATTGAAAAGCCAAGGCATCCATAACGAGTCACTGCTTAGAGCGGAATTTGGTCCAGAGGCATAATTGGGCCATTTTTCTTCGAAAATGAGCAAGAAGTGGCCGTTACAGTCAAATGCGTTATTGGGCCATGTTGAACGAATATTTATTCACAAAAATTGAAGAGGAGGACATTGGCAACATTTGGTTTCAACAGGACGACGCTACGTGGAACACAGCCGAAGCTACACTCGATATTTTACACCCTGTTGTTGAAGATCGCATTATCAGCTGCAGAGCTGATGTCGTATGGCCACCTCGGAGCTGCAATTTGACACCGTTGGACTATGACTTGTGGGGTGCCGTCAAAGATAAGTGTTATGCCGACAGTGCTGAACCCAAGCGATAATGTGCTTAAGAATTGGACTGATCGTGTAGGCTACTGCATGGCCAGTCGAGTCAGCCATTTGAATGAAACTATTTTCTTTTATTAACCGGAAGGATTGTACTTTGAAATAATTAAAGAAATTTCAGAAAAAATTTTTTTAAAATATTTAAAAACAAAAAGTTGGAAGTCGCCGTGGTCTAATGGCTACAACTCGTATACCAGGTCAGACATCAAAACGAAAAAATATTTCTTCGGCGACTTCCTCTCAACAAATTTCTGGCAAAAACTCTGAGAGTAAAAAGTGGCATGAAAAGCTGCTCAAAAATCTGTCGTTCGGAGTCGACTTTAAACTGTAGGTCCCGCCACTCATGTATAAAATTAATGCACACAACATAAGTGGTGTGAGAAGCTAGGTCGTAATCCTGACTGAAGGGTTGTAATGGCCAATTATGTATGTATGTAAAAACTAAAAGTTACTGAGCGGACCCTTTACATTATTCTGTCAGGATTACGAACTAGCTGCTCTTATCACTTATATTGCGTGTGTTAATTTAAGATATAGGGGCGACGGAACCTACAGTTTAAGGTCGACTCCGTATGCAACATTTTTTGAGAAACGTTTCATGTGAGTTTTATTTAATTCGCAGGGGTTTTTCCATTAATCTGCTGAGGGGAAGTCGCCGAAGAAATATTTATTTTCATATTTCGTTTCGTTGGCGATGTATGAGCTGGAGTTTGAACGGTGGCATCATGTCTAATCAGGTATTACAGTACCTACTAGACTGCGATGCTAGTAATTGTTCAACATTCTCCATTTAAGCCAATTCTTTTGCGTAAGTGAGCCCCTTTAATTTGTGATAAAAAGGCTTAAGAAATGAATTTTCTCTGAGCGGAATTTGTAAGCGACAAATATTTTGAAACCCTCTGAATTGTCAAACAATGAAAAATAATTTCATTATGTTTTCTTGCAACCAACAAATGCACTTTTGACCTGCTCTTCTAATTGGTCATATCATAAATTGCTTCTTACATACATAATCCTTCAAATTTACATATTTTTCTCAGTGTAGTCCATATGAAACGAGCTGCTGATATTTTTTCCATAATTTTTTTTGTCTATTTTTACTGCCAACAAACAGCTGTTGGTTAAGTTTTCTGATGTTTTCTATTTTTTTCTCTCTCATTCTCATTCTCTTTCTCTCTTTTTCTCTTTGCTTTATGTGTGTAATTTGTAATACCAAGCTAAATACGTATGTATGAGTGTAAGTGTTGTTGTGTGTTCACATTTAAAAGGAAAATTCATGGATTTAAACAACCAAACCAAACCGAACCGAACCAACTAATACCATGACAGATTGTTTTTATTTGTACTCTCTCCTCTATCCTTTTTGACCTGCTCTCCTATGTCACATGCATGTGTTTGTACCGTTGAGTATGTGTGTGCCATCATTGAAAGCTGTTTCAATGTGTTGAGCTGGGTTTTTCCCTTCTCTGAGTAGGGCAATAAAGGTGGTTTAACTAAAACGAAAATAAAAATTTTTGTGATGGCGGATGTGAATGTGTGTGTGTGTGTGTGTGTGACTGTACCGATGATGATACTTATTGAGCTGGTCGCTATAATGACATGGTTTTTTATGAGTTTTTTTTTTTATTATTTTCTTATCATTCACGTAAGAGATCAATAGTGTTAATGTTTTATGGACGACATTATGACATACACACACACAGACACACGCTCTTATACACTCTTTTGCCCGATTAAACACAATCGTGTACATACAACCACACATTGATTCCTACGCTTTATTGCTCATTTGGTCTGCAGCTACCGAACTATCATCGCTACTGCCATCATTCGCTTTCATTCTCTGCTTTCTGTGATGCTTTTTTTCTTGCTTGTATCGTATTCCTCTTCTTCAATTCCTTTTTTGTGTATTTCTTTTATAACGATTTCTTGTCATTTTATTGTAATCCATGTTTATTATAAAGAGAGAGAGAGAGAGAGATGCCAAGAGAGAAGAGTACAGAAAATAAAAGCAATTTACACAAAACACATTATGCTGCTCATTAAGATGGATGGATAAAATGGTTCGAAAAATTAAAAAAAAAAAAACCCAAAAACGTTGACTGTCCACTTGGGTCATCGCATACATACATTTGCGTGGAGTGAGTGCCATTGTTATTCTTCTTCTTTTTTTTTTTTGGTTCATTGTTAAGCTTTCATTTCAGAGTGCGGCATAAGGGCTTCGTGTCATCTTAAATTAAATTTTAATGTTTAAAGTAAAACCCCCATAAAATTTATATCGTTTTAATCAAATGCATTTTGGTAATCCTTTCATTAAAATATTGTGTGGATTGAAGTTAAGGAAATAACCAAAGAGCAGTCATAGGAAATTGGAAGCCATAGAAGGTCTAAACTATCGATTAGTTTTCTTTGTTTTCCAAGGAATTAAGTGGCTTTTACGTACGTACGTAATTGGTCATTACAACCCTTCAGTCAGGATTATTGACCTAGTTCCACACACTACGTATGTTATGTGTGTTAATTTTATGCACAAGTTGCGGCACCTATAGTTTAAATTCGACTTTGAACGTCAGAATTTTGAGAAACTTTTCATGGGAAATTTATTTACTCCCAGAATTTTCACCAGAAATCTGCTGAAAGGAAATCGCCGAAGAAATATTTGATGTATTTTGTTTTGACGTCTGGCCTGAGACTCGAATCCTGGCTTTACGTCTAATAAGCCAACACACTACCTACTACACTACGATGACTTCCGCTTTTATTGTGTTAAAATTCAGCAATTTTTTTGCTTTCTTATGATTCTGATTTTGTCGTAAGGTTTTTAAGAAATTTTCTCAAGTCGATCAACATCTTATGCCTCAGCAACCGTCATATATTCACCAAGCCTGCTGAATATGCTTAGCTGATTGCAATTAGTTTCATTAGTTCACATGTTTTAAGAGATTAAATAGTTCAAAGGCCGAATCACTATTTAACTCACAAGTTATTTGAAGTATTCTCATGATATGATATGAAGTAGACTATCAGATCATTACAGTACTTTCTAGATGCAGAAATTCTTGTCTACCAAGACAATGTAGACTAGTTAAGTTGTTCTAACGTTTCAACGAGATTGGGGAATTTAGTTACGCCACTGAAAGCTCCTTATAGTTCAGTTCATGTGAATAAGAACTGAACCCAATTCTTACTCCTCTTTTAATGTGATGACTGAAGAGATTAACATTCGTATCATGTAATCTTACTACTTCAATGTAGAGCAATATACAGCAGAGGAATGTATTAACTTTCCGGTACTGGTGTCATTACGCTATCGTTTATTTGTTTGGACACGGACTGCTCTCAACTATTGCACGTCTGAGTTAACAGAACAATTTCATTTTCGTATCTATTCTAATGTCATTCTACGCTCTCTAACTTAAATGCTGACAAATTTTGATTAAGATGCGCCGATTCGTTCCGAAGTTATAGGGAAAAATCTACTTAGAATACACAGAGAATCATAAGGCGCGTATAAACTTTGAAACATCATAACTCAAAACACACTTTTTCGTCTACGAACGGAGGTGACGATGTGTGCCCTGGAGTTCAATAATACCCAAAGGAATATAAAAGGTTTCGCAAACCATTCGCACCATTTTATGAGTTTAGAAGACATGAGCTCTTTTTTCTATGCGAGCTCGCCCAAACTTAAGAGTGACAAAATATGGGCTACAATGTATGCCTGGGAATAAATCTGGAATAGCTAGTGGCAGTAGGCGTTCAAATTCACTGCTTATATGGGATAAAATAGGAAGACATGTACAGTAAGACGCTGCTTAACGCATGTTATACGTTCCAACAAGTTCCAGCGCTAAACGAAACAGTGCGACTTCGGAAAATACAGTTGCAATCTTTATTGTAGACTAAACTAAAACAGATACTTAGTATACATCGTCACTATATAGCGCACCCCTTTTGGTTGGTGCAAGGCCGTTTTTGTGCGATTTAGGGGAATCCCAATACTACCGAGTAATACTGAAACAGCGTTAAGCGGGGTCTTACTGTACAGTGCTTTATCTTTGTGTATTACGACTATTGCCGCAGCTACGGAGATGATAGTGAATAGAAGAGTTTAAAACACCTCCAACACAACTGTTTTACTTTTGGACGTCTTGAGTGTATTGGTATTACTTTTTTCGACGATTTCTACTTGAGGCTATTTTTAGCTTTGCAAAGATAACGGTAGTCGCCGTGGCCTAGTGGGTAGTGTGTTGGCTTATTAGACAAAAGACCCGGGTTCGAATCCCAGGTCAGACATCGAAACGAAAAAATATTTCTTCGGTGACTTCCTCTCAACAGATTTCTGACAAAGACTCTGAGAGTAAAAATTGCCATGAAAAGGTTCTCAAAAATCTGTCGTTCGGAGTCAACTTCAGACTGTAGGTTCCATTACTCATGTATAAAATTAACACACAAATTAAATGAAAGTGGTGCGAGAAACTAAGTCGTAATCCAACTGTGTATGCATGATCTTATCTGAGAAGTCTTCTAGTAAAAATTTGGAGAATAAAATAAACTTGTACAGGGAGTTACATTCCAATACAGTCCAGCGTTACACCGTTAAACGAGGCAACAGGAAAGATGCATTCGTACTGTAATTGCGACATCGGCAAATACAGTACGCAGCCTTTATTCTGGACCGACTAACAAAAGAATATTGAAAAAGATACTTAGTATACACGTTCGCTATATAGTGCACTGCTTTTTTGGTGCGTAGGCATTTTTGTGCGATTTAGGGGAGTCTCAATACTAACGCGTAATACTGGAACAGAGTGAAGAGGAGCAGCGTTAAGCGGGGTCTTACTGTAGTTCGAAGTTGACTTTAAAATGAAGGTGAGAAGCTATATTGTGATCCTAGATAAAAGAAAAAGACCAATTGAAATAAGCAGTCACTTTAAATAGTCTTAGTTTTAAAGCAACTGGTTTTATTTTGGAGTAAATTGCATTGATTACTAGTACACTCAATAAGGTTAACCCTACGTACTATTCTAAGTCGTTGTTCTATTAGAAAAAAGAAATCAAAAATTAAGAAATCGCAGATGTAGATACAAAGCCAGTGTGGTGGTACCAGTGAATAAAGGTATGCTCTAGGCATCAGATTTAGTTTCCTGAGATATTCCTTGATGGCAAACTAGAAACTGTTTGGCTATCAAGAGCTAAAGACAAACAAGAACTACAATCTGCGGTATAAGGCCAGGCTATGAAAATAAAAATTTTTACCAGCTGCAAGATGAATTTTGCATGGAAATAAAGAAAAACAAATTTTAGGTCATTTAACTTGATTACGGCCTTCGTAGATCATTTCAAAATAGATTTGAATTGTTAATCAATTTTAAAACAACACAGAATTTTTTTTTCTTTTTGTTTCTCTTGCTACTTACTAGTGGAAATGGTGTAATTTAAGAAAAATATTTTCATTTCGTTTTATTTCCACCATCAAATGCTGTACATTTGAGTAATTTGTTTCTGCAATGTTTTCTTAATTTTCGCAAAGCTTTTGTAGTCTTTAATCGATTTCAGGGCTTGTAAGTGGACGTTTTGCAACGTTTTTCAACAAAAGGAAACACAAATGCGCGGAATTCTTTTGTTATTATTAAGCCATCTTAGCTGAAATGAATGTTAGCAGGATTCTAGTTAAAAATAAAAAGGATTTTTAATTGCATTTTATTTCCCTCTTGTATTCTTTACACAAAAAAAACCGAAAAAGACAACAAAATTTAAATGGAAATGGAAAGACTAAAAACAAAAATAAACAAGACCAAAACGAAATTAAATATTTTCCGTATTACACAAAATCCCTTTTTAAATAATGCGAATGCCAAATTAAAAAATAACAAAAATTTCTAAAAAGAAAAACCAAAGCGGTGTGGCACCGCATTGGACCATAACACAAGAGTTGAAAGTGGAAATTGTTTTCCCAATGACACCGACACCGACGTCGACATCGAATGTGAAATAGGCTGGAGGGGAAGAGGCACAACAAATCAATTGTTCATAGACACAACCTATAACCACAGTTTTCGTCTTGTTTTTCTTACTCTCTGCGGATCATTCATTCCTTTCAAAAAGGAAACAAAAAAATAAATTCATGGCAACCAAAAACGGAAGGAGAAACAAAGGATTTTCCATTGATTTAATCATTCAAACAAAAAAATTTGTTCAAAAATAAACTGAAATCCAAACTAATCCAAGCCAAGTCAATCCGAAACAATCCAAGACAATACAAAACAATCCTGCAATAAAATTGTATGTAAATGAGGCATTTTATTCTGCCGCTCATATTTAAAATAGTTTTTCCTTTTTCAAAACGGATATGCTTTGAAAGGAAACGACGAGCCCCCTATTTTTTTAGCCAATTTGTGGCCACAATCATAAGGAAATCGTTTTCGAACAACATTACACACAGAGAGAGAGAGAGAGAGATTGATTGTCTTAAGTTAAACGAATCCCAATGGCCTACCAGGCTAATGCCTTCAGTGACACTTTGATTAACTCTCACCCTTAAAGAATATGGCCTAGAATGTGGTCAACGTAATACCCAAATGGGAAATGCTTACGTTTAAAGAGAAATAAATTGGCTTTTCCCTTGTGCCAAAACAGTTTTCAATTTTCAACGAAATGTTGGACTGTGTCACGTCACATCACGTCAAGTCAAGGCAAATCAAACTGAATTTAAATTCTTTTGTTTTAAATTCTCAACTGATAATGCAAGAAAAAACGATTTACAATGTAGAAGTTGATGGAGTATGACAATTTATGTTGAAGTCCAAAATAAAGCCTAGTTTTGGTTCATTTTAGATGCCACAGTAGTTCAAGATATTGTTACGAAAATAAAAAATCGAGAAAATCAAAACAATGTTGTAAACAAACATGTTTACAAATTTACAACAAACACTTACTTACTTACTTAATTGGCCATAACAACCCGATTAACGGATTTCGGCCTGCCGCAACACATCCTTCCAGGCGCCTCTGCTTCTTGCGCTCCTACGCCAATTGGTCACACGAATCAATGACAGGGCTTCTTCGATTTGGTCCTTCCAACGGATACAAGGTCGTCCTCTTCGCCGACTTCCGCAGATCCCCGCATCAAACACTCGTCTCGCCGGAGCATCCTCCTCCATTCGAACGACATGGCCGAGCCAGCGCAGCCGCTGGATATTAATACGCTGTACAATGTCCATGTCGTTGAGGAGCTCATACAGCTCACTGTTAAATCGGATGCGAAAATCATCGCCAACTCGCACTGGACCGAAGATCTTACGTAGGACTTTTCTCTCGAATACTCTCAAGGCAGCTGCATCAGTTCTTAATAGAGTCCATGCTTCTGCGCCATAAAGAAGCACGGGTATGATGAGCGTCTTGTAGAGTATTAGTTTCGTCTTGCGAGAGAGGTCTCTGCTATTCAATTGCCTATTAAGACCATAATAGCACCTGTTGGCAAGAGTAATCCTGCGCTTGATCTCCAGACTGAAATCATTTTCATTGGTAACGGCGGAAGCCAAGGTAAATGAATTCCTTGACTGTATCAAAAGTATAGTTATCGGCCGTAATTTGAGAATCAATACGCCGCACGTCTCTACTTGTCGACAACATATACTTTGTTTTGCCCTCATTTACTGCCAGACCCATCTTCTTAGACTCCCGTTCAATAGCACTAAAGGCAGCAGTGGCATCTCGTTTGGTATGCCCTATGATGTCGATGTCGTCAGCGTACGCAAGCAATTGGACACTTTTTTGAAAAATAGTGCCACTGCGATGCACTCCCGCCTTTCGCAGAACACTCTCCATGACGAAGTTGAAGAGGTCTCATGATAAGGGATCGCCTTGTCTGAAACCTCGCACGGTATCAAAAGGTTCGGAGAGGTCCATTCCTACCTTGACGGAGCTGCAGGAATTGCTCAACGTCTTTCTGCATAGCCTTATCAGCTTCGCAGGTATACCGAGCTCAAACATTGCGGCAAAAACACGATCCCTTATGGGGCTATCGAAAGCAGCCTTATAATCGACAAAAAGATGGGTCTTTTCCAGGATATAGCGTAGTGTGAAGATCTGGTCGATGGTGGACTTGCAAGGTCTGAAGCCGCACTGATAAGGTCCATTAAGTATTTTGACGAGTGGCTTCAGTCATTCACACAGTACGCCTGTAAGAACCTTATATGCGATAGGGAAAAGGCTTATACCCCTATAGTTGGCATATTGTAACACTAGCATAAAAAATGGTAAACAAGTAAACAAAAATCCATAAAGAACCCAACAAAAGGAAACGTAAACAAAATACACAAACAACAATAATGAATGCGGATATTCATAAACGTTCGCCTTAAAGAATATTCATCAGACTATTTACACTGCCATAAAAAGCAAGGCAAAGTAAAGCAGGTGAGAGAGTTAGTGAATTTCAGTCAGTCTTGTGGGAAGACGTGGTGCGTTTGAGGAGAGTAATCATGATTTAAAGTTCTGTCGAACAATTGTCTAGTAAATGTTATTGTTTATGTAAACGAAATGCTTTTGTTAGTCATGCAATCGAAAAAGGTTTGCTTAACGTATTGGATTATAAGAAAATTCTTAGGATTTCGGAATTTTTCGTATGTTTCTATGAAAACTACTTGAACATTCACGTAGCCAATGATGCATAAAAGAATCCCAACAACACAATCACAGTGTGAATAGCCCGAATACTTCTGTAAACGTTTAGTCATGCAAAAGAAAGTTATCAAGTATGGGACCTTGATCCAATTCCTACCAAAAGCTATAAGAGCTGTAGTTCGTTTACTCGTCAAAAAAGCCCATTTACCATACCAGAACTGTAGTCTTGCACGACAACCAACGGATATCCTTATTAAAATTGATCAAAGTTGTCAAACAACCCAGACATAGGGGGGATACTTACTTAATTGGCCATTACAACCCTTCAGTTAGGATTACGACGTAGCTTCTCACACCACTTATGTTGTGTGCGTTAATTTTATACATGAGTGGTGGGACCTAAAGTTTAAAGTCGACTCCGAACGACAGATTTTTCAGAAACTTTTCATGGCAATTTTTACTCTCAGAGTCTTTGCCAGAAATCTGCTGAGAGGAAGTCGCCGAAAAAATATTTTTTTCGTTTTGAATTCTGACCTGGGATGCGAACCCGGGGCCTTTCGTCTAATAAGCCAACACACTACCCACTAGACCACGGTGACTTCAATATAGGGGGGATACAGACATTAAAACAGCCACAATATGGGTTACTCATACACTCTAGCGTATGTCTAACTATACAGTCGACAGTAACAAGAATAATCGGCTCTCCTCTAAAGGTCAAAAGTCGTTTTGTCCTTTTCATTGTTTTTAGTATTGTTTGTGGTATTGTTGGATTGAGTTGATCGCCCTACTCAAAACGCATTTCGCTCATTCCGTTCTCAATTATATCTCTTGGCTTTGGCTTCTATTGAAACAAAGCCCAGACAGGTTCTGTCACTATATCCTAGGAACCATACAATACATGGCCTCGGGTTCCCAAATTCTGTTCAATAACAAGGAAAATATTTTGCGGTCTTGTCTTCTTCATCTTCAGTATAGTCCCCTTAAAGCATATGCCCTTAGAGAGCAGTATTCTGCTATAAATCTACAAGGTTTCTAAGTATGCCGTACCTTTTGTTCCAGATACATCCATTAGCAGGGAAGTACAGTTTGTTTGTGTGAGATTATCGGTTTACCATATTTAAAGGGAAACCAATTCGTTGGAATTTTCCATTGTACCAGTCCTTGCAACTGTGTTAGATGCTTTTTAGCCTTCGATATCTTCATAACGAAGTTAACCGTCTTCAGATGCAATTTGAGATGTTTTATTGACACTCTCTAGAAATCAAACACCCGCTTTACTTACTTAATAAAGGAACCGCCAAATAACTTTTTTTTTTGAAAATGCTTTAAAAAAAAAGGAACTACTGAATATTTTCTCAAATTTCTTTTTTATTTGAAAGTACAACCCTTCCGGCTGCCTCGGCTGGCTATGCAGTAGCCTACATGATCGGTTCAATTTTTAAGCACATTATCGATTGTATGCAGCTGTATTTCACCAATTGCTTCACGAATATTAGCCTTTAAAGTGTCAATTGTCTCTGGCTTGTTGCCGTAACACTTATTTTTGATGCCACATCACAAATAATAGTCCAACGGTGTCAAACTTCAGCTCCGAGTTGGCCAAACGGCATCAACTTTGTGGCTGATAATGCGATCTTCAAAAACAGGGCGCAAAACACCGAGTGTAGCTTCGGCTGTGTAGCATGTAGCACCGTCCTGTTGAAACCAAGTGTTGCCAATATCCTCGTCTTCAATTTTTGTAAACAAAAATTCGTTTCACATGGCCCAATAACAATCACCATTGACTGTAATGGCCACTTCTTGCTTATTTTCGAAAAAAAATGGCCCAATTATGCCATTGGACCAAAATCCGCACCAAACAGTAACTCGTTTTAGGTGCAGCGGCTTTTGAATGTATTCGTGCGGGTTTTCTGTGCCCCAAATGCGATAATTTTGCTTGTTTACATACATCGCCGTGGTCTAGTAGGTAGTGTGCTGGCTTATTAAACGTAAGGCCCGAGTCAGATATCAAAGCGATAATATGAAAAAATTTCGTCGGCGACTTCCTCTCAGCGGATTTCTGGCAAAAACTCTGAGAATAAATAAAATGCTATGAAAAGTTTCTCAAAAAATCTATCGTTCGGAGTCGACTTTAAACTGTAGGTCCCGCCACTCATTTGGATAAAATTAACACACACAACATAAGTAGTGTGAGAAACTAGGTCAATAATCCTGACTGAAGGGT
Source organism: Sarcophaga peregrina (assembly GCA_014635995.1). Taxonomy (NCBI): domain Eukaryota; kingdom Metazoa; phylum Arthropoda; class Insecta; order Diptera; family Sarcophagidae; genus Sarcophaga; species Sarcophaga peregrina. The sequence continues at coordinate 37,412,892 of CM025790.1, read as the reverse complement.
TGTAATGACCAATTATGTATGTATGTGGGTATGTATGTATCTGAAAAGATGATTTTTTTTTGTCAAAATCAGCATCTTCTATGAGTCGATCGCAGGCCCACTTAGCGAGGTGAAAATGCATTGGATACAACAACATTCGTTCAGCGGAAGGATAAAACTAATTATCTGTCAAATCAGACATAAGCTTAGTGTTACCATTCACGAAAAAGGTAGTAGTTGCAAAAAAAAGGAAATGGCGGACCCGTTAGGTTATTTCTATCTTTTAGTCAGGAACACAACCTAGCTTCTCACAACACCCATATTGCGTCTATTAAATTTACCCATGTGTAGTGGGACCTACAATTTGTTTAAAGACGATTCCAAGAAAAACGAAAGAAGAAACTTTTCATGGCAATTTCATTTACTCTCAGAGTTTTTGCCAGAAATCTGCTGAGAGGAAGTCGCCGAAGAAATTTGGCGAATTTGGGATTTGAACTCGGGCCGTACGTCTAATAAGCCAACACACTACCTACTAGACTACGGCGACTACATGAATGCGTATAAGTATTAGAAATAATGAGTAGAAATGATTGATTCGATTTTATCACCTTTTTGAATATCCATTGCTTTGAATACTTTGGTGTGAAGACAATCGTTACTGCCTTTAAATCTTTAACAAATTCATGTTATTTCTTGAATAAATTTTCCGCCAAACTGTCTACTGATTTTTCTTTCTGATTTTGTTGTTTTTTTCTTTTTTGTTTTTTGTTTAATTTTTTTTCTTCATCAATTTAAAAATGATTACCGCACAGGCAATTTTCTTCCTTTTATTATATATTTTGTGGCATCATAAAATCATTCTACTCCCTACTCCCTACTCCTACTTCCCTTAGTGTCTTCTGAAGAAAACTTTACTAAATAAATCAAAAGATTTTTCCTTTCTTATTTTTCCTTTTTTCATTTCTTTTTTTGATTTCGTGTAACAAATTCTCTTTCTTGTCTCTCGTTTTCGCATTTCTGATGAAACAAAATTTATCTTTTTCGTTTGTTTTTTTTTTTTATTTTTGTGGAATTTTTTTGTTTCATTTATTTCTTGTTATTTTCTTTTCTCGTTCTTTTATTTTTTCAAAATCTATGTCAAGGAATTTTGTTTCTTTACTTCAAAAAAAAATATTTTTTTTCTTCTTGCAAACCAATCTCCTCCTTCTCCTTTCGCTGACAGTGAATGTTTCATGCAGCAGCCTGTCAATCATTCATTCTTCTGCTGATTTTGTTTAATTCGTTGCCATTTTTTTCTTCTTCTTCTTCTTTTCTTGTTTTTGTTTTTTTTTTTTTTTTTGTTGTATGCCATGCCATGGATTTATTTCTTCTGCTTGTGGTTTATCGTTGTGCCTTTGCCTTGTCTTGGTATAATTAGTATTAATTGTCTTCCGGAAATGTGAATACAAACTCAAACACACACACACACACACGCAAACCCAATCTCACTCACTCTCTCTCTCTCTCTCTTGTTCGTGTTCGCCATTTTCTGTTCATAAACGAAAATTTTTTTTATTTTTGACATGCGAATGCGAATAATAAGACAAGCCAAATTCGTTTTAGACTTCAAATGTTAATTTCTTTTTGCCTTCTCTTTCGATGCGAAAAAAGGGGCGGAGGGCGGGGTATATGTTTTCCGTATAGCAACAGAAATCTTCAGCTATGGAGTATAATCATCACTGAGCTAAATCATTATAAATCGCAAAAGAAATTTCAATAAATTGTTATTCGTGCGATTTTAAATGTCATTTGAAGGTCATTAGAGCAGCCAAACTGTCTTTCTGATTGATTCTGTTATTATAAAACATCACACCATGAGTGTGTACGTGTGAGTGTTTTTTCTTCGAAAGATACTTGTGTTCCAACAAAAGCATGCACGAGTCACCATCACTGGTGCCAACGTACTAAACCCATCCCTCGCTGGACTGCCGTAAGTTATTACTTCGCGGAGGGCTGGTTATTTCGAAAGCTTTAACACATTATCTCGAATTTCGCCATCGTTCCTCTAAACTCCGGAGTTCCATCCTTACTACTATTGGCTCCAACACTTCTTCCAAAAGCCGTTTTGGTCTCAAACTCGTTTCTCTGGGTCATCTAAATTTAGGTTAGCATGTTAGAATATGCTCCATATCTTCCTTCTCATCGACACAGTTTAAGCATATAGGTGAAGTATCAGGTCCAAATCTGTACAGGTACTTCCTAGAACATCCCTGACCAGTTAGGAACTGAGTCACGTAGTAATTCAGCTCGCAATGCTTGTTCTTTATTCAAAGGGTTACATCAAGGACAAGGTGAAATGTCCATATTCCCTCCTATCGTGTCTACCATTTTTGCATGGAAATCCTTCGTTCCTCAGCTTTCATAGCCTGTACACTCGAGATGGCGAAATCCTCATCTCATCCGCCAATATGTCTATCGGTATTGTCTTTCCCAATGCCAGTACTGTTTCCTCAGACACTGTCCTGAAGCCATTTATTTGTCTAATCACGCTTAGGCGATACACTGAGGACAGTTTCCTTCTTGTCGTCCCCTTCATATCGTTACACAGATGCATCGGGTCATCGATATTTTAGGAAATATCTGCACAGAATGGGCAATACCCCCACTTCTTACTGTCATTAGGAGCAAGGGCAAGTAATTGATAATGCAGCACACATTGTTTTCGAATGTGCACGCTGGCAGGGCTATCGCTCTATACTGACGTCAATAATTGGAACGATCATGGCCGCTAAAATTGTCAGGATTATTATTGTGAATAGAGAGAATTGGGCCTCAGTGGAAAGTTAAGCGGAGCCCATTCGAAGACTGAAAAAGAGGGAGATCATGAGGCAGCAGAATATGTAAGCAATCCGGCATGAATGACACTGGCATACGTCTCAAATGAAATTCGAAGCAGGGACCAAGAAGAAAGGGATAGGATTAGGTGTCTCCTCAACTTTCGATATGCAATTTGAACGCGGATATGAGCTTGCAAGGACCAAAATGCCATAAAGACTTCACTTCGAAGTCAGCACATCAAGTCCACACATACAAAACTCCATAATAATCCGCCCTTAGTTACGCCGTGGTCTAGTGGGTAGTGTGTTGGTCTATTAGACGAAAGGCCCGGGTTCGAATCCCAGGTCAAACATCAAAACGAAAAATATTTTTTCGGCGACTTCCTCTCAGCAGAGACTCTGAGAGTAAAAATTGCCATGAAAAGCTTCTCAAAAAGCTGTCGTTCGGAGTCGACTTTAAACTGTAGGTCCCGCCAGTCATGTATAAAATTAACGCACACAACATAAGTGGTGTGAGAAGCTAGGTCGTAATCCTGACTGAAGGGTTGTAATCGCCAATTATGTATGTATGTATGTAGTTACGAAAAATTCCAAGTGGATTCATTATTTTTGTCTCCGATTTCCGAATCCCATGGAGATAACACACACAGATATTCGTTGTAGAATTAGGGAACCATTAATCTTTCTTTTATACATATTCGTACTTCGTAACATGTGTTTTAGCTTTGCCAGCATATATTTTCCATGGTGATTACAATCTTTCCTTCAGGTTTACAACCTAGCTTCTCACACCACTCATGTTGTGTGCGTTAATTTTATACATAAACGATGGGACCTACAGTTTAAAATCGACTCCGAAACACAGACTTTTTAGGAAACTTTTCATGGCAATTTTATTTTTTACTCTCAGAGTTTTTGCCAGAAATCTGCTGAGAAGAAGTCGCCAAAGAAATATTTTCATATTTTCATTTTGATATCTGACCTGGGGTTTGAACTCGGGCCTTCAGTCTAATAAGCTAACACACTACCTACTAGACTTCGACGATTTGAATAATCCACCCTTAGTGACGTAAAATTTACAGTTTAAAGTCGATTCCGAAAGATTTTTGAGAAACTTTTAATGGCAATTTTATTATATTTTGCTCACAGAGTTTTTGCCAGAAATCTTCTGAAAGGAAATCGCCGAACAAACTCATGTTTTTTGTATTTCGTGTTGTTGAAGATACCTGACTTCAGTATATTCGATTGAGACCTTTTGATTTCAATATTCTTCATTCTATTCCTTATCATACTCCCACCCACTAGTACAAAATGGCCACATGAATGGGCCATTGCGTGATAATGTAAGTCCACCGTATGAATATTTGAAATTATTTTAGTCACTAGTTCACAGCTCACTTAACTTTCATTGCTTACAACTGAAGTTCTGCAACGAAGTGCGTGTGTGTCTGTCTGTCTTTATGGTTTTTTAACTTCAGTACACTGTGGCTCTCTCTATTTTTATTTTCTTTACAACTTTAAATCTGTGTTGGTCTATAAAATCCCATAAAAATAAAACACTTTCGTTTTACATTTAATGAAGGCAATGAAGAGAAAAACAAAAAAACCAAAAACAAAGAAAAAAACGTTCAGAAAAAAAATTACAACGAGAACACAATGGGGAACACTTGAAAATCCACAAACTTAAAGCCAATGAACCGACCAAGCCAGCCAGTCTTCCCACAGGACAGAGAAAACACACACCAGCACACACCAACCAACACACAGAATGGCATGGTCAGTAAAACAGGATATTCTTTGGCCACACACACACACACACACACACATACAACAAGTAATGAGACAAGGAATACAAGCATAATGAAAGAAGAAGAAGAAGAAAAATTAATTAAATCGTAATTTTTATGGGGCAATAACTTTTCTCAGTCCCTGTCTTACTCTGCCGCTCATAATCCCTCTTTTGGTTTCATTCTTGGTGTTTTATGACTCTGATAAATGCAAGCAGAAGTAATAATAAAAGACTGACTGACTGAGCGACAGAGTGACTGAGTGACTGACTGAATGCATAGCAGACTAACAACCGCACTGAGAGCATAAAATAATGAATAAATTTGGAATGAAATTACAAGGAAGGGGGGTGGGGGACCCACAAAACAGGATGTTAACACAAAATCTTCCCCTGGGCTAAACACGTTGACATCATTACTTGTACCTTAAATAAATCTCAATGCAGACAATACGGAATAATCTTTATTACATGACTTTGCTACGAGGGCTATGACATGTAAATCTCCTCTGTTCATCTGACGAAAACTCTTGTCTTTTACTGTACCCTCGTATGCTCGTATACTATAACAAGCCACGGTTTATGGAAATGCTTTTTGCAAAGAGAGAGAGAGAGTGAGTGAGAGAGAGAGATAGAGGGAGAGAGATAGAGAGAGAGAGAGATAGAGAGAGATATAGAGAGAGAGAGCAGCAGAGATTTGCAAACGATTCAAAGGCGGGGGAGGGGCAGTATGTGAGTAAATGCTTTATGACCCCCGTGAATATATTTTAATAACTTCACAATGGGAATGAAACCAAAAAAAAGTTCGTTGACAAACATATCCTGGAGGCCATCATACATATAAAAATTAAAAGCGAAAGAGAGAAAGAGAGAGAGAGGAAGAGTGGCTTTAAAGGCAGGCACTACAGTTTAAATCGTCTTTGGCTATTTGCCTTCATTTCTTGTTTACAAATTCCTTGGAACTATTGATTGCCAAGTAATCTAGTTCACTACACTTTATCTGCCAATTTCTCTTTGTCTCTCTCTCTCTCTCTCTCTCTGTCTTTCATTTTTCAAGCACTTCTTAATTTCATTATCTGATGGCATGCTTTTTAATATTTTACCAGGACACTTCTTAAAAACAGCAGACATTCGTTGCAACAGCTGAACCCTCTTATTCTTTTGGCTGCATTTTGTTCGTTTGTCCGTTTCCTTCTGCATCAACAAGATTTTTCTTTAAGATTTTCAAGAACTCTCGGTGTCTGGGGCACAAAGGCGTAGACAAAGAAACAAGAAAACTTAAGCGAAAGTGACTCAAAGTCATCATCAGGCGTAGTCGTCATTATTCTGTTTAGCCAGTCATCGAGGCAGCCCCATCATCAGTTGTACGGTAGTTTTTCTCTCTCTCTTTGTTGTTGTTGTTTTTTTTTTTTTTGTCGCTTAAAGAAGAAACAAGAAAAACAACAAGTGACTGCAGTCACATGAATTGAAAGTTCAAAAGCCTTTCATAGTCGTTGAATGGTTTTCAAATGCGTTGCGAATTTCTTCAAAGAAACCGATGTTCAACTGAGGACTTTTTATTACGATTGTTGTGGTACCTTTTGAGAATGGCATTTAAAATATAAAAAAAAATAGCACTTAAGGCTTTTACACATGAAAAGATTAATTAGCCAAACAATGAGAGGCATTCGATATTCAATCGCTGACGAGTTGTCGTCTCAGAGTTTAGCAGATGCTTAATAAAGCGAAAAGAAAAAAAAAAGAAAGTGAATTCGTTTGCAAGGGAATAAAGCATAGGAACTGTAAAAACTTTATTATGTTCGGAGAAACTGTTTCCACCTGAAACTTTTCATTCCTAATCATTTGCATAGATTTTATTTAAGGCTTCAGCATTAATTCTTACATGGAATTACAGTCGAGAAGGTAGCATGTCCGCGATATGAATTGTAAATGGTAATACTTCGCTCATATCTGATTTGGTCGATAATTAGTTTTAACCTTCCGCTGAACGAATATGATTGTGTATACGCTTGAAAAACGCTGGGAAATATTGGGACATTATTTTGAAAATCATGGTAATGTTGCAGAATGTCTGCGAAAATTGCGTACGGATTTTGGATGAAGACAAGCACCGTCAGCTCCGTATGTTCGTTATCTTGTGAAGAAAGTGAAAGAAACTGCCATCCTCATCGATAAACCAAAGCGTGAAGAGACAAAAACAGTGCGTACACCCGAGAATATTGCTGGTGTGGCAGAAAGTATGCCGTTCTCAACAATTGAATATTTCGGAGACTTCATTGAAACGAATTTTGCATAAAGACTTTGGTATGACGCTATACAAAGTCCAATTGGTTTAGGAGTTGAAGCCAATGCGTTTCGATTTGCTGCGATCGACTTACAGAAGATGCCAATTTTGGCAAAAAAAATCATCTTTTCAGATGAAGCTCATTTTGCTCTTGACGGGTATGTAAAAAAGCAAAATTGTCGCATTTGGGGCACAAAAAACCCGCACGCATACATTGAAAAGCAGACGCACCCAGAACGAGTCACAGTTTAGTGCAAATTTTGGCCCAGAGGCATAATTGGGCCATTTTTCTTCGAAAATGAGCAAGGAGTGGCCGTTACAGTCAATGGCGATCGTTATAGGGTCATGTTAAACGAATTTTTGTTCAGAAAAATTGAAGATGTCCTGGTTTCAACAGGACAGCGCTACGTGCCAAACAGCCGAAGCTACACTCGATGTTTTGCAACCTGTTTTTGAAGATCGCAGAGCTGATGCCATTTGGCCACCTTGGAGCTGCGATTAGACACCGTGGAACTATTATTTGTTGGATGCCGTCAAAGATAAGTATTATGCCAACAAGCCAGAGACAATTGACGCTTTAAAAGGCAATATTCGTGAAGCAGATGGTGAAATTCAACTGCACACAATAGATAGGTTAGAGGACGTGCACCCCTCGGTCAAGACATGCACAGTACCCGAAGGTCCAAATTGACCCATTGTACATTAGATAGATAATATGCTTAAAAATTGGACCGACTGTGTAAGCTACTGCATGGCCAGCCAAAGCAACCATTTGAATGGAATTATTTTCCATTATTAACCGGAAGGATTGTGCTTTCAAATAAAAAAGAAAGAAAGAAAGCATTTAAAGCATCAAAAAAAGTTATTTGGCAGACCCTTTATTTAATTCTTCATAAATTCCATGCTAATCAGACAAGGAATTGTTCTTTTTATTTTGCCCTATGCGAATTTCTTACTTCCTTAATTGGCCTAATCAAAGGAGAACTCATGTCGAAATACATGGCTTCGAATTCGTGTAGCAGTCTGTTGCAATTGAGGGCTTTGGAAGACACATTCTATTTCACCCTGTGCGTAGAGCACCGTAGGATTAGGTCCACGCCGGCAGGTACCTACTTAAAACCCATCGTCGTTGTTTCTTAATTAGCCAATACAACCATTTAGTAAGGATCACAACCTAGTTTCTCCAACCACCCAGGGATGTGTGTGTTAATTTTATTCAATAGTGGAGAGACCTTCCAGTTTCACTTCGACTCCGACGTACAGATTTAAAAACGTTTTACCAGCTGATTGCTAAGAGGAACTCGCTTATCGTATTTGATTGTATTTTAGATGACACAGTTGAGTCTTAAATCTTAGCCACTTCTTAAATAAGCCAATATATTAGCTACTAGCGATCTCCAGCGACTTTAAAGACTTTTCAAATTTACTACGCCTTATACAATGAGCGATAACACTACCTAATAAGAAAAATTTCTTAGAAATTCTTTTGATATCCAATTTCTTTTTTGCCATTCCTCCACCTCCCCATCCGCTATTGTGTATATGGCTTCCCCCAAATACTAGTTCTCAACAAACCATACAAAATGAATACAAATGAATACGAAACAATTTTTTAAGTTTTTTTTTGTTTTTTTTTTTTGGTTTTCAAACATAAATTGGCTCTTAAGAACACACATCCTTTGTAGCCTATTAAGGGGTTTTCCAACAAATTTATTTCCTCTATACTCCTCGTTTGCTGGCATAACAAATAAATTTCAAACGTTTTTCAAAATGAGTTTTTATTTTTCATTTTTTTTTTCATTCCTCTCACTCTTTGTTTTTCTTTTATTTTCTTTTGTTCGTTTGTCAAACTGTGTTGAAATTGTTTTGGCGTGATTTTTCTTCTTTAAAGTTTTCCTTTTTCTATCTTCCTTATGCCGACTTTTTTTGTTTTTTTTCAAATTTTTCAAAAGAACTGATTTATTGTGTATGAATTTTGACAACATTGACAGCAACAACAATAAAAAAAAAAAACATTTTTCAGTACAGTACATACACTCACACAAACATATTTATTTACACACATACTTACATCGGGAGTTCTTATAAAAATTTTAAGCAAATTTAGGAAGAAACGTGTGTTCTACTCACACTCTCTGCTCTTTGTGAGGAATTGTTTCCACGTATGGATAAACGTATGGGTGTGAGTGTTTTATGCAAACAACGCATTCATTTCCAGATTGCTAAAAAGATAAGACAAACAAACCAACAATAAACATTTGTTCACTACCACCCAGCAAACATTTTATAGAGCGCTTGAAAGATGTCAATCCAAATAACAGGGAATGGAAATGCTCTTTTAGTCAAGATACCAATGGCAGAAAAAAGAAATTCCACTCACTATGCTTTCGAGTGTCGCCGTGTTCTAGTGGGTAGTGTGCTGGCTTATTAGACAAAAGGTCCGGGTTCGTATCCCAGGTCAGACATCAAACCGAAAAATATTTCTTCGGCGACTTCCTCTCAGCAGATTTCTGGCAAAGACTCTGAGAGTAAAAATTGCCATGAAAAGCTTCTTAAAAATCTGTCGTTCGGAGTCGACTTTAAACTGTAGGTCCCACCACTCATGTATAAAACTAACGCACACAACATAAGTGGTGTAAGAAGCTAGGTCGTCATCCTGACTGAAGGGTTGTAATGACTAATTATGTATGTATGTATGTATGCTTTCGAGTGCGTGCTCGAGTAAGCTTTGTGTTATAAGAGCTACCCCTACGACCTAATCTTTCGAATCTATAATGTCTAACGGATGATAGTTTCTAACAGAATGCAATCTGGGCTCCACAGGAAGGCGATACATATAATTGGTCATTGACAATCCTTCAGTCAGGATTCCAACCTTGCTTCTCACACCAGGCATACATGTTGTGTGTGTTAATTTTACTTGTGAGGGGTGGGACCTACAGTTTTCATGGTAATTCTATATGCTGTCAGAGTTTACGCCAGAAATCTGTTGAAAGACAGTCACCAAAGAAATAAAAATTTCCAGCGAAATCGGCTGGCAACACCATTTCAGAATGGCAACGACGATGGAACGATGAAGATAGAGGAAGGTGGACGGCGAGACTTATTCCGGACATAAAGTCATGGATTTGTCGGAAATTTAGAGAGGTAAATTACTACGTTACACAGATGCTATCGGTTCATGGACATTTTAGGAAATATTTGAACAGAATAGGCAAAACCGCCTTCCCCTTACTGCATTTACGAAGGACGGGAAGTAATTGATAATGCAGAGCACACTGTTTTCGTATGGTACGCTGGCAGAGCTATCGCTCTGTACTTATATCAATAATTGGAATGATCACGGCCCTAGACATTGTCGGGGTTATGATTGCGAGTAGAGAAAATTGGGCCGCATTCTAAGATTGACGAAGAGTGATCTTGAGGCTGCAGAACATATAGGTATGCCGGTATGAATGACACTGGAACTCGGGTCCAATAAAATTCCAATCAGGAACCTGGACGAAAGGAATAGTGAAGACACTTAGATGTCTCCTTAACTCTTGATATGTAATTCGGACGTGGGGGCTAAAGGGATAAAAGGACTCCACTCCGAAGTAATAATACCGCAGTTCCGAAGTGGGCACAACAGTCCACGTGACGAGGTGATATTTAGTGAATGAGGGTTCCCGAAGGATGTGGCGACTTCTATCGTGCGGTTCGGTAGATTTACTCCTCCTCGGCATTCAAAAAAAAAAACCAAAAAACTCAAACTCGTGCGAAGATGAAATTCTACCACCATTCTATAGAATCCATAACAGAATTCCACCCGGCCTTCATAGAAAGGTTTTGATTTGTTTGATTATCAATCGATGGCACTGTTCAGACACTCCATAAAGAGCTCCATAGACGTTCATTTTCGAATTTTACATACATACATACATAATTGGCCATTACAACCCTTCAGTCAGGATTACGACCTAGCTTCTCACACCACTTATGTTGTGTGCGTTAATTTTATAAGCGAGTGGTAGGACCTACAGTTTAAAGTCGACTCCGAACGACAGATTTTTGAGAAGCTTTTCATGGCAATTTTTAACCTCAAAGTCTTTGCTAGAAATCTGCTGAGAGGAAGTCGCCGAAGAAATATTTTTCGTTTTGATGGCTGACCTGGGATTCGAATCCAGGCCTTTTGTCTAATAAGCCAACACACTACCGAATGTTTCCTCACTCAATCAGATCCACGATCTGTTGTCCACTTTACTACTTTTCACGGATGACATTTGACATTTCATTTAATGAGTAGCCTGTTAAGAAACTAAGAAGTTTTCTTGTAATTAACTTGATCCTGTTTCTTGGCTTTATTACAGTGTAATGCGAGATTTGTTCGCTGGCAAGGATCTGGAATAGATTCCAACCAGGATATGTTGCGACCAGGAGAAGTTGGTCAAAAACCTTCTCTCTAGTTTTTCCAGAGTAGCTTGAGGTTAGGTTCCTTAGTACCTTTAAGGTTAAGGATCCTCAACAGGAGTTTCTTCGTGGGTTTGAATACTTTGTTGTCGAGTGCCGACATTAAGGCTCTTCACAGATTCAGTATTAGATTGAGCTGATTGAGGAGTACTAGGGCTTTGTTAGAGTAGTCGTGCTTTCTTGTGTTTTTGTGGTCTGTGTTAGTATTGCGCTTCCTTTATTCTCCCTTTCCTACTTTCTTTCCTTTTTCCCTATCTGCTCTATTATCCCCACTTTTTTAGGACGTTCCACAATTGATCAACTTGACCTCCGGGTACTGTATTTGCCTCAATTGCAAGTAAACGTCATTTAAACAAAAACCTAAACTTGGCCTTGTGGTGCATGTGTCTCCTTAAAGTAAAACCAAGTTTGTATTACCACACATCAATTCTGTTTGTCCCTTAGCTATGGTTCATTAAGATACCAAGGAATGTTTCTAAACAACCGACCGTACGCCTAGTGGTCGAGTCATGCCAATATTAAGATCGCTTTAAAATCTACTCGGCAGGAATCTGTTAATTCTCCTATCGCTACTAAATATTCAGCAAATGTGAACTTAAAAATTAAGAGGCCTTTCAGGAATAGACTAAATGGTTTGCTGGGTTTCAATTCTTCTGTAATTAACTGACAAATGTGTAACGGTTTGTTGGTGTTGGTGTTGGTTTATGTTAATGCCGATGTATTATTTCTTCTATTTTCCTTTTATTTTATTTATTTTTTTTATTGTTGTTTTTATTATTATTTTGTAAACAAAAGAAACAAAAATATTTGGTGTTGCCAGTGAGCACACGAAAACAAGCATAAATTATATTTTTTTACTTGCTACTCCTGTCGTCCTTGTGCAAAACTTAATGGTTGGCTTATAATGATACATCCTGCTGTTTGGTGGCTGTCTTACGCTGTCTTCAACTCTCCCGCTCTCTCTCTCTCTTTCTCTCTTTCTTAATATTAACCCTCCTTCTGTCTATCTGTCTGTCTGTCTTAATTTGCCAATTTATTTTATTTTGTTTTATAGAGACACACGAAGAGAGTGAGGGATATGAAATTTATGAGGCAGTACGTAGTCTTTATTCACAGACACACACACACACACACACATACAAAATCAGTATCACACACGTGTTACAACAACCCTATGATTATTGCTGTTTGCATATGACTTTGTTTAGAGATTCGTTAATGAAGACGAGTACACAGCAATTGAAAACGTTGGAGCGTGGCTTAGAACGTGGCTGGATGACACATGCTGCACTTAAGGCCGAAGTCGTCACCAGCATGTCGTTACGATACACTTCACTTGCTTAATTCATCATTACAACCAGATAAATAAAGGATCAAATCGTCAATCGTATTAGAAAATAAATCGTCAAAATCATCAAAGACGTTCATGGAAATCGTAAAAATAATCGCAACAAAATCGTATTGAAAATTCAGTGTGATATTAACTAGAACCGACACATTTTCCAATGCTTTAGCATCTTAAAAGAGTGCAAGAAATACTTCACTTGATCTGGTCTTCTTGCTATTTACACCATTTCTAGCAGAAAGGAAATACAATACAACACTCTTGTATAGGACGATCCCTCAACGTCTATTTTAAGGCTTCTCGACCGCATACAAGAGAGGGCGTTGATGCCCGTTGATGAAGTTGACATTGAAGGGGTATCGATCTCCATTGATTCATTGGAGCATCGTTGCAGTATTGTTTGTAATTCACTATTCTATCGCTATTATTGGAGCGAAATAAAGGACTTCTTCCTATGAACCACGTATTCCTACTTAACATAGCAAGCACATGCGTGTATGTAGTCGATTGGCCAGCGGATCGCACACTGCATTACAGACAAAATTCGTTCCTTATTCCGACTATACATATGTGGAACTCCCTTCGTGCAGAGGTTGTAAATTTTTTTTTTTTTGCTTTTAACGGATGAAAAAGACCTAAGATCTGAAAAATCATTATTTAAATAGGCAACAGTAATACTAGTAACTGCAAAGTAAATACAGAGCTTATAATGACTTTTAATGTACAAAAGTAAAGAATATGATGAAAATTTTTAATTTCTAAAAATCGTCAAAATAAGGGCATAAATCGTCATATCGTCACTGTGATATTTTTGGAGCACAAAATCGTCTAAATGACAATAAATCGTTAAATCTGGCAGCTATAATTTTAACCCTTTAGATAGCATTATGTCGTAGTTTCTCATGGCATCCATGATAATTTTATAAATGAGGGGTTGGAGTTACAGTTTAAAATTGTCTCCGAACGAAAGCTTTTTTGAGAAGCTTTTCATGGTAAATTTATTTTAAGCTCAGAGGTTTTACAGAAATCTGTAACATGTCTAGATTAGAGCTTGGACAACGGCCTCACGTCCATCACGTCTCTCACCAACAACACACTATCCACAGGACTAAGGCGACTTCTGAGAAATAATGTTTAACTACTTTCAGTTGCTTGAAAACCCATATCAAAATGATGCCATAATAAGGAAAGAACATTGGCTTTCTATGAGCATATGCTTGTGTAGTTTAAAGGAAAGGGGAACATCATACCTTGTGGAGTAGAGAGATAGCACTGCAATTGAATTATTATCATGAATGGCCTGGTAATATCATTAAAATTTCCGCCATGCCTTCTCTGGGTAAAACGTATTCCAGGCGAATAATTTTTCATGCCTCTGACACATAAATCATGTTGAATTTAATCGGTGGCATGGGTTCCTCGGTCAGTTGAATTTTTGAACGGGTACCACACCACGACCTAAAATTAACAATTTCTTGCCTACAAAAGGCCATTGTAGGTCCCATCATTCTTGTATAAAATTAACGCACACAACATATGTGGTGTTGAAAAGCTAGGCCGTAATACTCCATTATGATTTATGATTTGACAATTCAGGCTTAGTAATGACAAACGAATTGGACAGATGAAGCTTCACTAAGATGGTCGTTGTTAGCCTTTATTATCATGTGCTTGGGTAAGAGTGAATTGTGCGCATACAACTTTACAGAGTTGGCAATCGACTTAATAGAGTTGTTCATATGACTTCATGGAGTCATGCATACGACTTTATAGAGTCCTGAATACGATAGAATAGAAGAATAGGTTGTTAATATCATTGCCCAGCTTCTTTATATGGACGTGATTTAAATACTTTATGAATGACACTTTTTCAGATATTATTTATTTAAAGAGAGTTAATTGGATGAAATTGTGATATAATGAAACACTGATACGTTATATATTTCCTATGCATGGTATTTATCATTGAAGAGCTCACAAAATAATGATTTTGTGTATCTTTTTTTATATTGTTACGAAAATGGATATCGTGTTTTACTTTAAACTTATCAATTTGTAAACAAAAGCAACAAAAACAAAAACAATTAACTTGTTTACATGGGAAACTAGTAACAAAAATATACCAACAAAACACAAGTATAAAACTAAATTAATAAACAAGTAAACAAAAAGTTGTACGTTGTACAATGGGTCAATTTGACCTCCGGGTATTGTACTCGTCACAATTGACAAATGCACGTCCTTTAGCCTAACCTAAACAAAAAGGTAACAACAAACACTGCAAGAACAAATGTAAACAAAATACACAAACAACATGTTTACATTTATAGAGATTTCGAAAACGCGAAATCATAAGCTTTCAAGGGCATTCATCAGACTGTTTACCCCTGCAATATAAAAGGTAATGGAGTTAGTAAAAAATCAATCAGTCTTGTGTGAAGACGAACAGTGTTTGAAGAGAGTAATCATGGTTTAAAGATCTCCGTTATAAAGATCTGTCGAACAATTGTTGTTGTTTAAGCACAAAAGAGTGTAAAGAAGAATAACAAACAAAGCAATTGTTGTTGTTTACATCAAGTTGTGAGCAGTGGCACTTAGAATTGTGCGAACAATAAAGAATTTTAATAAAAACTAAACACAAATTTATTTTTAGATTTCTTTGCAATCTAAAAGCTCATAATTTAAAAGTTTTTATAAGGTAAAAATGTAACAATAATGCAAACTGGTTGATATTTCAAACACTTCTAAACTAAGCATGTTGACCGAAATTTTTGGAAACAAAAGAAAATCTGTGAGCAAGTCATATGCTAAGCTTGATCACAATCGATTTACAACTGTTACGTGTAGTTTATTTATTTTTGTTTGCAATCAACAAGATCACATTTTAAACGTTTTTGAAAGGTAAATACGTCACAATATGTTTTTCTGGTGAATAATACCACAGTAACCGAAAACAAGCGTGGACTTTGGTTTCGATTAGGTCTGGTTTCTCCTAAGCCAACTAAAAATCATGATTTTTCAACTATCTTGTCAATTAAGACATTGATTATGTCATTAAAAGCTTCTCTCATTAAGATAAAGAAATTACCAGTTACCAACCTTGAATGTCAATCTGTCTAAGGATTCTTAATGGCCAACTCCAACAATTTCTTTTTTTTTTCAAACGTTTGACAAGCAAAAAATTCTTCACAGAGTAGCTTCAATTAAATAACGAACGGTTTTGCCTTCTTCTTGTTTTTCATCTTCTTCTTCTTCTGTGTTACAGTTGCAACGTATGCCAATGTCAACATTTAAAGTGGTCTTGAGTAGTAAAGCTTTTCATAATAAAGTTTCAATTAAGCTGCGAGGCATTTCACATTAAATAGTAGTGGCTGTGAAGGATATCACCACCAACAAACCAACACAATTTCAATATTTTTTTCCTCGTTCGTTCGTTCGTTTTTTTTTTTTTGTGATTAATTTTTGCAAAGACATTTTAAAAATGAGGCACATTAAGGAGGAAACGCAAAAATATTTCTGTGTTACTATGGGTGACAGTAGTGAGGCCACATACCCAACATTGCATTGCATTAGCGTTAGAGTATCATGTTGTTCAGGAAGGGGTTCTGTGATGTGCCATTAAACCAGTGGCATTAGTTGTGAAGTGGCATCCAAGGCAACCTTGTGTTGTGGCTTGATGTGTGGGTGTGATGTGGACTTACAACAGCTGCTTGTGCTTGTGTTTGTGTTGCTATCAATACCGTGTAACGCTTAGAGCGCTGCTCTCTCACTTGGTAAATATTTTCAAAAAGATTTCTCTTTTCAATTTTAATATTTTATTACTTATGATTGTTGTTGTTGTTGTTGTTATTATTAAAATATACAATTTGTTTCAATTGCTTTTTATATTTTCTGTTTCTGTTTCTGTTTCGGTTTCTGTCTTTACACTTGCTACTGGTGCAGTGGTAGCAACTCAAATATTATTCTTTTGGATTTGATGTCAAACGCTTTAAAGTAGAGATTAACGTCAAACATATACTCCCACTCGCTGTCTCCCCCTTGCTGCCTCAGCCATATTGTATTTATCTTAACGTTGTGTTAACGAATCGTTAGCCATGTTTACATAGCATATTCGTATGATGACAGCGAATGCTAACAAAACAATGCTGCCACTGCAAATTGCAAATGCTTCTTCTCTTCACAATACTTTTTAAAGCCTTTAAAATAATATCTGATGGCAAGAAGAAGACGAAGAAGAAGAAGAGCAAGAAAAAGTGGAAATTTTGCTGACGATGATTATGATGAGTATGAGGGATAATGCCAGCTTCCATAAGCTTTACAAAAAATTGTTACTTTTTCAAAAAAAAAAAACACAAACAAACAACACTGGCAATCGCCTTTGCATCATTATCATTAGCAAAGACATCGGCGGCTGCAGCAGCAGCAGCAGCAGCACCATTTATTCATTATTTTACTGAGGGGTTTCACGTTGGCTGCTTATTTAACATCGTAGTGTTGCTAACACTGGCTGACAGACTGCTTGTCTTTCTGCCTGGCTGCCTCAACGCCTGGCATGCTTGGCATTGCTGCCTGATCCTCTTGTAATGAAAATTATGTTTTAATAAGAATTTTTTTTAACATTTTATGTCCTTGTAAATGGTAAAACAACAACAACAACAACAAAAAATGTAAAAAAAATAAATGCTTTAAACAACTGGGATTCTAATTTGCAGTTTTTCATGTCACTGAAGAGAAAAAAAATTTGAAAAAAAATAAAATCAAAAAAAATATGCAGAAATATGAACTTTGACTTCATAAAGGGTCCGCCAAATAACGTTTTTTTTTTTAACTGAATATTTTCTCAAATTTCTTTCTTTATTTGAAAGTACAATCCTTCCGGTTAATAAAAGAAAATAATTTCATTCAAATGGCTGCCTCGGCTGGCCATTCAATAGCCTACATGATCAGTCCCATTTTTTAGCCCATAATCGATTGTGTGCAGCTGAATTTCACCAATGGCTTCACAAATATTATCCTTTAAAGCATCAATTGTCTCTGGCTTATCTGCGTAACAATTATCTTTGACGGTACCCCACAAATAATAGTCCAACGGACATCAGCTCTCTGGCTGATAATGCGGTCTTCAAAAAGATGGAGCAAAACATCAAGTATAGCTTAGGCTGTGTGGTACTTAGCGCCGTTCTGTTGAAACCAAATGTTGTCAATATCCTCCTCTTCAATATTTGTGGACAAAAATTCGTTCAACATGGCCCCATAACGATCACCATTGACTGTAACGGCTACTCCTTCGAAGAAAAATTACCCAATTACTCCTCTGGACCAAAATCCGCACCAAACAGTCACTCCTTTTGGGGTGCATCGGCTTTTAAATGTATTGGTGCAGACTTTCAGTGCCCCAAATGCGAGAATTTTGCTTGTTTACATACCCGCCAAGACCAAAATGACCTTCATCTGAAAAGATGATTTTTTTTGCCAAAATCGGCATCTTCTGTAAGTCGATCGCAGGCCCACTTAGCGAAGCGAAAACGCGTATACACACCCATATTCGTTCAGCGGAAGGATAAAACTAGTTATCTGTCAAATCAGACATGAGCTAAGTGTTGCCATTGATGAAATAAGCATTAGTTTGCCATGCAGTAGCCTACATGATCAGTCCCATTTTTAAGCCCATAATCGATTGTGTGCAGCTGTATTTCACCAATTGCTTTACGAATATTGGCCTTTAAAGTGTCAATTGTCTCTGGCTTGTTGCCGTAACACTTATCTTTGACGGCACCCCACAAATAATAGTCCAACGCTGTCAGATTGCAGCTCTGAGATTGCCAAACGACATCATCAGGTCTGCGGCTAATAATGCGATCTTCAAAAACAGGGCGCAAAACATCGAGTGTAGCTTCGGCTGTGTGGCACATAGCGCCGTCCTTTTGAAACCAAATGTTGCCAATATCCTCCTCTTTAATTTTTGTGAACAAAAATTCCTTCAACATGGCCCGATAACCATTGCCATTGACTGTAACGGTCACTCCTTTCTTATTTTCTAAGAAAAATGGTCCAAATATGCCTCTGGATCAAAACCCGCACCAAACAGTGACTCTTTTTGGGTGTGTCGGCTTTACAATCTATGCATGCGGGTTTTCTGTGCCCCAAATGCGATAATTTTGCTTGTTTACATACCCGCCAAGATCAAAATGAGCTTCATCTGAAAAGATGATTTTTTTTTGGCAAAAACGGCATCTTCTGTAAATCGATCGCAGGCTCACTTAGCGAAACGAAAACGCATTGGATGGTCAAATATTCGTTCAGTGGAAGGATAAAACAAATTATCTGTGAAATCAGACATGAGCTAAGTATTACCATTCACGAATTCTGGAAGCACCCGTTGAAAAAACAAAACGTTAGATGGCGGACCCTATAGAAAATAAGCAAAAATACGAACTTTGACTTCATATAAGTTTAGTTTACTTTCTCTAATTTGTCTTGGTGTTGCTGTTGTCGTTTTTGTTGTTGTTGTTGTTGTTGTTGTCTATAAACCCTTACTAATATTGTTTACCCACCAGCCAAGAAGGACCTTTTTCGCTACCAAATCCTGTGAAATTACTTTCGTTTTTGTTTTGTTTTTTTTTTTGCCTACAAGTCCTGATTGTTTTACGACTTCTTTATTACATTGCAGAGTGGGGAAAGGACTCAGCCATAGTCATTAGTTTAAGGCTGTAAAATATGTGTGTCATATTTTTTTGTTAACCCCTCTTTCGTTTACACTTTTTTACAAAATTTTTTTTTTCTTATTGTTTTCCCCCTGGTTTTCCTTTCAAACAAAAACAATTTGCATAGAAATTCCATATAAATTAAGGAAGCTTTAAGCACGAAGCACTGGCAAGCAAAGAAGGCTGTTAGTTAGACAGACAAGGCAGTCGTTTGTTTCAAAACTCGTTTAGATCGATTGCCATTCACCCTCCTTTCTTTTTGCCTCTTCAGCTAATATTTTATGGGAGGTGCAGGTAAACACAAAAAATAAATTTTTATGAACATGCATGAGGCAATTTGTTATTTAAGCTTGATAACGGTAAACAAGAAAATAAAAAATAAAAAGGTTTACCTGTCCATACCCTGGACCCAACGTACAAAAGTTAAAATTTTGTCAAGAGTATTAAGGTGTCGCAATTTGTAATTTATAAAAGAAAGTATTATAAACCACCTATTATTAGGTGGGGGCAAAAGTAATTTCTGTGAAGCATGAACTCGATTTTTATGAGATTTCATATTCAGCTGTTAAAAGACTATAAGCTTATCCACTGGATACCATTATGCAATTAAGATTGCGTTTGTCTAACCAATCGCCGCAGTCTAGTAGATAGTACATTAGATGAGAGACCATGGTTCACACCCCAGCTAAGACCTATAAAACAAAAAAAACAACAAATTATATCTCTCAGAGACTTACCCTACGTAGCCTTGAGGCAGAGACTCTCCAAGTAAATAAAACAGTCATGAAGAGTTTCTTTAAAATACAATCATTCGGTCACGATACTTAGTGGTGTGAGTAGGTTTTAATCCTGACTAAAGGGTTTTAATCCAAGTTTCTTAACAACAAAATCACTACATTGTAATCTCTTCCTCCATGTGCCTTCTATGATCGTATCATGGTGTATTGGTTAAAAGGTTCGATCTTAAACTCAAACCTCGATCTCAGGAAAGGAAAAGAATTTTGAGTTCTCCTCTTTACAATCCACTCAGCAACTCTCTGACCGTCCAGGCAGTTTAATATCATCAACAAATAAGACTGAAACTCAATGAGCAAATAATACAACAACAACTCAACTCGTTTTTAACGGCTATAAAAGGTAACCCTATCATTTTAGAAACCAATAATCACCTGTATTGCCCGATGGAATTATTTTAATGAAAATGCAAATGAAAATTGAAGTCGCCGTGGTCTAGTGGATAGTGTGTTGGCTTATTAGACAAGAGGCCCGGGTTCGAATCCCAGGTCAGACATCAAAACGAAAAAATATTTCTTTGGCGACTTCCTCTCTCAGCAGATTTCTGGCAAAGACTCTAAGAGTAAAAATTGCCATGAAAAGCTTTTCAAAAATCAGTAGTTCGGAGTCGACTTTAAAAACTGTAGGTCCCGCCACTCATGTATAAAATAAACGCACACAACATAAGTGGTGTGAGAAGCTAGGTCGTAATCGTGACTGAAGGGTTGTAATGGCCAATTATGTATGTATGTATGAAAATTAAAATGGAAACCGTATGGGAAATTGGAGGAAATGTATTGTGGATGTCCATTAGGTAGATGCTGATAGCCTTACGAATGTACTTATTAAAGGGATTGTTAGGATAGGTCGGCGGCAAGTCATTAAGAGTTATCAAGCATTACTTGACTGTGACTTAAAAGCTATAGTCGTAATTTCCTTGTATAAGTGGCCCGCACTGTTTATTTCACTCATCAATATCAGGTTTCTCTGGAAGAACTTTCCACTTACGTAACGCTTAGGAAGGAGATCCTTACAAGGACAGCAAGGTTGATCTTTTAAATGCTTTACACATGCAAACCTTTAGCCTGCATTACGATTTAAATTCCCAAAACACTTATGTTGTGTGCGTTAATTTTTAACATAAATGGTGAGACCTACAGTCTTAAAATCGACTCCGAATGACAGATTTTTTTGAGAAACTTTTCATGGCAATTTTTTTTTTTTTTTACCAGAAATCTGCTGAGAGTAAGTCACCGAAAAATTGTAGGGCCGACGAGCTCGCCAGAGCTGGTGCGCTCTTTCCGGAATCCTCTTCTATTGAATTGGATATGCCATTTGCCTCGGTCAAGTTGGACATTGCCCGGAAATTCCTTCGGTACCTCAACCTATCCTGGGTCAATGAGGAGTCCAGCTCAACCGCTAGATTTATCTGGCCCTTGATGAATAGAAGGCGTACCAACCAATTACTTGGTCTTGGTCGTGACGTCATCTCGACTACAGTGGGTGTGCTTACAAGCCATACCGTCATGGGTAGACACGCAGAGAGAATGAAACTCCCATTTCACGACTACTGCCGTGAATGCAGATCCGCTGAGTAAAAGAAGATTTTTGTTCACTTTCTGATGGATAGAAGGCATACCAACCAATTACTTGGTCTTGGGCATGATATCATCTCGACTACAGTGGCCGTGTTAATGTCATAGGTAGACACGCGGAGAGAATGAGACTCACATTTAACGACTTCGGCCGTGGTTGCAGATCCACTGAGGAAAAGGAGACTGTTGTCCACTTTCTTTGTCAGTGTCTGCCTAGGTGTAGGTAGGTGCTAGGTGTAGATATAGGTTATTTGGCTACCAATTGTTTGTCAACTTGACGGAGCTTTCATCTATTGACATCAAGGATATAACTTCGTTTATTAAACTTTCAGGATGGTTTTCCAGTCCGGGATAGTCGTGGTTTTGTTGTGCAGCCCTTGCGCTGACCAACATCTTCCTTTTTACCTAATTTTGGTGGAACTTGTTTAGTACAGGGACTGAGATTGGCAACCTAGCAGAAGCGGTATTCAGCACCATTAAAAATTGATGCATTATGTTGGTGAACTACTCTTCGCAAGCAGTGATCTCACAAATCATTACAAATTAATTGAAAAAATTCTAAGCTGTAAGCCAAAATTTTAAAATAAATTAATCCACTGCGTCTTACAAATCAAGTGCCTACACCAGCAAAACAGAATCCATGCAGCACAGTTGAATTCCTTGGGGAATACAACAGTTTAAGACGACTACAGCTGTTGTTGCTTTTAGGCTCGCTTTCATTACTGTTAGACAGTACGGTTGGCGTAAAAAATTTAATCGAAAAACAAATCAAAACTTAACGCTGCTTTTGCTGCTTCCTTTAGCTCATGATTAATCTTTAAAATCCTTCAAGTTTTATTCGCTTACAGTTGATACAAGACAACAACGAAATTTCCATTAACTTTTGTGGTTTGACGGGCATTACAGAAACAAAACAAAACAAAAAAAAACAAAAACAAGAATGGGAAAACAAAAGAAAAAGAATTGAAAGGAAAATGTATTATTTGATGGAGGGTGGAGGGGGAGGACGGTATGGCAGAGAATAAAAGAAATCCCTGAAACTAATGCTGTTTAATGCTACCACAACGTTTAAATGATTGAAATGTTTTCCTTTGCTTTTCATTTAAATATTCCAGTTTACGTGGGAATGTGTAGACAACACTACTGACACACTGACAGACAGACAGAGAGACAGACAGAGAGACAGACAAGCAATTTCATTTTCATGTTCATGCACGCCACTGCCACTGCTACTCTAGAACCACAAAAACAAAGATGAGTTGTGTTGTCTTCTAACATGCTTACCTCGTAGAGAGGTAAGTCTACGAGCATAACTCTTGATCTTTGTATTCATTTTGGTTTAAAAGAAATCAACATCATCATCATCATATAACACACACGCATACACAGATACTCACACACATACATTTATGACATACATAGATAGCACAGAGAGAGAGAGAGAGAGAGGGAAAGGGAGAGAGTAACATGAATTGAACTGAAAAGAAATCAAAAGTCGTAGAGACACTTGAAACAAAAGAATTCTTTTAAAAAGAAAGACAAAAAATGGCACTTAAAGAAGCAAAAACAGAAGAAGAAGGAGAAGAAGAAGAAGAAGAAACAAACAGAAAAAAATACGATAAAAATGTTTAAAGCCACAAACAAATTAAAATAAGAAAGGAGGAGAAGAGAAGAGGAGACAGAGAACAGTGAACAGAAAAACCAAATTAAACGAAACGAAAGTTAAATCGCTGCCATTACATCTCTTACCACCAATACCAATACCACGAACACTCCCCCTCTCTCTCTTACTCTCTTTGTCTATCTCTTGCTCTTGTTAAGTATTCTTCAACCATTTATGGATCCCTGTAGGCGCTTTATTATCTGCTTCGTTTAGGTCTACCTTTCAAAATGAAAATCTTTTAAATGCTTTCCTTACAAGAACTTCTTCTTATTCGTCTATTGTTCTGCTACTTGTAGTTGTTATTGTTGCTGGTGCTGCTACTGTTGTTGTCATTGTTGTCGGTAAGATTTTAGGGGGGCCTATTCAGGTTTGGCCTGCTCAAGTGTATTGTGCTATGATATGGTATGGCCTGGTGTGTATGTGTCCGTCCCTTTTAACATTTCATTTCATCTGCATTTGCTTTTGCTTTATTTTATGGGGGTGAAGAGGAGAAGGAGTAGATGGAGGATTTCAATTCAAAAAAGAAAAAAAAACTGCCTTAAGTGCAAAGGTAAGTGAGAGTCTTAAATAAAACATTCTAAAATGAAAGACAGTTATTTGTAACACACACAAACACACACACACCCCATCTTATACACACACACACACACACATATTCCCGCTGTGATAAATACACTGATAGGGGGGACTACAGTATAGAGAACAAGACATTGGAATTAATCGCAGATAAAAAACATATTCATCATCAACATCTGAAGCATACATTATATGGCCTAAGGTACAGGCGGAGGCCATTTAAACATTGACATTTTTGAAGAAGGTTTCGTTTTTTTTATGGGGACCAAATCATCCGATAAGAACTTTAGAAAACTAATTATCAGAAAAGTAATACAAAAATAAAAGCGAATCTCTTTTCCATAAACAGATGAGGATTCAACAACACACATACATACATAATTGGCCATTACAACCCTTCAGTCAGGAGATTACGACCCTGCTTCTCACACCACTTATGTTGTGTGCGTTAATTTTATACATGAGTGGCGGGACCTACAGTTTAAAGTCGACTCCGAACGACAGATTTTTGAGAAACTTTTCATGGCAATTTTTACTCTCAGAGTCTTTGCCAAAAATCTGCTGAGAGGAAGTCGCCGAAGAAATATTTTTCGTTTTGATGTCTGACCTGGGATACGAACCCGGGCCTTTTATCTAATAAGCCTACCCACTAGACCACGGCGACTTCAACAACACAGCAATGCAAATTTGGACTTTTTTATGCAAAGATGATGGCTCCAGGTGTTTCCAAAGGCATTTTGGGCGCTGAACACGAATCTGTGGAGGTAATCTGATATTTTAATAAATTTCAACCGCCATATTGGATCTGGCATTATGAATATTTTAAACCTGTATGATGATCTGTAATCAGCGACCCCAAAAATCACTGAGCAACAATTTTCAAGTAAATCTGATTAATTTTTAAGAATCTCCCTAATGTGTTTCTCTTTCTCTTGCACCCCACTTGACATAAACCCACCACGCCCTACTTTAAGGGTGCATGTAATCAATTTGGCTTTGGGCTCATTTTAAAGAGCAAAGATCAATTGTCAATTTCTCAATGTCAGTGTTTAGCTCCACAATTTTTCAAAAATATGGACAAAACTGCCATGTCTAGGGGCCCCTTTTAAGTCCTTTTTTCTCAACAACTTGAAGTGATTGAAAGTTTTTAAATCAGATTCGTTTTCAGCACGCGAAATGCCTTCGGAAACACTTGAAGCCATTTTCTTTGCAAAACCTATGCAGGGCTGTGTAATTTAAAGTTTTCAAATTCCAACAATTGTTACGGAAATGGCCAAAATTATGACTTTAAATTGCGGGAACAAATTCCATTGAAAAGCAGGCTTGTAGATGGCAATTATAAGCCATCTCATCTGGCCACCCCTAGGTGACATAGAGTAGAATTATCCTAGAACGAAATCAAAGGAAAAGAAAAATATTCTCAACAAATCAATTTCGTTCCATTTTGTAAATTAAAAAGCTTCAAGCTTCGTCACATAATCCATTTATATACACAATTGGTCACTACAACCAATTCAGTCAGGATTGTTGGCCTTGTTTCTCACTCCACTTACGTTGAGTGTGTTAATTTCATACGTAAGTGCCGGGATCTACAGTTTAAAGTAGACTCCGAGCGACAGATCTTTGAGAAGCTTTTTTATTGACAATTTTTTTTACTCTCAGAGTTTTTGCCAGAAATCTGCTGAGAGGAAATCACTGAAGAAATACTTTTTGTATTTTGCTTGATGTCCGGCCTGGAACTAGAACCCTGGCTTTATGTCTAATAAGCTAACACACTAGCTACTAGACTACGGTAACAACACATGAACACATATAAACAAGCCGAATACAAAGAAAATATTTTCTTCAGCGTCTTGCTATTCAACAGCCTTTTAGCAAAAACCCTAAGAGTAAATAAAATTGCCATGAAAAGTTTCTCAAATATCGGCCATTCAAAGACGACTTAGAACAACAGGGGCGGTTTGAGAAACGAATTAAATACGTTTACAATTAGCCTGGTTATTGGTGGCTGAGCTTAACCTATAAGTTAGGAATCTACTTGCCAAATTATATCTCATATTTTCTACAACTTCGTCATCATCCTATTCATGTTCGATTTTTCTAGACCCCACACCAATACAGTATGCACCGCTGGATACATCTTCTATTTGTAGTGTGCAAATAAAATTTCTTAATCATATCGATTATAAGTTTCTTGATGTGAACTTAATCAAGCGATATTGCACTCTCCGAAACTTAAAAGGATGTGGAGTGCCGCCATTTATGGATGATGAAAGCACCCAGAATTCACTTACATGCCAAAGATTCATGTTTAGTTGCTTAGTTGCCTTCAGGTTTACTGCAGTGGGTCGCTGCCATTGCTATTTGGAATAGCATGGAGACGTATGTCTTCTGTCTCTTTTTCTATCCTATTACCCACATATACATAATTGGCCATTACAATGGGTATTAGCTTGTCCCCCCCTTTATGTTCTGAAAATTAATTTTATAAATCAATTGTGGTTCCCAACAGATTAAAGACAACTCCGAACGAGAGAAAACATTAGAGAAACTTTTCATAGCAATTTTTTTTTTCAGATTTGCCAGAAATCTGCTGAGAGGAAGTCGACAAAGAAATATTTTTCCATTTTTCTTATCTAGGGTTTGAACCGTTGCTTCATGTCCAATAAGCCAATACGCAACCAACTAAACTACAGAAATTTCACTTTCATTAACTTAGCCTTTCCAGCTAAGCGGAGTGATATGATTGCCTCTTAATAAAGCCTCTTAATTCTTGAAATTCGAAATTGAAATTTGTTTTCCAACCTAAATTGCAAGACAGTTGCACCACTTCATTGCAAAAAGAACTTCTGTCAGTCCCCATACTATAGTTCATCTATAAACCACGAACAAGGTTAGATGAGACAATCCTGAATGCTGCCTTATGCGGACCATGCTTATAAAAACTCTGCGAATTACATTTTTTTCTTTCATTGGTTCCCTCAGTCATTACAAAATGACTTTAAAACTATAAAGTGGAGTTTAATTTTTGAAACGCACTCTATTTTAAAGCATCTTCTTAGGCAATTTTTTGTAATTACAAGCAAATGTTATAAGCATACGCTTGTTTAACTAGAAAATATCTTCCAATTTGCTTCTTCCAAGGAGTGTTTTGGAGATATTTTCAAAAATTCAAATCATGCCTCCACCATGTGCTAAAATGTCTTCTTTTTATAGCCGCTAATAAATCCTCTGGCAAAAAATAAATTCTTTCTCCTTTTATTTTCTCCTAGTTTGAATGTCTTTCACGAGATTAATTCACTTAATTTTGCAAAACAATTCCATTCTTATGATACGTACCTGCACTGTGTGTTCTTTTTCAGAGAGACGAACGGACGGACGGACCGACAGACACACACATACACACAGTCAAAGACAAAGAATAAATGAAAATGAACATGAGATGCACAAAAGCAGGCTTTGAAATTTACACAAAAGCTTACGCCTAAATACATGCTACACACACACCCATTCACATGTATTCAGACTAATGCTTAAATGCGTACTCGTACATTAAATCATACACGTACATATACATTTACATACATACATACATACATGCACGTACATATATTAATTCATTCATTCATTCGTTCATTCGTTCGTTTATTTATTTTATTCTCATCGTAAATAAAGTGCTAAGAGATAAATAACCTGGGATGGTATACCCAGGTGGACACTTTAAGATTTTAATGAGTATGAAATTTTTGTTTTTATTTTTCTTTCTTTCGTCTTCATCTTCTTCCTCTTGGTCTTCTTCTTATTTGATGCCTTTTTTTTTTCTTGCCTTAACACATGGCCTAACGAGCAAAATAACGAAATAAAGCTTCACAATGGCATGGAATTTATTGTTCACAAGTGAAAATTATTCTCTTCTTCTTACTAAGAATTTTTATTACAATTTAAACATAAAGCGCCAATTGATCATCCGAAAGAAAAATAGGAACGTTTTACCGAAACAATTTGCGGGTATTTCTTGCAAAAATTTTTATGTCATTGAGTCCTCTAGTGTATCAACGGCAATATATTGTTGAAAGGTGTTCAGGGAAAGCCTAGTTTATGAGCAGAAAATGTTCTTGCATGGCAACCATAAATTTCTTTCTTCTATCCGATCTAAAGCATTAAGATTAGATCCTGTTTAATTGATAACATGAAAAAAAGATAGTGAAACTGCACTCTAGGTAGCGTTTAGCCTAGAAAATTCATTAAATGACTTCAATTTAGAAATACATTTGAAGACGCAAAAGAAAAATCGAAAAGGTGTGGAGTTATTTCCCAAAAAACCGACTGTATACGCCGTAAGTGGCCATTGTACTGCCTATGCTATGTAGGATACACCTCAAATGACTCTTCCAACTCTATTGCCATCACAAGGCTTAGGATATTGTTTAGTGCCAGTATGGACTCCTTGTCTTGCACTTGATACACATCCAGGTTTTTCTAATCTAAGATGTATTAACCCCTACAGCGATAATTAGCCATCGCAACCCTTTAGTCAAGATTACAACCTAGTTTCTTACACCACTTATGTTGTCTACGTTAATTTTATACCTGAATGATGGAACCTACAGTCTTAAAATCAACATCGAACAACAGATGTTTTTGAGAAACTTCTCATTGCAATTTTATTTCATTCGCAGATGTTCTACCAAAAATCTGCTGAGAGGAAGTTACCGAACAAATATTTGCTTAAATCTCGATTTGATTGTTATGCCTGGCCTGGAGTTTGAACCGTGGTCTGTTCTCTAATAAGCCAACACACTACCCACTAGACCACGGCGACTTCAATTCATAATTACTAATACTTATTTATGCATTCATAGATTTATGGCAAATACTCTGCGAATGAAAGAAAATTGCGATGAAAAGGTTCTCAAAAATCTGCATTCAGGGTCGACTTTAAACTCTAGGTCCCGCCAACTCTTGTATAAAAATTAACATCACACAACATAAATGGTGTGAGAAGCTAGA
This sequence comes from Sarcophaga peregrina, assembly GCA_014635995.1. Taxonomy (NCBI): domain Eukaryota; kingdom Metazoa; phylum Arthropoda; class Insecta; order Diptera; family Sarcophagidae; genus Sarcophaga; species Sarcophaga peregrina. Next base: position 37,383,911 of record CM025790.1, on the reverse strand, counting down.
TCGTAATCCTAACTGAAGGGTTGCAATGACCAAATATGTATGTATGTGTGTATACACAGTCATACTCAAATATTCATATTCAAATTAAAGTACTCATTGTATTCATACTTAACAACACGTATAATGTTGTTGTTGTCGACACTCCTTCATAACTCAACATATACACGAATCACAAAATAAGTATGATTCGCTTACGAATACTAAAATACTCACTAAATGGCCGGAATGCGTTTGTCTTTTCTTTTTTCTTTTTTGTTTTTCTTTGTAAATGCAACATTATCTAAGACTGCAAATTTTAATAAATAACCCGAGTCTTTCGAATCATTTCTAAGTACTTGAAGAGTATTTTTCTAAAGTCATAAATCTATATAAGCAGGCATATGAATCAAACATATTTCGAATGTGGTATGAGTTTGATGTCAACGTTGTATGCATACTCATTACAACCGATTTTAATCAAAGTGTTAATGAGTATGAATGAATTTGGAGTACACAGTTATATTTCAATACTGTTGAGACTCACTTATCATCAAAATTTCAAGAGTCCTTATAAGTAAGGAAAAAATGATTAATTGCTGATCTCTGGTATGTATCAAATGGGTCCATTTTGATTAGAAGATTTCAAATAAGTATGGGTCATATGAAGCCACCATGGTCTAGTAGGTAGTGTGGTAGTGTGTTGGCCCGAGTTCGTATCCCAGGTCAGACATCAAAGCGATAATATGAAAATATTTCTTTGGCAGCTTCCTCTTAGCAAATATCTGGCAAAAACTTTGAGAGTAAAATAAAATTGCCATGAAAAGCTTTTCAAAAGAATCTGTCGTTCGAAGTCGAATTTAAACATATAGGTCCCGTCACTCATGTAAAAAATTAACGCATACAAGACAAGTGGTGTGAGAAGCTAGGACGTTGTACAATGGGTCTATTCGACCTGCGGGTACTGTACTTGTCACAGTTGAACAAGTATACGTCCTCTAACCAAACATAATACATAGTCCTTAAAAGGATAGACCGTTAATGATTGAGACAAGAGACACTAGATATAACAACACGTCTAATCTGTCAAGCTAAAGAAAATTGCGTTCTGCCTTGAAGATAAAAAAAAATTTAGAAAGAAAGGAAAAAGAACCGCAATTTATTTTGTTCTTATTAATTTACCCCCCCTTCCGATGTATTATTTTTCTCTATCTTCTTAATCCTTTACCTGTTTGTTCAATGTTCAATCCCTTATGATTGTCAATCTCCTCTATGAACCTTACTTCCCTTTGGACAATCAAAGTGTACATGAGTGCGTATGTGTATGTATGTGTGTATGTATGTGAGTCAGTCTGTAGAGTGCATTGCAATCGAGATTATCTTTCTCTCACACACTCTAATGGCACAATAAAAGTAAAAGTGCTCTCTTTCTCTTTTCAATG